>JASFAU010000010.1:0-1264362 GCA_039704465.1 Plasmodiophora brassicae | reverse complement strand
ATATCACAGTGACATCCGTTCCGCCATTGTCCATGAACGTCAATTCCGCGACAGCGTCGACCTCAGTCCTGCTTAGATAAGGTTGCCCCAAACGGCAGCGTCAGCAGCAAGTTCAAATCTCGGATCAACAAGCATCGTCTACCCGCGCCACTGATATCCGTCACCGTATACTCTGTGGCTAAGTGCAGGTCAATGTACCGAACAGGTTCTGGTCTCCGGGCCTTCGGTTTGGTCCTATCAGCAGGGGGGACACTGAACAGCTCCCAGCTTGCAGATCGCATGAACGCAAACGAAACCACATCGCAGCTACTCTGACCATTATAAACTGCCGCGTGATGGAGGCTGACGATGTATACCACGCTCTGTTGTCGCCCTGCTGCGTGCCCTGAACACATAGAGCTGGATCTTCTCTATGTAGGTGAACCGTGCTGGGTTTATTTCTTGGGTTCCCCGTGGAGGTAGTAGACCCAGGGCGGTACAGTGGCCTGGTCGGCGCCGCCCGTGCATGTAACAACCAGCTTGCCGTTCGTGGGCTGGGCCCCCTGGAACCCGACCTGTATGCTGACCTCCTTCTTCGTATCGATCGTTTCGCCCTTCTTCCCGATCGTGAACGCCGGATTGTCCACCGTGTAGACGAACTCGCTGCGCTGGCCAAACACGTTCCTGAACCGGACGGCCTGCGAGGCGCCCGCTGTGATGCTGATGGGGCCCTCCGGTCGTGGCACCGAGCAGTGCCCGTGCAGAGCGCATCGGTACTCGCCGGCATCCGCCGACGTCACCTTCAGCTCATCGCGGACGTCGTTCAGGCCGGACGGGTCGAACAGGACCGTCACCTGGCACTCGACACCGGTGTCGCCGTTCGCGTCTGCGCCGGCGCACGTGACCTTCTTGTCCCCGACCACCTCCAGGTCACGACAGTCAGGCACCCATATCGAAACCTAGGCGGTTACCAACCTGGAACGCTTGACCACCGACGAACGAACACTCGTAAGTGGTCGGCTTCTTCGACCACGACAGGAACCGGAAGCGCTGCGTGCAGGTCGCCCCGAGGTACGCGTCGAACCTCAGCGACGCATCGACGGCGGCAGCGTACGCCTGCAACTCGAGCTCGTACGGGAAGTCGCCCAGCTCGGCGGACGATAGCGTCAGGCGGACGCGCTGTGGCAGCCACGACCAACGGCCGGTACGCGATCGAGACGAGCGTCTCCCGTCGCGCCGTCAGCTGTACGGGCAGACCGCGAACGTCGACATCGGGCGACTCGCACGAGAACGACGTCAGCGTGCAATCGCGACCCAGCCTGTTGTCCAGCGGCACGGTCGTCAGCGCGCGCTGACGCACCGGCGACTGCAGGGCGATGCGATCGATGATGCCGGCGTCGGTGACGACGATCGTCAGACGGTGCACGAGGTATTCGCCTGTGGGGCCCACGCGCGTCACATGATCGTTCAACGGACCGCGCACGCATCGTGTGTGCCGCCCACCGTTGTCATCGTTGACGAACTTGACAAGGGCGACCGTCGTGCCGGGACGGTACGCGTAGATCTGGAGGCGCACGTCGCGCGACACGCCCCCGGGGACGCCGACCGAGTCGCCGGCCGTGATCGACACGGTATCATCGGGCGGCGACTCGCGCTGGATGTCGATGCGGAACCGCTGCGGGTCGTGCAGCCAGTTGCGGACGGGCAACGTGTGGGTCGACGCGCACTTGGCCCGCACCTGGCACGCACCGTCCGATTCCAGCGCCGGCGCCTGCGTCCGACCCTGCAGCCGGTAGGACAGGGCCGACCCGGTGGGCAGCGCCATGAAGAGCGTCCCTCGGTGCAGGTCGGTGGCCGTGGTCAGCGGCGCGCGTACACGACGGCCAGGTTGCAGGTGGCACCGGCGGGCACCTCCAGGTCGGGGGCGGACCACGCCCCGTCGCTGATCACCGGGTGCAGCTGCCACGCCGACGTCGACGTGTTCGTGATCGGCACCTGCACGGTCTGCGACCCACGTACGGGGGCGTCGAACCCCAGGTCGACGGAGGCGTCTGCGGGCGCCTCGACCGACGACCCGGTGACCTGCACCTGCACCGCACCCGCATCGTTGTCGTCCGGGACGCACCGCAGCGTCTGTCGCAGGTCCAGGCCCGGTACGTCCGGCGCGAACGTGACATCGATCAGCGCATGGTCGTGCGGGGCGATCACGCCGGTCGCGGGCTCCAGTGCCCACCTGAACAACAACAACGTATCGTCAGCCACCAGGCCGGCGGCACACGATCGCCCGCGACAACGTACGCCTGAGGGAGCCGCGCCACGTCCCATTGGAACCTGCTGGGCACGTCGCCGATGTTGTCGAGCTTGACGCGCTTCGTGAGCGTGGACCCGGCGATGACGGCGCCGAACGGGACCAGGGTCTGCTCGAGCAGCAGGCCGACGCCATGGCAGGCGCCAGTCAGGCGCAGCAGGTGTTGTCGCACGCCCGACGCGTCCAGCTCGACGGCGACGTCGACGGTGAACGGCAGCAGGCGCTGCGTCGGGCGGAACGCGACCGTGAACTCGGCCCGTCCCGAGGGCGAATCGTGGCCGTCGCCGGTGAACTCGGCCCGTCCCGAGGGCGAATCGTGGCCGTCGCCGGTGAACTCGGCCCGTCCCGAGGGCGAATCGTGGCCGTCGTCGCCGGCGCCGGCGCATTCAGGCCGACGAGAACGGTCAGCGACGAGTGCGGCTGAATGTGGCCCGCGTTCGGCTCCACCGTGACCATGTCCTGGGCGGCCCATTCGAATTGGTACGTGCGTCCCGGCTCGTTCTGCAATTGCACCGGGCGCTGCACGGTGATGCCATGTCGACGTCGCCAAAGTCGATGACGTCGTGGTCGGGGGTGACGTCCTCCTCGTAGACCTGCGCCGACAGGGCCAGGTGCGTCACCTCGAACACGTTGCGCAGGACGCCCATCCGCAGGCGACCGTTTCGTAGGCCGACGCGCTCGGGTGCAACAGTGAACCCGGCCTGGAAGTCGTGCTGGGCGCTCGGCGCAATCGTGACCAGCGATCCGAGGCCCGAGAACGAGAACTCGCCGGCGCCCTCGTCCAGGTCGAAACGGACCGTGGCCGGTACGATCCCGTCGTTACACAACCTCACCGGGCGCGTCAGCGTCCCGCGACGAATGCGCCCAAAGTCGACCTGGCCAGGCGACCGTTCAGTACTCGTGCAAGGCGTTGCGCTCAGGTGCGTTGCGCACCTTGACGGCCCCAGTAGGAACGGGCGCGATGGTGGGCACCCGCGGCAGGGTACCCTCGCCCTGCATCTCGAATTGCAGAACGCAGGACGGGTTGCGATAGACGGTGGCACTGAACGTGGCCTGATAGGTGCGGATAGCGCTCGGCGCGAACGTGACCATCACGTAGCGGTGCTCGTGCGACGGGAGGTGCAGGTGCGTCGGCTGCAGGTCGAACGCGTTGTCCGGGTTGCCCGTCAGCGACAGGTTCACGTCGCAAGGGATCAGACGTCGGTGCACCTCGAGCAGCGCCATCACCAGAAGCAGCAGCAGCAGCACCATTGCCAGCGGAACACCAGCGAGGCGCGAGCGCAGAATTAGGAGTTGCACCCTCGTTCCTACCCGCAACGTTATGGATGTCAGGACCGTTGGAAAACAACAAGTTGATTGGAGCATCTCACGGGAGAGCAGCGTCATGAGCCGACCGCGTCCATCAACAACGATGCAGTAACCGGCGTCATGGCTGACAGTCAGCAGATCAGAGCCACCCGCCACCCGCCACCCCCCCCCCCCCCCCATCGCAGGACGACGGCCCGAGAATCGGCCGCCTTTTGCGAACCTCATGCCGATGAGCATCGTCCGCGCGCGATCGCTATCACGACCAGCGCCAAGCGCCAACAAACGATCGCCCAGCCCCGCGTCCGTCGTGCTCACCGATGACGGGACGTCGTGCGCAGTGCGCGTACGACCCCCTTTCTGTGCGACGATGACGTCGCCAACCGACTCCGCGTACGACGATGAAGGCATTCACGCGCGACAGACCCGCAGGGCTGAACGGACGCTAGAAGCGGGTACACCAGCGGACACAGAGACCTACTACCCGCAGACCCGGGTACGGCCCGGTACACCTGGTCGCCTCACATGCCGCTTTGACGACAATCCAGAGTGCATGGGCCACGATGTTGACGCTGTCATGTCCGACTGTCCAAGCAGTTCTGCATCGCGTTCGCACTCCTATTGCTGTGATCCGCCGACACGCCTGCAGCCGGTCCTGTATGTCGAGCTGACGCGATTTGACGCACGCGCAATGCCACACGCGATTCGTGAGTGACGACACCCTGCTGCCCAGCCTGGTACATTGCAACCTATCACGCGTCGTTTACTCTAACCGGTCGTGCGTACAGGTTTGCATGACGACCTGCCTGCGACAAGATCATGCAAGTCATGCGGGTCGGCATTCGCGTCAGCGTCCGTTGCAAGACGAGGGTCCTGTCTAAGACGTTGTCCTGTTTGGAGTCCCCCGCGGTGAGTATGACCGCACAGCAGAGATACGATCATGGGTACGATTTGCTCGCCGTCATTTCGCTTGATACGACCCTCATGATTAATGCATTCCCGCAGGTGAACCGGTAGCCTGGAGAGTGTTCGTGTATCGGATACTGGTCGATCTCGTCCACGTGTCCGCCACTCTGCTGGCGTTGTTGGCACGCCGACCAGAGCCATCGACCGGTCAAACTGGCCTGTTGCGTGCCGCACCTGGACCTGCGTCTTCATCTATCGATCCGTCCTGCGCTAGCCAGGCACCGGACCTGGCTGCATTCGCTGATCGGAAAGTGCACGTCCGTCTGGCGCCAGGGCTCTGACGCTGGTCGATGTCGTCGGCGTCGCTTGGAGAGTCACATCATATTAACGTTGTCACAATAGATCGAACAACATCCATCGCGCCGCTGGCAGTGACCGTTCGCCCCGTCCTGTTCTCAACTTCCGCTTGTCGGCTCAATGATGTTTCTGCTGTATTCACATCAGTACATTTAGAAGTCGCTAAAGGCAGATGTCAATACGTGCTGATCACATACACACACGCTGAAATACTACATGCGTCTCGTAACATCGACGGTGCCGATGGGCAGCATCATTATAGTCATGCGGTTTACGACCCCGTTCGACACTGGCATACTGAGCATCATCCGAGGCGTCGTTGCTTGAACCGACGGTCGAGCTCGTTGTTAACATCAACACCAGTGGCAAGGGCCACCGTGGCCAGGCCAGAAAGTTCGAACGTTCCGGCAATTGTTCGCGGATGATGCACCAGCTACAATCCGTGTTTATTCGCAGTTTGGGTGGAACTCTCTCAGTAATAATAGTATAGCATCTCCAGCGCCCTTTGCCATGGCCCGCCACAGAATGTGAACTAAGCGAGCGGTTATGCATGCTACCGGTTCGTCTGCGACAAGCTAAGGGATCAGAGGCGCGTGCCAACTGCGATCGTCGCCGTGAGTCAGGCGCTGCTCGACGGCTGCCGTTGGGTGTGACTCAACCCCCGGTGGCGCTCGATTGCCGCTCGACTCCGCTCGAATGATCAATCGACAAGATTAATTCCTTTTTGGACCCCGGCAGCAAATCTCATTTTTCTGTGACTTCAGATCATTTTTGTTGGCGGATGCCTCGAGGAACAGGTGCCAAGAGCTCAGGCGGCAATGGCCGGCGAGGGCCGGATAAGATCAAGCGCAAGCGGTCGTGCTTCCGGAGGCCTTCTAAAAGCGCATCGGCAGCTGAGGTGTGCGATGCGAATTTGACTCCGCCTAGCTAGGCATCTTCTCATTATGTCTTTCAGAATCCAAATCCGTTTACCGCGCGAAATGTCAGTGCCGGCAATGAGGAGTCATCGTCGTCGTCGCCGTCATCGTTGCCTCCACAACCATCGCCGTCACCTGCGTCATCGCCGTCACCATCGGATGCACGACATGTATGTATTTCACACGTCTACCGTACCTAATGATGCGCTGATTAACTTTCATCGCAGACGTTCGTCAAAGAGTACCTGCACACTCTGATAAAAGAGCTGAAAGAGCAGCTTCGTCAGGAGAAAGGCGCGCTGTACGATCACCTCAAACGAGGTATTCTACCGCTATCGTCGATGGCGTGAAACTATTTCTGATACGTACTGCTGTGGTCGTGGAAGGCCACACAACGATCGAACCTGTTAATCCGGTTATAGCCTGTTTCACTTCTGGGCTTAATCCAGAGCACTTCTGGAAACCGGCTCTTCGGTGCTGGCTTCCGAAGTTATGGTTCCCAGAACTGGACCTGAAATGCCCGAAGTGCCATCAGTTTGGAAAACACCATAAGCATGGTTACGCTTCGAAGTAAGTGATATTGCGGTGTCTCGTCACATCATCTCATACATATTATGTTCAGTCCCGAAGCGCGCTGTGTGGCAGGGCTCCGAAACGACTGGTATCTTTTTACGAGCGTGCTTCAGTGCGCTTTCTGCCGCCATCGATTCTACGCCACACATCCGGACGTGCTGGGCAATATGCATCAGGCGTTTAGCAACCCAATCCTGCTGCCGTTCGTCTTGTCCGAGTCGTCCGGTCTAGATTCCGATGTCGCATGGATGATGCCTATTATTTTCAATGATGGAGGAACGGCTGAGTCGTTACATCGGATGATGTCGGAAGGACACGCCGAGCAGCGTGACCTCTTGCATGCGGTGTACAATGCCGTGTGCGACTTCCGCCTGAAGAAGTCTGTGGGCCTGCCGGACCCGCCAAAGTTCGATCGGTCGCAGGTCGATGTCTCTGTGCCAGCTGCTTCCTCGTTGCTGTCGATCTACAAGCGTGAGACGCTGCGATATGAGAAGTATATGAATCTTCATATGTTGACGTTGTCGGCCGAGTCGGCCAAGCTGGACGCATCCCATAAGATGCCGAAGCTTATCTGCAACGTGAACGGCCAGCGCATATTCGATACAGCAGTCCAGGTACAGCCGGTAAGGCGTTGACGTACAAACTTCCACTAATGTCGTATGCTTTGATAGGTTACCAATGAGCGAAGTCAGATCGTCGCCTTTTACCTATGTGCTGGTACAGGGCATGATCAGGTGGACTACTAAGCGTGTGCTATGACGTACTACCTTTTAACGATTGCCCTTGTAGATCGAGCGACCTCTGGCGCAATGGGTGCAATCTCGGAGCCTGCTCAATCAGAAGTTGCCGTCGTCAATAGGAACGGATAAAGTGAGGCCCCTTCACTGCATCCCCGGTCAAATCAGCTAACGTCGCTATAGTGCTGTGATGACGAGGCGTTCTTGACGCGACTTTTCAAATACGAACAGCATGTGGGTCGGCGCAGGCTTGAGCCGTTCACGTTGTCCGGTGGGCAAAGAACGTGCGTGATTGAATCGATCGGCAACGCCGATTCGATTGCCTTTGGAATGCTTCAAAGAGCGCACGAAGCTGGCCGACCACTGGCAGCTGGAGTTGACAGCGAGTGGGTTACTGTCAGGGGACAACGGCGGAAAGTGGCTACCGTTCAAGTGGCCCTTGAAGGCGATGATGCTGTGTATATTTTCAGATTTTCAAAGATGGGTGAGATGCCCCGAGGTCTGAAGGACTTCCTGGAGTCGACGAGCATCGTGAAAGTCGGCAAGTCGATTACAATCGACAAGCGACACATATGCAACGATTACGGTCTCCGTGTCGACGGGACAGAATCCTGGATAGAGCTGGGGCAGTTCGCCTACCGTCGCGGCGCTGCTCCGAGTTCGTCGAGCTTGGCCAAGCTCGTCCAGACGATTTTGCAGCAAGAGCTCCCAAAGCCTGAGCTAATCCGTCAATCGAACTGGGAAGCGAACGAGCTTTCGTCCGAGCAGGTGCGCTATTGTGAAATGTGACAAACTTGTTCTAAATGTTTTCAGGTAATGTACGCCGCTCTGGACGCGCACGCTAGCTTGCAGGTCTACTTGCGCTTGGAGGCAACCCCAGATCCGACAGTTCGTCTCGCCATTCCGGGGTCATCTCGCGCTTGCAACGGCGCAGGTATTCCTGTTCCTGGCATGGCAGTCGAGCTGCTTGCACAAGGCACTCATGTCGTCGTTGCTCGAGGACGTATTTCGCAGTCGCAGCCCGCCATTTGGGAGCAGACGAAGGTGACGAAAGGCCGCATTGTTGTCGACGTTGTAGAGGTAACTACTTCACGATGTAAGTAATAGCCCGGATATTGACCATCATAGGTTCTGGCTTCTGCTGCCGAAGCCAAATATCCTAGGAATTCGAAGAGGACTCTGAGTTCCTTTGGATATTGTCCATTCTCCCTCTTAGTTGACATAACGTCGCTGCGCCCTACAATCCAACCACAAAGTACGTTTTCGTATTAAGAAGATGGACATGGTCGTTATAATTATTTGTTTAGACCCACACAACAATGATGGAAGTTCCCTTGATGTGAGCTCCGTCTCGGTCGGGTCAGCCGAAGGTAGGCGTCGCTGGGCCCGTGCATTGCACTCTTTTGTGATATGCGTTAGAATCAGGTGGCGAACGAGTGAAACGTGTCCTGCAGGATATATTTCACATCATGAAAAGGGTGAAGATCAGGAAGACCCATCCGTTTTACCCCGTATGGGTAATCGCACTAAGCGATGCGTTCTTCGTGTGGAACGAGGACGATGAACAGCGTGTCAGTTGCAGGCCGCATGTTTCTTTCTCCATTCTAACTATATTTCCTGTAGGTGATTAATAGTCTTATTAGCCGCGGCGAGAATCCGCTCTCCTGGAGGGTCCATCGCCGTGGCTATTTCCTTGACCGCGTTCGTCGAAGAATTCCTCCTCCAGGCCAGCTGGAAGAGCGTCTGAACCTTGTCTACAAGACGTGTTCTGGTCTGACAGACCACGACGGTAATTTTCTTCGTTATATGTAATCAATGCGGGATCATTCATTGAGTTGCAGGCGTTCCCCTTTTCGACGATCGTGCACACGCCGAATTTCGGAAAGTTCTGGAGCATGTCCGGAAGGGCTGCTGCAGTGATCCGGACGGGGACGAATACCCGTTTTACACGGCCGTCGGTGAGGATGGCCACGGACTCACGTTGTATCGGTGCCACCGTGGCACTAACTCCTGCGAGGCCAACCACAACGTCCTGAAAAGGAAGTTCGGGACGATGAACGCAGGCGTCGCATTGACGCATTGCTTGATGCTGTGGCACATACTGCGCACAAACATTCGCGCAGGAGAATCTTTCGGAGACGGCTCTCCGGTTCTGGGGCATTTCCGACCCTGGCTTGTATGTAACTGCTATTAGCGATTGCTGCGTTCTAAGTCTGTTTCCAGGTCGACTTCATTAACATGTATGCGACCAACGTATGGGGAGAGCCACAGCTCCCTCAGTTTTCATCCGCTCTCGATTGGCAATGGGACGAGTTGCGTCCGTATTGCCAGATGTTGCACTTTGGAGGGGAATGCGACCCTGCACATGCGTAAATCCCACGATAGTACGTGCAAGTGCACACGCGTACTTTTTAATACTTGACGTCTTATAGGGGCGACCCAAACCCGCTTCTTTCCGACGACAAGCGGTATAGCCAAGTGCCAGGGCTCCACAGTTCCCTACCTTCCTGTGCACACTCCCGAAGAGGCCGATTTGTACCGGAAGGTACTGGCCGACTACGCAGATCGAAACCGTTCGACTGGAAAGGATTTCCAGGCGTTGGCGTCTCTATGGAACCAGCGGGCGTTGTCCCTTTGGCACCAGGTTAACCTCAACCGTCGGTGTAGTGAGCAAACCAATTCCTGGCATGATGAAGGATCGGACCAAGACGCGCACCCTAACGTTTTTCTCAAATTTGCTATTCATCTACGGAGGTTGTTGATTGTCTGACTTCTTGGGATACGCTATCTAACACGGTAACCAGGTATGATGAGCAGTTCCAAGCCGCAGTTATCGACCGCGAGTCCCGACGGGAAGCATCTTCAGAGACTTCCTCCCTGTTTGATGTTCTGCGCGGGCCGAATTGGCGACATCCGCAGGTACAGTCGTAGAGCTGGACACATTGCGTACTGTTAACTGAATTATTTTCCGCCGCTTGATCAGTACCGTGAATGTGAGACTGGCAGCGAAGAAGATCAAGACTGCAGGGTTCAGAATCACGTATATGGAACCTCGCAGAGAGTGGAGCCGGCTCACGGGGACAATCAGCCTGATAATGAATCGCAGGGGGAGAGAGACGCAGAGCGTGTTCAGGTGCGTGCTGGTTGCGCAAGGTTGCCACTACATTTATGAAGGTGTCGTGCAATGCAGAATACGGCGGCCAGCTCCGATGATTGTCACGATCCAGAAGAGTCTCCTGAGGGCCAATGTGGACCAGAACAGCCTCAGAGGGTCAACATGCTCTAGGAAATCCTCCACAGGCTCCACAAGTTCTTCCAGAACGCCCACGTGAGCTGCAGGCGTCCCTGCAGCACAGTAACGTATGATTTTAGCCCGCCATTTAACGAAAGCAACGCCCTGACTTGAACGCGTTTCTTCAGGTCGTACATCTACCGGCAATTGCGTTCGACAGCGCCACGCCTTCTGTGCTTTCAGCAGGACGACCAGCTAGCTCGGCGAAACGATCTAGCGCGTCGTATTCGGAACGGCGTTGCCACGCCCTTAAGTCACGAATGGTTAATCATGACGACGACCTTCTTTGTGGCAAGTTAGGCTGCAGTGGACTACGAGGCCATCATCTGTGTAACAATACGGATGAGTCTACGTTTCTGGCACGCAAACGTTGTAAGGCGATCAAGGCGGCCCGTGACGTTGAAAAGAAAAGGCAGAAGCGCGCTGACAGCTAGCTGTTACTCCCATGCATTGTACTGGCAATACAAGATTGAATTCGATCGGGATCTAGTAGGTAGATTTCCCAATAGTACTGGTACCGATCTCCCAGCGCATTATCGACATTGGGTGTCGCGCGCATTGAAGGCTGAGGGTGGCTGGGGTACTGCACGTGCAAGGTGTAGGTCTATTTTGGTCTTTTGTATTCAAATATTTTGGCCGGCGCGCTGCGCGGCGGCCAGTGAAGTTCATTCGAGCGGCAGTCGAGCGGCAGCCGGTTGGCCATCCGACCAACAGATTCCCAGATAGCGAGTCGAGCGCCAGCGCGGGACCTCCGACTAAAAGCGAACCCGACCTTTAGTCTCCAAAATTGCGCAACAATGACTGCGGGGCGCGAAAACAAGCTTTGCCACTGGACGGAAAGACGGCTGCGACTAGCAAACATAGGGCATCTCTGCGTTCAAAATGCTGACGATTCGTACATTTCCTACGACTTTCTTTCTCTTCTCTTCTTCTGGGACTTTTAGTCTCCTCGAGAACCACAGGAGGCTAAAAGTTAGCCGTTTCGTCCTCACGATGAACGGTCAGGCGTCGTTCGCAATCGAGACTCTGCTCGCACGCTGTGTCAAACCGGATGACCCGCGTGTTTTCGACCAATGGATTATCGGTCGATCGGACTCGTCGTCAAGCTCGGCAAACGCTGGCCTAGTCTCCACTAGGTAAGGTCGACGTGCCACCTCTATGACATCGGCACCATCTTGTACGCCCTCGACACGTAGTTGGCGCAGCTGATGCCAAACGCTTGCAAGGACGGCCCCGAAGCGGCATGAAAGGTGTTGATGATGCTGAGGCCTAGTACAAGGCGGCAGAGACAAAGATTACACAGCCTTTTAAGGTCGAGAAGAGCAGACTGAGCATGCCTAAGCGGTCCCCGGTCGCTTACCTGAAGAACGGCGCCGTACGAAAGCGGCTCCTGTCCGAACGTCATAGCGAACGCGAATCGGCAATCGACAATGACGGACAGGAGACTGCCGGTTCAGGGCGTGCACCGTTTGCGCTTGGATCGGGAATATGAACTGACGATACGAAGGAACGGCAAACGGTAACGCGATGGCAGGCGCGTGAGTGTCGACGACAGATGACAACCGACGAGTCGATATATTGCCTGTTTGTCCACGACTTCCACCCTACCGTGATCGACATACGCTTCCCAGATGCCAACAGCATGATGACCAAGAACACAATCTAAGGGGCGGGTTCTCGTATTCGATGTCTTCTCGTATTCGATGTCATCTTCGATAACGCCTTCTCGATGCGCTGCTGGACGCGTCGAAAAGACGATCGTCGATTTCGAAGGTCGCCCGGCAGACAGCGTCCAGCACCACGTCCTTGATTTCGATGGCGCCACATCTACTCCATTGATGATCGGGTCTTATTCGCAAGGCGTCGATATCTGACCCAATCACTTCGCTGATTTATAAACATTCCGCCCACCTTAGCTATCCGAGATATTGACCATTCAAACGTGAAGATATCCACCGGGTGGATGTCGCAATTGCTGGACGGACGGTGGATCAATGACGACACGGCGCAGCAGAGGACACGGACGACAATCCAGTCGCCGATGTTCGCTCTGAGCCAGTACGAACGCTTTAACTGGGCACCAGTGAAAAGGCACCTCGTGAGTTGGCTTGATGACATTCGTGGGGGCGCTGTGGGACTACAGCCAATGTATCGTCAGTCGCAACAATTCGACGCTTAGGCAGATCCACACCTGAATCATGCGACCGATTGTCGACAAGCTTGGCAGATTTCGTTACAGTCTCAGTTCACTGAAGCCATGCCAACCCGACGACCCTGGCGACTCGCGTTAACATCGATGACGATGTCAGAAGTCCCGCAATTTGGACGTTGACGCACCCGGGTATGAACCAGAGGTCGACGACATGCATGACCAGTGCGACACGAACCGCGCGACCAGCACCACAAAGCACGGTACCCAGGACCTGGAGCATCGCGACGACGACCCTTCGTTTGGCGCGCGCGGCGACAACGAGAGCGATCAGGGAGGTCCCAGCGCTACCTGAGAAGGCGAACGAATCGGCGCAAACGCGACACATTCTAAGCCAAGATGACCGTCAACGTGAACGTTGAGCACACTTGGACACGGCGTCGTACCTGACGACGGTGATCCCCCAGGCCATAATTTCCTGACATATCGCAGTCCCAGGAGCAGGTTTCATGACCGAGGAAGCCTTCACTGAGCAGGAATGATCGATGTCGCTCAGCATGATGCAGGTACATGCACAGCAGCTCGACCGAGCCGCCGGTCCACAACGAGCACGAAGGCGGGGCGACCAGTGCTCGCTACGACCGTCGCAGAGCGCCATCCGCAAAAAAGCGACAGCCGGTAAGCAATAAATTGCCGAAATTCTCAGGGTAATGGCCGTCCATTCTGCGACCAGCGTAGGGTAGAGCGACGCCACCGTGGCCGAACTCCGTGTGAAGACCGAGAAGCCATCTGTCGCGTCCCATTCGGCCAATGTAGCATGCGGCCACCAGAGCTTCTCTAGTGCACGGAAGCAATGTTTCCGACACATAACACGTTACGTATTCTTCATTAAGCACAGCCGCACAGGTCAACTGCCTGTACAGTAATTGCTTCTAAAGCCCCGAACTGAAATAATTGGGGTTCGGGGTCATAGAGCATTGTGAGGGTTTGGGGTCTTATTGTGAAATATTTTTTGGGTAGGTTCAGTGCTTGGGGTCTTATCAGGAGCACAGTTTATACTTGGAGTTACGTTGCGTAATTCAACCACAGACTGGTCCCGATTAGCCCAAACAACAAGAAACGGAACATTTATTTGTCGCAGCACAGGAATGCTCGATTCACAGGGACGGCAGTATATCCTCCGACGCCAACAGGTTCTCCAAAGTGATCCACGCCCAGACAACTTGTAGTGTGCAGTCGTGCGATAACGACCACGATGTGGCCGTCGGGCACAGGCTGTCCGTGTAGAGAGGTACGCGGTGCAGTAACAGAGCCGGTGAGTAGCGGCTGGCCATCGGAGTCGAACACCTCGACATAGTCGCCTTCACGAAAACGGTTTTGTCCGGGTTCATACGACAGGATAGGCGCGTCCTCGTCCGATGAACTAGGGTCTGCGGCCTTGTAGGTGCCTTCAGAAAATTCGCCGCTGTCGCTGCTGTCGGAATCTGTCCCGTCATCGACGTTAATTATGAACGGGACGTTCGGGATAAACCGGTACTCATCAAGACCCTGGATCTTGATCCTGCCGGGATCCGCACCCACCGTACCAAGCAGGCAACCGGTCTTCTCGAAGTACTTATGAATGTACCCCGCTTGACACAACCGCTCCCACGCTTCACCCACCCAGTTGGTAATGAGGACGCGACGCTCGGAAGCCGTGAACTTTCCTCCTAACCATTTGGATGAGAACGCAGCGTCATCGTCCATCTGCGCATCAAGCCGCGATGCGATCAGATATTTCATCATCCGACCGGCGCCGGCATCGACTGTCAACGACAATTAGCATGGGAAAATCAAGGTGAACGAAATACATACCAGGTTGCAACAAATCAGTAACGTTTGGCGGAAACAGCACGATTTCGCCCAAGGACTTCATCGAATCGACAAACTCTGGTGCCTTGTGGGATTGAAGGTTGTCGCAGAGGAAGGTCCGATTCTCGTCAGGGTTTACGAACGCAGGATCTTGCTGCATGACCTTCGCGATGTTTACAGCGGTCTTGGTGTCAACCCATCCGTTTTCTTGAAAATGGACCGACACCCTGGAGTCCTGTGACAAATGGCACTTAGAAGTTGATTTGAAGCGTCCAGTGAAGAACACACCCATTGATTCGGCTCGTCAGATCGGAGAATCTGTGTACCCTTGCCGCGAAATATGACATGGGGTCGCGGTTGGACCTCACAATCCGCCCCAATGCAGAGGAACAGTGTCGCCTGCCGCTTTTCATCTCCCGCACCCGGCTGCCTGATCCAGACTCGCTTTGTGCCAACGTCGTCAACGGTCCGTCTGTCACCATCATTCACGAATGGAAGAGGAACCTGCAAAGCATCAAAGAAGTGCAATACAGAGCATCTAGGCGGAATGGACCTCATCGAAGTTGAACATGGAATGTGGAAATACACTACGACTGGAATTGCGTTTCGCGAGTAGTTGATGAAATTCGTAAACGATGGGCTTGTATGCTACTGCATCAATCTTCTTTCGGTTGTTCCTCTGATGGAGAAATCGTGCCTCGGAAGGAACCCATGATAGTACCACCCATACGAGAGCTTAATCTCCTTCGCGTTGTTTGGATTTACGATGTTCGGCCTTCGACGAATCTGCCTGGCCATTGAGAGTGACCAGTTCTTCGATATTTTCCTACCTGGAATTACACAGTTAAAACGGTTACCTTTGACGGTTAACCCGGAACCACCTTTCGCCCTCTCTTTGCGGATCTCGCGAGCAAGCACCTCTTCGAGGTGCCGCAAGTCCTTCAACCAACAGCGATTGTACGAGGACTTCTTGGCACGATCGGCCGACGAAGCCACACGGTCACGTAGTTGATCTTCGTTCTTCATCCATCTTGCGATGGTCGTTGCAGGTATACCAGTATCATCGGATACAAGTTGAACCGCCAGCGCACGAGACCGCTTCTCACCCGAGCTAGGACGCTGCGTGTCCAATACTTCTTTGATAATATCCACCTTGCGCTCAAACGAATAACGCTGGCGCTTCGACGAAGGGCCATCAACCCGTTGTTCATCAGGCTGGGGATTTGCTTGGTCTATGACACAACCACGAATTATCACACAAGGCACAATATTGGGCGTAGAAACTCCATTCGGCATACATTCTTCCTCGACCTTGTGCGTTTTCATGTGGGAAATCAGGGCTTGTTTGGTTTGACAGCGTTTATCACATTCAGAGCATGTGAACCTGTCCTTGACCATAGCTGGACACTTGGAGGACACGAATATCTCGCCGGAGCCACGGGACATTAACATGGACGGCCCGAAGTATTTATGCAGAGTCGCTTGCGACGTCACAGTCTTTCCGGACGTTGCATTCGATGAACTACCTGTCAGCAAACGTCATTAGTTCAAGAACGAACAAGTAACCACAACACGTACTGTGAGCAGCAGAGCCAGGACGGAAAGGGTCAAGAGTTCTGTCTGACGAAGACGCACACGATGCGGGTCTTGCTTCTTGCTTTCCATTCACGTCTACAGAGAGACAGTTATTCACGAACGTTCGTGGCAAAAACTCGCTGACCTTCACTCGATTCCTCGAGGTGACTGTTGTCGCTGGGACCTGTGTTGCCTGATCCCTTGTATCGGGCGATAAGCGCTCGTTTCATATCATCGAACTCCGAAGGTGTTATAATATCATCTTTCAGCAGCCCAGATAGCTCACGGAGCTCTTCCAGCATCGATGACATTCGCACAGAAGCACTACAACACCATTCGACAATGCACAATGAGTCAATGAGCTTGCGCCGCGGCACCGCCGCGTAGTCCGTGCACCAAAAAAAACAGCAAAACGTTATGTGGAATTCCTAATAAGACCCCAAACATCTAAATTTAGCCCTATGTCTTTTATTAAGACCCCGGATATGCCTCGAAATCGGGGTTCGGGGTCATAAGCCATCGAATTCAGGGTTCGGGGCTTATTACAGGAAACCTTAATAGGAGCAATTACTGTACCGGCTTGGGAGATCTGCTCGTGGCGCCGAATATGACTTGACGCGGTTGACGTCTCAATTTGTTGCCATGCCAACTTGGCCCGGCTGGCCAGCCTGGGCCGGGAACACGACCCGCCGATACCACATGCAAGCTGGCAAACGGTCGGCTCGCGGCCAGCAGCAGCACATGCCTCGCCGCGAAGCGCTATATTGGAGCCCCCTGCGCTCTACCCTTTGCCCTACGGATTTGGTTCCTGCTTGGTTCCTGCTTGTTTTAATAAGTTCCTCGATGGGTCATCACGGTGGCCTCATCGATACGTCACGATGACGAGTGTTAGGCGAGGACAAGTTGCGACAATGATGACAGACGACGATTGTCTCCACAACACGGAATAACCGACTGAGGTCGGCGTCCGCGGACGGTTCACTGGACTATATTTATATTTAGGAAAACTGCGTGCACGGATTTTAGCACGATGACGTGGCAAGCTGACGTCGTCGTGGAGAGGTGGTCGATCAACGTCATTCTGTTTCCGTGTCATTGTGTAAGTCAAGGGTCTGCAGACACGGTACTACAGTCATGCGATACGCGTACGTGGCGGGCGTTGTCGTTGCCATCGCCGTCGTTGTCGTCGTCGGCGTCACCGTCGGGCTGTTTGCATTCCGCAAACCCGCTCCGGACCCGACGTCGGCGTTGTCGGCGTCGTGGGGTACTCCTTTGCGATCTACCGACGTGAGCGCAGCGCCCGTCCCGACCCGGATCCGGACCATCCCCGCATGGGTCAAGCCCGCTGCAGCTGTAGGCGGCGCTGTCGTCGCATTGCGCTCCATCCTCTCCTCAACACGGAAACCGGCGCCACCTGTCGTTAAGAAGAAGTCGAGAACGTGGACACGTGTTGCGCTGGTGGGTCTGACCGTATGCGCACTAGCCATAGCAAGGGAAGTGCGATTGCAGGATGAACGAGAACAGGAAAAGATAGCTCGAGAGGTGAACGAGCAATGGGAACAAGCTCGGGAACGAGCGCAGCGCGAGACGGAAGCCCGAGAGCGAGCGCAGCGCGAGACGGAAGCCCGAGAGCGAGCGCAGCGCGACTGGGAAGCTCGACTACGAGAGCAGCGCGAGACCAAAGCTCAAGAACGAGCGCAGCGCGACTGGGAAGCTCGACTACGAGAGCAGCGCGAGACGAAAGCTCAAGAACGAGCGCAGCGCGAGAGGGACGCTCTATTACGTGCGCAGTGCGAGGCGCGAGCTCGACAACGAGCAGCGCAGCGCGAGAGGGTCGACGCTCTACTACGTGCGCAGCGCGAGGCGCAAGCTCGAGAACGAGCAGCGCAGCGCGAGAAGGAAGCTCGAGAACGAGCGCAGCGCGAGAAGGAAGCTCGAGAACGAGCGCAGCGCAAAAGGGACGCGGCAGGGGAACAGGCCAGACGAAATCAAGAAGCGATGCTCGCGAAATCGAAGCGGAAGGACTACTACCAGATCCTGGGCGTTCCGGAATATGCCGACCAAAGCGCGATCAAGAAGGCGTACCGTAAGCTGGCGCTCCAGTACCACCCAGACAAGAACTACGGCGCGACAAACGAAGAGCTGAAAACCGTTGAGGCTAAGTTCAAGGACGTCTGCGAGGCGTACGCCGTGCTATCCGGTGCCGAGATGCGACGCCGCTTCGACAGCGGTTTTTAATTATTGTGTGTATTGAGGAAGCGAAATGGCCTCCTTTGCCGAGATAATCGCATGTGCCGATGTCGTCTACAGATGTAGACGAAGCTTTCCAGGATAGACATCCGCGGCTACGTACTGGTCTGGTGCGTTCATCGAGGTGATACGCCGGTTGTGACAACTGCATAATACGGTTGTCCACCGTTTGCCGGCGCCTGCATGATCGACGCCCGCGATGTGTACCACACGGTGATGCACTTGAAGTGGTGGTTGACTGATGTTGACATCAGTTAACCATTTCAGGTGCACCCCCGGGGTGGAACACGCTCCAGATGCTGCTGGGCGCCGATGCAGATCGTGCTATAGGAAAGACGTTATCCGGTAGCAAAATGGCCACCTTCCCCGCTCCTTCCCCTCCCGTTCCCCGTACCCTTCCCCCTTCGGGATCGGGGGCACTGCAACCCCGACGGCGCAATCTACGGCAAGAGAGGCGGTCTTTCGGGGCGTCTGCAGTTGACAACTTGGTTGACAGTGGTGTGCATCTGCGAATGCGTCCGCTCACAGCGTCGCAAGAAGATGTGGTTCGGCAGAGAGTCGACGAGGCATTGGCCCGCATGGGCCTGCGCTTCTCCGCTCACGGCGGGCAACTGACTGGCAATCGCGTCCTGAAGGAGAACTCGCACAAGCAGTACAGGCAGCTGTACCGTCAGCTAGCCCTGTTCTGCAAACGAATTGGTGATTTTGAGTCATTGATCATTCTCGACGAGCGAGCTCCCACCGAATTCTGTCCATCGATGAGTGCAGACACACTCATGGCGTTCATAGATTTCAAGGTCCTGTCACCTGGCACTCCCGTTGTTGTGCACCGTGACGATACTGTCAGTTCTCTTCGCGTTGATCCCGTTCTGGATTACTTCTCGAGACAGCCTATCCTCGCAACGGGTGCCTGGAACGATCCGAACTCATGCAACCTCAGCTGTCAGTGATTTGCATGTTGCGAGGCACCAGAGCGGACAGTACTCAGAACCATGTCCTGCGTGTATTGTCGCGTATCGGGACAATGGTGTATCGTGTAATTTTCACGCTGGAGTCCCGCGCTTCTGGAGATCGGGCTGCCCGCGATCGCATCAGAACGTGAAGAACCGGTACCGTCGCGTGACGCAAATCGACCTCGTTGATTACACTGCGCAAGGTGATTCGCCGCTGATGCCACATGAATTGATCGCCATTCGCAAAGCGCTACTCAGCGCAGATCGATATGAGGGACTTCGTCTCTATACGATGATCCTTTTCCACTGCCAGCTCTTCCTCCGATCCGCCGAAGGGTGTCCATTCCGAATTGAAGACATTCTGACGAGTCTGGTATCTGTCAATCCCGATAATGGCGACGTTAACTGCATGGGCGTCAAGATCAAGGGCAAGGCTGATGGATCGTTTGTCCCGTTAATGGTATGGCGCTGTACAGACGTTCCCGAACTATGCTTGGTTAGCCACCTGCTACTGTGGCTCAGCGTATCTGGCATAACGTCGGGTTACCTATTTCCCAAGAAGAAGGGGTTCTAGTGACTGCTTCGATTTCACCACCTTTAACAACCAGTAGGTCTCGTATGGTGCACTTACGAATGTGTATTTGACGGCGAATCGTGTCCATAGACTGAAGAAGCTGCTCTCGGACGTTGTTGGACGCGATGACGGGCGAGTTTGGGGAACGCATACCCTCCGAAAAACTGGCGATTTGTTAGCTATTTGGGGGAAAGGTGAACTGGGGCAGATCATGCTGTCAGCACGGCACAAAACCGTTGAAAGCGCTAAACGTTACTACGGATCGGCAGCAGCTTCCTGAAGATGATATCGATTCAGAAGTAATTCGCATTCATGTGAACCTAACGCAATTTCGGAACTGACTCGTCAACAGGCGAAGCGCTTTGTTACACGTGGATTACACATGGGAGGCGATCCGCATGTCCGATCACAGAGAACTCGTGGCTCTGAATGAGAATCCCATCGGCGGCCTGCCGGATCTGTTTAGGCGCGCATGTACGGATCTTCATCGAGAACTTGGTTGCCCAAAGAGTGCTGGCTCCGAACAAGACCAAGAACATCATTGCGCTCTCACAAGCCATCCTGCCGGCGAGGGATCAGAGCATCGACGCGAAAATCGACAACATTCTTGCGATGATGCAAGCGAAAGGATTGGGCGACTTGACAGGACAACTTATCGGCGGTCTCCGCCCAGGGGCTGGCGTCGTTCGGCGGCCGGGCCGCGTTGGACAACGACCCGCTGATGGCGACCCGGACAATCAGGCGGCGCGAACGGCCGTGCTGGCGGCCGAGCAAGCCATGCAGGAGCAGTGTATCGAAGGAGGCGCAGCTGGCCCCGACTTGAACGACATCGAGCACGCGGAGACCGACAGCGCGTCAGCCGCCGCCCAGCCCGGTGACGACCAGCAGGAACACGACGAGGAGCAGCCGGTGGACCCCCAGGACCAGCAGTAGAGCGGAGCGCACGTCGAGGCGAACGGCGCCGATCGCGCCTGCGGCCGTGACGAGCAGGACATTGAGCAGGAACGCGATGCCGCCGATGCCGATCGTGACAGCGCCCCGGCCGGACCAAGCAGGGCCACGTAAGGCACGCGCCCGGATCGCCCGTTGCTCCCGCCCCGTTCCCTGCACCAACGACGCCGTCAGGAAGCGAGGCAAGCTGCGACCAGCCGTGCGACCTACCAGATGGCAAGGACGATCGTGCTGGACGCCGTCGTCAGGTGCGTCTCCGCGATCGGAGCAGGGTACGCGACTGGGCATGCCGTAACAGAGCCGGATGCACCGATGATGCCCGGCAATGACGTGGCGGCATCCTCGGCGCGTCGAAGCATGAACCAGCGCAAGACGGCTGCCTCGCCGACGTCAAGATGGCATCCGCCATAGATAGCGCCGTTCTCGGAGCGCACCCCGTGGTCGCGCCCACCATACCCATGCCGTTAGCGCTGTGATCCTGTACTGGTGGTATCCAGCATGAATCGACGGCAGCGAGCTTCCCGCTGCCGCCTGCGTCGCTTTAGCAATTGTATTCAAATACATAACAAGTCCCCCCTAAAACCCCTGTCATCTGCAGGCGTACACCTGTCATCTGCAGGCGTACACCTGTCATCTGGCCCTACTCATTCGTGCTATTACTTGATATAGGAACAAGGTAGTCCGGCGATCGTATACGGTACTGCAATCTATCCCATTGCTAACCGAAGATGCGTCTCGTGGTGTGGGCGGTCGTTGTGGGGTTGGCGACGGCCGGTCGTCTGGCGCTGACCTACGACAGTGGACGAGTCGTCTCCTACCCTGCCTACCCGTTCGCATTCGGGAACGTGTCGTTCGCGGTTGTGAATGCTTCCAAGGTGCAGTTTGTCGAGGTGACGACCGTGACGGTCAACGTCGCCGCCCTTGCCAACGCCTGCCACGACTGCGCCGGCCTTGTCCTGTACGCGTCATCATCATCACTCCTGCGGACCGTCCTGCAATACCTAGCATGGGTTTACCGCCCAGTTCCAACATCCCTCCCTATCCTTGTCGTGTCCGATGGATTCATCGACGCAGGCACAGCACAGGTGACGTTGGAGTCTGGTGGTGCCAGTGGCAATTCGGTAGCGATCGCGGTCGGCCACCCGGCTGTGACGACTCTATACACGATCCTCACCCTGATCTACATCGCATCCCTCGTGTTCGCCGTGTTTCGCCTTCTGCAGTACGTGGTGGACGAGACCGGGAAGCCGCGGGCGCCCCCTGTCGCCACCGCCGTTATCCTCGTCGGGTTCATCGCATCCCAGATCATTCGAATTGTTAAGTTCCAGAACACGGCCTGGCAGCAGGAGCAATCGATCACGTACCCGGCCCTGGTCTTCGTCGCCTACGCTGACTTCCCTATCATGTGCCTATCGCGGGTGTCGCTTCAGGTGATCCTGTCGCGTTCGCAGGACAAGACCCCGCTGGCCGAACGCGTTGCGCTCCCGATCATCGTTGCGATTATGTTGGCGCAGGTCGTCGTGGTCGCCATGGCGACCGTCACTCAGGTGATGCCGATGGGCATCGTGGCAACGTACTTTTTCTTCCTGGCCACCGCCATACTGTTCGCGACCGTCCAGGGATACGCGATTGTCTGCGTCGGCATGCTCTTGCTCAAGTCGATCGGGCAATCGGCGGCCGAGATTGCAAAGCGCAAGACGCTATTGCGCAGAATGGGGAGTTCCTGGACGATAGCGGTGGCATATCTCCTGGCGCAGTTCATCGTCCTTGCCGTACAGAACAGCTCTCCGATGCACTTCCTGGTCGCTAATGCGCTCAGCCAGATGATCGGATGCTTGGCGCCAGTAGCGCTAATGGCAGCACTCCGCCCGACCCCATCCAAAATGGGTAGGTTCTTTTCGATGAAGCCCATTACAACGGGCTCTGCTGTCCCACCACATTTCAGCAAGACGGTCCCTGGAAGCACTACCCGCAAATCTTGACAGCTCGAGCGGTGCGTTACAATAAAGGACGAAATTTGGGGTGCAGCCACGGAGTGCGTAAATCGAATGTGTACTGACTGCGTGGCACCCTCGAGGAGGTCGCCGTCTGCCCGGGGTCGAAGTCCAACCGAGGGCGCGCGTCGTCGCTGCGGCCCAACTGGAGCGCTCTGCAGCGGGCGCCCCTGAGGTTCTTCCTGCGCCCGTGCCAAGGCCCATCGTTTCTCGCAGGCTGCCGCCCTGAAGCCGTCTGCCCGCCCGTCGATCGACGAGTTCGCCGACCACTGGGACGACGTGTTCCGCCAGCCGGGCGCCCGCGATGGCCCGCGCTATAGACCGGTCCGGCGACCATGCGACCTGTCCGATGACGAGCGGGCCATGCTCGCGGAATCCAAGGTGGCGGCTGTCATCGCCAAGCACGATTGGGTGAAGGGGATCGGCCCGGACAATCTGCCGATGGATCTACTCAAGGCGGATGGGGATGCGGCGGCACCCTGGGTATCCGTCATTGGCCGAGCGCCTGTACACGGTCGAGATGATCCCTTCAACATGGCGCTCAGCATTCGTCATCCCGCACCACAAGGCCAACACTGATCCCCGGCCATGGCGACACACTGGAGGGGGGTCACATTGCAGGCGCACCTACGCAAGACGTTCGAGTCGTGCCCTGTTCGCGTACATGCACGGCGCCGGGTACCTGGACATGCACCCGCTGCAATTCGGCTTCCGTCGCGGCATCGACGTGCCAGAGGCCATTTGGTGCGCCGACGAGCTGACGTCGTACTGTGACCACGCGAACGCCCGCTGACCCAGATCCTGCTCGACATGCACAAGGCCTATGGCACCGCGCGCCGTCGCCTTGTGTATGACATGCTGGTCGGACGTGGAGTGCCGCCCGCGAGTATCGCCGTCATTCAGGCCCTGTTCGACAACTGCTACTTCATTATCAGCATGGACGGCGAGCGATCGCGTCGCATCCCGGCCCAAGTCGGGCTGTTCCAGGGCGCGATCGGCTCGCCCCGATCTGTGCAACGTGCTGATCGACGACATGCCCATGCCCTGCCAGCTGTACGCGGACGACACGACGCTGCACGCCATCGACGAGGAGACGGCCCAGGAGATGGCGGGCCACTGTCAGGCGTACGCCGAACGCCACGAGATACAGTGGAACGCGGCCGAGTCGTTCGTGTCGCGACCTGCGGACAGCCCGAAGACGAGGGACATCGTCATCGCTGGGCGCGTCATCTCCGGGGACGACGACCTGGACAAGACGAACCGCCTGCTGGGCGCCGTCATGAAGCACGGGCGCGTACAGCACGCCCAGCAGCTGCGCGACCGCATGGCCGGGGCGGAGTCGGCCATGATCGGCATCGCGACCTCGCGCGACAGCCAGGTTAACGTTGTTGGACACTGTTTGCAGACACGTATCCTGACGATGGATGTGTGCCACAGAACAAACGAAGCCATCACGGTGCGAAGCGTCCGAAGCTTTGTGGCACGACGACACGCCACCATGTGGTCAGTTGCTATACCCGTACAGCGAGTTGGGTGTCACGACGGTTCGCCAGAGAAAGGTCAAGGTCGAGCAAGGGCAGCAGATGCTGGTGCGGCAAGATCCGATGGAAATCGTCCAGCAGCCCGGTTCCGATGGGCACGTGGGCAGTATGGCGCGCCGCGAGACAGCGGTGGCCCGACTTGGACGACCGCCTGAAGGACCACATCCTGCTCAAAGGAGAAATCAGCTATGCCAAGGTATCCACTCACCATCGTTGTCGGCCATGCACCTACCACCGCTGTCTTGCGGCGCGCCATACTGACTGACCATCGGGACCGGGCTGCTGGACGATTTCCATCGGATCTTGCCGCATCAGCATCACCTGTCCCTGCTCGACCGTCTCTTTCATCTGGCGCACCGTGATGAAGCGGTGCTCCACATCCCGACCGGAATTGCACGGCCATTCGGGAGGTGCTCCTCCTGACAGTTGTCGTAATGTGCTCTCTCATTAGGTTGAAGCGGGCGCGTGGGGCTGGGCCTTCTGCGACACAAGACACCTTAAGCGGTATTCCGACGTGCACGTCGTCGGCTTGCTCAGCCAGCGTGTCTACCGACTGCTGTTCTACCGATATATCGCAGTACTGCGACTGGAATAAACCTTGCCACATCGGTGAGTTCATTTGCCTGGTCATGTCGTAGAAATGTGGAACTCATCCGCAATAGGCTTTCATTTGTATTCGTTGTTGAAGTTCTACGTCGCGCCGTCTCCCCAGGCCGGCACACTGAAGTCGGCGCCTTCGAGCGCCGCACCCTGCACCGATTGCAGACAGCGCTGCCGTTCGGCGCCAGCTGACCCCAGGACGGCCTGCAGATCGGTGTACGTGCGACCTCGTCTGCTTGTACTGAACGACGTCGGTCGCAAATGGGACCATGTCCGCATACGAAATCGCGACGATGGCCTGCGCGGATAGCCTTCCAGCCAAAGCCACGTTCATGGCGTTGCCTGCCTCGAAATACGTGATCATCGGACATCTGAGAGCACGTTCCCGCGTTGTGGACCCTCATCATGCGGATCTCCTGTCGGCCAGGATCGGCGCCCAGCCGCTCGGGCCAATGCTGAACCAGATCAGCGCTCGTGACGGCGACAATGCCCTTCAGACATTCCTTCTCGAAGGGCGCGCTGGATTGCCGGCGATCCACTGGGCCGCCATGACGGACCTTACTGCTGTGGAGAATGTCATGGAGCAAGCGCAACGCCTGGGCATTCTAAGTGAGGTTATTGCACAGAACAACACCCGTGATGGCTGGACGGTCCTGCATACGGTTGCGACTTCTGTTGTTCATTGTGCACGGCACGCCGTTGTTGCTCTCCCCAGTTTTCATCATGAATGGCGTCAGCGCCTACACGGTCAGATGGAGATGCTGTCGCAGACGGTTATCTCCCTGCGTTTCATGTTGCCATCATTGGACGGCTTTTGCCAGCTAATGCACGCACGCGGCTCTCCAACCGGCATGACGTTCGTACTCATACTGGAGCTCATCGTAGATCGCACCCGTCGCGGTCCCGGTCTACCGTTATGCAGCCTCGATGTCAACGTGTACGTACGCGAGCGCGTCGACGACATCGCCGCGTTCATCGGACGACGTTGCAACAATATCGGACGTCGTTGATGGCACAATGAATGAACTGGACCTTCTTCTGCGTATAAACCACGATTGACTCGCGTGCGGCTGTAATGATTCGGGATTGTGGTAAGGCAGAGAGACGATAAAGTGGTGCGGCGCGTTAGGGCTCGTCAGGATTCGTCCGGCGCTGCAGGAGCCCTGAGGATGTTGCCGCGTCATCGCCCTGGCACCACCATCGACCTGGCCAGCGCTGTGGCGGCATCCACGATGGCGAAATCTGCACTCGCCACTGCGACGCATCCGGCAACGATGTCCAGCACGAGTGCCAACCATGTCCAGCATGATGAGTGCTTTCACAAGGCACGTCGCCTTGTCCGGACAATACTCGACCTCGTGGCGGATCACGACCTTGGATCAGGTACGCTGATCAGTTCGGGTACGCTGGGTCCGATCTGCCCCGTCCCATCCTCGCAGTTGTCAGCGACGTCGTCGTCTTGGCCGGCGGCGCAATGCTCGATATCGAACGCGGCGCCATCGTTTCCCGCGATACGAGGGACGCGGGGTGGGCGTCCGCGCCAGGATCGACTGGGGCTCGTACGTATTCCTGAGCGACCCCCGCACAACGGACCAGCTGCTGGTCCCGTACGCGGCAGTCGATGCAGTCGTCGAGCTGTCGAAGGGGTACAAGGCGCTGTCGGCGGCGCAGGTCCACGCCGATGTCAAAAAGCGCCCCGCAGACCCGGAGGCTGTCGCCCGTCGGCCGTCGCCCGGTCGACTTGGTGTCGCACGGCGGGAAAAATGGGCTGGTCGTTGTGTATCGCGCGCGGGCGCTGGCCCCACCGGCGTGCTGACCTGTGTCGGCGACCGACGAGCTGGGTGTAGGCCTACACCGGCGTGACGTTCCAGAGGCCTCCGCCGGCGATGACTCTGAGCAAGGACCCTGCTAACAAGCGCAGCATGCCGGCCTGCACCGGTTGGCGTTCCTTGTACCCGTCTCGCCTGCGTTACTGACCGTCCGCCCGCTGTAGGCGCAAGAAGTTGTTGCTGGACCAGCGAACCGCTCTTTCAAGGCGCCCAAACTGGTGCGAAAACAGACAGCGCCGGTACTGAGGCGAAGATGACATCTAACACGCGCGCGTTGACCGCAGACACACGAACGTACTCCTGGCGAACGTGCGAGCCGACCCGCACAAGACGTCGACCGCGAACCGATCGAAGAAGCGCAGCGTCCTGCACAGGTGCGGGGCATTGTGCAATTGGCATCGTCGACGCTGAACTGGACATTTAGGAGCGTGATGCTGGGTCGTTACTGCCAGCGAGCGGGCATATCGAACAATGATGCGGCAGGCGTTTGCCGTTCCATTTGCTACGCCATCGCATCGATCCAGATCGCGCGTGCTTGGCCCGGCTGGGAACGTGTCTCCGGGCACGCGCCCTGGGTTGACCTGTACAATCAGGTCATGAGCCCACGTCTGGTTCTGCAAGTGGCGTCCAACATACTGGTTGAGCTCATCAGGGTCGTGAGCGACGCTGACCGGGCGACAAGATCGTTCGACATCGTGCTGTTGCCCGGGATCAAACGACCTCGTCGCCAGGTCAGCGTTGCTGATGGCCTTGATGAGGTCCACCAGGATGTCGGACGCCAATTGCACACCCAGACGAGGGTTCATCACCTTATTGTACAGGCCAATCCAGGGCGCGGGGCCGGAGACACGTTCCCAGCCGGGCAATGCACGGAAGATCTGCATCGGTGCAATCGCGTAGCAAATCGAACGGCAGACGCCTGCCGCATCGTTGTTACCCGCTGGCAGTAACGACCGAGCGACCGCGCTCCTAAATGTCGATGTCAGCGCCGACTATGACAATTACGCAGTATACCACGCCTGTGAAGCGACTTTGCGCTTCTTTCACCGGTTCGCGGTTGACGTCTTGGACGGGCCGGCTCGCATGTTCGCCAGGTGTACGTTCGTGTGTCTGCGGTCAACGCGCGCGCGTGTTAGACGTCATCTTCGTACACCTGGCCAACATGCGAGCCGGCCCGTCCAAGACGTCAACCGCGAACCGATGAAAGAAGCGCAAATTTCGAACCAGTTTGGGTGCCTTGAAAGGACGGTTCGCAAGTCCAGAAGCGACTTTACTCGTCCTCTTGTCCAGTGCCTACAGCGAATGGACGGTCAGTAAAGCAGGCGAGACGGGTACAATGATCACCGACCGGTGCACGCGGCATGCTGCGCTTGTTAGCAATGTCCTTGCTCAATGTCATCGGCGCAGCCGGCGGGGGTTTCTGCAACGTCATGCCGGTTAATCATTACACCCATCCCGCTGTACGCTGTAGCAAACTGACCACAGGGCGTGTCTTCGTGCCACAAAGCTCTGGACGCTTGCCAGTTTCGTTTGCGCTGGGCAACGCGACGCCAGGCGACGCCATCCATGGTTCACCTGCCACGCCAAACGAGTAGGTAGTGAAATCAGCAAACCTCTGCCCAAGTTGCGCCACATCTTCGCGACACGAGAAGAACGGTGGCACATGTGCCAGCGCAAACAGGCCATCGCTCGTCTGGCCTGATCTGCCATGGTCGACACGCACGCGGGGACGACGTCGGCGCTGTCGAGCGCCGCCCCATTTCAGCGAACGATGCCGTCTGACGCCAGGACGACCTGCAGGGTCGGCGTACGGGCGTGTCGACCCATGCTGCTTGTATTGAACGGTTCTGGTTGTGGCGATACGTCGGCCGGGATGGCGGCGGGTCGTGCGGCAGGCAGGCGTTCGCATGTCGACGGGCGGCAACGGGCGCTGGGCGCCCCCGCTCTGCCGGACGACTTGCAGGGCAGGCAGGCGCCGCTCACCAGTCAGACGGGGAGGTCGGCGACGTGGTTGGTCGGCCCGCCATCGACGCATGGTGCAGGGCGGGGGTGCGCGCGACCGATTACAGGGATCGGCGGACGGCCAGGGCGCCGCCTCAGCTGAGGAGCAGGTAGGCGCGACGCTGGACCAGCCCCGCCTAGGCACGAGGACTACTGCCCTGCAGGTGCTCAGGCTGGACAGAAGACGGCAGGCGTGTCCTGTCCAGCGTGTTAGAGGGTCTGCGCGCCCGTGCATCACACGACGACTCGTACCTGTGCTGAAGGTGCAGGACGTGCACCCAGACGGGTCGGCCACGTTGGCAGGGGTCCAGCAGGACGCGTTGTGGTCGACGTGGGTCCGTTGTGCCGTGCTGCTTATCCCCGGCGACGTCGGCGAGGGTGCAGGCAGGGTAGGCAGCCGCGTCAGGACGTCGATGATTTGCGACGTGCGATGACGAATACAACGGCATGTCGGGCGGCCGTGTACGACGATGCAGCTGTGGGCGCCGTTGGCGATCGGTAGCGTCGTCGGTCGCGCCGACGGCGTCCCCCACGGGGTCGTCGCCTGCTTCACGTTTGCGCAGCGTCCACCTTTACGGCGTATACTGCCCTCCATCCGGTATGCACATCGTGACTTCGTGCACGAGGCGTCGAATGACGGCGCATGCTTAATCAGTGTATAGACTGAGTTGGGCGATCGGAACCGCCTGCAAACAACCATGGGAACGAGGTGTACACCTGTCAGCACGGTCTAGCTCCCGGGGACTTTTTCATGGCTGTCAAGCGGATATCAGAGAACGGCGCGCAGAATGAGCTGGATGGTCGGCCTTGTTTAACATTGGCATGGCACACGTGAATGCACCAAAGGCAACAAGGACTCGGATTGCCACAGGTGCCTCGTTGGGTTGGCATCTACGTACATGTACAGGGGTGTGACGCAACCATGCACGAAGAGTAGGCCAGGTAGCGCTCGGTGGAGAAAAGTGCCTCAGTGATGCACGTGCCATGCCGAAGTTACGAAGCCGACCATCCAGTTGATCCCGCCGTTCTCATATATCCGCTTTACAGGCATGTCGATAGGTTCAGGCTGGCGCCCGGCCATGCGGTTTCGCTGTTCGCGTTCACATCGTGGGACAAGGCCAGGCGAAGATGGATCGCGCCTTCTGGAGTGCAATGGAACGTGGATCGCCTGTCCTGGCGGACACACGCGTTCGGCGAAGTGTCACCGTCGACCATTTGGGCGTACGTGACCCAGCTCCGCCACGACGACTGATTGCATTGAACCGAAGGCGGTGCGGACGATGCCCTAGAAATAACGGGCGGACGCGGACGAAACTTTCACGCGGGCGTCCCCGATATGACACGGGTTGTAGCCAGTGACACAGCAATATGTGTCACTGCAGCGTCAAGGGCTGCGAATCGTTTCGGCTTCCCTTCAATGGCGAAGTTGCCAAACCTGTGCTCAGCGCTCATCAGGAATCGCCGCAGCTTGCCCGCGTGAAAGTTTCGTCCGCGTCCGCCCGTTATTTCTAGGGCAATATCGTCCGCACCGCCTTCGGTTCAATGCAATCAGTCGTCGTGGCGGAGCTGGGTCACGTACGCCTAAATGGTCGACGGTGACACTTCGCCGAACGCGTATGCCCGCCAGGACAGGCGATCCACGTTCCATTGCACTCCAGAAGGCGCGATCCATCTTCGCCTGGCCTTGTCCCACGATGTGAACGCGAACAGCGAAACCGCATGGCCGGGCGCCAGCCTGAACCTATCGACATGCCTGTAAAGCGGATATATGAGAACGGCGAGATCAACTGGATGGTCGGCTTCGTAACCTCGGCACGGCACGTGCATCACTGAGGCACTTTTCTCCACCGAGCGCTACCTGGCCTACTCTTCGTGCATGGTTGCGTCACACCCCTGTACGTGTACGATGCCAACCCAACGAGGCACCTGTGGCAATCCGAGTCCTTGTTGCCTTTGGTGCATTCACGTGTCCCATGCCAATGTTAAACAAGGCCGACCATCCAGCTCATTCTGCGCGCCGTTCTCTGATATCCGCTTGACAGCCATGAAAAAGTCCCCGGGAGTAGACCGTGCTGACAGGTGTACACCTCGTTCCCATGGTTGTTTGCAGGCGGCCCCGATCACCCAACCCAGTCTATACACTGGTTAGTAGCATGTTCGCGTCCCTTAACGACTGCTCCACCCGCACAATGGACTCTCCTACCGGCGACGTAGCAAATGGCCCTTCATCTGCATCGTCGTCCTCCATCGATCCCTGTTCAAGTCTATCGCGCCAGGTCCAGTGATGTTGCGGAGGGTGGTGCGCACCTTGTTTCTGCCGTGCCGCGTGGTGCGCGCCTTGTTTTTGCCGTGCCGCGGGGTGTGCCGTGTGCGTAAGGTCACTCAGGGGTCAGGGGACCATGGGTCTGTCAGCTTCTCCCCGGCCTACGGCAGGCAGGCGTTTGCATGTCGACAGGCGGCAACGCGCGCTAGGCGCCCCCGCTCTGCTGGACGACCTGCAGGGCAGGCAGGCGCCTTGGTCCTGCCCCGCCTAGGCATGCTCATGCTGGACAGACGACGGCAGGCGACTCTCCCAGCGTGTTAGAGGGTCTGGACGCTTGTGCATCATCAGACGACGACGACTCGTACCGGTTCTGGAGGCGGAGGGCGTTCACCCAGACGTACCGAACGCGACGGCAGGCGTCCAGCAGGTGTTGGTTCAATGCATTTCGGATGTTGCTGTTAAGTATCAAGTCCCCCAAGTGCCCCTGTCCAGTAGAGGGGTTGGGGTACGTGTCTGCTGCACCCAATCTGCAGCGGATAGTCGCACGTTTCAGCAGGCATGATCGAACTATTGGTTTGCGTGTATTAGAACCGCACGTAGGACGGTCTGTGGATACGATTGCCAGGCAATAATGGCGGTTTCGGGGTGGGACCTGGTTCGCCCGTCGCCCCAGGGTCGGCACCGGACGCGATTGATAGTGATTCAATGGCGTCTTTCAGGGCTACGATTTCATCATCGCTGGCCAGCTCGATCCACTGACGAACGTGCGGTTCAGACAGGAGGTGCGTGTCGTGAGCTCGCGCGGCCTGGTCCACGACGGCATTGACGAGCATCGGTTGCGTCACGTGCTGCCGCATCGTGCACCATCGTAGGGCCGTGCACAGTATCGGGTGCTTGTTCGCGTCCAGTGTTCGGGCCAACTCGGTCAGGATCGTCCACAGGGCGATACAGAGCGACCCGATCAGGAGGATCAGGATCAGCACCGTAATCAGGTTGACGCTGGCCTGGTGGTTCGCCGGGACCGACTCCATGGCCAGCAAAAGGATAAGGACAGACAGCAGCGACGTGCCGAGTACCATTTCCAGGCGGTTGTTGACGTTGTGGAAGTACGGCCGGCACAGGTCGGAGCCGGCCAGGTGGGCGCAGACAATCATCGCGCCAATGGCCGTTGTCGACGAGTCGTCCGACCCAATGGAGGACAGCAGGAACGATACTAACAGCTTGCGCAACAATGTCGGACAGTACCAGAACCACATCTACGAAACGGAACACGAAGCGTTAGCTCCTTCACATGTCGTTGGAGGCAGGTCGTGGGACCTTGTTGTGATACGGGCGGAAGTAGTGGGCGAAGATCTGCAGGTTGAACAGCGACCAACGATCAGTCGCCAATTACGTATAGTTCGTGTGGTCGGTGCAAACGTGGCCGACCTCGAAGAAATCGTCGTTGGACGTTTGCGACGGGGCGCTCCACATAATGGCGCCCACCATGAGCGGATACGCTGTACAAGGCACGCACGTACATGTCAGGACCAAGCGTGGACACTGGCGCATCCGTACTCGTACCGATCGTGGCCAGGAAGAGGCCAACAATGGCCGTTGGAAGCAGAGCCATCCATTGGCCGGGAGCGTAGCAGCGGATCCTGGCATCGTACTCGGACGTGTACAACCCGGGGCTGGTTGGTTGCTCATAGCACTTGAACAACTCCAGCAACGTTGACAAGTACTGTAAGCAGCATATCGTCAATCTAGGGTTGGCTGTGAAAACACACACGTACGTAGATGTAGAGGATGTCGAGCAATCGCAACGACCCCGACAGCAGTTTGTTGGCGTGTGGCAGTGGCAAGAACCTGGGCGAGTACTGTTTGAGGACGGTGGCGGTGATGACCAGCGCAGCGAACGTGTTCAGCACAGTGGTCCGGACAGTGTACGAGAGGGTCCACGACGTTTTCAGCAGGCACTCGACCTCGAACTGACCGGGCGACAACGAGAACACCGTCGACACGCTGCCGACCGCCGTAATATACTTGGGGACGGCGAACGTCACGTCGCGGATGACCTGTCCGCCCACCACCGACAGGAGCTGGCAGAATTCGACGGCCTGGCGGACGGCCACCGTCCAGCTCACCGACGAATGCTCGTTCTGCCTGTTCTTCGTCATATCGATCGTCTGCGTGCATATTGTAGATTGGTCAGGCCCATCGACGAACGGTCCTGGGACGTCTGGGGCAGGCGTATGGACTCACAATGAAGATGATCAGGCACGGTACGGCGATCAGCAGGAAGAAGGCGGCCGTCAGGGTGACCTGCCAGATCGAGCTGCGACATTCCTTGCAGATGGGGCCGCTGGTGTACCAGCCCGATTGACAGTCGGCGCACAGCACGTCGTCGTACCCGGCTGGGCAGGTGCCAGGCTGCAAGCCGCCAGGGCAGCGACCCGGTGACGAGCACAGGTAGAATTCCAGCGGGTTGCCTGCGCTGCTCCAGTACCCGACCTGCACACACACACACACACACACACACACATGCCGTTAACGTCGTCGTCGCTGCAGCAAGCGCATAACGGTGGTGCACCTTCGCCAATGGCATGGCGCCGCTGCCAGCACATTGGGCTCCACCTGGGCAGGCCTGGCAGTGCCCTTCCTGCGCCTCGTAGTACCCTTCCGTACAGGCACAGGATCCCGCTGAGGTGGCTCCCGTCGTGTTCGTCGTCGAGTGCGACTGGCAGGGCGTGCACTGGAGCTGCCCGATCGATGACGCATACCCGGTCGGGTCGCAGGCGATGCAGACCAGTTGGGTGTTCGCCCGTATGCGCTCGTAGGACCCCGCTGTGCACAGGCAGTCGGACAGCGACCTGCTTCCCGTATGCAGCGTCGTCGACAGGTACGGGCATGGCTGGCATGACGACATACCGGGTGCGTCGGCGAACGTCCCCATGGGGCACGGCACACACGCGCTGCCGTTTGCCGAGAAGTGCCCCGGCCGGCACTCGGCGCAGAACGTTCGATTGAGGGCGTCGGCAAACCTGCCAATGTTCTCCTGCCCGGCGGAACAGATCTCGCTGCGAAAGAACGCGACGGGAATCCACTGCTTCCAGCGCCGCTCGTTGGCTTTCGCCCACTGGCACGCCGATTGCAGGTTGGAGACGTACACCGAGTTCTCGTACGCCTGCATCCACATGTAGTCGTCGCTGGTGATGTCGAACTGGGTCATCACCTGGCACAGCATGTGATGAGCGATGTAAGGTGGGACGTTGGAGTGGAAGGGCGCGCGTGCGCACCTCGAAGGCCCAGGGCGACGTGACGTTTAGGTCCAGGGCGACGTACTTGCCGAAACGATACACGGGGAAGTCGCAACGGCCAGACACGGCACCCGAATCGTCCAGGTACAGGTCCGGGTCGAATGGGGGCAGGCTGACTCGCGTGGCGTTCAGGTCCTGGAGCTGATAGTTGAACGGCGATGCCCAGAACAAGGCGGGCGTGCGGCTCGCCTGCATGGCTAGAAGGTCGGCGTTGAAGCTGGCGGTGCTGACGTAGTTCAGGACGGTGAAGTCGAGCCCCAGCTGGGCGAATATCTTCTGGTAGTCCGATATGTAGTACCACGACACCGGGTCGTCCCACATGAACGCCCCGGTGCCCGTTAGGTTCACGCCGGGGAACGTTGGCGGATTCGTTGTGAACATGTCGACAACGGCCCGGCTTCGGAACGCTCGCCAGTCGCTGAGGTTCGGATACAGGTCGTGGAGCCAGTTGGAGATGTAGATGCCTTCCCACACCTGTTTGGAGAGCAGGCCCAGCAGGGTCAGGTTGGCAGGCGCCTGCTGCCCGAAATACAAATCGTTCGGCGAGGCGGGCATCTGGATAGCGGGGCTGATCGTGACGGCGGGCGCACCCGGGGCCGGGTTGGCGCTGTTCCCGGGCGTAATCCGATAGCCCATGAAGTCGCCGAGAATGACCTGCAGGATGAGCTGTGGCCCGATGCCATAGTACGCGCCTTGGTCGAGGACGAGCGCCCGTGCGATTTGCGGGTCCGACGTTGGGACGGTTTCGAAGCAGCCGCCGGCGGCGATCTGCGATACGAGGCTGGCGATGAGAGGCGCCAGGACCAGTGCGTCAGCAGCCATGCCCAAGTCGTTGACGCCGGTGGCGGTACTGCACCCACACTGATTCGTCTGCTATAAGGGAGGCTGGGCGGTGGCGCCTAGGCAGGCTCTGGTACCGTACACCGTACTGACGATCGGTTCGCGCTTAACCCGGATCACCTGTTTAGGAAGGGTTACACACTGCTCACCGCAGACGCATCAAGGCCAAAGGGCTGAGTGATTCACAACCGCAGCGTCAGCAAGGTCAGGTGCTGTCCCTGCCGACGGTTGACTTAGACCCGCGTACCCCAGGTCCACTGACGACGCGACGCCATTCCATCGAGGTTCATCTTTGGAAGCTGGCCTGCTCAGTTGCTGACCCTCTCCCCATACGGTCTGGCATCCTAAACGGCGCGGCCTGATGCACGCGACGAGCGGCATTTGATAATAATACGCTCGCTGCTGACAATACGGCCTACAAGGATGCGCCACATGGAGGCCAGAACCCTGCTCGGGACCTAACCCATCGACGCAGCCCGGGCAGTCGTCGTCTTCACAATACCGGGAAGCATCACGGCGACGAGCTGTGCAGGTTGGCACTCCACGTTTGGCGCGAGCTCGTGATTGTAACCAATACGAGCACAATTACGCATTCAGGAAGAGGATCATCCGGGTCCGACGCGGCGCTTCGCTCGCGCGTCGATCGACATTTTATGGCGAGAGCAGGCCCTGGACGTTTCGCGTTCGGGCGACTCAACACTCTCGGTAACATTGAACGACTGTCACTCATAGTTCTACGGAGGCGCCGAACGAATTGCATGGGGCAACAACAGCCCCTGATGGTTTACTCGATGCAGACCCTGTCACGAGTGCACGGTGTTGACGTTACTCGAAGAAGTCGTTTACATCGGCGTCGACGGCAGGGCGCTCGGCGGCGTCGGCGCCGACGCCGGTGGTGAAGTTCAGGAAGTGGTTCGGCCTGTGGATATCGTCGTAGAACGGGCGAGGGTTGCCCAGCTTGACGGCGTACGGGTCGGACACGCGATGGGCCATCCCCATGAAGTTGTAGTTCCAGGGGCCCGATTCAGGGACCAGGTAGAAGCCCAGGAACCGGTCCGACAGGATCATGGGCGCCTTCTCGTACATGGTGGGCGAGTACCCAGCCGGGTTGACCTACAACAACACGATGTCGGCCCAGCGAACAAAAGAGAACGACGCGAAGAGACGGACCTGTGCGGCGACCTTCTGGGCGTTGCCCCATTCGATGCCCGATTCCGTAACGTGGAAGGCAGTGAGGGAGCAGGACCCGGGCGTGAAACTGCACGTGACCAGGGCGGCAGACGCCGGCAGGGACAGCTTGGCGTGCTGCACAACGTCGTTGACGGGCAGCTCGGGCAGCTCGGCCGGCTGCGTGTGCATCCACCCGAGCAGCTCGAGGCCCTCCAGCGCCTCGTGGTTCGGCAGAACGGTGCTCATCGTGAGGCTCGTATGCGACCCCACCTACAGGCGCGATCAGACCGCGTGCCAGCAAGCGGGCGCACACGGAGAGAGGGCGACCGACCTGAGGGGGCATGACGATGCAGCGGATCTCTTTGACCGTATCGTTGTCGGGCGGCGACAGACCGTACAGCCAGCCGCCGATCTGCGTGCGAAGGTCGGCAACGCAGACGAACTTCTTCAGGAGGTTCTTCGGCAGGACGTACGTCATCTCCAGCTCGCCAACCTCCTCGGTTGGCGTCACGTAGATGTGCGACGTACGCAGCGCCAGGTTCGTGGCGCTGATCGCACGGACGCGCCAGTCCGTCCGCGACGAGAACGTCTTCTGCTCGTACTGCGACGTGGTCGTCACAACAATCTCGTTGCCATGGACGTCATACGTTTTCGTCGTCGTCGCCGTCACCTTGGCGTTCGCAGCGACATCCTTGGCCTGACGGTCGGGCGGGTTGTCAGTGTCAACGCAGACCAATCAACCGGTGCACACGCCATACCTGACGATCGATCTCAGCTGCCTCCTGCCGTTGCACGGATGGGGGAGCGATCTCGGCGCCGAGAATGATGTCGCGAATCTCCGACTGCGTCAGCGACGACACGTTGACGTTGTTCTTCTTGCCATAATCGGCGATGATGAGGTCCTTCAGCGCGATCTCGACCTTCATCCATTCCTGGTCGGTCAGGGTCGGCCAGACGTGATGGGACTCGGTCACGGTGGTCTTCCCCGGCTTCAGTATCATCTTCGTGCGCTCGTTGTTGACGTGCAGGGCGCGCAGGATCAGAATCAGGCGCGAAAACGCAGTGTACGACGAGATGGACTTCAGCCAGTCGTCGTAGAGGTTGAACAGGCACATCTGCGGCTCGGATGCCTTCAGAACCAGGTCGCCGAACTTCTCGATGCGGAATAGGTCCTAATCGGGGCGCTGTCAGATGCGATCAAAGCGGACGGGCAGCACAGGGGCGCACCTGGAACGGGAGTTGAAGCTCGGACCCTTTGATGACGATGTTGGGGAAATCGAGCAGGTGCACTTCAAGAGGATCGAGCATGCCTTTGCGCGTGACAATGATCTGCTGCGGCTGCTCCTCGGTGGGTAGCGCACGAATCAGGGCGCACACCTCCTCGGCCGTCTTCCACTTGGCCAGCTGGGACAGGCGCTTCTGCCCCGCCCAGACCGACGTGTGAATGATCTTGAGGAACAGCTGACCGGTGCGCGGGTTGAAGATGAAGATGCCGCCGTTGATGGGCTTGGTCGTCAGGTTGCCCTCGAACGTCTTGTGGATCGTGACCCGGTAGACCTGCGTGTCATCGACGAACCAGATGATCTGGTTGGAGAAGAGTTCGCCGTAGTTCTGCGACGACAGGTACGGCTCGGTCGGTTCGGACGAGTACAGCTGCAGGCCCTTGCGAATCCGTTCGCGCAGCACGTACAGCGCCGGGTTCGATTTGCAGATCTTGGCCAGCGCCTGCTGCGTGAGCGACTTGACACCTGGGAACCAGTTCCCATACGCACTGTACATGTTGTACGCCAGGTCGAACGCGACCAGGCAGCCAGTCGGCGACGGATACAGTGACATGCTGGAACACAGCAGCACGAACATGAGCACAATGCATTGGACGTTAGGAGCACAGGTATACCTGTCCGTCGTGTAGTCCAGGAACTTGGAGCGCGCGTACCGCTCGATGTCATGCGAGTCGTAGTCGCCCCAGCGCAGCTGCACGTCGATCCAGTACTTCGACGACGTGCCCGCTGCCGACGAGTCGAACGCGTCACCCGTGTCCATCAGCAGCGACGGGCGAGACATGTGCCACTTGAACGCCGCAAGCAGCAGGATGTCGGCACAGGACGAGTTCATCTTGTACGACTTACGCGGGTGGATCGTCTCTTTCTGCACAGTCTCGATCTCGAGCGCATCAAGCTGACGACGGACGTTAGTGAAACATGACCATGACGGCAGACAGCACACGCCGCCGATACCTCCTGGTCGAAGACCTGGCACAGGTCCATGACGATCGACTCGTGGATCTTCTGCCACAGGTGGGCCCGGAAGATTTGGATCAGGCTGATCTTCAGGGTCGGGATCTTGCCGTGCATGAAGATGCCCGTCAGGTCGAGCTGGACCTGGAACCCGACATAGACATTGGCACGGTTGATGGTCGGCGACCACCACAACGTGAACCGACGGTTCGGGATCTGGTTCAGACCCGATCGCTGCGCGTTCGTCAGCTTTTTGAACTTCATCGATTCCTCGAACCCGGACGCTTTCTCCCAGAACAGGCCTTCCCAGGTCGGGAAGTACGTCCCCTTGAACAGCGTATGCTCCAGGATGCCTTCAACGCCGCCCAGCGCCTGGATCACATCCGTCCGGTAGTTGTTCAGGTTCCACAGTTTCCCGTCGTGACGCTGGTGCGTCCACCAGAACGGATCCGCGCGAAGCACTTGGAACTTCTTGAAGTCGGTGCGCACGCGCCAACCCTTGTCGTACGCCAACGTATGCCGGTCCTTCTGGAACAGCGTGTTGATTCGTGGAATACCTGCAGCGTGAAACTGGCAGTCAGGTTGGCGCCGCAGACCGGGAGAACGGCACGACAGACCTCGATCCCAGGAATCTTCCAGGTCCTCCAACGTCAGCCGCCGGTTCTGCGCAATGGCCTCCTTGCGTTTCAGGGCATACTCGGCCCAGACACGCTGCGAGTCGATGATCTCAGATTCCCACGGCTGAATGTAGCGGAACAGGTTCGGGATGAGTTGATCCGCGTCGTGCGACATCCCCGATCGGAAGTGTGTGATGCCCATGTCGGTTTGGTGGGACCAGCGACGGTCGGCCTGCAACGCCAGTTAGCCTAGAGTACACAATGCGGATCACGAGACAGAACGTTTCTCACCTGAGGTATAAGAACGTGGCCCATGGAGAGCATGCCGAGACCACCCAGTTCTTTGGGAGTGTAGAACACGACGGGCGGGAAGCGAGACGGCATCTTACTGTTGAGGCCAATCTTGATCCGGGTCTGGATCTTGTTCTCGCACTTGACCAGGAGGTCCAGCAGCTCCTGCGTGTGGATGACGGCCTCTCGATAATAGGTCATCAGCGAGATCAGCGCGGTGTTCCACTTGTTGGCAACCTTCGTGAACGTCGTCGACCCCGACGACATTAGCACCTTCAGGCGGTTTCAACGTGAGTCGGCACCACCAACGATGACGTTCGGAAATGACGAACGTACCTGTCGGATCCGGTTCTCGAAGGACTTGATGCCAGTGTCCGAAACGCGCAGGAAGGCCTGCGCTGTGCGTTCCTTGGTCTGTTCGTTCTGCAGGTTCCACGTACCATCTCGCTGCGTCAGCTGCTCCTGCTGCTGACGAACACGAGGTGCCAGGCGGATCTCGAATTCGCACAGGTCGAACAGCAGGTTCGGATTGTCGCGGGAATACACCGACACGAATGTTTCTTCCGCGTCCCAGATGAGGCTCGTGACGCTCCGCGGCAATCGATTGTTCATCTCCCAGAAGACGGCCCGGCCCAGGTTAACATCGTGCTTCATGAGGCGCATGCGGCAGTCGCGGGGCCAGCATTTCTTCGTCTTGTACCCGACCACGTTCTCATTGTTCGGGTCCGGGTGCTCGGTGAGATAACGTTGGATCAGGTCGCGCGCCTCGTCCGCTGTCAGCCGCAACAACATATGGAACCGGTCGACATAGCTGTAATGTCATAACGCGCGATCAGGGAACGACGACACAGCAAGGAGGACGGTCGACGGCATTACCGGCTGTAAAGACGAATTGGGTGTCGCGTTTCGACAGAGACGGAAGGATAAGTCAGGAATTCGTTTGGAGCACCGGGTGGCCCGGCAATGTCGGAGGCCCTGGTCAGGCCGAGGACGAGCAGGTCGAGAACGAGCCCGTAGAACTGGGCGATGAACGACGAGAATTGCAGGCCGCGAATCAGGCCGTACGAGTTCGTATGCGACATGTCCTTGTAGACTAGAACGACATTGTTCTTCGCCGTCATGTAATCGGCAATGTTGTGATCGACGATCAGACGCAGCAGACGATTCAGCAACGTGAAGTCGATCTTCTCGAACATGCGATCGAATTTGGCCTGCGGATACCCAGTGGTTACCCTAGGCAATGCGACGGTGCGTTGGAGCAATCCTACCTGAAGCATGACGACGCATTCGCCATTGGCCGTCTGCCAGATTTCGTGGAGGTTGTTGACGCCCGCACACCACTTGTAAACAAGCAGTGGTGGGGGTTCCGAGTCGGCGGGTTTCACCCATGACGGGAACAGGCGGCGTTTGTCGGCCTCGTACCAAATATACTGGTCCAGGTAGGCGTCTGTGATCTTCTCCAACGGCTCCACGTCGTACACAGGCAGTAAATGCGAGTACATGTCCATGAACTCAACACCGATCTCCTTGAAAGCTCGCCCGGTTAGCAGGTGCCGTTTGATCCTGTTCAGCGCGTCGTGCGGGTTGTCGTATGCTTGCTCGACCAGGCCAAGTTCTTCGCGCTGGGACTGGTTCAAACGCGCTTTCGCCGCGTACGACTCCTTCAGACGCTCAAGAGCCAGGATCTGCAATATAACGGAGGATCAGCACTAATATTGGCAACATGAACGACCGGTTCCCATACCAGAAGCTTGGTATCGTGCTTGTAGGAAAGAGGCGGAAACGGTATAGGCGAGAACTTCCGCGACTCGAGCCAGTGCACGGTGGTCGTGTAAATGGCGACGGCCTCTTCGCTGGATATGTACGGGCCGTCCTTCAGGTAATTGTGCTGGCGTTCCTGTTCCGCCTTCAGCCAGAGACGGGTCAGGCGCCCAAGGTTCTTCTTGCAGACGGTCTTGTCGACCGTCGCTCCCCGGCGAATGCGTTCCCGATTGTAATGCGCTACGTTCGTCCACCAATCCGCTTTCGACTTGACGTAACGCAAGATCATGTTCTCGATAGGCGCGGGAAGGCCGGGAACCTAATCCAGACAATCAGCGGATGATTCGCAGAATACCGGCCGTTGCACAGGTACCTTCCATGGAATGTTCGCCTTCCAACAGCGCCAGGCCTCGCTGAGGTGCTGCAGGATGGTCCTGGCCTTGTTAGCCTTGACACCTTCAGGCATCATGTCGAGGATGTCGTGCATGACGGCCGCGCGAAGTTCGAGATCGAAATGCGATTCCACACGCTGCTTCGTTATGGTTTTCGCAACGCCCTTCGTCTGCCTGCCTTCGAACTGACGCGCCAACAGGTTACCAAGCCAGCGCTCCAGCAATGGAACAACGCCGCGAAGGAAGAAAAGCCAGACACGCCAGGTAGGCGCCCAGAAACCGCATCCGGGGCCCTTGCCGACAGGACCCGTGTTGAACCGGTAGTAAATGACGTGCTTCAGATCCTTGCACATGCGGATCTGACGCATCAGACGGTACTTGTACCGGTACATCCCCGTCAGCTGGCCTACGTGCGCGAAAGTATACTAGGACGGCGACGTCAGCATCGACCGTGGCGTCCATCGAAATGGCGTTACCTGAATCCCGTCAGCGAGCTGGTAGGCTTCCACGTTCCCGAGCCGGTACTGAACGTGAGAGTCGACAACCAGCTTGGTAAGACGGAGAACTTCTCGCGTCAGATGGAACGCATTGCCGAAACGGGACTTCTTGCGCTCCTTGGTCGTCAGCGTCTTCACCGGCTTCAGGTTGAAGTTGTAGTCGAGATGCAGGTAGTTCAGATTCTTTCTGTGGATGAGCAGGTTCAGGACGTTGTATCCCTGCCTGCAGACCTGCAGGCCGGCTTCGACCCAGTCGAGTTCCGTGGATTGGAAGAACTTTGTCGCCCGGAACGCACGCAGCAGGTTCCGCTTCTTGACAGGCTTCGGCGGCTTGCGGTGAAGCTCGTTCAGGACGAAGCACTTCAGCAGCTTCTGGTACGAGACGCGAACCTTGACGGGATGGTTCGACGGGCAGTGCTCCTTGATCCACGACTTGATCAATGGGATATCATGGGCGCGCCGCGTTCGACCCGACCTGCAGCGAGGCCGTCCGTTCACACAAACGGTCGGGGGCCATCGTTACGAGTGTGTACCTCATGTTGAACGGTCGCGGTGCATGCAACAACGCAATGCCGGTCGCCGTGTGTTCGGTAAACAAAAGCCAGTCGCCTAGAAGCGGGCGACAGGAACGGGGTAACTTGAACGGAACACGAACGGCCTCGCCGTCGCAGACCTTGATGGTGTCATCATTTTCATCGTCCTCGCCCATGTCGTCGTCCTCGTCTCGCATATCGGATCCGACGGCGGTCCGGTACTGGGAGATCGGGTTGATCACAGGGTCGAAATAGAATGCCGGGAGGTCGGGATCCTCGGCCCTGACGTAGACGTTGGCCTGTTGATAGATAAGAACTAAAGATAACAAGGCGATGCGGCGGAGACGTACGGGATAGTGATAGGCGCTCATGTGAACGGAGCGGGGCCTGCTGTTGTACAGGAACGGGAAGGCGATCCTGTACTCGGTGCGAATGTGCTGCCGGACGATGATCTTCCCGATATCGTTGAATTCGTTCCAGTCATCATCCTCGTGATCGCCGGCATCCCCGTACAGCGGCTCGAACCGGGGGCCACCGGGAATCGCCACGTTCAGCGCCTTGGCCGTGAAGAACGACTGCTTGTCGAACAGGTAGAAGTAGTTGTCGTCGGCGATGTCGCTGAGCAGCTGCCCCGCCAGGCGGTGCAGCGTTCCCATCGTCTGGATCGGCAATCGCCACGTCTTGTACGATGGCCCGTTGACAAACTTGGTGAACCTGAACGAACGTCAGACACAATGAACTGGTAGAGGCGCGCGCACCAGAATGAATGACCTTAACGGGCGATGGTCGTAGAACCAGTCGAAGACGGCCTCGTCTTCCTCTTCGTCGAGTTCCATCTGGATGGCCTCCAGCGGAGCAACGTCGAGCACGTTCTCCCCGTAATCTGCACAGGCGGAAAATGACCTTCTGGAGAGACACACTGCAACACGACACGATCCGTACCGAGCGGCGGTTCTTCGTCGTCAAACGGCGGGAAGCGCATGCGCTTGAAATGCCGACGATCACGTTTCTCACGTCGCATCATGATCCACATGGTCGCCCACTGCGCGATGTAGATGGGCTCAATGACGCGCGGGACCTCGTTGACGAACGTGACGGCGCCCGTGACGTGGTACAGGACGCGGACGGTCCGTATCTGCTCCCAGGGCATCGGCATGTTCTCCAGCAATTTCAGGACGCAGTGCGGTATGTACTTCAGAGCGCCGAGGTAGACCCGCTTGTCGTACCGGAACTTGCGGTTCGACATGTCGCCGTGATCGCGGACAATCTTCCGCACGTGCTCGGGCGGCATGTCTTCCTTGGCCGGCTCCGTGTACCCGAACCGGCGCTTCGTCGCATAGCGTTTCGCGTTCAGGCGTGCCCATTTCTGGGCGCGCTCACGCAGGACGGCCTGGCGATTGGCCGCCGCCTCAGGACCATCCATCGCAGACGACGACACGGGCGCTGCGCCGTCGCACCCCGCGCAATGAAGCTGCAACGCCCCGCCACTCACGGACTTGGTCCGACTCCGAGCTGCGGCTGCTGCTGCTGCCGTCGCCGTCCAGGCAATGATGAGGGCGGCCCGCAGGACGTCTCTGCCCACGTGGCGGGCGAACAGGAACACGTACCCGTTGCCGCAGCCATGAATGCTGGTCTGCAATTCCGTGTGTGTGTATTCATAAATATATTATGAATAATGTCCGACGCTCGGGGGGGTTGTGCTTAGCCTTCCACAGCGGCAGCCGGGGTGGCTAGCTCGACCTGGACCTTGTCGCCGGCCGTCGACGCGTCGTCGGCAACCTTGGCAGGACGGTGCATACGTCGGACGTAGTAGACGCCGAACCCGGCGGCCATGATCGCAACGCCGACCAGCGCGACAACGGGCACCTCCGACCCACCCGGTACGAATGTGACACCGACGGCGTACGCGCTGACAGCAACGAAGACTGCCGGTACAACAGGGTATCCGATTACCTGTACGAGCGTCCGTCAGCGCCGGAATCAACCTGAGGAAACGAACCGATACCTTGAACGGCCGTCGGACATCGGGGAACTTCCTCCGGAGGACGTAGATGCTGATGCCGATCAGCACGAAGAACGTCCACTGGCCGACCGTGTAGAAGTCGACGGTATCATCCAGATTCATGGCGAACGCCATCACGCTCGTGTACACGGCGAACGCGATGAGGGCGACGTAGGGCGTGCCGTGGCGTTTCGTCTTCCAGCTGAAGCACGCCGGGATGTCGCCGTTCTCGCCGGCCGCCGCAATGATCCTGGACGACCCCATCATGATGCCGTTGCACGACCCGAGGCAGCAGAACGAAATCATCAGACAGAGGATCGGCTTCAGGATGCCAGACGCGGGATCGACGACTTCGGCAAACGGGCCCGCCAGTTTGTTCGTCAACTGGTCGAACGGCAGCACGACGAAGAAGGCGACGTTCACGCCAAGAGCCAGCGTGATCGTCGTCAGCATACCGATCGTGTACACCTACCGAGCGGAAACGATCGCACATCAGAACTATAGGCGTTGGCCGGAGGGATGGCACACATGCGACACAGAAGTACCCTTGGGACGTCACGCTGCGGGTCCTTCATCTCGGCGGTCAGCGGGTTCAAGTAGTTCCACCCGGAGAAGGCGAACAGCGCGAATACCATGCCCTTGCCGAAGGATGCCCATTCGGTCTGCGGCCCGAAGCACGACTGGCCCATGAAGGCGTTCGCGGGCGTGGCGCCCATGGCGGCCGCGATGATCGCCCCGACAATGACGATGGCGACGGCCAGGACCTTGCACACAACGTTGAACCGGTTCAGCATCAGCACATACGACGGGTTGATCATGTTCACTATGGCCAAGAATGCCAGCACACCAGTGGCAATGAATTGCGTGCTCAACCTGGACAGCAACAGCCGGTCAGAGGTCAACCTTACGGATCACGCCAGAGACAGGGAAACGTACGGGCTGGTCGCGTCTGTGAAGATGGCAATGACGTATTGGCCCATGACGATGGCGATCGCGCAGCAGGCCGATGAACCCGCGATCAGAAACGTGGACCAGGTGAAGCAGAAGGACGTGGCCGGCCCGAACGCCTTCTTGAAGTAGTGCGATTCGGCGCCGGCCGAGACGAACGTCGTGCCCAGCTCCGCATAGCACCAGGCGCCGGCCAGCGACAGCACGCCGGCGGCCAACCACGACAGGAGCGATGCGCACGGGTCGCCCAGCGCATGGGCCGAGACACCAGGGGCGAAGAACAATCCGGACCCGACCGTGCAGGACAGGACGAAGACGATGCCGTCGACGAGGCCGACCGTCTTTGGTGCAGCGCCGGCCGTCTTGTCGGGCGCGCCGCCGTTGTCGACAACGACACTGGAGATGGTGTTGGAGGCAGATGCGTGCTCCAGGGCGGGCGCGTTCTTCGTGCCCGATTGAATAGCCATGACGATACGATAGAGGAGCGGCGACGATGTGCGCGCTCCGCGTCCGATTTGCAAATGACGTTCGGGGCAGTCGTCGACCTGCACGACGACGGACGATGGGTGGTGTTGCCCCGATCAGTCCGGCGACGGAGGCCCAGTGGCGCAGTTTCCTGAGACTGACTCTACGGACAGCCGGATATAGTTGCCACGGAGTCCACCGCCGGCCGCAGGTACACGCAAGGCGGTCGGCGCGGGGCTCGAACTGCACTGTCCCATGCCAGGCAAGCAAGCAGTACGTACACCAGGCGATTGTCGACCACTGATTTGGCGGCCACGTCCGCGGCCGGCTCGGTATAAATAGAACCGGCCACTGCACGCCCCGCGGGATCCGAGATGCTCCCTGTCGAATAGCAACAACGCGCTGGTCCGACATGGCATCTCTGTGTCGAGCCCAGGATGGATGTCGTGGCGGCCAGAACAGGCAACGCCCACGCGGAAGTAGATGTCGACCCATCCGGGTCATGCCCGGCCGATTGCTGATGGTAGGAGGCGAGCTGGTCGAAACGCATCCTTTGGTTGCTCACCAAAGTCTAATCATCTTCTACGACAAAGGTCGGCGTGCACCGCTAGTGTCGCGTGCATCGCCCAGGAACATCCCACATACTAAGTGGGGATGTCTGCAACAGACATGGACAATGACAAGGCCTGGGACCTGCTCCGCGTCTCCAAGCGCAAAGTGGTTCCAGGGCCGATCGTCCTCGGCGGTACGGGATCATGTTCGGCCGGGCGATCCGCCCCGTTCCTCGTCCGCCACTGGTCGTTTGCCGAGGCACATTACCGCCAGCCCTGGTATAAGAGAAGTCAAGCTGCTCGTCTGGATGGCACGACCGTGAATATCATCTACAGACACGCCGAATCTCCGAGGTCCTGTCTAGCAATGGACGATGCTGGAAGTCGACATGTCTCCTCGTGTGCCGGGAAGCGCCCGATAGGGAAAAGGGACCGTACCCGGCGGTTAACGAGTATAGTAAAAGCGCACGAGGCGCTCTGGTACCGAGCCACGATCCGCACACACACACGTTGACGGTCGTCATGTCGGCACAGGCCGCCCTCGGCCGCAGCATCGTCCGGGTCGTCATTCTGGCCAGCTGCTGGCTGCCTGTCGAGCATATCCTGTGTGCAGGGACAGTCGTCGGCGACTGGATCACCTGCAGCGTGGCGACCGACACGTGCAGCGGGTCCGGGTTCGTTTGCTGTATCGGCCCGGGCGACGCTGGCACCGGCAAGACGACCTGCCGATGGGGCGGCAGTGGAACAGGTTCGTCCGGGTTCATCGCCCAGCGCCTGCATTGCCCCGGCTGACCGTATCGGACGTCGTCAGACTGTGTCGTAACGAAAGCGCCGACGACGACCCCTGTTCACTATGGCGGGCACTACAACCTGGGCAACACGGGCAGCACCATGACCATCATGACGAAGCGCCCGTACGCCGTGTACGAGCCGTACATGAGCGCGTTCCTGGCGACGTACCCGGATAACACCGTCGTCAGCTTCGTCCAGCAATCGACGGACGCCGAGTACGTTCGGCCACAGCCGGCGCGCGGTCGTGGCGTCACCCCCGGCGGCACTGATCGTGCGACCCACAGGATCCAATCCGACACGGCATCGTACACGTCCGTTCAACGCGGGCCCGACGTTCTCCAATGGTCGTGACACCGACACCAATCATATGGCCTGCAGGGCGCCCGGTGATCGCCCGTATTCACCACACACTGCCTTTGGACAGGTACTCGGGCGGGTCCGGGTCCAACAAGCTGATCGCCAACGGCAACTTCCGCAACCTCGACGCCATGTTCAAGAAGTACAACCTGTACGAGCAGCTGGCGCCCAGTATGCTGAAAGGCGGCCAGGACGCCAACGGTGCGCACAGCAGGACGACGGGTCGATCGAGGTACCCTGATCCGCCTAATGTGCAGGGCACCCTTATATCGTACCGACGGATGCGTACCACTGGGCGGTCTGTGTCAGGTGTCTCGAGACGCGACCTGGCCGACACACTGACCGGTGTCCACCAACGACAGATGTACTACCGCCCGTCGGTCTGGCGCCGGTACAACGTGCGCCCGCCGAAAACCTGGGCCGACTGGATGGCGGCCTGCGACACGTTCCTAGCGGCGGGCATCACGCCCATCTACCTGGGCAACTACGAGGGCTGGCCGGCCATCTCCAACTTTGACTATTTCGACATGCGCATGCGCGGCCCCGTCGCCCACATGGCCCTGCTCGACGGTACGTCGCTGATGACGATATCGAATATCAGACGTTCGTACTCACTGACTCACGGGAATCTTCGCGGCGCAGGGCAGCAACCGTGGACGTCGCCGGACGTGTACGACGTGTTCATGGAGTGGCGTCGCATCCTGGACAAGTACACGCGGTACCAGGATATCGTGAACGGGTGGTCGACGCCGGACCCGGTCTTCCTGGGCACGGCCGCCATGGCCTTCTGCGGCGACTTCGTGCGCTGGGGCGCTCCCGCCGGGTTCAACATGAGCGAGTACGTCAGGGCATCGTGTCGTGTCGGTAGCGTTGACTGACGACCCGCGCCCGCCACATATAGCTTCGACTTCTTCCAGTTCCCCATCTTCGACCCGGGCCTGGCCGTTGGGGAGAACGCGCCCGGAGACGGCTTGGTCATCTCGGCGACGTCGCAGAACCCGGCCCTGGCCGAGGCCTGGCTCGCCTACCTCGTGTCGACGAACGTGTCCATTGCGAGAGTTAAGGCCGGCGACATTCGCATCCCGTCGAACGTCAACGCGTTCAGCAGCATATCGGACCCGCTGACGCTGAAGGGGGCCAACATGCTCAGGAACGCCGACTACATCACGGGCGTCGGCGACAGGGAGGTCCTGGCCGACTTCAAAGCCGTCTACACGCCCGAGCTGGTCAAGTTCCTGACCTACAACTACACGGGCGATGCGATCCGGGCCATGCTCCAGCGCCTGGAGACGGCCCGCGTCCAGGTCTACCTGCACCAGGCGGCGCCGCCCGACATCACCGCATCGTCATCGACGACGACGACGACGCCGACCGACCTGATCTCGACGAAACCCGTATGGGTCAACCTGACGACGGTCACGGGCGGCACGAAGATCTACTTCACGCTGGACGGCAGCGAGCCGTCCGACGCCGCCGAACTCTACCAGGGGCCGATCCTGATCGCCCAGAGCGGGCGCATCACGCTCAAGGCCGTCACCGTCGGCGACGCGCTCATGATCCGCTCCAGCAAGGTGTCGCAGCAGACGTTCGTGCTGAATTTGGACCCGCCGCCCACGTTCCTCGGCATCTCCGTCGGCGTCGCCGGCTTCAGCATCGCCCTCGCCATCATCGGAATCGTCTACGCGCTCGTCCTCATGGTACGTACGCGCGTGCCCGTTGCCAACGAGCCGGCCCAGGTTGATCTGACTGTGGACGCACGCGTGTCGCAGGCCCTGGTCCAGCGGTACAGCCGCGAGCCGATCCTGAAGGCGGCGGCGCCGCGCTTCCTGCAGATCATGCTGGTCGGCGCCATCATTGCCCTGACGTGCGGCGTCTGGATGGCGCTCGACGTGTCCGTCGGCGTGCCCTACTCCCTGAGCTCCACCTCCTGCATGGTCAACATCTGGGCCATCTCCATCGGATGGGCGCTCATGTTCGGTACGTCCCAATTGGTCGTCGGGGCCTGCAACGAGATGTGCGGGCTAACAGCGTTTTAAGGGGCCCTGTTCGCCAAGACGTACCGGTACCTGACGATCATCGACGTTGCGCGTTATTCGCCAGGCGCCAGTACTGACCCGGGTGCGGTGCTCGCACAGGGTGTCTTCCCTGTTCCAGGCGTTCGAGGCCAACAACCTGACCGTCAAGGCCGTGTCCGACGAGACCCTGTTCCGCATCGTCGGCCTGATGACGTCCCTGGAGCTCCTCATCCTCGTCGCCTGGACCGTAGGCGCACCGTTGGATCGCAATCGATGACGCATGCCCTGGCGCTCCTGTCGTCAGTACTGATCGTCGTCGCGCCAACAGGTCATCAACCCGCTGACGCTGGCGTCGGTCGACCTGGGCAATGCGGTCAGCAGGCACCAGTGTGTGTCGTCGGGCGGCAGCTCCGTCTGGGCGTTCGCCACCGTGTCGATCGTGGCCAAGTTCGCCGTCCTGATCGCCGGTATCGCCCTCTGCATCCAGACGCGCAACGTGCACGACGCGTTCAACGGTGCGTCTGACCTGGTGATATTACCACCCGCCGATCAGGCGCGCCTGACCACCGCCGTCGACATGACAGAATCGAAGAAGATCGCCTTCTCCATTTACAACATTGCGACGTTCGGCACGGGCGCGTTCGTCATCTCGTTCCTGATCAACGAGCAGGACGTGGCGCTGGCCGTCCGCGCCGTCGGCCTGTTCCTCAGCGTCGTCATCACGATCACCGGCGTCGTGCTCACCAAGATCTACATCATCTTCTACGACAAGGGTCGGTGCGCGGCCCGCGTTCGACGAACGCCCGTTGCTAACGTCGCATGGCAGAGATGAACAATGACAAGGCCTGGGACCTGCTGAGCGTCTCCAAGCGCAAGGCGAAGGGGGCAACGACGACGTCGGCGCTCCCGTTGACGTCGGGCATCAACCGGGTCACGCCGGCGACGCCCGTCGTGCCGAGCGCACTGGCGTCCGGGTCGACGACGGCCGGGCTCCGCTAGGCTGGCGCCGGCGCCGACCCTCCCCATCTCACGATCGACCCGCCCGCCAGCCGCATCAGCAGTATGGCACATTCGGTGCCATCGATACAGACGACGAACATGGCGATGACCTCCCGCCTGCGTATCGGGGTAGAGCCACAGGTCGTTCATCGGGTGCGTCACGCCTGACGACTAGCGGGCGCCGCCCACCCGTTGTCTGATCGTTGAGGTGCCCTTCTGGCGTCGGGCGGCGCCGGCGGCACGTGAGCGGCCCGACGCCAGCGACCAGCGAACGGCTCGGCAGGACCGGTGTCGTCGGGAGCCTACCCTGGACGAGGAGCGGCGCCAACGCTGCGAGCTAGGGCAGGCCCCTGGACAGCGACGTCGGCGTCGTGGTCGTTGTTGCCACAGGGGGCACAGACGCGCGTAGCGCTCTCCTCTGAACCGCATCCCATGTATCGTCGAGAGATGGACGCTGCACCCGATTTTACGTCGTGTACGTCAGCAGGGGTCTGCAGCGCGGTGTTGTCGGCGTTCGGACACGACCCGGTACGTACCCGGCCTGGGCGCTGAGCGCTCCCGAACCCATACGCCAACCGACTATAGATCGGGTTCGAGGGGTGTCCGGTTTCCTCCACTAAAACGCATTCGCCTCCATGTTCCCGAATCACTCCTCAAGGGAGATGCTACAGAGATGTCCCCAGTACCGAATTGATTAGCGCATATCGTGCCGAGAGACGGTGCGGAGAGGGGCAAGGTGCACGAAATCGGAGACCCGCCGTTCGCGAGTCAGATCGTGGTGCCTGTAGGTAATGAATGCCCAGAAGGAAAACAACCGACAGAAATCAGTGCGACCAGGCCCGTGGAGCGGATACTTGCCACCTGGCGGCCGCGGTACATACCCTTCGTCGGCCAGTCCCAGGTCAGGGGGCCCATACCCAGTCCGCTGCGGACCTGGATCGCGACTGGGTCACGACTGGGGGCGCTGCGGCAGCCAACGGACATCGCAGTCTTGCCCCCCAAGTGGACCGACGTGGCGATCGCACCCAGTGATATGTTTGTCATATCGCAAACGCTCCAGCGTTGTGCGCGTCGTCACATGGAGCGAGAGCAGGTCGGCGCTCGCCGCGACGCTGCCCGAGTCTGCGCTGCCCGAGAGACGATCGAGCGTCTACAGGAGTTCGCGCGCCACCAAGAGGGACGCCGCGGTGATACCCGCGCGCTGTACGATCAAGTCATGCAAATGTGGCCCATCGACCTGTTCACCCGCGAGACTGCGGATGATGTGGTGCGGTCGTTGTGGTTGTCGATTATCCCTGACGTCCCGCTGCCACCACCGTCCTCGGTAAGTCCACAGCCCTCCGGGTCACCGCGCTCGGATCCCGAGGAGTGACGAACAATGTGGCTACGAACGAAATGAGATGAAGCTGACGCCGACCTCGGTCGTGTTCTTGCTGGATGGTACAGCGACTCAGGTTGGGAATCGATGTCTCTTGCCGTCGACGCCACAGAAGGGCACAGCCAAGCAGTACTAACAGGTTGATGATTGGATACTTGGCCCCAACTGCAACCTATATGGAATACCGGAACACCTGTCGTCCACATGGCCCTTATAGCTCGACGGCGGCGCTCGCCGCGACGCTGCTCGAGACGGCGCTGTCCGAGAGGCGACCGCGCGTCTGCACGAGTTTGTAGGGGCAGCAAGAGGGACGTCGCCGCGATGATATCCGAGCTCTCTACCATCAACTAATGGACATGTGGCCCATCGACCCCTTCACACGCGAGACAGCGGATGAAGCGGTCCGGTCGTTGTGGATATCGCATATACCCTGACGTCCCGCAGCCACCACCGTCCTCCCTGAGTCCACAACCCGGCTGGTCACCGCGCTCGGATCCGGAGGAGTGACGCGCACCAGTCTGCGGGACGTCAGGGATATGCGACAACCACAACGATCGCACCACATCATCCGCTGTCTCGCGTGTGAACAGGTCGATGGGCCACATGTCCATTACTTGATGGTACAGAGCTCGGATATCATCGCGGCGTCCCTCTTGGTGGCGCGCAAACTCCTGCAGACGCTCTGATCGACCCTCACACACACACAGCACCACCTTCGAAATGAAATCGTCGCGTTGCGCCCATGGCCGGTGCCAGGCGCGCGCGCGCACAGACAGGCGCAGGGGTCGGCAGCATGGCGACGACGCGCAACGTGATGTCTCGCGGGGGGTGTGCTGCCGACGACGTCGGCGTTCATCGGCCGCTGCCCTGAGCCTTGCTGGACGATGCCCGCCGCAGGCGTCACGCCTGACGCGAGATATCTGGACCGGGGGTGGCGGGCGCCCGTCCGTTATCGGATCATCGACTGATGCCCTTCTGGCGTCGGCTGGCGCCACCGCCACGTCAGCAGCAGCAGGAGGAGGGCGACGCCGACGGCAGCGCAGGGCAGCGGACCGCCCAGCCGGCCAGTGCTGGTACGCCGGCGCCCATGTCATCGTCGGGCGGCACAGCCACACGACGACGTCGTGCAGAGGCTGCTGCTGCCACCCAGCACCTGGCCGCGCCGGCACCGTCGTCGTCATCGAGCGCACCGGGCGCCAGTCGGCCGAGCGCCCATGCCTGGTCGAGCGCCCTGGCGACCGCCCTCGGCGACACGTTCGTGGCCCAGTCCGACGACGATGACGACGACCAGCTCGCCGACGACATTGTCAGGTCTGTGGTCGACGCCGACCTCGACAGTGCACCTGCGGGGCATGACGACGACGACGACGACGACGACCTGGCCAACGAGATCGCCATGTCCATCGACGCGGACGACGTCGACGACGACGTCGTGAGCGACAACGGGGCTCCGGCCGCCGGCCTGGTCCAGGGAGGCGACCCCATGGACACGCGTCGTCGTCGTGAACCGCCTGCGCCGTCCGTCTACGACCTGAACGTCGCCTGGTACCGATCGCGGCAACGTCGACGACGGGAGCGCCGCCGCCAGTTGCAGTACCGGCCGCCGCCGGCGCCCGCCAGGCCCATGACCGAGGAGGACGCGAACGCGTTCCAGGAGCGGCAGCGAGCGGCTCGACGGGAGCGGTGTCGTCGCGAGCGCATCGGGGACGAGGAGCGACAACGAGGCGGGCGCAGGACCGAGTCAGCGACGTCGACGTCGCCGGAGGCGTTCCTCGCCCGACAGCGCGCGCTGGAGGCTCGGCGCGACGCTGAGCGACAGCGGCTGGCCGACGACGACCGCAGGCGCGTGCACGCGCTGATGACGTCGTCGACCGGGACGGGCGGTGCCGGCGGCCCCGTCACCGACGGCGACCACCAGTACCGCCTGGGCATGGACACCCTGCAGCGCATGCGACAATGGCGCCACGAGCAGCAGCAGGCGGCGCGGGAGCGCGACAGGGCCCAGGTGGACGGGGCGGCCGCCAGGCGCAGGTCGTCGTCGCCGTCCATCTACGACCGCGACGTCGAGCGACGGCGGCAGGCGCACCGGGAGCGCATGGCCGCCCTGGTCTCGTCGGTGCGGCGCGACATCGCCGAGGAGGCGGCGGCGCGGGCGCCCTGTGCCAGCGACCCGCTCGACGCCGTCCACCGCCTGATGGACTGGGACGCCCGACGGCAATGCCGCCGGGCGTGCCGAACGATCGACGCCCGGGCCGACCTGTACCTGGCGTGCCCGTTCGACCACCGGCGACGGCCGGCGCCCTTCCACCTGTGGAAGGCGCAGACGGAGCACCGGCACCGGCACGCCGTCTACGAGCACCTCGGCAGGCAGATCGGCGCCATCGTCCAGCAGCAGCAGGGGCCCGTCGTCGATACAGACTGACCGGGCGCGACACACACACACGAACGACGACAGATGGGCGCGCTGGCATCCGGTTTACGTGCGCGTCAGCAGGATGTGCAGGGCGGCGTTGTCGGCGTCGGACACGACCCGGTACCCGGCCTGGGCGCTGAGCGTGTCGTACAGCGACGGCTGCTGCTGGTGGGGCGGTGGCGCGCCGATCATGATGCGCGCCACGTCGCCGCCATGGTTCCGGTAGTGCAGCAGCGTGATCGAGCGCCCGGGCAGGACGCGCAGCAGCAGGTGCCGGATCGCACCCGGGCGCTGCGCCGTCTCCACCCGGCACACCTGCTGCGTGCGGTGGGCGTCGTCGTCGCTGGGCCCTCCGCCCACCATGTACCGCAGGTGGTTCTTCGCCAGGTCGTCGCCGGTGACGTCGACTGCGCGCCCCACGACAGCACACACACTCGTCAGCGAGATGTCCTGACGACGACGACGCGCTCGAACGCACGCACCGGTGGGGAACCCGTTCGCCTCGATCAGGTCGCGCAGGGCGCCCGTCTGGGTCGCGTCGACGACGGACACGCCGAGGAAGACGCCGACGCAGCTGGCGTTGTAGTTGCACTCGGTGACGTTCAGGTGGGCGGGCAGGACGGCGGCCAGGTCCGTCAGCGTCCTGCCCGGCGGGAGGCGCACGACGAGCAGCGCCTCGCGCTCCTGGCCCAGCTCGGCCCGGTCCACCACGAACCGCAGGCGGTCAAAGTTCATGTTGGCGCCGCACGCGACACAGACGACGGTCTGCCCCTGCAGGTCGCACCGCTGCAGGTACGCCTTGGCCTAGAACGACGTCGGTCCCGGTCAGGTCGCCCCCAGGCAGCGGACACGCACGAACGTACGCCGGCAATGGACATGGCCCCGGAGGGCTCCAGGATGGACCTCGTGTCCAGGAACACGTCCTTGATGGCCGCGCAGACCTGATCCGTCGTCACGTAGACGACCTCGTCGATGCAGCGCCGGGCCAGCCGCAGCGTCTCGTCGCCGACGCGCTTGACGGCGGTGCCGTCGCAGAACAGGCCGACGTCGTCGAGGGCGACCGGCTGGCCCGCCTGCAGGCTCTGCGCCATGCTGTCCGAGTCGACGGTCTGCACGGCGACAACGCGCACCTCGGGCCGCACCAGCTTCAGGTACGTGCCGATCCCTAGACGGGCCGCCCCCGTTTGAGTACGCGCACGCGCCCTTCGCGCGCCCCCGCTTACCAGCGATCATGCCGCCGCCGCCGACGGCGACAAAGACGGCGTGGATCGGGTCCGGGTGCTGTCGAACAATCTCCTGGATGTGAACGTCAGCAGCGCGCTAACGAGCGCCGCCGCACGTACCATCGCGATGGTGCCCTGGCCGGCGATCACGTGCGGGTCGTCGTACGGGTGCACGAACGTCAGCTGCCGGTCGCGTTCGATGCCCTTGGCGTGGGCGAGCGCGTCGGCGAACGTGTCGCCGTGCAGGACCACCTGGACGTGGTCGCCGTACGCCCGCACGGCGTCGACCTTGACGGGCGGCGTCGTCGTCGGCATGACGATCTGTGGGGGAGCGCATTGGGTGGGCCCGCGCCCGCGTTGCTACAACGACAACGAACGTACGGTGGCGGGGCACTGGAGCCTGCTGGCGGCCAGCGCGACGCCCTGGGCGTGGTTGCCGGCGCTGGCGCAGACGACGCCGCGGGCGCGCTCGCCGGCGCCCAGGTGCACCATCTTGTTGTAGGCGCCGCGCACCTTGAAGCTGTGCACCGGCTGCAGGTCCTCCCGCTTCAGCAGGACCCGGTTGCGGACGCGCCCCGACAGCAGCGCGGCGCCCTGCAGCGGCGTCTCGACGGCCACATCGTAGACGCGCGCGGTCAGCACGTCGCGCAGGAACTCGCCCGTCGCCGTCGTCGCCATCGACAGACAGTCGCACTGGGGACAGTGTGGGGCGAGCGGCGCGTCCCTCTCTCTGCCCAGGGTGTCATCACCTATCCGTTCGGCACTTCATTGTTGGTGCTGTCGGCGTGCGCCCGGCGGTGCGCGGCGAGGCCCGACTTCCACCGGAACGTCTGGTCGCACAGGTCGCACGGGTAGGCGCGCGTGTGGATCAGGCGGTGGGCGGCCAGGTTGTCCTTGCGGCGGAACGACCGCCGGCAGATGTCGCACTGGTGCGCCTTGTCCTGCGTGTGCACCTTGCGGTGCTTGGCGAGCGCGTCCACCGTCTTGAACGCCTTGCCGCACAGGGCGCAGACGAACTGGCGCTCGTCGACGTGGCCGCGTTCGTGGCGCTGCAGGCAGGTACGCGAGCGGAACCCCTTGCCGCAGGCGGGCCGGGCGCAGACGAACGGGCGCGCGCCCGTGTGCGCCCGGTGGTGCACGGTCAGCGCGTCCTGCCGCGTGAACATGGCCGCGCAGACCGGGCACGAGTACAGGCCGTCGGCGCCCTCGCCCGGCACGACCGCGGCGGCGGTGGGCGACGGCGCCGGGCGGTCGTCGGGTGCCAGCACCGCCCCCCGCACAGGGGCGGTGCTGGAGGCGGCGTCCGGATCCGCCCACTGCGTTGCCTGGTCGACGCAGTCGGCGGCGGCAGCGACGACGACGACGTGGGTCGGGTCGCAGGTCTGCGTCTCGGCGTGGCGCTGGCTGTGCGATAGCGGGTCGCCCATGGCGGTGCGGATCAGGCGCTCGAGGCGCAGTTGAAGCGAGTAGGGGATCGGGGGGCGCACGGCCCCGTAGACGGAGCGGCGCTCGTCGGGCGTCAGCGCGCCGACGTGGTCGACCCGGGCGAACCCGTTCCTGGACAGCCAGTCGACGTAGGGCAGCAGGCGCGCGTCGTACATGCCGAACAGGGCCTGCAGCGACACCGACCTGGTCGACGGCGTCGGCGGGTCGTCGGACGCGCCCGGCGGCGACGGCGCCGTGTAGAGCCAGGTCGATGGCGGCGCCGGCGTCGACGCCAGCACTGCGCTGCCCGGCAGGGCGTCCAGCGTGATCCGGTGATCGGACGACGACTGCATGATGATGGCGATGCGCGCTGGCCGGGTTCGACGACGAGGACGACCGTCCGAGGGGGGTGTTGCGACGGAGACGGGGACAGGCGATGTCGGCCCTGCCTGGCCCCTGGCGCCGCCGGACCCGACGAATACAGAGAGCCGCGGCCCCACGCCACGTCAGCGCCGCCTCCGAAATAAGTGCCCCCGCCGGTAGGAGGCACATACCCTGGTCCCCCGTCTGTGCGACCACATGGTGCACGCGGAGGAAGGCCTAGGAGAGGGCCACTACTACTGTCCGACCAGCGGGTCGATCGCGACCGTGCACCTGTACCTCTGTCCTCCCCGCCTCTCCTACGCATAGGTGGGCGCGCGAAGGGGTGTGCGGGAATCAACGTGGGACCCGGGTGCCCTCCGTCAATGAGGCACCTGCTGCATGCGCTCGCGTTCCTTCGTGTGTGCCTGGACTTGTCCGGGGTGGCAGGGACCGCCAGCCTGCCTGCGCGGTCGACACGGATGCCACCAAAGGTGCTGGGCCCGGATGGCATCCAGATGCTGTACCCGAGCGTACACGACGACATGTCGTGGTACTCGGCGACGGCATGGGCGGCGAATCGCTTCGTGGCCGTGTCCGGCAGCGACGTCGCCGACCCGGCGGATGGCAGGTCGCTGCTGAACGGATACGGGGCAGCGAACATCACGAATGGCCTGCTGACGATGGCCGGTAGGCAGGCCCGCGTCCATGCGCGCACCGTACGCGATGTGAACGGGCTTAGGTTCGCCGACGGTGTCGGTCACGAACGCCAAGTACGGCTGGGCCGACGTCGAGGTGACCGTGTACGCGCGCAACCCGTCCGGCGCCTACCGCGGCACGTACAGCGGGTTTACGATTCAGGCACGCTCCGGCGGGTACTCCTCCTCGGGTATACGGATCCCCCCGGGCGGCCCCTGCTGTCCCGCCAACCGCCCGCCCGCCGCTGACGTTTGAGCGCGCCGTCAGATCAGTGCTCGTACCGGTCGTATTTGGCCAAACTCTACCTGCAGACCAGGTGAGGTGATGACAGCGCGTCTGATCGTCCCGACGCTGACCTGCGCGCGTCCGCTCAGGCAGTACGGCCTGCAGAAGCAGTACCTGCCGACGTACTACGTAGGGGCGGTGTCGATGATTGCATGGCGTCGTCGCTGACACGGGCGCCCACCGGTTTAGTCGTCATCGTTCCGGACGGCCACGTCGATCGTCCCGAGTTCGGCATACGTCGGCAGCTTCCTGGGCATGAAGCTGATCGTGCGCAACGCCACGAACGGCAGGTACTATGCAGCGACGCTCGGTCGCGTGTGTCGCCCCAGGCTGATGCATGGGCGGGCCTCGCAGCACCGTCGCCGTCGACATGTACGTGGACTACACGGAAGGCGCCGGCGGAGGTGATGACTGACCGCACACGCGCCCCCCGTCCCGACCGGCTCTGACTTCGTGCAGGGACCTGGCAGCAGGTCATTGGCCGTGTCGACGCCAACGACTGGGCCGCGAACTGGAACACGCAGACGGCCTACCCGTGCAATTACTCGGACAACCCAGCCGCCTACCCTGGGTACCTGGCCAACTTTCTCGCGCCCGGCAAGGTCCGTCTGCCGCGTCTGCCGTTGCTGTGCCACGAACCGTCACGCGCGCGCCTATCGACAGACATGCACGATCACGATGACGGACCCGGTGAGTGACGCCCAGGCCACTGAGTGGAAGTGGTTCTCCATACGCAACATCGGGGCGAACGCGCGCCGCCCGCCCATGTCGTCCACGACGTCTCCGGTGGCGGCCACCACCACCACGAGGACCGTCAGCAGGAGGGCCACGGGCGCCCTCGTCAGATCGACGACCCGGCAGGCTCTGGCACCCGCGACGAGCGCTGTGCTGCCGGCAGCGACGGCGACAGCACCGCCGCCATACGCGTTGCCCGTCATCGGGCAAGTGTTCAAGGCCTACCAGTAACGACCAGCTGCGTCGCTCCTTCCTCGTCCCCGTCATTGACGCGTGTACGCGGCACGTTCCGCAGGGTGACGGTTGCGGCGCGCCTCGGCACCACGACGTACACGACGCGCGAGGCCAGCGTGGACCTGCCGCGCGACCTGGCGAACGCCCTGGCCCTGTCGACGGGGCTGCCCGCGGCCCGGTTCGCCGGCGCGCACCTGAACGCCAACGCCGACCAGTCGACGATCACGTTCTGGCTGCTGCCGACGGTGTCGCCCTCCAACCTGACCGAGATGTCCAGCGTGGCCGTCGACCTGGTCAACGCGTTCGCCGACCCCGCCTCGTCGCTGTACGCCGACCTGTTCCTCGGGCGCATCACGTCGACGATCGACCCGAACGTGCGGGCCCGCGTCACCCTCGTCGACCTGCGGCAGTGTGCGCTGGGCGTCTTCGGGCCCGCGTCCGCCAACCCGGACACGTGCGTCGCCGACCAGCGAACGACGACGACGGCGACGACGTCCTCGTCGCCGGGCACGAACAGACCGGGGCCCGCGACATCACCTGCGGTCATGTCGACGTCGTTCCTCGGGTCGTCGTGGACCTCCATCCCGATGCTGCTGGCGCTATCCGGTTCCGCCCTGGCCCTGCTGTTCGTCGTCTGCCTCGCCGCGTTCTGCTGTCGGCGGCGCCGGCGCCCGTGGTCGTCGTGGCGCGCACCCGCCCCGCTCCTGACGTCGGCGCGCCCCACCATGATGCCGATGCATTCGCTGCCAGCGTACGTCCAGGCGCCGCAGTTGCCCATGCTGGCGTACTCGCTGCCGTCGCCGTCGCAGCAGCAGCAGGCGCCGCCGTCGCCCTTCGCGACGCTGGACACCCAGGCCGCCACGTCGACCTCCTCTGGTGGCAACGCACCGCCTGCGACACAACAACGCCCGAATGCTCGACAGACGCGGCGATGGAGGGCGGCGACCGCAGACCAGGACACGATGGACACGGTCTCGTCGGCGGACGACGCCGACACGCTGGCGCCCGTGTCGGCGGCCCGGCGTCGGCGCGTGCCGGGTCGCAGCCCGCATGGCCTGGTCGCCGACGACGCCGACGCCACGCTGACCTCGGATCATGACACCATGGCCACCTGATCATGATACACGTTTGGGGGCGCGTTTGTTTCAATACGTCGTCGTCGCAGGCTCGCCCACGTATTGTGCCATGTCCATGACGTGCTGATGGTGATCGTGGTCGTCGGCCAGGTAAGGGTCCTGGTAAGAGGGAACGAGGTCCCTCCACCGGTACTCGACTGAAGCCGGCCCGCAAATAGGCGGGGTACCACCAGTTCGGTCAATTAAACAGGTCGCTTACCCTTTGGGAGCGGGCGGAGGGCCCGCGTTTCCCCACCTGCCATGCCGACGTACCCGCTGTTGACGCTCGCGCTCGTCCATGCCTGCTTCGTGGTGGTGGCAGTGGCCAGGACCAGCTCGAGGGGTCGGTCAACGTCAATGCTGCCGGCCGGCAAGATGGCTGGCCCGGACGGCATCCAGATGCTGTATCCGACGGCGAACGACGACCTGTCCTGGTACTCAGCGGCGTCGTGGTCACCGAACCGGTCGATCGTGCAGACCGGCGGGGCAACCGTCGACCCGTTCGACAGCCGGTCGGTACTGCATGGAGCCGGGTCGGCGAGAATCGTCAACGGCCTCATGACGACCACGGGTACGCCTGCACGCTCGACGTGACGTCGCTGTCCCAGCTGTGGCATTCACCCCTGAACTGATATGGGGCGATGGGGGCACCAGGTTCCCCGACGCTGTCTGTCGCAAACGACAAGTACGGGTGGGGCAATGTCGAGCTGACCGTGTACGCCCGCAACCCGTCCGGCCTCAACGGCACCGCCTCCACCGGGTTCACGATCCAGGCGCGTTCGGGCGGCGCATCATCGATCGGTACGACTCTCGTGGACGTCCGTGCTGGGATGATCGCCCGACCGAATGACCGTGCGTCCACGTCGTCGTCGTCGTTGCAGATCAATGCTCCTACAGGTGCTACCTGGCGAAAACCTACTTCGCATCCAGGTCTGCGCCAGCGTAGATATCGTGGCGCCGCGCCCTTATAACACCTTCACGTGCGTAGGCAATTCGGCATGCAGAAGCAGTACCTGCCGACCTATTATGTAAGCTAGCGCCACGCCCCTTGGCAACCGTGCTTCCGGTCTCGTTCGATGATGCCTGAGACCATGTCGTTGGTGCGCGTGCGCAGTCGGCCTCGGTGAGGACGGCGACCTCATCCGTACCCTATTCGGCGTTTGTCAGCCGGTTCGTCGGCATGAAGCTGATCGTTCGCAGCGCGTTGAACGGCAGGTACGGGACCCGATGCTCCGCGATTCTGCAACATATCGTATGAGAATGACGTCGGGGCGACCCTGTGTACAATATAGCACGGTGACGGTCGACCTGTACGTGGACTATACCGAAGGCGTCAACGGAGGTCGGCGGAACGCCCTGGGCAACGTGCTCGGTAGGTAGTGGGCTCACATTAAATGGACAAAGGCACGTGGCAGAAGGTTCTCACGCGCATCGACGCCAATAACTGGCCGACCAACAGCGCGTTCACGCCGGCTACGTACCCGTGCAATAATTATTCGGATCAAGGCGCCTACCCGGGGTATACCGCCAACATCCTCACGCCCGGCAAGGTATCCGCTCAGGGCGTATTCACGCGCCTCGCCGATCACCTGACGAGTGCTTGCCCTGTCCAGACGTGCATGATCACGCTGACGAGCCCGGAGAACAGCGCACAGCAGTCGGAATGGAAATGGTTCTCCATACGGAACATTGGGGGCGTCCGCCCCTCGACCACTAGCGGGACGTTGCGGACGGTCCCGAAGCAGTCAGCGAAGGGATCCCTTACTCGCAAGCCAACGATGCGGCCCCCTTCGCCGACCAGCGTCCGCATAACCGGCACTGCGGCTGGTGCGGGCGACGTCACAAGCGTGATCAGGTCCACGATCACAAGTACCGCCCAAGCGACGTCGCCGTCGTCGTCGTCGCGGATTGCAGCCGTACTCACGTCGTCGGCGCCAGCGGCTCCGCTTGCGTTGCCTATTGGCAAGGCCTTCAAAGCGTACCAGTAGGGCACCAGGCGGTGGTCGGGCGGCGCGTATGCAACGGCGCGGGACTGATACGGGGACGCTTGTTGTCGCAGGTTCACAGTGGCGGCGCGCCTCGGGACGGCCACCTATTCCTCGGCGGAGATCAACGTCGACCTGCCGCGCGACCTCGCCAACGCCATGGCGTTGTCGGCGGGCATATCCGCCGCACGGTTCACGGGCGTGCACCTGAACGCCAACGCCGACCAGTCGACGATCACGTTCTACCTGCTGCCGACGATATCGCCCTCGAATCTGACGGAGATGGCGAACGTGGCCTTCGTGCTCGTGAGTGCCCTCGCCACGCCCACGTCGTCGCTGTACGCGAGCCTGTTTCTCGGGCGTGTCACGTCCACGATCGACCCGAGCATCCGCGCCCGGTCCGATCTCGTCAACCTGCAACAGTGCTCGCCGGGCGTATTCGCACCGGCCGATACTGATGCGCTCCACAATACCTGCCTGCAGCCGTCGTCGTCGACGACGCCAACAACAAGGTGGACGTCGCCGGCGTCAAACAGGGTACCCGGGCCCGGTACCCCGCGCCCTGCAGGACTATTGGCATCGTTCCTGACGGCATGGACGCCCCTGGAGATGCTGCTGTCGCTGGCAGGCGTCGCGCTCGTCGCCCTCGTGACGATCACGTGTGCCGGCGTGGTCTACTGCCGGCGGCGCAGGCGCAGGCTGCCAGGTAACTCGTCGGCGGCGCAGGCGCACATGGCCGTCCATCCCAGCAGCATGGCGCTTCCGATCCAGACGCTGACGTCGGCGCCCCAAATGTATTTCCAGCCGCAACTCTCCACGATGAGCATGTACCCGACGGGGCAGACGTACGTCGCGCCGACGCTCGCGACGACGTCCTCCGTTGGCGGTCCCGCGGTGATGCCCACGATGGCCGCACACCGTCTCGATGCGCGGCAGAGGCGATGGAGGGCGATGGCGACAGCAGAGCATGACAATACGTACATGTCGTCGTCGACGGACGATGGCGATACGCTACCGACCGCACCTCTGCCTGCGATACCACCACACCGATCCATGGACAGGGTCGCCGAATGACCGGCAGCTCTATTCATGAGTTGCCTGATCCCCAAACAATATAAAGGTGCTTATGAGCGGGGCCACTCCAAGGCGTTGCAACGCACGCTGTATGTGTATATAAGAGTGCTGTACGCGGCGATGGAGTATCCGCTTGCAAGCCAGCTCCTGCAATGTGCCCCGCCCCTCGGCCGGTCGTACATGGTGTGTACCAGGGAGAGGCGAGGGCCTGGCAGTTATTGCCTTCGTATAGGAAGGTATCGTAGTCGACTGTGGTCGCCTCTCTGACTACGAGGCCCCCGGCATCGACCACGACCACGCTAACCAGTAGCGGATGAAACAAGGGTTGGCTATCGGAGTGCCACGTATATGGGATCGATCGGGAGGCCAATGGTCGTACCGCGCCTGCTTACGGGGGTGTAATCGGGGTTTGGCACATGCAAAGAGGAGGCAGCGATATCGACGTCATGCCCCGGCTTGATCCGCAGGGCGTGTTCACAGTGGTCCTGCTCGTTGGCACTGCGATGACCGGTGCCCTGGGGACAACCACGCCGACCAGTGCGATAGGAGCCCGATCGACTGGAGCGGCAACAGCAGCAAGCACGTCGCTGGGGCCAGACGGAATACGAATGCTGTACGCGACAGTGAACGACGACATGTCGTGGTACGCATCATGGACAACGAACCGGTCCATAGCGTCCAGCGGCGTTGATCCGGTGGACAGCCGGTCCCGTCTACGCGGGACTGGGCTGGCAACCCTGGCCGGTGGCGTCATGACGCTCTCGGGTATTGCAGATTATCGCTCATCCACTGCGAATGCATATGGTGACCTGATGGTAACGGCACAGGTGGACCAGAGTTTTCCGTCACGAACACGAAGTACGGGTGGGCGGACGTCGAACTGACGGCGTACGCTCGAAGTCCAGGCGGTCTCAACGGAACGTCGTACAGCGCACTCACCCTGCAGGCGCGCTTTGGCGGCGGATCCTCTTCGGGTACAGCGTTGCGACTAATGCCGGCCAGGCAGCCGGACGTGAATATTTCGACGTCTCAATGTTGTCGTTGATGTGGCCAGATCCGTGCTCCTTCCGAGGTTACGTGGTGAAGGCGTACTTCCAATCCAGGTTGGTGTCGTTACGCGCATGACCCGGTGCTCGACCGACAATGTCCACAGACAGTTCGCCCTTCAGAAACGATACCTGCAAAGTTACTATGTAGGGAATCCCTGTACCACGTTCGGCCCTTCGGAACCTTGCCTCTGACATCGCTGCGGTCGTTGCTGTTTACCGGCGTAGTCGAAAACGACCAGGACGGCAGCATCATCCATTCCCTATTCGGCATTGGTGGACAAGTTCGTCGGCATGAAGATGGTCGTGCGCAGCGCTCTCAACCGAAGGTACCCTGCACCGCGAAGCGACCGCGGCAGGAGAGGTGGGCATATCGCGCGTCTGACGCGCATGTCGTCAGCACTGTCCAGGTCGACCTGTACGTGGACTACACTGAAGGTGTCAACGGAGGTCAGTCCCCCGGCCGTCGTCTGCGTTCGCCGGGAGACCCGACGCTAGCTGACTCCTGGCGACCGTCCAGGGACGTGGCAGCAGGTCCTGACCCGTACCGACGCCAATGACTGGCCCACGGTTGATCCCTTCACGCTGTCCACGTACCCATGCAATTACTCGGATCAGGGCAGTTACCCGGGATACACTGCCAACCTGATCACGCCTGGCAAGGTCAGCACGTACCCACGTGTGCCACGCGTGTACCGCTGGTCCGATCACCTGACGGGCGACACGCTCTGGCGCAGACGTGCACGCTGTCGCTGACGAGTCCAGTGGACAGCGCCCAGCAGACCGAATGGAAATGGTTCTCCATACGGAACATTGGGGGCGGCGGTCAGCGCTCGTCGACGTCGTCGTCGGCCATGTCCCCGTACCCTCTGCCCGGATCCGCCAGCCCAGCTGGTCGAACGGGCACCCTGGCCAGACCCCGATATTCCCAGCAGCAACCGAGACCCGCTTCGACCACGCTCGCCTCCCGGGCCAGGAACGGTATCGCAATCCGATCGGCGTCACGAAAGGCCACAGTCGCGGTCGCCACGACGACAACGACGCCGACGCCGTCGTACGCGACGCTGCCCATCGGGGCGGTGTTCAAAGCCTGCCAGTAAGACACGTTCGCAAGCCATGGCGTTCCGGCCAGTGTACGCCGCGCTGACGATCTGCGTGTTCTGACCAGGTTCACGGTGGCGGCACGCCTGGGCACGTCCACGTACACCTCCAGCGAGGTCAACGTGGCCCTGCCGCGCGACCTCATCCGCGCCCTGGCCCTGTCGACGGGCCTGCCAGCGACACGGTTCACGGGCGTGCACCTGACGGCCAACGCCGACCAGTCGACGATCACGTTCCTGCTGTTGCCGACGGCATCGCCGGGCAACCTGACCGAGATGGCCAACGTGGCCGTCGCCCTGGTCAACGCGTTCGCCGCGCCGGCCTCGACGACGCTGTACGCCGACCTGATCCTGGACCGGCTGACGGCGACCATTGACCCGAACGTGCGGGCTCGCGTCGACCTGGTCGACCTGCGGCAGTGCTCGCTGGGCGTATTCGGCCCGGCGACGGCCGACCCGCAGACCTGCCTCCAGCCGGCGACCGACGCCAACAGACCCGGGCCTGGCGGCACGTCGTCACCGTCGCTCCTGGCATCATGGACGTTCACGGCAATGCTACTGACCACGCTGGTCGGCGTCCTGCTCGTGCTGCTGCTCGCCATCGCCTACGTCGGTCGGCGTCAGCGCTCGGCCCCCGGCTCATCACCCGCTCCAGTACTGCGGTCGTTCATGACATCGCCGGCGACCATGCACCCCGTTCAACCGCTGACGGCGGTCGCGTACTCGCCGGAGCGGTACCCGGCGTACGCCCAGCCGGGAGCCGTCCTGGCGCCCTACACGATGCCCCAGCAGCAGCAGCAGCAGCAGCAGCAGCCGGCGCCCTTCCCGACGTTCGCGATCAGCAGTCTGGTGTCGTCGGGCGGCGCCTCGGCGGCGTTCGATGATCAGCGACGACAACCGGATCACGCCTGGCAGAAGCGGCCATGGCACTGGAGGACGTCGCCAACAACGACGCCCCAGGCGGCCGCCACGACATGGTCGTCGTCGTCCACGACGGACGACAACGACACGCTGGCGCCCATGCCTGCCCGCGTCCTGCCGGGGCGCAGTCCACATGGGATGGTGCCCGAGGTCGACGATGCCACGCTGACGTCCGACGACGCCATGGCCAATGTCGCCGACTGACGACCGGGGCGCGCACCAGCTCGTTTCGCTCAGCACTAAACACGTCATACGCTCGCCACGGTTCCGTCCATCAGGCAGGGCACGTCAGCGTCCGGCGATACGCTGGAGAGTCGCCCTCGTCACGTTCGGGTGCATGTATCAGCCGCCCGCCCCGTTACCAGGGCACGGTACGACCCGAGCGGCGGGCGCCTCTAGGCAGGTGGCCGCCCTCCGCCTCTCTCTGTGAGTCACACTCGTCGTCGATCGCCACAACACGTTGCCGAATCGGGCGCGCGCTGCCCCCTGGGGACGGTTGGCGTGCATCGCCGGATGGATATCCAGCAGACGCCATGCGCCGTCGGGCAGGCGTCGTCGGCCGTGCGCAACGCCATGGCCGTCCTGCCATCGGCGGCCCACAAGGAGCAGAAGGTCGTGGCCGGCGACCGGGCCGGCGTCGTCGCCTGCTGGCGTCTGACGAACCCGGCCAATGTCGAGGTGCGTCCGGGGCACACACGCGCGCCCGCCCCCGATTTCCCCCAGGCCTGGCGACCCGCTAAACACGTCTGCCACAGCACATCTTCAGGACGCCGCCGGGCGAACGCGAGGTGACGGCGCTGGCGCTGGGCGGGCCCCGGGCGCACAAGGACAAGGTGTTCATCGCCTACGGGCACACGGTGGTCGGCGTGAAGAAGAACGGCAAGGAGTTCTTCAAGTTCGCGACGACGCTGAACGAGGTAGGTGCCCGTCGTCGTCGTCGTCGTCTGTGTCGTCGTCAGTGTCACCCACCGAACGCGTCGCGTCCAGGACATCCGGCACATGGTCGTCGACAACGTCACGATATGGGCGTCGGGCGAATACGTCCTGAACCGGTTCGACAACTGCGTCGACACCGCCTTCTTCATGTGCGACGACGTCATCAACCACTTCACGATCGAGTTTGACGCCGACGGCGCGTCCCCGCCGGCCGGCCTGCTCGCGGTCCTGGCCTGCCAGGACAGCCATATCCGCGTCGTCAATGGTAAACCCGGTTGGGGCGTCGCGTGGCGGATGGGGCGTACTGACCGGCGCCCGTCCCCTGGGGGCGACGTGCGTCCTGATCAGGCGCGAACCTGGTCAGCGAGATGGCCGTCTGCGCCCCGGTCACCCAGGTGATGGCGTACCCGACGCCAGGTACGCCCCGCAGATGATCGTTGCCCCCAGGTGGCCGTCATGGTGACCGTGCGTGTCTCCAGGATCGTACGAAGCGCCCGTGTCGACGGCAACGACAACAGCAACGGCGCTGGACGGCGACTCGGTCTACAGGGGCGTGCGGCGCATCCTGTTCGGGACGTCGCGCGGCCAGCTAGGTAGGTGCCTGACACCGGTCGCCTTGCACAGCATGCGAACATGGGCGTGTTGCAGGTCAGGTGCTGATGGGCGCGGGCGGCACGCTCCTGCGCCAGGACTTCCTGTTCGAGACCCGGCACGGCGCCGTCACCTGCATGACGCACACCGACCTCAGCAACGTCGGTGTCGCGCACCCGTTGTCCTCGCCGCCACTGATCGTCGCTGCGCGTGCCCGATGTGCAGACGGGCGGCGACGACGTCGTCGTGGGGTTCGATTGCGGCACCGTCGCCGTGTACACGTGGGAGAACGGCACGACGGGTACGTACAGCGACGCCGACGCGCGCCCGTGTGCACTGACCAGGGGCGTGTGCGCACGTGGCCATCTTTTACAGGGTCGACGCTGATCCCGGCGTACAGGACCGTGTTCCCGGGGTCGATCAGCGCCCTGGACGCCGGGCACATCACGTCCGTGGCCTTCCACGAGGTCGTTGTCGTCACGTACGACGGCGCCGTCACCCTGCTGCGCCGGGCGCCGTCCCGCACGACCGACCCGTCGTCGTCGTCGTCGTCCAAGCGCACGCCGAGCATCATCGGCGCGGGCCCGCTGCTGCGAAGCGCATCGTCAAGCGCGGCACCTTTGCAGGCGGGCGCAGGCGGCGACCCGCGCCTGGCCGCCGAGATCGCCGCCGTCAGGGCGCAGCTCGACGACGTGACGAAGCAGCTGAACGGCAGGCGGGCGGCGTACCAGCAGCAGAGCAACGAGCTGGTGGCCGTCGAGACGCAGTTCCACGTGCAGCAGACGTTCCGCCTGGATCCCGACCTGGGCGCCTACGTCCTGGCCATCGAGATCGAGATGCCCATCGACGTCGTCGCCCTGAGATCCGATGTCACCGGTACGCAACGCAACGCTCGGCAGCGTTGTGCCCCCCTGTTCGGTGACAGCTGCTGCGATCAGTGATGATCCTGAATTCGTCGGCCATCGTCAGCACGTCGCCCAGCGACCATGGTAACCGGCCGGACGGGCGGCACAGCGTTTACGGGTTGCTCTAATCGGGGCGGTGGCACCAGAGGGCGAGATGCTGGCGACGCTGCGCCCGGTGGACTCCTGCAATCGCGCCACCCTGCAGATCAGGACGCTGGAAGGGCGGTCCGGCGACCTGAGGATCTGCATCATACCGAAGTTGTACCCAAAGACTGCCCAGGTGCGTCCATGGGTGCCCTGGGTCCCCACAGACCGCCCCCCGCACCCGCACACCCGCTCACGCGTAACACGTGCAGACCGTCACGATACCGATCAAGCCGTTGTCGCTGCACGAGAAGGTGCCGTCCCTGCCGCCGTCCAAGTTCGCCATGAACAGCATCCGATTCCGCGGGTCGTTCACGCTGGCCCAGGTACGGGCGGCACGCGCGGACGGTGAAGGCACGCTGTCTAACGGGAGCGCACCCAGATGCACGGCTGGGTGGGACAGTGCCTGCCCGACGTGTCCGGGCACGTGTCGCAGTCGGACGTGCGCCTGACGTACCGCAACGTGTTCCTCGGGTCGCACCTGACCTGCCAGTACCAGTACGTCGCCGGCAGCGCCAGGTCGCCCACTGCCTGCCTGATTGATGACGGGGTCTGCTGTGCAGGAAGGGCGAGGCGACGTTCACGTCCGATTCCTGTAGCACGATCTCCATCATCCGGGAGGTGATCTCCAAGGTGCGTCCCGGGTGGAGGCGTGCCCCGGACTCGTACTGATCGACACGTTCCTGGGCAGGAAGCCACGCTCGCCAAGGTGCCGTTCACGATGGACGTCGACCTAGACGCGTCGTCCGTCATGTCGCTCGTCGAGCGTATCGGCCCTAAGGTCCGGTGCCACACGTCGCTGGCGTCCAAGGTCGGCAAGGTGGCCGCCCTGAAGGAGATCGTGACGCAGGAGGTGCGCACGCCAGCGGCCTGCGCCCGTTGACGCCCCCGGGCATCGGTTCGCTGATCGCGCGTCTGTGCAGGGCGAGGACGCCTGCCTGCGGTACCTGTCGCCCGAGTACGTCGACATCCTGGCGCACGCGGACGACATCCAGCGCGACGTGGCCGTGGCGCCGCGCCACCTGGACTTCCTGCGCACGATGCTCACCGACCTGTTCGTCGACGTGCACCGCCTGCTGGGCCGCCCCGTCCAGCAGCGCCTGCCCGACCTGCAGCACGCCCTGGTCGCATTCGACTACGACCAGGTCACCGCGGTCTTCAACGCAATCCACTAGTTGTCGTCGTCGTCGCCGTCGTTCGTCGTCGTCGTCGCTATGTATTCAAATACAGAACGCGCAGCCATATAGCGAAACCGACGAAAAGGTTGGGGTACCCAATATTTGGTACTTCGCACCTAGAGCCTGGGATGCAACATCCAGACTTTTCACCCAAACAGGTCGCGCGGTGCCCAATTGGGATTCAGCACCCAGAAGCTGGTGCACTCCACCCAAAACCTGGGGTACTTCACCCAGAGACTGGTGCACCCCACCCAGAGACTGGTGCACTCCACCCAGAGACTGGTGCTATTCCACCCAGCCAGTACTGGTGCTATCGACCCAGAAACTGGTACGCCCTACCCAGAGACTGGCGCATCCCACCTTAGCCTATGTGGCAAAGTGCGTAGACTTCACACTCCGCACCCGCGCGCGGAGCGTTGCGGCTCCAACTCAACCGTCAGCGTCGTGTAGGTCGCCAGCAGTTTGCCGATGGTCCCTAGTTGCACAACCTTCCGATACCCGGCCAAGTAGCTCCTGTCGGGCAGTCAGTTAATATCGCGCCCCCTATGAGCCAACGCGCAGGTGCCCCTGTGCGTTGGCTGATAAGTTCGGATGTTGTGTACATATCATTGCGGCCCTAAAGAAGCCCAACCTACCGATCCGTGGTCAGGTCGCTCCTGTCGGGCGGTTTGTCAATCGCGCACCCCGGCCGGCGCTCAACCGCTGCCGCGTCGTGCAGGTCGTTGGCATGACGACGCCCAAACCAGGAAGTTGTCCTTGCCCTTCAGCTGGACCGAGAGCTTAGTCCTACGCGGGGCCATGAAGCATTACGAGCATTTAATTTCGAACGTGTCGTTATGCCAGACGAAGGTTGGCTTAGGGTTTGCCAACCTTCGACCGGCATAACGACACGTTCGAAATGCTCGTAATGCTTCATGGTCCCGCGTAGGACTATCTACCTCCAACGTGCATATTCTGAACAGTCCGCCATGTCGCGTTCATTGAAGTCCTACCATATCATTACGACATAAGCTCACTGTTCACCGTCGGGACGCCCGCGGCGGATGTCGAACACGCCGGCGCGGTCAAGGGATGCCCAATGACTGAGCATCGCCTTGGTCGGGGCGAACTCTGCAGCAAATTGTACAGGCAATTGCGATGAATCAGATTCGCGGCCGCCAGGATCCACATGGGAATATGCATAGGCGCTTCCTTTCCGTCGCATCCTGCATAATTCACATCAGTTATTGTATTTGCTTACAAGAGGGCCAGCCATTACCTTTCCAAACTCGCCGTTGAATTGCTCAACGCCCTTGTTTGTTGAGCATACACCGACGCCCGTATGCCACACGGACCATCGTCAGAATACGCTGCCTGTGTGCGATTTCCGGGCACGAAGAGCTCAGGAAGTAGGTGGCAAACCGATCGCCGGCGTCGCCTCACGTGCGCCATACGTTCGTGGCTCGGGCGATCTTCTTAACGAAGACGAGCAGGACAAACGTGAAATGCATGTCGTAGATATCCTGCAGAACTTGCGATATCTCCGGTGCGTTTTCTCCAAACCTATACGGTAGAGAGATTACAATAGGTCTTCGTACGCGTTCACATTGGAAGCCGGTACGACGTCCGTCAGCAGGTGGAAGTAACACACCCGGTACTGTGTTTCTAAAATGATGACAGAACCTGCAACGCTTTGGCCAGCTGACGCGCTTGCTTCCGCATGCGTACCGCTCTTCTTGTCCACGTGGCTTGACAAGAACATGGCCAGGAGATGATCGCACTTCAGCCTGTAGTGGGTACACCCGGATAACGATGGCAGGTGTTCCGCCGCAGACGCACGACATGCGGCCAACACCCGAGGGCGGGGCGTGACATCACTGGCCGGCACCGTGATTCCTCGCCCGTGACGTCACGGCCCGGTGTGGGCCAGGGGCATCCGGCCGCGCAGGTCGCCGCCGATCCCAGAACGAAAATCACGCGCACCCGGTTCGTCGTCGACTGGGTCGCCGCACCACACCATCCAACACATCGACAGACACACACGCTCACATGCAACGCCCATCCGTCGTTGCTGTGCTGGGCGCCCTGCTGCTGCTGCTGCTGGGCGCCGCCCCTGCTGACGCGTCGTTCGCCGGGCGGCGCCAGTCGGTGACGTCGCTGTCGGCGTCGGCCCTGGCCGCGTACCGCGCCAACTTCACGTCGGTGCTGAAGAGCGGGGCGCTGCGCGAGATCGGCAGCGACCCGACGGCGGCGCACGGGTCGCCGGCGTTCCTGCCGTGGCACCGCCAGGCCCTGCACCGCCTGGAGGACGCCCTGCAGGCGCCCGTCCACTACTGGGACTTTGCGACGACGGCCGTCCCGTCCGCGTTCCTGGACGCGCAGTGCCCTGGACAGGACGGCGCCGGCCTGCTCGAGGCGAACCCGCTGCACGTCGCCGACCGGCGCCCGTACGCCCCGTTCCCGACCGAGGCGCTGGCCGACCTCGAGTGCATGGCGTTCGCCCAGCTCGACTTTGGCCTGCTGGCCATCCTGCTGGAGAACCTGTTCGAGTCGGCGCTGGCCGCGGTGGGCGGCGGGTGCGCCCAGATGGACACGGCGCCGCTCGACCCGCTCTACTGGGCCGTCGTCGCCAACGTCGACCGCATCTGGTGGCGCTGGTCGCTGCACAACCCGGACGCCAGCACGCGCCTGCCGCCCGAGGCCACCCGCCAGCTGACCAGCATGCGCGGGCCCTTCTCGGGACGTCAGGCCTGCGCCGACACGACCCGCTGGGACCCGGAGCAGGACGCCGGCGCGCACCTGCGCCCGCCCGGTACCGGCACCGGCACCGGCACCGGTGCGCCAACGCCCACCGGCGCCGGCACGCCCGTCGACGGCCACGTCGAGAACGCGCCGATCAACGTGACGACCGGGGCGCACGGCGCCGTCGGCCTGAAGATGTCGCACGGGCTGGCGCGCGTCGGCGACTCGTTCACCGAGGGGGACATGACGGCGCGCACGCACCAGACGCTGGCGGGGGCGAACACGGGCGGGAACGGGTCGGTGCCGGCGCTGGCCGGCGTCGGCATGACGTTCAGCAGCGTGCAGGACGCGCACACGGACGACGTGCCCGGGGCGGTCCTGTCGGCCGACACGGGCCTGACGCCCGGCGACGGCTGGGGCGCCGGCGTCCCCGGCAAGGCCGGCGCCCTGAACGGGTGGAACGGCGTCGCCGTCCCCGTCACGGGCAACACACAGGACCTGGACGGCACGATCGAGGGCAACGGCCTGCCTGGGCCGACCGCGACGCAGACGGCGCGCCGGGGCGGGCGGGCCGGCGCCGGTGCCACCGCCCCCGGCGTCACGCTGACGACCGGCGACCTGGGCGGCACCGACGGCAAGAAGCTGATGGGGATCGGGCACAACGTCACGTCGTGGTCGGACGTGAAGCCCGGGCGGCCGGGCGCCCCGGGCATGGCCGTCGCCTCCGTGCAATTCTCGCTGGGCACCACGTACGGCTGGCACAACGCGTCGACGCCGCCCCGCGTCCTGTCCAGCACGTCGGCGCTGCCCGGGCGCAAGTCGTCGCTGTCGGTCGGCAAGGGCATCCAGCAGTTCACGATGAACGGTGCGTCGACGCCGGCGCCGACGCCCGCCCCGACCATGCCACCGGCGGCCGACGACGACGAGCAGCGCGACGCCTGCCGCGTCGAACTCTACCCCGAACCCATCCGCCAGCACATGATCCTGTCGCTCTGCGACGTGCCCTGCACGGATTCGCCCATGCGGGTCGACGTTGTCGCCGTGCCGCCCGGTGCCGGTGCCGGTGCCGCCGACGCCGACGCCTACGACCAGCAGCAGGCGGAGCCGGTCGTCATCGGGCAGATCTTCATGGAGGGTCGCGGCCACCTGTCGCAGGTCGAGTTCCAGCGCGATCGCCCGTGCGACATCTCGCACGGCTACAAGGTCGCCCTGGGCGACATGCCCCTGCACCAGCTGCACGAGGCGCTGGCCTTCCAGGTCTGGAACCAGCGCACCGGCAAGCAGGTCAAGACGCCGCCCTTCAGCGTGCGCGTCGACCAGTACGTCTTCTAGTCGCCGGCGCCCTCCCCTCGTCGTCATCGTCGTCGTGTGTGCCGGAATCCGGACCCTATTGCAATACATCGCGCCTGACCATCATGACGACGATGTCGACACGTTTGCAGGGCGGACTGAGGAGCTGGACGGGCGCGCCGGGACTAATAGGCGTCGCCGTTGTCGCCCACGAGGTAGTCGTGCAGCTGGGCGCCGTCGTCGTCACGGGGCGACGGCAGGTGTCCGACGAGGAGCGGGTCGCGGCCGTCGTCACCGGCGTAGGCGGCCAGGAGGGCGGCCGGGGCCGCCGGGCGGTACGCGCGCCCGATACGACGCCGGGCATCGGCCCGCAGGCGCCGCAGCAACGGCAGCAGCAGGGCCAGGTCGGTGTACGGCCAGGGGCGGACCAGGTCGAAGAAGCGCACGTAGTCGTGCGTGTGCACGGCGACGGCCACCTGCAGGCACGGCCGGTCAGTCGTCGTCGCAGGGGCACAGACGGCCGGCGAGGACGTGGCGGGTGGCGCGTACCTGACGCAGGTCGCCGTCGGTCGGCGACGTACGCTGCAGGAGGCAGGCACCGGGGCGTGCGCCCGTCCCCAGCAGGTACAGCCACTTGTGCCGGGCGCCGGCCGCGTCCGCCCCGCCCAGCAGGTCGACGCGATCCATACAGTCGGCCAGCATGGCGTCGTTCAGGACATGGTCGATACGGTCGTGCAGGACGTCGCGGGTGCATACGTCTGGCGCACAGCACGTTGCTCAGTCAGGCCTTCCTGGTGCCGCTGGCCGGATGCGATGCTCGGCGCGGGTACGCCCTACTGACGGAATCGGATCATGGCCTGGAGAATGGCGGGCGCCACAGGGCGCAGGTCGTCGTCGGCCCGCGTCATGTCGGAGCGGATCGCACGCAGCCGGTCGGCCACGTACCGGTACCGGTGCGGTAGCGGGACGCCCGCGTCCCCCATGCAGCAGTCCAGCAGGTGGCGCGTGTGCCGCCACAGGGTCGCCGCGTCCCGCACCGCCGCCCCCACCGCCCGACCGGCCGCTGATCGTCGGTAGGCGTGGACCTCGTCGCGCCCGGACACGATGATGCCATGGGCGGAACAAGGCTCGCTGTCCATTGCGTGGGCAACTGCGGGACAGGAGGCGGCGCACTGACTGCGCCCGTGTCTGCCTGACGAGTGTCGACGGTCGGGTCGGCGCAGTGTGCTGTCTGCACCTTCGTACATTGCGGGACACGGCAGTCGCGCATCCTCCGCCACCCTGCCTGTATTATTTATTATTACAGCTTCGCACAGCAATGCAGTGCGGCCCCTGGGAGCTGCCTGCCCTGCCTGAAAATAGTCGCTACGTAGTGGTTGCAGGTGTACAGGAGGCGCGGGTTAGAACAGGAACGGGCTGGCGTTCGTCGCCTGCGCCTGGCTGGCGACGTTCTGCCTGGACGCATGGGCGTTCTCGTCGGCGGCGAACCAGGGCAGCGGGTCGGGCGCCTGCTGTTTCGGTGCCGCCGGCACGTAGTCCAGCAGCCAGGCGTTGGCGTCCGGCTGGGCGTGCCGTTCGGGAGCCGTCACGGGCACGACCGGGCCTGCGGACCGGGCCTGCGTGCGACGCCCACGACCGCGTTTCGCTGCCGGGGGACCGACGGGGACCACGGCCAGCGGCTGGACAGGCGCCGCGCCCTCCGATGCGCTTGTCGCCGATTCCGACGACGACGACGACGACGACGACGACTGGCCGGACGGTGACGACGAAGGTGCAGTGGACGGCGACGATGGCGCGAATGCGATATGTGCCGGGTGGGAGCGGATCATGGCGTCTGCGTCCGTGTAGGGCAGGCATCCGGGACCGTATCCCTGGATGCGCACGCGGGTCCTGTACCCCGTGTTAGACATGTACAGGTACGCGCGCGCGCGCGCGACGCGCCTGCTCTAAGCAGGGCGTACCTCTGTGCGACGGCGCGCTCGGTCTGCAGGCGCAGGTCGTCGTTGAGCAGGTCGATGATGGCGTCGGCGGCCTGACGCACCTCGTTGCCCTTGTCCTGGCCGTGCAGCAGGTACCGGTAGGCGGTCAACGAGCGGAAGACGTGCAGGCGGACGCGCATGTCCTGGATGAAGCGCGCCGACCGGCAGTGCCGCAGGCAGTACTCGACGACAATGAGCGACTTCTTGATGTGCGTCATCTGGCGGCGATCCTGCAGGCGACGCAGGACGATCATCAGGACGGGGTCGTAGACGCCCGGGTCGTCCAGCGACAGGCAGACGACGGCCAGCAGCGACGAGGGCGCCGGCCACGGGTCGTTCGACGTCGCCTGCAGCACGTTGCGTTCGGCCGCGCTGTAATCCTTGACCGCGTGCTTCGCCGTCCGCATCAGGCGACGCAGGCGGTGCTTCACGGTCGACGACATGGGGTGGACGCGTCGTCCGCAACCTCTACCTTGTGCAGGCAGGCGAGGCGAGACGCGTGCGCCCGCGTTCTCTGTGTTTGTGTGTGTGTGTGCCTGCGTGTGCCCTGCAGCGGCAGGCCCCCTGAATTTCTGGAAGGGTTGGGCGCGGACTCGCAGTCGGAGGAACTCGCGGTTCTGTTCGGGTCGTATCCGGCGGGATACGCCAGTAGTATAGGGCGTCCGGTCCCTCACGTAACACGCAGACGCCCGGCTCTGCTGCTGCAGACGGTCACACGGGCGGGCAACAGCGGCCGTAACGTGGGCCCAGCCAGATCCGCACGCCGGGTTCCCGAACGTCCTGCTCCCTGCCAGCATCCGTCCCTGGCTGTACGTACCCGCGTACCGACCCAGGGCGCGCAAATGGGTACGCTCCCTGGGGGGAGAGAGAGAGGGGCCTGTTGCCCGTGCACGCATGCGAGTGGGCGTGTGCAGGGTGTCGCGCCTGGTGCCGGGCGCGCGTACGAACATGGGTGCGCCCGCGCGCGCGACAGTCCGTGACCGGCGTCCCGTCCTGGGGCGGCGCTCGCAGCCATGGAGGTGCAACCTGCCCCGCACCGATCGCTGAAGGCGCGCGATCGCGCGTTCCTGTCGGAGCGGAGCCATGCGCGCCGGCGGCAGGCGGCTCTGGACCGGCAGGCCGGCGCCCGTCGCCAGGTGCGGCAGGCGGCGCTCGACCATGCGGCTGCGGGGCAGGCCCCGCCCGAACCTGTGCAGGTGCACGCGCCGCCGCCGCCGCCCGCCGCCCGTGGTCGCCAGGCGGTGCCGCACATTGTCGAACATCCCGAGTGGATGGTGTCGGTGCCCGGCGACCTGCACCCGTCGTGGAGCGTCGCGCCCCGACCGGAAGGGCAGCGGTGCCTAGGTCGGTGGGCCGCGTCCGTGTTGGTATGGCCCTGGCGAGTGACGCGACGACGCCTGTGCTAGTGCGGTGTCGGGGCGGCAGGTCGCAGGCGCTGGCCCCGGACGGGCGCCCGCTGTTCGGCGGGCAGGCGTTCACGTGTGCGGCCCCGGGCGGGTCCCCTGCGACGGCCTCGGTCGACCAGCTGACGATCCTCGACTGCATCCTGCAGGGCGCGCGCCTGTACATCGTCGACCTGCTCGCCTGGAAGGGATACGACCTGGTGAATGCCACGCGACAGTTCAGGCACTACTGGATGGTCACCAAGGCCGACGAGATGCACATGTCGTCGGCGTCGTCGCCCGCCCACGCCTACGCCGTCTGCGTCCTGCCATCGGCGCCGTGCACGAGGCAGGCCGTCTGGCAGGCGTATCATGGGGCGGGCCTGCTCCAGGACGCCCCTGTTCAAGATGGCCTACTGTTCGTGAGCGGCGTGCGCCCGCGTCCCCTGCGTACAGGTCGGCCTGACGACGGTCCCGGTCTGCGCAGGTTCCACCACGTCGACGCGCTCTACGAACCCGGGTACACGCCGCTGACCCTGGTCTGGAAGGACGCCCGCTGCAGCACGCACGAGGTGGACTCGTTCGACGCCGGCGACGTCGCCCACCAGCAACCGCACCTCGTCGTTCTGCGCTGCACGGCTGATGGTCGCCTGCAGACGGCCGACGGCGTCGATCTGGGCGACGGTGCCGCTCTCGAGCGAAACCGACTGCACAGGTTCGTGGCATGCATCCTGTAGAGGGTTGGGGCATGAACAGTGATCCGTACTGCGAACAGGTTCACCATCGGCGGTGTCGACATCAATGCAGAAGGTGAACCTAGCTGGCCGCGTCGTGACCCTGTGTGATTCCTGACCGCGTGTTTGTGTGTGTTCAGCTCCAACGCTGCTGCATTGCGAATATGCGGGCGCGTGCTCGCCCGCCAAGGTCTGTTGTTGCTAAGTGCACTTTCCTATCGATGCACTCGGTCTGACTCGGGCGTGCTGTGTGTGTGTGTGCCATGATGCAGAGGCTGGCGCACTCGTGGAGCAAGATTGTATTCCAGTCGACGGTGCGCAACAACCAGCGTCTGGTCACCATCGAAACCATCGTAGCCGGCCTGCCTGACCAATAACATGCGGCCTGACTTTCTGCAGTCACGATCTCCTCGTCCGGCAGGCAACGTCGTACAAGCAGTCGTCAGTGGCGTAGGTACTCTTGGGCGTGGGTTCGGCCCGGGAGTTGGTTGCCACCAGGCGACCAGTACACGTCCCAGGTGAGAAATCGGGGGCCCAAACGGCGTTATTCCAGGGCGACCCCCGGACTTGGAATGTTCCTGGACTGGGCAACCAGAACGCGGATGAATCCCTGGACCGTCCGCGCGCCGGCCGTTTCATCAATTTTCATCCGAGCGGCACAGCGAACGCGGTAGCGAGGCAACAGAACAGTACGTCACCCATGTCGACGAACGTGCAGGATGTCGGCGAGGCACGCGTGGATCCGACCCAGATCAAAGAGGGGCACATGCAGCTCAAGCAGCTTCCCCACGACCTGCATCCGAAGCTGCGCACCCTGCAGGACGCCGACTTCGACTGGCAGGGTTTGTGCGACCGCCATTCCGACGTCATCGTCCTCGTCATCCTCAGCACGTAGGCGTCGCTCCTGCGCATGAGTACTTCTGCCCACTGCTCTGACCCGTTCACCTGTTGTGCGCGTCCGTCAGGCAATGCCAGGAGAGCATTGACTCGTTGGACCATCTGTCGTACCTGGTCGATGAGTTCCCGGAGAAGATGGTCCTGCTGGGCATCACGGAGGAGGCTGATTGTGACGCCCTGCGCCAGTTCGTGCGCGAACACGAATCGCAGATGAAATTCCAGCTCCTGATGGATCCGTCGGGCGACCTCTGCAACCGGCTGCGCAACGTCTGCGAAGTGTCCTGGAAGACGCCGCTGGCCCTGGTCATCCAGAAGGACGGACGCACGATCGACTGGTTCGGCAAGCCGCGCAAGCCCGGCCTGGAGACGTCCCTGCGGCAGGTGGTCGGCGTGGCGCACGAACCATCGCGGCCGTCGGGGCACCCGTCGACCTGGCCCGTCGAGATCCTGTCGCACATGTCCGTCCAGGAGCTCAAGGCCATCTTGCGCGAGAACGGCGTCGAAAAGATCCAGGGCATCACGGAGAAGCGCGAGCTGATCGACGAGATCCGCCACCTGAAGGCGCGCTAAACGCCAGCGCCCGAGCTAGCTAGGCACGCGCACCTGTACGCGTTAAACAGATTTGGTGCAGTGACGGTCGTGGGGCAGGCCAATCATCGATCAGCGCAGGTGCAGGCAGGCAGGCGGCGTGGGCGTGTCGGACAGGCAGCCCCTCCTCTGCGCCAGTGGAGAATTGCGGGGTGGGCGCGTGCGCCGCGGAATATTCCTGCGCGGCAATTTTTGGGCGCGGCGGGGGGTCCCAGGCGCGCGCGGCGTTACACGTCAGCCCGTTGTAACGCCTCGGGGGTGGTGGTCGGTCTGTGCGACTGCGAGTGGTGCGCGCGCCCGTGGCCCGGTTCGTGTCATTTTGGCAAATCGGGGCGACGACGGCCGTCATGGTGGGGACGCCGCGACGATCACGCGTATGGGCCGGCGCCGTGGCCGCCTGGGCCCTGCTGCTGGCCGTGGTCGGCGCGCGCGTCTGGACGGAGACGTTCGAGTCCATGGAGGCGTGGACGCTGTCGACGGCGCCGGAGTTCACCGGCGAATGGACGATCGGGCAGGGGCCCTTGAAGTACGCCCTGGTCGGCGACACGGCCCTGATCGCCGCATCGCAGGCCCGTCGGCATGCGATCTCCACGTCCCTGGACGAACCGGTGCCCGTTGACGGCGACGATTTCATCATGCAGTACACGGTGCGCCTGCATAACCACCTGGAGTGCGGTGGCGCCTACGTCAAGGCCCTGTCGGCGCCGTTCGACGACGCCGCCGCCTTCAACGACAAGTCGCCCTACTCGATCATGTTCGGTCCCGACAAGTGCGGTACGACCGATAAGGTATATGAAGAGCGGCGTACGTTCGACGTCGGCGCACGACATTGCCCTGACGTGCTCCGCGTGTGCGCAGGTGCACTTCATCTTCAGGCACAAGTCGCCCAAGACGGGCAAGTACACGGAGCACCACGCGGCGTCGACGCCCGCCATCGTCAACGACCGTTTCACGCACCTGTACACGCTGGCGGTCTGGGCGAACCAGTCGTACTCGATCGCCATCGACGGCGTCGTCAAGTCGTACGGAGACCTGGCGTCGACGACCGATTTCAAGCCGCCGGTCCAGACGCCCGCCGAGATTGACGACCCGAACGACGTCAAGCCGTCGGACTGGGTCGACCAGGCCAAGATCCCGGATCCGAATGCGGTAAAGCCCGATGACTGGGACGAGGATGCCCCCGCCACGATCCCCGACACTGATGCTGTCAAGCCTGCCGACTGGGACGAGTCGGCACCGAAACAGGTTTGTTCGTGTGTGTGTGTGTCTATTGGGTCGCGCTGACCGTGCCTGCCGGCATTCAGATTCCCGACCCGGAAGCGGAACAGCCCGATGATTGGAGCGTTGAGGACGACGGCGAATGGGAGCCGCCGCTGGTCGACAACCCGGAATGTTCGACGAAGGGATGTGGCCCCTGGTCGCCCCCGCAGAAGCCGAACCCGGCCTACAAGGGCAAGTGGAAGGCGCCCCTGATCGACAACCCGGAGTACAAGGGCCCGTGGAAGCCGAGGCAGGTCCCGAACCCGGACTACTTCGAGGTCACCAAGGTGACGGACGGGATCGCCCCCGTGCAGGGCCTCGGGTTCGAGATCTGGACCATGCAGGACAACATCGAGTTCGACGATATCTACATTGGGCATAGCGCCGACGAGGCCAGAGCGTGGGCGGATGCGCACTGGAAGGTCAAGTACGAGGCCGAGAAGGCTGCCCACGAGGAGGTTGCCAAGGAGGAGAAGAAGGTATGTGTGTTCGCCTTTCTCTATCTGGCAGCGTATCGCGGTATGCTGACTGGCTGCGGCGTGTGCAGGTCGAGGATGCAAAGAAGGCCGAACAGGCTGGCCCGCTGGGCGAGCAGGTGGACAAGATGGTCCAGGCCGTTCAGCCGTACCTCGACATTGTGACTGCGAACCCGTACCCGTTCGCTGCCACGCTCCTGGCCGGTCTGCTTGCGTTCGTCGCCTACATGTGGAAATCGGGCAGCGCGCCTGCACCCGAGGTCGTCTTGAACAAGGCGAAGCTGAAGAGGAAGGACGCCGGCAAGGACGAGCAGCAGAAGAAGGAGACAGGCGAGGTTCAGCAGGATGACGAGAGCGAAGGCGACGAAGACGAGGACGACGATGAGGACGAGCAGTGATTCGTTCATGTATGTTTCGGCAGGTTAGCAAACGTTTCTGAATACAGTCCAGGCAGGGTATCCTGCAAGACGTGTTGTGTCCTACAATAGTATGATGGTACTGCACGGCAGCAGGACGCCCGGTGCATCACTGGCGCAGGGCGGCGATCGGGGCTTCCCGGATCGTCTCGTTGAGCTGCCGGACGTATTCGTGCAGGGCATCGACTTCGGCGTCGTTGAAGATCGGCATGTCGTCCTCGATGATGCGCCGATCCCATGGGCGATGGACGACGACGTCGTAGGTACGCCCATCGTCAATGACGACGCGCTGGTGCAGGTCGTCCTGCGACAGCGTATAGGCGGCAATGACGTTGGCGACGAACACGTTGATGACGATCATGTTGATGGCGATGTAGACGACGATGAAGAACGGGGCTGCGTACGCCAGGCTGTGCAATAATCAGTACCGGCCGCATCCATTAGCTGTTGACCATGCGCTGCACCGACCTGGTGTCCATGGCCGCTGGGTACAGGTTGTCCTGCCTGTTGTACTGGCAACGTCAACGCGCGACTCGATGACGACGGACGGCGCTCGGGCGTATCGTACCAGTTATTGGAAGACGCCATCTGGAACATGGCCAGGCAGGCGCCGGCGAACGAATCAAACCGTTCGTCGCGGTCCGGTACGACGCGGTGCTCGTGACGCAAGGCGTCCCTGGAGAACATTTCCATGCCGATGACGGCGAACACGTAGAAGCAGGCGCCCAGAATCGACATCATGTGGGTGACAATGACAGCCATCTCGCGGGCATTGGCCCGTACGCGCCCCAACAGGGCGGTGACGATGGGGACCAGGCGCAGCGCTCGTGCCAAGAGCAGAGCGCGTCCCTGCAATACCAACTCGGCAGGCACCGACGCGACGACAAGACCGATGGCTAGCGGGCGCCCATGCAGGGCGCCCAGCAGGCCATGCGCTGCAATTCGCATGGCCACGTCGACAACCATCATGGCCAGGCAGCCGGGAACGATGATCGCTGCCACGGTTGGATTGTCATAGGCGCCGACCATGACGATCGCATTGACAAGGTAGACGCCCAGGACGGCAGCCTCGTAGTACGCGTGGCCGACGGTACAGCGCGCCCTGGTCCAACCGCGTTGCAGGATCATGGCGGCGGTACCCGGGTGAAGGCTGTCCACCGGGTTCTGGACGCGCCGAACGGCGCTGTTGGACAGCTGGACCAGCTGCGGGAACTCGCGTAGCTCAATGCGCCCATCCTGGTTCGTGTCCAGCAGGGCGAACAGGACGTGCGCATTCATGCCGTGCTTACACGACAGTGCTGGCCAGGCATGGTGGCAGAACTCGACAAACACGGGCAGGCTGATCGTTGGCGCCGGCGCTGGCTGCTCAGCAGCGGGGTCGCTCGAACCGGCCCGGTACTCGTCTGCCAGCACGTGGAAGGCGCAGAACAGGGACCGGTGCTCCTTGGACCGCACGCGGGACACCTTGCGCGCCTGATGCATCCGATAACATCGGTAGGTGTCGGCCATGACCAGGGACATGATGACCCAGGGGCCCAGCACGAAGAACGACAGGAAGTACAGGGTGGCGAGCACCGGGTGCGCGTGCAGCGCCGGCAGGTAGATATCGGGGAAGTTTTCCGTCGTCACCAGCACCGAAAGCGCTGTCGACGCCGACGCGAACGTGGCGAAGTTCTGCACGGCGCTGTACGGGATCTGTGCCGGGTCCTGCATGCGCCACCGGACGTCAGATATCGGGGGGCGACTGACGCGAACGCCATGGCAATGTCTACGGTACGCGGTACTGGGGCGTATCGGCGAACAGGGCCACGCCGGCCATGGCGTAGATGACGATGATGACGACGAGCAGGCCCAGCAAATGGGCCATGGACACCAGCGTCAGCAGAGCAACGGCGACGAACTGGCGCAGCGGGCGACAGGCGCTGATGACGAGTACGGGGCGCAGCGGGCGGGACAGGCGCAGGCGGGGCCCGCTGTCCCCGTTCATCATGTACGGCACGGTGGCGTGGAGTAGATCACCCATCATCACGCCCAGGCAGACGACCTGGACCAGATGCCAGCGCTTCTCCAGGAACCGTTTCGGGCCCAGGCATGCGCACACGATCGATAGGTCGATGGCCAGCAACGCCAGACACAGGGCCTCGATGATGGCGGTGAGGGATGTCGACGGCCCAGTCGGTGCGTGACCCGTACAGACGGGCTCCAGGACAATGACCGATGCGTTCGCCAGGGCCAGGACCAGGTTCGCATTGTCCAGGTGCACGCGGCGCGTCCACGATGAACGTGCGAGGCGGCGGATCGGGCGCGGGTTGTGCCCGTGGCACGCATCGTGGACAAAGTCGACGGCGACGGCCACCTGCTGGTGTCGTGCGGACCGCGGCGATGCCCCGGGGTGACGGTCGGGCAGCAGCGCATCGGCCAGGCTGCTGTCCAGGCGCGGCAGTGAACGGCGACGAGCGCCGGCCAGGACCATGACGGGCGCCAATCAGTAATACGTGCACCGTAGCCGGTACTGGTGATTGTCGGCCGCGCGCCACCCGCCCACTACCAGAGGCAGGGCGCCGCGTTTGGCAACCGGAGGAAGGCGGCCGGACCGCGGCCCTCCACCCCGCACTTCGTCCGCGTTGTACGTACCGCGGCCGGGGCTGGACGCCGACGTCGGCACGGGCATGCACGCCGTGATAATCCATGCGAATATTCATACTCCGAATGATAGAGTATCCTCCCCACTCATCACAGTGCAGTCGACGACGGTCTATACATGAGGAGGCAGGCCGAGACTGCTCGATCACAAGTCATGTACTGCAATTAACCGCCCAATATATGCCTGGTCATTCGGCCAGGTCGTTTGCAATGATTGCTCCGAGCGAGCGGTTGTGGCCGTACCCGACGAGTTCGAGCGATGGTCGTCGAGCGTTCCAAGTTAAGTTGAAGTTAAGTTTATTTGTGTTTCGCGCTTTTAACGCAGGCGCCTCGTTCTCGGATCCGAGGACCGTAGGGAAGTTCGCAGAACGCTCACTTTCCCCGACCTGGCAGAGCCGGCCTGTCACCTCTGTGCTGGGGTCTTGCAGGGTGGCGGCTCCGGGGCGAGTCTAAGGGCTCATCGAGCCCTCCAAGGTTCGCAGGTGATTGGTCTTCCTCACTTCGGTTGACCGGCCTACACTACTGACGACATCCACCCCCCTGTGGAGGTGGTCACCTTTTTACAGGCGCCCAGACCCCCTATGATCAGTCCTAAACGACACTTACTGGGCTGTCGGGCACCCACAGGACAAAGGCGGGGTTGCATTGGCGGTGCGCAGCGCTTCTGCACCTTGTGCTGTTCTTCTGCCCTCGGCCTGTTCCTTTGTCATTAGATGAATATGCATCGTTTGGATTTTTCGGATTTGAGTATTCTTGTCATTTCGTCTTCGTACTTCCATAGAGCTTCTGTGAAGGAGTTTTTCCATAATCGTTCGTATGTTTCGCGCTCGTGTTGTAGTTTGAGGCGTAGTGCGGTGCAGTGCATGTACCAGTTGGTGTTCGATAGTCTCTTCAGCACTGTTGCAGTGCCTGCATTGGTCTGATTCTCCGGACATTCTTTTGTCAATATTGTGTAGGTGTTTACGCTCTGCACTGTGCCCGGATCGTGCTCTGTTGAGAAGTGGGTGCGTATGTAGCTTTCTGCTGTTGAACGCGATGTCCCATGCGTCGTCTATGTATCGTTTTCGTTTCGGGTAGTCGTCCCACTTGCTGTCTTTGATGTTATTTTTTAGGTAGTCCTCTAGCCGCTCGGCTGCTAGTCGTCTTAAATTGAGTTTGTAGGAGGACAGGAATGGTGTGTGGTTTACCCCACATTTTCCTTTCTTTGCTGCTCGCTTGGCAAGCTTGTCAATCTCCTCATTATGACCTATTTCCAGGTATTTGATCCTTTTTCTGCTCTCCGAGTCTGTCACCGAGTCATCCTCGCTGCTTTCCTCAGTCAATGACGCATTTCGCGTAGGTAGTGAGTCGTGCGATGTGTTTGAGTTGTCCTCTTCTTCTGCCCTTTGGCCCGTGTGGTTCGTGCCGTCACTGGCTTTGCTTTTGTCTGCATGTGTTTGGTTCTCCATCTGCGATCTGGGGTGGATTGGCGGGTTTTCGTCGTCTCGAGTCGAGGATTGGTCAGTGTCTGAGCCGTCACTGCTACTGTCTTTACCTGGGTATTGTTCTTGACCGTTTCTGATACCTGTTCGCCTGGTTGGGGTTTTCCTGTCAGTGTACGTGTTTACATACGACTCTGAGCATTCGGTCTTCTGTGAACTTGTGTCCGTATTTTCTTCGTCTGGTTTTGGGACGTGGCTGGGATGAAGTGTACGTGTACCTCGTTGTTATTCTCTATTAGGTTGGCCAGCTTGTCAGCATTAGCTGCGACCTCGTCGTGCACCCTTTTTGGCCTTGTTGGGAGCGCTTGCAGCTGTTTGATCCACGATCAGGAGTCCGAGAAGATGTGTACTTTGGTGTCGTTGAAGTTCTCATCGATAGCAACGTCCCGTCCGCACCCTAATGCAATGAGTTCTGTTTCGTAGCTGGAACGAACGATGACCGGGTTTAAAGCGGTTTCTCTCACTGTTTCAGTGGGCGGGTACTCCCTGTTGTCTATGACGAGCGCAGCTGCTCCTGCGTTTTCCCCAGGGGTCAGGCTTAGGTGATTCTTGGGGTAGTAGCTCGTCTGTGAGGTGTTTTTCGATCGCTTCTGCTCTAGAACTCGTGTGGCATTGCACCTGATAGAGTGTTTCCAGCGTCTGTTCACTTAGCTTTACTTTTGGATGTACCTCAGTGTACGTTCTGGGCATGTCCTCGTTGAGGGTCTTCCCCACTATTCGGCTCCATCCATCACCCTCACCGTCCCAAGTGCTGTATTCTCTACCTAGCAGGGTGTCATTGGCAATTGCTGACAGGACTGTCATGGTAGCGCTTGTGCATATCGCGTCTCGTAATAGCGGAAATCCAGTCATTGCGTGTAGAAGGGGAATTGGTGTGGGTCTGAACGCTCCTGAGTATGTCCTCATATACTCGTTATAAGCTGTTTCTAGGGGCTTGATGGCACTTTTCATTTCTTTACCTGTTTCTGCCCCAAGTATCGGCATGTAGTAATTTAGTTTGCCCGATGAATCCTTTGCATATTTGGTGGTACAGTATATTTTAATTGGGAAGTTGTATTTTAGCAGCGACCTGGCTACTTTGCTTCTTTGTGTTATGCTGGCCGCTACACCATTAATGTCGATCATCATCATACCGTGTTTGTTTTCCTCATTAGCCCTTAGTGTGATTCCTAGGACCTCCGGTGCTGTCCTTATACTGGTTTTGTTTGTTTTAAGAGCGTCGTCCGGGTTGTACTCGTTGAATAATATTACCGTCTTGTCCCAGTTGATTTTAATATGGTTGGCATCGCACCATTTCATTAGTGCCGCGTTCTTTTTGTGTAGGGTGCGCTTCACTTGTTTCTTCGTTCTCCCAGTGGCCCAAGAGGCGATGTCATCTACGTATATGTTGCTAGAGTTTTCGTCGAGAGGTGCATCGTAGACGTAAATTGCCCAGAGTACACGGCCAAAAGTTGAGATTCTCCTGAGGTTTTTGGCGGGGAACATTCCTACGGAGGCTCCGTGGGAGGTTTCACGTCTCGGACCTCTGGTGGAGACTGCGGCTGGAGTCTCCCACGGAGTAGTGTGCAAAATACTCTTTCAAAGGTTGACGCCGAGCTCGTGTAGAACATTTTAACAGCGGACCTCCTGAGGAGGCCTTTCAAGGAGACTCCGTAGGAGGTCCTCGGTCGTGAAGCATGGCCACGACCCACGGCAATCAGTTCGCGTCCACATCGAATGGGTGACTGCGATTTTGTATTTATTGAATGGATGTATAGCAAATGCCCATTAAGGTCGTTGGGGGCATCCCTTCGACCACGCTGTCATAGGTTTCTCTCTCCTCTTTTCTACGTTTGTCAGCTTTCGTCAGCGGCCAGGCGCGGGCGTTGGACCGACGCGTCCACATGCATGAATGGCGATCGTAATTTTGTATTCGTAACGGAAGTCGTGATGTTGGTTGTGATGCGGTCAGCCAGAGTCTTCAGGGTCCATGTCTGCACCAGGAACACGCTCGTTATTCCCCTCGTCTCCTTCAGGGACGGGTTCTTCGTTCCCCTCAACCTGTGCGTCGTCACCTTCGTAATGATCGTCATTGACACTTTTGTCGAACTTTTCCTTATCGTCCTCGACGTAATCCCAAATGATTGCGTCGGCCTCGTCTTCGCGACCGCTGCTCCGCAGATCATCCAAGTTGTCAAACACCTTGTCGATCGCCTGCCAGAAGCCTGTCCGTTTGTTACGGTGAGCCCGTAACAGGGCATCCCGCTCAATCTTAGAGTCATTCACGTCGCTTGGCGATTCTGGAGTTTCTGGAGACGGCGGGAACGCATGTAGAGCGAATTCCTTCAGGGGAAGATTGTGAGCGTCGCCATGATTCTTCTTCATAGACCCGACGACCTTCTGCTTAAGTTCGTGTCGCGAATGGCATATGCGATCCGCGATCACCTTAGCAACCTTATCGAGCATATGCTTCGTCGATGCGATCTCGTTGTTGAGTTGGCACTGGCCGCGACTTGCCAATGTCACCGCCAACTGCGTCGGATTGATCATGTATTTCGCTCGCAGTGGATCCATCATCTTGTCGTCAACAAGCTGGTGAATCGATGATATTACATCCTTAGAGCATCTCCAACGCGGGGCCTATATCTATGAGTTACGCACAGAATTTACGCAATAAGCGGGCTTTAGACCACGATTGTCCCCACCGCGGAACCCGCGCAATCTATGAGCTATAGTTAATGGTGTAGTCAGTCTCGAGCCAATATCCCAATGAGCTTTATCATCCATCCCATCCACGGTGTCGGCCCTGCCATCACAGTGGAGCCAAATCCGTGCAGGCCCCCTTTCCTCAGGACAGCAGGACCCCCTCCTCAGGACAGCAGCACCTTGAGGTCGGGCACGAGACGCTAAATATAGAGCCCCGCTCTACACTGCCTTTCTCCGAACTCGTGCCCGGAACCAGCAACATCATCATCGTGCCCGGCGAAGATAGAGAAGACGGCGAAGGGTAGTGTGAGACTCGGAATCACCCAATACTCACTAAAAAACCACCTTGTAACCCCATGGGAAAAATCGGTGGAAAATCCATTTACGGACACCCTTGCCACAGCCAGCCGAGATGGAGATACATGAACTGACGAAGACATCGGCGATGGGGCGCTCGACCCAGATGGGTGGAGCCCGGTCCATATACACCCGAAAAGTATCATTCACCTAGCTCAGCGGCCGACACAGATGCGTGGACCCCCAGCGCAACAGAGTCTCGATAGTCAGAACGCCCTGACCAGAGTCAAATCTGCGGTGACGAGTGACTTAACGGATGCTGCCGAATGTCCCGTGACATAACGATATTGATGAGGCCACCTGTGTGACTACCCATCGAATAACGTGATGGCCTCTCAGAGGAGCGCCATAAACCGTGGTTGCATGATCGCATAACAACCAGGTTGACTGATTCCATGACTTGCATGCAAACCAGTTGCAATGGTCCCAATGATTTGAGAACCGGGCCCACAATGATTGAGGACCATGATCATGATCATCCTCGTATCGTCCAGTGCAGAACCGATACGGTTGCGTCGTCCTTCCGGTCCCGACGGTACTGAATAAGCGTGTTTGACGGTTGACTCCTGTACAACCACAAACCGTAAACACTGCACAGGCATTGTCATTCATACCTAATGCCGTCGTCGCTGCTTCCGCTTTGTCTGGCGTTGCGCGTTACTCGCTCGCTTTGGTGCTGGGGCGAAACGACGTAGAGCTTCCGCTTGTGGATGATTGTCTCCCAGACGTCTTATGAGCTGGTGCACTAACTCGTGGACGTCCTCATAGATGATATGTGCAGGTTCCCACGTCGCCTCCTCAAGATCAAACCCAGACCACGATACCTTGATTTGCAGTTCTTGCGTGTCTCGATCGATACGACAATCCAATAGGTCGTCCACAATCAAATGCTGGTCAGTGTGTTGAAGGTGGCGCTTCAAATCGACGGTCATGTTCAAGTCAGCGTCTGCATATCGTCGAATTCGTTGCGTATGTGCGTTTAAGCGTCGTTCAGATAGTGGGTTCTCCAACTCATACACTTGCTCGTTGATTTGCTTGACAACTCGATACGGTCCCCGCCACTGCGCTATCAGCTTCTGCGCAGGACCTGGTACCGGCTTGGCATTGAGCACGTAGTCGCCAACGATGAACGATGCGTAGGGACTACTCTTGAGTCGTCGTCGTCGTTGCTCAACATTGGCAGCATGTCGCTGTGCCTTCGCTTCATCGACGGCCTTGTGGATCTCGTCGAGGGTCTCTTGCAACATCTGCACGTATTTGGCGAATCCCTCCGGTGGTACTCGTCGACACTGTCTTTCTACTGGGTCCCAGATCTGGTCAAGCGGGCTTTCCGGTGAACGTCCCGTGATAACCGTGAATGGCGCGTAGCCGTTGAGTCGTCGACTTGGTGTGTGGTTGATGACATGCTGAACAACAGGACATAAGTACGGCCAGTTGTGCGTGCCAATCTGGGCCTCGTTCAGGACTGATCGCATGACGTTGAGCACCGTGCCGTTCGCGCGTTCCACCGTGCCGTTAGCCCACGGACAATATGCCGTTGTGATGTGATGCTGAACACCTCGTAGCCGGGTAAGCTCCTCCATGACTTCTGCAGTGAAGTGTGAACCACCGTCCGTGACCAGGTACTCGGGCGTCGCGAAATCGGCTATCCACTGATTCAGAGCTTCCGCAGCAACACGACTTGTCGCTTCAGCTGATGGAATCAGACGAACATAACCACTGAAGTCGTCCTTCAAGAGCAGGATATACTTGTACTTGTGGTCCGCGCCCCTGACAGGCTCCACATAGAGATAGTCCATCGTGAGTACGTCGAACGGCTGGTGACCGTGTAATGCTTCACCGAGCGGCCGAGGAACTTTCTTACCACCGCGTGTCGTGATGCAATGCAGGCATTGCTGACACATCGCTTCAATGTCCTGATTGATCTTGGTCCAGAAGAAGCGCTCCGTGATCATCTGCTTGGTTACTTCCGACGCACGATGACCAGCTCTTGCGCAATGGCCAATGACCAGGATTCGAAGGCGTAGACTCTTGCAGTCTTGATGACAAGGAATAAGAACGGCTTTGCTCTCGTTCTTCCACAGACGATCAGCTTCATCGAAGTATACCCCGTCCTCGATCTTCTCCTCTCGTGACAGAAAGCGTTGCGAATCGCGGATCTCCTTTTCGGTCGGCCAGCTGAATTCAGGATGTTGCCGAGGAGTGACTCGCAAATCGTCCATCTGCATGATGCGCGTTGCTCTACATGACAGTGCGATGCGACCAGTGTAGAGCGGGGCTCTATTTATAGCGTCTCGTTCCCTACATCAACGTGCTGCCACTTGACCTGACGGTCCTGGACTATATTTAGACAAACTGCGTGCCCCGATTTAGCACGATGACGTGGCGAGGCTGACGTCGTCGTGACGATGCGATTGATAAACGTCATTCTGTTTCTGTGTCATTACGTGCCGTCAAGAGTCTGCAGACACGGGACTACAGTGCGCACTACGTCCCACCCCTACGTATACGTCCAACCACACGTACACGCTACACGTTAACGGGCGGCGGAGCGTCGCAACTGTTTACAACGTCATGGCATCTCAGTCGCAAGGCGCGAACGTCGGCGGTTTCAAGAGCTCGGCAAACCTCAGCATTCTTCCGCACGCGACGAAGCTGGATTCTACGTCGATCCTGAAGTTGAAGGAGCGGTATGATCGCTACTGTGCTGTCGTGACTGACCGCGAAGGACAACGTCCTGAGGAAGCTAGGATCAAGCCGCAAGCAATCCGCTTCTGCTTCACGACGCCACAGCTGACGTCCATTGCACTGAACCACCTTTTCCTTCGCAGCGTCGACATGCTGACTGATGAGGAACTCGAAGGGTGGATCGACGGCCAGATCAAGAGTCTTCCGGCCAGCCATGGGCTCACGACGCAGGACATCGAAGTCAAGATGTCCAAGGAGCTGTCGATGGACGTGAACCTCCCTACGTTGAAGGACCAAGTGCAGTCCATCTTGGATCGGATGACGGAGATCCAGTGGAAGCGCGGATGGCTTCACCTACGAGACACGACCGGTGGACGCCGAGCACTTGGCCGATTGTTGGTGGACACACTTCAGCCATGGCCATTACGGGACCATGTGCGGCAATGGGTGAAAGACGATAAGACCAACCGGGAGGGTGACTTGAAGGGCATCATGAAGCACGCCTTGGAATGGGTCCGATACAAGGTCTTCGTGCAAGGCTCCGCGCAGATCGCGGGAGTGTCGAACAAGACCTGTGCCGAACTACGCCTTAGTGACAAGAGTCACAAATACCAGGTGACGGTGACAGCTGGCGGTCGACGCGTCGCGCAGCATCGCCCGCCACCCTCGAACCGACCGACCCGTCCGAAGCCCGCTACGGTTCTCAGCACGCAGCCGAACGCTACGAAAGTGGAGGCTCGAGATCCTGAAGCACAAGCGAACGGGAATGCGACAAAGCGACGGAGGGACGACGACCCTGAGAAGAAGAACGCCGGCAAGATCACTTGCTGGAATTGCGGCGGCGACCACGGGTTGCGAGTCTGCCCAACGAAACCATCGAAGGAGCGCTGCATTGAGCTTGTCCGCGCCAATCGCCCTATAAAGGTCCAGAAGACTGACGGGTACACTGGGACTGAGGACGATTTGCAACGGGTAGTGCTGGAAGGCATGCGCGTTCCCTACGAACTGGATTCGGGCTGTCGTGGTGGAAATATCATACCTGGCCATATCGCTGACCAGTTGAATGATGCCACATTTCGCGACGTCCAGCCACGAGAAATCTCTTCCGCGGAGGGCAAGGTCATCGGGACGATCACGAGAATGGTACAAGTTCCAGTCACGACTCTGGAGACCGAGGTTGGCAACCTTAAGCTGTACCATGTGACCTACTACGTCTGCGACACGATTCCAGTGATCCTGTTCGGTGACAATCTTCTATCTGCGCTTGGCATCAACCCGCATAAGCAGCTGGAGAACATCATCGCATCAGGATGTACCGAGATGGACACGCTGTCAGGATGTGCGGCAGTCGACGTCGATTCAATCGAGACTGTGCGGCGCATTGCTGCTAGAATGGCAACGCTTGGAAGCGACTACTTTCAAGCCCCTCAGGAACCAGACTCCGCTGAGCCATCTTCAAGTGAAGTCGACCTGGGACCAATCAACGTGCACGAGATCGAAACGTCGTGCAATCGAATGGTGCATCAAGCACGCCTCAACGGAATGTCCCGACATGGAGTTAGTCGACTACGTCTGATATTGCGACGACACCTGAACGAATTCCGTACGCGGCTGGGGCAAGATAAGCCTGTCGATGTCGAACCGATGGTAACGCAGCTGAAGCCGGATGTTACGCCTTACCGGTGCAAGCCGCGGTTCTACAACCCGAAGCAGAAGGAATTCCTTGACGATATGGTCAAAATGCTCAAGGAGAACGGTCTCATCTACATGAACATGAACTCTCGCTGGGCAAGTCCCGTCTTAGTCGTAAAGAAACCGAAGGGCGACGGCTACCGTCTATGTGTCGACCTACGCCAGGTCAACGCGCGGTGTGTCCCCACCGCCTGGCCGATGCCTAACGTGGAGGCGGTCACGCGCAAGCTTGCTGGCATGACATGCTTCTTCACGATCGACGCGTTCAAAGGCTTCTGGCTAATGCCTTTGGCAAAGGAATGCCAAGAAATGTTCAGCTTCATGACGGACGACGCTGTCTATACGCCTACGAGGAGTATTCAAGGAGGCATGAACTCGGCAATTCAATTTCATGCTCTCGGATGGCAGCGATCTTCGACGACATGAAGGACAATCTGCTGATATGGATCGACGACCTCCTTGGATTCGCAAAGTCAGAGGACGACCTGCTACATCAGCTGACGCGGGTTCTTGAGAGATGTCGTGAACGCAATGTGAAACTGAATCCGGGCAAGTGCACGTTATTCGCTCGTGAACTGAAGTGGTGCGGGCGAATCTACTCACGTGATGGTGTACGACACGACCCAGAACGTATCGAAGCGCTTACGACCATGTCGCGTCCGCGAACTGTCAAGGAGTTGCAGCAGTTCCTATGGGCGGCCAACTGGATGCGTACTCACATACCCGGCTATCCCTGTATCATCCGTCCACTACAAGACATTATCGATCGGGCCAATGACGAGTTGAAGCGTATTCGATCCGCAACGCCATCATCGATCACGCTTGACGCGTTGGGTTGGAGTGACCAGCACAACAAGTCATTTACGGACATACGGTTCGCCCTGATTCAACACGTTCAGCTGGCCTACCCGAAGTCGAACTACCAGACATGCCTATTCACCGACGCAAGTGAAACGGCATGGGCAGCTGTCATCACGCAGATCCCGTTGGAGGATATCGACCTGCCTGTTTGCGATCAACGTCACGAACCTCTCGCGTTCTACGGCAAACGCTTCGCTGGTTCAGAACTACGATGGTCTACGCCCGAGAAGGAGGCGGCCGCGATCATCTACGCCACGGAACGCGGGGACTTCCTGCTTCAGACATCACGAGAGTTCCTACTCTATACCGATCATCGCAATCTGACGTTCATTTTCAGTCAGGACTCCGAAATGAAGAAGCACACCGCCCAGAAGCTGGAACGTTGGGCGTTGCACCTGCAGGGGTTCCGCTACCAGACGAAGAGCATCGCCGGAGAGGACAACGTCTGGGCTGACCTGCTGACAAGATGGGGCGCCGGTCGTATCGCCTTGTCATGTCGAGCAGCACGCATCATGGAGCTTGACGACTTGCGAGTCACTCCTCGACAGCATCCTGAGTTTAGCTGGCCGACGGAGACGGAGATTCGCGATGCACAGCGAGTACTGTCACGGGACGAGAAGATTGACAATGGCGTCTACTTCGACGAAGCTGATCGTTTGTGGAAGAACGAGGACAAAGCTGTTCTCATCCCATGCCATCTGGACTGCAAGAGTCTACGACTACGGATCCTGATTATTGGTCATTGCGCGAGCGCTGGTCATCGTGCGTACGACGTAACCAAGCAGATGATCATGGAGCGCTTCGCCTGGAAGAAGATCAGTCAGGACATTCAAGCGATGTGCCAGCAATGTCTGCATTGCATTACGACACGCGGTGGTAAGAAAGTTCCAAGACCACTTGGTGAAGCGTTGCATGGCCACAAGCCGTTCGACGTGCTCACCATGGATTACCTCTACGTGGAGCCAGTCAGGGGCACGGACCACCAGTACACGTACATCCTGCTCTTGAAGGACGACTTCAGCGGCTACGTACGCCTGATCCCATCAGCTGAGGCGACAAGTCGTGTTGCTACGGAAGCTCTGAATCAGTGGATTGCTGATTTCGCGACGCCTGAGTACCTGGTCACGGACGGTGGTTCACACTTCACGGCGGAAATCATGGAGGAGCTTACCAGGTTACGAGATGTTCAGCATCACATCACGACTGCATACTGTCCATGGGCCAATGGCACGGTGGAGCGCGCAAACCGCACTGTGCTCAACGTCATGCGTTCGATCCTGAACGAGGCCCAGATTACGACGCACAACTGGCCGTACTTGTGTCCAGTCGTTCAGCACGTCATTAATCACACGCCAAGTCGACGTCTCAACGGTTACGCGCCGATCACGGTCGTCACGGGGCGTTCGCCAGAAAGCCCGCTCGACCAGATCTGGGATCCGAAGGAGAGACAATGGCGACGCATACCACCTGAAGGATTCGCCAAGTATGTGCCGACGTTACAAGAGGTCCTCGACGAGATTCACAAGGCCGTTGATGAAGCAAAGGCACAACGGCATGCGTCTAATGTGCGACAACAGCGACGACGCCTGAACAAGAGCCACTACGAATCGTTCATCGTTGGCGACTACGTGCTCAACGCAAAACCGGTACCGGGTCCTGCTCAGAAGTTGATAGCCCAGTGGCGAGGCCCATATCGAGTCGTCAAGATGATCAACGATCAAGTGTACGAGCTGGAAGACCCGCTCACTGAACGACACTTCAACGCACACTCACAACGAATTCGACGATACGCTGACGCCGATCTGAACATGACCGTCGATCTCAAGCGTCAACTCCAGCACGCTGATAACCAGCTGTTGGTGGACGATCTACTGGACTGTCGAGTGGATCGAGAAACGCAAGAACTTCAGATCAAGGTTCTATGGTCTGGATTCGACGAGGCGGAAGCAACGTGGGAACCTGCTCGTGTCATCTACGAAGATGTTCCCGAACTAGTCCAGAAGCTTATACGACGTCTCGGAGATTATCATCCGCAAGTGGAGGCGTTACGAGAAATGGCGCCGATGCAAAAGCGTACGAATACGTGAAAGCGACAAGCGCAACGGAAGCGACGAACAAAACATTAGGTATGGGTGCAAGGTATCCATGATTTACGGTTGTTGGGTTCGTAGGAATCAACAATCGTATACGCTTCCTACGTTGCGTCGGGACCTAATCACGGACGACGCCACCGTATCGGTTCATGGTGAACGTTACGAAGATGATCTGGATCATGGTCTTCTATAGCTGAGGACCGGGTACTCAAAACGTTGGGACCCGCTTCACTGATTTTCATGGACGTCATGGGATCAGTTAACCTGGTTGTCATGGACGTCATGCGACTATGGTTTATGGCACTCCTATGAGAGGCCAATACGTTCCTCGATGGGTCATGACGGTGACCTCATTGATACGTTACGATCACGAGGCAGTCGGCAGCGTCTGTTAAGTTCCTCTTCACCGCAGTTGACTCTGGTCAGGGCGTACTGGCTATCGAGACTCTGTTGCGCTGGGGGTCCACCTATGTGGGTCGGCCGCTGAGTTAGGTGAATGATACTTTTCAGATGTATATGGACCGGGCTCCACCTATGTGGGTCGAGCGCACCATCGCTGATGTCTTCGTTGCACCGATGGTGTTTGGTGGCAAGGGTGTCCGTAAATGGATTTTCCACCGATTTTTCCCTTGGGGTTACAAGGTGGTTTTTAGTGAGTATTGGGTGATTCCGAGTCTCACACTACCTTCTGTCAACTTCACCATCTACGTACTACGTGCTCACGATGATTCCGGTCACGAGTTTGGAGAAAGGCAGTGTAGAGCGGGGCTCTATTTATAGCGTCTCGTTCCCTACATCAACGTGCTGCCACTTGACCTGACGGTCCTGGACTATATTTAGACAAACTGCGTGCCCCGATTTAGCACGATGACGTGGCGAGGCTGACGTCGTCGTGACGATGCGATTGATAAACGTCATTCTGTTTCTGTGTCATTACGTGCCGTCAAGAGTCTGCAGACACGGGACTACACCAGCTTCCCATCGAGTCAAGAGGTCTGCCCATACGTTGTCGGTTCCAGCGATCTCCTTTATCTTGTAGCTGAAGCCTTGTAGATGCAATGCCCATCGCTCTAGCTTCTGCGCCGTATGCTTCTTGATCTCCGAGTTCCGGTCGAAGATGAACGTCAGATTGCGATGATCGCAGTATAGCAGGAACTCCCGGGATGTATGCAGTAGGAAATAACCGCGCTGCGTAGCGTTGATGATCGCGGCTGCCTCCTTCTCGATCGTAGGCCATCGGATCTCTGCACCTGAGAAGCGCTTGCCCTAGAATGCGAGAGGTACATGTCGTTGTTCGCATACAGGCAGGTTGACGTCCTCCATCGGGATCTGCGTAACCACCGCCGACCATGCTGCATCACTGGCGTCCGTGAACAGACAGGTCTGATAATCCTCCTTCGGAAATGCCAGCTGAACGTGTTGAATCAAAGCGAAGCGCACGTCCTCGAATGACTTGCTGTGCTGATCGGACCAGCCCAGTGCGTCCAGCGAGACACATGATGGCGGTGATGATCGAATGCGCATCAGCTCCTCGTTGGCAATGTCAAGCAGCTCTTGCAGCGGTCGTACTATACTTGCGTAGCCGGGTACGTGGGTACGCATCCAGTTGGCCGCCCACAGAAACTGCTGCAGGTCCTTAGCGGTCTTCGGGCGTGGCATGCTGGTCAGCGCCTCGATGCGTTCTGGATCATGCCGAACTCCTTCTCGCGAGTATATCCTGCCGCACCACTTCAACTCGCGAGCGAACAACGTGCACTTGTTCGGGTTCAGCTTCAGGTTGCGCTCGCGACACCGCTCCAACACTCGTGTCAGTTGATGAAGAAGGTCTTCCTCCGACCTCGCGAATCCGAGTATCTCGTCAATCCAGATGAGCAAATTCTCCTTCATGTCGTCGAAGATAGCAGCCATTCGGGCGTGGAACTGAACCGCCGAATTCATTCCCCCTTGAATGCTCCTCGTAGGCGTGAATACAGCGTCGTCCGTCATGAAGCTGAAGATTTCCTGACACTCCTTAGCCAAAGGCATCAACCAGAAGCCCTTGAAAGCATCAATCGTGAAGAAACAAGTCATGCCGGAGAGCTTGCGCGTAACAGCCTCAACATTCGGCATCGGCCATGCTGTGGGAACACACCGTGCGTTCACTTGGCGAAGATCGACACATAGACGATAGCCATCGCCTTTCGGTTTCTTGACGACTAGGACTGGACTTGCCCATCGCGAGTTCATGTTCATGTAGACAAGACCGTTCTCCTTCAGCATACTGATCATGTCGTCTAGGAACTCCTTCTGCTTAGGATTGTAGAACCGAGGCTTGCACCGGTACGGAGTAGCGTCCTGATTGAGTTGTGTTACCATCGGTTCGACATCGACAGGCTTGTCTTGACCCAGACGCGTGCGGAATTCGTTCAGATGTCGTCGCAAGATCAATCGTAGCTTAGCAACTCCTTGACGAGACATGCCATTGAGACGTGCTTGGTGTACCATCCGGTTACAAGAAGCTTCGATCTCGTGAGCATTTATCGGTCCCAAGTCAACTTCACTTGACGATGGTTCCATAGAGTCCGACTCTGGTACTGGGTAGTGATCTCCTCGCAACGTTGCCATTCTCGCGGCAATTCGCCTCACGGTCTCGATACAATCGACATCGACTGCGGCACATCCTGAGAGCGTATCCATCTTGGTGCATCCTGACGCGATGATGTTCTCGAGTTGCTGACGCGGATTGATGCCGAGAGTCGTTAGCAGATTGTCACCGAACAGGATCACAGGAATCTCGTCGCAAACGTAGTAGGTCACATGATACAGCGTCAAATTGCCAACTTCGGTCTCCAGGATCGTGATTGGAACTTGCACCGTGCGCGTTATGGTTCCGATAACTTTGCCTTCTGCTGAGGTGACGTCTCGTTGCTGAACGTCACGGAACGTGGCCTCTTTCAACTGGACAGCGATATGGCCAGGCATGATGTTGCCTCCGCGGCAGCCGGAATCCAACTCGTACGGAACACGTATGCCTTCCAGCACTACGCGTTGTAGATCATCGACAGTCTCAGCGTACCCGTTAGTCTTCTGGATCTTTATCGGGCGATGGTTGGCGCGAACAAGCTCATAGCACTTCTCCTTGGACGGCTTCGTCGGACACTCCTTTAAACTGTGCGGCCCCGCACAGTTCCAACACGTGATCTTGGCGCCTTTACGTTCAGCTGCAGTGTCGCGTGTCCACTTCGTGCTCGACGCTGTCTCATTCTCGGCCGTCGACACGCTAGGGGGTATGAACTGTACCGTTGGTTCTCCAGGCGACTTGACCTTCGTAGCAGGTGTCTGCTGCTCACGCGACGGGTCGGCCGATTCAGAGGAGGAGGACGATGTTCCCGAACGCGTCGTCCCCCCGACGTGATCGCCACCTGATACTTGTGGCTGCGGTCGTTCAGACGAAGCTCGGCGCAGGTCTTCTTGGATACGCCACCAATCTGGGCGGAACCGTTGACAGCGACCTTGTGCGCGATCCACTCCTGCACTTGCTTCATAATCGCCTTCAGGTCCCCCGCGCTTGGACTTGTCCTCCTTGACCCAGTGCCTTGTGAAGTCACGTAGCCTCCATGGTTGAAGCGTATCAACCAGCAAACGGCCAAGGGCTCTACGCCCACCGACTGTTTCGCGCATGTGCTGCCAGCCTCGTCTCCACTGGATTTCAGTCATGCGGTCCAGGATCGACTGAACTTGATCCCTCAGAGTCGGGAGGCTGGTGTCCATCGACAGCTCACTCGCGATTTTGGCCTCAATGTCTTGGGTCGTCAGGCCATGACTCGCTGGAAGCTTTTTTGATCTGCGCTTCGATCCATCCTTCCAGGTCGTCCTCTGTCAGCAGGTCGACATTGGTCAGGAACAGGTGATTCAACGCGATGCAGGTCAGCTGCGGCGTGGTAAAGCAGAATCGTATCGCTTGAGGCTTGATCCTCGCGGCTTCCGGACGGTTGCCCTCACGGTCGATCACCACTGCACAACATCGATCGTACTGCTCTTTCAACTTCAAGATGGATGTGGAGTCCAACTTCGCGACCCGTGGCAGGATGCTGACATCCGCGTCCTTGACACCAATATGCTCGTCCGTGCTGGACGTCTTCTCCGATGCCATGGCGCAGCGTCTCGACGTGGTGCGGGACGAAGTCAGACGTGTGGGATCAGACAGAGTGCGCACTGTAGTCAGTCTCGAGCCAATATCCCAATGAGCTTTATCATCCATCCCATCCACGGCGTCGGCCCTGCCATCACAGTGGAGCTAAATCCGTGCAGGCCCCCTTTCCTCAGGACAGCAGGACCCCCTCCTCAGGACAGCAGCATCTTGAGGTCGGGCACGAGACGCTAAATATAGAGCCCCGCTCTACAATGGTTGGTGGTGGCGGGCCCCACATCATCTCTGCAATGGGGACTGGTCGTGGAAGATCTCGATGGCTGAAACGATTCCGTCAACAAAGTTGGGTCGAGGATGATCTGGGAGCAGCGCATACAATGCTCTCCTTCCTATCGTCCTGCGAGCCTGCAAGAAAGTTTGGCGGCTCGAGGCCTGGACGGTCTCCCAATCTGTATGCATAGGTCAAGAATCAGATACCGGATCGGACATGTTACTCACACGATGTCTGTCAGGGAACGTGACCCTGTTGATGGTCATGCTAGGATTTACAAGGACTACTTCTGCAAAAAACCCGTTTATAACGACCGCTTGTTTCGACGTCGCTTCAGGATGAGGCGGCGACTGTTCCTGAAGATCGTCGCTGGCGTTCTGGAGCAAGACGACTATTTTCAGCAGAAGGTTGACGCCTTGGGCAATCCAGGGTTGAGCCCTTTGCAGAAGGTGGTGGCGGCCATCCGAATCCTCAGCTACGGGGTGACTGCCGACTATGTCGACGAGTACGTGCGTATAGGCGAATCGTCTGCTAACGAATGCCTGGAGCACTTCTGTTCCGCTGTTATCGCCAAGTATGGAGGAAAATACCTGCGGACGCCGACACAAGAAGACGTCCAGAGGCTGATGAAAGAAAACTGTCGCCGAGGCTTCCCAGGTATGATAGGGTCCCTCGATTGCTACCACTGAGAATGGGATAAGTGTCCTAAAGCCTGGCAAGCCGCCTACAAAGGGGTTAAGGGAACTTCGATTATCCTTGAAGCCGTTGCGTCGCGTGATCTATGGATATGGCATGCTTTCTTTGGCATGCCTGGCTCAATGAACGACGTCAACGTCTTACAGCGATCTCCACTAATGCACGCTATCATTAACGACGACTTGCCTCAAGTGCCGTACACTGTCGCTGGTAACCACTACTCTCAACCGTACTTCCTTACGGATGGGATCTACCCCAAGTGGTCCATCTTCATACCGACTATTGCTGAACCGCAGAATGCCAAGCAGAAGCGATTCGCGAAACGCCAAGAAGGTGCCCGCAAAGACGTTCAACGAGCGTTCGAAGTAATCCAGAGCCGATTCGAGATTCTACGAAACCCAGCCAGGCAATGGTTCGCGCCAAGTTGTCCAGTATCATAACCTCCTGCATAATCCTACACAACATGATTGTCGAGGATGAACGAGAAGGCCGCGTCCCTCAAGTGTTCGATTACGATCAGCGTTCTCGCCGGAGGATGCGGGAATGCACGATTTTTTGCATGTGATGTGGAAACGCGCGCATCGCGTACAGAAGATATCTGTAATAAATACGTGTGCATAAGAATTATGGCATTCGTTGTTGATAGCATTGTCCAGGTTGTACTGAAAGAGAGTATTCTGAAACATAACTACGCCGGAACTGGTTCTCTGCTGCAAAGCCCATCATCCAACGCAGCCTGTTGAGGTTGGAGTGATTGACTGATTGCTGACCAGTCACAAGTACGCCCAGGATCCATTTGGCCAGTCCGGACTTCGACGGGGCGCAAGTGTCTCTGTAGTTACATGGACACTCGCGGACATTTCACGGCGGACACTACAGAATCACGTGTCACTGCACTCCCTCGAGTTCACTAGAGTAAACTGGCTGACTGAGAAGTCGACTATGCTTGAACAGAATACCATAATGTAGAGCTCTCCTCTTTTAATTGGGATACTTGACAAACAGTAATATCAATTTTTATATCAAGTGCTGCGGCTGTACACTTCGGTACACTCGCGATGCGCCGGGTTGTTTGTCAGCGTTTTTCTCACCCTTGTCTTATTGAATTTTTATCATCGGCAGGTCATAATGTAAATCTAGACGTGCATAAGAAGATGATTTTGTGTTCTTCACAAGACTCGCAATACAGGCCGAGTACTTCATCGCCAAAGATAGTGTCCCACGTACACTTGGCAAGTGTCCGTACATTTCACGGCGGACACTACGTGGACACTCTGCGCACTTTGGTGCCAGCTTTTGTCTACGCAAATGTCCGATTTGGCGGTGACTTTTACGGTCGACGAATTCTGACGGTTCGGTCATACCCTGGTCCCGCTAAAGTAGATACATGTGGAATGGTATTCCTACTCACTCACGGCCCATCATTATATACAATAGGACTGCCACCTAGCATGAGGCTTGCACGTCTATACGGTATTCTCCACTGAACATTCCAGATATTACACGACCGCTCGTTCCACTAACCCCTTCAATTATCCATCTACTGCAAAGCAGTCATCAGCGTAATAACGGTCATCCCCGCATCCTCCCGTGAAAATGAGCGGCCACACGTCAACGTCAAAGCCTTGGCCAACCAGTTCCCGAAAGAATGTCTGGCTGCGCAACTTACGAGAATGAAGGCCATCCGGTCCTGTTTCAGTCACTACGATCTACTTCCTCCGTACCACTTCTTTTGCAAATTTGATTTTTTTTTGGCGGGCGCTTCGAACTGCGTGGAGGCTGCATGTCGTTCCCCGAAGCTCCAGCACCTGAACGTCGTGTCCAGGGGACCAACCGCAGACCCAATCTGACCAACGACCAGAGACAGGAGGTGTACGAATATCTCTTACAGTACTGCGACGGAGAGTGGCGGCTAGACCACGGCCGCATGAGCGAGGCAGTCCGGGTTTTCGAAGTCTCAGTCGCGACGGTGAGTCGTATCTGGGCTCGAGCGGTGGAGTCTCTCGATACCGGCGCGCGAATGGCCAACGTAAAGTCGAGGAAGCGTGGCCATGCTGGACGAGCCAAAAATCTGGTCAATCCTGGTGTGCTGATGGCAATCCCGCACAGTCGTCGAAAGAGTATAAGAGCGCTTGCCGGCGCACTCGCCATGCCCGTCTCCACTGTCAGCCGCCGCGTTAAAGAAGGGTGCATCGTGCATCACAGCGTTCGGCTCAAACCGCATCTGACGCCGTTTCACAAACTGCTGCGGCAGCTCTATTGCGTACGTTTCGTCGATGCAACCAGCACGTTGCTCGGAACACCACACTTCTGTGACATGTCCAATCTCATCCACGCCGACGAAAAAAGCAGTTCAATAATATGACGGAGACGAGTTCGAGCTACTACATGGCCCCGGGGGAGGATGATCCATGTCGAACTTCGACCAACATTAACTATCTCACGCATGCGATGTTCCTAGTGGCGGTTGCTCGTCCCCGTCTGGATTATGTTAACGGCACTTGGTTTGACGGGAAGATCGGATGCTTCCCTTTCGTTGAGCAGCAAACCGCGCGCCGAAGCAGCAAGAACCGGCCATCTGGTACTGTTGAAACGAAGTGCGTTAAGTCCATAACCAATGTAGACCGGACCGCCCACTAGGCCACGAGAGCAGCTGCTCTCGTGGCCTAGTGGGCGGTCCGGTCTACAAAACATCTCACCGGGGAAGCTCGAGCCCCCCGACGATCGAGCGATGTCCGCCGCCTACCCGTGTAGACGACTCGCAGACCTGCTCTCGTGCCTGGCGCGTCCGTACTATCTACCATCCTCCCCAAAACTCTCCGTCCACGGCGGACTTCGAGGAGGCTCGAACTCCCGTCGGTGAGATGTTTTGTAGACCGGACCGCCCACTGGGCCACGAGAGCAGCTGCTCTCGTGGCCTAGTGGGCGGTCCGGTCTACACCAAAGATGTCTTTCGGCGTAAAGTTGTCGACGAACTTCTACCTGCCATTGCGTCGAAATGGCCGAAAGCTCATGCTCAGTGTCACGACTATACGACGACGCGTTGACCCACTGCCGTCGGTCCCCGCTCGCACGGACTTTATTCCGGCGCCGACCTGCTATGTCGACGCCTGACACTACGACTGTCCTGTTAACGGGACGTTTTCCGGCGCCGTTGTGCGGGTCCAGGTTTCGCCGGGTGGAGAGTGTGGAACTCTGCTATTGCTTGATCCATCCCTCCCGTGCCACAAAGCGTTCCGGCCGGTTCCCATGTCCTCTCGGACGGCGGGTAGCCCTCCCAATCGATCAAATACTGAAGACGCCCCCGTCGGTACCTTGAGTCCAGGATGTTGTTGACTAGGTAGAGGGGTTCCGCCTCCCCATCGACCACGATAGGATCTGGTGGCGGCTGGTGGCGGCCGGGTATGACGCTGGCGACGTACGGTTCCAGAAGGGACGCATGGAACACATTGTGGATCCGACAGGTCGGCGGCAACTCGAGCTCGTACGCAACGGCGTTGATGACTTTCGCTACGGGATATGGGCCTAACATACGGACGTCGAGTTTGTCACAAGGTCGGCCCGTTCGTAAGGCCCCCTTCCGTAGCATTACCAGATCGCCGGGCTTGTAGGACGGGTGCGGGCTGCGAAGAGCATCGGCGAAGCGCTTCATCGCGTGGATCGCGTTGGACAGGTTCTGCTTCAGCACTGTGCGTAGCGTGTGCAGGAACTCCGCGCGCTCATCCGCTGACGGATTCGAAGATGAGGAGGTTCGCGATCGTAGATCGTGGAACGCCGGGTGATACCTGTAATTGGCGAAGAACGGGGACATCCCCGTTGATGAGTGACAGGCGTCATTGTACGCGAATTCGGCGATGGGCAACCAAGAGGCCCAATCATCCTGCTGGAAATTTACGTACGTTCGTAGGTACTGCTCGAGGTCTGGTTGACCCGCTCCGTTTGGCCATCCGATTCTGGGTGACGCGCCGAAGACAGATTCCGCTGGACACCGAGCCGGTTCAGCAGTTGCTTCCAAACCTTCGATATGAACTGGGGTCCCCTGTCGGAGACGATGTCGGTCGGCAGCCCGTGCAAACGGAAGATGTTGCAGAGGAACAGGTCCGCCAGCTGGGCCGCCGTCGTCGTCTCGTTACATGGGATGAAGTGCGCCATCTTAGAGAAACGATCAACAACCACCAGTATTGAATCGAACCCGATGGATCGTGGAAGTTTGACGATGAAGTCCATCGAAATGGACGACCAGAGCGCTGTCGGAAGTGGTAACGGTGTAAGAAGGCCAGCGGGCTTGTGACGTGGTATCTTACATCGCCGGCAGGTGTCACAGGACGCGACGTAGTCCTTGACATACGACCGGAGCTGGCACAGAACTCGCGTTGGACTAAGCGCAAAGTCTTCCACAAACCGAGATGACCAGCGGCGGGCGAGTCATGCAAGATCTGAAGGATCTCGAGCTTGCAATCGTCCCCGACAACGATGAGACGGTGATCCCTGTAGAGCAGGCCGTCGATTAATCGGAAGCGGCGTCCTTTCGGAGTGTCGACGAGTGCCTTCATCTTCGCGACATAGGCATCCGTCGCCTGCTGCCGCCGAATGCGCTCAATCAAGGGTACCGAGCTGTTCTCCGGCTGCAAGGCGCTGATGGTATGCCCGAGCGGGCCGGGAAGAAAATGGTCCGGAGACAGCATGCGGAGGGAGCGTTGGACCATCTCTTCTTCCTCGCGCGAGGGCTGGTACTCTGGTCGACGGGACAGGGCGTCCGCCTTTCCGTGAAGTCGTCCAGGGCGGTGTTGGATACGAAAATCGAATTCGCCCAACAGCTCGGACCACCGCGCTTGCCGCCGGGAGAGTTTCTGCGTGCTGAGGAAGTAATCCAGGTTCCGGTGATCACTGTGGACCAGGGTCTGGTGCTGCGCGGAATCGAGGAACTGGCGCCACTTCTCAAACGACTGAACAATCGCTAACATCTCCTTATCGTGAATCTTGTAGTTGAGCTCCTCCTTCGTCAACTTACGAGAGTAGAACGCGAGTGGTCGCAGCTCATCGTCCGCGTCCCGCTGGGAGAGGACCATAGCAATAGCGAAGTCCGACGCGTCGGTCTCCACCTCGCAGGGCCGATCGGGGTGAAAGTGGGCCAGGACTGGGGCCGACGTAAAGGCGGCTTGTAAGGAGCGGAAGGCGTCCTGTTCCCGATCAGTCCAGCGGAAGGCGACGTCTTCACGAGTAAGATTGGTTAACGGTAGAGCAATCTCGCCGAAGTGAGGAATGAATTTGCGGTAGAAATTCGCGAAGCCCAGGAAGACGCGGACGCCGTTCGCGTCCTTGGGGGTTCCCACGCCAATATGGTATCCACACGGGACTGACTGATCGAGGCGAACTCCTGCAGCGGAGATGACGTAGCCCAGGAACTCGACTTCCCGAGCGTCGAAGGAGCACTTCGAAAGCTTCGCGCTCAGATTGGCCTGTCGTAGGCGGTCGAGGACGAGTTTAACGTGCCGTTCGTGCTCCTGTGCGTCGCGAGAGAACACGAGGATGTCGTCGAGATAGACGACAACGAATACGTCAACATAATCCCGGAATAGATCGTTCATAAAGCCTTGAAATGCTGCCGGGCCGTTGGACAGCCCGAAAGGCATCACCAGGTACTCGAACAGGCCGTATGGCGTGCGGAACGCGGTTTTCCATTCGTCACCGTCACGGATACGGATCTGGTTGTAAGCGCCACGAAGGTCAATCTTCGTGAACACGCGCGCCGCGCTCAGTTGCGCCAGGATCTGGTCGATGAGAGGTATCGGGTAGCGGTTCTTCACGGTAGCCGCATTCAGGCCCCGATAGTCGACACAGAGGCGGAGAGAGCCATCCTTCTTTTTTGCGAAGAGGATCGGTGCCCCCGCTGACGACTTCGATGGACGAATGAACCCCGATTCCAAGTTTGCCTTCAGGTACTGTTTGAATGCAACTTTTTCCCTCGGAGATAGCCCGTACAAGCGACCAAACGGGGATTCCATGTCCGGTTTCAGGTCGATACAACAGTCGTATGGGCGATGAGCAGGTAAGGACGTGGCCCCGGTTTCGTCGAAGACATCCGTAAACTCAGCGTACTTGTCTGGAAGATGGGGCGAGTCGTCTGGTTCTTCGAGCGGTGTCCACATCGTGTGGACCGCGTAACACGCCGAACCGTCCTCCGCAGCCGCATCCAGGAATGCATCGATATCGAGCGCGCAAACGTCGATGCATGCGGGGTCTTGCGGCACGGCTGCAGCACCAACGACTTCGTCGTCGTGGGCGTCGGAATCCACCCCGGTCGCGGACGCAGGTTCGTCGAAAGGCGGCCAAGGTGTCCGGTCACAAGGTGAAGTGTCCAGCCAGGCCTCAAAGGCAGCGTCTCGCCTGGTTTCCCATGCGCGCAGGAGGGCTGCCGAGGCGAGGATCTGAGTAGCCGCTTGCCGTTCGGAAAGTTGCTGGCGAGCATCGCGAAGCAGACCCCATAAGACGACACCGCGCCGAACCCATAACGCATCGGGAGATGTAGTCGGGGTTGCGGCCTCGGTGGTAACGGTTGCCATGCTGCGCCGGCTAAGGGGTGGGCGGCGGCACCCACCACGCCATTCGGCTGGCCGGCGATCGCACGAATGACCGGATCGAACTGGAGATAGACTCGCGGCAGAAGTCGACGACGTGGCCACGTTTGCAGACGCGGGGCCCTCGGTCGCGGCTGGGTTGACAGGCCCATCGCGGACGGTGGGTCGGCAACCGTTCAGGGGTGCGGACAAGGAACTCCAGGCGAAACAAGCGCCGAAACCGCATCCCAGTAGCGCGAGCCGAAAGATCCAGGCGACAAGGGCGCCGGAGCAGAGACAGACAAGGAGAGGCAGTAGCGCTATGCAAACCAGCCACAGGCCCACAAAACATAATCGAAGGCCAGATGTGACCCACGATTCAGCCGCCACAGAGGCTGGGGTGTGGGTCACGGCCGACAAGACGGGACCGCCATCAGTTCGCTGTTGACGCGGAGAGCAGGCATCGGAGCGCTGGTCCAAGGTGAACGCAGGAGGATCCGACGGGCGAGAAGCTCCCTCAGCGACTCGGCTCTCGCCTACCGGAATCATGGGGTCGACCTTGTCTAGCGTCGATACTGTAGAGGTGAGCGACGTGGCGGAGCCGGTGTCGATGTTGGGGTCGCCGAGTCACGGCGGGCAGCAGATCGCTGACGCCAGTCGATCACCGGATTATGGCGTTCGAGCCACGGCATCCCGAGAAGGATGGGATGGTTGGGAGCGCGGATCACATTCAAAATCAAGTTGCTGTCCTGGAACTGACCGTCGACCCTCACAGCCATGGGTAGCGTCTCCTGCGACACCGGCGGTAGGGCCCTGCCATCAACCACTTTGACAGCAATCGCCTGCTGCTTCGCAACGCAGGGAATGTCGTTCGACCGAGCGAAGGACCAGTCGACGAACGAAGGCGTAGCGCCACAATCGATAAGGGCCTTAGTCGAGATGACACGTGATGCGATAAATAGCTGAATGGGGACAGTGACAGACGGGACGAATCGTACGCTGGAATAAATAGAAGAGATAAAGAGGCAATCGGGTTCAAGAATGTCGTCATGTAGTGGGCGATCCGCGAACCCGGCTCGGATCACCCGCGAACATTTCCCGGCTGGAACCGGGGGCACTGGTTCGCCATGTGTGCCGGTTCGCGACAGCGAAAACAGCGGCCTTCGCGGCGACAACGGTCCCGCTCCTCGTCGGTCAGCGGCTGCAGCGCGCTTGTGGCCACGTTCAAAATCGCAGTCGACGGCACCGGGAACAGCGGCGCCAGTGGACCGCCTTATCCACCATGGCGGAGAAGCTGCGCAGCTGCCACTTGTACAGCTCCTCGGCCAGCGCAGGGGTCAGCGATGTGCGCAGCTTCTCGGCCAGCGAGGAGTCGCTTAGACGGCAGTCCGGGTCGCGGGCGACAGCGACAAAGTAGCGGCGACGAAACTCCACGAGATGCCCGGCAAACGGGCCCGTCTGGCGCAGGGCGTCGAATTCAGCCTTGGCGCGCGCGGCAGTGATCTCCGGAAAGTTCTCCAGGAGCATTGTCTTGAGGGCCTGCGGGGACGATGGCTTGATAGCCACGTACAGCTTCAGCGCCACGCCGTCCAGGCTCGACGCCAACAGGCTCCTGGCCGCATTCGACAGCGGTGCCGTTGACGTCGGATCCGCGTCAGCGAAGCGGCAAAACTCGTCGAACCACGTCGTCGCAGACATTGGATCGACCGAGTCATCGCCCGTGAACGTGTGCAGCCGGACTGGTGTCGAGTACGATATGGTCGACAAGGGAGTCGGCGGTCGATCAGGATCAACGGTTCCGGTCTTGGGGACGATGGACGGGCTGGCGGCGACCTGCGCCAAGATCTCAGCGCGCTGCTGCCGGAGCATGGCGTCGATGTCGGCGCGCTGTGCCTGGAGCGCCTCTGCTACGATCGCCGCGATCGTGCTGGTCAGCGCCGATAAGGGTGTGTGTTCAATGGCTCCTCGTCGGGGTCCTGGTGATCGCGGTTGCGTTGGGTTCCACGAGTGTCCATGGTGAAGGTCGGTCAAACTGTGACGACTATTCGACGACGCGTTGACCGACTGCCGTCGGTCCCCGCTCGCACGGACTTTATTCCGGCGCCGACCTGCTATGTCGACGCCTGACACTCAGGAGACAATATGGTTGCAATCGGACGGCGCGACCTGTCACATTAACAACAGCGATGAGGAGTTTCGCGAGGCCGTTAGGGCGACTGGCCTCGATATACGGATCCGCAGGCAACCACCGAATAGCCCTGATCTGAACGTGTTGGATCTAGACTACTTCAAGTCTATCCAATCACTGCAGTATACCGAGGCTCCCACTAACCTGGATCAGCTTGTCAATGCTGTTCGTGCATCATTCGACGCGGTGTCGTCTGATACCTTGAATAAGGTCTTCCTGACTCATCAAGAGTGTATGATCGCCATTATGCAGGCAAATGGCGGTAACGACTATCCGTTGCCACATATGCATAAGGACCATCTGAATCGCGTCGGGGAGCTTCCATTGGCACTTGAGTGCGATCTTGAACTCGTTCTTGAAACAAAACATGACACCCATCTGCAACAGGTACCCAAGAATTTGTATTGACATCATAATGTTCTTGATCAGCTTGACTGACATATTTATCAGGCGGCGCTCACAGAGAAGGACAAATGCTGACTTTCGGAATTCAGCTTATGAACAATACAGACCTGGTTGAAGCATACTCTCATCATTATTACTGCCTGCAGTTATTGTCGACCGGAGTAGAGTAGAGACCAAACGCTTTGCGTAGCGGTTGTTGGCATGCGCGCCAGATCGCGCACAAACGGGTGGCGGCAGCGCCGTAACCGCTTTTTTTGGGATGCAAATTTGCAAACGAAGTGGTACGGAGGAAGTACAAGCAGACTGGTTGAACATAATTGGGTCCTGGCAGGGCGAGAGAAGTAAACACATGTAATGTTGGTATGTTAGCCTTTCCCGCGTCCTTTTAGCATTGCTTCCATCACCTTTGCACGTTTCTCTTCGAAATACTGTCGGCACACATCATCCATTGTGGAAGTATCGACAGAGAACAATGCGATTTCTTGCTCCTCAGCCGCGATGCGATTCTGCTCTGCTAACAATTTGTTTCGTTCTCGTGGCTCATGCACGAAGGCCTCCATCGCCTTGTCTGGAAGCGACCCGGCCGCAAGCGCTTTAGCTTTCTTGGAACTCATAGGACGTTGGGACAGATCAACTGGAGACTCGTGCGATTCTTCAAGAGAAGACGTGGCCGCGTCATCATCAGCAATTTCATCATGAGCACGTTTTGACCGCTTCGACGATGGGGTGAGTGCCGCCGCGAACGTCGGCAGCTTTTCTCGCAGATACTGCCATTGAACGAAGAACGTGAATGGATCTCCCTCAAGCTCTCCATACATGCGCTGCGCTTCTTCATAGTATTCCTCCTCGGACCAGCCAGAACGCGCGGTAGACTTCACCGTATCGTAGTAACCGGCAAACTTACCGACGCAGGTGTGAATGTCCTTCCAGCGATTGTACAATGCGTTGACAGTGCGAACAGTGCCCGGTTGGAACGTACGGAAGTGCTGTAGGACGTTGGACCAGAAGTCTACAGCTTTCTGGTCGGCTCCTAGCTTCGGGTCGACGCTCACACTGACATAGGATGTAGCAAGGCTTTGATCCTCATCGTCGCTCCACTTCTTGCCACGAGCCATCACAGCCACACAGATACTGCGCAACTCCGTGGCTCCTGAGTTATGCTGGAGCTATACGGTCCCGCATAACTCAAAAGTTACCGCTTAGCTCATAGATTGGCTCTTAGACCAGCGTTGTGGCCAAAAGTGCGGGGCTAAGGGTATAACGTTTGCGTATAGCTCAGCGTTGGAGATGCCCTTAGGAACCGTCCAGTTGACAATGTAAGTCTTGTGCATGCTTGTCTCCAAACGACACTGGCTCATTTGCTCGTTTTGGATTGACTGTAGAGCATGCTTGTCTCCAAACGACACTGGCTCATTTGCTCGTTTTGGATTGACTGTAGAGCAGTGGCTTGATTGTCAAGTCGCTGCAGGACTTTCACTAAAAGCTCCTGGACGCCTTCCTCCTCAGTCGAAGCAGCGGAAGACGTGGTTGATGGCCCGGCCAGCCCAGCGGCTGTTGCGTCAACCGTCGACGCATGCGGTCGCTTGCGAACCAACGTCCGCGGCGCGGGCGAATTCAATATGATGTCATACTTGCTGGGCATCTGTTTGCAACATTAAACGGAGGCGACGCGCGGGACATCAACACAAGGTACCTTGATGGCGAACGACTCCCGAAATCACAGTGCAGTCTCAGTCTCCTCTCCTTGACGACACCGCGGCCTCGACGCGTCACCTTGGAGATAAATTCGTTTCGGGCCCCTTTTCTAATTATAGGTTCCATGACAGCGCCGCCATAACTTTAAGGCTGATGACTGATGAGACAACCAGAAAACATGGATTTACCCGAAACACAGGGACTCAATGTCCGATTCGTCGTTCAGGATAAAACGGGTTAGACCCCAGTAGTTTCTTATTCAGACTGGTGGATCACGACCTCGTTTACGCTGCCTGGTAGCCTCGTGCAACGCCATTCTCTTGGCGTGAAGTGCCCAGACGCGAGCTGATTCAGCATCGAAATCAACAGCGGCGACTTCATGGGGAACATTGTTCTAGCCATTGGCGTCTCGATGCAGTGCACGTTAACGAGGAACGTGGTTCGATCCAGGCAATGGACAGGTTTGCTCGTGCCGCACCCGATCAAATGCGCAAGCATGTTGGACATTAAAAATTCCGGATATTGTTTTCGGGGCAATACATCGTTGTGTGTTGAGCGTCGTCAAAATGGGACACAGATTATAGAGCTCTCCAGTAACCTGGCAGTTTTGGACGACAACCGACATCGTCACGCCCAAGCTTTCTGCTCGTCCACGACGTGCACTGAAATGTGAAATGTGCCAGGCCAACGACGCGAGCTACAAACCGATCTTCGATAGCGACGAAGTTGCCCACCTTGACCTTGCCGATAGACGGGTTTGGACTGTCGAAGGCTTTGTACAGTTGATAGTGGTCAGCTGATTGGTGCCGATCATCCAGCGGAGCAGAGAACGTCCAGTCCCTGACGGGCAATTGCTGACCGATGGCCGACCAAGGCTTCCAGTGGAAGCGGCACAGTTCAGGTTCCCTGTATCCAAGTAAGCATTTCATACCTGGTTGGTCGAACTCGGCTCGTAACTTTGACCCGGCATGGGTCCACCGGCCATGTTCGCTTAGCCACCAGCCACCGGACGCAACATGCCGAATCGTCTCTGACTGCGCAAACGTGATGGCCGTGTCACGTGACGACGCTTGCCTGTTGGAGTTGATCAGCACAGACCGCGTGGCGGCGTTGTTCGACTCGAAGCTCTCCGTTACAAATCCTGCTGGAAGACCGAAGTCGGCAACATTGACTGGCAGGTGAGCCAGCAAATGGAATTTACGACTTGAGAGTAACTTCATATCTATCTCGGCCACCTGTAGAAGTAGCAGTGTTACAGTCGATGCAAAATCTTCGCGAAACTGGAGCAGATTGGGACTCGAACAGTAGCAAAGGGTGGTGAGTCGAGCTGCCGTCGCCCAAACGCGGTCCCAGAGCGCGCTTTGTAGGCCATGCATCACAAAAGGAAGACATCGAGAAGGAGGCAGCCGCGATCATCAACGCTACGCAGCGCGGTGATTTCCTACTGCAGACATCCCGGGAGTTCCTGCTGCGATCATCGCAATCTGACGTTCATCTTCGACCGGAACTCGGAGATCAAGAAGCATACGGCGCAGAAGCTACCTAGAGCGATGGTCATTGCATCTACAAGGCTTCAGCTACAAGATGAAGGAGATCGCTGGAACCGACAACGTATGGGCGGACCTTCTGACCCGATGGGAGCTGGTCGCATCGCACTGTCATGTAGAGCAACGCGCATCATGCAGATGGACGATTTGCGAGTCACTCCTCGGCAACATCCTGAATTCAGCTGGCCGACCGAAAAGGAGATCCGCGATTCGCAACGCGTTCTGTCACGAGAGGAAAAGATAGAGGACGGGGTGTCCTTCGATGAAGCTGATCGTCTGTGGAAGAACGAGAGCAAAGCCGTTCTTATTCCGTGTCATCAAGACTGCAAGAGTCTACGCCTTCGAATCCTGGTCATTGGCCAATGCGCAAGAGCTGGTCATCGTGCGTCGGAAGTAACCAAGCAGATGATCACGGAGCGCTTCTTCTGGACCAAGATCAATCAGGACATTGAAGCGATGTGTCAGCAATGCCTGCATTGCATCACGACACGCGGTGGTAAGAAAGTTCCTCGGCCGCTCGGTGAAGCATTACATGGTCACCAGCCGTTCGACGTACTCACCATGGACTATCTATACGTGGAGCCTGTCAGGGGCGCGGACCACAAGTACAAGTATAACCTGCTCTTGAAGGACGACTTCAGTGGTTATGTTCGTCTGATTCCATCAGCTGAAGCGACAAGTCGTGTTGCTGCGGAAGCTCTGAACCAGTGGATTGCTGATTTCGCGACGCCCGAGTACCTGGTCACGGACGGGGGTTCACACTTCACTGCAGAAGTCATGGAGGAGCTTACCCGGCTACGAGATGTTCAGCATCACATCACAACGGCATATTGTCCGTGGGCTAACGGTACGGTGGAACGCGCGAACCGCACTGTGCTTAACGTCATGCGATCAGTCCTGAACGATGTCGAACAACGTATCCACTACGACCAGCAGCACATGCCTGCAGCACGTGAACGCCGTCACGCACTCCGCGACCCGTGCCCGCCGGCGTTGGCAACCGTTACACCGTCGGCGACTACGTCGCCACTGTAACGTCCGCCGCACACGCCGTACGTAATATATCAACTCCATTATTGTCTTTCTCAAACGAGGCCCAGATTAGCACGCACAACTGGCCGTACTTATGTCCTGTTGTTCAGCATGTCATCAACCACACACCAAGTCGACGACTCAACGGCTACGCGCCATTTACGGTTATCACGGGACGTTTACCGGAAAGCCCGCTTGACCAGATCTGGGACCCAGCAGAAAGACAGTGTCGACGAGTACCACCGGAGGGATTCACCAAATACGTGCAGATGTTGCAAGAGACTCTCGACGAGATCCACAAGGCCGTCGATGAAGCGAAGGCACAGCGACATGCTGCCAATGTTGAGCAACGACGACGACGACTCAAGAGTCCTGCGCAGAAGCTGATAGCGCAGTGGCGGGGACCGTATCTGTCGAGGACCATGTCCTACCACCGGCACACGATGACGCTGTGACTGTGCGCGGCTGTGTCACGTCCACAACAGAGGCTCCGCCACCGTCGCCGTTGCCGGTAACGGCTTTGGCAAGCCCTGTTACACTGCGTTACGTCGCCATCGTCTCGCGCCGATGTCAGTGGAATAAATCACTTCGTTATCGTCTTCATCAGTATCGAGTTGTCAAGCAAATCAACGAGCAGGTGTATGAGTTGGAGAACCCATTATCTGAACGACGCTTCAACGCACATACGCAACGAATTCGACGATATGCAGACGCTGACTTGAACATGACCGTCGATTTGAAGCGCCACCTTCAACACACTGACCAGCATTTGATTGTGGACGACCTATTGGATTGTCGTATCGATCGAGACACGCAAGAACTGCAAATCAAGGTATCGTGGTCTGGGTTTGATCTTGAGGAGGCGACGTGGGAACCTGCACATATCATCTATGAGGACGTCCACGAGTTAGTGCACCAGCTCATAAGACGTCTGGGAGACAATCATCCACAAGCGGAAGCTCTACGTCGTTTCGCCCCAGCATCAAAGCGAGCGAGTAACGCGCAACGCCAGACAAAGCGGAAGCAGCGACGACGGCATTAGGAATGAATGGCAATGCCTGTACAGTGTTTACGGTTTGTGGTTGCGCAAGAGTCAACCGTCAAGCACGCTTATTCAGTACCGTCGGGACCGGAAGGACGACGCAACCGTATCCGTTCTGTACTGGACGATACGAGGATGATCATGATCATGGTCCTCAATAATTGTGGGCCCGGTTCTCAAATAGTTGGGACCATTGCAACTGGTTTTCATGCAAGTCAATGGAATCAGTCAACCTGGTTGTTATGCGATCATGCAACCACGGTTTATGGCGCTCCTCTGAGAGGCCATCACGTTATTCGATGGGTAGTCACACAGGTGGCCTCATCAATATCGTTGTGTCACGGGACATTCGGCAGCATCCGTTAAGTCACTCGTCACCGCAGATTTGACTCTGGTCAGGGCGTTCTGACCATCGAGACTCTGTTGCGCTGGGGGTCCACGCATCTGTGTCGGGCGCTGAGCTAGGTGAATGATACTTTTCGGGTGTATATGGACCGGGCTCCACCCATCTGGGTCGAGCGCCCCATCGCCGATGTCTTCGTCAGTTCATGTATCTCCATCTCTAATGAAGACGATAACGAAGTGATTTATTCCGACCGACATCGGCGTGAGACGGCGACGACGTAGCGCTATGTAACAGGGGCTTGCCAAGCCGTTACCGACAACTGCGTCAGTGACGGAGCCTCTGCCGTGGACGTTACGCAGTCGCGCACTGTCACGGCGTCACCGTGTGCCGGTGGTACGACATGATCCTCGACACGCCCCCTCCAACGGCACGCGGTTGCATGCGGAAGACGGTCGAACGGATATGTCCCGGCTGGACCCTTGACTCTGGATCATGAACAACACTGCCTTGCACGTGCTCATAGGCCTTGGCTCGTTGACGCGGCGCGAGACGGACCGTGGCTAGAGGTGACACGAATGGCACGATTGCTGAGGCGGGGTCGACGAGACAACGCAGGGTGTTGGATCTGGCTCAGGACGACGTCGACGCGGATGGCGCCGACGGACAACGTTATCTTGCGAAGCGATTGAGGCAAGCGATTGAGGCCCGTACGACCGGCGTACGCCTGGCGCTTACGTCCAGGTACTGGTTCTGGATCCCCTTAATGACGGCCTGCCTTGCTGGCGCGATCTGCCTGGACTCTCTTGCGCGTGGCGCGGACTCGAGCGGGCGTTCGTGGCGCGTTGTGCAGAAGCAGGGTCAGGGCAGAGACGCAATGACGCGGGACTGGCACTGGATGGCACCGGCGCGCAGGGCGCCGGTGGGCTCGCCGCCTCGAAGCGCGTAGAACGCGTACGACTGTTAATCTAATGAAGACGATAACGAAGTGATTTATTCCGACCGACATCGGCGTGAGACGGCGACGACGTAGCGCTATGTAACAGGGGCTTGCCAAGCCGTTACCGACAACTGCGTCGGTGGCGGAGCCTGTGCCGTGGACGTTACGCAGTCGCTCACTGTCACGGCATCACCGTGTGCCGGTGGTACGACATGATCCTCGACATCTCGGCTAGTTCATGGTGGTGGCGGTGGCAAGGGTGTCCGTAAATGGATTTTCCACCGATTTTTCCCATGGGGTTACAAGGTGGGTTTTAGTGAGTATTGGATGATTCCGAGTCTCACACTACCCTTCGCCGTCTTCTCTATCTTCGCCGGGCACGATGATGATGTTGCTGGTTCCGGGCACGAGTTCGGAGAAAGGCAGTGTAGAGCGGGGCTCTATATTTCGTGCCCGACCTCAAGATGCTGCTGTCCTGAGGAGAACGGGGTCCTGCTGTCCTGAGGAAAGGGGGCCTGCACGGATTTAGCTCCACTGTGATGGCATGGCCGACGCCGTGGATGGGATGGATGATAAAACTCATTGGGATATTGGCTCGAGAGCTCGAGACTGACTACAGCACTGGCCTTCCAACGCTTGTACAAGGACCTTCAACGACTTGACCCATTGTACAGACTCAATCCGGCCCGCTTGGCGGAAACGTTCCGCCTCTCGATGAACCCTGCGCTCTCCGAGGCGCTCTTCTTCTACAACTTCAGAGACTACGACAAAATTCTCGAGATGGCGGCTCATCTTGAGTCGAAATACCCAATCGCCGCCATCAACGCTGGCGGTGATGCAAGGTGTGCCGGCTCCAAGCTATAAGACAAGAATAGCTGTGATCCGGCTGGCCGCCCTAAGAATGACGGACATGCACGGAGTCCGCACGGCGTCGGCACGGCGTCCGTGGGAGCTGCAGGTCGAGGACACAGACGACTACGCACACGGTTCGATAAACCATCACCGTTAGGACGTCACAGAGATCTCTTGAACATCCTTTCGGGGAAGGTTTCAAAGAAGGACGCGATGGTGACCACCGCGCAGGAGATGCTGTTGGAAGATGACGTCGACGATCGACAACAAGGACGGAGCGTGCAAGGCTCAACGATCGTCCTGCAGATGAACAAGGCGCCGACCTTGAAGAGCATGGACCGCAAAACCGTCACGACGTTCATGGCCGAGCTGAAGACGTATCGGAATCACTTCCGGGACGATCCGAACGCCAAGGGCCAGATCCCGCGATCAGTGAAGAGTATGATCGACCCCGGTCTGCTCAGGGCGATCTGCACGTGGGAACTCGGCAAGGACGCCGAGAGGGTGACGGAGAGCGACCTGATGGACTGGATGAAGAGGCATCTGGAACAGGATCGCTCGACGGACGCGAACATCGACCGGGAGATGCGCAAGCTGGCGATGAAGCTTACCATCACCACACCGGCGGCAAGGGTCGTGAACCTCGTGCAGCAGTACGAGGAATTGGTCGCGCGCAACGGGTGGCAGGACCTTTTCACGTCCCGCGAGGGACGGAAGAACCTGGTCAAGTACCTATTGGGTGCTGTGCGCCCATCCGGTTTGCAAGCGCTCATGCGGACCCTCGTCATGAAGCGCCAGACCGAGCTCCAGAAGGACCCGATGGAGTTCTATCGAGTCCTTAAGGAGCGTGCAGCATCGTATGAGGAGACGATGTTGTACGCGGAGCCGGGACGGGAGGACGGCAAGGGGAAGGGAAAGGTCAAACCCACCTCGAAGAAGCGAGGGGCGCAGACGGATGACGGAGGCGATGGAGGCCGGGACACGAAACGACACCGGAAGGACCTGCGATGCTTCAATTGCGAGGAGGTTGGGCATCCAGCGTTTCGTTGCCCGAAGAAGCCTACAAAGAAACAGGTTGCAGACCTGCTGAAGGATCGCCGCAAGGTGCCAACGGGAAGGGATGGATCCCGTAGGGCCAGAGGGATTCAGGAATCTGATAAAGAGGACCTATCGGAGTACCCATGGATTCCAGTGGTAGGAAGGGTGTCAGAGGAGGCGCGGAGGACAGGGGGCCAAGTAGTCGTTCGTATTAACGGACATGAGGAAGACTACGTTGGGACTTTTCTGGACAGTGGAGCGACATCGGTTGATGTTCTGATGCCATTGACCATAGCGCGCGAGCTGATGGAAAGGGACCCATTGTTAACAATGGAGAAACTCCAGAAGCCGGAAACGTTCTGTTTGGTAGACAGAGAAACGAAGCACACAGCCTACCATCTGATGACACTGGATCTGGGACTGAAGACGACGGCAGGCGAACTGATCACTCGCCGGCGCCGATGCCTCGTATGGGACATTCCTGAAAAGGAAATTATCCTAGGTTTGAGGCTGCTTGACGACTTGGGTATCCACCCAAAGAAGGCCCTGGACGTACTCATTAAGAGCACACGCCGATGAAGGGGAATGACGTCATGGATGAAGTGCACAATATGGCAAATGAGGTGCCACCTCTCTGGGAAGGGGAGGAAGAGGAAACAGAGGATGTGAGGATCGGGGCAGATTCCACAGACTCCCTGGAAAGGGAGATGGACGGGATGGTCGAGCGCGCATTGAGGAATGGCCTACCGCAGGCGATGGCAAAATCGCTGCGGAAGCTCGTCAAGAGGTACAGGGACGTTTGGCGTATGAGCGTTGGACCCGATGGTCCAGCCAGGGTTACACCATTTGTCACGGAGCTGAAACCAGAGGCGGAACCTTACAGGTGCCGAGCCAGAAAGTACAGTATGGAGGACAGTGCTTTCATGGAGGAATTCGTTGCCCAATTGAAGAAGTACGGCCTCGTCGTTGAAAACTACAACGCGAAGTGGGCTTCACCGGTGGTGGTGGTGACGAAGCCAGGGGGCGGAAAGCGGTTCTGTGTTGATCTCAGAGCTGTTAATGCCAAATGTGTCGCCGTGGCGTGGCTTATGCCACATCAGGAGGCGATACTGAGGAACCTGGCAGGCTCGAGGTTCTGGTTTAAGCTAGACGCGTTCAAAGGCTTCTGGATGATGCCGCTGGATGAAGCGTGTCAGGAGATCTTCTCCTTCATGACAGATAAGGGGGTGTATAAGCCAACGAGGTCGATGCAGGGGGGAATGAACTCCGCCCCTCAGTATCAAGGGAGGATGTTTGAGGTGTTCGGGGAACTGATGTTTCACAAACTAATCATATGGATCGATGATCTAATGGGGCATGCCCAGAGGGAGGATGATTGGTTCCGAACGTTGGAACGAACTCTGATGCTAGCCGAACGGCATAACATCAAGTTCAACGTGGAGAAGTGTGAGCTCTTCACGACAGAGGTTAGGTTCTGTGGGAGGATATTCACGCCAGAAGGGGCAAGGCACGATCCAGCGAGGATCGAAGCTTTGATGGCGATCCCACAGCCGAGGACAGCAAGGGACTTTCAACAATTCCTAATGGCAACTCAGTGGATGAGCAGGTCCATCCCTGAGTACAACAGGAAGGTACACCTGTTGCAGAGGATATATGAGGATGCGATGAGGGACCAACCTGGCAGGACGAAAGCCATTGCCAGGAGGGTGCGATTGTGCAAATATGGATGGTCACCCGAACATGCGCTGGCATTCGAGAAACTGAAGATGGCAGTGGCGGACACGGTCCAACTAGCGTACCCGCGAAAGGACCGGATCCAATGCCTATTTTCGGATGCAAATGAGGTCAACAGCGCGGCGGTAGTCACACAGATTCCGCCTGAGGATTTGGGTAAACCAGTGCATGGGCAGCGACATGAACCGCTGGGTTTCGTCGGACACAAGTTCGCGGGCCCAGAGCGGAACTGGTCCACGGTGGAGAAGGAAGGGTTCGCGATCAAGGATGGAATTGACAAACTGGACTATCTCTTTACAACCAACGAGCAGTTTCGTCTGTTCACCGATCATAGGAACCTCGTGAGGATATTCTCACCAACGGACGTGTCAAAGCCAACGGCGCAGAAACTGCAACGATGGGCACTGGACATACAGAGGGTCAACTACGTCATTGAACACATTGCGGGGGAGGACAATGTGTGGTCGGATCTGATGACGCGGTGGGGTGCACCGGACGGTGGACCTGATGACCAGCACCTAGAGGTACGCACGATCAGGAGGATTACGCTTCAAGTTGAGGACGGATATCGGGTACGGCCGTTACAAAGGAAGGAATTCCAATGGCCGACCGTGGACGAAATCCGTAAGGCACAGAAGAAATGGCTCAGAGGAATGAAACGACCGAAGAATGGTGATGATCTCTTCGTCACAGGGAAGGGACAAGGGATCATACTAGACGAATGCAACGAGCTGAAGCTGCAGCTATGCGCTATTGCTCATGCGGGCGGAAACAGTGGGCATCTAGGACTGAAGGCCTCGTTGAGGAAGTTGGGGGAGTTCTGCCATTGGGCTCACTGCGATGAGGACATGAGGAAGTTCTGCAACGCGTGTTTGAACTGTCTACCGACAAGGGGCGGGGTTAGGATTCCCAGGCCACTGGGAACAGCTGTTGTTCATGGTGTAAGGCCGAATCAGGTGATTCACTTGGATTGGCTGTACATGATGCCGGCTGAGAAGGGTGGAAGGCATGATCTGCAATGGAACCTGATAATCAGGGACGATCTGTCTGGCATGGTCAAGATTACTCCTGACCATATCCCCAATTCAGAAACCACTGTAGAGGCACTGCTCGAATGGAGGGCTATCTTCGGAACGTTTGAGTTGATGGTGTCAGACATGGCGTCTTGCTTTTTGGCAAACGTTGTAAAGGATCTGGCGCGTCCATGCGGATTTGCTCATCACCCGACTGTTGCCTATGGGCATTACAGTAATGGATCGATCGAGGTGATCAACAGGAACTACTTGCAACTAGTCAGAGCACTTCTGTCTGAATTGCAGTGGGACAAACACGACTGGCCATGGTTGAACCACAACATTGAACACACGATCAATCACAGGTCGCAGGCGCGTACCAACGGGAATGCGCCGGTGACAGTGATGATGGGACGTCAACCAGACAACCCGCTGAAACAAGTGTTCAAGAGGCCAGGGGATGAGAAGTATGGGGAAGCTACACTCTCAAAGGAGCATATTCAGGAGCTAGTCATGCAACTGCAGACGTCGCTGAATGAAATGCACAAGGGAGCAGTGAAGCAATCGAGAAATATCCGAGCCGTACACAGGAAGAGGAGCGACGCGTACCGACGAGCAACTGCACCGAACTTTCAGATCGGTGACTATGTGCTTATTGGATTGCCTGAACCGGGTAAGGTTCCGGGCAAGAAGCTCTTTATGAAGTGGCGGGGCCTATATCAAATAACTGATAGCCACGAGAACTACACCTACGAGGTGAGGAATATGTTCAATGAGACGGACACGCGAACCGTTCACGGGGACCGCGGTCGCCTCTATGAGCATGGCAAACTGAATGCCACTGAGGAATTGAAGCGACAGATGGATTATGACAATGAGCGTTTCGCCATTGAGGTCTTCAAGGACTGCAGGCATAGTCCAGAGACAGGGGAATTGGAATTGTTGATCGGATGGAAGGGCTTCTCTGAGGCTGAGAATTCATGGGAGCCAATCTGCAGGTTGGCGAAGGATGTACCAACGATGGTGAAGACCCATGCAGCCAGGATGAGGAAGGAGAAACACTTCCTTGCTGATGAGGTTAAGGAGTTACTTAAGGCGGAAGGAGTCCAGTAGGCTAGTCATGCTTTTTTCCCGGATGCGCGCTGGGTTATTTTAATGCCGATGGCCATGTGACGACAGAAGCCAAAACTGTGTTCTACGAAGATTGAGACTTAATTATGTTAATTAGACTATATTAAGGAGGAGAAATGATTACGATACACCACCACTGAAGACACCTGCAAGGAGGAGCATTTCTTTGAAGGAGGGGAATGTGCCGGCTCCAAGCTATAAGACAAGAATAGCTGTGATCCGGCTGGCCGCCCTAAGAATGACGGACATGCACGGAGTCCGCACGGCGTCGGCACGGAGTCCGCACGGCGTCGGCACGGCGTCCGTGGGAGCTGCAGGTCGAGGACACAGACGACTACGCACACGGTTCGATAAACCATCACCGTTAGGACGTCACAAAGGGCACAACCCCTGGCTTGCCACTATTATCGCGAAGTTGGGCATTTTATTGCGTCCTGCCTGAAAACGCCGGTTCGCTCTAAATCGCGTGCCATTCCTGTTCGCGTCATCGACGGGCGACACCTGTCTCCAGTAACTCAGGAAACCGTCCCGCTACGTGCTACCGTCGACGGATGTTTCGACAGTGACGTCGTCCTGAACATGATCCACTCGCCTCAACACCCTGTCGTTCTTGGGCTGCCTTGGTTGGCGGATACAAACCCAGATATCGATTGGCGTCAGCGCCGCCTACAGCGCCGCGGAGATACCCTCGTGGGGATGTCACGCCGTACACGAGACGTCCATGAGTCTGGGTCCTTTGTCTCTTCGGCGGGACCATTTGCAACAGTGAAGCGCGGGAATAGTCTCTCGGATGGGGTCTCACCTCCTTCACGAAGCGTTCCTGCGCCTGCGTGTGCCATCCCTTCAGCTGAATCACTCGAAACGTTGCCGCTTACATCCGCGTTTGTCGACGGCAAGCTGGCTTCCGTAGCTAACGACGACCACCCGGACTGCCACATTGCCATTGCTGCCGTCGACGACAGGCCGAGCCCTTCCGCTTTCGATTATGGTAGCTCCCCGGGGGCCGCCGCCTTCAAAGATACTGTTGCCCCCAGCCACACCGATCACTTATCATTGCCCCGTTCGGGCTCCGAGTCCACGCCCCTTATGTCCTCCTTCCGGAACTGGGGCCCCGTTCGATGAGGGGTGAGACGATCTCTCCCGCCGCTCCCGCCGCCTCCCTCCAATGGTGGCTTCCGAGACGGTCACAGCCTCAATCTTCTGATGTTCGCAACCATTGTCGCCCTGACCTGGGGGGCGCTGCCCCAGTGACCTAGCTGGTCAGGAGTACCAGCAGGTCAGCAAGCAGTCGTGGGACCGCAAGGTCCCCAGTTCGAGGCACGATCTCCCCCAAAAAATGTCCCGGTGACCAACAGCCGTAAATGTTGAAGGGGTGTGTTTACTGATCAGGCAGCCCAAAGTGCCAGAGCCATTAGGGGTCTCGCTTGAGCGTCTGGAAGGTAAAAGAACGGCCCGTAACAAGTGTATGTCGGCTCCCCGGCATAGGCGGTATGGCGAAAGAGGTACGACAAGAGTGCAGTCGACAAGTCCGAGCGAATCACGTCCCGTTCCGATATCATCCAAGGCGCGATGAACCCAGTACAAAGGTGACGGGCCGGCACGGCCAGGCCGGGTGATGTTGGCGTTCTGCTGCTGAACCTTCGATCCTCGGACTCGAGACCGAGGCGCCTGCGTCATGAAAAAGCGCGAAAAACAAATAAAACTAAACTAAATTAACTCGCCCTGACCTGGATCCTAGTTGGGTGGCCGTATTTTCCAATACCACAGCTGTGTTCGAGCGTCTCTGCGGGGACCCGCCCTTGAAAGCGCCCGCCGAGTCCTTCTTTGCACATTTTGCTAAGTTAGTAGATGACCAGGCCTCATCACCCTCGACCGCGTTTCTCAACCCCGATCTCTCCGTCCACGGCGGACTTCGAGGAGGCTCGAACTCCCGTCGGTGAGATGTTTTGTAGACCGGACCGCCAACTAGGCCACGAGAGCGAGAGCAGCTGCTCCCGTGGCCTAGTTGGGCGGTCCGGTCTACAAAACATCTCACCGGGGAAGCTCGTACCCCCCCGACGATCGAGCGATGTCCGCCTCCTACCCGTGTAGACGACTCGCAGACCTGCTCTCGTGCCTGGCGCGTCCGTACTATCTACCATCCTCCCCAAAACTCTCCGTCCACGGCGGACTTCGAGGAGGCTCGAACTCCCGTCGGTGATGTTCCTGGACGCCGCCGCACGTGCGTTTGCCGACAAGCTAGATCGAAGACAGATTCATTCACCCCAATTCCTTAGCGAAGTTGATTTCGTTCATTGGAAACCTGACGCCCTGACTCGTCGACTGGAGTACAGACTGTCGCCTAATGATGAAGCAGTTCTTGCTAAGCCTCACCAAACGCTTCCACCCAGACAAGCCCGCAGCCCGTTCCCGGTGCGGATAGAAGGGGACTATTAAATTGGGCTCCTTCGTAGCGCACTAGGTACAATAAACTTCCACGGCGCGGACCGACCTCAGTCGGTCAATCCGTGTGGTTGACTCATCGTGTTTGGTCGTCACAGTATCGCAGCGCTGCCTGTTTGAGCCTATGCGAGAAGTCACCTGTGCTGAAGGGGTGGCTTTCCAGAACCCAGAAATCGACCCCGTCAACAGAGCACGATGGTACTTTTCTGTCCCAATTCTCAAAACGCTGACCCCATTGAATCTGGTCACATTCAGTATTAGCATGACGACGGTGATGTGCAATATGACAGAAGTGGACGGTCCGCCTCGACGCAATACAACACCAGAAATAATTTTTATGTATCGCGCAGTCCGCAGGTTAGTTGCCTCTCGGAATGTTCCGAGGGCATCCCGATCGAAGCTGGAGCTACTGGGCGAAAGTCTGACACTCCCCCGCAGAATCGATCGGGATCTTCGCACGATGCCCCTCGAATGCATCCCTCGTGAGTGGCTTCGTGAGGATGTCCGCAACGTTCCTCGTGCTCGGTACATGGTGCAGCTTGATGGTTCCTGCATGTACTTGTTCTTTCGTGAAGTGGTAGCGCACGTTCATATGCTTGGTCCTCCCACGCAGGTCATCCCCTTGGTGGTTCGAAATGGCCATCGCTCCAGTGTTGTCCGTGAACACCGCGATCGGTCCTTCAAATTTGACCTGAAGAAACTCACACACCTGCTTCACCCACAATAGCTCGCGCACCCCACTGCATAGGGCCATGTACTCGGCCTCGGTGGTCGACAGCGCCACAGTCTTCTGCAGCACGGATTTCCACGTGATCATGCATTCACCAAACTTGATCATATACCCGGTCGTGGACCTTCCGGTGTCGGGACATCCTGCGTGATCGGAGTCCACGATGAGTTTCAGCTGTTCGCTCTGTTCACAGCAAGGGTATTTCAACGCCATGTCCTTCGTCGTCTTCAAATACCGTAGCACTCGCTTGGCTGCCTCGTAGTGGTTCGCGCCGTAGCAGCCCATGAAACGGCACAGTCGTCCCACCACAAACGCGATGTCGGGTCTCGTACCGGTGAGATACAACAAGGAACCGACTAACTCTCGATATGGTAGCCGCTTGGACTCTATCCGCTCATCGTCGGTCCTTGGGCTCCCCCGTGCCGATATCGTCTCGCCCTTCTGCATTGGTGTGTTTGCACCCTTGGCGCTGGTCATATGGAACTTGGTCAGGAGCATCTCGACGAACGATTCTTGGCTAAGATGCACGCCTCCGTCTGGCGACCACTTCATGTTGATCCCCAGCATCCATTCGAACTCGCTCTCCTCGACCGTGAAGTTGTCTTTCAGCACTTGGTCAGCCTCGAGCATAATCCGGGTTGAGCTCCCCACGATCGGAATGTCGTCGACATGAAACGCCACGAACACGACATCGTCACCGTCGACCTTCTTCAGCAGACACGGATCACTCTTGCATTGTTCAAATCCGCCCTTCAGGAACGCGGTCACTAGATGCTTGTAGAACTCGACCGATGCTTGTTTCAGGCCGTAGATCGACTTATTCAACTTCCACACCCAGTCCGGGTGGTCATCGTCTTCCATGCGTTTTGGTTGTTGGATGTATACGTCCTCCTTCAAGTCGGCGTACAGGAATGCCGTTTTGACGTCCCTTTGCCAGGCGGTATACCGCCGTATCACCTTCAACGCAATCAGCAGCCTCAGAGTTGCTAGCTTTGCCACCGGTGCAAAGGTGTCCACGTAGTCAATCACCTTCACCTGGTCGTACCCCTTCGCAACAAGTCGCGCCTTATACTTGCTCACGGATCCATCAGGATTCGCTTTCGCCTTGTAGACGTAGTCGCATTTCAATGCCTTTCGACCCGTCGGTAATGGCATCAGTCGGAACACGTCGCGGTTTCTCATGGCCTCTTGCTCGTCCTCGATTGCTCTTTTCCAATTCTCATTCGCGATCGCCTCTTCGTACGATGTTGGTAGTGGTACCTCACTCGCCTTGGTCTGTTGGAACATGACTTCGTTCATTACGTCCTGCATTCCCACGTCGGGTTCGGCGTCAGCGAACATTGCCATCTCGTTCATGATCAACTTCGCCTTTGTCTCTTCCTTCTTGGACGTTGTGATGTAGATTTTGTACCCTGGGCGGCTGGGCGCATACCCGATCATCACTCCTTCGATGCCCTTCGCTTTTGATCTCGAACTCCTTCGCGTGTCTTTCGACTGGTACACGATCGCCTGACATCCGAATGGTCTCAGTTGTGAAACTCGCGGCTTCCGGTTGTGGATGATCTCGAATGGTGTCTTCCCGTCTTCTACTTTGTTCGTCGGCAGCAGTGGTGTGATGACTCCAGCGTGTTCCACGGCATCATCCCAGAACATTCTCGGTAGGCCTGATCGTTCGTGATTCGTAGTCGCCATGTCCTTGATCATCCCCACGTATCGTTCGGCAAGTCCGTTCTCATTCGGTGTGGCAGTGTTGGTCTCCCAAATCTCGATGCCCTCAGCGCTCAAATACTCCCGCAGTTCCTTTGACACGAATTCGCCTCCCTTGTCGTTGGCGTACCTTCTGATCTTCCTCCCCGTCTGGCGCTCGAACCAGGGCTTGAATTCCATGAAGTGCTGGCCCGCTTCGCTTTTCCGCTTGATCAGCTTGACCCACCCATGTCGACTCTTCTTGTCTCGGAGTACAGAGAAGTACCAGTTCCCACTCCGTCCCCTGACAGAGAACTTGCCACTGATGTCCGCGTGTATCACCTCTCCGATTTCCTTCGCCTCGTCGCCTTCTTTCACGAATGCTTGCCGTTTGCTTTTCCCGATATAGCAATCGACACACTTCCCCTCAGGTGCCTTGACGTCCGACGCGTTCAGGCCCTCGCACGATTCTTCTTTGATCAACTTCATCAGCTTGTCATACGATGCATGTCCAAAGCGTTCGTGCCACGTGCTCAGCGACACCGCCGGTCCAGGTTGTCCGAATAGAACCGACTGAAGTTTCGGGGTTGCCCTTAGCGCCCAGTACCCTTTGTATCGCGACATGCTTAGCACCACTTTGCCCTTGCGCATGTACTCCAATCTTGTCTTGTCTCCCCTCACTGTACATCCCATGTCAATCACTCTTTGACCGGATATGAGATTGGTCTTGAAGCTCGGCACGTAGCGCGTCTCATTAAGCGTGATCTGATTGCCGCTCTTCGTCGTGATGCGCACGGTCCCGATCCCCGCGATGTCGGCGCCCTCATACTCTTTGTCGCCTCCCAGTACCTTGCCTTGGCATTCGTCCATGTCCACGAATGCCTCCCGCGAATTGCAAACATGCCACGGGGCTGCGTCGTCATTCACCCAGATGTCCTCGTCGAACTTGCCCTTGTCCTTGACCGTCATGAACATCTCTCCGTCCTCACTTTTGCCGTCGTCACTGCCGGCCTTATTGCACTTGTCTCTCATCCATTGAAAGTGTCCCATCTGGTTGCATCGGTGACATTTAACGGTGGCCAGGTTGACCTTCTTCCCGTTCCTCAGGGTGAACATCACCGTGTCTTCGTCATCCTCTTTCTTGCCGTCCCTCTTGCTCGATCGCATGCCTTTAGGGTCCTTGGCAATGCAGTGCTTGAACAGCTCACCCTTAGTCTCGAAGTCCTTGACATCCAAGTCGTAGCGTCTCAACATTCGGTTCCTCAAAATCGAAATCTGGAATTCCTCCGTCATCACCGTCCCCTTCTGGGTAATCTTGGACATCAGTTCTTCCCATCGCGTAACTGTTTCAGGGTTCGATCGCAATGCCTGCGCCCGCTCCGATGCTTGCGTTCGCTTCCTCCTGACCCCTAGGCGATCGCAGTACATGTCCTCTAGAAGTTCCATCCAGTCCTCCGTCATTCGCATGGTCAGCATCATGGCAGCGACGACATCAACGTCATCATCGTCCTCGAGCTTCAGTGCCCTCATCGCTCGTGTCCAATTTTGCTTGCAGACAGCCATGCGATTGATGCTGTTGACGACCGCCTCTCGCGCGAGCTCGTGCTCGGGCCTCAGTGATTCCAGTGTGTCGGTGACGAACGCTTCCTTGAAGTCTTCGGCCGCGTCCCTGATCCGGGCAAGCGACCCCATGCCCTTCTTGCCCACCGGATCGACCGTCCCGTCCGACATCGCAGCGCCTCTTACGACTGTTAATCTGACAGAAGTGGACGGTCCGCCTCGACGCAATACAACACCAGAAATAATTTTTATGTATCGCGCAGTCCGCAGGTTAGTTGCCTCTCGGAATGTTCCGAGGGCATCCCGATCGAAGCTGGAGCTACTGGGCGAAAGTCTGACACAATACGGACAGGTAAGTAGTCAAGGTTTGCGTTCCTCTTGATAACCACCCAGGACCAGTGTCGGAAGGTCTTCTCGGTCACACTGAAGACGCGGCACCCGACCTCCTCAGAGGGATACTGCTTCAGCATATGCAAGGCCCAGAACAGGTGTTGATGGGATGGGCGCTCGGGACCAGCAAAGCGTACATCGAGCCAGACACGAAGGCATGCACGCAAACTTACACCGAAAAAGGCCTTGAATTTCCTTTGAAAGTACGGAGATGAGGTGCGTGCCCTCGGGACACCGATCACCGAACGCGCCAGCGAGATAAACACTGTAGCATCATCCAGTACCATCGCGCCCCTCCAGGCGAATGCCGTGACAAATGCCCGCGCAATTCGATCAGGCCAACCGGGGCGCTGCCCCAGTGACCTAGCTGGTCAGGAGTACCAGCAGGTCAGCAAGCAGTCGTGGGACCGCAAGGTCCCCAGTTCGAGGCACGATCTCCCCCAAAAAATGTCCCGGTGACCAACAGCCGTAAATGTTGAAGGGATGTGTTTATTGATCAGGCAGCCCAAAGTGCCAGAGCCATTAGGGGTCTCGCTTGAGCGTCTGGAAGGTAAAAGAACGGCCCGTAACAAGTGTATGTCGGCTCCCCGGAATAGGCGGTATGGCGAAAGAGGTACGACAAGAGTGCAGTCGACAAGTCTGAGCGAATCACGTCCCGTTCCGATATCGTCCAAGGCGCGATGAACCCAGTACAAAGGTGACGGGCCGGCACGGCCAGGCCGGGTGATGTTGGCGTTCTGCTGCTGAACCTTCGATCCTCGGACTCGAGACCGAGGCGCCTGCGTGAAGAAAAGCGCGAAAAACAAATAAAACTAAACTAACTAAACTAACTGATCAGGCCAACCGCGCTTGTCGCTGTCCAAAGTGCGCTGTGCGTGCGGTAAGCCGAGGACCGGCAAGAAATGTTCGTCTGCTGGCAAAACGTTTTGGACATCAAAAACGTTTTAGACGAACAAGACGTTTTAGACGTCCTAGACGTCTAAAACGTCTAGGCCAGTGACGTCCCCAGTAGACGGTGGTTTATCTCCAGATACCTGAGCATCTGCGCGCCAATTTCGACCAGCGCCTCTGGAGCGGCGCGGCCGCGAGCTAACAATGAGAAATTATTCCTCTCAATGCCAAGACACCTAAAGTGAAACCCGAAAACTGCTCCCCATTGTCCTGTCATTGACTCACAAGTCGGAAGTCTTGAACACCGCCTGGTTGTATCGATATACGCCGTTGAAGTTTGAGAGAGAACGTGCTAGACGTCTAAAACGTTTTAGACGTCCGAGACGATTTTGCCGTCCAGACCGTTTGCAGCGTGGACACGTGTATGCATTCATCTACCGTCCAGGTTACCGATCCGAAAGGGTGTCCGAAATGAGCTCCCGACCCGGAATGGATCCTGATCCGACAGCAGTTATCAGGCCCCGAAACAGCGCCCTTGTAATGCCGCCGCCTCCCTCGAGACCGCAGCCAGTACTGCAACCAGCTGCGCTGAGTGCATGGGCCACCAACCTCGCGGGGATGTGTGGACGACATCGCACGACGAAGCGCTCGAAAAGGTGCTCCTCCAGGAGGACAGCGAAGTCGCGCCGCTGACGGGCAAACCCGTTAAGCGGATCAATCCTCTCTTCGACCCGTTCTCCTCTACGAAGTTGGACACCAAGATCAAGCAGATGTGAACCGCGTTGAAGTCGAGGAGTATGATATCTTCCTGCTGCTGATTGTGAGCAGTGCTCATTTACTCATATGCTCAGGGGATAATTTCTTGGATGACGAGGCAGAGGAGGCCGGGGAGACACCTCTTGACACCCCCGGAAGGAAACGGACGAGGACTGGTTCGAGGCCGACGTCATTAACACCAACGAGGAGCAGGCAAGCGGGCGCCTGCTCTTCGTATGACAAGGAGAATCGAATCAGCGCCGACTGCACAATGGGCGATGTGCTCTACGACTTGATTCCCTATGTCGAACCTAGCTGATAACAAACATTACATGATCGTGGCAAAGAACGTCATGACCATGGATGTTCGTGGCCAGGTCTCGGCGGATGGCAGCAGGTTCTTGATACATCTGAAGGAACGGGCCTGCAAGCCCGACGAAGAAGTCTGACGCCGCCGCTTTGTTAAGTTGTCCACAATCGCAAGCATTGATGGGCTTCTACGCTGCTAAGGAGCGACGGACTGCGATCATTGAGATGCCACTCGCCTCGAATGTTTATCCGAAGGCGTTGCAGCGCGATGTGCGCGGACTCAAATACCCGGACATCGTCGTTCAGGTCATCTGGGTGTTGACTGAGCGCGCTGAAGAAGGCGAAAACGAGACGGAGTCCGTCGAGAGCGTGTACTAGTGGAATACAGATATTCGTTACCGTTGCTGGTGTCTGTTGGTTACAGTGAAGTTCAACTGCGTGTCCAGCGGCGTCCAGGGATAGCAAAATATTCGCGTTTACCGCACCTTCTTGTTCTGGTTGGTGTGAATACTCCGCTGTCGTTGCGAACGAGAACATCTCCTGACGTTCCTTTGCTAGCGGCATCAGCCAAAAGCCCTTGAATGCATCCAAGGAAAACCAGCACTGGACCCTGCCAAGTGCTGTACAATGCCATTCCAGTTGCACAGCCTAGGTATGCAGCGAAACCTGCCTTCCTCGCGACATCCCGAGTCCGACGGTCAGACTGAGCGCGTTAATCAGGTCCTGGAGCAATACCTACGGTGTTTCATCAACTACCTGCAGAATGACTGGCTAGGATTCTTACCGTTGGCAGAATTCGCGTACAACAACGCCAAGCATTCCGTCGGGCACGTCTCCGTTCTACGTCAACTACGGATTCCATCCGCGTGCATACGAGTTACGACCCGTGCGGCCGGTCATGTCAATCCGTCAGCTGAGGAACGTGCCCCGCACATGGACCAAATCCGCCAGGTGCTACACGCGCGTCTCCAAAAGGCCATCGCCAACATGAAACGGACGGCGGACGCACGTCGGATGCCACACCGTCTTTACCGCGTCGGGGATTTCGTCGTGTCGCGGCGCCAGGGACTGTCCACGCACCGACCGTGAGCGAAGCTTGACTTTCCCCTTATGGGACCGTTTCGCATCCGCCATATCGTCAACCCCGTTGCCGTTCAACTCGAATTGACGCCGGCCATGAAGATCCATGACGTGTTTCATGTGTCCCTGCTCGAACCGCACGTTCCAAACGTAATTTCGGGACACACGCAACCGCCTCCTCCTCCCTTAGTCATCGATGGTATAGTGTCTTCCGTCAAGCCTCGGGTGACACAATAGACGAATGCCGTTTATCCACCATCGATCCCGTACCCCGCTCTCCCACCAGCGGCGCACGTGATCGCGTGCTCTCGATCCCCGCATATCTCGACACATGAATCTCTGGCGCATGTGAATATCTGGAGGATGCTGATGCTGACGTAGGTGATGAGGAGCTAAATATAGGACCCCGGACTACACTGCCTTTTCCCGAACTCAGAACCGGAGTCAGAGGAGCAGTCGAGAGGAGAATGACGGACGAAGACGCAGGGTAGTGTGAGACTCGAGTGCAGAACACCCACTACTCACTAAAAACCACCTTGTAACCCCATGGGACAAATCGGTGGAAAATCCATTTACGGACACCCTCTTCGAGACCGTCTTCCACCTATGCATACACGATTTAGCGTATCAAAGAACCTCAGGTACCTTGACCGAGTGCAAAGTAGCAAACGACGACATCAGCAATGGTGCGCTCGACCCCCATGGGTGGAGCCCGGTCCATATACATCTAGAAAGTGTCATTCACCTAGCTCAGCGGCCGACCCCCATGGGTGGACCCCCAGCGCAACAGGAGCCTCGACATCAGTACTCCCTGACAGAGTCAATCCTGCGGTGAAGAGGAACTTAATAGATGCTGCCGAATGCCTCGCGAGATGGACAGCACGTAGTCCATCGAACAACATTGACCGTGGTGCACATGGCAACCAGCCAGGTCAAATCGACCGTGGTCCCGTGGGCAACCAGCCAAGTCGAACCGAACTTTGACCGTGGTGCACCGAGCAACCAGCCAAGTCAAACCGACCGTGGTGCCCAAAGCAACCAGCCAAGTCGAACCATGGTTACGTTGCCGTCAACCAGGTTGGATTGTCATGAGAGACCAATCCATGATCATGATCATCATCGTATCGTCCACCCGCGAACAGATACGGTATCGAGATTAATTCAGAGTGATGGTACAGGTTAAGATCGTCGCTTATTTCGATGCGATGTTGCATTCCGAGTGCGAGAGCGTTTCGGCGCCGGAATCAATTGCCTCAATGCAGCGACGTGTGCATGAGTATCGCCCAGTTTCCGAATAAGTTGTTCCACAAGCTGCGGTACATCTTCGGTGATAAGTGCTGCAGGCTCCCAAGTAGCCTCAGATGGGTCGAAGCCGGACCAAGCGACTTTGATCTGCAACTCCTGAGTTTCGCGATCGATACGACAATCGAGAAGGTCGTCAACGTGGAACTGCTGGTCAAGCCGCTCAAGGTGCTGCTTGATTTCGGTGGTGATGTTGAGATCGGCGTCCGCATAGCGGCGGATGCGTGCGTGTGTTGGAAGCGCCGTGCAGTCAACAGGTCTTCGAGTTCGTAGACCTGGTCATTGACGCGTTGAACAACTCGGTAGGGGCCGCGCCACTGCGCAATCAACTTCTGTGCGGGTCCGGGGACGGGCTTCGCGTTCAAGACGTAGTCGCCCGGGATGAACGACTCGCATTGGGCCTTCCTCACGTGTCGCGAGCGTTGCCGTACATTGGACGCGTGCCTCGCCTCCCTGGCTTCATCGACGACCTTATGGAGTTCGTCCATAACGGTCTGCAGTGCTGACAGGTACGTCGCCACCCATCCCGGAGAGATCGGCCGCAGCTGATTGCATGCCGGATCCCAGATGTTGTCCAGAGGGTGCTCGGGTTTCAACTTGGTGACGACCGTGAACGGCGCGAAACCTCCGAGGCGTGTGCTCGGCGAATGGTTGATGGCGTGTTGCACCAATGGGCAGAGGTAGGGCCAGCTGTGCGTGCTGATCTGCCCCTCACTCAGAACGCTTCGTAGGATGCCAACGATAGTGCGATTGGCGCGTTCAACAGTCCCGTTTGCCCATGGACAGTACGCCAACGTTATATGATGCTCGACGTCTCGCAGCCTGGTCAGCTCCTTGATGAGTTCGGCGGTAAAGTGAGATCCGCCATCGGTGACAAGATATTGTGGTGTTTTGAAGTCGGCAATCCATTGGAATAGTGCCTCTGCCGCAACTCGGCTGGTCGCATCGGCGCATGGAATCAATCGGACGAGACCACTGAAGTCGTCCTTCATCACGAGGATGTACTTATAAGAATGATCGGTTCCTCGAACTGGTTCGACGTACAAGTAATCCATGTGCAGGACCTCGAATGGAATGTGGCCATGCAACGCTTCTCCAAGCGGACGCGGAACCTTCGCTCCTCCCCGCGTCGTGATGCAATGAAGACACTGCTGGCACATCTGCTGAATGTCCTTGTCCATGCCCGGCCAAGCGAATCGCGTTGTGATTGCCTCCTCCTTGGTAACGTCGTACGCGCGATGAGCAGCACTGGCACAATGACCAATGATCATGATGCGTAGGCGCAAGCTGGTGCAGTCGTTGTGAATCGGGATCAGAACGGCGTTCGTTTTCGACTTCCACAAACGAGCGTCATCATCGAAGAACACGCCGTCCTCGATTTTCTCTTCACGCGACAATAGCCTTTGCGATTCGCGAATTTCGGTCTCAGTCGGCCATTGGAAATCGGGATGCGTCATCGGCGTTACGCGAAGATCGTCCATCTGCAAGATGCGCGTTGCCCGGCACGCCAGTGCGATTCGTCCTGCGCCCCATCGAGATAAAAAGGTCGGCCCAGACGTTGGCAGTGCCGGAGATCTCCTTGGTACGGTAATCAAACCCTTGGAGATGTAGCGCCCAGCGCTCGATTTTCTGAGCGGTGTGCTTCTTCATCTCAGCGTCCTTCGCGAAGATGAACGTGAGGTTCCGGTGGTCGCAGAACATGAGGAATTCACGCGACGTCTGCAGAAGGAAGTCACCACGTTCAGTCGCCTTGATGATGGCGGCTGCCTCCTTCTCCGGTGTTGACCATCGCAACTCAGCGCCAGAGAACCGCTTGCCGTAGAAAGCAAGTGGTTCGTGTCGTTGTTCATGAACTGGTAGGTCGATATCCTCCCTCGGAATCTGGGTAATGACCGCAGCCCATGCTAGGTCACTGGCGTCCGTGAACAAGCATGTCTGGTGATCAGACTTCGGGTACGCGAGCTGGACGTGCTGGATCAGCGCAAAGCGTATGTCCTCGAAGGCCTTGCTGTGCCGGTCTGTCCATCCAAGATCATGTAACCGAATCGACGAAGGTGACGAAGACTGGATTCTCTTCATCTCCTCGTTCGCCTTGTCCGTGAGCTCCTGGAGCGGGGCGATGATGTACGCGTAACCGGGAACACTGGTACGCATCCAGTTGGCCGCCCAGAACTGCTGTAGCTCTTTGAAAGTGTTAGGACGCGGCGCGCTGCTGGTCAGCGCCTCGATTCGTTCGGGATCGTGTCGGATTCCATCACGAGAGTAGATGCGCCCACACCACTTCAGCTCTCGAGCGAATAGGACGCATTTGTCCGGGTTGAACTTCAAGTTGCGTTCGCGCGCTCGCTCCAAGACACGTGCAAGCTGATGCAGTAGAATGTCTTCCGTTTTGGCGAATCCCAGCAGGTCGTCGATCCATATCAAGAGGTGATCCTTCATGTCGTCGAAGATCTTCCCGATCCGCGCCTGGAACTGCAAGGCAGAGTTGGTCGCGCCCTGAATGCTCCTGGTAGGCGTGTAGACGCCGTCGTCGGTCATAAACGAGAAGATCTCCTGGCATTCCTTCGCAATTGGCATGAGCCAGAACCCCTTGTGGGCATCGATCGTGAAGAAGCAGGTCATGCCAGCCAGCTTCCGACTAGCCGCCTCGATGTTGGGCATCGGCCAAGCAGTTGGTACCGTACGCGAGTTCACCTGGCGCAGATCGACGCACAGGCGGTACCCCTTGCCGTTCGGTTTCTTGACCACAAGAACGGGACTCGCCCATCTGGAGTTCATGTTGAGGTAGACCAGATTGTTTTCCAACAGCATCTTGATCATCTCGTCGAGGAACTCCTTTTGCTTCGGGTTGTAGGAGCGTGGTCTGCATCGGTACGGCGTGGCGTCTGGTTGAAGCTTGGTAATCATAGGTTCGATGTTGACGGGACCGTCCTGACCAAGCTGTGTGCGGAATTCGTTGACGTGTCGTCGAAGGATGAGTCGTAGCCGTGCAACCCCTTGACGAGACATGCCGTTGAGGCGTGCTTGATGTATCAGGCGGGTGAGGGATGCCTCAATCTCTTGAACGTTGATCGGCCCTAAGTCGACATCACTGGAGGTAGGTTCCGCCGCATCGTGTACATGTGGCGCCTGATACGTGTCGCCGCTCAACGTCGCCATCCTTGCAACGATTTCACTGACGGCGTCGAACGACTCCACATCGAACATGGCGCATCCAGATAGTCTGGCATCAAACTCGGTGGTGCCGGATGCGATCATGTCCTCGAGTTGCTGACGTGGACTGATGCCGATCATAGAGAGTAGTGTGTCGCCGAATAAGATGACTGGAATAGCGTCGCAGACATAGTAGGCAACATGGTACAGGGTGAGATTCCCAGCTTTGGTTTCGAGTTTCGTCACTGGAACGGTGACGATGCGGGTGCTGACGGCAATGACTTGGTCGTCGGCTGATGCGATTTCTCGGGGCTCGATAACCTCGAACGTGGCGCCCTTCAACTCATTCGCAACGTGTTCAGGTATGAGGTTTCCCCCATCACAGCCAGAGTCTAGAACATAAGGGATACGCCTTCCCTCGATCTCTACTTGCTGTGTCACGTGCTGGATCCCAGTGTAGGCGCGAGTTTTGGCGACTTTAATCGGTCGACGTCCATCGGGATGATGTCCGCCTGCGGGCCGATGATGACGTGCGAGCTCATTGCGCCTTTCTCTCGTCGGCTTCTCTGGGCACATCGACATCTTATGTGGCCCAGAGCAGTGCCAGCATTTGAAGTCGCGCTTGCCATCAGTCGTCCCCGTCATCTGGCTGCTGTCACTTGTCGCAGTCGGTTCGCGGTTGCGCTTGGGAGCGTTCACGGTCACTGGATGTGGGCCCGATTGCCGGTTGGCGGGCACAGGGCGATGGGCTGGTACGCGGCGTCCACCTGAAGTTGTCGCAGCGGGAGTCAGCTTGCTCTGCTTGTCGGCGAGTCGCAGTTCGGAACACTTCTTCCGAGGACGCTTGATCGATGCGTTGCGGGCGCGTCCGATCGCGACGAAGTGCCTCGCCCAATCCTGCGCCTCGCGAACGATCGCCCTGGTATTGCCTTCACGTTCGGCCTTGTCCTCCTTGACCCATGCCTGTACGTGACCGCGGAGGTAGCCGGGCTGGAGCGAGTCAGCGATCAGGCGCCCCATGGCCTTGCGTCCTCCGGCGGTCTCGCTCAGCTTCCAACCGTGGCGGTCCTGGATGGCCGTCAGCTGGTCCGGGATTGACGCGATTTGATCTCGCAGGGTCGACATCGAGGTATCCATCGAAAGCTCATCCGCGATCTTGGACTCGATGTCCTGAATACGCAGCCCGTGGCTGGTGGGCAATGCGTTGACCTGGTCTCGGATCCATCCGTCCAGCAATTCGTCAGTCAACGCCTCGGCGCCGTCGTCCAGGTCCAGGTGATTTTCGGCAATGGCCTTCAACTGCACGGCGGTGAAGCACAGCCGGATGCCTTGCGGACGAAGTCGACGCCCCCGCGGCTGCTGCGCCTCCCGATCCTCGAAGATGGCGACGTAGCGGTTGTACGCCTCGCGCAGCGTCAGGATCGATGTCGAGTCAAGGTTGTTAGCCTTGGGCAGGATGCTCGCATCGGCGTTCGTAACGATGGTAGCGCTTGTCGAGCCGCCGCTGCTGCTGCTGCTTGTCAGCTCCATGTCGTGTCGTCGTCGGTGTCGTTCACGGAGAGTCAACGTACGACACGTAGTGGCCACTATAGTGTCTTCCGTCAAGCCTCGGGTGACACAATAGACGAATGCCGTTTATCCACCATCGATCCCGTACCCCGCTCTCCCACCAGCGGCGCACGTGATCGCGTGCTCTCGATCCCCGCATATCTCGACACATGAATCTCTGGCGCATGTGAATATCTGGAGGATGCTGATGCTGACGTAGGTGATGAGGAGCTAAATATAGGACCCCGGACTACAATGGTGAGAAGGAGCCGTTTTTACGTGGTACACACATATTGGATTCCCGCTACATCCGCAACTCGCTACATTATCTCGTGGACTGGGAGGGTTATCTTATCCCCCACCGGAACGCACCTGGGAGCCCGCTCGGCACCTCCATGGCACCGGCGGCCTGGATCGGGCCATTTCTGAGTCCCATAAGAAATATCCGAACAAGGCAGGACCGCGGCTCCGCAGGCGGTAACCGCGTGACCGAGACTATAACTCTCATGGCCCTGATTGCAGCGTCCGCAATATCGGACGCAAATAAACGCCGCGGAGTCGACGTCAGTCGACTACTCCGTGTTGTCGATAGGTTTGGTCGTCGTCAGTCGTGTCATAACATTTGTGGTTTGTGTCGCTCAGGTTCAGGCGAACACCAGTCGTGCAGTCAGAACAGGCAGAATGAAACTCCAACCGCACTCAGGACGCGCTCTGCCGCTCGCGGGAGTCGTAATCGATTTCCTAACGTGAACATAATTTGGATTAGGAACGTAACTGGCTGTCTAGGAATGTTCGCTCTAAACCGTAATATATATTACGGTTTGCGGAGGCCCACCGGACTTGTGAGGAAGTTTGTAAAATGAGGACGAAGTTTGTAGACCGGACCGCCCAACTAGGCCACGAGAGCAGCTGCTGTCGTGGCCTAGTTGGGCTGCTGTCGTGGCCTAGTTGGGCGGTCCGGTCTACAAGTTCAGGCCTTCCCGTGTTGATACGTTCACTTAGTTGAATTTTCGTATCCTTTATAAAATTTCTGGAGACATGCCAAAAAAGGTGGTAGGCCGGCACTGCCAGGCCGGAGAACGCTGCTTGCGTGCTGCAAGTTGTCCATACAGTCCTCGGACCCGAAACCGAGGCGACTGCGTGAAAGCGCGAAACACAAATAAACCAAGTACCGGTAGACACGCCAACGTCTAAACCGTAATATATATCGGTGAAGTCCACGGAGTAGGGATATGATGAACAACCAATGAGTATTTGAGGACCCTGTAGGGAGCATTCCTTTGAAGGAGGGGAATGTGCCGCCTCAAAGCTATAAAAGATAAGAATAGCGGTGATTCGACAAGACGAATCCAGATCCCGAGGTAGGAGCTGGAGCTGGAGGTTCGACGATACACAGTTCGATGAACCATCACCGTTTGGACATCACAGTTTGTCCGTGTGCTATACTTATCTGTCATGTATTATGTCTGCGACTCGAGCAAATCGTGAAGCGCGACGATCGGCGTGTCGTCATCAGCGATCGTAGGAGATGGCTTCGCGGCAAAAACCAATGGCGCATCGAGGTCAACAATTTTGGCCCCATTGGCGCGGTCGCACTGCTTGCCAATGACGTACGCCAGCAGGAACGCACGCACCGCCGACCTGCAGGCGCAACCGTTAGTCCACGATGTAGCGATCGACCAATCCAAGAACGATCCTGACCGCAGCACTTTCGTCGATTGAGGCGCACCTTTCAACTCATCGACCAGTCTGTCCACTTCCTGAGGAACGGCACCTGGTATCGTCCTGAGCAAGTCCGCCACGTTCGACGATCGATCCAGGGCCAGCTGATGCAGAGCCACCTGGACCACTGAAATGTGGTCGGGATGCCCCGTAACGTCACATGACAGAGAGCGCAGGACAAGGCTGCACATCTCAACGACCATCTGCTGGCACCCGCAGGCCACCGTCGCAGGAATCAATCGGCACGTAATGATTGAGGCACTTCTCTGCCGTTGAACCCGATGAGCTTCAATGATCAGCGGACCGATACGATTTGCCCCGACCTGAGCATGGGAGTCCGGACACTGGATAGCCAGTGACGTGATGGCGAACAGGTCCTGAAGTATGGGCGGTGACGATGCGACCCTGTCCAACGCAGCGTCTGCTCGAGACGGACCCGCAGCCGGGTTCGCCTCAGCGAACGGTACCCATCCTGAGGTCGCTACCGTTGACATAATCAGGGACAGCACGGCGCGGGTCAGATCCCGTAATGCATTGTCCTCAAAGACATCGCGTTCGACAGAGACACGCTCCTGCGGTACGGCGGCACGGTTCCACGCAACGCGTAGCACGTTGAGCATCTCACGAACGACCTGAAATGGCGCTCAATTAGTCGTGCGGACGACAGGTCATCCGCGGTCCCACCTGCGCAAACACTCGAACGAAAATGTCGTCTTCCACTGGGCAGTGGCTTTCCAGGAACGGAGTCAGGACTTTCTGCAGGATCGGCTGGAGCCGCCAGATGGAGAACGCTGACAGGGATTGCGGCAGGCAGGCAACAACAGCAACGGGGCGGACCTGCATGACGACAGCTAGCAGTCCGTAGAGGCGGTCACGTAGGGAACCAAACTGAGCGCGAGAGACGTCCACATCGGCTTCGACGTCGGATCGCTGGTCGCCCACCATCTTGCGGATCTGGATGTGTGCATCGCCATGACTGACTTCCAGAATGGCATTCGCCGACGGTGCCATGTCGTCCGGCCGGACACAGTACAATTCATGCAGGCGGGTGGTCAGCGTCACAATGCCCGGCAGCAGAGACGTCCAAATGCGTTCGTCGACGGATGCTGTACGCAGGATCGACAGGAACGAAGCCAGCAGACCCAAGATCTACAAATGGCCAGCCTTAGAAACAGCAGTTGCCACACGAGCAAACACGCACCTGACGAAGCTGAGGACGTAACGCCTTCGCCTGGGCGATATTGAACGCGACTTTGCCGTCGACACGTCCCAGACCGAACAGCGACATGAATCGGGACGACGTCATATCCGATACGATCGTCTGAAAGGCGACCAGGTCGGGTTCGATCAGGGCGGACACGTACGCGACACGTTGCTGCGGGTCCGCCAGCGAGTTCGCAATGGCGACCAGGAACTCAATGAGCTGGGCAGCGTGCCGGGGCCGCTGCGAGCATAAGGCCATGACGGCGGGCGACAGCGTCGGGAACCACTGCACCATCACCGCACAGGGGCGTGCGCGTTTCGCCAACCCAATCAGCACGCAGATCGCCTTGCGTTGGTACGCGAGCTCATCGGGCACGTCGGCGGATCCTGCACAGGAATACCAGCGTCAGCGACACGAACAACACGACCTGCAATACGGCACACACCCAAATCGTTGATGGTCAGCAGCTTGTCGATGGCCAGACGGAGGACATCGGGTCGCCGGCCCAGCAGTTCATGGAAATGTGACAATGCAGAGCAGTAACGAATGAGCAGTTGGGTGTCTTCGCAATGCAATTGCAGGAGCGAGACCAGCAGGGAATATGCCAGCGCCTCGACGCCGTCTTTGTCGGGTGCCTCCCCCGCCAGAATCTGTCGTATGGCGGGCGTCTCAAGGACCGTCTGCAGCATCATCTGCGCCGACTGCGCCTGGGCGACATCGCTGCCGCGCACCGATAGCAGGCAAAGGCAGTGGCCACCGGCGACCTGGATGGCGGCGGTCGGTGCTTCCCCAGCCACCACCCGGACCATGTCCAGCAACGACGTGCGGTACCGCTGCGCGTTCCTCGACTGTTCGTCTGTCGTTCCGGTCGATGGTGCCCCGGCGATCACCCTGCAATGCCCCCTGATCAGAAATCGCATTAACACGGGTTGTTCGTACACGGACCTGTCGGCGCTGATCTGCAGGAGCTCGGTGAGCAACGCGGGTCGCTGTTCCGCGCTGACGAGCTTGCCGGATTTGATGACTGGCAGCCAGATGGACAACGTCGTAATACCGACATCGGCGTCGTCCGGGTACTTGAGCAGGTCGCCGAGTAACGCTAGGTACATGTGGTGCAGGGACACGTCGTTCGTGTCCAACAGCGGCTGCATTTGATGCCTGCAACGACGTGGGGGGTTAGCTAGGCGCCACCTGCCATTCGGCAATACCGGGTGCGCGTACCGGCTGAGAGCGGCCAGCAGCTCGACAGCGATCTTCAACAGGCGCTGCTGGTCCGGGAATGGCGCTGACCGCAGGATGGTGCTGGTGACCAGAACAGTGGCACGCCACACAGCGATGAGCTCGGCGACCAGGTCGTCGGTCAGCGACGGCGGCCGCCTGGAACAGATCTTCAGCAGCGGCTCGACCGCAAACTCGAACAAGTCCGTTCGGGACGTCATCAGGGCCGACAGGCGCGACAGTATCTGACTGGCAACCAGGTTGGCGTGCGATTCCCATTCGGCGGTCGCCGCGATACACGTGATGGCCGCCAGAGCGACCTCTCGCGACCCGACCTGCAGCATACCGCCCAGGGCAGCGTTCACAGCCGGTAGGCACGCCTCGAGACCTTGTCGAATCTCCAAGCGCCGGCGTTCAGGCAGGAACACGCGCCCTGTGAGGCCACACAGTCACGAGTCGGACTATGCGGGTCAGGCGCGTCCCCTACCTGGCTGTGTGGGTTTGACGACGAGTTCGGCGAGTCCGGTGAAGACGCTGCATGTGACAATGGCGTTGTGCTGAGATCTGGCGGCCAGATCGAGCAGGATCTCATGCAGACGGGGCCACTCCTGCGGCCACTGACGGCAGGCGATCTCCACGATGATACGGGCCTGCATCTCACAGACGAACCGGCTGCCGGTATCGTCCTCCTGACACAATTGCACCGCCGTCTGACACATGATCTGCTTATCGTCTGGCGACAGGTTGTTCCAGCATTGTTCGACGACGTGGATGATGGTCTGCAGGCCAAAGTGCCGGCCTGCCTGCGGCGACGACCGCCGGCACAGTTGCAGCGCAACCGGCATGGACGCTATGCCGGCCGCCTTGAACGCCTCGCATTGCGCTGTGGCCTGTAATCGCAGTGGCGCCGGCGTAGTCGGATCGTGGATGGCGGCCAGGGCGGCTAGCAACGCCTCGGCAGACATGGGCCGACGCGGCGGTGGCGCGTGTGGGGCGACGGACTCCGTCACGGACCCCGAGCGCCGGGGGGACTTACCTCCTGGACCTGCACGACCGGTGCTGTCATGTGTACCTGTACCTCCTACCCATGTGCATCGTCCACCTGGTCCCGACGTAACGGCAACAGGCTGTTCCGTGCGATCCATAATGCGGGTACCAGCAGGCGGTCGCAGTGACCATGCTGGACAGCATCGATGTCCATGTCGACGTCGACGGCCAGGACCGGTTGCCCGGCACCGGTAAGGCGGGTGCTGATCGGTTCCGGGTCTGCGTTCGCGTCCGCCCGATACGAACCCTCCTATCCCGTCCGCCGCTGGTCGTCGATGAATCCAGAGGCCGTATAGACGTGCGCATGGCCCCGGATCGACGTCTGCGTACCTTCATGTACGACGATTGTCTGGGCCCGCAGGCCACCCAGGACGACGTCTACGCACGGATCGGCCCGGGTGTCCTGTCCTGGATCGCTCAAGGGTTTAACGTTGCCCTGCTGGCGTACGGGACGACCAACTCGGGCAAGACGCACACCTGCATGGGACGTGTGCCGGACTCGCCGGGCCTGATCCCCCGGATAGCACGTCAGCGCGTGTCGTGTTCGTCGGTCGGACGTTCAGTACTGACACGATGTCCGACGCAGAGGCCTTGCTCGATCGTCAGACGCGTTCCGGTGGGTCGCTGCACCTGCAGATGATTGAAGTGTACGACGATCAGCCGTTCGATCTGCTGCTGCCGGCACACGACGAAGGGCAGGAGCGGGTACGTCTACGAGTGCGCGAGCACCCGGTCTGGGGCCCCTACTGTGAATCCTGCACGACGGTCAGGGTCGAATCCAGCGACCACTTGTTACGTGTGATTGCCGCCGGGCAGCAGGCACGTACGTCGTCGCAGACGGCCGTGAATGCGTCGTCGTCTCGATCGCATTGCATTGCCGTTGTGGAGTGTCGCGACAGCGAGGGGCGGCGCCTGTCCCAGTGCACGATGGTGGACCTGGCTGGCAGCGAGCGACGCGGCGCCGACCCACGCGAATCCAGCCACATCAACATGTCGCTGACTGTCCTGGGTCGTGTCATCAGCGACATGGCCGCTCGCGGATCCTCCCACGCCTGGCGGGAATCGCGTCTAACGTTCCTGTTGCGCCCAGCGCTCGACGGTCGCTCGCGTGTCGTCCTGGTCGGGTGCGTCCAATGCGGCCCGCGTCGTCGCCTGCGGGACACGCTGCGAACGTTGGAGTACGCCCGGCAGGCGATGGCTGTGGCTACCCGTGCACAACCTTCCAAGTACGTCGTCGCGCATGAGCAGCAGCAGCAACGTGCCAGTGGCCCTGGTCGTCATGATGCGATCGTCGACGGCGACCAGCTGGTCGAGCAGCTTCGTGAGCAGGTTCGCCGCCTGTCGTCCGCCCTGGAACGCCAGACGAACGGCAGGCGCGACTGGGATCGTATCCGTACCATTGTGCAGGTCGGGGGGCGTGTCCGCATGCCGACGTGGTGGTTGCCAATTACATTGTTGAACGGCGGACAGGTGCCCCGACGGGAAGCGCGTCAGCACGGCGCGCACGTCGTCAGCGCCAAGGTGCTGGCCCTGTTGCAGCATCGCGAGACGGTTCAGCGTGAGAACGACCTGCTGCGGGAGCGCCTCCTGCGACACGAGCAGCGCGACCTGCTGCCCGCCCTCGAGTACGACCCTCGCGCGTTGATGGGCGGATGCGACGTCTGATTGTCAACCATCGGCGGTTGCTGCCAGTTTCGCCGTCCGGCATGCCCTGTTGGACCCGTCGACCTGCACTGGGACCACCGCCCAGCAGCTGCTGGCGTCCGCTTGCGACCATGTGACGGATCCGGTATCGCCCAGGGCCACGTTGGCATCCGACCGAGAGGTTCGCGTCGTCAGGGATGTCGTTTGTGGCGTCTGCCCCGGCACAGACGTCAGCGTGGCATCGATCGAGGCGATCGTGTCGGCCGACCTGGAGCGCAAGTACCTGAGCAGGGCCGCCCAGCTAGTCGCCACGTACAGCCAATATGGTGATGACGGGTCATCGTCCTGCACGCCACGCCTGCTGTTCTGGAACGGACCCGAGTTCGATCTCGCACGAGGGTTCCCCGTTGCCGCCGGGCATTTCGCAGGACGAATCGGCGACATCGCTGGTCGGCAGCACGCTGCCGCCGTCCTGCTATGCGAAGTCCTGTCTGGACGACGTCACGCGGACGACGACCTGGGTAGCGAACCGGGCGCCGCCATCCGGATCGAGGACCCGTTCCAGGCCATCCCGAGGTACAAGGTCACGCTCCGTATGCAACCAGAGGCTGGGGCGAACGACGTCGTCGACGCTGGCGATCGGCGCCGTCGGCCCACGAACACTGCCTGCTGTGTCATGTTGTAAACACAGAGGCGCGCGATTGCGGATGACGCCAGAGAGGCAGTAAGTAGGGTAGCGCCGATGGGGGGCGGGGCGCGCCTCCAGGCCCCACCAGCGCCCCCAGAGAAGGGCCACCCACCAGTCACCACAAATATCTCCGAATCGGACCCGCATCCCCCTCGGTGAGAACGTCGCACAGGGCACCTCGTCACATAACAACATTCTGTCTCGTTGGGAGACAGCTGGCACCCCCCGCAGCTGAACACATGATGGCAGCGAGGGTGAAGGAGGCGATCGTGGCCCACTGGACGACACACGGCATGGAGCGTAGCCAGCGGCAGATCGAGCGGGAGCGCTGGCTGATACCCGGCGTCCCCGTCGTACCGTTCAGCCGGTACGTCCTGTTCCCCGCCGCCTTCCTCATCCAGGTACGCCTGCCGCGCCGTCCCCCCACTACCGTTTAGCAGACGCGCCCGCATGTGAACACACCGACCGTGATCAGATGTGCATCGGGTCACTGTACGCCTGGAGTGGGTTCAACACGGCGATCGAGAGATACCTGTACGACCCGCCGATCGTCAACGGCACGCTCGTGGACCTGAACATCGCTCCAGTGACGTTCTACATTGCGGTGGCGTTCCTTGGCCTGACTGCGGCCATCCTGGGTCCATGGCTCGAAAGAAACGGCCCGCTGAAGGGCGTCCTGCTGGGCGCGACGCTCTTCACGCTGGGCAACCTCGGCACGGCACTGGGCGTGTACCTGAAATCCATCGCCGTCATCTACATCAGCTACGGTGTCGTCGGCGGCATGGGGCTCGGCATCGGGTACATCTCTCCCGTATCGCCACTGCAGAAGTGGTTCCCCGACTGTCGAGGCATCGCTGCCGGGTTCGCAGGTACGTGGTCGCCTTGTTTGCCGATTGCCAATCGCGTTCCTGTGATGTAACGGTTCGACGCCCTTGCTTCAGTATGCGGGTTCGGGGGCGGATCCATCGTCGCATCCTGTAGGCGATGACGCCAAGAGACGCCCGTTAATCTGATCCGTCTGTGCGTAGATGTGCAGAAGGCGCTGATCAGAGTGCTGCCGCTACCGATGGTGTTTGTGACGCTGGGCGTCGCCTACTTCACGATCATGGTCGTCAGCGGCGTCACGCTTCGAATCCCACCGCCCGGGTACACCGTCGACGGCGTCGGCGTCCAGTCCATTAAGGGCGCCGAAGAGCTCGAACGCAAGCCCAACCTGCAGGTCATAGCCATCGAGCGCAACTCGGCAGCAACCGACGATCCAGCGCGGCAGCAAACGCAGCCGTCGGGGCATTGGACGATGACGCTCTCCGAAGCGCTCTTCTCCAGGGAATTCCTCCTCATTGAGCTCATGTTCCTGGGCAACATCATCGCAGGTGCGCACTCGCGCGTGCCCGACCTGACCCAGTGCTAATCGCCTGGCACAAGGCCTGCTGGTGATCTCAAAGATCCAGACGATTGCGACCGCTCAGTTCGGTCGAAGCGCCGACGAGGCCGTCACCGTGAACGCGATCCTCGGCGGGTGCAATCTAGGCGGCCGTCTGATCGTCTCGACCATCTCCGATCGTGTCGGGCGCAAGACAATGTTCATCGTCATGCTGGCGTCGCAGGCGATCTTCGTCGGCATCCTGCCCATCACGATCAGCAATCAGTACTACGCGGCATTCCTGACCTGCGTCTTTGGCGTCGCCTTCATGTAAGTTGTCGGTCGTGGGCGTTCACGCCGCCCCGCGTACGTGTGCCGACACTGGCAATAGGTACGGCGGCGGGTTCGGTACGATACCTGCGCTCCTGGCCGACCAGTTCAGCGCCCAGAACACGGGGGCCACACACGGGTACGTACCCGATGGGGCAGCATTGCCACGACGTGCTGACGAGTGGTTGGCGGGACACAGGATGGTACTGACCGCATGGGCGACCGCGGGCGTCATCGGCGGCCTGACCTTCGCGGCCGTATTCGACGCGGAGAGCGCCCGACTCGGCGTGAAATCGCTCCACGTCTACGATGCGAACTTCCGATGGATCCTCGCCGTCATTGTCCTATCGCTGATCGTGTCCGCCGTCATCCTGACCAACATTCGCGACCGGAAACTGCCGTACGACCCGAACGAGGTCCTGCGCCTGCGCATCCCCGGTGGGCGCCTCGTGCGCTTCTACAGCAACGCCTGGCCTAGGATCGTGCCGAAAGCCGAGGAGGACAAGCAGTGGAACGCATGGGTCAGCTCTCTGCACCAGGGCAAGGCCGGACAGCTCCCTATCGTGCACGTTAATATCGAAGGGTAAACGTCGTGGGCGCGCCACCACCACCTCGCGTACGAAACCATCAGTGCCGAACGCGTTGGACCATCGTTGCACCTATACCTCGCGCGTGGTCGGTCACACGCAGCAGGACACCCACCTGGCCAGCACTTGGGCGCTTGTATGCATTGCGCTGGCCTCATTCACACTGCTGCTCCTGCGCCTTGATCAGGCGCGCCTGCCCGAACGGGTCCAGTTTGTAGTTGCGTCGTTCCTGGTCCTCGAAGAAGCTGACGCGGGTCAGCGCCGCCACACTTGGGACGACGATGCCGAGGAAGATCCCGCAGCCGAACGCGACCCGCACGCTGTTCTTGTAGACGCCGATGACGGCGCCGGTCGACGCGCATGCGCCCACCTTGTTCCAGACATCGTCCTTGCCGCGCATCGACACCAGCGAGTTCTTCGTCACGGTGTATGCGGCGCCGACGGCGGCCATCAGCCCCATGCTACGCCCGATCTGCCCGAGCGTGTTCTTCAGGAACGGTTCGTTGCGCCCCGGACGCCCGATGGGCAGGTCGCCCCACATGGCCTTGTACACGCCCCAGCAGGCACCGATGCCCGCCCCCAGCGCCACCATCGGCAGTGGCTTGACGTACCCGTCATCATGCGCACCGTCGTGACCCATGGCGTGGTTGACCCCGTCCCCCCGGGGCACAGACGGATCACTGGTCGTCAACCCGAACCCGTCCTTTGACTGTCGCCCGCTGACAGCCCCAAAAAACCGACATCAAAACCCGCCCAGCAGCAGCCTGGGCCCGCCATCATGATGAACTGCATCGACAACTACTCCATTGCGACTGGCAACTGCCGCGGCGGCACCGCCCAACAGAACGGCCTCCGCCTGCCAAGGGCGACGCTACTACGTACGCAACAACGCACGCGTCGAGCGCGATTGCCGTCTGGTCTGCGCAGACCATTCTGGTTTACCTACGTGCCATCGAACAGCGACGCGTACTCGACAAGCAGACGGAATAGGTAACATCGTGCATCGGCGTCGCGCACGTGAGTGTTGGCCAGATCGGCGGCGCGGGCGCTGATCCGTTGCGGTTCTTCAGGGTGCGCGACGGCCCAGGCTACGCGATCGGGTAGGTTCGTCCAAGGATGCGTTCATCGGGATGTGATGCACCCAGGGCCGGACGCGATCCGAGAACCATTGCTTAAAGCTGCCCGCCTTCAGGACGACGGCCCCGATCCGCTTCAGCTGCGGGAAACGCATGGAGAACGCGTTGCCGTCGACGTCGACGACGTAGTACTGGTAGCCAGCGAACCATACGAATGGCTTTGTGTCCCGGGTTGGGTACTCGGCCCGGGTGATTTCGCACGCTTGCTCGCTGTCGCATTGGCCGATACCGTCAGCCTTGAAGCCGATGTCGAACGGGGCGCCATGGACAACGGTTCCGTTGGAGCCGTACCTCCTCACCATACAGGTCACACCGATTGTCGACGGCGTAGCGCACCCATTGCTGCAGCAAAGGCGGCGGGTCCCGACAGTACCCTTGCCGGTACGACCAGGAGAACAGGAGCCAGTCCGGGTCCGACGTCCCAGACGGACCGTTCCGGCCGTACCGCCAGTACGAGGAACAGGACGGTGACGATGGCCGTCCATGTGGAAATCGCGACGAGCACCGCGACAGCACGACGTCGCCTGGTCGACATGACGTGGCCGTACGGCCGACGTCCCCGCGATCCGGACGGAAGCGGGGCCAGCCCTCCACAGATTGCTATTTCTATTGGCGACAGTGTAAATCAGTACGCGTTGCCAATGGGGACGGGCGGTGGGCGGTCCGGTCTGCATCGGACAGCCGGACGTCTGTATTCAGGTATGGGCTGACCATATTGACCATGGCGCACAGCACAGGACGAGGACGGCGACGGGCCAGGTCGACGTTGTGGCGCTGATCAGTCAATCGGGGTGCTTCGAGACGAGACAGCAGAACGTCAGCAACTAGCAAGAAGCGAGTGTCAGGACGTGCCCCAGACGCCTTGCTGTACTGCTCTTCATGAATGGAAACGCCAAAAGGAGTGCCGAGTGCGGTCAACAGATCTAAACCCGTCGCGCAGCGCTGTCGGTCGTCGGTCGGATTGTCGGTTCCGGGCATGAGCTACTCGATCGCGGTCCCGGCCCTCGTTCCGCTGGCGCAGGCGGCAGGACAAGCGGTCGTCGCCGGTTCGGCTGCTGCTGGAGTCGCTGCGGGCGCTCCGATGGCTGCCCAGGACATCCTGGACGCTGCCTCGGAGGTCGACGCCCGCAAGCGCCTCCGGCTGTCCCACCCCGGCCGGATCACAGCGGAAGAGTTCGTCGACGCCCATGTTCGGGAGCACGCGATCGTCAGTCAGCAGGCGTCAAGCGTTTATCCTGCTGCAGGCGCCCCCGCCTGGTTCGCGCCCGCCATGGCGGCAGCGCTGGGCCCCGTCGTGAATCACATGAACCACATAAGCGCCAGGCTGGACAACACGCGGATCAGGGCCCGGCATGCAAGCCGTGCTGGCCTCAACACGGTGTTGCTCCCCGTCCTGAAGGAGACGGCTGGCCATCCGGCCGGTCAGACACCCGCCATGTTCTCTGCCGCAATCCCGGCCGGTGCTGCTGAATTCCCTGTCGGCGCGCCTCTTCCGGATGTGCCGTTCTTCCCTCGAGCTGGCCTGAGCTCGACGGCACTGAATGCTCTGCCGGGCGCGCATCTCGCGCGTTTGGAATGGTTCTACAACGTCGATCTCGGTAACCGTTGCTGTCTGATCAGACAGCAACGGTTACCGAGATCAGACAGCAACGGTTACCGAGATCGACGTTGTAGAACCATTCCAAACGCGCGAGATGCGCGCCCGGCAGAGCATTCAGTGCCGTCGAGCTCAGGCCAGCTCGAGGGAAGAACGGCACATCCGGAAGAGGCGCGCCGACAGGGAATTCAGCAGCACCGGCCGGGATTGCGGCAGAGAACACGGCGGGTGTCTGACCGGCCGGATGGCCAGCCGTCTCCTTCAGGACGGGGAGCAACACCGTGTTGAGGCCAGCACGGCTTGCATGCCGGGCCCTGATCCGCGTGTTGTCCAGCCTGGCGCAGACGCCGTCCAGCCTGGCGTTTATGTGGTTCATGTGATTCACGACGGGGCCCAGCGCTGCCGCCATGGCGGGCGCGAACCAGGCGGGGGCGCCTGCAGCAGGATAAACGCTTGACGCCTGCTGACTGACGATCGCGTGCTCCCGAACAGGGGCGTCGACGAACTCTTCCGCTGTGATCCGGCCGGGATGGGACAGCCGGAGGCGCTTGCGGGCGTCGACCTCCGAGGCAGCGTCCAGGATATCGTGGGCAGCCATCGGAGCGCCCGCAGCGACTCCAGCAGCAGCCGAACCGACGACGACCGCTTGTCCTGCCGCCTGCGCTAGCGGAACGAGGGCCGGGACCGCGACCGAATAGTTCATGACCGGCACCGCCAATCCGCCCGGCCGACCGACAGCGCTGTGTGGCGTCGACGCGGACCCACGAACCCGATAACCGACGTCAGACTGGGTAACACGCGAAACGAACAGACACCTGGTGGCGTCATCGTCGTCCCGGGAAGCGTCTGCACCTTGGCGTGTTATGATTTAATGTAAGAGCGCAGTTCGTGCAGGGCCTTGTACTGGTTGAACGACTCGTTGACGGCCTTGAAGGTCTCCTCGGCGCGGTACCAGGACTCCAGCGTCGTCCCTATATGTTTATCCGGGTGGATCTTCAGCAGCGCCCGCTTGTACACCTTGCAGACCGTCTCGAACGATGCGTTCGCCGGCAGGTACGGCGCCTGGCCCGGCGCGGCGCTGTTCAGGCTGTTCAGCATCCAGCGCAGCGTCCGGTTCTTCCTCCACTCGTCCACTTCGCATACAATCTGCACCTGCAACTGAGGACAAGGCTGCATGGACCGCAGCGTTCTGGTTCAGACTACCTTGGATCGCAACCGGTCGTTGCATTCCTCCTCTGCTCTCTGCCGCGCGGCACGTTCCTGTTTGGCGGCTTGGTCGGCGCTCTTCTTCTCGAGCAGCGCGATGATCTCGCCGCGCTCCATGCAGAGCATTGTGGAGTCGGGAACGCCCAGGCCCCGCAGCAACGCCTTCAGGTCCCGAACGGGCGTCGTCGCCCATTTATCCGACGCCGACGCCGAGCACGAGTACGTCTGCGACTGGCGCCCATGGCCCTGCTGCTGCTGCTGCTGCTGCTGCTGTCCCGGGGAATCAGCGTCAGACGACACGAGGCACTCGACAGGGACCATTGGGGTTACCGCGGGTTTGTACGATGCCCATTTCGCCTCGACATCTCGCTGCATGCGCTCCCAGACCTTCTTCGCCGTGCGGATGGCGTCCTCGCCGGATCGTTCCTGCCGCGTCTGTCGTCGTCGATCGCGCTCCTCCTTCGCCCGCCTCCGGACCTCTTCGTCGTAGAAGAACCGCTCGACGTTCGACAGATTGGTCGGGTCCCCTGGCGCCGGCGCCTTGGGCTGTTCCGCTTTGCGTTGTGCCGGGGGTGGTGGTGGCGGCGGCGGCGGCGGCGGCGGTGATGGACGCTGTTGCTGAGGGGGCGTCGGCGGTTTCTCGCCCATCGGCGGCACCTTGCGGGGCGGCGTCTCCCGGGGCCGTTGCCTGTGGCGCTCACCGGCCTCGGTCTGGACGCGCCGCGCCTCGGCATCGAGCCGGTGCAGGCGCTCCTGCAGCGTGGTGCTGAATGCCGCCGACTGGTTGGCGCGTCGCTCGGCGGCCTTGCTCAGCAGGCGCTCGATACGGGCGGCCGAATCGGATGCCATCCGGTGCCGCCTCGGTATGGCGAACAGGAGGTCCTCCGTGGTCGGCCGTGCCGATGGCATTCGCCCTGCGGCCGCGTCCGCGTGCCGATGCTGGCTGGTCTTGGCGCGGATCGTGTCCGCCCTGTGCTTCGCTTTCGCGTACCGCCGCCGCCAATCGTGGACCTGGCGGCGCTGCTGCGTCCGACTCGGCGGCGGCGCGTGATGGTGCGGCGTCGGTTCGCCGCCCGTCGACGCTATCGGCGGCAACATGCCGCGATGCAATGCCCCAGGTACCCCACCCACGACCCAGGTGGGCGTACCATGGTGGTGGTACGCCCCGGGGCGACCCTGACGAATCTTGGCACACGTAACCAAACCGTCTCCTTGTACAATCACCGCGGTCGAGTGTGTGTGTGTCGATAAGTCCAACGCTGTATATAGTAGGCGGGGCCTGTGGAGTGGGGTCGGCACCTGCGAGAGAGGATCGTCATGTGGGGACTGGTAATCATTGGTCAGTCCGGGCCCCGGCGCCGAGTGGTCCAGTGGTGGCCGCTGGGCAAAATGGGGCGGGGCGGGGCGGGGACCCCCCCGGCGGCGGCGGTGGTCGCTCGCTGTGCCTCTCTCTCTCTCGTCTGTCTCTGTTGTGAGTGAGTGAGTGAGTGTGAGTCAGAGTGCTGCGCGACCAGCGGGCACCGTTGCCACGTTCGTTCACGGATCGGGGCGCCGGTCGCCATGGACCAGGTGAAGAAGTTGGTGCGGGCGGCGAAGGAGGTCGCCCTCGACTACGACGACGTGCAGGTGCGCGTGCGGGACGCGACGTCGAACGACCCGGTCGGGGCCGACGAGCGCCTGCTGGCGCGGATCTCGCACGACACCCGCGACCGGTACTCGTACAACTCCATGTTCTCCATCTTCTGGAAGCGCCTGACCGACCTGCACCAACCGTCGCACATCCTGAAATCGCTGATCCTCTGCGAGTACCTGCTCATACACGGCGACGACCGGTTCGTTCGAGGTGCGTCCATGTGCGCGTAACGGTGCGCGCACGACCCCCTGACGCGCTGCTGGGGAGGCAGACATGCGCACGAAGAAGAACGTCATCAAGCGGCTGACCGGGTACAAGTTCTACCGCGAACACGAGGACGTCGGTGGCGAAGGTACGCGCGCGCCACACGTCGTCGTTCCTCCCGGTGCGATGCGACACTGACGTGGGCCCTGGGCCAGTGCGGAACCAGGCCAGGAACGTGCTGCGGGCGCTGACCGAGGACGACCTGCTGGAGAAGCTGCGCAAGGAGAAGCAGGTGGCCGCACTGTCGCGCCAGGGCGAACGGTACGAGCGCACGTACACGTCGCAGATGCAGAGCGCGTTCAGGTCAGCGCCCGCCCGGACGGATGTCGTTGGCCCGGAGCGTCCCGCTGATGACGTCGACGTGCAGTGATTCGGTGCAATCGCCGACGAACCACGCGAGCAACCAGCCGAACAGCCCGTACCATCGCCCGGTGATGCACCAGCGCGAGCTGTCGCAGCGGTCGGACGCCGACGACAACCTCGTCCAGGCGGAACCGGCCGTCGGCAAGGACAGGCCGAGGCGCAAGTCCAAGACGAAGGACAGCGACGATGCGAAACCGAAGAAGGAGAAGGCGAAGAAGAACAAGAAGAACAGGAAGAAGCGGCAGTCGGAGCAGAAGGACGAGGAGCAGGCGTCGTTCGCGTCGTCGCTGTCCGACGACGACGGCGGCGGCGGCGACGACGACGCGCACGTACAGCGGGTGACAACGGCCATGGGCAATGTCGGCGCCCGGTGTTCTCGTCATCTGGGTCGGGGGCCGCTCTCTAACCCCTGCCACAGGCGAACTTGGCGCCGAAGCCCCAGATCGACCTGCTGACCGGCCAGGGCGCTGCCCCCGTCGATTGGCTCTCCGCCTTTGATTTCCAGCAGCAGCATCAGCAGGGTCAGGGCCAGGCGCCTGCGCACCACGACCCCTCCTTCATGATCGAATCGGTACGTGGCGTCGTTCACGCGCGCGCACCCGTTTATTGACCAGCCGTCGCTCCAGGGCGGCGACATCTTCGCCCCGACGCCGATCGACCCGTCGACGCCGCAGGGGACGGCCGAGACGGGCGGGTTCGCGTTCGACGATGCGCTGGAAATCGGCTCGGACGACGATGCCGATGCGAAGGGCAAGGACGGGTTCTGGAACGTCGGGTCGAACCTGATCGACGTGACCGACCTGCGCGCCCATGCCTCGGTCAAGCAGGCGGCGGCGCCACCGCCCGCCACCCTGGGCAAATCGCTTGCCGAGATCGCCGCCACCAACCGCACCGGTGCCACGACCGGCACCGACCTCGCCATCCGGCCCCTGCCTCAGGCCGGCCACAACGCGTTCGGCGGGTACCCGTCGCAGGCACCGTTCGGGCAGCCAGCCGCCCCAGCGCCATTTGGTGGTACGAACAGACGGTCGTTGTTGCTCCACGACGTCGTTCGGTCTGAACGTGTGGCCCTCCGTGTGTGTGTGTGTAGGGTACCCACCGGCACAGGGCGCGTATGGGTACGGCGCCGGGTTCGCTCCGGCACCGTACGCCATGCAGGCGGCGCCGTTCGGCGGGTTCGCTGCCGCGCCGCCCCATCAGCAGGCAGCGTTCCTCCCGGGCATGGGATACCCGCCGCCGGCGCCCGCCGCCCAAGGCCAACCGTTCCCGTCGCAGGCGCCGTTCGCCAAGGCGTCGTCCGGGGCGCCCGCCGCCGACCCGTTCGCCCAGCTGTGGAAACCACCACAGTGACCGTCGTCCCCATCGTGTACACACTCGCGCCTATAATGCATGGACGGGCAAGGGCCCACCCGCCGTCCACCTTATACGTACCGCCTGCCGTTTCCCACTAAACCGCGATGGATGACGGGGGAGGTCCCATGGTACTACCGGGCGACCTGCCTCGTAATAGCGAATAGGACGCGTCGTGCCATGCGTCGTCCGACCGTGCTCCTGCTCCTGCTGCTGATGGTCGTTGGCGCCCGCGCCCGCACCGTCACGTTCCGGTCCGGGAACGGCACCGTCGTCGGCGCGTTCACCGCGGTGACCTTTTCGTTTGCGAACACGTCGTTCTCGGTGACGGCCCGGCCGTTCCTGGTCGGCCAGGACGACCAGGCGTCGTTCAGGTACCCGGAAGCGGGGCGCGCCCGCCTGCTCTTCGTCGAGCTGGCCGTGTCGATCGATGCCGTCAGGCAGGCGCGAGCCTGCGAGCGTATCGCCTGTCTGGGCCTGGTCAGCACGGGCGCCTGGGACACCAGCGGGTACCTGGGCCCCTGGGTCTACAAACCGACGGCCGCGCCCGACCCGTTCACGTCAGTGCCCATCATGGCTGCCGACGACCCCGTTCGACCCGCGTTGCAATCGCTGCTGGCGTCCGACCCCGACACGCTCGTCACGATCGAGTCGGGCGGCATCAGCCCAGTGGAGGCGGCCACAACCTCGCCCGTCATCGTCGTCGCCTACTCGCTGACGTTCGTCATGAGCGCGCTCCTGGGCCTGCACGCCGTCGGTAAACTGCTCGCGTTCCTCGTTGACGCGCGCCTGCGCCTGCGCCCCATGCCACTGCTGTCGTTCGTCGTCTTCTGCACGCAGACGATCGCGTCCGTGTCCCGATCGATTCGCGCCGGCGACTTCGTGTTGAGCAGGTCGCAGGGCCTATCGTACACCGTCTGGCGCGTGAACCAGACGCTGTTCCTGCCGTTCCACTACCTGACGACGCTGGCCATGTCGGCCACCATGTACGACATGGAGAGCAGCGCGCTTTCGCAGGCGAGGCACGCAACGCGCGACCGCGTTGTACACGCGCTCACGGCCGTCATCGCCCTGGCCTGCGCCTACGATATCGGCAACACCGTGTACGTGTCGGTCGCGCAGCGAGAGGACTCGAGCGTCGTCTACATCATTGCCGTCTACCTGATGATCACGCTGCCCATCTCGACCATGTTCATCGTGTACGGAAGGCGCGTGGCGAACGCGTTAGCGTCCACGACCATGGTGCGGGCTTGTGCCCCGGGCGACGCCGACAGGCGCATCCGGTTCGCGACGCGAACGGCCATGAGCGGTGTCGTCGGCGTCCTGTGCATGGCCGATCTCGTCTGGAGCATTGCGGTCGCCGTACTGAACAGGGGCAGCGTCCCGCTCCTGGCCAGCTCGTCGGTCGGCCTCGTCGTGCAAACCGTCGAAGGCATCCTGTTCGTGTCCGCGTTCGTCATCCCCGACGACTCCATCGTGCACCGCATCGTGGCCACACGGCACGCGACGCGAATCGTGCCAGGGACCCACAACTAAAACGCGCGCGCAAATGCGACACGACGCTTCACCGCCACGTCGGCGGCGTTCAGCACGACTCCAGCCACAATGGCGCAGTGGCAGCGCACCCGCTTTGTAAGCGGTAGGCCGCGTGTTCAATCCACGCTTGTGGTATGACGGTCTTTTTGTTGGCTGCGAACGCGCTTCCCCACGCTGGCCACCTCATGAGCGACTCCCCGGTTGCGTATCCGTTTATGCTATGTGAGCAGCGCAGCAGCAGCGCAGAGTAGCAAGAGCGGGAGCCGACGGGCAGGGCGTGCGCCAAACGCGGACGCTTTGGGCACCCTGATCCTCATCTTCCTGGCCGTGTTCAGTAGGCGGAACGCGTGCCCGTCCACGTCCATATTATCGTCCTTGAAGATGACGTGCATCTCGTGATGCGGGCGGCATGGCCCGTGCAAGATGGGCCGGCCGTTCACCACGAGGGCGTACGCCTGCGCGTCGCCGACGCTGATGCGCCTGCCTTCGACGCCGACGACCACGTCGGTCAGCGGGCGCCGCGTTTCCACGCTGATATGCTCCACCGGGTTGCGTCGATCACCGCGGTCGACGTCGTTGCCCCAGTAGACCGTCTTGTCGATCTGGACGCGCAGGTCCAGGTCGTTGACCAGCTGCAGGCCGGCGCCTAACGTCGCCGGGGCGTCCGTCCACACCAGCGTAACCTTCACCTCGGTATGCGTCTCGAGGGCGCAGAACCGATACAAGTGCTCCTGGCCGTCGCCAATCTCCGGATCGCCGAACGTTCGCTCGGACCTGCCAGGCATGAGTCGCTGCCTCGCGCAGCGAGCCGCGACCCACCGGCACGTACCGGTTGTTCCTGCCAATGATGTGCAGCGAATAGTCGACGTCGTCGCCGGAGAAGGCCAGGACGCGGTCCAGCTGCGTCCGCCCCCAGCCCTGGTCGATGTTCGGCAGGCCGGCGGCGCCCAGGACGCCCGTGAAATGCACGGCCGGGCACCGGGCCGGGTCCATGATGCCATTGTCGGACACCTGCCTGGTGCCGTTCAGCGGCACGGCGCCGCTGATGGCAAGCGCTTTGAGCAGCGCCCCCGACGGCGTGAACCCATGACGGGGGCGGCGATGCCCGGCGCCGCTGTAGAACCCGTCGGTGACGTACTGGCGCACCAGGGCCAGCGTGCCGGCCATGACGCCCGCCGCCATCGACGTGCCCGCGTTCGGCGTCACAATGTCGCCGAGTTGCCCGTCGCAGCCGTTGTGCCCCGCGCCCGTGTTGGCGCTGTACACAAAGTAACCGGGCGCCACCAGATCCGGCTTGATGCGCCCGTCCTGCGTCGGGCCCTTCCCTGCGCCAACGTCGTCGTCAGAACCCGGGGGCGCGTACATTCGCGCCAGACAACGACGACCCACCGCTGAACGCGGCGATGCTGGCCTCGGTCAGGTGCGGGTCGCCGTGCGACTGGAACCCTTCCGGGACCAGGTCGGTCTTCCGGTACCCCATCTGGTTCGACAGCGACGCGCCGACCGTGACGCCGTTCTTCGACGTGCCGGGCGTGGCGATCGTGCCCTCCTCGTTGCAGGCGCCGGCGTTGCCCGCCGGGTTCACAATGACGGCGTCGGCGTTGTCGAACATGAACGCGTCCACGTCGTGCGCTTCGTGTGTGTACAGGGGGACCTGCGCGCCCCATCCGTTCATGATGACTCGGGCGCCCGCGTCGTACAGCGGCGCCAGGTACCCGGACTGCAGGTCATCGGGCAGGCGTACGACGCCCTGGTCGTCCCCGACGTCGACGAACGCGATCCGCGCCTGAGGCGCCATCCCTGTCGGCGACGCACGTCAGCAACGCGGTCGCTCAGCACGAGCGAGTCGCGCGACGCCCACCTGCGAACGTCGGCAGCGTGCCCTTGTGGCCGTCGGGAAGGTGCGGGTCGCCGGCCATGATGCCGGCCACATGGGTGCCATGGCCGCTGGCATCGGAGCTGTCCGCGAACGGGACGTACATGGCGATCTTGTCGCTGTCGTCGACGACGTTGACGGGGAACAGGTGCGTGCCCTGGGAGGCGTGCTGCAGGGCGTCCAGCGCGCACGATCGCGACGCGAAGAAGCAGCTGCGCTTGTCGATGCCGCTGTCGCCCAGGCCGACCATCTGCCCCTGGCCGTCGAGGCCGTTGTCCCACGTGACGATGTCGCGATGCCCTTGGTAGTTGGCCGTCACGTTCAGGCCGTTGGCCATGATCCCTGGCCGCCGCCGCCACTCAGCGAAACCCGACTCGCGCGTACGACAGGGTACTACCTCGTGCCCAGCGGTTCAGGAACTGGTGGCGCAGGCGTCGCTCGACCCAGTGGACAGCGGGGTCGTCGGCGATGATCTTCGCGGCGGACAGCAAGTCGCCTGCCCTGACGTGAACGAGGAGGCGGTTCGGGCGCAACGCGACGACGGATACGGCGGTGGAGGAGGAGGAGGAGTCGGTGGCGGCGGCGAGCGCCCGCCGCACCCGGTTGACGATGTCGGGCGTGGCGTCGCACGTGGTCTGGACGACGAGCTGGCGCAGCGGGTCGCCGAGCGGGGCCACGCCGAAGAAGGACGCCGAATCGGTGACCGGCGACGCGAACTTGGTCAGCGACAGCGATATCTTCATGGCGGTCGGCAGGTGCCCGACCCAGAGGACATCGGGCGACAGGCGTCGCAGGTGCCAGGCGGATGCGTGCGTGCCGTACACCAGGAACGCGTTGTTCGGCAGGTACGACACGACGGTGATGCCCGGGTGCTGGGCCTGGAGGCGCGCCGAGACGGCGCTGGACGCGTGCTCCACCTGCACGAGGAGCGTGCTGGGCGTCGACGACAGCAGGCGCTGGGCGAACGTCATCTGGGCGAACGCTGACGACGGGTGCGGGGCGCCGTCGAACTGCGGCACGGCCAGCGTGTCGATCCGGCCCGATTCAAGGACGATGACCGGGTCGGTCGCATCCTGGCTGCTGACGGGCACAGCGGACGACCCGAGCACGACGAGCGCGGGCCCGCAGGTCGCGATCAACGCCAACAGCGTCGTCGTCATGGTCGCCATGCGAGACGGACCGACACGGCACACTGGCAGGGCCGCCCGTCACAACGGGACAGATTCGCGTGAGACGTCGACGGCCCATGCGCCTGCAGCGCGCGCGGGCCGCACGACACAAATGTGCGCCCAGTGGGGAGCTACAACTGCACGTCGACCACCAGGGTTGCGCCCAGTGCGAGCTGCATCCGGTGGCTGCACACCTACCGTGAGCTGCATCCCGCGCGAGACTGCAGCAGTGACGCTGCAACCAGCGTGCGCGCCGATGGGCCTGAGGGCCTCCGAGTCCGAGTGCGGCACCGCACGCAGACGGGTTGCTATTCGCGGCCCGCTGTCCGATTTGGCCGTGACGACGGCGATCCGTCGATGGCGTCGCCGGGGCAAGTCGCGCGTCTGCTGTCGCAGGTTCGGTACCGTCAGCCGGACGTGGTCGATCGCCAGGTGACGCACTGCCTGACCTGCAACCGGGGCCTGTCGCCCCTCCTCGACACGTTCGTCTCGAACGACGGCCAGGTCGTGCACCTGCTGTGCCTGCGCGGCACGGTCCCGATCGAGTACCGCGGCGGCAAGTACCACATCCCGGTGAGCATCTGGCTGCCGGAATTGTACCCGGCCCAACCGCCCATGGTCTACGTGACGCCGACCGCTGAGATGCGCATCAAGCCGAACCATGGCGCCGTCGACATGCAGGGCCACGTCTACATCGAATACCTGCACATGTGGAACCGGGCGCAGTCGACGCTCGTCGAGCTCACTTCGCAGCTCAGCATCGTGTTCAGCAACGATCCGCCCGTCTACCGGTACAACCCGAACCAGCCGCAGCCGTCGCCCCAGCCGAGACGTACTGCACCCTGACTCCACATGTTCCGTTCCGTTTGCATCTTCTGACGATTGTCGTGGTAGCCGCCCCACAGATGCACGTCCAGCAACCAGTTCGATCTGCTGCTGCTGCTGCTGCATCGCCCACCGACGAACGATCGGCGTTGTTGGCAAAGGTTCGTTCTGGGTTTCGCTGGCGTCCGTCGGCCGCTGACGTGTGTGACGCAGTTAGATGTGGTTGTGCACAGTTACCTGTCAACGTTCTCGGCACGTTCGGCGAAGTGGATCGATAAGCTGATGGCGCACCAGTTCGAGCAGAAGCAGGGCGAGGTTGCCATTCGCGACCACGTCGCGGCGCTGAGAACAACAAAGTGAGTCACCCCACCGGGCAGACCGTGAAGGTCGTCTAACGCGGGTCCGCCTGCAGGGCCGCCCTGTCTGAACATCTGGAGAAGCTCCAAGCGGAAACGTCTGCCATTGAGGCATGGTGTGCGGCGAACACGCCGGCTATACCTCCGACACTGGACGAGCAGGTATTCGCGTCCTGTGGCCGTTATCGTCCCCGACGGCGTGTGTGTGCCTGAACGTCTGCATGTTCCGCAGATTGCATCGGTCGAGGAGAAGGTGTCGCCGGCGGACGTCTGGTCCCGGCAGATGTTCGACGTCGTCGCGCAGGACTTTGCCCTTGATGACACGCTCTACTGCCTGGACGCTGCGTTGCAGGCATGTCACCCGGCCGGGCGATTTCATTGGTCGCCCTCCGCAAGGTGTACTGACCGGGGGTTGCCATCAGGATGGCCTCATTGACATCACCGCGTACCTGAAGCGGGTACGGATGCTGGCTCGGCAGCAGTTCTTCGCGCGGGCCACCGCTCTCAAGATCGAGTCGAAGCAGCGCGAGCGTCGTGCCAGCAGCATAGCGACGCAGTAACCAACCAGACACTGAATGCGTCTTCTACCTACACGTACACCATACTTTGCTATTGTACGAAGCGCCCCCGAGGGCGAGCTCGGCCCGGGAGCGGCGGGACCCATAACGCCAGGACCTGCACCCGGCGGCTACAAATAGAACTTGCGGGTAGTGCAGTTGCCCTGCAGGGCAATGACGAACATCGCACCCGCGCTGCCGACGCTCCTGATACAACATTCAGAGCCAGGAGCGACATGACGAATGGGTTGCTGAGCCCTGCTGATTCATTCACAATCATCATCATCACCCGCTAGCAGCTACTCGTGTTGGTGGCGCCTGCTGACGGGCCGTCTTCCCATCTACGAATGGTATGGTTCCGGCGTCGTGCAGGACGTCGTCGCGTTCTGCAGCAGTTCGACAATGCCGTTATGCCCAGACCATGATGCATACAGCATGGTCTGACAATCGGCAAGGTTGACATCGATGTCAGGGGCGTTCAGCAGCAACCCGACGATGGGAACGAGGCCAAGTTCGCAGGCCCAGTGCAGCGGCGTCCATCGGAACCGGAGCTCGCGGGCGTTAACATCGATGCCAGGTGCCTCCAGCAACAGGGCAACGACACGACGGCTTGCGTTCACCACTGCCCAGTGCAGGGCGGTCATCCCCGAGCCGTCGCGAGTATTGACGTCGATACCGGGGACCTTCAGCAGTAGGCGCACGACGTTAGCATGTCCCGACTTCGCCGCCAGGTGCAGGAATGTGTTGCCGGACACCGGCGTGCCGAAAGACTTGGTGCATCGCGCGTTGACGTCGATGTCGGGCGCGCTTAACAGCAACTCAGCAATCAGATCCTCGCCTTGCGAGGCGGCCCAATGCAGAACGTTCCCGAGGCGATTCCATCGTACACTGTTGACGAAGGCGATGTCGCCACCGCCGTCGCCGGCGGCGAGGTGATGTCGAATCCGCTCGACCAGCTCCTGCTGGCTGTTCGTGGACGCGACCTGGCCGAGCCGGACGACGCCCGGGGCGTTGTCCACGACGAAACGATGCGCATTCGGCGACAGCATCTCCTCGCGCATCGCGACGACATCACCCCAGGTGCGCTTCGTGGACGCGATGGCCACCATCAGCGAACGCATGTCGAGGTAATCGGCCGCTGTCAGGAATCGGCATTGCGCGTCGGGTCCTGCCCCTGAAAGCCGACGACGGACCCATCGGGCGGCGGCGGCGGCGAAGTCGCTCTGTCCAGACGTCAGTGATTGTCGATCGGCGGATCAGATCGTACGTCACGTCACGCCCGCCCTACCTGATCATGCCTGGCCGTCGCGTTGACGAACTCGACGATCAGGCGCAGCTCGGAATTACCGACCGCCGACAAGGGGACCAGGTCGTCCTCGCCGATCACGCCGAGCAACCTGTTCAGCAGTCCGGACTGGGCGACAGCATCGGACGTGGCCACATGGTGCACGACGCCATCGCTGGACCGGAGCGCGACAGCGTCCGTCCGAGCACCGGCCAGAACGACGACCACGATAAGCGCGAACGGTGACGCGAGGCGAGCGCGGTCCATGTCGCGACGACGTATAGACGGCGAAAACCTCTGCAGAATGCGGGCCTGCCTCCTCGGACGCCGCCACGTACAGCACGATCCCATTTCCGGCGCCGATCAGACGAGCGCGGCGACGTGTCTGCGCTCCTTCGCGTGAACCCTGCATTATAGCCGCCCTGCAGAACGCTATCGTCGATCAACACGCGGAGCGACGTGCAGATGGGCGGCCACGACGTCACCGCCGGCACCCCCGGCTGACCCCGGTTTATAATGCAACGCTCGTCGTCGATCAGTCGAATCGCGGCGCCGACTCGCTGCCCTGACGACCTGGACGATCGCGCGGCGTTCCACAACACGCGATCGCCTCCAACGACGGCGACGTCCGAGTGCAGCAGCGATGTCGTCGACGCCCCGTCCTCACGGCGGCGTTGACGACGATCCCGGGCGCCAGCACGAGCGCCTGGACGATGGCGGCGCGGCGGCCGGCCGCCGCCCAATCCAGCGGCGTTCGCCCGCAGCGGTCGCGCGCGTTCACGTTGACGCCGCCGCCGGGTGCCGCGGCCGCCGCCAGCAGCACGACGACGACGTCGGCGTGGCCGTGCTGCACGGCGACGTGCAGCGGCGTGCGCCGGTCGTCGTCGTCGCGCGCGTTCACGTCGACGCCGCGGGCCACCGCCGCCAGCAGCAGCAGCCGGACGACGTGGGGGCAGCCGGCGGCGGCCGCCTCGTGCAGCGGCGTGCTGCCGTCGCGGGTGCGCGCCCGGGCGTCGACGCCGACCGCCGCCAGCAGCAGGCGGGTGGCCCGGGCGCGCCCGCCCGACGCCGCGTAGTGCAGCGGCGTCGCGCGTTGCCGCCCGTCGCGCGCGTTCACGTCGATGCCGGGCGCCGCCAGCAGCAGCGCGACGGCGGCGTCGGTGCCGTCCAGGACGGCCCAGTGCAGCGGCGCCAGGCCGTCGTCGTCCAGCGCGTTGACGTCGACGTCCGCGTCGTCGTCGTCGTCGTCGTCGAACCCGCCCAGGCCCAGGCAGCCGCCGCCGCCGCCGCCCAGCGCAGGGCGACGACGACGCGCCTCGAGCAGCATCTGGACGACGCGATCGCGCCGGAGCCGCACGGCGACGTGCAGCGGCGTCCTGGCGGTGCGGTCGCGCGCGCTGACGACGACATCGCCTCGTGCCCGCGCCAGCAGGGCGGCGACGACGCGGTCGTCGGCGTGGGCGACGGCCCAGTGCAGCGGGGTCGTGCCGAGGTCGGCGCCGTGCTGGTCGACGGCGATGCCGGGCGCGTCCAGCAGGCGCTGCACGACGCCGTGCCGCCCCAGGCGCATGGCGTCGTGCAGGGGCGTGCGGGTGCGGCCGTCGCGCGCGTTCACGTCGACGTCGGGCACGCCCAGCAGCAGGTCGACGACGGCGTCGCTGCCGTGCGTGACGGCCCAGTGCAGGGCGGTCATCAGGTGGGCGTCGCGCGCGTTCACGTCGACCCGGTCGCTGGCCAGCAGCACCCGGACGACGTCGTCGCGCCCATGCCGGGCGGCCAGGTGCAGGGGCGTCTCGTTGCGGTCGTTGCGCGCGTTCACGTCGACGCCGGGCGCGGCGAGCAGCAGGTCGACGACGCCCGGCGAGCGATGCGGCGTCAGGGCGGCCCAGTGCAGGGGCGTCTCGCGCTCCAGCTGGCTGCGCGCGTCCACGTCGACGCCGGCGACGTCGAGCAGCAGGGCGACGATCGACTCCTCGCCGTGCCAGGCGGCCCAGTGCAGGACGGTGCCGCCCTGGAACCACTCGGCGTCGTTGACGTCGACGGGTGACGCGTCCCCGGTCGCCCCCGCGACGACGTCGTAGACCCGCTTGACGACCGCGCGCTGACGTTCGCCGGCGGCGGCCCGGGCGAGCCGCGTCATGATCCCGGGGACGTTCGCTCGCATCACCTGGCGTTGCACGTGCCAGGACTCGGAGGCGGCCGCCCAGTTGGCCCGCGTCGATACGATCGCGGCGACGAGCGCCTGCATGCCGAGGTAGTGTGCCGCCGACAGCAGGCGTCGCTGCGTGTGCTCGTCGCTCGCCTGTCCGAGCAGGCGGTGCTGGTGGGCCCACCGGGCGGCCCGGTCGACCTGTCGTTCCATCGAGTCAGTGCATCGTTCGTCGCAAGCGCCAGGGGGCACAAACACCCACCCGGTCGCCGCAGCAGGCCTCGTCGACGTCGGTGAGGAACTCCACGATCAGCTGTAACTCGGTATTGTCGACGGTGGGCAGGTGGACGACGACGTCGTCGTCGCCCGCGCCGACCAGGGCGCCCAGCAGGTCGCAGTGGGCGATGGCGACCGCACTGTCCACCCGGTGCACAACGCCATCGCTGGAGCGCAGCAGGACGGCGCCCACGGGTCGAGCGACACTGACGACGACGACGACGACGAGCAGGGCGAGGCGGACGCCATCGATGCGGCCGTCGACCATTTTAGACTATCGACGGGGGCGATGACGTGTACTGTCGGACGAGGGCGAGGCACGCCTGCCGCCCCTGTATTTAGAGCGGGGTCGCCAGGAGCGGCGCCCGGCGCGTTGTCGTATTCCTGATCGTGTCGAGCAGCGCCTGCAGGCTGCCTGGCCCTGGTTTGCCGGCCCCATCGTTGCCGCCGGCGCCGTCGTCCGTGATGTCCGGCCACCAGCGATGCAACTTGGACCCGCTGGGCGACGCCGCGTCCAGGGCGTCGTCCTTGATCGGGGTGATCGCCGCCTCCCACCGACTGGCGACGGGCGACGATACGGACGACGACCGGGAGATGCCCAGCGAGGACGCGTCCGAGACGGACGGGTGCCGAACGGACGACGTCGGCGTGGACGTGTCCTCCGCGTCGTGATCCAGGGCCAGCGGCCTCGGCGACAGGTACCGGGTCGACATCGTCCCGCAGAGCGGCACCGGGATGAACAGTTTCGACGTTCGCGGTGACGACGACGCGCTGTCCGACGACACAGCCGCGCGCAGGACCTCGTCGTCGGACGGGACCGACGATGGGCGGCGGCGGAAGTCGACGGGGCGATCGGAGAGCGGGCGCTCCAGGTCGAGGAGCAGACGGCGCCGGGGGTCCTCCGGGTCCAGACGCCGGACGATCGCATCGTACCGTCGGTCTTCTTCGAGGCGGGCCCGGCGCCACCGTCGGAACCGCCGCTGGATCAGCACAGCGGCCCGGTCCCGCCGCGCATGCCACGACGCCTTCAGCGCCCGGTTGTCCCGCTCCAGGCGCCGGTTGCGCTCCCGGGCGGCCTGCAGGTCCCCGACCACCACGCGCAGCACCGCGATGGCACGGCCCAGGCGCTCGTCGACGTCGTCGTCGCTCATCGCCGGCCACTGACTACCCTTGCCCGTACCGGTTGCCCAGTCCGATACGACGGGGCCGGGCTCCGACAACGGCTGGATCCGACGCCCGTGCAACGTAAGTCACGCCGCACCCGGGGAGCACCACCCGGGGAGCGCACCCGTCCCAGGCCAGGAATCGCAGCAGAGCAACGTGGGCGGGACCCGCAAGGCCCGTCCGGGCATGGACAACCTACCTGTACGCATGTAGGGCAGCGGCGCGCAGGGTGCGGCGTGCGTGCGCACCTCTACATTGGTAGACCTGCGCGTCCGCGAGCGGTCCGAGCGATCGTTGTGCGAATCGCGACCGACGGCCTGCCTGCCATGTATCGCGTGTCGCAGGCCGTGTGTAGGAGGTGGGCGCGGACGGCAGCAGCGCCGGGGCCGGACGTGACGCGGCCGACCGGGTGCTTCACGCCGCTGTCGAAGGAGTTCATGCGGCGCATCCGCCGGTCCGGGGCGTCCGTCGACAAGAAGGGCAAGGTGCACACCGAGGCGTTCTACAATGTCATCCTGATGCAGGGCAGCGGGCCGCACAGCGAGTACGTGTCGGCGTGCTCGCTGCACGATGACAAGGGCAGCGCGCCCGAGGGCGATCCGATCGCGCCCGACCCCGTCGTCCATATCCTGGCGCCGTCGCGGCGGGACGGCGCCATCCCGTCGCCCGAGGACCAGGACCGGATCCTGATGGAAGCCGGGTCCGTTGTCATCGCCTACGCCGTGCTGCGCCCCGACAGCTTCGCCGAGTGCCCCGAGCCGGACCTGGGCCCACCGACCCGGCTGCCCGATACGGGCGTCTCGTATCGGCATTCCAGCGTCAGCGCCCGGTGGCTCCCGGAACGCATCAGCAGCGGGCGCGGCCTGCCGACGATCGGCAGCCAGCCCAGCGGCACGACCCTGTGCAGCATCGTCTACAGCTACGCCAACGCCATGTTCGGCATGAAACTCGTGAAGACGTAGGGGTGGCGACCTCGTGCACGCGCGCGTTGTATATATACACAGTACCGCCGTGCAGTGCCCGTCCCCTCGGTTCGTGGTGATGGTCGCGCCGTCTGATCTGGACCGTGTGCCGCGCGTGGAGCGGCGATTCAGCAGACCCGGGTCGGTCGTTGTCTAGTGGCGCCGGCCTGCCTGCGGGTTCCCGTCGGTAGGACGATATAACCCCGTTACCGGACTCGACCGCTTGTCATTCCCATCACTGGCGGTCGTATCCTGTCTTCAACAGCCCCCATTACGCTTGGGGCAGTGCTGACCGTTCCATTAGGCTTATCCAGCTGGATGGGGTGGAGCTGGCTTGATCTAGTCAAACAGTCGGCTGAGACCTTGCAATCGGCCATTCATCTCCACCCCGTGCAGCTGGAACAGCTTAATGAAATGGTCAGCACTGCCTCAAGCGTAATGGAGGCTGTTGGAGACACCATCCGCCCAGGGGAGAGTCAGTCGGTCTCTGGCCGCGCAGTGCCCCCGTAATATCGTGGAGCGCGCTTTACCGTAACTAAACGCCAACTGCGCCCGCGAAACGCCCCGCAAATAATATCAATGAAGACAATGCCAACGCGTGTTGGGGCACGCATGATGGCGCCTCACTTTGCTCACAATCATGACGACAAGCAAATGGGTGGCGGCCATTGGCGGTCCGCGTCGGCAATTTCACGCATTCCGTGGTGGGTCAAAAGCCCGCGTACAACATCCTGACGGGTACATACGACATTCTGTACAATACGGTAGACTAGTGCAGGGTACACCACGATCTACAGTTGCTCTCGACGATGGTGCCGAGGTCGTCGATCACCTGGGGCCTTGTAGTCGTCCTCGCTATATCAATCGCGTCGCTGGTCATGCAATCGCGCGTCATTACCCGCCTGGTACGCGATCCGCCGCCGCTGACGAGGTACGTCGGCGCAGCGTTGCCGTCGTCCTGTACCCGCGGTTGCCGACGTTCCCCTGGCGGCGTCCTGTAGACCGGTGGTGGCGCCGTCAGAGGCGCCCGCCATCCAGGCCATGCACGCAGGCGACTGTGCCGGCGACGCCTACTGCCTGGAGAGCGCCCCTCAGTGGTTCGAATTCAGACGCGTAGCCTTCCACCGGGGCCACATCGTCTTCTTCGGCCAGGCGAACAGCACGATCGTCCGCGACATCGAGCCGCAGGCGTACAAGTCGGTGACAGCGGGCGGTGTGGCCAGGCGCCCGGCGGCGCTAATCGACCAGCGCAATCGCCCAGGTACCGAGCCTTCCTGAACGGCGGCATTGTCGACCTCCAGCAGCGGTTCCATGCGGACGCGCGCCCCTGGGACCCGCCGTCGTTCTGCGACGAACACGTGCGCGGCACGTCGTTCCTGTCGAGCGTCTGGGTGGCCAACAACGCGTTCCACGCGCACAACGACAACCTGCTGCCCCTGTTCTGGCAGGCCGACCGCCTCGGCGTCGTGCCGCTGCTGCCGAATTGCACGCTGTTCGAGATCCCGTCTGACCGGCCCGAGCTGGCCGTCCTGCACGACACCAAGGCGCGCATGTTCGGCACGATTCGGGGGATGCCCAGGGACCAGCGGACCGTCTGCCTCGACCACCTCGTCTGGGGATACGGCCCGCAGCCGTTCTACCGGTCCTGGTTCGAGATCGACGCGCTGGCGCCCGCCCCGTACTGGTACGAATTCGCCCACAGGTGGCAGCGCTACGTTCGTCAGTTGTATCGTCCGAAGCGGCCAGCGGACCGCTCGAACCGTGTCGTGTTCTTCCACAGGACCGGAGGCGGCGGCCGGGCCATGGCGCAGGCCGACTTCGAGGCGTTCGTCGGAGACCTGCAGGCGAGGCACCTCGACGTCACCGTCATCAGCGGCGGCGACCAGTTCGACGACATCGTCGGCCTGCTGGAGATCATGCAGGACGCCTCCTGCGTCCTGGGAACACACGGGGCAGGGCTCGTCAACGCGCTTTACGCGCGCGATGGCGCCGCCCTGGTGGAGCTGCGAACAGGTCCATCGCCTATCACCCAGCGACGAGACGCACGCGCGCATTACCCTGACCCGGTTCGCTGGCAGATTACGCTTTCGAGACCAGGCTGTTCGAGAACGTCGCGCTCGACGCAGGGCTGTCGTACGTGTCGGTGGATTTCAGGATGTACACGGCGGATAAACCCGGCGGCTTCCCAAGCGAGCGACGACGACGCCTGGCCGACGTGATCGTCAGCGCCATGGCAAACCAGATCGACGTCGACCGCGACGGCGGGTCCCATCGGAATCCCATCGTCCTATAAAGTACGACAGGGGGTCGTGCCGTCCACTCAGCACTGGCACAACTGGTGTCGTTGCCGTCCCCGGCGACGACGACGGTCGGCGTCGGACGCGGGCAGGGCCAGGTCGAAGATCAGGTTGAGCAGTTCCCGATCGAAGCTCGGGTTGCACAGGAGCGTTCTGGCCGGGCGCGACGCCAGGAAGATCAGTTTGGCGGCTTCCGAGCACGCCGCGCGATGCCTCTCGACGACGGATGCGACCGCCGGCGCCGGTGCCCCATCGCAGACCAGGTCGACGATGGTGGGGACGGCGGCGGCCGCCTCGACCACCTTTATCGGATCGCACCCGCACTGGGCGACGTTCACCGACCGCACGGTCCCCGTCTGTGCCATGACGTTCATCAGGCGGGCGACGGCGTCGTCGCCAACGACGTTGAACTCCAGGTTCAGCGACTGGAGATCGGGCAGCGTGGCCAGGGCGTCGGACAGGAGGGACGCGCCGGCGGCCGTCAGGCCACAGTCCGCCAACGACAGATCGGCCAGGTTCGCATGCCCTTCCAGTCCAGCGCAGAGCGCCTGGAGGCCTTCGTCGCCCAGGCCGGCGTTCGCCGACAGGTTCAGGAGTCGCATCCGACGCGGGTCGACCCGCATGGCGTCGGCGAGGACGACGACGTCGTCGCTGACCAGGTCGCATCCCTCGAGGATCAGCTCGGTGAGGCGAGGGAGAACTCGCGCGATGACGACGACGTCGAGGTGCTCCCGGGCGGAATTCCCCGACAGGTCCAGGTGATGCAGGCGGGCGAACGCCGGCTCCAGATCGGCCATCAACCCCGCCGTCAGCGATGCGCATCGCTGCAGGCTGAGCCAGCGGCACCGGCAGTGCAGGACGAGGTCGACCTGGCCCGGCGACATCACCGCCACGTCATCCATGAGCAGGCGCGCGACCCGAAACGGACGCCCCGCCAGGATGCGGTCGATCGGCACCCCGTCGCCGTCGTCGTCATCGTCACCCGCAACCACCACGACGTCGTCGAGGTGACCACCATGCAACGGCTCCACGCGCATCTCAACCGCCGACCAAGCACCAAGTACCCACTTTGCTCCCGCACTCTCTGCCAGTCGATCGTTCCGCGCGCACAAAACACGAACGGCGCGCAGCCCACCGGCGCGTCTGCAGTCCACGCACGGAGGAGACACCTCATGGGGATCTCGATTCGATCGATTGGCCTGGTCCGATCGCGCGACTCTATTTCTTCTTCTTGGTCTTGCCGGCGGCGCTCTTTGATCTGGCGGCCTTGACGCGGCGCTCCATCTCGATCTTCATGGCGACCTCCTTGTCGACGACGGGCAGCTCGGCGCGGCACGGCTCCGAGGCGAGATCGACGGGCCAGATCTCGTTCGCGTTCCTGTTGGGCTGGCGTGTCAGCGATTGTTCAAGCACGCGAACAAGCCGCGACCGACGGTTCCGATGCTTTGTCGCCAGCGGCTAGAAGCGCCTTAACGCACGGGATACTGCCGGCGGCCACGGCGAAGAACAGGGGAGTCGAGCGTCTGGACAGGGCGAACCTCATCATCTTTCCGGCAGGCGTCGCGTACCACCTCGGATGGCCGCCAAGGTCACATGGCAGTTTTGTGTCAAACGGGACGCCCATCTACGACAGGCTGTCGGTTGCTGTAACGATGAGGACTACGGCGAATGCATACCTTGAGCAGTTCCTTGAGCATCTTCGCATGACCATTCGCAGCCGCGATGTGCATTGCTGTGAACCCCTCCGGATGGCATGCAGCGATATCGATTTCCTTGCCCAGTGCCTTCATCAGTTTGCCCAAGCGGGCCGTGTTCCCGCTAGCCACGCCTGCACAGATCGTCATCCCATCACGTATATACATGCCGAGCGATATGCGGCGCCCGTCTACATTGGTAGTAGTCCAACTGGTTTGGTTTGCACTTCGCGTATCGCTGTCGGACGGGTACCGTGAGCCACTTTTTCTCGGGCGCCTCGAGGACGGGACGGTCCTCTGGCTTGATATCAACGATCAGGTCGCAGTTCAGCTCGGGGCGCGTCTGTAGCGCCTGGTCCACAGGTTCCCGTTGCCCTTCGCAGAACGGGTTGCACCCTATCTGTAGGTTCCGGATCGCTTTGTTCGACGAAATCACGTCCGACAGCGTCGACGCCGAGGTCTCGCCTGCGCAGGATCACCAGTTACGATAACGAACGTACGGCCCGGTGGTACGAACCATGCCAACCTAGTGCATTGTGATGGAGAGACAGCCGGCAGAGCAAGGACGACTTTGCGACAGCGTTGCACAATTCGGACAAGGCGTCGTCGTCGAGCCTACGCGGAGACAGTCAGGCACCGAGTTCGCGCACAGAACGGCGAAACGTACGCGGTGCCAGCCAGGTCCAGGACCTGAATCCCGCGATTCGCACCCAACGTTCGGGCTAGCAGTACGGCGTGCTCGATCGACAGTTCGCACCCGGCCAGCTCGACGGCATACACGTTCGTCGACGCGCTCAACGCGTTGCAGATTTGCTCGAATTTGCCGAGGTCGGCGACGACCTTCCCGTACGACAAGTCCAGCACCGGACCGATCGCCCCTGTCGAGATCGCGTCGACCAGCGCCGACGTGCTCGACGACGCCGCCAGGACCATCGGCTGACCAGCACGCCAATGTCGTTTAAGTGGCCGTCGCGATCGATACTACCGTACACTGGTGTGCCTAATAATAGTAAACAGGTGCGCAGACGACGTTGAACGGAGCGGTTCCCGCGGAGCAGTCGGGTGGGACCAAAAAAGGCGCGTTTGTGCGCCGGACATTGGACGGGCGCAGTGCCGATGGACCTGGTCGCGCGCCTGCTGATCACCCTGATCGTCGTCGCCTTCGCGGCCATGTCGGCGCGCATCGTCATGCGCACGATCCAGCGGCGCAACAGGTTGATTGCTGTAGAGCGGGGTATGTGCGGCGGGGGCAGGGTGCGCGCGCGCGGGGACTCGCACGTCTGACGCGCCCGGATGCGGTATACAGAGTACGCGACGCTGCGCCAGCAACGCGATGACATCCAGTTCCATATCGACTGGGCACTGAGTTCCAACGACAAGAACGAGGTCAACAGGTTGCTGATTGAACGGAATAACCTGGATAAGCGGCTGGAGGGCGTCCAGCAGAAGTATGCCAGGATACAGGAGATGGGCGCATTCACCCCCAAGAAGCTTTTGTGACACGCAATTACGGTTCTGCCTCGTCCCAGGTGTCCGCGTCCTTCTTCACGATCCGTCCCCCCGGTAGACCATTATCCTGTACGACAACGAGGAGTTACCTGACGATCGACGGCGCCTACATTCCATGATGATCGCGGTCAAGTTCTATTGTACGACGTTCAAATTCAATTGTAAGACGGCACATGGTACTGCTCAGAAATGGGGTGAGCTGACGACCTGGTTTGGGCAGATACATTCGCCAGGAACCGTGTGTTTGAAGATGTTTACTGGGTAGACCGTTGCTCAGCGATGCGCGGGCACATTGGCTGTGACCTGGGCGATTTCCATTATTTTCGTTTGTTGCGTTATTCCTGACGCGACCCGCTGGCAGTCGCGATTACTGATGCTCAAAGCCCATTTCGAAATCGATTGTCTTGTTAACCGCTAGAAACACGCTGGCAGTAGGTGCTGCAACGAACGCAATCTGCTTCCCTGTCAACGGTGCCTTGTGCTTAAACGCGATGCTTACAATGCCAGCCACAAGCAGGCCGACCACGTTCCACGAGGCCAGCGCCAGAGCGACGAATCGGACAGGGTATATAGCAGGGTGGCCGTGTTCCTGTTCCGTTTGCCACTCTGCCTTACCGTTCGGCGACATGCCGGCGAGCGAATCGCGTCGGTCCATTGACTCGCATGTGATCAGGATCGCAACGGCGAGCTGACTCAGCACCATGTGGGCCAGATGAACACCGGTGGCCCAACGCGGGTAACTCCTGTGCCCAACGGCAAACCTCCCGTACAGGTAGGCGCAAGACATCGCGGTACAGGTGGCGATCAGGCCTCCGACGCACCCGCAGGCAATGATCGCGTATCGCGTCCTATGGAGCGGATTTCGACCGTTCGTAGGTTCCGCTCCGCTCCCGTCCCATACGGAAACGGCCAGAAACGACACACAGCACTGGGCGGCCGACAGGGCGATGACGCCGACAGAGAACACCGTCAGCATCGCTTTCCGCACCATGGCATAATTGCTGGACGACTTCTGGAACCCCACAGGCAGGCTGGCTGACGGCCGACTCATATCACGAACGATCTCGTGGTTCTGAAGGCCATTGGCCTTCCGGTCAACGTGACCAGACCTTCCAAATTTAGGAATCTGGTTACCTATTTCGGCGATCCCAGATTCGTTGTCAATGCTATTTTCGCCTGAACGCGTTGGACTACTGGTAGGTACGAAGCTGAATGCAGTTATCGTGGCCCTTGTTCGAAATTGTTTATGGAACGCGCATCGCGTCGTCGGATCAGATCGTTAAACAGGTCCATTAGAGCGATCCGGTGGCCACTGGTGGCGATTTGTGCTGACGACGAGACATCGCCTGGCGGTGGCGCTCCTCGGAGCGGTCCTTGCGACGCGATGGGGCGTCCTGACGCGCGTGGAAAGGCTGTTCCTGGTAATCGTCGCGCTGAACACTCTTGCGATGGTGGATCCGTGCTTCTTGCTTCCGAGCCAGCTCGTCCTCTCCCCATTTCTTGACGGCCAGGCGGATGACCTCGTCCTTGGATAACAGCTCCACTAACATGGGCAACCGAATGTCAGGAGTGCACCTGATAGCGGGATACTGATCACACTGTACATGGCTTGCGCAAGGGGTGCCCGTTCTCGTCGACCGTGATCGGTGGCAGATGTGTGACCCCGTTCAGGTCGGCGGTGGCCAGGAAATACTCCTTCCTGGCCGTCTCCTCGTCAATGCCCTGCGACATGAGAAGCTTGGGATCGTCCGGCGGCTCCATGTACTTCGGGTCGTGCCAGCGCTCGCGCGCCGCCCGCTCCACCTCCTTGTCCAGCATCACCATATCGTCCACCTGCGCGCTTGTCGAAATCGATGAATCCTGCCGTCCGCCCACGCCGACCACACAAATCTAGGAATGCGTTCCCCGACCCTGCCTGCGTTGCGCCTCCTAAACGGGCTCCTGACGAGTCCCGACCCGACCCGTGCGCCCCCCGTGCGCCTCGACACGACTTGACAATCGCCGATCCGAGCCCCTACCTACGCCGGCACGCGTCGACCAAGCGCCACCGCATCCCGGCGAACGGTCGAACAATGTATAACAGACGTCCTGCCAGCCGCTGACGTCGTGGGGCAGGCAGGGTTCCGGTGGGCGGCGCCATTGTTGGCGTTGCGCGCGCGCACCCATTAATGAGCAACGTGGGCGTCCGCATGCTGCTGCATCTGGCGTCGCGACGCGTCATCGTTGGCGCCCGGCAGCAGCAGCAGCACCCGTCTGCCTACGCCGCCTGGGCGGGTCGTCACTGTCGCTGCTATGCGGATCACCGATCGCGTCCGCCTCACGATGCGGCCGGCCGGTCCGCCCCGCCTTCGCCGGCGTACGTCCGGTTCCTGCGCGCTCCTTCCATGCCTCGTGCGGTCCGGGCTCTGCAGGCGGAAACCGCACCGGGCCGGGCCCTGGCCGTGTTCCACTCCGTTCTGGAGACGGGCACACGCCCCGAGATCGCCTTCTACCAGGCCATGATGTCGTTCTGCAGGCGGAACCTACCGGGGAAGGCGCCGCATATCCTCAGCACGGCTGTCGGGCGCGGGATTGTCCCCAACGACACCCTGTTCGGGACGTTCGTCCACGCGTGCCTGGCGACGGACCCGCCCATCTTCCAGGAGGCCCTGGACCTGTACACGAGGCACGGCCCGCGTACCCATTCCAGCATCTACGCCATGGCGCACCTGTGCCGGAAGGCGTCGCATCCCGACGCGGCGCTCCCGCTCGTCGCCGACGTCGTCGACAACGACGTCGAGATGTCGACGAGGCTGTTCTCCATGTTCGCCGCCTGCTGCGCGGAATCGTCGTCCTCGGTCCAGGCAGGCGCCGATACCGCCGAACGGTTGCTGGACATGATCCGGACCGGGTCGGTCGACCCCGGACACGTTGTCGACGCGTCGCTCGGCAACCTGGTTAAGGCGCTGCTCGCCGACCACCGTCTGAGCACGTCGTTGCAGGCGCTGGACGTGATGAACTCCATCGGCCTGCCGCCGTCGATGCCGGTCTGCACGAACGTCCTGTCCGCCCTGGGCGACGCGGACCGGCTCGGCGACGCGATGGCGCTGTTCAGGACGATGGTCGACAGGAACCTGATGATCTCCGGCCCCGTCTTCTCGGTCCTGTGCGCGTGTTCAGGTCGCGCTCGCGATCGTGCATCCCTGGAGGCGCTGCATCGGTACGCGATCGAACACGCGGCCGAACCGTTGCTGGGCGACCCGTTCGTTGTTGCCGCGTTGGCGTCGGCGTACGGTCGGTGCCAAGACGTGACGGCCGTTCGCCAGCTGGAACGCATCGCCCAGGACCGCTGCTGGGCCGACGACGACGAAGTCATCGTCCGGACGTTCATCTCGGCGTACGACCGCTGCGGGGATGTGCAGGCCGCCGCGGCCGTCTTCCAACGGCGAATCGGCCGGCCGCGATCGGCGCCGCCAGACGTGTCGACGTTCAATGCGATGATCGCCGCGTATAGCCATCACGGCCGGTTCGCCGACGCCATCGACGTGATCGCGCGTCTGAAGGGCGCTTGCCTGCGCCTGAACGTGGCGGCCTGGACCAACATCCTGTCCGTCTTCGTCAACGCGCAGCGCGTCGTCGACGCCATGGCCACGTTTGACGAGATGGTGCGGGCCAAGATGGACGTCGACGCCCCTGTGTTCACCCGCCTGGTCACCTGCTGCGGCCGTGCCGGCGACGACGCCGCTGTCCGGAAGCTCGAGCAGTACGCGCAGAGCCGCGCCGCCCTGTCCGGCAATGGCCTCGTGGCGTGCGCGTTCGCCTCCGCCCATCGCAGCCGCGGCGACGACCCGCGACTCGAGGTCACTAACAATGGCGCCGACGCCGTTGCTGGCTAACGAATCAAACGCTCTGCGTGGCGGCTCTCGCCCGGTTTGAGTAGGTTGTGACTTCGCAGGTGGACGCCGACCAGGGCCTGTCTCTGGGCTTGCGTCCCGTTGTTTTTATTTTTATTTTGGCCGAGCCGACTATTCCGCCCTGTTTTGGACGTCGTTTCGTATCGTTTTTTGGCGTCGCCGGTCGCCTCGGCACAGTCGGGTGTCGTGTGTCGTGTGTCGGTTCGGGGGGATGATGTTGGCGGGCGATGCCGCCGACCTCGTGCGTCGCGTCGATGCGTGTATCGAGGCGGGCCGCGGGGCCGGCACCCTCGTCGGGATTCGGACGGGCGAGGTCGTCGTTGTCGACGACGACGGCAGCGGCATGCGGTTCCAGGTGCGGATTGCACAGAACCTGGTGGCCAAGGAGGCGTCCGATGCGCGGCAGCGCGTCGCCCCGCGGTTCCCGTTCCTGCCGCCGTTCGAGACCGGCCTGTTCGTCGGCGATCTCGACGACCAGCACCGCCTGCTGCTCAACAAGTTCTGCATCTCCGCCCGCCACGTCCTCGTCGTCACGACCGAGTTCGAGCCGCAGAACCGCAACCTGACGGCGGGCGCCCTGCGCTGCATCATCCCGTGCATGGACGCCCTGCACGGGCTGGCGTTCTTCAACCACGGGCCGGACAGCGGCGGCACACAGCCGCATTTCCATGTGCAAATCATCCCCCGGCGCCAGACCGACCAGCTGGACGACGTCCCGCTCGCCGACGTGATCGCGCGTCACGACCACGTGCCGCCGTTGCAGACGTTCACGATCGACGTCTGGCGCTTCCGGCACCGGGCCGTCCGGTTCAGCGAGCAGGCGCCGGCGACGCCCGACGCCGTCGAGCAGCTGTACCTGTCGATGCTGGGCGCCCTGGCCCTGGACTCGGCCACGTCGTACAGCTGGCTGCTGTGCAGCGACTTCATGGTCGTCGTGCCGCGATCGTCGAGCCACTGCATGGGCATCGGCGTGAACTCGCTGGCGTTCGCCGGATGCATCTTCCTGAAGGACGAATCGCAGATGACGACGTTGCAGCAGGACGTGGGCGGGCCCATGCGGCTGCTGGAGCGCATCGCCACGCAGGCATGACGAGGTTAAACGCTTTACTGATCTGCAACGTTGCTCAGTCGCGTTCCGTCATCGACTCGTCGTCGGTCGTCGTCGCCGTCGACGGGTACCCGTCCGCGCACGACAAGGCGATGCGCTTCTCGTCGACGAGGCGGCGCCACAGTTCGCACCATTTGATGATGACCCGGAACATGGTGAAATCCTGGAACACGCGGCGACGCGCCTTGACGCCCTGCGCCTCGCTCTGCTTCAGGTTCTTCAGCGCGTCGCTCATCGTCTGCGCCAGCTCCTCGACGTCGTTCGGGTCCTGCACCAGCCGCCCTTCGATACCGTCGTTGATCTGCTGGCGAATGCCACACGCGCGCGTACTGATGACGGGCAGGCCCTTCAGCATCGCCTCGGTGCAGGAGAGCCCCCAGCCCTCCTTGATCGAGTTCTGCATGACAATCTGTCCACCGCGCGCACGCGTCGTGTCAGACAGGGGCACCGCACACACACACCACCGGCTGACGGCAGGCAACTCTACCAGTGAGCAACGGTGCAACGCGTTGACGATCAGGGCGTTCTCCTTGCGCGACTCCATCGGCAGCGACAGGATCGCGATCTGCTCCTGGATGTCGCGGTCCAGCTTGGCGTACTCGTCGCAGAGCTCGCGCAGGACGGCGCCCGCATCCGGGTCGTCCTGGATCGAGCCCGGGTCGGGCCCGGCCAGCACGAGGCGCACGCTGGCCAGCAGGCACGCGTGCCGCTCCCGGGATCGTTTCTGCCTGCGACTCGACAGGTACAGGTGCTGCGGGAACGCATTGGTTCAGCTGAACCACCTCGCGTGTGTGTGGGCACGCCCGCCCGCCGCCCACCTGGTCGCGTTTCAGGCGGACGAACGCGCGGAACAGGGGCATCCACCCTTTGAGTTCGTCCCAGCGCGACACCTGCGTGATGATCGGGCGGAACAGGAAGCCGAACTCGTCCGGGTCGATCGCCGACCCGAACGTGCCGTCGGCGTGCACGCGCCGGACCGTCGCCCGGTACGAGCGGGTGCAGAGCGGGTGGTGCGGGCGGATCAGGCCGGCGTTCGCCAGGATGTTCGTCACGTCGGGCGGCGACAGCTCCCGGTTCTTGCTGTCGGTCGGGTCGATGCCTGGCGGGATCACCACCGCCCGCGTCGTCAGGAACGACGGGATGTACTCGGTGGCCGAGAACACCGACTTGTCGGCGCACTGCACGATGACGACGACGACGACGTTCAGTGCACCCAGCTGCTGCCTGATCGTGAACAGACAGATACCTGGACGTATGGGCGCAGGAAGTCCCAGCCGGCGCGGGACGCCTCGTTGGCCTCGTCGGACCCGATGTGGCACCGGAACACGATCACGACATTGTCGTTCAGGGCGCGCAGGCGCGGCGCCATCCCGATCGTCTGCGGGTCGTGCAGGACGACAATGTCGCCGTCGGCGACCTGCGAGACGAGCTCGTCGGCGGCCGCCCTCGTCACCGCCTCGTAGTCGGCCACGTCCTGTTCGGTGATCACGTCGCGCGACCCGTCCTCGGCGACGTACCCGTGCAACAGCCGGTGCACTGCGCCATGGGGACGTCAGCGATGGGGCAGCACGAGGCGCGCGCGCTCCCCCTACGTCGTTTCGTCAGGTTGAAGAAGCGGCTCTTCCTGTCGTCGTCGGGCGTCAGCACGAGCCAGTAGGCCTCGAAGCCCATGCGGCGCAGGACCTGGACGTTGGACGGGAGGACCTCGGCGACGCCGCCGCCCTTGCCCGTCGAGTTCACCATGATCATGCGGGGCTGGCGACGCAGCTGCCGCATCTCCAGCGCCAGCATGTTGCCGTTGTCGCACATGTCGCGGACGGCGTACGTCAGGCGCGGGTCCGCCTCGTAGTCGGACAGGCGCGGGCCCAGGGGGACGACCACCTCGACCAGCGACGCCATCGCACGCTCGCCCACTGGCACGCACCCGCAGCAGCCGTATATGGTGCCCAAGCGGACGCACCTGTCTCCGACGGTCTCCGACGGTGCCTCACCGCCGGGCGCGGTTTATTGCGCCGACGAAGGATCGTTGCGCTCGAACTGGTCGTACAGGTCGACGGGGTCGAGGCCGGCGTCCAGGGCGACGACCCAGACGATCTCGGCGCGCGTATGGTACAGGGCGCCCATGTACTGCCAGGCGGTGGACGCGAACGCGATGGCGGCCGCCCGGTCCGAGATCGGGCGGCCCGCCAGCCGCAGCACCTGCAGGAGTTGCCAGGCGGTGCCCGCCGGGCCGCAGAACGACACGCCACGACCGAACCGTCGCTGGAACAGGTCGTACGTTGCGACGCGGACGGCGATCTCGCCCGGGCCGGCGACGTGGCCGATGCGCAACGCGGTCAGGTCGGACGCCAGGACGGCGCGCGTGTAGTCGTCTGGGATGCTGTACAGGTACACGCCGCGTCTGGGCCGCTGGCCGGACCGCGCCCTGGCCTGGACGATGGCGCGCGCCACCAGGTCCAGCGGCAGCGCCACCTCGTCGACCTGCGCCCGCAACGACCGCGTTGAGCGGATCGCGAGCACTTCCGGCGGGTACGAGTGCAGCAGCGAGAGCGCTCGCGGCTGGATTCGATCGCACAGCGCCAGCAGCGCGCGGTCCAGGTCGTCGCGCGCTGGACGCCCACCACGCCGCAGGTCCCCGCTGAGCTCGTCCAGGCCCATGGTGATGGTGCCCAGCGCGAGGAACGCCCGGTCCAGGTCGTCGACGACGGAGTCCAGCTCGACCGGGTACCCATCGGGGCGCCGCTCGTCCCTGACGATCCCGACCGGGTCCCGGAACGCGTCTAGGAAGTCGCTCGGCGACGTCGCCTGGTCGTCGTCGTCGTCGACGATCGTGCAGGCCGCCAGGGCGTCCAGGCAGCGCTGGAAGCGACGATCGGCAACGGCGCGGACGGTCGCATCGGGGTGCCCGGGGTCGCTCTCCAGGCGCCACTTCCAGAAGAAGGCCCGGCGCCAGTGCTGGACGAGCCCGGCAGGCGTCTCCCGGATCGGGGGGACCATCGCCTCGGACAGCTTCCCGTACGCGTCGTCGTTCGGCGCGTCGCCGCTGACGAGCCGATCGAACCCGGCGCCGCTCCTCCTGGCGTAGTCGGCGAAGGCCAGCAGCGTTCGCGGCGACCCGCCCTTGATGGTGAGGAGCGCGTACGCGTCGGCAGGGCAGGCGATGCGCCGCCAGAGCCGATCGTGGAGGTCGCCGAGCAGCCGCAGGGCGCTGTGCCAAACGGCGCCGGCCAGCGCCCGGTTCGCGTTGCAGTCGAGGGCGCCCGTCTGGAGAGCGTGCGCCAGCAGCGCGCTCTCCCAGTGCACGCCGGCCGTCAGCGATTCGGCGCCGGCATCGCGCGCCTGGTGGCCTGCGTCCACGATGCCGCGGGCGACCCAGTACGCAGGCGGCAGGTCGGCGCTGAACGAGGCCGGCGGCGGCTGTACGGCAGCAGCGCCTTGGTTCTCGCGGGCGATCCGGTCGGTGATGGATCGCAGGACGGCGTCGATGTCCAGACGGGGCGTCGCCATCCCCACAGCGCAGAGCCAGGTACGGCCCAGCAAAGATATTGCTGACGATGATCGAGGACGACGAACGCGCGGGCCTACTGCGACGAACGTGTATGGATGGTCGAGGACGTTCGCGCCGTGACGCCTATCGCAACGTCGAACGGCAGCAGGACGCTGCTGTCCATGCCAATGATGCTCAGGCCGGCCGTACCCATCCTGTACACACACGACGAGTGTGAGAGCGAGGTCCAGGGGCGATGGCACCCCCACCGAACGACGACCGTACATGGAGTGCATCAAGTCGGGGTCGCACCCGGGCAACTGAACCGGCGACGTCAGACATCCACGAGACGAACTAGCGGCGCGTCGCAAGCGCTTCCATGCCCACCTTGCCGAACCCGCCACACACGGTCTTGCACGACAGGTTGAAGTCACGATTGGACGACTTGGCGGTGTACTGCTCGGCGCCCAGCAGGCGAAGGGCCGCCCCGACTACAACAAGCGCACAGCATTCAGCAAACGCAGGCGATCGATGACACGCAGGAGATATATATACGCCAGTAGGAGTAGCAGGAATCGGCAGGCTTGTTCGTTCGGCCATGGTACCCGTCGCCCTGCTTCCTGATGCACCACGCGATCGTTCTTCGTCGCTGGTGCCGACTCAGCCGGTCCAGTCGGCCCATCAGGAACAAGGACGCAACGGCAATGTACGTCGAGCCGCCTGGACGGGGCGCGTTAGACAGCGGCCCAGGACGGCGCCTGCCTCACGCAGAGACGTACCGTGCCCTTCCTGGCCAGGCGCGAAACCGAACGCGCCGTCGAAGCTGACACACTTCAGGAGGTACTCCGTTGCCAGGTCCCGGTCGATGCCGCCCCAGTCGCCGGCCATCCACGCGACCGCACACCTGGGCGTCCTTCATCAGCGAGCAGCGGCGTCATACGAACGCACGTGGGGGTCGGGGGCGTTACGCGCAGAACGTGAACCGGCTATCGATATCGGTGCTGGCGATCGTGGGCGCGAAACTGCCCGTTTGGATCAGCAACCGACCGACCTGCGGGATGCCCTCGTCGACAACGGAACGTACCTGCCATCGGGGCGCTGCAGCGCACCCATCGACCGAACGATGCCGCTCCAGTCAAAGCCGGCGAAGTCGTACTCCAACGCGAACAGCGTGCAGACTGGAGGCAAACGTGGTTCAGGCAACCTCCTCCATCGGCAGCAGCGCGGCCACGTACGCGCGGTGTACGTCATTGCCAGATGGCCTTCATCGTGGCGATGAACGGGCATGGTTCCGCTCGGGTCGTACGACGCCCCGAGGTACGATCCACCGCGAAACCCGCCGACACGGTCGCTCCTGACGAACTGCGCCATGATCCAGGCGCAGATGGCGCGCGCCGCGGCGCCCGCCGGCCGCGCGTCCAGCAGGTCCAGCGCCGCGACCGTGAAGTACAGCAGCGTCATGCGGTTGGAGCAGAGCGGCGCGTAGACCGACGGCAGCGCCTCCAGGTGGCGGCCGAAGAACCGGCGCTCCACCTCGCGGTCCATGATCGGCACCATCTGACGCGAGAGCGGACGTGCGCGCGCGCGCGGCACTTCATCCGCGGCCCGGCAGCAGCCGTCCCAAATATAGGATCCACACTGGGCGCGCTGCATGCAGCTCGGACTGATTTTGCCACCATGCCCACCACCTCCTGACGATGGGCCACGTCTCGCCTGTATACACGAGATTGCAGCAGGCACGTGGCCGAGCTGCAATGCAGTGCAGTCGCCCAGTGCAGTGCCCAGTGGTCCAAAAATAGGCCGACGGGGAGTGTGTAAGAGGGGACCCCCCGAAATAGGTTGGTGCCCCCCGGGAGAAGGCGCGTGTCGCGACGCCCGCGCCTCGGCTCTCCCCAGCGGGGTTTGACCTGAATCACGCCTTCGGCGAGGGGGCGACGGAGCACGCGCGCGCGCCCCCCGGTGCATGACGCCGTCATAGTCAGGTGAGGTCGTCGCCGCTGCTACAAAGCTGGCGGCGTCGGCGTCGGCGGGGGTGTCGACCGCCGGGCGGTGGTTCATCGACGAGCATGGCAGGCGACTGATCATGCGCGGCGTCAACCTGTCCGGGTCGTGCAAGCTGCCGTTCCGCCCGTACCTGCCATCGTACGAGGACGGCGATGGCGCGTTCTTCAACGACCTGGACGTCAGCTTCGTCGGGCGGCCGTTCCCGCTCGACGAGGCCGACCTGCACCTGAGCCAGATCCGATCGTGGGGGTTCAACGTCATCCGCCTGGTGCTGACCTGGGAGGCCGTCGAGCACTTCGGCCCGGGCATCTACGACGACGACTACGTCGACTACCTGATCGAAATCATACGACGGGCGTCCCGCCACGGCCTGTCCTGCTTCCTGGACCCACACCAGGACGTGTGGTCGCGACAGTAGGCGGTCGTCGTCGTCGTCTCGTGCGTATCCGTTGGTGGCTGACGACGCCCGTTCTCGGTGGACAGCTGCGGCGGGAGCGGGGCCCCGAACTGGACCTTGCGCCTGGCCGGCCTCAACGCGGAGGCGTTCCTCGAGTCGGGCGCCGCCATCTGCCACTCGCAGTGGCTGAAGGCGGACAAGCGGCGTCGCGTCGAGGAGTACCCGGCGATGATCTGGCAGACGAACTGTAACGACGACACCTGCGTCTGCGGTTCCCGATGGCCTGACCCGTGCGCCCGCCTCCTCCCGTCTAGATGCCAAACTTGCCAGTGCCACCATGTTCACCCTGTTCTTCGGGTGCGTGCCATCGAACGTCGGGCGCGCGTTACCCGGGTCTCACTGAACGCACCATAGGGGTCGGCGGTTCGCGCCCCGGTTTCTCGTCGACGACGCCGATGGCGATGGCGCCCGGTACAACGTCCAGGACTATCTCCAGGCGCACTTCGTGTCCGCCATGACGTACGTCGCCAGGCGCGTCCACGACGCCGACGTGGCGGTCCTCGGCTGGGATTCGCTGAACGAGCCCGACCCCGGGTGGATCGGGTGCCCGGACATCACCGGGCACCTGCCCTGGCAGACGTTTCGCAGCGGGCCGACCCCGACGCCGTTCCAGGCGCTGAGGCTCGGGGCTGGGTACGCGGAGACCATCAGCGACTATCGCGTCGCGTGGTACGGCCCGACCTGGGACGGCCTCGTCGAGGTCAACGGCCAGGGCGCGTCGGCCTGGTTGCCCAGGCGGCCCGCGCCGCGCGACCTTCGCGCCGCCGGCCTGAACGCGGCGACCGGGACCCGCGTCACCGTCAACAGGGACGTCCTGAGGCACGTCGACGCGGCGATCGCAACGCCCGACCTGCCCGACGGCTGCTGCATCTGGGCCGGCCATGGCGTCTGGGACGCGACGTCGGGCGCGCTCCTCGACCCGGCGTACTTTGCGCCTCGGCACGACGCCGACACGTTCATCGACGCGTTCTGGTTGCCGTTCGTTCGTCGGTTCGCGCGTGCCCTGCGCCGCGTCGTCCCCCGCATGCGGATCTTCCTCGACCCGCCCGTCAACGAGCGCCCGCCGTTCCTCGACAGCGGCGCCCAGGACGACGACGACCTGCGTCGCGACCTGGTCTACGCCCCGCACTGGTACGACGGCCTGACCCTGATCAACAAGGACCTGTACCCGTTCAACGTCGACTACCTGCACGTCCTGCGCGGCCTGAAGACGCTGGTCGGCGCGCTGCGCCTCGGGTACCCGGCGATCAGGCGCGGCATGCAGAGCCAGCTGGCGCTGATCGCCGAGGAGGGCGCCGACCTCGTCGGCGACTTCCCCGTCCTGCTCGGCGAGATCGGCGTCCCGTTCGACATGCCCGGCGAGGCGTCCAGGCGCCGGGCGCTGGACGCCAACCTGCGCGCCATCGAGCGGAACCTGCTGAACGCCACGCTGTGGACCTACGTCAGCGACAACGACGACGTGTACGGCGACCGGTGGAACGGCGAGAACCTGAGCGTGGTCGACGGGCGCGGGCGGCCCCGCTGCGCCAGCGTCCTCGTGCGCCCGTTCCCCAGGGCCACCTGCGGCCTGGCGCGCGCGTTCGCCTTCGACGCGGACGCGTCCCGCCTGGACTTCCAGTTCGAGTCGTCGCTGCGCGTCTGCCCGTCGTGCCTCGAATCGCAGCCCTGGCCCCGGCAACCGATCGGCCTGGCGCCCGCCCGCCTCGTCACCGAGGTGTTCCTGCCCGCCACCCACTTCCACGAGTCGCGATCGATCAGCGTGGCGACGACGCCGGGCGACACCTGGGTCCTCGACTTCGACCGGCAGGTCCTCGAGGTCTACATCGGGCACCCGGGCGCCGCCGACCCGTCGTCGCCCCCCGCCGACGCCGGTACGCCCGCCTGCGACGCCTGCCGCCGTCCATGCGACGCGACGCGCCTGTCGACGCTGAACCGTCGGCACCGGGTCCAGGTCGCCGCCAGCGATGTCACCCCATCGGTCGCCCGACCCACCCGCACGTTGGTCAGCTGGGACGTGCCGCACCCGCCCCCGATCGTCGACGCGTCGTCGTCGATGCCGTCGGCCTGCCTGCGCCAGGCGCTGGAGCGCCTCTGCAACTGTTTCCGGTACCGGCGGCTCGCCGCGCACGCGTCCTAGCCCGCGCGCCGCTCGTCGTCGTCGCGTTCCGTTCCTGTCCGGTCCATCATAAATACGTACACGACCGACGCCGGTCATCCAACACGCGAGGCGGCTGACCGGATAGGCAGACGGCCGTCAGCGTCGGCCAGGGATTGCCTGGTGGGCACCGACGCCACCGGCTGCGCCAACCTGGCGTAACACGCCCGGGTCGTACGGGCGCCGACTTCAACGCCAACGGCGGCGGCGTGTACGCCGCGCTGTGGGACGCCGCCGGCATCGTCACCTGGTTCTTCCCGCGGGGCGCCATCCCGGACGACATCGTCGGCAACGCGCCCAGGCCGGACCAGTGGCCGCCCCAAAGCGAAGAGCCTGCGGGTACCGATCACGCGGGCAACGAGCGCGCCGGCGCCAACGAATGCCAGGGGCAACATCAAGGAGCGTCCAGGCAACGGGTGCCTTTGCAGCGTCGTCCTCGGCCCACACGTTGCCGGGCACCTCGACCTTGATGTTGACCATCCTCGGGACGCTGACGTGTGGCATCGTCATCGGCTAAGGGCCGGGTTTGTTTGTCGTATGCGATTCGCCCCAGTAGAACGGCCTACTGTGTGCAATACAATTTCGTTTCGGTTTAGGGCGGAACCTTCGGGACCCTCCCCACGCCACGCGCCCTAGCAGCCGCCCCGCTTCGTCTTCGGCCAGCTGGCCCACCTCTTCAGGACGCGCAAGACCCCGAACGTACTGAGCCGCGGTCGACGTTCGCTCTGGTCGCCCGCAGGGGCCACAAGGGGATCCGGCGGGCCGCGTCGCTTCAGCAGCATCTCGACAATGTCGTCGTGCCCGTTCGACGCGGCGCAATGCAATGGCGTCCTGCCGGCGATATCGCGCGCCTCAACGTTCACCTCGGCGGCGCGCCGCAGCAGCAACTCGTGGACGACGGCGCGACGCCCCGAGGACGCCGCCCTGTGCAACGGCGTCGTTTGGTATCGGTCGCGCGCGTCGACGTCGATCCCTGGGGCGGCCAGCAGCAGCGTGACGATCGGGGCGAACCCCAGGGCCGACGCCCAATGCAATGGCGTCATCTGGTCCAGGTCGCCCGCGTTGACGTCCACGTCGGGCGCCTTCAGAAGCATGCGGACGACGTCGTCGCGCCCGTACATTACGGCGACGTGCAGCGCCGTCTTCTGTAGGTGATCGCGCGCGTTCACATCGATCCCGGGGGCCATCAGCAGCAGCCCGACGAGGTGGCCCCGACCCGGCGACGTCGCTGCACAGTGCAGGGGCGCCTGCATGAAGTTGTCGGGCGCGTTGACATCAATACCGGGTAGGCGCAGGAGGAGCTCGACGACCGGTGCTTCGTCGCGCCACACGGCCCAGTGCAGGACGGCGCCGAACTGGCACCATCGCGCGTTGTTGACGAACGTGGCCCTGCCACCGCGGACGAGAAGGTCGCGGATCCGCCCGACGATCTCCTGTTGGTCGGCGGTGCTGGCCGCCCGCGCCAGTCGAACGAACCCAGGGGCACTGTCCACCAGGAAGCGCAGGGCACCCGGCGGCAGCATCTCGCGCATGGCAGGGATGTCGCCCCAGGTGCGCGTCGTCGCCGAGGCGATGGCGGTCATGAGCAGGCGCACGTCGAGCTGGTGGGCGGCCGCCAGCAGCCGGCACGTCGCTTCCAGGTCCATCGATGCGAGCCGGTCCCGGGTCCATTGCGTCGCTCGCGAAACCTACGTTGGACTGGTCGTCAGTGCCAGGCGTGTCGGCACAGCAACCCGCCCGCGGTGTACCTCGTTGATTCGAATCGCGTTCATGAATTGCACGACGAGACGCAGGTCGGGGTCGGCGATGCCCGGCAGGCAGACGGGGTCGTGGTCGCCGCATCCGACGTACCGCGTCATCTCGTCCAGCGGGCGGGAATGGGCGACGGCGGCCGACGTGTGGACATAGTGCAGGCCGCCGTCACTGGATCGGAGCGTGACCGCGTTCGTGCGCGCCACGATGACGATGAGCATCGGCAGGAAGCGACTGCTGGGATGGCCGCCGATGGGCATTGCGTCGCCGTACAGGGCCGTCAGGGTACCGATGGGTGTGTGTGAGAGCGACGTCCCGAAGTCCCCGGCACACGAACCCGGCGCCCTCCTTCGCGTTGGCGAGGACTATATCTGGACCCCGCGCCGTGCCAGGCCAAGGCGCACGCCCGGCACGGCGACTGGCAGAGTGGACACCGACACGTCATGCCGCGCCCATCAGCGCTCAGACGTACCCGCGTATCGCGATCGGGTCCAGTATTGACACGGGAGAGTGGCGGGCGCGTGCCCACACCAGAATGCAGTTACGACAACCTGGAGCCGTTGTCGACATCGCGTCGCGCTATGCACCGCATGTGATCGACATCGCCATCATATCCTGCTCGATGCTCAGCGCCATCTTCAACCTGTGCAAGATCGCACTGGGCCTGGCCGTCACGGACAGCATCGCCATCTCCATCCTGACCTGGCTGGCCGACGTGCTCACGGTCGCCTCGTCCGTCGGCCTCATCTACAGCTACAGGCAGCAGAACCAGCGCACGCGGGACACCCTGACCACCATCACCGTGACGGGCCTGACCAATCAGCTCCGGGCGTCTTACGGGAACGCCAAACAGGGCAGCCGGCACCTGCTGTCCATCCTCGATAAGCTCGAGAACACGAGGCCTGGCCGGTTTGTCGGCAACGACCTCGACGCCGACGAATGGCTTGCAATCCCGTTAAAACAGGGACAGAATCTCGGCTCCCTGAAGAAACTGTTGTCGTTCGCGACCCCGATCGAATTCGCCCGGTTCCTCACGTTGCAGCCGCCCCCACCCTCAGCGTTCGACTAAAACCGCAGCCATACCGATAGCCAGTGTGCTTGCAACGATAGGAACAATGCCGACGCACAGTGCCATCGTAGGACCCTGTGCCCGATTGCTCGACGAGGGGCACGCGCACCACATCTGGAGTCAAACCCGCTGAGCGATGGCGGACGTGGCCAACATCATCATCATCGTCTGTTCGATCGTCAGCGCCGTGCTCAGCCTGCTCAAGGTCCTGCTGGGCATCTACTTCCAGAACAACATCGCCATCTCGGTCGTGACCTGGTTCGGGAACCTGTTCGCCGTCGTCGCCTCGGGCACGCTGATCTACAGTTTCTGGCAGCAGAGCCGGCTCAAGAGCGACCTGCTGCACGCCATCCGGCTAGCAGGCCTGGTCAACCAGTTGCGTCCGGCGTACGCCAATGCGCACGAGGGCAAGTCGCAGCTCTTGTCGCTGCTGGAGAAGCTCGAGGTCGCCAAGGCGCACGACCTGATGGGCGAGACAGTGACCGCCGACGAATGGAAGGCAATCCCTCGCGAGCAGAACCAGACCCTGGACGCGCTACAGCGCCTACTCGGCAATGCGACGTCGTTGGGCTTTGCAGAGCAGCTCGTGAAACAGCCCCGGCCGTAATCCCATTAACCAGGCAACGCAGCCGCGCGCGTTCGAACAATGCAACACGATATATTAAACGCTTGGCAGTTGCGAAGCAATATTACCCAGCGTGATTCAAGGCGCGAACGAGAATGTCATGCGCCCAATCTCCGATGAGACGGCCGCCGCTGCCCCAGCGACGTCAGCCGTTGTATGCCAGGATGACCTAAGCAGCGGACGTCAGATGCCAATCAGCAACAAAGGGGGGAGAGGGTGGCGAGCATACCGAATCCAAAGAAAACGTCACCCGTCAGACCGAACGCTAGATAGCCACCTCCAGGCGCAGGCGTGCGTTTCGCGTTACGATCTGTGAACGCGGGGATGGCCTCGATGAGAGCTGTTGGCAACGGGGTGATTTACACAGCGAAACACCAGCGTCAAGCGCACCAGCGCGTACCCTGGAACGCGGACGAGGCCGATGACGTGCGGATGACAAATCCAGGCCGGTCGCCTTCCGATATTGTGAACTGGACGCCCTCACTGACCATGCACGTGTAGACGGTTCGCGAGGCGGGCGCCAGCGTCGACCAGAAGATGCGACGGGAGCAGAACCCGACAAGGCCTACACCCCACAATGACGGGTTGGCTGGCATGACACAGTTCGGATGCGAAGGTACCTCGTTGCGGCAACCGATCCACAGTAAGCGCCCCGATGCGAATGGACGGCGCCGCCTCGGACGGGAAGGCCCTATCGGAGAATAAGGTTGGGCAGCATTGAGGTTTCTATACAGACCTGGAACGTACCAAGGCAGTTCCAGCACATTGCGAGGAACCGTGAGACAGGAACGGACCCGGCTGATCGTGGATTCCATATCGCCGAGCAAGCGCTTGCTTGCGGCACCGCGAGGCGCGTGATCCAGGCAGGTGAACTGGCTGATACCACCAGGACCAGCAGGCAAACACCCACTCGTTATTGCACAGTGTAGGTGATAGGAGCGACGACAGCTGGACGCGCGGCAAGAGAGACCAGCACCTGATCCCCCACACTGTTCACATTGTAACTGGCGACTTCTCTCTGTACCATTACGTTCTGTCAGCGACAAGTTATCGACATCGCCGATAGGGCGCGACCTATCGCTGCCTCGATCCCGGTTATCGTGCCGGTCTCAGAGTCGATTGTCGCCGAAGAATAGATTATACAATTCGCATGCGCCCACAGGCCCTACAGTAACGTTGATGAGAAACGCGCCTGAAACAGCATTACTTGATGATCATGCAGACGCGTCGACATGGCAGAAGACGTGAGCGATCGGCATCTGAAAGGTCGCCAACCACGCCGCAGAAACAGCATTGTCTCTTGTCAACGAACGATGACAGTACGCTCGCAAATGCTGTTGATGGTATCACATATAAATGACAACGAGCAGCCGCGGGAAGCATACAGGTGCAAGCCGCAGGCACCGCCCCATTCTTGTCGACAACAGGCACAGTCGGTGGCTTTGCACTTTCGGCTGGCAACAGACGGATGAGACGGAAATGACGTTTCCGGCTCAGGACCTTCACATGGGCATTCCCCTAGAAAATAGGTCGACTCAGTGGACAGCGTTCGATACGAGATGCCACAGCGTACCTTCGACAAATGCCTAGCAGTATTCAACAGGAGCCTCCTGCGGGAACGCCGGCGCTTCTCCTGCGTCTGGGCGACCATTTCCCGAATTGAACCAAACAAATCTACGGCACGCCTGCATGAGAGAGCGAGAGAGAGAGAGAGATAGTTTCCGTGTCAATTCGGCATCATACCTGGCAAAGACGACTGCTCACTATCAACAGGTGACAGGTGGCCGGGAGACCAAGGTCGATCGCAGCGACAGGACGGACAGAAATAGGTGGCGTTGAAATCGTTCGTGAGTGCATCATACTGATCGCCATCGATCCCTGTGCGATAAACGCGTCAGCGCCAATCCCGTGTAATTCTCCTGCTAATTCGTACCATCGCAGTTGCAATGTACCCACAGGTCGCACTGGTCGCACTGGACCATGGGTTGGGAGTCATTTGTTCGCCACGACTGCAGGTATCGCGACGTCAGCGTGACGTCGAACAACAGCACCCATCCATGGAGACGCGACCTGCCGACAGATAGGGCAAAGCATGCATTGCCGTCGTGCTGACGCGCAGCTGCTACAGATTCGGGTGTCTTGATTGGCAAGATGTTGGCCGCACCCAATGCAAGGAGCACACAGCCCACACAGAAAGGCCGTCTCGGGAATCTGCCAGGAGCGTCACAACGCGCAACGTCGACAGCGGCACCGGCAAGGCACGTCTATTACCCTGTATAGACGAGGGCGCGTGCACGCCAGGTGCGTTCCAGAATCGCAGATGTCGCACTGGAGCAGCTGTTCGGCACAGTCGGCGGACCCGCACTCGATACAGATCATGCAATTCGGGCAACGCCAGCGCTCGCGACGGGCCAGCTAGCACAGCGTCAACCGATGGATACGCGGACGAGGGCAAAGGCAGCGCACCGTGATGGTCGTCGTCGCATCGCCGATGCAGTACGTGTGACAGCATTCTCCACAGTCGATGCAGATCAACTATGTCGGCGCCCGAGCGTCAGCCAGAGGCATGTGTACACGCGCGGCAGGCGCATCTGACAAAGTCGGCTGGGCTTCCGCCTCCAAGGCACATGACGCAGAGGTCAATGCAGGTCTCAGGGTCGATGAACGCGACAGCATATTCGATCCAGCATGACAGGGCCTCGTCCACCTCTTCGCCCACTCTCCCTACGAACATGCTCAACGTGAGGTCCTATACCTGGCAACCAGCGCACTGTACCGTTGTCCCTATCATCCTGCTTGTGAAGTAGGCCAGGAGGTGGCCTCATGGGCGACAGGCAATCTGATCTGGGCTCAGGGGGGCGTTGTACGCCCGCAACGTGTCCGAGCCTACCTTTGTCATTGTACAGCAGCGTTTCAGCCGTCAGGAACGCCCCCGCTGGAACGTCAACGGATTCGCGCTCGCCGCTGTCGCCGTCGACGACAACGACGACAGAGGCGGACGGTCGCACATCGGCAATGACGCCGGTGCGGCCGACGTGCTCGCGGGGCACACCGACCGCGTCCAGCAGGAGGGCGACCTGGCCGGCGCGCGGCGCCGTCGCCTGCCGGGTCGCTCGGGCCATGCGCTGCGTGCCCCAATGCTTCCTACGTACGTACCGGTCCTAATCCCCCCCGAACGTCGCGTCGACGGATGCCGCAAAGTGCACCCTGCCGAGCGGCACGCGGCGACCCAAAACGTAACCCTGTCGGCGCAGCGCATCGTGCCGTGGACGCCAAACCCGCAATGACAGTACCTATACGTGCAATACAGCGCCAAACCCGCAATGACAGGGTAGGTCCGACACCCTTTTAGCTCCAGCACGACACCCGGCCACGTTATGACCGCGCTCGTGCCGGGCGAATCCGAGTCGGAAACGTACTACACGGTTCGATGTGGAATATGAACCGGTACGTCGGAAATTGCGGGTGTATCCGAACAAGGGGAAGAGACACTGTGAAGTCCGCGGGGCCCGACTCGGTCGACGTGGCGCGAGGCAGGTGGACCCGTAGGCGGCCATGGACGGAGCGGCACCCGCCCCAAAGAGGAAGCGGGGGCGCCCGCGCAAGTCTGACGTACAGCTGGGCGAGCCACGGACGCCACTCGTGAACGCCGGTGATCACGTCGATGGAGCTGCTCCAAAGCGGAAGCGTGGGCGCCCGCGCAAGTCGGATTCGCTGCCTGGCGGCGTGCTGTCATGGAGCCCAGCCATGGTGGACGCGTTGCTCAACGCAATGGAAACGTATCGACACTTGCGGCTTGGTGGCGAGGCAAGGAGCGATGCCCGCCAGGCAGACGTTAATTGGGAGAGTGTATCGCGATCGTTTGCGAAAGCAACGTCCCTGAGCGTGCCAGTCCAGACGCTTAAGGCCAAGTACCAGGAGCTGAGCGCACAGTACCGGGGCATCCAGGCGGACGACGACGCGTCGGGCGATACGGTGTCGAAGCCGGCGTACTGGGAGGCAATGGTTGCCCATTTCGGGGGCGAGGCGCGCGATGTCGCCGCTGACGACGACGCCCGTGCCGAGACCGTGTCGGAGGGCCGAGCGACGCCGTCGTCTCCGCAGCGCGCCACGTCGTCGGCGTCCGCCGTAGACGACGCCGCGGTTCTCGCCCTATCCCAGATCGGGACGGACGTCAAGGAAGGCCTTGTCGCTCTCGGCCGACAGCTCCGCGCCGGCCTCGGGCACAGCAGCGCCGATGCCGACCGCGGGGATAACAGGACCGACGCGCTGCTCACCGAAATCCTACGCCAGACGCAGGACACCAACCGGTTGCTGCAACTGCTCATCGACGGAGCCAGCCGCGTCGGATAGGCGCCGACCGTTTCGGTCCGGTGCAGGATCCGAACGCCACCGTTTATCAAGACGACGCCCTATCGGCATATTGTTCCCCCATGAGGGATGGTTCATCACGTGCGCAGGTTCCCCATGTTGTAGAAACGTGTTGGAGCTGCCGATCCGAAATGCGAATCCGGTGCCGGAAATAGCGTTGGCGTGGTATTACCAGACAGTTCCTTCTGCCCGGGCGTTCGTCATCATGGTGGCGGCGTTGGGTCTTGTGGCCTGCTGTGCTGTCGGATGGGCGTTGCTGGCAACGGCCGGCGCTGCCGCCTCGGAACGGGGTCGGCGCGTTTCGTTCTCTGCGTCCGACGAGTACCAGTACTTCGACAAGGCAGAATCGCCGGTCGAGGTGGGCAACAGGCGCCAGATCGAGATGCGCCTGCTGACGCCGACCCCGCCCGCAGTCGTGTACCTGTCGCATGTCGACAACGAGGACGGTGTCGTCCTGGGTACAGTCACCGTCGACAACATCGCGTACGAGAAGGTTGTCAGGGTGCGGTACACGGGGTCAGACGAACCCGGCGCTGCGGGTGAAGTAACCGCCTGTCATCTCCGCACCTGGGGCGATCATCGACGAGACGACTTCCAATTCAGTGTCGACTTCCGCGACCGCGTCAGGCGCCTGGCGCCATCGATGGCGCTTCGTGTGGACATGACCCTGGTGTACGTTGTCAACGGTGCGCTGTACAACAACTACGCCAGCATTGAGATGTCGTCACCGGTCGCCGCCTGGGACGATGTTTGGCCGGTTTCCCAAACCATTCCAATCCCAGGCGCACGTCTAGACCAAGTTTCCCTGCTGCCGAACAACTTCCAAGACCTTAGGGGGTATAGTGGCGGCTGGCCGGCGGCTGAATGTCGTCGTCGCGATTTCAAAAGGCATCGTCGTTGGTCAGCAAGCGCATGCAAGTCCGACTACGACAGCGAATGCCTGCCCGTCCCGATATACGGCAGGCTGAGCACATCCCCACCGCTGAGTTCATCGCCGTGAATACACGTCGCCCTCTTGTTCTGAAAATATGATGAGGGGCCACTGCCCGGTTCTGTAACAATGAACCCAAGACCTTCCTCGGGAGCGGATTCCCAACTGGCTCCATGGTGAGGCACAGCGCCACCTGACCATCTGTGAAGAGGTGCACTGCTATCTATCGATCCATTAACCATGGCGCAAGGTAAAGCCCAGGAGCGCCCTGCGGACACGCCGTTCAAGCAGCAACGTCTGCCGGCCTGGCAGCCGATCCTGACGCCCAAATGGGTCGTAATCACGTTCTCCTTCATCGGCGTCGCCTTCATCCCCATCGGCGTCGTCATTGTCAACATCTCCGACGCGATCGTCGAGGTCGTCCAGCGGTACGACGACCAATGCCCACCGCCACCGTCATACTGCACTGTCAACGTCACCATTCCCGCTGACATGGCGCCTCCAATCTACTTCTACTACCAGCTGACCAACTTCTACCAGAACCACCGACGATACGTCCAGTCACGTAACGGGCCGTTCGTCCAGGAACGCCGCATGGCACTCAACGCGACCGGGGTGCGATAGGGAGCGACGCCCAGCTGCGAGGCGTGGGCGACCTGTCGCAATCCGACCTGAGCAACTGCGAACCGATCGTGACCTCGCCGGTGCAGACGGACAAGGTCCTGTACCCGTGCGGGCTGGTCGCCAACTCGTTCTTCACGGACCAGTTCAACGCGTCGCTGCTCGACCCGGTCACGGGCAACGAGACCGCCCTGGCCGGCGCCGACTGGGACGGCACCAGCATCGCATGGGCCACCGACGTCCAGACCAAGTTCAAGCTGCCGCAGCGCGCCTACGCGGGCGTCTCCAGGTGCTGCTCCCCCGCGCCCCCCGCGGGTATATGACGCCGCGCCCTAATGTCCGCGACAGGCAGACCGCTCGGCCGGGGATCCCCAACGTTGTCACGCTGCCGTCCGTGACGAATCAGGAGTTCATCGTGTGGATGCGCACGGCGGGCCTGCCGACGTTCAAGAAGCTGAACCGGGTCGTGGGGACGGCGACGATCGCGGCCGGGACGAAGATCCAGTTCAGCATCAGCAACCAGTTCCCAGTGCGGGGCTTCAACGGGCAGAAGGCGCTGGTCCTATCGACGGCGTCGGTGCTGGGCGGGAAGAACCCCTTCCTCGGGTACGCGTACATCACCGTGGGCGCCATCTGCCTGTTCCTCGCGTTCGCCTTCCAGGTCAAGCACTACCTGTCGCCCAGAACGCTCGGCGACATGACGTACTTTGCATGGAACACGGGCGACAGGCGCGTGCACGCCATCGACGCCGGCGCACCGACCGTCGGCGACGACAAGGAGGCAGGCAAGGACAAATCGGCAACTGCCGACCCATGATAGCAAATAGACACTCGACGTTCGTACAATGCAACTATTACTGTATTCGGTGTGGTGGGGCGTCGGCGCTCTCAGGCGACAACGTGCTCGAGCTCGACAACCGGACCAGGCGCGGCCGTCTTGCTGAACTTGGGCGTGCCAAACACGTCGTCCATCTGCTCGAGCGTCTTGCCCATCGTCTCCGGGACGAAGCAGTACGTGAACGCCGACATGCCCAGGCCGGCGGCGGCAAAGATCAGGTACATGCGGTAGCCGATGGCGCCAGAGATGAACGGCGTCACCAGGCCAATCAACGCATTGGCCGCCCAGTTCGCCATGGCGCCCGCGCCCGTGCCCTTCGCGCGAACCTGCTGGGGGAACACCTCCGACTGGTACGCCCAGACGACGGGGCCCCAGGTCGACGCGAAGAAGAAGAAGAAGAGGTAGACGGAGGCGATGGCGCCCCAAGCCAGGCTGGGCGTGGCTTGCGTCTGGGACACCCCGACGAACAGGAACACGAGGAAATGGGCGACCGCCATGCCAATGCCGCCCAGGAACAGCAGCCGTCGACGACCCATGCGTTCGATCAGGTACATGCCCGGGAACGTCGACACAAAGTTCATGACGTCGTTCGCCAGCGTGAACGGGATGGCGGCGGCGGCCGGGTCGAACCCCATCGCCGTGATCAACGCGCCCTGATAGTACAGGATCATGTTGATGCCCGTCATCTGCTGCCAGAATTGCAGGCCCAGGACGATGCCCAGCCGGTTCCGGACGCCTGGCGCCAGCAGCTCCGTCCAGCTCGCCGCCTTCTCGTGAACGATGTCGGCCTTGATCGCGTCAAACGCGGCGACCGCGTCCAGATCGTCGGGCGTCGACGCACGCAGGCGCGCGATCACCGCCAGCGATTCGCCATCGCGACCTTTCGCCGCCAGCCAACGTGGCGATTCGGGCACCACCGACATGGTCAGCACGAGGAGGAGCGCCGGGACACACTGCATGCCTGGGCGATGGGCGCATGAGGACACGGGAACGCGGGGCGACAGACAGACGGGCAACGTACCCATGGCGAGGCGCCACTCCAGGTCGATGTCAGTGTGCTGCAGGGTCGTGATCAGGATCGAGTTGATCGACGCCGCCACGCAGATGCCGAGCGTGATCATCAGCTGCTGGACGGTGACGAGGCGGCCGCGAATCTCGGTCGGCGCCGCCTCCGAAATGTACAGCGGGCTGCACATGGACAGAATGCCGACGCCGACCCCGGCCAGGGCGCGCCCGGCAAAGTAGACGGTCGTCTCCCAGGTGAACGCCTGCAGAGCGGCGCCGATCAGGAAGATGCCGCCGCCGAGCAGAATCGATCGTTTCCTGCCGAACAGGTCCGCCAGGTACGCAACGATCCAGGCGCCGGCAAAGCACCCGGCCAGGAACGAGAACGTCGTCAGCGAGCGCATCGTCTCGTCCGCGCTCTTGATGGCCTCCAGCGACCCGTCCGCCAGCCTGTCGGCCATGCCAAAGTACAGGCGGAACCCGGGCATGTCCAGCACCTGCGACACGACGCCGATCTCATAGCCGAACAGGAGGCCGCCCATGGCAGCGGCGAACGCCAGCAGGTACCCGTACGAGGCCGTCATGGCTGCTGCAGCACACAGTGTCTACGCGTTGACGCGTCCGCGCGCGATCGTCGACGACGAACTTTCGCGAAATCACGCGAATTCACAGTGACGCGGCCCACCGGGCTGCGGCGTCGCCGAATTAACAGCTGCGCGGAGTTCGGGTCGGCCACAACTGCACCCGCTGCAGCGCCGCGCGCCACTTGTCCACCCAACCTCCGAAACCCACTGGGAACGTTCTCCGATTCGGAGAAACTGCATCCGACGCAGTAGGTACCTCCGAAACCCACATGGGAGCTCCGATTCGGAGAAACTGCATCCGCCGCAGTAAACCGCTCGAGAGATTTCTGGGGGGCGATCTCGTCCGGCGCTGTTGTGCGTCCACCTCCGATCTCGCGGACGAATGTTCGTTACGAGACGCACGCGACCAACTTCACAGGTCTAGGGACTGGGTACAATTTGTATTGTGGAGCGCGTGGGCAGCGCGCGCCGGTTATTTCTTGCCGCCGCCGATCTCGGCCTTCTTCTTGCCGCGGAACTTCTTGCGTCGGTTCTTCAGCTCCTTGAGCTGTTTGCGCGACTTCTCGACGGCCTGGGCGAGGCCGCTGCGGATCAGGCGGTACTTGGGCTCGATGGTGCGAGCCGCGTCGACGTTGTCGTAGATGAGGGCGAAGCCGGTGGACTTGCCGCCACCGAACGCCGTCCGGAACCCGAAGACGGAGATCGCCTTCGCGTCCTTGACCTTGTAGATCCGCGCCAGCTGCTCGGTGATCTCCGTCTTCGACACGGTCGCACGGTTCGGGTGGATCACGTCAAGGACCTGCACGGCAAAACGACATAGCCCCGTTTAGGCCACACTAGTCCGCATGGCGAATCGCACGGCAGCGTTGCACTACCATCTGCTTGCGGCTGAGCAGGCGGTTCGTCATGAACTTGCGCGTGCGCAGCGTGAACGGCGTCGACGACATGGCGACGATGACGGGTTCCTCCTGATGGAAACACAACAGTGCGTTCGGGTTGCGTCGGCGGAGTCCGCCGCGGACTTCCGCACTCTTTATGGCATCGCCCTAATATCGGCGCCGCTGCTGTATTTACAGGCACGCCAGCAGCGATTGCAGCTTGTCCTGCGGCAGGTTCGTCGGGAAGTCGATGACAAAGTTCAGGATGAGGTCGCCGCGAGCGTCCGGCTTCTTCGAGAACGGCATGCCGTGACCGATGACGACCTTTCGATACACGGACGACTGCCACCGGGGCGAATATCGTTCAGGTCGTGTCGGATGAAGAGCAGCGCAATTAACAATACCTGCAGTGGCTTCACCCGTATTCTTAGCTTTTGGCCATCTATGCTTCAAATCACGTTTCGGCGGGTGAACTGACGGGATACGAACGGGCATACCTATACCCATGACTTCGACAGCGAACCCTGTCAGTGCCTGGCATGGTGCGTCTCAGAGGCGTATGTGCATGAGCCAGGGACGCGTGCCGCACCTGTTTCAGAGTGACTTTCACTTCATGCAGCAGGTGGCTGCCATGGCGTTTGAATAGCGCGTGTGGTTTCTCCTGAATGACGAACACGATGTCGGACGGCGTGAAGTTCGGCAGGTCGTCGCCCTCATCTGAAGAAGGAAATTCGCTTGAGCATAAGTTCATCCGATGCCAGACAATAATTACTTTCAAATGTTATCTTGGTGCCAGCCTTCCATCCTCGCCTGTATTGCACCAGTCAAGGTGTGCTCTCCAATTCGTTCCATTTGTAGAAGATGTACCTGACGTCGAATTGCAGAACGGTTGAATCGTTGACGCCGTTTCGTATTCTGGTGACCTTCATCTTCTTGGTGACACCGGCGAAGAGCTCTTCCAGCGTCAGCGGCACATCGTGCTGCGCGGCAGCGGTAAGAACACGACGTTCCCTCCAAATCACGTTTGCGCTGATCGTACAACGACAGGAGGCGCTTTGGGAAGGTGCGACGACGGGCCAGACGTTTGCCCGGATGGTTTCGGCGTTGCTCCGCCGCCAGCTGTGTACGTCTGGTCCCCGAATACGCCTCCGTTATTGAAGAACTACGCCAGGAGCATCCATCGTTTGCAGTTTGAACGACGACGAGCAGAGACGCAGACCTGTGCGAAGAACTCCTCAGGGTTGCCGGTGAAACCGGTGTACCCTTGTTGATGCTGGTCACCGTAGTCGAACCCGGATTCCAGGCCTTCGACGCCGAACTTGTCGTATACTTCCTTCTTCTCCTCTACGATCACGTCGTCAGATATCACAAAACGGAGACCGGCGGGTGCAGGTCTGGTTACTGTCTCCTAGAACGTCGAATGCCTCGGCGATGGCCTGGAACTTCTGGTTCGCTTCCTCCTTGTTATTCGGGTTCTTGTCTGTACGAGGCGTTCACGCTGGCGTCGCCATGCCGCGTCGCGCCGGTCGTACCTGGGTGATGCTTTAGGGCCATCTTCCTATACGCGTGCCGAATCTCATCGTCGGTGGCGTCGCGGCCGACGCCGAGGATCGCATAGTAGTCTTTGGCCTCCGCCATGGCGACCGCAGCGGCGTGGACACGACCCCAGACCGCAGTCGTGGGCGCGGCCGCCCGACGACGATCTGCTCGAATGCTACATGGGCCACGCCACGCGCAACATACCGCGACTGTATTGGCACACGCGGATCTACGGCTGGGCCTGGCGCATCTCCTCCTCGCTGGGGAACTCCTTGAAAAAGTCCTTGAGCTTGTCGAACGGGGCAGTCAGCAGCGCCAGGCCCTGTTCGAGGATGGCGGGCTTCATCGGCACCGACGGGTGCGGCTCGGTGGGGGCGATGGCCTTTGCCGCGCGGAACCGCCTCGACGCCCATTTCCTGTCCTTGGGCGTCGAGAAGTTCTCGATCCATTCCAGATCGCCGCCCGGCCCTTCCTCGAACTTCATATGGTCCGTCAGCGTCTTGAACAGGTCGTCGAAGATCGCGTTGAACTTGTTGGGGTCGTTTTCCTTCTGGGCCGCCACCAACTGCTCCTTCACGTGGAGGTGGTCGGCGCGCGATTTCTCAGCGAGCTTGCGGCCCTCTTCGCCCATCGTGTCCAGCATCGGGTACATGACGACCTCCTCGGCCGCCGAATGCCGACAGACCTCCCACACGAACTGGTTGAACCACTTGTGCGCGTCGTCGCCCGTGCTCTTCTTGTACATGTCGAAGTACCGACGCATCTCGTCATGGTCGACGCGGATGTCGGCGATCAGGTCGGGTTCATCCGGGTGCTCGCGCGTCATTGCAGTCAGCCACCTTCGCTGGCGCCGAACGGTCACCAGCAGCAACGCTCGTCCTCGTAGCGACAACGTCTTTGCAAATGAATGAACGCCCGCCCCTCCGAGCAACTCCGTCATCTCTCCGCCTCTGGAACCTTCCAAACGTCCGACCCGCGCCGAACGGGCTCCTCTTTACGGCTCGGAACCCACACCGTCAAATCGCACTGGCTAAATCCGGTGGGACGCCGTAGCGGTTCCGTCCGCTTCGCCAATGGGGTGTTTTATCCCCTCGCCCAGTGACTTCGCGCCGTGACCGCTCCGTCCGGGCGCATGACGCCGTGACGGTTCCGTCCGTTTGGCCATCATGATACGGGTCCCGGCGCGATGGATGCGGGGCGGCACCAGTAAAGGTTGCTGGCCGATATGGATTCTGGCCCCGTTCAGGGCGTGTGTCCTGACGGCGTGGCGACCTGCAGGGCTGTTTATACGAGAAGACGCCCTGCAATCGTGGACGACATCGCAGCGCGATCGCATTCTCCTGTCTGCGTTTGGAAGCCCTGTGAGCTCGTCTGGACTCATGAATTCCAGTGGACATCAGGGTACACTGACAGTGCTCCTTCTGGCAGGATCGTTACGGGAAGCAGATTGATGGAGTTGGCGGTGCAACGAGCTCCACGAGCAAAGTCGCAGTGATTGGTGGCCGCTCACCGCATTGCGAGATCGATTATCGTACGCCGCATGTGCTCGTATTCGTCGCCATCGTTCCTGATCATGCGTTGCACAGTGTTCGGGCAGGTCGGCATTGGGGACGACCTCATCGACTGGTCCGGCAGCTGCGGCAACCTTCTCGCGGCCGTCGGCGTCTTCGCCATCGACGAAGGTTCGGAGCGATGAAACATTGTTTGCAATATCGTCCACGTCATCCGCCGTCGTAACAGGGCTCGTTCCCGTTCCGGAGGGGGTCTCCGAACAGGCCATCTCGATCTGGCAGGTGAACCGTCAGCAGCGCATGCGTGTCACCGTTCCGGTTGCGAACGGACAGGCGAACGTCGACGGCGACCTCGTCCTCGCTGGAGTACCGCGTCCCAGCGCCCGCATCCGAACGGTCCAGACACGTCGACCCACCGTCCGTTTAACGTGCTGCAAATGACAGGCCGACGCCAGGAATTCCTCGACCTAGGTCGTAATGGGGTTGTCCTGCCGACCGGGCGCCCGGTTGACGTCCTCGATGACGGTGAAGGTGGGCGCATCGAGGCCTCCATTGTCGACGCTGGCAACCTGATGGTGTTCGTCCGCGCTCACGACCTTGGCCTGACTGGCAAGGAATTGCCTGGCACGCCGTTGCCAGCCAGCCGGCTGGAACGCCTGCGATGCGCTGCCGCTGCCGCTGCTGGCATTGCTGACGGGAAGTCGTTCGACTGGATAAGGTTTGGTTCTGGGCACACAGCCCTGCCCTGGCGATGTCTGACCGCGGTCTCGGCAGCCGCGAGAGGCCATCGGCGCCAAAGATTTCCTGGGTCGCCCCGCCCGTGCCCTACACGTCTAGCGCTGGCGATGCGATTCCCGCTGCCGACATCGACATTGTCGCTCGTGTGGTCTCCATGCGCCAGTTGCATCACGCGTTCACCGGGACGGGTGCCATCGCTCTGGCTGTCGCCGCCGCCATCCCCGACACCATTGTCGGCCAGACACGGGTCAGGCCCATCGCCCCCCTTGTTGTTACGTTCACATCTCTGACGACGGTTCGCACAGACGGGAACGTCGCGATCCGGTATCCGAATCGGGCACACAGCCGGGACGATGGACGTGTTTGCCGACGTTGCCCAGGACGGTGGCGTATGGCACGCGCGTTCAGCGGGTATGGATCGGACGGCGCGAACGCTGATGGCTGGCGACGTGTTCGTCCCCGCCAGCTGCTTATCATAGATTGTACTTTGTCTCAGTCGACGCCTGTTGACGTTGCCAACTGTACCGCAGGAAACGTGATGTATCGACGAAGCGTTAGCTGCGGATGACAATTACTTTGACGCCTTGGGCCCGCGCTTCTTCGCTGGTGGCTTCTTGTCCTTGCCTGCAGACGCGGCCGTCTTTCGTTTGGTGACGACCGGCGCCCCAAAGAAGCTCTCGAGGCGCTGCTGGGAGCTCTTCTTCTTCGCGTCCTTCAGCTTGTCGAGGGCGGCCCGGACCCGACCTTCGTCGAACTGCTTGTCGTGGACGAGGAACTTGACAATGCCTTCGACGTCCGGATCCGCCCACTCCAACTTGATGGCGCTCGGGTCGAGGACTTCGGGATGGTCGAACAGGGCACGGGCCTCGGTGAAGAAGAAGTCGTCGGGCACCCTGGAAAGGCCAACAATGTCAGAGCTAGCGGGTCGGCGTTGAACAGGGCCTGCACCCTACTTGAATTTCTCGGTATCGATGTGCTTCAGTGCCTCCTCGATAGTCGAATGCTGCTTGATCAGCGTCAGGGCCTTCTGCGGGCCGATACCTCGAATGGAGCCAGTGTAGTCGCAGCCGCACAGAATGCACAACTCGCGAAACTGTGGACGGGTCACCACGTTCTGCAACGCCACACTGCTGATACACGACATACCTGCTCCATGCTGATGCCAATGTCGGTCAGGACCTGCTCCAGATGGATCTCGGCGACCGGCACTTTCCGTGCCGCCGAGTACCTACAAACGCGTGCGTGTGTGTGAGAGAGGGCAACCGAGCAAGAGGCACACGACAAGCGCTGACGTCAAGTGTCGAAGCAGAACAGGTGTGCCAAACGTCAACGCGTCCAAGTCCTCGGTGGCCGTCGCGTACACGAGTTTGGCCTTGGCCATTGCTGCGCACTGGGCTTCGGCCTGCACAGGTTGAACGTGTAATAGTAAGACAGGGGGTTATAGAACAGAACGCGAGTGGAGACGCCCCATACCTCGCATGGCGCCTGGACAACGGGGACGCCCATTAGCTTCAGCAACTTCTGGCATTCCTCGTTGTGCTCCCTGGTGACCTTTACAGTGCGCCGACTACGGCCAACAGTCAAACGACGGTCGATCCCACGGGAGCGGTTGCCCAGCGTACCTGAACTTGTCCACGTCGGCCTTGTTGCCGTCCTCGTGCGCCTGTGCCAGATTCTGTTCTGCCTCTGCGCGACGATCTGTCCGCTTGAGCAACTATCCGGACGAATATCAAGACGCGTTGGACGACAACGACCGGACCTGCTAGGACAGACCTCTCCGCTCTTCATGGTCGGCGCTGTTGAAGGTTCGCAATTAGAGCAATCAATTATGTGGGGTGTGACGTTCCATGGCACATACGTTTGCCGTCGAACACGAAAACGGGTTTGATGCCCGCCGACATCATGCGAATCGTCCGGTAGAACAGCCCCTGCAGGTGGCTCGTGACGTCGCCATTCTCATTCGTCAGCTGGACCGAACCCGATTCGCCCGACGTCCGAATCGCAATCATAAACTGTGCGACCCATGCGCATGTCAACGCCCAGTGTGATACCGAACGGGCACCAGGCCGCGCGCACCTGATAAATCGCCATCGACGCGTCAATGGCGATCTTGCGCCCGAAGTAGTTGCCGATCTCGGATTCCTTGATGGCCGACACCGCATGGTCGGATATCAGCTTCTGCAGACCTACACGCGCCGACCATCAGGGACACTCGCGGCCATTCCGCACCCGCCGGGCAAACCCTTGATCCCCATTGACGTCCGTCGACACTGCGGGCTCCGGCTGCGGGCGGCCCACCGCAGTATACCTAATACGTCTACGTGCAGCCGGCAAATGAACTATGCCGAACAGAAACGACTCCGGGGGGCGTGTATTGGCCAGCCGGCGGCTGCTGACCCGGCGGCAGTTGCGTTACAATGCTTGCAGCTGCCGAGTCGGACTACCGACTGTTACCCACTGTGCGGCGCCTGCAGCTGCGGGGTGGGGTGGGGGACGTGGTCCAATGGGGGTGAACATTGCCCCGCAGGGCCAGTCCGAGTCAGCCCCGTGTGGCGACGTCGGCGTTACATGGCACAGTCGCGGGGTGCGACTTGCGACTGTGGCACTCGCCGGTGTCTGTGGATTCGCAAGTTGGTGGGGTCCCGAAATCATCAAACGTGTACACAAGTTGGTACCAACGTGACGACAATGTCGGGCGGCGAACGGGCCCGTCTGTGGTCGTTGTTGACAGTGGCCTTGCTCGTCGCTCCTGATGACACGCTGGTGCTGCGGTCCAGCGACGACGCCCTGCACGTCGTCGACACGACGTCCGCCGTCGCCCATTCCGGGTTGCTACGCAACCTCGTGTCTGATGTCGGCGACGGCAACCCCGTTCCTGTCCCTCAAACGGCGGGAAGCGATCTGGAGCCAATTGTGGACTTCATCAATACCGTCGCAGTCGACGAGGTAGGCATCCAACGCTGACGCATATGGAACGTCGCAGTCATGAACGGAACCGACAGGTCGACTTCGCCGCTCAATGGGTTCGCGACAGGGCTCCTGGGACGATGGCCGAGTGCCGCCTGCTGACAACGGCGCATTACCTCGACATGCGCCCGCTGATGCGCACCATCGTCTTGGCGAAGCCCTCCTGGGGCGATCTCGTCACGATGCGCGAGATGCTGGTGACCGGCGCCTTCGAGTTCATGGTCGACAACGCTCCTGGCATTGTCCAGCTCGGCAATGCCGCACACACCGACGAGCAGAGGGCCTTGGTCGAGCATATTCGGCATCGTCTCGTCGCGGGTGGCAATGCATCACTCATCAACGACGCACAATGGGGAACCTTCCGCAACGTTCTGCACTGGGCGGCCAACGTTGGACAAGACATGGTTGTCGAGTTGCTCCTGAACGTACCCGGCCTTGACGTCAACGCACGGGACTGTATCCAGTTAACGCCATTGCACAAGGCCGCGATTTGGGGACATGTTGCCATCGTCAGGCTGTTGCTGCAGGCGCCCGAGATCGACGTGAATGGAAACCACCCGATGAACGAGACGCCGCTGCACACTGCCACGTCTGGTGGACGAACTGAGGTCGTCGACACGCTGCTGAGCTGCCCTGGGGTCGACATCAACGCCCGGGATGATGCCCAAATGACGCCTCTGCATCGGGCTGCGTTTCACGGGCACGTTGACGTCGTCAGGCGGCTGCTGGCTGTCCCAGGGGTCGACGCCAGTACTCGCGATGAGGACCAGATGACACCATTGCACGCTGCGGCCATCGGCGGGTACCCAGGCGTCATCAGGTCGCTGCTGAGAGTCCCCGGGATCGATGTTAACGCGCGCGACGCCATCGGGATGACCCCGTTGCACAGCGCGGTCGTCGTTGAGCGAAGCGATGCTGCCGACGAGTTGCTGCAAGCACCCGGAATCGACGTCAACGCCCTAACGTCTGACCATATGACGGCATTGCACCGTGCTGTGATTTGGCAACGTGTCCACGTCGTAGCGTCGCTGGTGAAGGCGCCCGGGATCGACGCCAACGCATGCGATGGCAGCGGCAGGACACCTCTGCACTGGGCTGCGTACCTGCCACGCGGCGACATCGTCGAGTTGCTGCTCCGGGCGCCCCTGGTCAACGTCAACGCGCGCGACACCGAAGGAAAGACGCCGTTGCACCATGCTGTTTCCGAACAACACGCCCAAGTCGTTGCTCTACTGCTGCATGCCCCTGGGGCCGACGTCAACGTACGCGACAATCGCCAAATGACGCCGCTGGACGTGGCTGCGCATACGGGTGCGCATCGCGGTATCATGGATCTGCTGATGACGACCCGCGGGTAGCGTGCGGCCCAATACATCGACCAATGCCCTGCGGGGCGTCGATTGCGTCACTGGTCCAGGTCACGCAATCCGCGCGCGTCCAGGCCCACAAGTGTGCGGGCGCAGTTTCGCAAAGCCCGCGGCGCCTTGACGCATCCCAAAAGCTCCGCGGCGCCTGGACGCATAGGCTCTATCTGCTTGCACAGACGTACAATCCCGACAGGTCAGGAAAGACACGATGTCGATCGGCAATCGCATGCGCGTATCGCGAGCCGTCGTCCTGGCCGCGGTCCTCGCGGGCCTCATTGACGCGGTGACCATCACAGTCCGCTCCAGCGATGGCGCCGAATTCACTGTGGACGAGATACCTGCGGCCGCCCATTCCACACTGCTGAAGCACCTGCTTGAGGACGTTGCTGACAATGACGGACTGCTCGTTCGCCTGCCCAACGTCGCACGGAGGGACCTGGGACAGATTGTGAAATTCATGCAAACTATTGCACACGATGACGTACGTTCCGGATTACTCGACTGCTGCGCGCTACATATCTATCGATCGTTGACGCCATTGGGACAGGTCCAAAGCGCCGTCCAGTGGGTACGCGACAGAACCATTAAGCAAAGCACCGTTCGGTTTGGGTTCAGACTGGTCCGCAAGGAGAGGCTCTGCCAGGCAAGTCTGCAACGAATACTGGACCCCGCTCGCTACTTGGACATGAACCTGCTCCTGGTTGCGGTCCTGTTATCGATGCGTACCTGGGCGGACTTCGCATCCATACGCGAACAGATGCCTCCGGATATCCTCCGATTCGTCGTCGACCGCTCCCGCGGCATGTCCCAGCTTCGTCGTGCCGGGAACACTCGTACGCGCTCGGCGATCGTTAAGGGGGTCCGTAAACTTCTCGTTCTCGGAGAGGATGCGGATCTCTTCCGACAACGAGAAGCTCATGCCACCCTGGTCAACAAGGGCGTATGGGCCCGCATCACCGGGAACGTGCCCGTGAACGTGCTGCACTGGGCTGCAGCGCATGGCCTCTGTGTGGTTGTCGACATGCTCCTGCAAATCCCCGATATCAACGTGAATTCACGCGTTGCGCCTTACAGGAGGACACCACTGCACGTCGCTGCGCTATACGGGAACGACGACGTTGTTCGCGTGCTGCTGAAACACGGCGCCAAAGTGAACGCGCTTGACTCGACCGGGGGAACGCCGCTCCACAACGCCGCCAAGCTTGGCCGCTATCGCGTCGTTAAGGCGCTGGCAGAGGCGCCTGGGATCCAGATCCACGCATTCGATGAGCGGCGGAACACGCCGTTTGCGCTGGCTCTGCAGAGTGGCCATCATGGCACTGCGCTGTTGCTGGCGAAACTCTCGGAGCCGCCCCGCTGCCTTCCTGTGAGGCGGATGCGAGGACTGCTGCCCAGGACCGGACAGGGCGCCTGACCTGCAAGGCAGACACGATGCAGGCAGGAGAAGCGCACTGTCTGCGCCTTGCAATGAATACAGTCGCAGGAAGAGGATTACTGACTTTCGTAGGCGCATCGCGTTCGAGACATCGATGTGTCGCGCCCTGATCACCACCATGGCATTCTTCGAATGCTTCCAGGAGATATCCCTGGCCCCGACGTCGACGCCAACGAGCACTGATGGTCCAGCACTGCCCCGCAGGTTCCCCTCGACAAATCGCGGACGACGAGATGTCGCCAGTACAAAAGATGGATACCACCCTTGCTAACGCTTTGGCACCCGATGGGTCCAGACACGCCCATGGTCGTCACTGCGTCGTCGTCGAAGCGCACCTTGTCGGACGGTATCACTGCGACACGCTGACTATGAACACGTGTTTGATTAAAATTATCGTCGTTTGCCAGCGAATATGCGGGCGATTCGTTCGAGCCGGGCTCTGTCCTCGGCAGCAGTGGCAGGGGTTGTCGCGGTTCCGTCCCGTGTGGCGGGGGCAGGCCGGGGTGGTCGAGGTGGCAACCCTAGTGGAACCCGTAACGGCGGCGGTGATGGGGAACTAGACGCTGACGCGATTCGGAATCGTAACGGGCCGGGTGCCGCCAGCTTCTCCACGATCGGGGCGCAGTCGTCGTCGTCGTCGTTATCGTCGGCCAATGATGCCTGCTGCGATTCAGGCTCCGAGTCGCAGTCCAGCAGACGTCGCGACACGGGCAGTGGTAGCGATGGCGATGATGCACGCGACGCTTGACAGGAACTTGACGCCGACGATTGGTCGCAAAGCTCCTCGAAGCATGTCTTCGTTTCCGGCGAACCGCACGATGTGACAGGATCCGGCGATGGTGGCCCTGACTGGCTCGTGGGCGCCACCGCTACAGGCTCGTCAGTTACTCCACTGCCACCGGGAGACCACTCGCCTGCCGCAGCGTTACTGCCGAGATGTCCAAGCACGGGGCCCTTGTCGCATGACGCAGTACTAGGCTCGTCGTCCAGCATGGTCCCGGCTTCTCGATCATCTGCCAAGGCCGGCTTTGATTGCCAGTCCACGGTCACAGCCGGTTTGTCATCCGGCACTTCAGGAGACGCCAGGTCTTCGAGTTGAGCCGCATCGGCGTGACTCGGACTGGGTGAACGGCACCCATGCAGAGAAGAGGCAGGTGCCGTATGAGGCGCTTGTTCGTTGAGTGGCAGAACGACAGCGCCATGAGGCGAAGGCGATCGGGTATTAGCGGAAGATGACCGGCACCCAGCTTCGTAATCAGCGCCATTTAAAGGTGGTTCATCGTTAGGTAGGGCATCACCTGGAAGGCGGTGAAGTGGCGATCGTGATTCGGCTCCGCAGACGGGGACAGGAGACGCTTGGGCGCCCAGTTGCCCAATATCGCGAAGACAAGGAGTAGGACAGCGTGCTCCACGTTGGCAAGATTCCAGAGAAGGAGATCCGTGGTCGCTCAGTTGAAGTCCGTCTCGACGACAAGGGGATGGCGATCTGGGATCGGGCGTTGCCGCAGGAGGTAGGACAGGAGAACAGGACCGATGACCATCATCGGCCAACACATCCGTGACGTCCAGCGATGCAGAGGTGTCAGCTCTCCCGTTGTCATGCTTGACGATTGTCGCGACAGCGTCACCAGAAGAGTCCACAATAACATCGACGGCAATCGACGCTGATGAAACGTTCGCATCTGCTCTGTCGGTACGACCCGAATTAGCAACAAGCGTGCGCCTTGGGGAGACGGACGCGCTCTCGGTCTGGATTTCGACATGCACCTGAACTGGGGCGGGAGTAAACACGGTTGGCGCTCGTCTACGTAGCGGTGTGCAACTCGGTGTTAGGTCAGGTTTTGAGATCGCTGAGGAGTCAAACGTGTCCAGGCGGGACCGCACAGCGTCCAGCTCCCTCATGCGTTTTCTCAGATCATCCATCGAGGCGGGTGGTATCAGGTCGGGGACCCCGAGCGGACCGACTGGGTCTTCGATCGAAACCTCGACGTCCTCGCAATCCTCCTCGGATTCCACCTGTGCAAAGCACGAGTTATTGGTTGGACGCACACCACGAACAAGCAATGTACCTGGATGATGTCGGATGACGAATTAGAGCACTTGGTCTGGGGACTGCCCTCATTCGGGGGACAAATTGCGGATGGAGTAGCATGCTTGAGAGCATCGAGCAGAATAGGATCGGGAGCAAGAATAACGTACAAGTACCCGACCGGCGACGAATTGTCAACGAGGTCAACCCAGTCCGCAAACTTGCCGGAATCGACAACGGACGCGATAGAAACGCTGCCTTTCCCAATGGGCTTGTCAGCATCCCCGGATACGCGATGGAAGAGTGTAAATTCGACACGACGAGAGAGCAGGTCATCAGGTGCAGGGAGGACTGCCGTGCTGAGTGAGATACGGTACGCCCAGATGGGGTGGCTGCTGCCTGGGACGAGACCAGTGACTGATTGAGCCGCTTGCCATGCCGATGAAGGACGTGGCGCAAGAGCGAATGATACGAAAAGCATTCCCGTCAACGCGTCCGGGGAAGCGATGCACGCCGCCTGTTTGCAAGTGACAACCAGATGACCATCCTGTCCAGGTTGTCTGTCGTCAACAGGCTCCAATGGGACAAACAGCGTTGGACTGGTGAAATACGAATCAAACTACTGGTTAGTAATGCAGTGGAGCCATTATACCTTTTCGAAGGAGGAGTCATGAACAGAGATGGGTCTATATGGCGTGGTAGCCGGGCAGGCTGACGGTATGATATTGTCCGGCGAAGAGGCGTCTGAAACCCATTCATCGCCGGCGGAGGTCGAGGAACATCGACTTCTACTCGAGCTCGAAGAGTTGCGGGAAGCGATGTGACCACTGTCAGGATTGTTGTCAGTAGCCGATCGCGTTCCGTTAGCACGAATTGCCAGTACCAGGTTCGCATCGCTCAATTTCCTGGATAACCGGTGGCACGTCCATTGACGGATGATGAAGTATACTGGATACATCAACGAATGCAGTCCCCAAGAGAATGTCTGCAACGTGGGTCAGCTGCCGCATGGTCAATGTGATTGCGCAGGTCACCTGGTGATGATGAGGTGACATCAGAGCAGGACCAGACCTCAACGTGGACGCGATCGTGCGCTGTGGCGTCTTCGCACTGAATAACGGGGAACAACACCCGACTGTGCACATCATAGCCTCGCTGAGGCGGCGAAGAATGTACCTGTGTAGTGTTACTCGTGCAGGCAGTTAACTTAATTGACGAGCGGCGTACCTGATCGCGAAACCTGAAGACTAAAATGTAGAAGCCGTTATCTGGAATTCCGCGTAGCTTGTCAACTTCAACAACGAGTGAATAGGAACCAGGAACAGCGGTGGTAACAGTTTCAAGCTCCTTTTCTGCAACAACATACTCGATAGTCCTCTCTTCCTCGGCGACCGGTTTAGCTGGAGAAGGACTGGGCCGAGGCGATTGCTCGGGTGGCGGATCTGAGCAAAGTCTGACGGCTAACTGGACTGTGGATACAGGAGTATCACGATATTCCGCCCGATCTTGGTACATTGGGAACCACCCGGCAACAGGCAGGCTACTTAGTGATACGTCACACGAAGCGACGCAAACCGCAGCGGCATCGTTTGAAACATCCGTAAAGTGATGGACGACGTCGACGTGCAGGTTGCCAAATGCGTTACAGCCTTCGTTCGTTTTGATCGCCAGTTCCTCACAGTGCCGGAAATGTGGTGAAAACGTGTGTGCAATGACAGTAGTCTCACGCTGCAACTGAGAGCCAGCAGTATCACACAGACGGAACACCGCAGAAACATTGAGTCCAGTGTTCAAGGCCGACCTCATCCTTGGGAAACGTTTCGCCATCGACGCGGTGGCAGCCTTCAGCCCTTCGACTGCGACGATTTCGACAACCACCTTGACTGATTGGGGATCGTCCTCCGGTTGAGCATCGGCAGCTTCCAACGCTTCAGAGGTATAATCCAGGGAGAGATGGAGTTCACAAGGTGGAGGGGCAGGAAGAAGACCTCTGGACGGTCTGACGAAAAGGTGGAATTCCTGATGACTCGGAGAAGCAGCTGACAGCAAGCACTGCAAAGGCAACAGCGTTCTCCCTAGGATGGTACCGTCATCGAGGCAAAGTTCGAACACGATATCACGTGTGTGCGATTTCAGCAACAGTCGCTGAAGCGTAGTGCCAGGCAGTGTTTCAACAACGTGCCCGATGGAGGTCTCATTAAACTGTACGCAGGGGTCGGAGCTGATGGGAGACGGGTCGGTCTTCGTGACAGCTGATTGTCCAGGGAACCGATAAGAAACCGAGACGGAACGACCAGCTGCGATGTGATCCTTAGACAGGCGAAGTCCGGATACATACTGGATCGCAATCGAAAACAGGTGTCGACGATGGAGTACAGAAGGCGACCCAGAGGACTCCTGCCTTGATGGTTCCATTAATTCGAGAGGCCCTGACGGTACCTCCGACTGGGGAGTTGCCGGTTTGTTGCGACGACGCACGATACCGAGCCTTCGGCGAGCAGCAGATCCACGGGCAAAGCGTTGGATTATAGGAGCGGAACGTTGCAGATCGCCGAGAAGAGACATTTGCGTCGAAGATCCCAGAGCGACCGATACGCCAAGTCGCGCGACGCGTGCACCGGTCCCAATGTCGCGAATGTCGACATCGCCATTGAATGCAATGGTAGACAGAACATGGACAATGTCGTTAGTGGCTTCCTTTGAGTAATGCCTTAACGCGTCGATGCAACGTCGGAGGGGTACCTTTCCAATCCCGAGCAGAAGCGCCTGGCCGTTGGCTCCAGACGTCCAGAGCTCAAGGACAAGGATTGCCGTTTCCAGAAAAAGATGAAGCTTCTCTGAATACAGCCGGGGAATGTGGTCAAGGTGATTAAACACGGGCCGAAGGCGAGCTGACGAGCCTACTGTGCGAACTCGAGAGTGATCCGGAAACATCTGGTATGAGACGAAAGTGTCTTGGCATCGCGGCAGACCGGCAAGGTCCAAAGTGGCCGAACCCACGACACACTCGAAAACAAGCAGGTCCCCTGGGAGTATGCTAGACTTTGACATGTTATCGTCTACATCAGGAGGACCTCTGACTTCGGCAACACGCACACCTCGCTCCATGGAAACCGACGGCGACTTGGAGAATGACAGCGGTGGACCAGAAGGAGTGACACCCGGGGATATCGAAGACCGAGGAATGGAAGCATTGTCTCTATCCGATTGCGAAGCGTCAGCGAAGTGCCCGGGAGTCTTGGTACAAGGCATCGGGGATCCGGGCGTCAACTCTGGACTGGAACGTAGTATAACAAGCTCTAAATCTCCAACTTTTCTCCCTCGCTCGTTGAGGTTAACCACGACGGTCTGGGCAGCTGTGAACAAATTGCACGAACCTGATACCGTTCGTCGGCGACCACGAGGGCCGTCCACGTGGACCGAGAACCGCATCTTGCTTTTGCTGACAGACGCCGGAAACGTGAAGGACGCCTTATGGCCCACTGTAAACACGGACTGTCCACGACGGCCTACGGCGACGACGGCAGAGCCTCGCCCCCCAATCTGACCACCGGAAACTTCGAAATCGACGCGGATCGCGACGATGTGTGGCGCGGGGAATTCGGCGCTGTCCAGATGCAATGTGGCCAGCGTAACGTCGAACGTAGAAGATTGTTTGGCCTCCGAGGCTGCGGCGGCAGCAACGGCAGCTGCTGCTTCTTGCCGTTTCGCTTCAAGGTCCTTGGCCCGCCTGAGCTCGGCTTGCGCCAGCTTCTTCTTCTGACGCTCTGCTTCGACAGCCTCGGAGCCGTTCGGTTCAAAGAACAGCTTCGCGAACAAAACGTCGGCGTCGTCATCGGAAGAGGGCTGAGCTTCGTTGAGGGCATTGACAAGGATGGAGGTCGATGCGGGCGCCTCAATGGCGGCAGACTCAAGACGCTCTCGAAGCATCCGACCACGCGCAAGCAATCTGGCAATATTTTCCTTTTGTAAGGCGGAATTGCCATCCTTGCGATGCTGTGGACGGCGCCCCTTAACGGTAGCCTGAGGTTTCGAGCTCGGCCTCATCTGGGCCTTCTGAGCCCCAGGAACATTTTCTGCAAGAGGCGCGGGGGATGTCGCAATCTGCAGATTGCCGGGAGCCTTAGTAGGCTTAGCATACTCGCCAGGTTTGCTTCGATCATCAAACGATTTCAGGGAATTCAGTGACGATGGATCCGATGCCGTCAGAAGTTTGATGGGACCGGGATCAGACAACTGTGTCGACGGGGCATCGGAGAAGGAGACATCAAGACGAAACGAAAGGTACCCAACAACAGCGGATGCCTTGGAAATAACAGGCAGCGACGCTTCAAGAACGTCCGAGACCATGAGGGACAGATCCACGGTCGACTCGGCGATGGAACGCCCATCATGACCATCATGGATATCCAGGACCATCGTCTGCATGTCGTTCAAATACGCTGAAGAATGGAGAATTAGAATACGCCTAACGCGATCCACGGGCACGAACCGATCATGTCAGCTCGCGCGCAGCGTATGATGAACGAAGCGTGTTCGCCCTCCATTAGCCAAGTCCCACGGCCATGTTCACCCCACCATAACAACCTGTCAGGGTTGTTAACCCCGGCGTCTAGCAACGGAGGAACGCACGATCGCCGAACCGGATGGCGGCACGCGCCGGTGTCGTGAACGACGGGGTCGCCGGCGCCCACGCGATCCTCCCGATCGATACGTTCGCACAGCCCTGCACGTCGCCACGGACCCGCGGCGGCAACGACAGCAACGTCGCCGCTGACGCTGCCAGTGACGTCGCCATCACCGAGGCATTTGGCAAATGGCAGCCCCCGCGCGCTACCACAAACTTGTCGTCGGGAAATGCACACCCAGATCGCACCAAAAAAAAGAAACGCACGGCGGCAGCAAAACCCAAAAACGCCGATGGCGATTATGGCGAAAAGCGATCGGACTTTGAGGATCATTTCGTTCCTCGTGGTTGGGGAGAATGTCGGGACCCGCGCCGCTGCCGGACCTGGTCGTTGTCCACCCGCTGGTGCTGCTGTCGACCGTGGACCATTACAACCGCGTTGCGCTAGGTGGGGTGAACGTGTGCCAGGCGTCGTGCGGCGCTGTGGCTGAACCCTGGGCAGACACGAACAAGCGCGTCGTTGGCGTGCTGCTGGGGACCACGCATAAGGGCAAGATCGATATCACGAACACGTATGCGATCCCGTTCGAGGAGGATCCGAAGGATCCCAACGTCTGGTTCCTGGATCACATCTATCATGAGAAGATGTACGCCATGTTCCGCAAAGTCAACAGTAAGACGCGGTTCGCGAACCGACTTGGAGGACGCCGAATCTAAACGGCGCTTGCGCCTCAGTTCGCGAAAAGGTTGTCGGTTGGTACAGCACGGGGCCGAAGATCCGTCCTGCTGACCTTGAGATCAACGAAGTGTTTCGAAAGTACCATTCGAACCCGGTCTTGGTCATAATCGACGTTCATCCCCAACACGATTCGACCATCCCGACCAAGGCGTACTGCTCCGTTGAATCCCCCGGTAGGTCACGTTTAAACGTGCGCCTGTCAATTCGCATACTGACGACCTGTGGCCAGCCGAGAAGCGCAGCGAGTACCGCCAAACGTTCGTGCACATACCGTCCGAGATTGGCGCTCTTGAGGCAGAAGAGATCGGTGTTGAACACCTGCTACGGGACATTCGGGACACCACTGTCGGAACGCTTTCCAACCAGATTGCGCATAAACGTTTGCCGCTGCTGATGGTCGTATGTGATGGCAAATGCTGAACGTGCTTCCTGGAATAGGAAACTCGTTAAAGGTCCTCGAAGCGCACATCAAGGAGATGGTTGCGTACCTGAAAAACGTCGTTGACGGCAAGCTGCCGCCCAATTACCAAATCCTGTACCACATCCAGGACATCTTCAACCTGTCGCCCAACTTGCGCGTTGAAGAGCTCGTCAAGGCATTTGCCGTCAAGAGCAACGATGAACTCATGGTAAGCGATCTTGAAGTTACGTGATCGGTATGGGTTCTCATGCCCATATTGCAGGTCGTGTATTTGTCGTCGGTGATCAGGTCCATTGTCGCTTTGCACGATCTGATCAACAACAAGCTGAGGAACAAGGAGGCTCTGGAAGCCAAATCCAAGGACCGCAATGGATCGCCGGGCAAGTCGGACGCAGGCGAAGGGTCGAGCGACGGCGAGAAGGGCGAGGCGAAACCGAACGAATCATCCGATACGAAGCCGTCCGGTGAGAAATCGCCGCCGGCGCCGAAGAAGTAGACGATGCCCTTGCCCGAGCCCCGCGCTCTGCACGCTTGATCTAAATACGTTCCCCAATGCAATCACGTGGGTCTACGCTGTTGTTCATTAGGTCAGTTCAGAGGAAGTACCCGCGGTTCGGCTCGAAGACGATTGGGAGGACGCTGCTGGCGTACATGAGCGGGCTGATATCGCGATCGCGCGTGTACAACTTGTCCTCCCAGAAGTCGTGCAACTGGTCCACGCGAGCGCGCCATTTATCGTGGGCGTTCAGGTTGATGGCGCAACGCATGCCCATGGTGAGGCCCATCTCCCGGAACATCAACCGGGTCGCTTGCGAACGTGCCAGGCGCCCCTCGGCGTACAGCTCGTCAATGCAGGCGATGCTCTTGTGGGCGACCACCTGCGCCCAGTTGTCGTCCGGGAACCAGGAACACAGCCACAGCGCTTCGCCCAGATCCAACTCGTCGCTGCTCGAGTACACCATGTACTTGCGTGCCACCATGGCCTTCATCTCCGAAATCTCTTGCTGATTGGGGCACAAACAAACGTCAGGCTAAAGGTAGGGGTGTCGTCTGACGTGTCAGGCTCCTGACCTGAAGCGCCATGGCGTTTCGGGACTGTTCCAGCAGGAGCCTGTAGGTGACGTACCCATCGAACGGGTCGAGGTTGCCCTCCGACCAGGTCATCGGGCAGGACAGGTCGACGGACAGCTTCCAGAACATCCTCGGGCGACCTCCCTCGACGCGGACGAACTTGCTGTGAACGGATTCGGCGAGCTCGATCGCCCACCGGTTGTACTTGTCGTCGTCCCTGGCGATCTTCATGCGATTCAACGCGAACATCCACTTGGTCAGGTAGTGGAAGTACTGCCCGTCGTCGTCCGGGTCCTCCTTGCCGATTCGCAACCCGCCGAGCAACGGGTGCTCGTCGGTCGCCGCCCCCAGACGCTTCTTGTCCTTGCCGCGGTAGCACCCGAGCGTTTCGTGGACGTCGTCAATGACGGCGTCCGCCTGGTCGAGGTACTGCTGGTCCTTGGACCCCGCCGCGTAATGCATCGAGATATAGTTGCAGACGCCGAACGCGTCGCTCCACAGGTACCGCCGGCTGCGCCCTGAGAACGCTGCCGGACGCCACCCCGGCCCCGTGTACGGCCCGTACACATCGTCCAGGATCTTCTGCACGACCTGCACCTTCCGAGCCGACATCCTGTCTGGACCCCCCAAATTTGGTGAACGGCAACTGGGAAGCCCCCCATTCTATACCTGCTGGGCGGCGGGTCCGAATTCACGCACAAACCTGGATGGAACGCACCCGGCAACGTGCTGGCTGCCCCGGTATCTGCTCCCGAAGGGCGTCGCAATAGGGGAGTCAATAGAAGCGGCTGGATGGCAGCGTTCGGATGGGTTTCATTGAGATCGCCGGTGCCCAGGGCGTCTGCCGGGCCAGCACCAGTTTCCAGTTGTTCAGTTGCGAATGCCTTCATCGACGTGGCCTGCTTTGTAACAGGACGGCTCTAATCGAAATGAGATGGCGATCTCCGATCTAGGCGGCCTTTGTCAGGTGTCGATAGAGAACTCTGTACGCCCACCCGCCTTTAGGTAATATGCTGACGAGGCTACGATCGCTTTTCTGTACCAAGGTCCTTGAAATGAAGTGGAGTGCTCTGCTGCTGGTCTACATCGTCGTGTACGCTGCGCCAAGGTTCCTGGCGGCACCGCAGCCATGCATGAACTGTTCGCGATCATCAGCGGGACCAGGCGCTACCACACACATAATCGGATACGTTTACAGTTACAAGACCGATGTGCTCCCCATATCCGGTATTAACGGCACCCTGTTGACCGAGATCGTCTACGACGCGTTCAGCATCGTCGACGGCCGCTGCGTCGTCGGCGACAGCGGGCTCGACACACAGCGCGCATTCGGTCCGAACACACTCGGCGACGACACGAACGCAACGCCGTTCAAAGGCAACTTCTACCAGCTGCACCTCATCAAGCAGAAGCCGGGCAACGTCGGCCGCCTGCGCACGCTGATCTCGGTAGGCGGTTGGTCCCACTCGACGAACCTCAGCGTGATCGCGTCCAGCGCTGACGGCCGTCGCCTGCTGGCCTCGTCCTGCACGCAACTGGCCCGGTACTTCGGGTTCGACGGCGTCGAACTTCAGTGGGGTATGGATACTGTCAGGGCGCCCGCGAATGCGCCAAGTCCGCAGCTGACAAAGTGCGTGCTGTCTCTGCAGTGTACCCCGTGATGTGGGGCGCCGCGTCGAACGTGCACAGCCCCGCGGACAAAGCGAACCTGCCGCTGCTACTCGCTGAGTTCAAGCGGCAGGACCCGGGCCTGCTGCTGACGGCGATGGTCCAGTACACCGCCGCGACGCTGTTCCCCATGTACGACCTGGCGGGCATCGCCGACTACGCCGACTGGATCCATGTCGACAGCACGTTCGCTCTGTGGGCGCCCTGGTCGTCGTCGACAGCGCATTACGCGAACCTGTACCACAACCTGGCGTCGCCATGCTCAGCGACGGTCGACGCCCTGGTCTCGCGGGCCCTGGCGGCCGGTGTGCCTCCATGCAAACTCATCGTCGGCGTTCCTTTATCGTATCCGGCCTGGAAGACGTCCGCACCGGTCGCCGCATCGTTCCCGGCATTGTTCACGAGCGGCACGGCGTATTCGACAGGGGCCACCGATAGCGACAAGTTCCGGTACCGCGATGCCGCGCGCCTCGCCGCGAACGCGTCGGCGTCGTTCCAGGTCGTGTGGGACTCGCAGAGTTCCGCCAGCGTTCTGTACAGCCCGGTCACGCAGGTCTGGATGCCCATCGAGACCGCCGAGAGTGCCGCCGCCAAGGCCACCTACATCGCCGATAACAACCTCGGTGGCGTGCGGTTCATGGACCTCAGCGGGGATACCCCTGCGTTCGATATCGTGACGGCGATGCAGGCGGCGCTCAAACGTGCTGCGCCCTGCACGGGCCAGGCAGCGTTAGCACCGTCAGGCGGCATCACCCCGAATTGGGAACGGCAACCCGCCGAGGCGTGTGCACCGCTCAGCAGCAACCGATCGAGCGCACCAGCGTTGCAGACGGCCACCCGGATCGTGGGGCGGTACACGGGTCACAAGCATTTGGTTCTGCCTGTCGCTGGCATCGACGGCTCGCTGATGACGCACATCATCTACGAGGCGGCAATCGTCAACTCGTCCTGGCAGTGCGCTTTCGGCTCATCGGCATACGACGTCGAGGTGGTGTTCGGAGCGAACGCCCTCGGCGACGACACCAACGACCTGTACCATGGCAACTTCAATCAGCTACGACGTCTGAAACTGAAGTACCCGCATCTGAAGACGATCCTCCAGTTGGGCCCCGACATCATGTTCAGCTCGCTGCTGTCGGACCCTGCTCGCCAAACCGCCTTCGTGTCTTCGTGCGTTGCCATGATGCAACGGTACGCGTTTGACGGCCTCAACATCAACTGGAGTACGTTTGTCGGCCGGGCGACCAGATTCATCTGCGTTGCCCGTGCAATGCCCCCTCCTGTCCGCTCATGTCGCGTCTGGACAGATAGTCCCGTCATCGCGGCGAATTACAACAACGATCCGCACCAGCGCACGGATCGGACCCAGTTGCCCGTTCTCCTTCAGCTCTTCAGGACACGAATGCCGCCGGGCGCGCTGCTGACGCTGACCATCACGCCCGTCGCCTACGCCGACACGTACTTGATGTACGACGTGCCCAGCATCGCACCGCACGTCGACTTCATCGAGTACAAGAACGAGTGGCTGTGGTACGCCGCTGGCGCGCGTCGACAAACTGATCCATATGGGGTGTGTCCTGATCCATGCGCTGCAGGGGGAACTGGTCGCCCGTTCCAGCGCATTTGAACCCGTTGCACTTCAACATCGATTCGCATGCGCCGTTTTCGATCGACGCCAGCATTGTCCAGCTGCTAGACCTTGGAGTACCGCGTTGCAAACTGGTGCTGGGTGTCCCTGTCTATGGTGTCGCCTGGCAGTTGCTGGGTTCCGTCTCAGGGACGTCGTTCTACCCGGGCGTGTTCTCATCGACCGGACAAGGATACGCGACAGGGGCAACGGACGACAGTGGGCACTATCGCTACCGAGACATCGTGGCCCTCGTGCAGGTAAACCAAGGCGCCTGGGTGGACCATTGGGACGCGGTCAGCCAAGTGCCGTTCCTGGTCAATGCAACCGGACACGTTGTGATCTCGTACGAAAATCGGGCTGCGATTGTGGCCAAGGCGGCGTACGTTAAATCCATGGCCCTGGGCGGATTCGCCATTGACGGCCTGGATAGCGACACGATGAATTTCACATTGCTGCACAGTGCGATACAGGCCATTGTCGGCATCCCTGGGCCGACGACAACAAAGACGTCGACACCGCCGATTCAAAACGTGCCTAAGCCGGCGACCACAGCGACGTTGCCGAAGGGGCGACCTTCGACCGGTCACGGTCAGGGCGGCAGCGTGGGTTCGCATGAGTCCACACCAGGACGGAGAACGCTGAGTGCACACTCAAGATCGTCATTGGCCGGTTCCCCGGACATGGTACCGTCGCTTGACCGATCTCGCGGTCGGGCAACGTTTTCTCTGGGTGTATCCACCACAGCTGCGCGCCGCCAGGTCAGTCGCTCCCTGGATCACGAGAGGCAGAACGCGCAGCCGTCGTCTTTCGCTTTCTCCAGTCTCCTGACAATTGCGTTTACCGCGATATGCTTACTGTTCCTCATCATCTTGGTCGTTGTAGTGCGCTGTTGGAAACGGCCACCATCGCCCATGGTTCAACTGGGCTCAAGCACCAGCGTTCTGCCCAATATACGCAACGTCGCACCGCATCCGGATCTGTTCCTGCCAGGGCTGTCGTCATCGTCGGCCGCGTTCGCCCAACCCCAGTACTTGTACACCCCGTATCCATTCGACCCAGCATCATCGCGTTCCAAGAAGTCGCCGAACGTCCCCAAAGGACGAAGACGAGTTGTTGCGAGGGATAAGTTCGGTCAGGGTGCCCTCACCGAATCGGACTCGACGGACAGTGACGCGCTTACATTGGGCGCGATGAACGTGAACTAAACATCGGGCGGCTGTTGCCACTTCGATTCGCACAGGCCTATCTATATTCGTTCGGCATACCTTGCCGCCTGACGCAATCACGACGTTCGTCATGACAGGAAATTACACGTCATGCATTCGTACCAGAGTCGTCCATATTCCACACCCGTACACTCGGTCGACATATAACATATACCACTTGGACTCGTCGACGTCGTCATTGGCCATTGCCTAAACAGGCGAGGACAGCCAGTTCGTCATCGTTGTCCACATGTCACGATCAGGCAAGCTGATGCAACGAACGCTTTGACGGACTGGCGAAGTCCGTCGCGGGGTTCTCGGTTTATTCCGGACAGTCCTCACATAATAGTCCCCTTCTAGCGATGGGCCTCTGACGGGTCCGGGATAGAAGGGCAGACGGATGGCCTCTGATGGGTCGCAGACGAACGGACAGGCGGATGAGCAGGCAGACGGGCGGGCAGACGGACGGACAGACGAACGATGAGCAGGCAGACGGGCGGGCAGACGGACGGACAGACGGACGAACGGGCAGACGGACGGACAGACGGACGAACGGGCAGACGGACGGACAGACGGACGAACGGGCAGACGGACGGATTAGGGCAAGACGGACGGATTAGAAGACGGACGGAGAGACGGGCGGGCGGGCGGACGGACGAACAGGTTTGGTTAGTGACAGCACGTCGCAACCGAGGCCTTGACGTTGTGCAGGAGATGCCGAGGCGGGATCGACATTGGCGGACGGACGGACGGGTAGAGACAGCAAGCGGTCAGGGAAACACCGGCGGCCTGGGAGGCAAACAGCACGGCGGGACACGCGCACTCTGGAACTTGGACCAGCTGCGACCGAGGCCTTGACGTTGTGCAGGAGATGCCGAGGCGGGATCGGCACGGACGGACGGGAAGAGACAGCAAGTGGTCAGGGGAACACCGGTGGCCTGAGAGGCATACAGCACGGCGGGACACGTACTCTGGGACTTGGACCAGGTACGACCAAGGCCTTGACGTTCTGCGGGGGATGCCGAGACGAGATCGGCACGGACGGACGGACGGGTGGGAAGAGACAGCAAGCGGTCAGGGGAACACCGGTGGCCTGAGAGGCATACAGCACGGCGGGACACGCACTCTGGGACTTGGACCAGGTACGACCGAGGCCTTGACGTTTTGCGGGGGATGCCGAGGCGAGATCGGCACGGACGGACGGACGGGCGGGAAGAGACAGCAAGCGGTCAGGGGAACACCGGTGGCCTGAGAGGCATACAGCACGGCGGGACACGCACTCTGGGACTTGGACCAGGTACGACCGAGGCCTTGACGTTCTGCGGATGCCGAGGCGAGATCGGCACGGACGGACGGACGGGCGGGAAGAGACAGCAAGCGGTCAGGGGAACACCGGTGGCCTGAGAGGCATACAGCACGGCGGGACACGCACTCTGGGACTTGGACCAGGTACGACCGAGGCCTTGACGTTCTGCGGGGGATGCCGAGGCGAGATCGGCACGGACGGACGGGAAGAGACAGCAAGCGGTCAGGGGAACACCGGTGGCCTGAGAGGCATACAGCACGGCGGGACACGCACTCTGGGACTTGGACCAGGTACGACCGAGGCCTTGACGTTCTGCGGGAGATGCCGAGGCGAGATCGGCACGGACGGACGGGAAGAGACAGCAAGCGGTCAGGGGAACACCGGTGGCCTGAGAGGCATACAGCACGGCGGGACACGTACTCTGGGACTTCGACCAGGTACCACCGAGGCCTTGACGTTCTGCAGGAGATGCCGAGGCGGGATCGACAGGAGGGTGGTGGGATAGGTAGTCCGTCAAAATGTCACGATCAGGCAAGCTGATGCAACGAACGCTTTGACGGACTGGCGAAGTCCGTCGCGGGGTTCTCGGTTTATTCCGGACAGTCCTCACACCACACAAATTTTACTGACGCGCACCCTCAGGATCAAAGCCGTGTAGGTTAGATCTCGGTACCAAATTCCATACGGAATTTGACGATAACCATAGAATGATGCAACAGTATTACGTTGTTGTCGTCACAGTCGATATCGCGGTGCGCTCATTTTATCAGAACAACGCGTACGCATGGCCAGCTGGGAACAACGACATAAGCGGCGCGCCATGCTGGTCGGTTAGAGCAGCATGTGCTTTGGCGAAGACAGCGCGAACCTTGCTGATACGATAGGTCATCTCGCCGATGTTGTTCGTGGAGTCGTGCGGGTCGATGGCGCATACGCTGCTGTAATAGAACTTGAGCTCAGAGAAAGACCACTTTTTCGGGAATCGGTTGTCGCTGTTCGTTACGTCGATGCAATCGTCGTTGAAGTCAAATTCTCCGTAAAACTTAAAGAATGTAACGATACATTCCCTTAGGTCTCCATCCGCACACGATTCTGGGGCGTTGTCAACGTGGGCGATTACAAGTACCTGTAGCAGGTACGAAGACATGCCGCCGACGCCATTGACCATCAGCAGCGGGTCCATTGCTGACGATACAGCACGAAGGTACGCTTTCAGGTATAGTACCATGGCGCGGATTCGGTAGTAGTCAGGCCGGCTTAGGACATGGCAAAGGTCAAGCCATGATCCCCTGCTCTTACCGGAGGATGAAACAATATCAATCGGCATTGCAGGCGCGCTAATATTCGACAGAAACTCCACGCGAAAAAGCGTCATGCCGCGGGCGTTCGTTCGGGGAACATCGGTCTTGGTGCGGAACGTCGCCTCGTCCTGAATGAGTTTGTGGAGAAGCTGTTCCATTTGATCGCTCCTCAGTGTGGTCAATATATCAAGGTCGCTGTTCGGCGGCGGCAAGTTCATCCTCTTCCCAACGGACCCGACAACAGCGAGCGTAGCCGACGGGTCGATCTCTTGGATTTTCTCTGTTAAGAGCGCGACGCAAGTGTCAAAAACTGGTGACATAGTGGCCAACTCGTCGTCGATACGCTGGACGAACATGTCCATTTCCGTCGCGAAATTCCGGTCGCCAATAGGCTGACGATAATCAACATGGTCAAGCTGGCAGAGCGAAGCAGGGGACAAACTGGGGCCGTCGCACACGGCGGGATGCCCCAACGAGGGACGGTCTGAGCTTGCCGGGCCGCTATCGTGATCCGATGATGTTGACGGAGCGCCGCGTTTCTTCTTACGTCGCGTCTTCGTCCTCTTCGATCGGGACGATGATCTCTCGCCGACAGCGTCAAGCTCCTTCACGACGGCGTCAACGTCCGGCCAGATCGGCTCGGGCGTCGCAAGCTTCTCCGCTCGGTCGGCTTCTTTAGATGCCTCCGAGAGAACACGTCTCACTTTCTCCATGACAGATATGAGCCCGGGAATTACGGTCTCCCATCGGAAGAGAGTTTTCAATGTGACGACGCCATCGGCGTTAGTTTGCGGCTCGTGGAAGGGCAATGGTGAATCGCCGGACCATTGCACGGCGAGTTTCTTATTGCCGGCTTCCCGATAAAGCGATGACAACATCGACAGTGAGTTGCCATTCGTTGCCAACTGTGTTTGGAGAGACTCGAGCAGTGACCGGTAAACAAGGGATATGGTTCGCAACGTGCCTGCCCGGGAAAGGGTAAGTTCAGCAGTTATACCGGCTGTTTCACTTGAATCGGAAGCAGGGATAATGATTTCCGTGGTGACGCGTGAAAAGACGCCCCACACGGATTGGTAGAAGTTTGCTTCAAATTCTGCCTTGTCTTCACGCGTTGGAGTTTGCAGTACTTCTTCGATAACGTAGTTGATGGCAAGTAATAGGCGGACGGCGGAGTGTATCAATCGACCGAGGCGCGCCCATCCCCGGAAGGGTGGTATTGCGCTGGTGTGACGGACAACGGTCGCTAGTGCAAGGCTTTCGAAATACTCATCATCAGACATGGAATCGCAAAAGTGCTGACGCAGGACGTGCTTGTCGACCCCCTCAGCAACCTTGGTCGCCCACTTGTCGATAAGGTTCGCTGCTTGTTCCAGCTTCGAGAGTTGCGTCTTCTTGCCGCCCCCAACGCCTGCAGCAACGACAACAAGGCAGAGCGCGACCGAGCCGACAAGCCAGCGGCCAGCCATCGTCGCCAATGTCTCGCGCAAATTCAGAATGATTCCGGACCTGGGTCCGGTGCCCACGCAGCTCCGGGACTCCGACAAGCAAGCCGCACTTTTCATACTATAAACTATTTATAGTTCAAGTGACCCTCCTCGTCCCCGCAGTTCCCGATGCCATGCCGTACGGACTTGTTGATACGAACTTTGGGCTGCCTTTCATCGATGACATTTTTGGTACGCAGGAGGTATCTCTGGCTGCCTCGGGGAATACCATGTCGGTCCACCGTCTACACTGCCCAGTTTCCGAACCTGACCTGCCGTCCAACCGGAGAGTCCCTTGAACCTGATTTGGGGCTTGGAAGCTAGCTGGTGATTGGCAGTCGTGCGAAGTCAGGTATGTGGGCGCACGTACGTATGCGGATTCAATACCATATCATGCGGTCTGCTCGCGATCTGATCACGTCATCGTTGTAGGAAGCGTTGTGATCGTGCGCGTCCCGTCTGTTGACGTCCAGGTCAAGCAATGCGCGCGATGACGGGTCGCCCCCACTCAGCATCGTCGCTGCCCTCGCCCGTACCGGGAGACGAACCGTCGTCGTCGCCTCTGCTGCAAGTCCATCGAGATCGACGACAACAGCTGTGCCGATCGAGATCGACGACAACACTGAGTTCATCGAGATCGACGACAACACTGAGTTCATCGAGATCGACGACAACACTGAGTTCATCGAGATCGACGACAACAGCTGAGTCGGAAGGGGAAGCGGTACCAGGAGTCCCGACGGTATGTAGCGTGGCTTCTTCGACCGGCAGCAAACGTCCTCGCGTATGACTGAGACGTTACCGTTTAATGGTCGGTGCGCGCCCAGGCCGTGGAACTGTGCCTCGGGACCGTTCGGATAGACCATAAATCGGGGCCCGATGAGGGGCGACGATTTTCCTGTCGCCGGTGGTTATCACTCACACGGTTCCGTCGCGTACGTGCACGTATGGTGGTCATTCGGCATTCGCCAAATGACCCGCACGTGGTCTGAACGACCCCCGGGAGGGATACGTGTTGGCGGTGTGCGCGAATCTGGCATCGACGACACCGAGTTCGGCACGATGTGCTGCCCGACCTCTTGATGCAGCTCCGGATCTGCAATATTAGGGCATCACCCTATAGTCGTCGGTCAAGCCACGAGCAGAGTGCCGGCGTCACTTTGTCGCGCAGCAGCCTCGGGGGTCGTCGGGTGGGCGTCGCGTGCGGAGCATTGTTTGCGCGGTTGCCGACGGATGGACGCCGGCCGCAAGGTGGAAGAGCCATGGTCGGCGTACCGCCTGTGCCCGACGCTGTCGAGCGACGTGCTCGACGGTCTGTCGCGGCAGTTGCCCAACCTGGACCCGGCGGCGCTGACGCGGGTGCTGATGTCTTTCCTGCATCTGAAGCCGATCCAGGTCCGGGACATGCAATTGGACCTCGGCGCGTTCATCGATAAGTGCGACGCGTCGCTGCCCGACGACGACGACCATGCCTGGGCGAGGTTCGTGGCCCGTGGCCTGAAAGGATTCGGTGAAACCATGCGGTTCGACGTCGACACGCATCATCACGCGTCTTGCGGGATGCCGCCGTACATTGATGGCATTCTGCAGCGCACGAGCTCGGCGCTATCGGTTGTCCAGCCTTGGTTGCTGCCTGCCGAAGCCCAATACCGGGATACCGCCTTGCTGCCGCCGGTTGCGTCACCGCCCGCCTCGGAACACTTCCGAGTTCGTCGCGCGTACACGTTCGATGCCAAGGCCGAACCGCACGTCGCCCATGCTATCCCGGTCAGCAGACCTGCTGCGGTGCCTCAGGTCCATCGCACGTGTATTAATCGCGCGCCCTTCCTTTATAACAGTTGTCTGGCACCCACAGAGCAGCCCGCCTCGTTCGTCGCCGCCCAAGGCTCTGCAACAGTCGTCTCCCGTCCCGCCTCGACCGGCCCCGCGCGTCATCGAACCGTTCAGAAGGCGGACGGCGATCAAGACGATGGGCCTGGAGGATGCCGCCCACCTGCAAGACAAGAGCAAGCGAGGTCGTCCGACAGGCATCGAGTCCCGCCGCGAGAAGGAGGACCTCCGCCGGCTGGAGAAGGCCGAGAAGGAGCAGAAACGGCACGAGGAGCGGGAACAGAAACGACTGTAATGACCCGGAATGCCCTGTTGACGTCGCCGTCGTGCGGATGGTGACTGCTCGTTGTACAGGAAGAAGGAGGAGGAGAAGGAGACGCGAAGGATTGAGCGTGATCTGCAACGTGAGCAGAAGGCATTGGCGCTGCAGGAACAGACGCAGCGACGCGAGCGTGACCTGATGGATCGTGCGGTTCGCGAGGCAGCTGCATCGGTCGCCCGGCAGACCGCCCAGGCCGGCCTGATGATGCCCGCCCATCTCCTGGCGCAGATGCAGTCGCAGATGCACGCCGGCGCGTTCCCGGGCGTTCTTGCACCGCCGCCGCCACCCGTTGTGGACAACAGCCCGTTCGCCAGCATGTTCGCCGATGCCAACGTCCTCACCCCGGAACACAAGTCGTTGATCGAACAGTTCCTGTCGGGGCAGCCCGTCACCCACCCGGACGCCGTCGATGGCGTCTACCAGGTCACCCTGAGCGAGAAGCGGACCATCGACGCCAACCTCGACGAGTTCGCCGAGGTTGTCGTCTTCGAGATGAACTTCGCGACCGGGTCCTGGCGGAAGCTGAAACGCCGGAAGAAGCTGTTATCGCATCGCACCGAACAATAGACCGACCGCCGCCGTTGTTAACGTTACGTCGAATGGTAGATCTGCCCCGGCTGGTCGCCATAGGTCTACTGACGGTCCCATTTCTCAGACGTGTTCCGGTTTCACGTCCGTTCGACACGCGATCGGGGTAGCCTGGGCGATAATAATCCCGCTGGAATCGATCATGCCCTGGTACCCGTCCGACGTTAATACGTCTGTCGTACATCGCGATCGAGGCGGTCGAGGCGGTGGGTGGCGTTTTATGGAGCCGCCTCCCGTGACCGGCCTTGTACGTCTTCGTCGGTCGCACGCCTAGCGCTGTCGTTCACACGTTGTCGTGTCGCAGGATCGACACGTGGTCGAACCAAGGCGCGGGTCGACCGGATCGGATCACCGAAAGATCATTCACTCGCATTCGGAACCGGCCACGACTCGGTCTTCCCGTCGCGAATCGATCCTGGGCCCGTCCGGCACGCCGACGAGCAACCCGGAACGCATCCGGGACACGCTCTACGACCGGGGGCTGGACCCTAGGAACCTGGACACCTTCCAGCTGCCGACCTCATTGCACGTGAGCGCCTCCCGAGCCAACAACATGCGCTCCGGACGAAACCGGTCCCGGTCGGTCGTCTTCGAGGCGTTCCAGGAGCAGGCAAAGGTGCTCCCGGTCGGCACTTGACACCGCGTTCTCTTACGCTCTCTGAGTAGATGGCCATGCGCGATATGGCCGCTCGGGCCGACAACAACAGTGCTGGTTCCTTCAGCGACCGGCCGCGGTCAGCACCACCTGTGCCACCTCGCCAGAAGGAGATCAACACGCGCCGCAGCCAGCCCGACATGAGCTTCGGTGGCATCCGGTACGCGGACGCCCTCGCCATGGTAACGGTCCATCACGTCGCACGCCCGCGAGCTTCGCTAACGACGTGCTCTGTTCAGCTGGAGAAGAACGAGCCTGACCCGCATGATGAGGTATTGTTCTACGTGCGACAGCGAGGTTCGAGTTGGTCCTCAATGCTTGATGGCAGTCGGCGCGGGTTACGACGCCTAGGATAACGAAACGCTTCTCGACTATGTCCAGCGATCGGGGTCGCCGCGTGAACAACTCATCGATATCGTCGAACGTCGCCATCGCCATCACGGTCCTAGACGCGGTTCCCAGCTGTCCTGACTTGCCACTAACCGTACCGACATTTAGGAGGGCGCGTCGTCGGAGAGATCCGCTGAATTGTCGGCGTTGGGGACCCCGCGAGGATCGGAATCGGTCGATGTAAGAATCCGGTCCCCGCTCGCGTACGAATCAACTGACACTATGCATTAGAAGCAGAGGGTGTCGCTGTCCGGAGGAAAGACGCCGGCTATACCACGAGGTCGCGCCGTCTCCATCGACGTTGTTGCCCAGTACATGGTCGACACGACGGAACGGCCCGAGTTCATCGCGTGCGTGTCTCGTCCTTCTTGCTGACGCGGTTGACTGACGCGTTGCTGCAGGTGGCAAGACGGTGCCATCCTGCCGTATTCGCTGCTGGTGACGGGCACGCTCTGGTTCCTCGACCTGGTCGTCTTCTACATCGCCGCCGTCGTCCCGTTCGAGTTCGGGATCTTCACCGCTGACGACTCCTACGGGTACCTCGTCTCGCTGGACATTTTCATGGACATCATGTTCGCCGTCGCCGTCTGCATCTTGCTGCGAACCGTAACAATTCCCGCGCTCCAAGACTACCCCGGATGTTCACATTTGTAACCGCGTTTCTGCACTGACAGGCCGTCTTCATCAATGGCCAGCTGATCACCGACCGGAAGATGCTCGTGTCGCTCTACCTTCGCAGCAACTTCCTCTTCGACCTGCTGTCCATGGTTCCGCTTTTCATCGTAAGTTGCCTGTTTCGATGTCACGGTCAGCCGCGTAACGAATTACCAAATAGGACATTGCGAACTCGGTAACCGGCGCGCCGGTGACCTTGACGATACGAGTCCTGCGTTTGCTGCGATTCTTTCGTATTGTCAAGACGCGGCAACACGCGTCTGGTGATTCCGGTACGCGTTTGTCGCCGTGGTACCGCTTCCGGGCGGCTGATTCCGGTCGCTTGCAGGCATCCTGAGCGTGGTCGCCACGTCAATTTTCGTGTCCCATATTGTGGCGTGCGTTTACATCGCGTTCAGCGTCGTCGGGTCACCCGATCATGATGGATGGAAACTGGATCCCGAGACCCTCTCAAAGAGCCTGCTGTCCAAGTACTTGTTCGCCTTGACATGGTCCTTGGATGTCATGACTGTACGCTTTCTCACACGTCCCTGCCTTCGACAATGGTCTCACGTGTGCTCTCCAGGGCTTCCGAGAATCGGAATCGCCGGTGACAGACATGGAGTACCTGTTCACGACGTTAGTGTACCTAGCGGGCACGTTCCTGTTCGCATACGTTATCGGTCGGACCGGGGACTGGGTATCCAGGAACACGGCGCGCCGCGAGAATCTCGACCTGCGCCTCTCCATCGTGGAGAAATTTATCAAGATGCACAGCATCCCGGCACCGCTCAGCGACGACCTGATGGAATTCTACAGGTACGTGGTCGTGTATCGCGTCGTCATTGCGTAGGCGGATGACCAATCGGCTCTTCAGGTATACCTGGGAATCCGCTCGAGGATTCGACGCTGAATCCGTCCTGCACACCCTGCCCGTCTGCATCGGGGTCGACGTCTCCACCTTCATTTACAGGACGCATCTGTCCAAGGTTGTGCCCAGTGTGCATTCGCCTACTGGCGCGCATATTCACCAACGTCCACGCAGGTCGAATTCTTCGAGCGGATGCCTGCGTCGGTCCTCAGCGAACTGTCCAAACGCATGGACATGGTCGTGCGCTCTCCAGGTACGTTCTGGCCAGGGAACTGCAGGCAACCCTCTGTGGCACATATATGACTCGAACGCAGGCGAGAAGATCATGACCGACGGGCAGCCGCCGTTCGGCATCTGCTTCATCAACCATGGCGTTGTCGACGTGATCTCGCGCAAGGGCGAACGTCGTCAGTCCCTTCGGTAGGCCACGGTTCGCGGCACGACTCGCCGCATTGCTGAAACGCTGCGCCAGGACGGGCGACATGTTCGGTGATGAACTTCTGCGTTCGCAGGCGATCGTGACGCACTCTTACGTGTCGCGAACGTTCTGCCAGTTGTTCGTCCTGCAGGCGTCGGACGTGACGTCTGTGCTGTCGGCGTTCCCGACGGAAGCGGCCGTCATGGCGAAGATGATGAAAGGGAAAGGCGGTGGGCGTCCCCAGGTTATGCCGGATATCATGTTCGTGGACATGCACGCTGGAAGATGGTGGCGATTGCCGCTGTTCAGCTACCGGTCGCGAATCGGAAATTTGATCGCCAGGACGCAGGAGGTGATTGCCCTGTACAACGCGTTCGCCGTCCTGCTGAGGATCGGCTTCGATCTCCATCACACCATGCTGATTTCGGTGCTGTCCTTCGATGCATTTGTCGACATGCTGAGTACGTTCTGCATCATCGCGCTGTTCCACCAGCAGTACTCGTTCAACGGCGAACTCGTCTCATCCCGTCGCGCTATCGCCCGTAAATACCTCACAGGTGAACGATGCTGCTACTGCAGTGTTCGCTCGATACCCATTCGATACCGTAGGCGGGTTCTTCTTCGACATGCTGGCATTGCTTCCATTGCATTTCATCAACATGTTCAACCCCATGTTTCGCGTGCCGCGCCTTCTGGGCCTGGTGCGATACTTCGCCGCCAAGCAGGCGATCACTGTGCAGACGACCGTTGCTAAGCTGACCAGATCCGTCATCACCTTCTGGCTGTTTACACACGTCGTCGCCTGTGGCTACTTTGGCCTGACGAAGTTGGAAGGGTTCGCCCCTGACACGTCTGATGGTACGCTTGCTTGAATTGTGGTATCGCGCGGATGCTGACGTTACCGTTAGACTTCCTGCCTCAGGAACACGTCGCCTCGCAGAACCTGTTCCAGCAGTACAGCGTGGCGGTGCTGGTGGCGTTAAAGATCCTGACCGGCCGTGGCAGTAAACCACCCCAGGAGGCCATGACCGAACTACAGCAGATCTACGTCATCATCTCGACCATGCTGGGCCTGTTCGGCGTCGCCTACCTGATCGGTGACATCAGCGTCATGGTCTCCCATTTCGACCCTCTCCATTTCGTCCACCAGCTCGACGTCGACAACATCAACAAGTTCATGAAGTATAAGCACTTCCCGTTGGCGCTGCAACGGCGCGTTCGTTCCTACCTCAGATACAGATGGGAATGTAGGTCTTGCGCCATTGGCGTCGCGCGTATCCGATTGCTCAACGACCTCTGCGCGCAGGCACACAAGGCGTCGGGTTGAAGCAGGCCATTGCTGACCTGCCTCGGGCGATCCGCCTGCGCGTCCTGGAGCACATCACGCTGACGCTGATTCGCCAGATCCCAATGTTCGCTGACCTGTCAGACACGCTGATCCACGGGGTCCTGGAGTGCTTCGAGTACATCATCGTCCCCGCCAAGGAGTACATCTACCGCAAGTCGGAGATGGGCAGCGACATGTACATTGTCCTAGACGGCGAGGTCGCCATGGGCCACAGCGGCAACGAGAACATCTTCATGGGGCCCGGGTCGTTCTTCGGCGAGGAGGCCATCCTCAACAAGATCGGCCTTCGTGACACCACTGTCCGAACCTACACAGGTACGGCAGCGACCGTGCGCTCCACAGCAAGCGTACTTACGTCGTGACATAGGTTGCACGCTAGCGACGTTAACGGCGGACGCGCTGGAACAGGTGCTGGACGAGTTTAGTGAGGACGAGCACCTGAAGCTGATCGATGAGGTCACCGAGTCGGAGGCGTCGGACACGCCCGTCGATTCGGTGACGTCGTCGCTGATCCGGATGATGGTGGCGAAGAACTTCTATGCGATGGCGCCGGAGTCCCCAGTCAGCCAGAACCTGCACACCGGTCGGGAGCTGTTCGCGTTCATCGCCAAGAACCAGCCCTGTGATGAGCAGGAGGCGGTCACGCTCGCCAACTCGTTGCTGTCCAATGGGAACCTGCGCCCGTTGGGCATCTCGTCGCCCGGCAGCGTCCGAATCGCCAGGAACAACAAGGTCCCTGACGACGCGGTCGTCGATGCCAAGGCGCTGTACCGCCTTGTCGACTTCAACAACAACGCGGAACAGAAGCTGGAGACGGCGGAGGAAGCACCGGCAGGCGGAGGAGGAGCGACGGCGACGAAGAGCGCGTCGGCATCGGACGCCACATCCGATTCGGAGTCCGATTCCCCCGTGTCAGCGGGTGGCGGACCGCCGAAATCGGTTCGCACCGCCAGGCAATCGCTGAACAGGGCGCAGACGCTGCTCCTGAAACGGAACTCGTCCAGCCCGCGCAGCACCGGCACTGGCGGCGATGCATCGCCGTCCGTCCCCGAGAAGAATACATAGTAAAACGCCCGCTACTGTACCAGTCGACTGCGCGGCACGGATGAACCGTCACTGTGCGGAGCTGCAGATGATACGTTCGTACCAGAATGCTTTCTCCTCGAAATCCTACTTCCCGGATTAACTGCCCTTTCTGTCATAAGAACGAGACCGTTAAGCTGAACGGGTGGAATTCCAATCCAATCGCAAGACGGGTGTTCCGCGCTACAGCAGAAAACGGATTCGGTGGGTTCCTGCTCATGTACAAGGTGTTCACGAGTACGTTTCGTGTGCGCCCATACCCTCACTCTGAACGATACTGCGCTACTGCTCTAATGCTTGCCGAAGTCGCCAGGATGAGATGAAACACGAACTACTTGCTAAAGGACTCAATGTGGATGCCGTCAGGAAACAGCTCCCGAAGTACCCCTTCACAGCCATCTGCATGGCTAGCGTGAAACGGACGTCATTGCGGATGGCCGTTAAGGAGTGCTTCGGGAGCTGCTTCCTGACGGCCGCGTACTGATCGTACCAACCTCTTACCGGCAGCGTACGTACAGGCAGCATGTGGACGTTTGCGCTCCGCTTTGCTGCCACTGAAGGTACGGGGCAGCGGTGCAGGAATCGTCCTGCGTCCACCCTCCAGCTGGTCTACATCCCGTTCAGCTGCAGGGCGGCTGCGATGGAATCCATCACCACCTGGATCACGGCAGCCACGTTTCATTGTAAACGCACTACAACCCTTGCATTCGATATGTCAGGCGGGTACGGAGTCCAGAGCGTGACTAGGGAAACGTCAAACTATTTGCGAATGATCTTCCGGGCATGCGACGACCGAATCATGCTGGTACGGAGGAGCGCAGACACTTGTGTCAATTACGTGGTGGAACTCCCCGCCGCCATCTCGAGAGATCTCGTCGCGGCGAGTGGGTCGCGGCGTCCTCCCTGCTCGGAGGCTTTAAATTGTCGGCATAAGCCCGATCCAGATTCAAACGTTATAGCGACGGACGCTGGGCGATTGGCCGTACCGCCGTGCTGTGCGGCAAGCCATGGTGTATATGCAATAGTGCACGCCATGAAGTGGTTCGAGTCGGCCAGCTACCGTGCACAGCACCACCCCCAGAGAGTCAGTTGGCTGTCTGTTGCTCGTAGGTCAACCCCCGGCACAATATTGGGAAGTGGAGACGCATTACAATGTATATTCCATTGCGACGCGCTGATCTAGGGCTTTCTGCAATGTCGCTTAGGGCGGTTACGCGTCAAATCACGTCCAGTGTCTCGGGGTCAACGCGCTGTTCCAGGCGCGTACAACTTCCTCGACATCATGTTCCGGAAATCCCGTTAGGATATGGCACTGGGATAAACCAATCGACCTTCATGTCTGTCCTGCACATTGGGCAAGCCTGTTGTCCTAACACAGCCGACGATACAGTTCATATGGTAGAGATGGCTGCAATTTGACAGCTTTGCGAGATGGTAAATCCTCGTGCACGGTTCTAGGCAGATGGCACAGACGTCATCAGACCTGCAGCGTGGGGTAAGATGAAGCAGTAACAACGTGCTGCCAATCGTACAGTGGAACACCGCGTATGGCAGGTGCCTCTGTCGTTGGAAGTTTCAGGTAGTACCCCATAGACAAAATGAGCCGGCTCACGTTGTAGCGGTGGGCCAATTCAAGAAGCCGGTAATTGTACTCGAAAGGTCGCTCCCGGAGAATATGGTTGACAAAGTCCTTTGCGATTGGCACCCAGTCAATGTCCTGTTGTGCGCGCGGGCATCAGTCCAGTATCGATTACATGCGCGCGGCGAGGGTAGTATACCGGATTCACCAAGTCCATGAAGTCCCTGAGCAGGGTGAGGTCTTCAGGAACGACGCTGCCTACATAGCGCGGTAGAAACAGGAGTCTTCTTGTTCATGCGGCGTGAGGCCGGCCGGGTTGCACGAGATCTTGGGCGCCGTGCTGTCGAACACGGTCTTCATCAATGGCTAGATCGCAGTCCACGTACCCAATGACAACAACGGCCCCACTAAAGCGCTATGAGCTCGTTCAGATCGATTATCCCTGTCGTCATGCGCGGCGCCATGGTACGGCTCGATACAAAGCGTGGTTCGAACGGAAAACAAGGTTCCGTTTCACAGAACGCAGACGGCGCAAGCAATTATGGCAGAGATGGGGGTGCCGTGCGCATGCCGCGGCGTCAGGCGGCCGGTTTCCGCTATTAATAGTCCGCTAAATAGCGCTTGATGGCGACTGCAATCCATATCCAAAATGAATCTGGCAGTACCGGATACGCTGACGCCGCAAGGGAGACTGCGATGTGTAACCAAATACCTATGTACCTATGTAGGACCATGCCGACTCATTCGGTTGGCCAAGGTGTTGACAGCCAAGCTCGCGATCGTGGTGATGGTCGGATCCAGAGCACATGCCGGCGTGGAATGGGTCCTATTTTGGTTACACAGCACAGTCTCCCTTGCGGCGTCAGCGTACCCGGTACCGCCAATCGTTGTCAGTTTCATTTTGGAAAGGATGCAGTTGCCATCGAGCGTCGTCGAGCATCTTCGCGGAAACGCGGGGCGGCGCGCCGCGTCAAGCTTCGATAATGTCGAGATTACGATCGAAAATGACACTGGGCGTGCGACGATAGCCGTCCAGCATGCCAATTATATCGAGCTGGTCGCCTCTGGAATTCCGACGGCGGGGCGGAACCCGTTACCTGCGTACACAGGTAACGCTATACACGCCATCATCAGGTGGTTATATTCACGTTCTGCTATGCAGCACCCGCCGTGTCGTTCTCGGCGGGAAACAGGGTGCTGACGGCACACCAGATAAAAGTCTTTGTTCGCCAGCTCGTGGACGAGCGGACGGTGGCCGCCCTGGTCAAGCGGCCGGAGGGATGGGTCCTCAAAAAGGCAGCTGACGTTAACGGTTTGTCATCCCGTCTGCAAATGTCAAGGCGATGGCCTTTTTGAGGTAACTGGTCACGTACAGTGCCGATAGTCGTGTACCGCATGGTTCGACGCCTGCGAGGTTTGTCGTTCAAGGACGAACTACAGGCGATTATGTTGGGCAGCAAGTCCACCTCGTTCCGTAAAATCGCGATCATAGACTGCGATAACCTATCCATTGTCCTGTCAAGCATCGGCGGCGAGCAGCAAGCCAGCCTTCAAATGCCCAGCTGGGCTGATCACGTCAGTACTATCCCCCTGGACCGGTCATAAATTCACCACGGATATGTTATGGCACGGCCGCGACGGGGGTCGCGCAGCCGCGCAGTTTGAATAAACGTCCACGGCAACCGACGGCTTCGGCAGTCGGTTAAGATGTCAGGAGACGACACGACGGACGACTATTGTCTCCATAACACGGAATTAACCGACTGCCACCGCCGATGCTTCTCAGGACGATGGATAGGTTATCGAGGTCCATGATCATGATATTACGAAACGAGGTGGACCTGTTGCCCAAGAATATCGGATTGAGCTCGAACTTGACGGACAAACCTCGCAGGCGTCGAACCAGGCGGTACACGGCTACCGGCACTGTACGTGACCAGTTACCTCAAAAAGGCCGTCGCCTTGACGTTTGCAGACGGGATGACAAACCGTTGACGTCAGCTGCCTTTTTCAGGACCCAGGCGCCTTTGGGCCGCTTGATCAGGGCGGCCACTGTCCGCTCGCCTAGAAGCTGCCGAACATAGAATTTGATCTTGTGTGCCGTCAGCGTCTTGTTTCCCGCCGTGAAGGACACGGCGGGTGCTGCATAGCAGAACGTGAATATAACAACCTGATGATGGCGTGTATAGGTTTACCTGCGTACGCAGGTAACGGGTTCCGCCCCGCCGTCGGGGTTCCAGTGGCGACCAGCTCGATATAATTGGCATGCTGGACGGCTATCGTCGCACGCCCAGTGTCATTTTCGATCGTAATCTCGACATTATCGAAGCTTGACGCGGCGCGCCGCCCCGCGTTTCCGCGAAGATGCTCGACGACGCTCGATGGCAACTGCATCCTTTCCAAAATGAAACTGACAACGATTGGCGGTACCGGGTACGCTGACGCCGCAAGGGAGACTGTGCTGTGTAACCAAAATAGGACCCATTCCACGCCGGCATGTGCTCTGGATCCAACCATCACCACGATCGCGAGCTTGGCTGTCAACACCTTGGCCAACCGAATGAGTCGGCATGCACCGGTGCGGAAATGCTACGAGCATACCGGGAACGCGCGGCGGAACAGGCAACGCGATGGCGGGCAAGGACGAGGAGGCAATATCTGCTTCCCAAACGGCTGGAGCGCCGACAAACACGGTAGTGCCCGCACGTGTGTCGGGGGGCGGCCGGACGCAAGAGTCGACGCCTGATGATATATAACGAACTGATTACAGTACTTCGATAGGATCGTCACAGAAAGGGTCGCTGCGGGATCGAGACCGGTCTCGGCAAAGTGATAGGACGACCTGTCGCTCGTGCCTGCCTGCACGCCGAAGTCGCCTGTGACCAGCGCCATGGGCCAACGGAGCCGTATTCCACATAACATGGCCTACTGGACGCCTTGCCCCTCTTGGCCAGGGGCGTGTCGTCGCCAGATGCCCCAAGTCGCCGACGTCGTGATGCGCCTTCATGCCCTGCTTGCGTCCATGCCGACGTCGCCGACGCCCATGTCGGCATGGGCCAACGCACGACGTACGAAGACAACGCAACCTGCTCCACTTGTGTAAACGCCCCAATTTCTCTGGGTGAACAGCGCTGCTTGCACATTCAATGATTCGCCAGATCCCAATGTTCGCTGACCTGTCAGACACGCTGATCCACGGGGTCCTGGAGTGCTTCGAGTACATCATCGTCCCCGCCAAGGAGTACATCTACCGCAAGTCGGAGAGTCGGGAGCTGTATCGCCAAGAACCAGCCCTGTGATGAGCAGGAGGCGGTCACGCTCGCCAACTCGTTGCTGTCCAATGGGAACCTGCGCCCGTTGGGCATCTCGTCGCCCGGCAGCGTCCGAATCGCCAGGAACAACAAGGTCCCTGACAACGCGGTCGTCGATGCCAAGGCGCTCTACCGCCTTGTCGACTTCAACAACAACGCGGAACAGAAGCTGGAGACGGTGGAGGAAGCGCCGGCAGGCGGAGGAGGAGCGACGGCGACGAAGAGCGCGTCGGCCTGGGACGCCGCATCCGATTCGGAGTCCGATTCCCCCGCGTCAGCGGGTGTCGGACCACCGAAATCGGTTCGCACCGCCAGGCAATCGCTGAACAGGGCGCAGACGCTGCTCCTGAAGCGGAACTCGTCCAGCCCGCGCAGCACCGGCACTGGCGGCGATGCATCGCCGTCCGTCCCCGAGAAGAATACATAGTAAAAACGCTGCTACTGTACCAGTCGCTGCGCGGCACGGACGAACCGTCACTGTGCGGAGCTGCAGACTGCACCCGGACGCGGACACCGCGCCAGGAATAGGTACGCGTGCCACGCGCCGACAATCCCCATCCCGAGCGCTGTGAAACGCTCCGTGCAAGTTTGCGACACTGGCGACGGTCGGTGTATGTCTCGAACGAATGGGTTGTGATGCATGCTGCGAGGGTCGTGAGGTCCTCAGGTGAGTTCAGACTTGGTCGTCTTGGCATTCGGCGTCCGCTGCGTCGCGTGAAGCCTCCGACGCGGCGCGGTACAGGACCTTCTGGACCGGGAACGTCATCAGGGCGCCGAACAGCGGCCCGATGATGTAGACCCATTCGTAGCCGTTCCAGCGGTTCAGGACCACGGCAGTGCCGAAGAAGCGGGCCGGGTTGATACCGCAGCCGGTGACGCCGACCAACGAGAAATGCATCGCCCAGACGGCCAGCCCGATCACGAACGGCGCCAGGCCATTGTGGATCTCCTTCGTACGCGACGTTTCGCCCTTGCCTGTGTGGACGGCCGTCGCGTACACAGTCAGGACCAGGACGAACGTGCCGATGGCCTCGCCGAAGAACCCGGCGGCCGGCGACACTCTCTCGTTGACGAAGATGCTGCCGATGAGTTCGTCCGAGATGCCGTACGCGGTCGCAACGCCACAGACGGCACCCAGCAACTGAGCCGCAACGTAGTACAGCGCCATCTTCCAGTCCAGAATGCGATGGAGCGTCAGCGCGAACGTTACCGCCGGGTTAATGTGCCCGCCTGCAGCCAGGAAGGACCTTGAGCACCGACAGCGACACAGCTGGTGTGTGTTCAAAGACGTACCGCTGATGGGGCCCGTGATGAAGATGACCACGGCGAGTGTCAGGCCATAGCTCGTGCCGATGTTGAAGACCTGGCCGCCGGAGTACGTGACGGCGAGCGTTGTGGCGAACAGGAAGATGTAGGTGCCGAAGAACTCGGCGCAGACGGCGTACGGGTCGTCGCAGAACTAACAGGCGTCGTCAGCGTTCGACGGCTTCGTATCGGCAACGCCATCACCGACGTGGTAATTCTCGATGGACTGCATGACTTCGACCAGCGAGACGCTCTTCTTCCGTTGCTGGGCCTGCAGGGCGCGCTCGAACTCCTCGTCGCTCAGGCGGCGCTTGTCGTCACGCGAGCCGCCCTTCTTCCCTTTCTTGTTCGAGCTCGGCGCCGGACGTTCCGAGATCACTTCAAACGCGCCATCGAGGGACGCCATAACGTGCCCGCTCCGACGATCGAGCGCAATGAACGCGTCTGGGACCGCCTGTCCCAGGTTCAGTGGCCACAGGCCACTCATCCATGTTGTGACGGTGTGCACCAGCAGTCACTCCACATGCAGGCAGCGAATACCAGTGGAATACGATCGATCTCAACCGCAGACCTGTATTGCTGGGATTAGCGCGCGCTCTTCTTTCGTTTCGGAAGGGCGGCGCATGGCTCGTCCTGTTCCGCACGACGCCTGGAGATTCGTGCCTTAAGTTCGGCTTTCGCCGCCGCCTGCAATGCCATCAATACGCTGGGAACACGAGTTGCCGCCCCAATAGTCCTACCTTAAACTTTTGACGGCGCTCTTCCTTCTCGGCGCGCTCGGCGGAGCGTTGCTCTAGGGCGGTCTGCTTCTCGGCATCTTTCGCCAGCTTCTCCTCGACAGCCCTTTCTTCGGCGCCAGCGATTTCGTCCACGAGCTTCAGCGCCGTGTCCTTGACGACAAACGGCTTCTTCGGTTTCTTGACCTTGGCGGGCTTGACCGGCGCAACAGGAGCCGCAGGCGGGGATTTCGCCCGTTTCTCCGGCTTGTCCCTGGGTGGACGCGCAACCTCGCCTTCGATCGGGAGCTGTGCCGTCAGGATCCCATCTGTTGAACCACAAAATGTCGGCACACGGGTACAATCGCGAAACCCGAAACGTACACTCGAATTGCGCTTCTGGGTTGTCGCCGACAACGACGCGGACGCCATCGGGATACGGGACATCCAGCACGAATTTCTTGGTGTGCCCCAGCGTGGTCACGACCAGACGTTCCTGTGTCGGCTCATACCTACGTGGTAACGAGAGGTTAGGACGTCATCCCGGGGGCATGTTCAACGGCGGGTCCATGTACTTGATATGATGGGGCGGGACTCTGTGAAGGACGACGCGGACCACCACATGACGCTGGCCATTGATCCTCTTGACCTTCAGGGAATAGGGCGGTGCAGTAACTTCACAGCTCGGCGCCGTCATGGTGGATACGGACTCCGTGGCGGACTCCGTGGCGATCTTCACAGGTTCCCGGTGTCCGCTGGCGACAGCACTGCCGTTGTTTCTGGGCACCACTACCAACACCATGACTGATCGGCCAATATCGTCCATGCCTGCTCACTGGTGCAACCTTAAACATGCCCGATGCCTGGCTACTAATATTCGTTGGCCTTGACGAGGTACCATTGCGCTCGCGCATTGATGTCCGTGGCTGTTCGTGACCCAGTCGTGTGCAGTCACCCGCTGATCGCGCTCGCTTTGAAACTTGCGAAGTGGCAGGATGACGCGGCACCGACGAGAGAGGGAGGCAGGGGGCGTCCGCAAAGGCATCGGTGTTCCGACCAAGGCAGCTCATGATACCAAGGACGCTGCGCAGCGGGCTCAACCACTGCAATGCATGAGTTTTTTCCAGCCACAGGAATACCAGCGAATTTCCGGACGCTCTGGTTCTGACCCACAGAGTTCTGATACCGCTCCGCCGAGCCCTGAACGGCATTTTCCCGCCAGATCCGTTCTGTAAGTTTGGTGAAACGTTTGTACCATTATGCTTTCTCCTCGAAATGCTACTTCCGGGATTAAGTGCCCTTTCTGTCATAAGAACGAGACCATTAAGCTGAATGGGTGGAATTCCAACCCAATCGCAAGACTGGGGTTTTGTGCTACAGCAGAAAACGGATTCGGTGGGTTCCTGCTCGTGTACAAGGGTATTAACGAGTACGTTTCGCGTGCACCACTTCTCTCACTCTGGACGGTACAGCGTTACTGCTCTAATGCACCGAAATCGCTGGGACGAGATGAAACATGAACTTCTTGCTCAAGGACTTAAATGTGGAGGCCGTTAGGAAGCAGCTCCCGAAGTACCCCTTCACAGCCATCTGCAATGACGATCGTGTCACGCTGCCAATGCAGGTTGAACTCGTGCTGCCCTTGTTCACGCATAGGGGATGTCTTGACCGTTCGCTTGTCCGCCAGCTTCGAACCGCAAGGGCGCCCGGAATGAGTCTTCCGGTTACGAATCCGTCAAAAGCAGATCATGTCGAGGAGAAACACTATGTTGTCGGCGTGCAGAACATTAACGTCCGCAGGGATGGAGAAGTTGGTAAGATGCGAATAACGAGACCTGCACGCTACTGGCTGAACATCATTCTTCAACGAAGGAAACAGAGTCTCCAGGTACGCCCGCAAGTGGCCGCAGTTGTCGACGACGTCGCAGACTTGAGTAACGGACATGATCTGTTCTTTGGCGGATTCATAACAAGACATGCTCATTCCGGATGCCCTTGCGGTCCGAAGATGACGAAAGAAACTATTGACGCAAATGTGTACGCCGAGGTTACACAAGTCTGCGACGTCGTCGACAACTGCGGCCACTTGCGGGCGTACCTGGAGACTCTGTTTCCTTCGTTGAAGAATGATGTTCAGCCAGTAGCGTGCAGGTCTCGTTATTCGCATCTTACCAACTTCTCCATCCCTGCGGAAGTTAATGTTCTGCACGCCGACAACATAGTGTTTCTCCTCGACGCGGACATGATCTGCTCTTTGACGGATTCGTAACAGGAAGACATGCTCATTCCGGGTGCCCTTGCGGTTCGAAGCTGGCGGACAAGCGAACGGTCAAGACATCCCCTATGCGTGAACAAGGGCAACATGAGTTGAATCTGCATTGGCAGCGTGACACGAACATCATTGCAGATGGCTGTGAAGGGGTACTTCGGGAGCTGTTTCCTGACGGCCGCGTACTGATCGTACCAACCTCTTACCAGCAGCGTACACTGGCGCCGTGGAATCGGCTGCTGCACAGGAATCGTCCTGCGTCCTCCCTGCAGCTGGTCTGCATCCCGTTCAGCTGCAGGCCGGCTGCGATGGAATCCCAACGCCACCTGGACGACGGCAGCCACGTTTCATTGTGAACACACTACAATCCTTGCATTCGATCTGTCAGGCGGGTACGGAATGCTGGTACGTCTCAGGTTTTGACCAGAGCAGGGCGATGGAAACGTGTAAATACGAACGATATTCAGGGCATGTCCGCGACGACCGAATCATGCTGGTACGGCGGAGCGCAGGCACTTGTGTGAATTACGTGGTGGAACTCCCCTACCGCCATCTCGAGAGATCTCGTCGTGGCGAGTGCAACATTTCCGCAAGGGCCCGGAGCGATCCAGTGGCTCGCAACGTCCTCCCCTGCTCGAAGGCTTTGGCCCGATCTAAACTCAGACATTATAGCGACGGACGCTGGGCGGTTGGCCGTGCTGTGCGGCAGGCCTTGATGTATATATGTAGTAATATTATATTAGTGCACGCCATGAAGTGGTTCAAGGTGACCAGCTAACGTGCACCCCTGAAAGGCGTTTGGCTGTTGTTGCTGCTCGTAGGTCATCTCCGGCACGATATTGGGACGTAGAGACGCGCATAATGTATTCCATTGCGACGCGCTGATCCAGGGGATTCTGCAATGTCGCTTGGGAGTTGGGGCGCTTACGCGTCAAGCGACGTCCCGTGTCCCGGGGCCAACGCGCTTGCCCAGACGCGAACAACTTCCTCGACATCATGGTCCGGAATCCCGTTAGGAAATCGCACTGGGATAAACCACTCGACCTTTATGTCTTTTCTGCAGATTGGGCAAGCGCGTTGTCCTTCTTTAAGCCAGCCGATGAGACAGTCCATATGGTAGAGATGGCTGCACGATAGCTTTGCGATATGGTCAATCCTCGTGCACGGTTGTAGGCAGATGGAACAGACGTCGTCAGACCTGCAGTGTGGAGTTAGATGAAGTAGTAACAATGTGCTTCCAAGCTTACGTACAGTGGGACACCGCGTATGGCAGGTGCATCTGTCGTTGGAAGTGGCAGGAAGTACCCCATAGACAAAAGGAGCCGGCTCACGTTGTAGCGATGGGCCAACTCAAGAAGCCGGTAATTGTACTCGAAATGTCTCTCCCGAAGATTGTAATTGTTGACAAAATTCTTTGCGTCTGGCACCCAGTCAATGTCCTGTTGCGCGCGCGGGCGCCAGTGATCGTCAGTCCAGTATCGATTACACGCGGCGAGGGTAGTATACCGGATTCACCAAGGCCATGAAGTCCCTGAGCAGGGTCAGGTCTTCAGGAACGACGTTGCCTACATAGCAGTAGAAACAGGAGCCTTCTTGTTCATGCGGCCTGAAGCCGGCCGTCCGCACGAGATCTTGAGCGCCGTGCAGGCAAACACGATCTTCATCAATGGCTTCGCCGCACTCCACGTACCCAGTGGCAACATCGGCCACAAAAACGTATTCAATCCCGTTGCATAGACCGATCAGAAGGAAGGTCAAGGAAAGAGTTAACGCAGCTGGCTTGAAGCAGCGGACACGACGCTGGAGCGCCATATTGGCCACGTTCAGATCGATGGTTCCTGTCGTCATGCGCGGCGTCACGATACGGCTCGATACAAAGCGTGTAGGTCAGGCGATCATACTTTCGTTAGGTTCGAACGGACAACAAGTTTACGCCTTTCAGAACGCAGACGACGGGAGTGCCGTGCGCATGCCGCGGACGTTATAGGCGGTCGGTTTCCGCTATTAATAGTCCGCTACTAATTCCTATTTGTACTATGTAGTGAGCTGGTCTGCCTACGCCCAGACGCGCCTGTCTGCCCAGCTCAGGCGGCGCCCTGGACGTCCGGCGATCGCTGCAATCGGTCGCGCGCGCCCCTTCCCAGCACCATGCTCGACTCAAGTCGTCGCAACCTCTGTGATTGTAGGATGGGCGCCTCGGGGGAAGTTGCCGCGACGTAGTGGTAATTTCGGCCGGGGTGGGCGATGTTCGGCTTAACTTCGCAGGTCTACAGCAGGTATCAATCTGATGGCGGCCTCTGAGCTCGCAGAAGACCTGATCCGAGGCTGTGTCACCGAGGCCCGCAGGTGCGTTGAGCTGGTAGTGGTGGCCATTTGGGTTTCGCGCTTGTCACGCAGGCGCCTCGGTCTCCAGTGGTGGCCATGCAGGATTGGCATTGGTCACTTCTATGTACCGGAATCGGACGGTCAAATATGAACTACTGGATCTATCCATTAATCGCTATATCGATAATTTTGATTTCCCTGCTCGTGTACTGGCGCAGCGGCAGGCAGCACCAGGAACTCTTAAGCACTCTTCAGGCGAATCAGCTGGGCATTCTACATGCGATCCAGCAGTTCAGTCAGCCGCCGACGTCATCAGATGCGTCGCTGTATCCAGGAATTTCGAACGATCAAGAAATTCTGGATCTATCCATTTATCGTTCTATGGCCCAGCTGTATAGAGCGACAAACGGATAGATCCAGAATTTCCTGATCGTTCGAAATTCCTGGATACAGCGACGCATCTGATGACGTCGGCGGCTGACTGAACTGCTGGATCGCATGTAGAATGCCCAGCTGATTCGCCTGAAGAGTGCTTAAGAGTTCCTGGTGCTGCCTGCCGCTGAGCCAGTACACGACCAGGGAAATCAAACCTATCGATATAGCGATTAATGGATAGATCCAGTAGTTCATATTTGACCGTCCGAACCTCCGATTCCGGTACATAGAAGTGACCAATGCCAATCATCCATGATCACCCGGTGACACAACCTCGGATCAGGGCTTCTGCGTGGCGACTGGCGCGCTCAGAGGCCGCCATCAGATCGATACCTACAGTAAGCCTGCGAAGTTACGCCGAACATCGCCCACCCCGGTCGAAATTACCACGACATCGCAGTACCCTCCCCAGAGTCACCCATCGTAGAGGTTGCCACGATTGAGTCGGTCCGCCGCGCCATCGACGCATGGTGCTGGGAAGGGGCGCGCGCGACCGATTGCAGCGATTGCCGGACGTCCAGGGCGCCGTCTGAGCTAAGAAGCAGGTCGGCACGACGCTGGCCCCGCCCCGCTTAGGCAGGGCGTCTGATGCCCTGCACGTGCTCATGTTGGTCGGACGACGGCAGGCAACGGCAGGCGCGCCCTGTCCAGCGTGTTAGAGATCCTGGGCGCCTGTGCATCAGACGATGACTCGCACCTGTGTTGAAGGTGCAGGACGTTCTCGCAGACAGGTCGACCACGTCGGCAGGCGCCCAGCAGGATGCGTTGTGGTCGTCTTGGGTCCGCTCGGCCGTGCCGCTTATCCCCGGCGACGTCGGCGCGGGTACAGGCAGGGCACGTCAGGGCGTCGACGACCTGCGAGGCCGAACACAACGGCATGTCGGGCGGGCGTGTACGACGATGCGGCGTTGGCGACCGGCAGCGTTGTCCGGTCGTCGGTCGCAGCGACGACGCCCACCATGGAGTCGGCGCCTGTTTCACGTTGAGCGGCGTCCACGTCAACGACGTATACCGCGCTCCATCCGGCATACGCATCGTGACATCGTACAAGAGGCATCGGAGGACGGCGCACGCTCCATGAGGACGTTTCAGTAAAGACGCACGGAATTTATCGTTCGCGGTCCTGCCTCTGTCGCTGGCTATTGTACCGCCCGGGCGACGGCCCGCCCTGGTAGTATTGCCCTTGTTGGTAGAGCTGTGGGTGGAACGGCGCCCGCTCGCCCGGGTACTGCATGAACTGTCCAGCGTGGTACGGCAGATGGCGAGGCGGGACAGGGACGCCACCCCCGTAGTACCCAGGCGCGGGCATCGGGTACCCTGGTGGCGGATACTGGAACATTGACGGGTGCGGCATGGCCCCCGGGTACGTCTGGTTGTAGAGCCCGGGATGCACGTCCCGCTGTGTGGCCGATGGGAACGTCATGCTCGGGCTGGGGCGCGCAGGCCTCGGCGGGCCGGTCGCGCGCTTCGCCTTCTGCGCCGACGCCTTTCGTTCCTGCCGGGCGCGTTGCTCCTCCTCATCGTCGGAATACTCCACCTGGTTCTTGTCCTCCTCGTCGTTCAGGTACGACGCGTCCGTCCCTTTGCGATCCAGCTTGGCCGCTTCCAGCAGCGCAGACAGCTCCTCGACAGCAAACACGGCCGCGCCGTTCGAGACGGACAGGTCGTCGTCGGCGCGCACGCGAACGAGGTAGAATGGGGACTGGACGGGCCCGAAGACGTCGTCGACGTATCCGAGCGGCGTCCGATCATGCAAGGCGAGCGCCCCGCCGATGTCAATGGGCTGCGCGCCTTCCTTCGCCATGATGACCACAGTGCCCTCGACGAACGACGAGATCAGGCCGATCTCTCGGAGCGTCGATTCCGACGAGATCGGGATGGCCCGTCGGTCCGGGATCTCCACCGTGTCCGGGTCGATCTCGTTCACCGTTCGCAGCGGCTTCTCCGACACCAGCGCGTCCGCAACGAACGCGTCCAGATCGGCACGATCTATCACGCCGACGTCCGATTCGTCATCGGACGACGACGACGACAACGAGTCGTCGTCGTCCAGGCATGGATCGGAATCGAACTCAAACTCCATCCTGGACGGTTCGGCGGCACCGACATCCGACGGGCGCACCGGCACCTCCGCCTGATCATCGGGACCGAGGCAGGTCGCCGAATCGGCACCAGGAGCCGGTTCCGCATCCGGTGCGTGTACCGTGTCGAGAAAATTGTCCGAGGCTGCAATCGGAGTCGCGGCAGGCGGCGCCTCCGATGGGTCGGACGCAGGGGCGTCCTTCGACGGATCCGCCCCGGACACGGCGGGCTCCGAAGCGCGCGGGGCGCCACCGGCGGCAACGCTGACGACCTGGTCCATCATCACTTGCAATGGCGCTGCCGCCGATTTCCAGTCGCCTGACAGTGCGCCACGCACTTCCCCGCCGTGGCGGTGCGCGCCACGGTGCGTGTGGTATTTCTGGCAGCGGACATGTCCGCGAGCTGCAGCTGAAGTGGAACAGGCGCGGCTCGCGTGTCACAGCGCTGGCGGTGCTGCTAGCCGACCGACGGAAGCCGGCAGCGGCCGCAGCCAGGCCGTCACACGCGCGATTACTGCCGTTTCGTGCGACCAGGACCCCCTGGCCACTGCTGGCCGTCCCACCGCCGGCCGACGAGCCGGAATGACGTGCTGCAAGGCTGTGCCAGGAGTCTCCCTATTGAACGGACAACGGCCGTCGACAAGCGCCGATGCGTCATCGAGACGTGGACATCTGCCCACGCTGCTTTCGGTACTTTGACGATCGCGTCCACATCGTCGTCCGCGCGTCCTGCTGCGCCGCCCTGTTCTGCCGTCAGTGCCGGGACAAACTGGAAGCCCTTCCCGCCTGCCCGTTCTGCGGTTTGCCAAGACGCGAACCAGTCGTCGAGAGCAAACCCCGGGTGACCCGGAGTGATGACGGCGGCATAGGCAAGGCCAGGCACGCCTGTCCGTACCCCGACTGCGGCATGTCGTTCTCGAAACCCTGCGCCCTGGTCCGACATTCTCGAAAGCATACCGGCGAGAAACCGTTCCAGTGCGCGTACCCTGGGTGCCGTCGCGCCTTTGCTGAGAAGGGCAACATGCTGGTATGGGGCGGGCAGTCCTGTCCCGGGTTTTCGGACGACGATCACTGACTGGCCTGTGCAGAGGCATGTGCACGACGTGCACCGGGGCGAGAAGCCATTCCAGTGCGCGTACGAGCATTGCTTGCAGCGGTTCGCACGAAAGAGCCACCTGGTGGCGCACGCAGCGTCGCAGCACAACGACGACCTGTTGCGGCCGTAGACACAGCAACCTCAACCTATTACCTACTGTGTACTAGTACATTGCCGTGCTAATGGGAGCGCCGCACGGACGGGTATAGACTGGATAGCCCGCGTGCAACGTCGGATCGTGATGACCGTCGCTTGTTCAGGGCCGGGTAGGTCTCCGCCAGGCGCTGGGTGCAACCGGGTGCCGGCTCGTGGATGACCGGCCTGGCCGTGTTGACGACGATCTCGAGCAGGTTGCCAAAGACCTGCCGATCCCGAGCGCTGCACGTCGCCATCTGGATCGGGTGCATCGACGGCAGCTGCCACCCGCCTCGAAGCAATACCGAATCCAGGACCATGACGGCCAGGTCTTCGTTGCCATCGACCCCGAACGGGCAGAAGAACCTGACGTCCAGGTACGCGCGTACGGCCGCGAAACGGGCGTCGACGCGCGCGTCGTTCGCTTCGTGGAGGAGCGCGGCGAACATGTGCGACGTTGTCGCCCTGGACCCGGCGAAGTCGTAGACCTCCCCGTTCACCTGGACGCTCGTCGACCGGAACACGGCCGGTTCCCGTAGGCGCAGGTGCACCGTGATCCATCGGGACAGGAGGTGGATCGAGAACGGCGCCGTGTCGGCACGCGACACGGCACACACTGGTGACGGTCGCATCACGACGGTGGACGCCCTGCGCGCGAACGTCGCCTTGTGCTCGGCGGCGTCGATCAAATCGCGAGCGTTCGTCGTCGCCGTGATCCTCGTCTTCAGCCATTCGTCCGTGTCCAACAGGATCTGTTGCGGGCGGGGACCGGTCTGATCGCCGACCGCTTTGAGCACGGCGGCGCCGATTGCTGCTGATGCGTCGTCGACCGAGTAGTCGGGCGACCATTGCCCGACGCGGCGGGCAAGGACCGACCTCAGTGCTATACGCGCGGCGGAATCGCCAGGGCGGCCAGTCTGCCGCAGGTAGGCTTCCATGCAGTCGGCGAACAGGAACGTCCAGGTGAACGGGACGCCCGTGGGCAGTTTGCGACGACCATGGTAGATCTCCTGAACGACGACGAGAAGTAAGGCTGCCACCGTACAGAGCTCCTCCTTGAAGGTCATGCACCCAGCGTATGCGGCGCGCACCGCCTCCATGTATGCGCCGTAGACGAGCTCGCGTTCGTCGTCAGAGAGCGCGACGCGGATGCCGTTGGCGTAGGGCTCGTTGCAGGTCAACCCCTCGGCGGCCATGCAGTTACCCATGGCGGGCAACCACGGCGATAACGGTGATATGCAAGAGCGGCGGCGGTGCGACCGGCGGACACGCACGCGACGACAACGTGTTAGGAGCGATCTCGTGTCTCTAGAGGCAAGGTCGTTCTGGAAACTCCGTCACGCAGCGCACACGGCCGCATTTAGATGACGACCGACTGGCGGGTGGGCTGCGATTACGCTATTTTTATCGGACTTGCAGTTCAGCCGTGGATGGTTTTGATTCGACCTGAATCGCAGTACGCTGCAGTGCCGACGGCTGGTGTTTGCACTGGAGTCGTACATTAAGGTCTGTGTAATCATATGCGTAGTCGTACTGATCATAGACTATTGAACAGCGGCCCACCATTGTGCCTGCTTCCAGGTCATCGTCTGGAACATTCGACGATTCCGGGCCGCCCCCTGTACAAGAAAGAACTCGGGAGGGTACCTGAGCAGGCGACCTGTGGAGGCGACCTGCGGAGGCGTGAGATAGAGTCGCCGTCGAATATATGTTGAAGGCACCTGTAGCTCACTTGCCCTGTTTGCCATGCGTGACATCGTACTCCTGGACCACCACGATATATTTCGCCCAACGTCAATCATTCGCATGCGTTGACATGATGCACCAGTGTCCGCCCATATTCCGAGATAAGGTACCAGGACAACAAGGTCTGAAAGGTCCTTTCCAGGAACATGTCGATATATTGCCATTGGTGCTTGGATGAGCAGGATCACCAGTCATCCATCGGAGACTGCCGCCTCCGTGGGTAGCTGTGCTCGCGGCCGATGACGTATCGTGTTTCACACTGTCCCGTTCAAACGAAAGCGGAAATTCGCCTTTGCTCTACTATTGCCGCTCGTCACGTTGTTTGGGGAACGACTTGCTGACCGGTGCCAGCGATAGATCAGACCAGCGCCTGCAGAGGCGAACGATATGGCGCCAAGTACTCGTTGACGTCGAACAGCCGGCCCACCGGTTTCCTGTTCTGCTTCCGGATCTTGGCTTACTGGGCGACAACACCAATTTTGCAATGCTGCAGCGGCAAGAGACCCAATCGTACTCAATCCTGCCTGGGTGCTTCCTGACCATGGACCTGCAGGTCCTTGCACCGACGTCCTGGGCCACTCGGGAAGCACAACGGCGGCAGGGACTTCATGAGAGGTCGACAACATCGCGACGCTCACAACGGCAGCCACACTGAACGCAGCGACGAGCACCACGGCCAGCGTGACATCCCTGCTGGCCGGCCCACGTGCCATCGCGGAGGGTCTGCAGCCCGCCGATCAATCGAATCACAAAATGTCGGCCCGGGGCGCGGCGCAGCAATAACGTAACACGCTTGCCCTGTTTTTAGACCTTGGCCTGACTGGGAGCTGCAGTTCTCCCAGTCGTCCACGCGACTCGCGGCGTTTGCGAATTGCGATACGGAGCAGCGACGCAAGCCCGTAGGACGCGGGCGCGCCCCAGTTGCTGCGGTCAGCAGCATATCAGGAGCCAGGGTGCCGCCCGAATGTGCTGCCCAAGTCTGAAGTGAGGGAGCAGGTCGCGCGTCACAGGTCGCACGTCGTTGTCGGGCGTAGAGCGTCATGGATACAGCGCCGGCGGCGGTCGTCACCGACCTGCAGCCTGTGGACGCCATCGCTGAGACACTTGTCCAGTACGAGGCAAATGTCTGTCACCGGGACCACGCTCCCGTCCTTTGCTGACGCGTTCCATAGGCCGGCGAGGGGCCCAGCTCGCCGTTGAAAGGCAAGGTGCAGCAGATTCGCGATGTCCTGAACGCAATGCTGCCGCCGCGTGTCGTCAACGGGAAGACGCAGCAGGTGTCCATGAAACCAGCCAGCCGGGAGGACGTTATCAAATTGCAGATGGCGCTGGATGAGCGCCTTCAGCTTCGGCAGGCGCGGGAGACGGGCATTTGCCCTGTCCGCGAGGAGTTGTACTCGCAGACGCTGGACGAGCTCATTCGTCAGGTGACGATCGAGTGCCCGGAACGCGGCCTGCTCCTCCTCAGGGTTCGAGACGAGACGCGCATGACGATCGCCGCCTACCAGACGCTGTACGAGAGCAGCATCGTGTTCGGCATCCGCAAGTCGCTACAGGCCGAGCTGGGCACCGGGACACTCAGCGGGAAGGTGGGACGGAGGGTCGCCGTGTGCGTTTCGATTACTGAATGACAACATAGTTGGGCGAGCTGGAAGCGACCAAGGCGCAACTGAAAGCGAAGCTTGACGCCCTGCATGCGCAGCGCGAGAAGATCGAGCAGACCGACGCGGAACGACGCAGCGTTGCCGAGAAGAAGCGCCTGGAAGAAAAGGAGTTCGTCAAATTCCAGCGTCAGCACTTGGAGACGTTCCTCAAGTCGACTGTCGGCTGATCACAGTACACTCGTTCGGGATACCGATCGCGCCAGAGGCACCGCAGAACGAATCAGTCAGTCGACGGCTCCTGCTGCAGAGCTGGGAAGGCGGGCCGGCGGCCCGCGACGCCGGCGTCGACGTCGCCGTCGTTTCTGGACCACGTCGTGCACGACGGTAACGAGCAGAGCGGTGACTAGGACGAGCAGGAGCTCGGCGTCGCCCACGTGCATGGCACGCCGCAGCGCGGTCTGAACCAAATTGGGAACGGTCGGAGCCGATTGCCGTCGGAGCCCGCCCACGGACTCCGAAGCGGCCCGACGATGGGGGAGCCTCTCGCTCGTGACTGTGTCGATCAGTGATTTGTCTGATTGACCGCCGATGACTGGCCGTACGCGAGAGTTCGTGAAGATCTCGTCGATGCCGGGCCACAGCCGCACGGACGCGGATCGGTACCGACCATCAGCACCGAGCGCAGGTCTGCAGCATTGTTGTGGTGGAACAGCGGAATTATGTTGAAGACGTGCGATTTGTCATCAGGCGTCTGGATGCCGTCGTCGTCGTCTGGCGCTCGGGCGTCGTCCTCGAACCGTCCAATTGCTAAAGGCCATACCAGCAACTGTAGACCGGCGAGGTTTGGTTGCCCGCGCTGACACAGGAGGCTTTCCGCTGAGCGCGCGTGTGTGCAGGGCGACCACGTCCGACGACATGTATCGGTCGCTGAAGGAGGTCGACGCCGAAATCGACGACCTGTCGACCAAGATCGGCATGCTACGCGATGAGATGCGATCGTCGATGACCATCCTCTGGGCCCTGCAGCAGAAAATCGCACGGTCCGCCACATGACGTTGCCCGACCCGGATAAACTGATGAAGCCGCCGCTTCGTACGAATAGAAAAACCAGGGCGATAGGATAGAAAGGGAGGTGGAAACGGCGCAGTTAAAAAAGTGGGTCAAGCAGGCGGGACCAGGGGAAAGCAGGGGGCAGACGAGACACCGTGAACGTTCTTAAGGATGTCCGGTACCGTCGCCAGCCTTCGTTGCGCTATGACGTGTCGACGGGGAGTATCGTCCCCAGAACCCATTAGCCCGCCATGGGCGATGGTACTCCATCAACCTCATCATCATCATCAACACCAACCGCGTCCCCGTTGCGGTCGTCGCGAACCCGCCGTCAGCAGTACCGCCTGCCGATACGCCGCCTGACCGTCGCCGAACGCATCCAATTGGCCAGCAAGTGCTATTACGTCAACGTTCCGGTCGCCGACCGCCCCTCCCGGTACTTCCTCAGATCCGCTCCCGTCATGACCGATGCCATTCTCAAAGCCGCCTACAAGCGCGTCTACGAGGACCGCCTACTCCTCATGCTGTACAACACCGATCGCGAGTTCAGGGCAGCAGTCGCCGCTGGGCAGATCAGCTCATCGGCGGCCAAGGAGCACGCTCGGCGCCTCCGTCGACACAGCAACCTGTTCCAGGCCGGGAAGAGTCGTGTGGCCGCAGCACGATCCACGAAACGCGTCGCCAAGAAACCAACACGAGGTCTGCAACGGGACGACCTCGACAATACACCCACTTCGATCTTGCTCTAGGGATGACCTTTATCCAATCGTCAGCATCAGCATGCGATGTTCGACAATGTGCATAGCGGTTAGGTCACGTTCTGTCGCTGTGATATCTGGATCGTTTGGCAGGTACTCGTCGCGTAATGCCCATTGGATGATCTCGTCGGGCAATGTCGATGCGGTGGTGGGTACCTTGGGTCGGGTGTTCGACCGTAGTCGTGCTTGCTGTGTACTCGGCCACTGGGGAACATTCGCGATGTTGCACAGAGCTCGAGATCGCGCCGCTGATTGCGAACGTGACGTCGATCCCGGTTATGGAGCTGTCGCTCGAGGAAAGGTTATTCGTCGTGGACATTGGCGTCCATGAGGACGAGTTCTTCATCTGGCTGCAGTCGTTGTCGATCGCATCGAGACGGTGCAGGAACGCGGTGCCCGATCCGGTTCCGTGTCATGTCGTCCCGTCAGGGACGTCTTCGAACCAAGAGATCCTGTTCGTCGTTTACGTGGAGACAACATACCCAGGAAACGCTTTGACCGAGCACTGCCAGAGCGACGAGGAGCGCATCGTGGCTTCCTGCGACGTATCGGCGTCGAACGCGTTCTTCGGCGCGCTACCAGCTTCTGGGGTCGTTCGTGTCGCGTTCGTCTACAACGTCATTCGCAGACCGACCATCGGCGGAACGTTGATCATCGTCGCAGCCAGCGCCCTTGCTGCCATGACTGCCATTGCCGCCTCGCTGTGCGCATACCGCTGTTACAGAAAACGTCGCCGGCGCTGGTCTCTGCTTATGGCCAGACGCACCAGTGAGGCAGAGCCGGACTCCAGGGAATGGCTCCTCCAGCACCGCCTCGAACGCGAATTCAGCGCCCAGCAACGACGACTATCCGTTACGCTGGACGACGAGTAATTAAGCATACTATATTTAGAATAGGAAACACACACCACTTACACAAGCTGCAAACCGCACGTCATGGGACTGCAGGCTGCAGCGCGCGCCGTTCAGTGACCGCAGACCGGCGACAGGTCGGAATGACGTCCGTGCAGACAAAAGTGCGTGACAGCGGTCGCCGGTTGTCATTTGCACAATGGAAGACATTGTCACGAAGATAGGCGACAGCACTGGCGGCAGCGTGACCGATCGCATGCGGTCGGCGTCGCTGTTGGATCAGGGCAAACCCAAACTGGAGCAGCAGATCGTGCTGCGTCTTCCGGAGCGGCTTGCCGCCGAGATCCGCAAGCGGATGGAGGATCAGACGCTGACGACATCGTCGATAGCTGTGCATCCGATCGGTACGCGCGAAGAACGAGGGTGCCGACGTGCGCAGCGCTTACCGTTTCCTCGATAGATGAACGCAGAGTGCTGTTCTGTGTCGATGGCATGGGCGAATACCCTGGCACACTCGGTTAGGACAAGTTCGTTTGTTGTTTTCATCGTCAACAGGACCCGATTGCCTAACTGTAGCTCTGTTGGACAGTCGACCTCCCGTGCATTATCGAATCATTGAAGACCTGGGATGGTGCCGCCTATTACAAGAGCGCCGACATCTGCCAGGTATTGCTGACGCACGCGTCGCGATGCACGAAATGGCTGAATCGCGGTAGATGTTGATTGTCAGGGAGAAGGACGAGGAAGCTGAGCCTCCATTGGAGTTTCCGTCAGGACTAACACCACCGACTGCCCACATTCGTGAGCGACGGTTCCGAAAGGCTCAGGTGAGGGGCGACTCGGACGCCCGTACTGTTAGCTGAGAGGTGACGTCGTTCTTCTGCCCAGTTTTCGAAAGAGGAAGTGTCGGCCGCGGAAGGCCATCTGTGGAACATTCTGCAAGGGCAGCCGCAGGTGCACTACGAGCTGATCGAGGAAGAAGTCGAAGTCGAGGAGGAAGAGGAGGAAGGGTCCGAGTCGGCGGACGAATGGGAAGAAGAGGAGGAGGAGGAGGACATTGCGGACGACGAAGAGAAATGGATGTCGGCGTCGGTGCGATCCGGGGCCACAGGATCGATGCTGCGCGACACGCCGTCGGCGACTCCTCTCAGCACGGGGATGTCACCTGGTCGGTTTGCCGTCCCGAGTACCGGCCCTCCTGTTCTGTCAGCGACGCCAGCGCGGCCGTCTTCCACCGGGCCACCAGCGCCTCTGCGGACGCCTACTCCCGCGTCTGCTCCGTCATTCATGCGGCCTGCGAGGTCTCCCGTACGGGAACCGACATTCGTTCCTCCGTCATTGCCTCCCAGTTCAGCGTCATCCTCGCTGCTGCCGACACCGGTTCAGTTACCTGCGCCATCGCCGCCTCCTGCTGCCACTGCAACACCAACTCTTGTCGCCTCGCCAGCGGAACCTTCACCGTTGCCCTCGCCTACGCCCCCTGCCACTGCAGCGGAACCATCGCAACCGGAAGGCGTTCCTGCTGAAGAGGCGGCCGTGTCTGAAGACAGGATGCGACAAGATCAACGTGCAGCGGTGGAGGCCGAGATTCGGGAACTGGAAGCCAAGGTCGAAGACTTAACCGCGAAGGCTCAGACCCCGAACAAGATCTTGAAGAAGCGGTACACGAAGAGCTTGGAGGAGGCCGTCGCGTTGCTTCAAGCGAAACGGGCTGAGCTAGCGGCCCTACAGTAAATTATTTCGGCAATCATGTACCTACCTAGCGGGTAGTGGACAGGGATGTATTCGATCTGCTACTGACACGTGAAATCGGCTGCGGAAGCGTGTTGCCAACGCTTTCGCAGAATTGCTGCAACGGGATCGACCCGAGCGGCGTCGGGACGGCAACCTTCTGGACATGGGACTCAGTGACGAGTGATGGGTGTTCTACGGCGCCAGGACTGAACTCTGTGGACACAGAACACGACCCATCCTCTATGAACAGCGTCAGTAGGGCCGACATGGAATTCCACAGGGCGAAGATACGACCGTGTCGGAACACCCGGAAGATTGCATGGGAGCAGTATCCCAGCTGCATGTGCTCCAAGTTGGTGGCGACGGTTCGGTTGGCAGCAATGCCAAACACGAGAAGCGCGTTCCTCAAAGCATGCATGTGCGATTCGTTTGTGAAATACAGGAAACATCGTGGGTGGTCGTTTTCACGGACGACCTTGCTAATCTGCGATCCGGTCAGCGTGTTTCGGACAACGTCAGAACAAGTGATGGTACCTCCTTGCAATGAGATGCAATGGCTGCGTTCAGAGGTGCCGAAAGCATAGCAGCAAGAGAGCGCTTTTCGTCCAAAGAAATTCCGAATCTGAGCAGGCTGTCAATGGTTGCTTGTCAGGAAACCACTGACCGAAAGCGTACTCTTGAGGGACAACGAAATCCGCCAGTATGCGAGCGTTATGATGAACGGGTCCCAAAAGTTCCTTAAGCTCTGGAAGCCGATCGGCATTATGGAGCATGTCGTAAAGCGCCTGGAGAAGAGGTGTCAGTAGTCGATGCCATGCGCATCTGTCGGAGACAGGTGTACCGAATCGAAAATGTCAGGGACCTTGGTGACATCCCAAACTCCAGTACTGCTATCGAACAGACATTTGTACATCCGTTTCCATCGCATCAGAAGAAGCTGCCACGACTCGCCATGGTAAGCGCTGCCTGTTAACGGTTTCGGTTAGGATATGTGAGCCAGAAAGATCGCAAGTCCGTTTTTACCAGTTAATCCAGGAAGTTGCGATTCGAGGTACCTGCAGTTTGACATGGTTAAAAGATGTCGCAAGAGCTGACAGCGGCAGTTGATACGTAATCAATGCCTTCGTTGAGGCCAGCAATCTGGTCAGTCGCTCCACAGGGTTGTCGATAGAGCGTAACGCGTTCTTCGCTGCTACCTGAAGGTCGGGGTCGAACACGCATCCACGAACATGGCTCATCAGGACAGAGAGCAGCCGAACCTTAGAAGCCTCAACGGCGTTCTAACAGAGTCATGAGCACAGGAGAAAAGATGGTACGGGATATTAGTACCTTGGATGCTGACGTATCATCTAGGAGCCTAGACACGTCCCCTCCGTCTTCGACCGTAATCTGGAGTGCGCTTTCGCGCCCGTTTGTAAACGTCCTCAGGAATGTTTCAGCGGAGCACCGAACGCTATAGTACAACTCTCGGTCAGATTCCCCCAAGCAAACAACGAACGATTCGTACCGGTGCTCAAGACCAGAATAGGCGCGGGTGCCTGGAATGATCACATTCGGGTCAGCGCCACAGTCCAGTATGTCCTGTCGCAAGCGCCTTCCCAGCGATTGCGACTGAACAACGCCGGCGGCAGTCATTTCGCCACCCCATTTGCATATGATCATTGCAAACAACTCCTCATCTGTTCAGAACCTGTCAAAACGTTTACATTATGAGAACCGCACAGCATACCGGCTCGAACATCAAGTTTGATCTGTACTTTCGTGCTGACGAAATTAGCAGCGAGGACAGTCGCTATTCCACTGAACTGTGCGTCGTACTTGGGATCCCTTTCGCGAAGTGACCGGATTATGTTTGACAGCGCCTCCAGCTCCGAACTCCTCTAAGCGATCATTGAGATTCCCGCATGAATTGGTGGACGTGATGATGGCGTACTTTCAACTTGAATTCCACTGGAGGAACCGGATCGAGGCCATCGGGAAAGAACATTTGGATGACCTCCATGTCAGTAATCGAAATCTTCAGCTTCTGTTTCGGCGTCCTATCAGAGTGCCTGAACACCGCCACGATCCCAAGCAGCTGGCGTCGAGGTCGGTTGAGCTGCAGTACTTGTGGGGACGAAAGGCACGTCTGACGCAGGATGCGCGAACATTCATCGTAATATAATGACGACCCCTTCACGAAAGACCAGCCATTCACCTGAAGAACACCTTCAGACATCCAGAGCGCGTTTCCGGCGCGGGGACGCTTACGTCTATAACATACGACTTGGAACCATCCCGGAGAATGTCCAACCCACATACAGTCTGCCGGAAGCACCGCGTAACGCACGACGCCATCGCCAACTCGCTGTCCGTCAGGCGCTCTGTCTGACGGCGCTCCTTTCCGAATCGATTCCTTTCGACGATGCCGTCAACGGTGGGCGATTTCCGCGACTCGCTGTATGCATAGTCCCTACACAGGTGCATCTAAGCGACAGCGTGGGCGGCGACGCCCTCTTCAGCGATCACGTACTGCCCGACAGCAAAGACTTTAATGTCTCGCCCTGTGGGAACGAACTTCTCATACACGTACGACCCGACACGCCTGACCCGGTTCTCTTGCAGCACTTCTGACGATCTGAAACCCCACATCAGCGACTGTGCATTGACTGAACGTAGGCACCCGACCGGTTCTTGACTTTTCGGAATAAATGCCGGCAGCCACCCCCACCTACCGACAAATTCAGTGCACCATGGGCCGATGATAAACACCCCGACCTGGGTAATAGACGTTGATGTTGTGATCATCCGCTTCAACAGGCTTCTCGACAAACGGCTTCTCAAGGACGTGGCCGTCGATGATAATCCGGTCGTCGAACTCCTCCAGCGTTGGGGGTATGGCGCCAGGGTCCCGGTCCATGACCACGTGAAACGGAACCGGGATGCCGTTCTCCTCCAGGACGCGATACACGCTTCGCCTGTCTTTCAGCACCTTCTGCGCTTCAAGGTCGTTGACCAGGAACGGGCGTGGTTCGATCCTTGAGTATTCGATCGCCTTCTCCAGCGGGAACCCGTGCGAATAGAACGCAATCAGACAGTGGACACGCGGCCACTGGGCGACCGGCTCGCCCAGGATGATGGATTCCGGGAACACGACGACCTGCATGTCGCCGTACGCCGACAGCCGGTCGAGCAGCTCCCGCATCGGCTGCGACTGCACCTTCTTGGCCATGGCGCAGACGCCGACCACCACGACATCCACCATGGCCATGTTGTCCGTTCCGTGTCATGCACGTCGCAAAACCCAAAAATGACGTTACCTCGCTTGCCTCCCCCCTGTTGTCCATTGGTGCCACTCTGCACTGCTCCGTCTGCTACCGTACCCTCTCTCACCAGAACGTGGATTCGGGACGACGCGGACCAGATAGACGCCCGACGACCAATCTCGACGGCGGGTGGCATCGTTGCTCCCAGAAGAACACTCATTCAACGTCCTGAAGAAGTTGGCGCCAATCGCGATGAAGACCTGTTCTGTTGGCTAACATCATTGTTGTACGATGCAGCGACAAACCAATTATTGTTTGTATTTCCACGACTCGGTAGGCAGGCAGGCTGAGGTGAAACGTCACCACGAACGCTCAGGAGCACCTGGACCCTTTGCATGCTAAATATGCGAGTTGGCATCTAGCAACGCCGACGTTTGAGACAGGGAGCGAGTTTCGTCAAAAGCTTTTCGCAGAATTGAGGAAAAGTTGAGAACGTCGATGAACGAATTGTAGAGCGGTGCCGGACAGACTCGGATCGAATCTGGGTCACGCACGTCGCTGATAACGCCCATAGCTGTCAGCCGGGCGTGCACTTGCCGAACCTGCACTAGTAAGGTTGGTGACGACAGAGTCACACACGTCACTGATGGTCATTTCCATACAGGAACGCCTCGAAAACGGAGGGAGATTTGCGACCCCCTATTCTTCGGTTCCGGAGGGGTCAACTGTTCGACCTCGTCGCCCGTAAATGTTTGCTTGATCAAGTATTCTAGGTACCCAGTGATCAGGACCTGCTTGTCTGCAATATTCTGCATCGTCGCTTCGTGAAATATCTGAACCAGAGTCGTTAACAACACCCAGGCCGTCGTGTTCTCATTCCAAACCTCGAGCGACCCGAGAAGGCTCACGATAGCCAGCACGCAAGGGTTTCTGCCATGAACCATCAGAATCCATTCAACCGGATCAGGCTCGTTAGATACATACGACATCTGAAACGACTGGGCTCCCGGAACTGGATTGTGGACTGCTTTCATTGCGAATCGGTCGGCAAGACGCTGCCCCCACCAGCCTTCAAGCCGCTTCTCCAGAAGCGCCTCGTTTCCGTGGTGCCGTTCATGAAGGAAGGCCCCTGCTATTCCTCCGGGTCCACTGTTCAGGTATTTGTAGCTGCACCATACAGCAAAGTCTGCGTTGTGGTCATGCAAGTGTAGCACCTGCTCCTGGGCAGTTACTTGACAGCATGGCCCTTCCTGAATCGTGCCACGTACAGCGTTTCCGACAGCATGAGCAAGGTCCCAGCCAACGTACGCACCAACGGCGTGAGCAGCGGCAGAAATCACCCCAATATCGAACAGCTGTACAGACGCGTCAGGCGAATCATTATGGCATTGGACGGACGTGTAGATTACCTGGCCCGTATAATATTGCACGCCTGGGAACATGACCAAGGCAAGGCTGTCGCCGAGTTCGTGAATGCATTTAACAATGTCGTCTGTCCTAAGACATGTCTGGCCTGGCAGGGGCCGCAGTTTGACAAGAGCAGATGATGGGTCCAGACCATGGTACCGCAACTGCGACATGACGATATGCGAATCCGAACAGAAGAGGCCATCTTCCACTAGAATCTTGTATCTACACTGACAGCATGGTTCATGTCCCTTTCCAACGACCACGCCTGGTTGACGCACTCCTACCGAGTGGAAGTGGGGCGAAAGAATGCCATCAGCAGCAGGTGCAGGTTGACGGACAACGAATTCATAACAGCAACCTCGTCGACGGATCGTGCACCAACAATTTCAGCCATATACCCGGTAACGCATTCGTCAATTCGGGCCCAGGGCCGTTTGTCGGCGAAGTGTCCTTCGACGCCCACAGATGCCCTACGACGATCGTCAGCAAGCCTCCATGCCGCCTGAGTAGCCTCATCCACCATTTATCGAGCTCCTCATTGATATACCGTCTCGATCTAAACGACATAAGCCCAAGCGAGTTCCCTGCCACCACCAACTCATTATAAACGCGCCCCACTTCACACAGCCGCCGTACCGCATAGGTATATCCCTCGGCGCCCATCCGGCCCAGCCGGGAACGCGAACTCGTCCCTGTACCGGGCCAGTGCATCCTCCTCGTCCATTGCCAGTGCGAACGCTCGCGATTCACCGGCAAGGCCGCGCGTCACCATTGCCTGCTCGATCGACATGGCTTACGTCAAGGTCGGCGTCGCCGTCGGCGTTGTAAGTGGTAACGGACAACAGCGACAGCAGGTGGCGATGATTTTCTCGCGACGGCGCGTTTTCGATTTTTTTGGCGCACGACGTGCAAAAACGGGCATTCGTCAGTGCCGACTGCAGTACCCGCAGTGCACAGCGGGTGGCGCCTTTGAAGACAGGAGGCTCCCGCGTCATTATGGCTGCAGCAGCAGGCCGCGCCGCGGCTGCACTGCCCAGTGCGCTGCACGAAGCGATCCGGCAGCAGGTCTACCAGAAGGCGACGAATGCTGTCCGGTATCGGTGGTTCGCGCAGCGAGCGGACCACGAGGGCAGGCTGCGGGCGGCGCAGCTGTTCCGGTCGCTGGCCGACAGCGAATGGGAGATGTCGCATGCCGCGTTCACGGCTCTGGAGATGCTGACGGGTGTTGACCCAACGACGTCGGAACCGATCGGCGATACGAAGAAACATCTGCATGCGTCCCTGATATCCGAGTTACACGATACGGAGGAGACGCTGCCGACGTTCTCGTCCCAGGTATCACCCTGCACGTTCTGTAGCTCGTCACAGGAACGGCTGACTCATTTGTCGATCAAGGCCCATGATGCAGGAGATCGGTATGTTGGCGCTATGTTCGAGCGGATGATCGACGCGGACGAACGCCACGTCGCGGCATTGAAGTCCCTCGCCAACCCGCACGACGTGTTTAGCGATGAGATCTGGGGCGAGACCGCGCGAGTTCGCAACGAATTCGATTCGGGAATGGCAGCAGACTCGACCACTCCAGGAACTGATCGTCAATCTACTGGTTCTAAATGACGCTGGGTTAGGTATTGCGTTGAAGAGTATATCGTCTAGAGACCCGTCGCTTCAGCCTGGCGCGGTTTGATCTGAGGTCCTTTGTCAGCTTGGGCGCCCTCACCCAGCCCAATGGCCTGGTCGGATACGTCCTTGGCCGGAGCACCCTTCCAGCGGAAGTTGGCCGCGTATGGCTGAGGGCGGGCGGTCTTCTCGTGCGGCTTCTGCACGTGGTATTTGATGCCCATCGACTCGGCGAACCGTATCGCGCTCTTGGCGCTGTCGAACCATAGTCGATGGCCGGCGTACACGTCTTTCGATGCGGTCCATCCCATAACGTTACTGGCCCACTTCCGGTGCGGTTCGAACGTCATTCTCCATTCGAGGCCTATCGGGTGATGGTCGCCTTGTTGTCCGACGGGCGGGGCAGGCTTCGATATGATCGCCCGGTAATCGTCCAGGAAGTCTTCCGGCCCCATGTTGCGGAACCCACCGATAGCGGCCATGAACTCGCCTCGCTTCATCACCGCCGTATTCTGCTCATGCAGCAGGTTGTCCTCGTATACGACCGTCGGGCCAGGCATGTCCTCACCGACGAACAGGACGGGGCGATCCGCCGGCGCTTTGCTCTCTGTCAGCAAGCAGCGCGCCTGCACGCGCCTGCACCATCGTCCTCGAACCAGTTGACGCAGCATCCGCTTCACGAGTAGAGGGTTAGTATCGACCAACTGGACACAAATGAACGGCGGGCAAAATTCGGTCGGCACGGGTCGGCATTTGGCGCCCGAAAGGAATGCACAGAAGCTTCCTGACGGCACGACGACGTGAATACGGTAGGCAACGCAGAACAACCCGCTGCGTGTGCAATAGTGAGGTGCGTGCAACAACTGGGTAGCATACGTTCACACGTGTCCCGAGAGCACGGGGTCAGGGGAATGTGGCGGGCCGCAGGCTGCCTCGGTGATCGATGTCAACGTGGCTGGTGGGTGCCCTGCACTACCCACACCGGTCCGCCTTCCCTGGTATGCGCACTGCATCGCCATCATGGTCGTCAAGGACCACCGGGGCCAACGGTACGTACGTACTGCTGAGCGCGTACGCGGCGCCTGACAGGATCAACGACGGTCCCGCTCGAACTACGTACCTAGGACGGTGACACGCCCTGGCTTTGGCGACCACTAGGTAATTCAGGACGACAGTGGCGCTCACGCTGACGTGTTCTTCAGTACTGCTATTTTTCCTCTGATCTGTGGCAGGGATCGAAGGTGTGTAGGCCTCGCGCGCCTGCAGCTGCAGCCGTGGGGGGTGGGCTGCGTCGCGTGCGGACTTTGGCTACGGGCGTTCGGTGGCGCACTGGCGGTACACACGACGTCAGCTGCGTCGGGGGTGGCGGCTTCGCGCGGTTCGATTTCGGGGTATCGGGTATGAGCACAGCCTGTGCCGGTGCGACGATGTGCAATCGGTGGCTGGGACTGCTGGTCAGATTTCGCCGTCTCTTGGGTATGCTGCGATGTGCTTATGGGCGTGCATAGAGGGTCGCGAAACGAAATACAAGCAGCTCCGTTCATCTGCGTTTGGCCGCTCGGAACGCGGTCGACCTGTTTCCGAACGGCGTCATCCCCGAAATGGCCATCGGGCCTCGCCTGGTTCCATACCAGCAAGATCGGCCGGCTGCTGCTGCTGCTGCTGCTGCTCTTCAGACAGGCATGGCGGACGCGCTCGTGCAAACTAGAGAACCCCTTCCCGACAGACCTTGCTTCTTCTCTCGTCAATGTACTCGTCGTCGTCCAGCGCGCCGTCTGGCAGTATACTGTATCTGACCGCACCGACAGGTATCGAGGCTGCGTTGCGTCACGAGTCTTCATCGACCATCGATGGTCTGTTACGGAGAGCGCTGCCCGATCCCGCCGTTGGCGTCGTCCGCCTGCCGGCCACCGTCACGTGCCCCGTGCTCGCCAAGAAGAAACGGACGGGCAAACATAAGCGCATGACGCCGAACGAGCGCAAACGGCAGGTGAAGCGCCTGCTGAAGTCCATGCTGACCAGCCACATACCCAGCAAACCGTAGCAACAGCCGCGCCTGACGATAAACTCGCCACACAGCCGCGTTTTTCGGCACAGCCTCGTCCCCAGCCAGCAGCCTCTGTCTGACTGACTCCGACTGGTGACGGTGCCGGCGCTGCGCTGCGAAGCGTTACCGCGCGCGCGCCGTGCCATTTTGACGATGCGCCTGACATGGCGCTCCGGGTCGTTGTCCTCGTCGGGGTATGCGTTGCGGGCGCCGCGGCGACGCGGGTGGCCCTGATCGACCCGGGCGACGACGTCGAGCCGTTCGCGTTCAACTTCGCGTCGTCGCGAGCGGGCGCGCGCGTCCTGGCGTCCAGCGGCGGGGTCGAGTCGGCGCAGTCGTGTCTGACCCCGGACCCGGACCGGTACCTGCTGATCGATCGGCAGAGCGAGCGCGTCGAATGGTTCGTCGCCCAGCTCAGCGAGGACGTCACCGTCGAGCGCATCGTCCTGCAGAACAGCGAGTTCTATGCGACGTCGCCGGCGATCGTCGAGGTCAGCGTGTCGCCGTTCTGGCCGACCGAGAAGTGGCTTCTCGCTGGCACACTTCGCATGGGCGAGTCAAGACGAAAACAAACCTTCACGCTGCATCTCAAGCGGACTGTCAGGTAGGGAATCGCTCTGGCGTCCCCCCGGGAGTCACGTCACACCTGGTGATCCTGCTTTGTAGGTTCGTCAAGATCCGCTTTCTGGCTATCCACCACCCGGACCGGTTCTGCACGTTGACATCGCTGCAAGTGTACGGGACGCCGGCGCTGGCGCCCGTACAGACGCGGCTGGATGCGTCGACTAGTAACGTGGACGCCCTGCTACGATCCCAGATGGAGCACATCAATCGTTTGACGCTGCCGGAGAACCTGTCGGCTGTCGAACTCGATGACAGTTGCCCCGTTCGTGACCTGATATCGTCGCTCCGTAACGATGCCCACCGGGTCTGCCAATCGCATGTTATTTCCCGCCAGGCGCAACAGGACCTGTCGAGGCTGTGGGAGCTGGCGCATAGCCTGCCAGACAGCGACACGATGTATGGCAAGCTGGCCGACAGGCTGACGTCGATCGAGCTTCGGCAGCGGCTACTGCTGTCGACAGCCGAGACGCTGTCCCTCCATTCGATGGTGTTCCTGCGCCGGATTCGGCACCGCCTCAGCGAGCTGGAGACGAAGACGAGCGATCTGTACGAGAAGCAGCGAAGTCAGCTGCAGGACCATGTGGACCTGACAGCGACATCCGACCTGCACTCGAAGTGCCAGGCAGTGGCGCAATCCCTGTCGGCGCTTCTTGGTGTATCACAGGACGTCGATTCACGACTGTCAACCGTGCTGTACCTCGCCGTCGCCGCCATTGTCGTCCTCTTCGCGTTTCTCGTTTGCCTCCTCTGGCGGTAGCATCGATAAACGAATATACAACGCTTGCCGGATAGGGTGCACGCCGTCAACGTTGCAGTATTCGACAGATACGCCTTAGTTTACATCAGTGCCCTGATGCCAGCTCGTTTCTCAGGTGCATGACGACGCACGGGCCTTCCTCAGATCGTGGGCGCGTTTGAGCCGGGTCTCGTTGTCGTGCCGCCGCAGATCGGGGACAAAGCCTGCGAAGCCGACCGCCTCGACAGAGAGCAGGACGTCCTGCGCCGTGATCGTTTTACGGTTCTGTCTCCGCATGCGGTCGCTGCATTCGCTCGTGAGAAACCCGAGGAACTCGGTGACGTACTCGCGAACGCCGTCCTTGACGCCACACGCGACCTTGGCGTGCGGCGGCAGACACGACCTGATGTTTCGTCCGATCGTGGGGAGCGGAAGCAGGGGCTCGGGCCCCGGGCCAACTACGATCTCCACTGCATCGTTTAGGACGTCCTCGGGCGGCATTGCTGGGCAAGGGAGCTATTCCCTTCTGCTTGACGTTTCTGCCGACGGAACAGTGCAGCCAGGTTGCCGAATCGGCCCAGCTAGAGAGCAACCAAGCGGAGGCTTCATTTGCCGTTGCATCCTGCTATGCTTTACGTAGTGTCCCCTGGCGTTGCTGTTCGAGCCGGCGCAGCCGGGCGTTCCACATTTGGAACTGTGTCGACTTCTTACGAACCTGCGCAGACGAGTGAGCAACATCGTACATCGTGGGGGATGGTGTCGTTGTCGTACAATGGCATGGTACAGCAGCGCGAGGCGCTCCGTGTCGGCGTGGAGCGCCGTGACGCGACGCAGGCGACGTGTCATGTCGGCTTCGCATGCCGTAAGGCGGGCATCGAGCTCTGCCGAGTCCGCCCATGTCACGTCGGCGTCAACGCTGGCTGCGCCACGCGACGACAACCAGATCGTTTAGTGGCACGAATACATCAACGACAGCACTGGCAGCGATTACCCGCGATATCGGAGAACCGCCTGAGAAGCCCAACAACGTGGTCAAGCCTATCCCTGCTATCGAGAATCGCCGCACGAAGCGCGTCGTCGTCCCATAGGTTCCCGCTGCCGTCTACCAGACCCCTGACGTTCGCGCTCGACACTGCCCGCCCGTCCGTCATCAGACGACCATCATCAACGCAGCGCGCAACGCGACACGCATACCGGCGCCTTCATACTCTCGGACAGGCGGCGAGCGATCCACGGTTTCATCCAGTTTGCCACGAACCGCCTCGAACCGCCCCAGCAGCGACGCGGTCGCCTCGCAGCGCACCATCGCCCCAGCTGTTGTATTTTGCGCATGGACTATCGCGTCAATAGGGACAGGAACGGGGCCGACAACAAATTGATTGATCGCATCACGTGAGACTGGGCTCCCCCGTTCACAACATTGGTACGCGAGGGCGCCAACGCTTCCGGCTGCAGTGCATTCAGGCGACGGGCTTGTATATTGCATAACTGCCGAGACGTTTGACGAGGCGCAGACGCTGGCTGCCCAGCGGCGGCAGCGCCTGATCCGTCAGTTACGCGATCCCCAAGGCCACCGCCTGACTTGCAATGTCAGTTGCATCCCAGCGTGCACCCGCGGATATATCCAAGGCGGAACGACCCGATACCTAAGGACGGACATACGCCTTGCCAACTGCCTCGCCAGGATGATTGCTCTATTCGTCAACGCCTTCTCGCCCGATCATTCCCGCCCACCTCATTTCTGAAGGGTGCTCCGCGAAGTCCGCGGCGGACTCCGTGACGGAGTCGTAGCCACTGAGGAACGATGAAGTTTGCCTTCGAATTCTCGAACCTGTGCGGGAGTTCGTTCAACGGCGGCAACGTCGTCTTCACCAGCGATGGCAACAGCATTCTCAGTCCTGTCGGCAATCGAATCAGCGTGTTCGACTTGGTGAAGTACGATCGGCGCATGTCGCCGTTTTTCGTACGTTTTCTGACATCGTCTTCTAGTCATCGATGCTCCACGATGCCGTTTGAGAACAGGACGAACATTTCCCGGATAGCGCTATCGCCGAACGGGAACATGTTGGTCTCGATCGACGATGACGGCCACGCCCTGCTCATCAATGTCCATAAGCGAGTCGTCGTCAACAGCTGTCACTTCAAAGGGCACGTACGCGATGCCTGTTTCAGCCCCGACGGGAAATACTTCGCCATCACCCATGGGAAACACGTCCAGGTCTGGCATGCGCCGTCGAATCGCATGCAGTATGCGCCGTTCTCCCTGTTCCGAACCTATACCCGGCACATGGACGAGGTCGTCCACATCCACTGGTCGCCGGATTCCCGCTTCTTCTTCACGTCGTCTCTCGACGCATCGGTCCGCATGTTCTCTCTGCACACCATCGATGGCTTCCGCCCACTGACTCTATCTGGCCACCGGAACCACACCGTCGGATCGTTCTTCGATGCGTCCCGCGGCACGCTGTACACCGTCTCCAAGGACGGCGCCCTGTTCATCTGGAAGACGGACGCGCCGGCGTCCGCTTTGGAGACCGCTCGGTTCGACCTGGAACGCAAGATCTACTTCGAGAAGAACCACGCCCAGGTACGATACGCTGTCGGGGTGCCATGGTCTCGTCTAACGCCCCCTGGTACAGGTGCAATGCGTCACGTTCCAGGAGCATCTGGTCGTGGTCGGGTTCAACAACGGCACGTTCTCGCTGTACGAATTGCCGGACGGCTCCGAGATCCATTCGCTATCGGTATCCCAACAACGGATCTCGACGGTGGCCGTCTGCCCACGCGGGCAATGGCTGGCGTTCGGGTCGGCGGCCCTCGGCCAGCTCCTCGTCTGGGAATGGCAGTCGGAGACGTACATCCTGAAACAGCAAGGTCACGCCCACGACGTCAACGCGGTTGCGTTCTCGCCCGACGGGCAGCTGATGGCCACCGGCGGCGACGACGGCAAGGTGAAGATCTGGAACACAACCACCGGGTTCTGCTTCGCGACGTTCGCGGACCATTCCGCACCGGTCACCGACGTTTGCATCACATCCGCCGGCAACGTCGTCGTCAGCGCGTCCCTGGACGGTACCGTTCGCGCGTACGACCTCGTCCGTTACCGAAACTTTCGCACGATGGTCGCCCCGATGTCCTGCCAGTTCCTGTCGCTGGCCATTGACCCGTCCGGAGAGGTACGACCACCCGGGTCGTTCGCCGTACGTCGCCACTGACCTCGTGTGCCAGGTGGTGTGTGCTGGCGCCCTGGACCCGTTCGACATCTTCGTGTGGTCGCTGCAGACCGGCAAGCTGCTCGACGTGCTGGCGGGCCACGAAGGCCCGGTCTGCTCGTTGTCGTTCTCGGCGGAACAGTCGATGCTGGCGTCCGGCAGCTGGGACAAGACGGTGAAGCTCTGGGACGTGTTCGCCGAGCATCGTAAATCGGCGACCGAGACGCTGTCGCACGGGACCGACGTGCTGGCCGTCGCGTTCCGCCACGACGGCAACGAGGTCTGCTCTGCGTCGCTCGACGGTCAGCTCCAGTTCTGGGACGTCAACCGAGGCGTGTTGAAGTCGACAATCGAGGGCCGGGAAGACATTCGCGGTGGGCGTCGCCAGCTGGACAGACGAACGGCGAGCACGACGACGTACGGCACCGCGTTCACGTCGGTCTGCTACTCAGCGGATGGGTCCTGCGTGCTCGCGGGCGGGAACAGCAAGTTCGTCTGCCTGTACGCTGTGGAACCGGGCCTGCTGGTCCGCAAGTTCCAGATCTCGTCGAACAGGGCCCTGGACGGCATCGTCGACATGCTGAACAGCGGGAAGATGACGGACGCGGGCCCGGTCGACGAGATCGACGACAGCGATAGCGATGAGGACACCGCTGGTGCACGTGCCGCCCGGCGTGACGCGAACCTGCCCGGTGTCGCCAAAGGCGACTTGTCGAAGCGACGCGCCACTCGCCCAGCCGTTGCCACGAAATGTGTGCGATTCTCGCCGACAGGCCGGTCCTGGGCGGCGGCGTCCACTGAAGGTAACCTGTCGTGTCGTTTACGACCTTCGATCGCTAAACGCGCCATCAGGGCTGCTGGTGTACTCGCTGGACCAGGACATGACGTTCGACCCGGTCGACATCGACGAGGACGTCACGCCCGAGCGGATCGCTGCCGAGGCATCGTCCGGCAATTACGGGCGCGCGCTCGTCATGGCTCTGCGTCTGAACGACAATTCAGTGCTGAGGGCGCTGGTTCGAGCCACGCCCCCGACCGACGTCCCGCTGGTCGTACGGGCGGTGCCGCATTCGTTCCTGGAGCGCGTGATCAACCTGGTCGCCGACGGGTTTGAGAAGAGCGCCGACCTGGAGTTGCACCTGATCTGGGCGGTCCAGCTGCTGACGACGCACGGCGAGCACCTGAAGCGGAACGCGCACCACCTGCTGCCCGCGTTCCGGGCCCTGCACAAGGCCATGGGGGCCATGTTCAGCAACCTGAGCACGCTGTGCAACAGGAACCAGTACCTGCTGGAGTTCCTCGCCGGCAGGGAAGCGCCCGTCGCCGAAGCCTAATACAAACACGCGATCGATCACCCGGGGGGTACCCAGCATGTCGTCGTCGTCGAGGTGGATGTGGTGCATGATGACGACCTGTCGGGGCACCTGCCTGCTGACTGCTGATGCCGGCCAGCCCCCCAGGTCGATTCGACCGGCGCGCCTGTGCCGTCTGATGGCCGCCCTGCGTCACCTATCGCAGGCGGCCGCGTTCCGATCGCACGTCGCCGGCATGGACGTCGCCGCCGCCCACCGAGACGGCATCGTTGCCTTTGTGTGCAATTCGCGGGACACGTCCCTGCCGGCGTTCCTGCTGGATCGCGTCCTGGGCGAAACGGATCTGACAGCGATCCTGGCCGGCGACATTGACGACGCTCGAGCGGCATCGTTGAATTACACGGTGAAGAGCGAGCTGAGCGCGATCGCTGACGACGCGTCGGTGGCAACGCACGACGTGCTGTCCGATGTAGCGAACACGGTCGTTCGCCCCATACTCATGCAGTACATGAGCTCGGGAAGCACGTGCGAGGTGCTGTCGGCGTTCTCGATCACGACGGTGATCCAGGCGCGACTCTGGCGGGCGCCGTTCCCGGTTGTGCTCCAGAACGCACAGGATTACAGGCTGGCGCCTTCCAACACGCCGCTGTGGAGACTGGTCGACCGGTTCCAAGACGAGCCGGACATCGTCACTGTTCATGTGAATCACGCCAACCCGGATCTGAGTGTCATCGTTCTTCCCGGGCTGGTTCGCGACGGCCCGATCGTTCTGTTCACGGCAGGCCGCCCTCGTATGGACGTGCCTGGCGTCAACGCCGAGGTGGGGAACGATGCCGAGACAGAGTCCATCGGGCAACTAATGTGAGGCGTCTGGTAGACACTAACCGCCAATGACCTGCCGAGCATCTTAACTGGGCCGGAAACTGTCACACTGGCCAGAGGGATTCGCGGATTGCCAGGGGACCTGCAAAGTGCCATGGCTGAATTCGAGAGGAGGCGATCGGCAGTGCCTGCGGTTCCATCAGCGATCGTTAGTGAACCTCATCCGCCGCCGCCGGCAGAACGACCACTGGAGACGGCGCGCGGAAGGCGATCACGAGACGCGAACGCGCCTGACACGTACAGCCAGAACGTGGACGACACTGTCAAGCCCGCTTTGTGGGCGGGAGATCATCCTCCAGGAGAGCTTGCAGTGATTCAATAATAATGTATAAACGGTTGTCGTTATCGGTTCGGGGACTGCGGCAGTACGATTGGTGGAAGCACCAGAGTCGACGTCGCTGATGGCAGCGCGGACACCCTGAAACGATCCATCAGAGACCGCTTCGTACGTAGGCGGAACGACGTGCCTGTCACGTTGTCCCGGCGTTCCTTTGACGGCAGACTTGGCATTAACGTAGTTGTTTAGCTAAGCGGCCCGATGTCAGCAATTACGACGGGACGCAGTCAGGGGAGGCACAACCTTCAGCGCAGGCATGCGCTTTCGCTGTTCGCGGACGGGGCTGGTAGACGTGCACACCCCAGGCACGTGGGCCAAATAGGGTTTCTTGAGGTACCCTATTCGGGCATAGGGGTCCGCCTGTTTCCAGCTGCCCGTTGCCCCGATATGCTTCAATCGTTTCGCTCGTTTCTGGAATGCCTTCCGAGCCCGAGCGCCCTAAGCCGAGGCCGTCTGTCATCCATGGCGGCAGCGCAATCGGCCAAGGGCGTCTTACCAGTTCGTCGATTGCACAACCGCTCTCGGACGCAGCAAGCCCACCGTCGACGGACTCGTTCGTCGTCGATCCGCCGAAGACGTCGTCGCATGCTGACTTGGCGCATTCGCCCGGCGCCGAATCCAACCGCGATGGGGCCGGCACTGGGGATGATCTCGTCCCGTCTGGGGATGGACTTCGATGTCCCCCGGGCATGGGAAGCTGGCGAGGCGGCTCTGTGGCCTGACCTTCACACGGCGGTGCCCGAGGGCTCCCGCCGGGCGTGTCGGCAAACACGACGTTGCCCGATTCGAGCAGGGCAAGGACATCGGAGCCGTCGTCTTGCAGGAAATCAAAGAACGAATCGTCGAGTCGCTCAATCGGGTCGCCGTTGGCCCCGGTGCGCGTTCCCCTGAGAATCCCAAGACACTGCCGCCGATTCCTCCTTCCTCGATACCATGCCTGGACGTGACGAGCCGCTCGGCATCGCGGCCGCACGTGAACCCACCAACGCTGAATCCGCAACGCGAAGAATCGCTCACGACGAGCAGCGAACGCCGGCAACGTTTCGTACAATCGGCCATGGCGCCTTGACGCTTGCTCGCAGATCAGCGCAGGACGCTGTTCGGGCAACGAACCACAGAGCGGGACACGAACTGGCAGGTCGCACGATGGGGCAATCGGCACGCCTGCGCCAGGTTTCAGGGCAAGCGACGCCAAGATGGGGTCGTCTCCTGCAGGCGGTGCAGGAAGCGGGCACCCTTCGACCGTCGACGGGCGACGCCGTGCCGACTCGCGAAGCGCACGCCGCCGGGAACGTTCCTCGTGCCGTTCCCGTTCTCGAGCAGCACGCGACAACGCGTCCTGCGCCACCATCCGATCCCGTTCGCGGGTCGCACGCGCCGCCCTCAGCGCAACCGTCATGCGCGTGCGCTCGCGACGCCATCGCTGGCGCTCCCGCTCACCGGTGGCGTCCTCGGCCGTCATCCTGTCCCGCTCTGCGCGCGCCCGCCGCTTCCCGACCCGGATCGCCGTCTCCTCCATCGCCATCGCCCGGCGCTCCCGTGCCGCCTCGTCCCTGCACCAGTCATCACCATGGCGAACCCCAACCGAGCAACCGCCGTACCTGGCACGAGCGGCGCGTTCGGCGGCGGCGCGGCGCTCGGCGTCCAGGCGAAGCTGTTCGAGCCAGATGAGGTGCCGGGCGAGGCGATCTTCGCGGGCCATGCGCGATTGCTCGACGCCGGAGGCGCGGCGACGTTCGCGCAGGTCGCGCGTCCCGGCCGCGTCTTCGATGTGCATGCGCGCGCGCTCGTCGCTGGCCGTGGCGATGCGGCGGGCGCGTTCGGCATCGCGGGCGGCCTGTTCCGCGAGGACGGCCGCCCTCCTCTGCTCTGCCTCCCGTAGGTCAGCCTGGACCTGCTGTGCCCGGCGCTCGATCTCCTGGAGGACAGCGGCAACGTGATCAGGCTCGTCGTGCGAGGAGTTGCTCTCTGGATGCGTTTGAACAGGCGGTGCGGATGCGGGCTCGGAAGCCTCTGGCGTCTGTTCGCCGACGTCGCAAGCGCCGTCGCAGGCGGCGTCTTGTCCAACGGCTATGTCGTGGCCGACAATCGCGGCCATGTCCCGGATGACGGGCCGAATGGAATCGTCAGTGGCCGCGTCGTCGTTCCTCATGCATTCGATGAGCGCTTCGAACAAGGCGCTGCCGTCGCCGTCGGCACCGCTGCCAGGTGCCGTAGCGCCATCGCTGGAGATGGACGACCTGTCGTCGTCATCGTCGCTGGCGAGGCTGGACAACTCGGCGTCGTCGCACAAGGCCTGCAGGTCGCGTTCCAGGTCGTCCCAGGCGGCCTGCCGCTCCTGCTCGGTCAGGCCGTCGTCTATGTCCATCGCGCTGGCCACCTAGACAACATCCGCGCACCACGACGCCGTTGGACTAGCCGGGGATCGAGGTACCCGAAACGGTCCAGTCGCCACACTATTGCGCTTGGGCTCGTACGCGTCCTTCCAGGTCGTTGCGCGCCTAACGATAAGTTCCAGCAAAGGTGCACGTTGGATTATCGATCGTGCGGGCCGGTTTTTGCGACGAGTGCTGCACAGACGTCGTCCAACAGTGTGGGGGAGGGTCTATATCTGGACGCCACAGTCACATCGCAGCCCCCTGGATTTTCGGCAACGGGCGAATGCCGCCGACACCGGGTCATTTGGTGTAAGTGGGTGGTTGGCGCAGGATGGGGTCCCCGCCGCTGACCGTGATGACGCCCGCGCGGGCCGTGTCGCTCTGGATGGGGCTACTGGCGGCCGTCTCGCTGCTCGGCGTGCTGATCGTCCAGGACCGCCACGCCGTTCACGACGTGCCGCTGCGTGGCGCGAAGCGCCTGGCGTTGACCGGCGACGCCATGGACCTGGTGTTTGCGGTGAAGCATCGTGATCCCGGTGCGATTACGCGAATGCTGGACGTGCTGTCGGATCCGGACTCGCCGTCGTATGGGCAGTACTTGACGCTGGACCAGCTCGCGCGGCTGACCAGGAACGATGCCGCATTGGATTCCATTACTGCCTTCCTGCGGTCGCGCGGCCTGGAGAAACAAATCGACATGACCGTTAATGGGGAGTTCGTTGTTGCTCGTTCCGTGCCTGTACCGCTGGCCCATTCGATCCTGAAACTGACGGGGACGTCGGCGAAACTCCCTCCACCGATCGCCATGCACGTTGATTTTGTGTCGGTGAAGCACCATGTTCCCCAGCGTCCAGGGGTTCGGACCAAAGCCGGTCGTAAAGTCCAGGGATACGTCACGCCTGACCTGATCAACAAAGTCTACAACGTCAAGTCGAACCACGTGGAAGATCAACGTGCAACGCAGGCTTTGTTCGAGAGTCTCGGGCAGAGTTACAGTCCAAACGATCTGCACCAGTTCCAAAATGAGTTCGGCTTGCCTAAGAGCGACATTGTCGACGTGATCGGTCCGAACCAGGAGGACGCCTGCAATGATCATCCGGATCAGTGTGGAGAAGGTTTTGAGGGGATGCCAACCTTTCTCGATGTCGCTGACGCGTTTCCTTAGCCAATCTTGATGTCCAGTACATGCTCGCTATGTCAGATGGCCCGACTACCTACTGTACGTAGGAACCGGTTGCGTATTTCGATCAAGTTGAAAATTCAGAAACGGTGTCAATAGGGAGCATGGTCGGCGAGGTAGAACCGTTCCTTGATTGGGCGATTGCCGTTTCCAACGATTCTTCGGCACCACTTGTGCACTCGATCAGGTATATGACCTGCGAACTAAAGCGCTTCGCAACTGGCTGAACATTGGCCAGCTACGGTGACCCTGAGGAGGATCCTGCGGTGATGCGTCGTTTCGATGAAGAGATTCAGAAGTTGGGCATCCGTGGTATTACTGTCGTTGTCAGCGTGAGTCTCGTGGCTCGTCGGTGGATGTCTTGCGGCAGTTAATCGTCAATGTAGTCCGGAGATGACGGCGTCGCCAACTTTGACGCTCGATCCGATCTCGACAAGTGCGGATTCTCACCGTCATTCCCAGCTTCCTCCCCTTACGTTGTTTCTGTAACGGATGTGTGATTAGGGAGTTGCTTACGCTGTACTGAATTATCGTGGTCAGGTCGGAGCAACACAAGGCCCCGAATCTGGTCGCGAAGAGGTTGCTTGTTCCAGCGACACCGGTGCGTCGCCGTTCCGTTATCAGACTCGCTGGCGCTCATGTGTTTATCCGTACAGGAGGAATCGTGACATCAGGGGGCGGTTTCAGTACTGTATTCAAAAGGCCACACTACCAGGATGCAGCGATCAACGACTTTTTCACGAACTCGGATCCTGCTGATTTGCCTCCTCATTACATGTACAGCCGCGAAGGTAAAGCTACGCAGGCAGGCGGTCATGCTAAGCTATGGATAATAACTGCGAGCGTCCCAGGCCGCGCCTACCCTGATGTCTCTTTGTTGGGATACAATTACATCATCGTCGACGGGGGGCAGTTCACTGCTGAGTCGGGAACCAGTGCCTCGGCTCCTGTGTTTGCCGGCATGCTGTCCCTTGTCAACGGGCGGCTCTTGTCATTGGGTCGCCCCCCTGTCGGGTTCGTCAACCCGCTTCTGTACAAGCTGAGCGGTGCGAATGGCGTTTTCAAAGATGTTGTCAAGGGGAACAATCGTTGCGTTGCTGGAGACGGCCTAAGCTGCTGCAAATTTGGATTCACTGCCACGAAGGGGTTCGACCCTGTCACTGGGTTAGGATCTGTCGATTTCGACCGGCTGATGCAGGCGATTCTTGCCCTTGGACAATCTCCGAAACGCTCTGCTCCAATTGCTGTCCCCATTGCTGAAATCTGACGATGCCTCCTGATCTTTCCCGCTTTCATTATCAATGGGCATTGTTGCTCACCGACCTACCTAAAATGCCTGTTTGGCCCATTTCCTTGCACGCTGTCTGAATGCTCAACGTAGACAGCGCGCTTACGACTGCTCTACTGATAACATGGCGCGCAGGATCAGGACTGGGCTGATCAAGTTCATGTCGATGATTCTGGGGCTACGATGACAGAACGCAGCGCGGCCAGGAGTGTCATCAAGGTCAACATTCTAGCATAGTCTTCATCGCCCGAGGCGGGTCCGACATGCGGCTTGCGCGGGTGCAACAGACCGTTAACAGTGACATGCATACGGCCTCCTTTTCCCGGATTGGTTCAAGCCTAGCTACGCGCGGGACGATCAGTTCGGCCGGTTGTGCCAGCAGACACTGCTCCATCGACACTCCTTACGATATGTCTGTCTCCCTGTTGCACAGGCACGATTACGTAACCATCAGCAGTCGCTTTCCGGCTAGAGGCAAAGGATGTCTACAACCACCGACACTTCATTCATGAATCTCGTGATGAAGGCTCGGTTGCCCAGGCCGATGTCCTCGACGAGGGGCGACGTTGGTATCCAACGAGTTGGGCGGCAGCGTAAAACAAGAGCGGGCATGTCGAATCTTTCGGCCGTAACCGTGCCAACGATTTCGGGCCAACGAAGTTGTAGTAGTACTCGCCAATGGGCCGAGCGTTGATGAGTCCTAAAATGGCAGGCCGCACGACCGCTAACGATTCTGGCTTTGTATGCCAGACATGGCGCTGGGGGATGCGCCCGGTGGATCGACGGCACGTTCCTGTTGTTTGCGGTAACGTCCAGGGTAGCGCCGTCTGCTGTGTATTGGTGACAATTCACTATCATGTCAATTCTGTCAACAGGCCGCGATCATACTTTCGTCCGCCCGCGTTCGTGCGACACAGTGACGCTCGTCCGAACGCCACCACCCGAATAATCAGGACACTGTTGCGACCTCGAGTTCGCAGTCCGTGGCAGAGTCCGTGGCGGAGTCCGTGGCGGAGTCTGTGGCGGAGTCCGTGGCGGAGTCCGTGGCGGAGGTCGTAGCTGACTGACCTATCTGGCTTTGCGGACATTCCGGACATTCTCACGGTGCTGCCATGGCAGTTCACGGACTACTAAAGTCATTCTGTTATTGTCCTGCTTGAGTTCGCGTGTCCCGTGTCTCAACTGGTTATGGGCCAGGAACAGGGACATGGACAGGAACAGGGACAGGTACAGGATTGGTTTTGGGCCCATCCCAAGCCTACCCTTGCCCCTGTACCTGTCCCTGTGTTCCTGTCCCTGTCCCTGTTCCTGTCCCTGTTCCTGTCCCAGTGTCCGAAGTCCCTCGTGATCCAGCTCGCGTCGTGACCGCCCGCGTTCCGTCTCTGTCTCTCTCCTCGCCCGCAATGGCGGAAGACTGGAACCAGCTCGTTACAGGCCTTAACTCCCAGATCCAGATCCTGCAACAACAGCAGCAGCAGCTACTGCAGCAACAGCACGACAACTGCTGCGCTGAAGCAGCTACTGCAGCAACAGCACGACAACTGCTGCGCTGAAGCAGCTACTGTAGCAACAGCACGACCAACTGCTGCAGCAGCTACTGCAGCAACAGCACGACCAACTGCTGCAACAGCAACAAAAACTGACGCAGGCTCAGGCCTCCCTACAACAGCGAACGGTCTCACAACCTCATGCTCCCGAGCCCAAGGTCAAGCTTCCGCCTACATACAACGGCGCGCGGCCGGGGCGAACTTCGCGGTTTCCTTAACCAGGTCAAACTGGTTATCACCCAGCAGCCCAACACATACGCGACAGACGCTCAGAAGGTCGCGTTGGTGGGCCAACTGTTGGGTGGCGACGCCCTAAAGTGGTTTAACCCACTGTTCGAGCGGAATGACGACCTGATGAAGGACTTCAGCGCCTTCGTCTCCGCAAAGAGCAGGTTCGGCGACCCTCATCAAGTCGAGACCGCGGCACGGAAGCTACAGCAATTTCGCCAGGGCCGAGGCACCGTCGCCCGCTTCGCCACAGAATTCCAGAACCTGGCGGCGGACGCCGGGTTCAACGACTCAGCTTGCCGACACATGTTCCGCGCCGGCCTGTCCTGTCCCTGCCCGTCGCCGAGACGCTTGACGAGCTTGTCATACAGGCAATCCGGTGTGACAACCGCCTGGCTGAGCACCGATCGACCACCGCCCTCGTTCCTGTCCCTGCTGCCTCAGCCGGCGCCGCCGCAGTGCCGTCCACTCCTCCCCCAGCCCCGGCCGCCGCGGTTGGGGATCCCATGGTTATCGACGCCGCGATCGGCGGTGGCCCCGCGCGCCCTTAACCCAAGACGAGAAAGATCGCCGTCGTCGCGAAGGCCTATGCCTTTACTGCGGGGTGGCTGGCCATGTCGCAGTCCTGCCCTGTGCGTCCGCAGGGAAACGCCTCCCGGCGTGGCTGAAATCCCGGTCGGTCGCCACGCCTACCAATACACCAGTTCCATCATGTAACCCCGACCATTTCTCTCCCGAGCCAAGTATGATTTCCGCGTCCACCAACCTCGTCGAGCACCAGTCTTGGACCGTGTCCTGTAAGACGACCAACCCCAACTAATCGGAACACGAATCGACTGGTATCCTGAAGGCGCCGAAGAACACCATCGATGTCGGGAGCGAGCGCTCCTGCGTCCATAGTGGGGCGACCCACGAGATCGGCCGCCGATGACGGCTAACGACAGCTGCAAGACAACGACTTCGCTACGTACTTCGCGTAACGACACTCGAGACAACGACTTCGCTACGTACGTGTACGTATGCAGTGGTGCTCGCCGATCCAGGCGTAGGGTTCACGGCCAATACGTCTCCACGTAATCGGTCCAGGATTCCACAACGAGGTCGACGTCAGCATCCGGAATCTCATCGAGAGTGATGGCGTGTAGACCTCCGGAAGGGCGCTCCTCGTGCGGAGGCGGGACGTTCCGCTGGCAGCTTGGGCAGGCCCGTTTCACTCGCGAGTACTTACCGAGAGGATTCCAACGTCGCGGAGCCGAACGGACACACTCCAAGTGGACGAGGTGGTTGCAGCCGTTGAACCGTCGGACCGGGTAACGACCTGCGTTGTCGCACCAGTAGTTGCAGAGGCCACACATGGACCTGCACGTAAGGCTAACTTAGATGAATCCGTTCCAGCGTACAACACCACGATTATCAACGTTACGATTCGCCATCATGCAGGACAGGACGCCCGGTCGATTGCGATAACGGCAAGGCAAGCCCCATCGCCAAAATAGCCGCCTTCATCCCAATGATCTGTGCGGTTACGAGGAGCCGCTGATTCTCGACAGGATATCTCGTTGCGAGATTGTCCCAGACCCACAGGCGGGCACGAAGGACGTCCTGTTGCAGAAACACACGCGCGCGCGTAATCGTCAGTAGCCAGAATCCGTTAGAGGCAGTAGTGACGCTGGCGTACCACGCGACCGTGCACGGTCGTCACTTCATTCAAGAACTTTACAATCAGAGCCAAATCGTGAGGGTGGACAACGTCAGGAGGAAAACAGGCGACGTTGATGAATACAGGATCGCGCGGGAGCTGGATTAGCAAGCCCGGTGCGTGCAGGCGGATGCTTGTGTTCGAAACAGTACCAATGAGTTCATAACGGGGGGAATCACTGTCCCCAATATCGTATTTGGTGGCAATGTCGTAGCTGTACTTGGCTTGGACGCTGCCGAATCCGCTGCAGAGGGCGATCAACAGACCTGAAAGTGTGGCAGGTGTGAGGCGGCAGGCATAGCGTGGGAACATGAGCATGTTAATTGGATCGGTGATGTCTGATGCGCATGGTGCCGACTCAATACCCATTCCGATGTGTATTTCAGCCATGCGATCATACCTCCGTCCTGACCCACTCGTGATGCTCGCTGGAATGCACCTGGCTGCGCAGTTTGCTGCTGCGGTGTGCGGACATGCAGTCCTCCAGTGCCCCGTTCAGTTCAAAACGCAGTGGCAATTCTACCGGCGCGACGGGGGGGGGTCTATCTTTGGCGTCTCGATGACGGTTTCAGTTTCTTCGACAGTCGACAGGCGACTACAGCGATCACTTTGTCCTACCTCGACATACGCCTACACGCCCACCCGCTTCAGAATTCGCCGTCACACCGACCGACGGCATCTGGACCGTGCACCTCGGACTCAAACAAGGACGCCGAAGCTCAAGGAACCATAATATGTCTGCTAGCGCACAGTGGTGATCGCCCGCGGACGACACCGCCTTGAAGCTACATATTAGGAAGCAATGGCCAGGCGACACGATTCTGCTCCATTACGCCGAATTGCGCTAGCTGCCCACTGATGTGGAGCCATGGATCCATGGATCGACTCCCGCCAGTTATGGTTTGGCCATCAGGAAACCGAGGTGGACACCGCCAGCGAGTTGTCGATGGAAACAAGCCTGCCAGCGCTGACGGACCAGGTTCAGTCCATCGGCGGGGAGTACAAGTTAGAGGCGACAGGCGGAATGTGGTCAGAACTCACTCATCGGTAGACGGTAGTGTCGAGCGGTTTCTGGCGGTTGCACTCACCGCAGGAACCGCTGTCGGAAGACGACGACAGCACAGTTACGGTTCGATTTCTACTCTTGGCCGGGATCATCTCTTATACTAAAAAAGTTCAGCGTCCGCCCATACAAATCCTACCTTGTCAACGGATGGCACACATTCTATTCTGGGTGGCAAACCATGCACGCGACAGCGGCAAACATTTACCATAGTAGAAGTGCGCGGTCACTATTATTAGCCTCCACCCAGGCATGGCTGATGGCAGTTCCGCCGGTCACATTGAACATGGAGCGCTCCACAGAACAGACATGGGCGACGGTTTTGCCGAAGACTACCTTGGTACGATGGTCGAACGATGTCCTCATTGTCGGGCGGGTAGGGGGGCCCCCGGCCCCCTACTCGGTCGACTCTGGGATCGCGGGCAGCGTCGTCGTGCGGGAGACGACGCCGGGGGCGGCCGGGTGGCGAACATCGGCGACGGGTTCGGCCTGCGACCAGGATGGTCGGAGAACACCATCGAATGGAACTCAATCATCTTTCAGTGGCTCCATGGGCACGGGGTCTGGATGTGCGATCGCACCGGCGGTTTCGTTTCCAAGCGAGGTTAATTGAAGCACAGGGACAAGTGAGCTCAGGCAGGACAATAACAGAGTAATCTTTATCATGGGTGCGCCACGGATGCCGTACGGCAGTGCGCCGTGTCATTACTTTAAGTATATGTAAATGGGCGTCCTGCGGGGCTCCTGCGGGGCCGCGGGGCTCACGACACTCAGTTACATCAGTGGTGGAGCAGCCCGAATTTATGAGCGCCTGCTCGGATCGTCTCTCGCCATGTCGGATGCGAACGCCGCGTTCGCCGTGTTCAAGCAGCGCGACGCCGACGCCGCGGCCGCCAACCGGACCGTCCTGGATGCGCACCTCGCCAACCCGGAGGACCCGCGCCTGCCCGGGTTGGAACGCGTCGCCGCCGCCGCCGAGCGTGCCCGCGACGCTGCCCTGGCCGTCTATGTCGCGTCACGTCCCGCCGCCCCGCCCGCCGGTACTTGCCTCGATTTACGCGTGGCTATATTTTGATAACGCTGGTTGGACTTCTAGAGGACACGACGATCCTCGTAGGCGATTGGTTTCTCGTCGCTGCAAGAAAGACGGTTGCTCATATATATGCTTTATTTCGGCGTCCAGGGCCGGATTGGCAACAATTGGGATCCACTGCTGATAGTTCTCAACGACGTTATCGCCAACATGCACCCGCCCTCAGCCGTAGCACTGGAAAAATAGAAGTGCCGAATTGGTGCCCGGACGTTCCCTGAGTGCCGATTGAAGTGCCAATTCCAGGGGCCAACAATAGGCAAGTGCCGATGAGGAGCCGGTGCGACACCTGGAGTGCCGAAATGGTGCCATCTGGTCCATCGTGCCAAAAATTGGGATGCCAGGATGATGGGCGTTTTTGCGAGCAGCCGGCGACTGCACGGTGCCACCTGAGCTGGGCTTTTTTGCGAGCAGCCGGCGACTGCACGGTGCCACCTGAGCTGACACGCCTTTCGAGGTGACGGCTCGGTAATTCTCACCAACGCACCTTTCTTTTCCGTCCCGACGGTGCCTCTCCACCACACATTGCCGAATGCGGGCCCGACGCTGCACCTCCACCACACACTAACGGGAAGGCGCGCAATCCGGATTCCGATCCGGGCTTCGACATCGACGACGAATTGGCACCCGCGTCCTCATTCTTCAAATGGATTCGTCGGCAGACGTATCCGTATCGTTGCAGGCATGGCCGTGTACGAACGGTTTGCACGATAAGGCCTGCAGTGTACCTGGTTTCTCGTGTCTACTCCAGGTATTGCTCCTGTATGCGTGTGCGTATCCGAAATCAAGGACGCTCACTACCCTCGTGTATTAGTGTCAACACGTCTGAGCAGCTGGAGCGGAACTGTCCCGGTAAGAACGCCGTCTGCTCCAGAGGATCCCGTCGGAGTGGCCGTGCAATTGGGCTTGCCCGCCGATGATGGCTGACACTCGCCAGCGTATGTGAATTATTTGGTGTTCCACTTTATAATTATCTGATAATTTGTCCAAGTCAACATACATTATAGATTGGCACTTCACCGGAAGATGATCAGGCTCGTCACCGGAACTCGCCGGCTGCAGCTGATGAGCGTTCGCAGTGCAATGCCGTATTCAAAATCTTTCACGTACGTCGAGCATTTCTGTCTCTGGGGTTTAGTCGCTAACGGTCTTTATGATGCGCAGTACAAGACGGTCATGTGATCGCGTTTGCTGGCGGAGATCCCAAACGAGTTTGTCCGGACGACGAACTAGGTGCCCGTCTTCGCCATAGGTCGCTGCGGGACGCGGTACGTATTCGATGGTTTTGACGTCGCCATTATTTATAATGCGTTTGGCTGCAGGCCCAGCATCAAGGGGTGCCTTCGCATCCAGCTGGCCACAATGGTACGCAACGGCAACGTTAACATCATGTGTTCCCTCATTGTGTTATGTATGAATTTAGGCGGCGTTGCGGCCAGGCGCGTTGAAAGGTATGGCCGTTGTTGTTGGCATCCAGTTGCATCATCTGATCACGGATGCAGGTTATAGAACACGATGATGTACGAGGGTGGCGGACATGCAACGTACAAAACTTGTTCCACTTGCCGATCGATCCTGACGGCACGTTGACGTCGCGGTCAATGGCGGGTCGCGGATCGGCGCCCATCAAGGAACAGTTACAATAAACCATTCGTTGAAATACCAAATACGATAGTGTCTCAATAACTGGGGAACCATTCCATTCTATTACTATACCGGTAGGGAGAGCAAAAATCGTATGACGTTTTTTGGAAGGACGTCCGTTGAGAGGATTTTTGGAAAATCGGGGCCCGAAATTGGCACCAAATTGGCACTACCAAGTGCCAATTTGGTGTCGTCAAGTGCCAATAAAGGGCCGACGGGCTAATCCACGGGATGGCACTAATTTGGCACTTCTATTTTTCCAGTGTAGATTTTTGCTGATAATGTTCGCGAACAGTTTTTTGATATTATAGCGCGCAGCCATACCTGTTGGGGACGGTTGGGGTCGCGGCGCTGTTACAGCGCCGCGACCCCAACCGTCCCCGACAGGTATGGCTGCGCGTAGGGATGTTCACGGCGCGGCTAACGGCTAGCCGGCTAAAAATTTTGATTCAAGCAGTTCGAAGCGCTTAGGAAAGTGAAAGTCCCCAGTGTATCTAACGTGGGGGAAGCCGACGTCCCCATGACGTCGCACACACAGTGGCACGGTCGCCACTGTGCACCAGTTGCGTCACGTCGTCGTGACTCATGGGTCGGCCACTGTCGCTAGCCTTCCCATTATGAATCAGCCGCCCTAAGGCGCCAGCGACAGGTCCACCCGACCCATCCCGGCCGCCCTCTTCATGACCTCCACAGGTTCACGAGTGGTCGGCTTGGTGAGCGCGTCCGCCGGATTGTTCTTTGACGCCACGCGCTCGAACCGGAGCAGTCCCTCCTGGACGCACTCTCGCACATAGTGCCATTTCACCCGAATGTGCTTGTTCCGGTCCGTGACCCCGAGCGTCTTCACCATCTGCTCGGCAGCCGTGTTGTCCTCCAGCACAATCGACGGGTCCGTCAGAGTGAACCCGATGTCGGTGAGGAGCATCCGGACCCACACTACTTCACGCGCCAGCTCGCTGGCCGCCACGTACTCCGCGTGCGCTGAGGAGGTCGCCACCAGGCTTTGCTGCTTCGATCGCCAGCTCACAGCTGCGTCCATCAGCGTGACGATGAATCCCGTGACCGACTTGGATGTGTCCGGGTCATCGCAAAGTCCGAGTCGACCGCCGCCCGGGGCTCCGACTCCTTCACGTTGTCTTTGTTCAGTGCCATCGGGTCGAATTCAGTCGCCGGTGTCTTGCTCTTCGCGTAGATGATGCCGACATCCGTGTTGTTCTGGACATATCGCAGCACGTGGAGCATCGCCTCGAAATGCTCCCGACCCGGGTTGTTCAGGTGACGCGACAGCTGCGACACCGCGTGCGTGATTGTCGGCATCGTGCCGATCGACAGATGCGCCAGGCAACCAACGCCCTCGCGGTACCGCTCATGCTGGTGCGGAACACCGTCGGTTCGCCGGGGCATAATCTGCCCGACAGGCAGAGCCGTGGCCGGCGCGCGCAAGCGGCGCCCGGCGGCTGCCTCGTCGATGTCGGTCTGGAACCGCGCGACCACCTCCTTGGCGTACTGCTGTTGGTCGATCGTGATGCGCGTTGCCTCCTGCTTGATGCGCATCCCCAGGATCCATCTCGCGATGCCGAGGTCCTTCATCTTGAACTTCTTGCCCAACGCTGCCTTGACGTACTCGATGACGTCGGGATCCGTGCCAAACATCATAAAGTCGTCCACGAACACCCCGAGGATCGTGATCTGTCTGCGGCCGTCCTTCGTCGTGAACATAACGAACAGGCACGGGTCGCCGGTCACCCTTGTGAAGCCGATTTCGAACAGAACTGATACGAGCTTATCGTACCAGAGCTTCGGCGCCTCGACCAGGCCGTACAGCGCCTTCAGGAGCTTCATCACCTTGCCGCGTCCTCCGACCACGAAGTTCTTCGGCTGTTCACAGTAGATCGGGTACGGCAGGTCTCCATTCAGGAACGCCGTCTTAACGTCCAGCTGGTGGATGACCACGCCCAGCATGGCCGCCAGCGCCACCATGATGCGCAACGTCGCATACCGGAGCGTCGGCGAGTACGTCTCCTTCTGGCCCTTGAACTTGTCGCAGCATCCCTTGACGCAGAAGCGGGCCTTGTGGCGCGATCTCCCCGTCCTCGTCGCGCTTCGTCGTGTGCACGAACATTGTTGGCAGCACTTGAGCGTCGGTCGGGCGGTCCACGATCTCATACGTGCCCGCTTCCTTCAGCGACTGCATCTCCTCGACCTGCGCCGCCAGGTACTTGTCCCGGTCAGGCCCGTTCTCGGCCTCGTACTCAGTGAGGAACGCGTTGCCAGCGTCCTCCTCCTCCAGGTAGCTGTCCTCGTTCTCGAGCGCCTCGTCCTGGTGACCTGGTCCTCGTTGTCCGGGTCGTCGTTGGCCTCGTTGTCGTGGTCGACAGCATCTGCTGCTGCCGCCTGGTCGACGTTGTCGGCAGCCCCTGCTGCCGCCCTGGCGCTGGCCGCCCTCTGGCGCCGCGCTTCGCCGTCGTAGTCCACGTCGGCAAACCGAGCGGGCGCTCCTCTGATGCGCGTCGACCGCCTCGGTTCAGGGACGCCTTGAGCAGCAGGTCCTCGATCCCCGCCGCCCTGAGCTGCTTGCTCATCGCGTCCGTCATGCCGGTCTTCACCGGCACCTGCGAGTTCCCTGGCACGGTCGTCCCCGCCGCCGCCTCGCTGAATGGCGCGGCCATCCTGGCCGCCGCCCTGTTGTTGACCGACGCGACCTTCTCGATCGCCGTCGTCTTGTCGTGCGACGCGATCGTCCCGACCGCCGTCGTCTTCTTGCCCATGACGATCGTCTTGACCGCCATCGCCGCCTCCTTGCAGCTGGGCTTGCGCCGTCTCTTGGCGCTTGCGGGTCTCCTCTCCGCGGGAGCCGCTGTCATCCTTGAACGGGAATTCGTTGGGGAAGAAGACCACGTCCGAAGACTCGATCATCTTGCGGCTGTGCCACAGCAGCAGCCGGTACGCCTTCTTGTCGATGCACACCCCCATGTGGACCGCGCGCTCGGCCCTGGCGTCCAGCTTGCACTTCTTTTGCCGCCGGATCCTGACCCACGCCTCGCAACCGAATGGCATCGCCCTCGACAGGTCTGCTTGTTCCCGTCAGTTCCTCGATTGGCGTCGTCCGGTGGCCGTGTCGTTGGAGCGGCACGCGGTTGGCTACCCACGTCTGATGCCGCCCGTTCTCGGTCCAGTACTTGCGCGGGACGCCTGACTGGACACGAGCTGCGCGCATCATCTTGACAATCTTGCCACCGAACGTCTCCGCGAGACCGTTCTGGTGCGGGCGGTCCGTGTCGCTGAACTCCTGTGCGATTCCCCGCTCGCGCAGCAGCTTCGCCAGGCGCGTCGAGGTGAACTCGCCGCCCTGGTCGGCGCGGAACGTGTCGACGCGTGTGCCGCCCATGACCTCGAGCCGGGTCAGCACGTCCATGACGACTTGCTCCTGGTCACCCTTATTTGCCAGGTTGACCGTGGCACCGACACCAGTCGCGTGGTCAACGTAGCACGCCATGTACGTCTTTCCGTCATGCGACCTGGTGTCGAACGTCTGCAGGTCCGCCCCGACGATCTGCAGCTTCGAGAGCACCGTCCGTGTCCGTCTCCGCGGGATCGCCGTTCGGTTGAGGTTGGCCTCGATGCACACCTTGCACCTGGGCACCTCGTCGCTCGCCAGGTCGGCCTCGTCGATGTTGAGACCGGTGATTGCCCCGTTCTTGACTGCCTTTCTGATCGTGATCGTGGACAGGTGGCCGCACCTCGCGTGCGCCTCCGCCAATGATATCGTTCTGTCGCGCTTTACGTCCGCGGGCTTGCGCGTTTCCTTCTTCTCGGCCGGCTCCTCCTTGCTCGGGCTCTTGTTTTCTGGCTGGTTTGGATGATCGTGATCGGGGCGGCCAGCGCCACCCCCGCTACTCGAAATCCTGGACCTTGTGCAGATCCAGGTAGTACAGGCCCTTGCGGACCGTACTGGTCACGATCGTCCTTCCGGCCCCGTCCAGGAGCCGGGCTGAGCGCGTCTGCTCATGGTGCTCCGCGCCCGTCTTGCCGTCCTTGCCGAGCTGCAGGAGTGCCGAACGCACCGCGAAGATGTTCGCGGATCATCTGGCGCGTACGCGACGTTTGTCAGCGTGATCGACTTGCCGTTAGCCAGCTTGAGGCGGACGTTGCCCCTGGCATGGACCTTGATTCGCTGCGGGCCGATGCCGCCGATCGTCGGCCGGTCCTTGTCGGCGATGAAGTCCAGCTCCTCGAAGTGCGCCTTGTGGGTGGACACGTGGCCGCACGTCGCCGCGTTGTCGACGATGAAGTCGCGGATGCCCTTCCGCGGCGCGTCCTCGACGCCCGCCAGGCTCGTCAGGAGCGCGATCGACGCCGAACCGCCTTCCTCTTTGCCCCCCTTCCGCTTGCCGTTCCTGGCCTTGCCGCGCTCGGCGTTGCCGGTCTTCTTGCGGCTACGGCAGTCGGCCGCCCTGTGTCCAGCCTTTCCACAGTTGAAGCACTTGCCGGAGAACCCCGTCGTCGTCATGGCCGCCGAGGAGCCGCTGTCGTCGTCGCCGCGCTCTATCGCTCCCCGCTTGTACTGAGCGAGCACTTCTGCGCGGACCTTGCTTTGCGTCAGCTCTCCGATGGGACCGCGCAGCATCGCGTTGACTAAGTCCTTGTACTCGGTGTATGGCAGCGAGATAAGGACCTTCGTCGCCATGTCCGACTCAGTCTTCGTCCGATTCGGATCCGCCCGGGCCAGGTTGATGCCCAGGTCGCGCATCGCCGTCAGGTGCGCCTTGGTCTCCGTGAGGTCGGCGCCCGCCTTAAGCTTTGTTGTTGACAGAAGAATGTCGAACATCGCCAGGTCCGTGCCCGTTTGGCCGGAATACTCCGTCTGGATGGCGCTCCACGCCAGGTCCGGACGGTCGTCGGGTATGTCGAGTATCAAGGGAAGTTCGTCTTCATGCACGTTCTTCTTGATAGCGTACATTGCGTGGAGCCTCTCTTGCTCCGACGCCGGCTCTTCGTTGTGCCCGCGCGTCGCGGGCTCCACGGCCTTTTGCAGGCCCGACTTCTTGAGCATCGTCGTCATCGACGACGCCCAGACCAGGTAATTGTCCTTGCCCTTCAGCTGGACGGAGATCTTGATGCCGGACTCCTTCAGGCCCGTCAGCCTTTCCTTCTGCGCAGCTTCCAGCCGCGCCAGACGATCCTTGAGCGCCGCGTTCTCGCGCTGGCCGGTCCCGCTCCCGGCCGCCGCTGCTTGCAGACGTTCAACCTCCGCCTCCAGCCGATCCTGCTGCCGCTGGGCCTCGGACAGCGCAGCGCTTATCTGGGCGATCACGGCCTCTGCTTGGGCCAGGTCGGCTGGGATGCTTGGGATCGTCGCCATCAGAGAGTGGGACTCTTAATCTGATTCAAGCAGTTCGAAGCGCTTAGGAAAGTGAAAGTCCCCAGTGTATCTAACGTGGGGGAAGCCGACGTCCCCATGACGTCGCACACACAGTGGCACGGTCGCCACTGTGCACCAGTTGCGTCACGTCGTCGTGACTCATGGGTCGGCCACTGTCGCTAGCCTTCCCATTATGAATCAAATTTTTGGGAGCCGGCTAGCGGGATAATTAGCCGGCTAATTTATTGAATCTTCAGCTCTTTGAACAGGCGCTTCCAGGATCGCAGCTTCATTGTAACTTCCAACGAACGATCAGATAGACGCGAACGGTCAGCTGTAGCAATATCGCCGCTATCCCAGAACGCCGACTCCGATGGAACTGATGAACCAACGTATCACGGGCGAGCAGCGATAGCCGCGGGAACCGCTTGCGACCGATGGCGGCCCACCAAGCAACGGCATCGTCATACGACTCATCACCAGACTGAGTGAACTGGAAGTAATCGTCAATCTCTTTGGAGATATCATCCTTTTCCTCCTCATGTTCTGAAAGTGGACCTCGCACCCGATCGCGACGAGCAGCGACAAGAAGAGCACGAGTTTTGTTCTTTAACGCGGATGACATCGAAGTGTCTTTAACTCCCAGGATGCCGTACTGTTGGTGAAGAATATTGCGAAACTGAATCGAAAACGCAGCAATTTCGTGATCTTGCTTCGGAATCGCAGGATCCAGTGCCAGCGTCGTCAGTGCTGTATACGCCGCCGTCGTTAACCACACTGGACGGCAACAGAATCAGGGCGCTATCCACACAGAGAAGATAAGAACGCGGAACGCAAGCCGGTAACCCGATAGAATGTAGTCCGCCACGGCGATGCGGACTAAACGGTGTTTTAGCCGGCTAGCCGCCAACGTCGGCTAGCCGGCTAGCGGAAAATTAGCCGGCTAAGTGCCCATCCCTAGCGCTGTTCCTGTTCCTGTTTCGAGTCTGCAACCGCCGTCGTTACGGGCTGGTGCACTTCGACGACGAGCGAAACACAATTAAATCCATACTGTTGTCCCGCGTCTGCAGACCCTTGACGGTACACAATGACACACTAGGTGTTGTTACAGGGCTTTAGGAAATTCTCTATTTATTCGTGAAGAATAAAAGCTGGACGACGCCCGGCGTCGCTGGGATGCGTCGCCGGGTCGACAGCGATGGCCAGTCGCCCGGGCAGCTAGTCTGCACTGAAACGCTCTCGGGGATGGTGGTGCGCAGTTCTCGCGCTGGCCGTGTGGCCACGGAGTATTCGCACTGGGAGCTGCAGCGCGCGATGGCACTGAACGCTGTCCGGCGCTACACACGCCGGGCCGGCATTGAGGGTGACCGGATTCTGCCCGCGGAAATCAGACGGAAGCTGGCGGAATTGGTCGCTGAATGCTTGCCGTCCAACTACGAGTTCGAGATCGAGAAGACGGTCCGGCGATGCCTGCAGGACAATGTTCGATGCGTCGCATTGCAGTTTCCAGAGGGGCTGCTCGCGTACGCTTGCACTATCGGTAACGGGGCATGCTCCGTACGTACCGCAGCCATTGTATAACTCTGACGCTAGGGGACCTGTTGACGACCTTCACCAGCGTGGACGACGTCATTGTTCTGGGCGATGTCACGTACGGGGCATGCTGCATCGACGACTATACGGCGGCCGCGTTGCAAACCGACCTGCTCGTCCACTACGGGCATTCATGCCTGGTCCCGATATCGACGTCCAGGATACCGTGCCTGTACGTCTTTGTCGATATCCAAATCGACGTCAATCACCTTGGTCCGCGCGTCCGTTCGCCGTGATTGCCTGCTCTGACGCGCGCACGCTCTCAGTCGATACTGTTGACGCCTCATTTGACCCGTCATCCCGTATTTGCCTGGCGGGGACGATCCAGTTCGAATCGGCGATCGCTGCTGCCTCGCAAGCACTCGGTGACCGGGCCCTTGTGCCACAATGCCGTCCACTGTCTCGTGGCGAGGTGCTCGGGTGCACTGCCCCCAGCCTTGCCGAAGGCACCTGTGACGCCCTGGTCTTCGTCGCCGATGGCAGGTTCCACCTGGAATCAATGATGATGGCGAACCCGTGGCTGGACGCGTACCGTTACGACCCATACGGGAAGCGGTTGACGCGAGAGGCCTTCGCGCACGACCGTCTGATGACAGCTCGGCAACTGGCCGTTAACGAAGCGGTACACGCGAAATCCTGGGGGATTATCCTCGGCACGCTCGGCCGCCAGGGCAACATCCAGATCCTGGAACGCGTCGAGTCGATGCTCAAAGAGCGGCACTTGCCGTACACCATGGTGCTGCTGTCGGAGATCTTTCCAGACAAGCTGGCCTTATTCGCCGACGTTGACGCCTGGGTGCAAATCGCATGGTACGACGTGGAGTTGCCCAGTGGGCGCGTGCTCGGTCTGACACATGGCGCTGCTAGCCCGAGGTTATCGATCGACTGGGGATCGGCGTTCGCGAAACCGCTGCTATCGTCGTACGAGGCGGTCCAGGCGCTAAGCAGCGTCAGACACCTGCGCCCGCATCCGATGGACTACTATTCAAAGACGGGCGGCCCGTGGGCGAACTATTACGCCGACGAGCGGGTGCAGAACCAGGCCCCGAAACCGCCCTCTGCACATCGTGCTGCTATTGCTGCCCGACGCGCCGCCCTGCGCAGACGCAAGGCCACCGTTATGATACAGAAGGATTGACGATAACGCTCAGCGACCCTTTCGCCGCGCGTCGCGTTGCGAACTGTCACGTCGGGGAATCGGCATCGGCGGGTGAACCGTCGTAATAGACGGATAGATGTGGACACGATCCTGCAACGTTCGCTGTATCATGCCTGTACTAGTTAACAGCGGCGGTGGTATAGCACCACGTACCACCACCTGTCCGGGTCAACGATTCGCCGAAACTGTGTCCGTGGGAGGGAGACCGCGTCGTCGACCGATGTTGTCGCTGCTGCGATGGGCGGTCCGTGGGCTGGCGACCGCAGCGCCGTCGTCGTCGTCAACGTCGCTGGCGCTGCCGAGCGCGTCGGCGCTGGCGCACGCTAGGCACCGGAACATCAAGGTCAGCCCGAAGAAGCTGAACGAGATCGTCCGGCTCGTGCGGGGGCTGTCGGCCAGCGAGGCGATCATCCAGATGCAGCTGTGCGAGAGGCGCAAGTCGACCGTCGTCCAGAAGTGCATCCAGAACGCGGTCAACAACGCCATCAACAATCACGGCATGGCGCTGGACCGGCTGTTCGTCAAGGAGGCCGTCGTCGGGCGCGGCCAGTGCACGCGCATGCTCATGTTCCACGGCCGCGGCCGCGTCGGCAAGCGCGTCAAGCGCCGCTCGCACCTCACTGTCAAGCTCGCCGAGCAGCCGTTCGACCCGAAGGAGCGACGTATCGGATCGTTCGGCCCGACAAAGTCCAAGATGGCCCTGACCTTCCGACGACTGGGCGTCAAGCGGACGCTGTGACGACGTCCCCCAGTCCATCCCGCCGGACGTTATAATGCATCGAAAGCGTCGCATTCGCGTACCCTCGTCCGCACGTACGTCGTATATTACCGGCATGCCAGCTAGAGCATGAACGCGAATAGGAGCGTCGCGCAGACGCTGACAAAGTGCATGACGGTCAACGCGGGCGACTCCGTGTTCGACGACCGAATCGAGCTGACGGCGGCGGCCTCGACGTGCACCGCCTGGCCCAGGCAGCCCGCGTAACGCTGCCGGCAGGCGTCCACCGTGCACTGCGCCAGCGGGAGGTTCAGGACCCGGTCCGGGTTCGAATACCCGCAACGGCACACACACTTGTCCGGTGATGACAACGACCCGCCGGCACAACGGGCACCGCCGCCGATCACGATGACGAGGCACACGAGTCGCAGTACGACGGCGCGCATCGCGGTTCGCGCGCCTCGTGGACGACAATGCAGTGGAAAACTTGTGCAGCACGGTCAGTCAAAGTCAATGCGCGCGCGTGCCGCGTTCCCGCCTGCGCAAATCTATTTCGGTATCGAAACAGCGCACGCGGAATAAAGATCGCGGGCGGCCTGCAGCCGGTGGCTTCCGGCCGCGTCTTCGCCGTTGCTGTTGGCCCCTTCACATCCCTGCCCCGTTATCACCAGGCGGGGGGGGGGGGGCAGCGTCGAGGCGTCCGCCCAGTGTGGAACGTGAGGGGCGCACACCGAGTTCGGCTTGCGGAATGCAGTTCAGAGATCACCGAGTGGCGGTTTGGACTGGGTGGGCGTCTAAAAATACGCCATAGCGATCATGATGTTGTCGGGTGCACGTCGGGCGTTGGTGGCGGCGGGCGCCGCGGTCGGCGCGCTGCTCGACCCGCACCGCGGCGACCTGGTCGCCCTGCTCGGCGACACGACGGCGCCGCCCGTCCTGCTCGACGCGCTGCTCGCCCGGATGCGCCGGTCGGAACCGGGGCGGCGCCTGCTGCGCGACCGCCCGGCCGTCGACGCGTCGACCGTCGACATGGAGGCGCTTCGCGCGCTCCCCGACACGACGTTCGGCAGGCAGTACGCTCGGTTCATGGACACGTACGGGTTCCACGCCGACGAGCGGTCGCCGGTCCGGTTCGTCGACAATCCCGATCACGCGTTCATCCTGCAACGTTACCGCCAGACGCACGACTTCGTGCACGTCCTCAGCGGGCTCCCGCCCACGGTCCTCGGCGAAGTCAGCCAGAAGGTCCTTCGTTGTATTGTATTGCAGGACCGTCGTTCCGCTGACTATGGCCTCGTAGTGGTTTGAATTGCTTCAGACCGGGTTGCCGATGACGGCGCTGGCGGCGCTCGTCGGTCCCGTACGGCTGCCGTTCGCCGAGCAGCGCGCCCTGCTGACCACGTTCTTCCCCTGGGCGGTCCGCTGCAGTCTGTCGTCGCAATTCATGCTGGCCGTCGAGTTCGAGCGTCACTTCGACCGTGACGTCGACGAGCTCAGGCGCGATCTGGGCTTCGTACGGGCGCCGCTGCTTTCCAGATAACACAGGTACTGCGACTCGAAGCGTACGCGCTGAGCGGTCCCCGGGTACATACAACCATGCGGTTCGCTGTGGCCGTATTCCGCACCGCAGAACATCGTGGCTGTTCCAAGGTAGAGGCCGTCATCAATGAAGTTCATCAAGAAGTTACAATTGCTCGACTTCGGGTAGGAGGTACTAGTCGTTCGGGGCTCGCTGCGCTTCGCCCGCTCCCTCCTAGGTGCAGCCCCCTCCAGTCTCCACCAACCCCGTTGAGCGCAACCCCTTGCAGGTTACGGGCCCGTTCACGTCACTCGGTTTAGTGGTGTGGATAAGCATCCTGCGTTCGGAAGAGACACGCACCTAAGATTTAGATCGGTTCAATCCGATTAACAGCAGCATCCTTCATACAACGCACGTACCAATTAGAAGACGGCCGCAGCAATCCAGGCGACTTGGAAGGCATAGACCTGGGTACTGCCGCTGAATGTCCCCAGTCTGACAAAACGCGTCAAAGTTCGACAGCTGGCGCTTGACGTGATGATAGGACGAAATCTGAATGCCGGTGGAACGCTGAAACTGCTTGACGAGGAGCACGTACTTGCGCCTCCAGAGATGGTTCCATATGCTGGGCCGCTGCTCCTCGTCGATCAGTGTCGCATGCAGCCACGCACGCTCCATATCCTTCAGGACGTACGGCTTGATGTCGCCTTTGAACACAATCGGTAACGACACCTGAAACGAATCCGGGCATCCGAACAGAAATGGGTTGTCCTTGTCGAACATGTACCGTTTGTGAAGTCCAGTCTCAGCAACCACTGGAAAAATAGAAGTGCCGAATCAGTGCCCTGACCTACCCGAGTGGCGGTGAAAGTGCCGATTCCAGGAGCTAACAATAGGTGCGACCCCTGCCACGTCCGATAGGAATTAAACTGTCAACAGCTTTTAATCCAGTTTGCATTGGCTCAGAAACTTGCCTAAGCGATTTTACATCTAAATCTATGTGCTTTTAAGATTTCTATGCGTTTTGGTGTGATTTCTGGAGTGCCGTAATAGTGGCCAACTGGTCCATCGCGCCAAAACGTGTGACGTCAGGTTGACGGACTTCCGCATTTTTTGCCATCAGTCGTCGCCGACGGCTCTCACGCAGTGCGCGGAGTGAGTTCCCACTGGTGCTTGACTCTCGGACAATGGCTCTTGACTCTCGGACATCGTCGGATTCCCCCCCTTTTTTGGCACATTTGCGGCGGGTTTCCAGAAGTTGCAGAAACTTTTCCAGAAGTTGCAGAAACTTTTGACTACAGACACCAGTGTTTTTTTTGCTACACGTTTCCGCATTTCCTTGCAGCTGCTGGCGATCTCTGACGCGGGCAAACGGTTGCAGGATGGGTGGTCGCGGCGGTTATCGCCCTGGAGCGGGACGCAAGCCAGGATCAAAGAACAAGTCGAGTAAATCTCTACCTCAACAAGAGCCGAAGCAGCCGTCTATTGCTGCATATTTTCGGCGAGGGCCGTCCGACACAGCCGTCGAAGTGTCTCGCGAACAGTCGCAGCGCGATGTTGCAACAGGTTACCAGTATTCGATCTGGACACATGCCTTTTCTGATGAAAACCAGCAGGCGGAATGGTTGGGAATACGGCATCCAGCCCTGTAGAGCAACCTCTGGCACCGCCAACCGGGTCCCTCGTTCCTCAACCACCACTTGTCTTTGGTTTGACATCGGGTCAACCTGAGAGATCGCCCTCTATGTCGATCCGGCCAACAATGTGTAATCACTCGGACAGGAGTTGCCGTCTCCGGGACTAACCTATATTATTCATCTTAGCTGAACCGGTTGATCCCAGTCGACCGAATCCTGACGAATGCATTCCGAATCCGGTCGATCGCGAGCATGATGCTGCGGATCCTCCGGAGAATAATCCAGCTCCTCGTCAATTGAGGAACGCGCTGCGGCATGGACAAAGCATTGCTGCTCTCCAAGCAGCTCTGGCTCCAGTCCTTATCGGGCGCCAGCGATCATCGTCAAATAGTTCTTTATCGTCCACCACTGCATCCATGCCCGACTCCAGCGATATTGCAGCATCAACTACTGATCCGTCACCCCTTCTTACAAAGGGCACTGACTGGCTTGAACGCCAGCTTCAGCGATTCGCTAAGCCTACAATTGTATCGAATGGCGATGACGGAGTCGACGACGATGACACTTTCGACCGTTTTACCAGCACTGGATCGCCTGTCGATAACTCTGATAACGAGGACGATGCCGGCGATGATCCGGACTCGTATCCAAATGAGAGATCGTCATCCACAGGTCTGCCGTTGCTATCCTACTGGTATGTCAAAATGTCGCTGAAATGGAACAGGTATGAGTCACGGGAATAAGGGCAAGAAAGGTGATGCCGCATCGCCTGTAATGCGGAAGGTCCTGGACGCTGTCCTAGAGAACGTAAAGAGCGTTGACAGCTCCATCCTCACGCTTGTTCGTTCGGGACAGTTTTGGGTCCGTTTTGGTTCAGCGGCCGTGCGTCAGGTGTTCGTCGATGACCTGGATCCGAATCGATTCTACCTCTACGACGTGATTGTGTGGGATCCGGAGACAATGGCCTCCGATATCCCAATTCATTGTCCTCATTGTCGTCAGAGACGGTCTGCACGACAGGCCAAGCCTGGTGACTACAATGTCGTCCACCATTCGTGGACAGCTGGTCGACGTGTCATCACGCGCGATTCATGCTACTTCATCGTTGGGCGGACGTACCGATGCACTCGTTGCAAGGGTACCAAAGCGCCTTCGTATACTTTCAGTGCTTATCACGAAGGCTTTCTCGCTCAACTGCCCGAGTTTATTCGTGTTCAGTTTCCTGCGTTTCTCACGCATCGCAGTGCGGTCGATTATTCTGTTATCGAGGAGATGCGGTCGCTGACTGAACAGGGCGTTTCCATTGAGGGGTACCATCGCATGCTTCTGGAATGGCATACTGCCAGGTACTCCCGTTCCCAGATCCAGTGGTTCGGGTCTCTTCAACACTGCATGAAGGGGATTGGGTACTCTTTCACCAGAGAAATGGGTAATTCTCCCCCTCAGTTTTCTTCCTTTGCTGACCCCGACCGTTATAACGGTTTCGTTCCATCACCTTCGTATCTCAAATACTGTTTGGTGAAGTTCCACGGACAGGTACGACCGCTCATGGACCTTCTCATGCAGACCGTCAGTGGTCGGATTTTGAAACTGGATCATTCCTTTAAAATCCCCAAATTGATTCGTCGTTTCAACGGCGAGAAACTTGTTGAGGCGTTGTTCACCTGTTGCAACGAATTTGAAGAGCCCGTTCTTCAAATGCTGACGTTCGGGGCCAGCCTTGCCGAGTTGTTGCCAGCTTTGCGCGGCTTCATGAAGCGTATTCTGTTGAATGACTTGACGGAACCGTCTCTTTTCGTTTCCGATAGATGCTGCCAGGATGCCAGCCTTTTCGTCGAGTTTAAGCACTTTCTCCGTGCGCTCTCTCTGGGAAAAGCACTTTGTTCCAACCTGGGCGCCATTCTGCGCTCTATTCGCGAGAACTTGTTCCACGAGCTCCCCGTCGTTGTTCATCGCAGTCTGATCGAAATAGAAGTGGTTGCGTTGGGCGCCGTTCGTATTGCTGCTCAGAGGTGTCTTCTCGAGACCATTGAAAACGAGGATGTGGATATCGACGACACCACTTGCGAACGACTGTTTGATGGGGTCATTGAGAGCGTGACACGGGCCACCAACGTTTGCGCTCAACGGATTCTTGAGGAATCTTCGCGTTCATCGCAGGCTGTCGAATTTGCTGCTGCAGTCGCCAGTTTTGTTACAGCTGTGACCGGGGCAACCGATCAGCTTGTCTCTTTACGGTCCATCTCTGCTCGGCAGCGTGCTCGCGATCTGCCTGACTCAGTCCCGTCTTTTTCATGGCCACCCAGCGACGGTCGCGTTCTGTCGACACCGTCTGAAATCAACGACGTTCTGGACGCTGTTTACCGCACACTTCTTTCCGAGGCACCCGACAATCGCGTGATCGGGTATGATCAGGAGTGGGACGTTGTCATGTCCCGGGTGGGCGGCCGCTTCGTCTCTTCCCGTTCTCGTGTGCGGACGATCCAAATGGCAATGACGAACGGGGAGATGTACCTTGTACAGGTATCAGACGGGATGACGAATCTTCCAAGAGCACTGCGCACATTACTCTCGGACGCCCGTATTGCCAAAGTGGGCAGGCAGATCCAGCATGATGCTGCAAAACTGTTCAAAGACTTCGGCGTGCCCCTGAATAACTGCGTCGACGTCGCTGTTCTGGGAAAGCGACGTGGGAAATTATCCACGTCCAAGCTGTCGTTGGAGCGGCTGATGTCGTTGGTGTTCCACGTTGCATTGGAAAAACCGGCACACATCCGTGTGTCGGAACACTGGTCGGGTCCGTTGTCACCCGCCCAGATCCGTTACGCGAACCGCGATGCGTTCGCTGGGTTGGCGCTGTACCAGTACTTCAGCCGATTCCAGGATTGCTCGACCCCTATTCCCGTCAGTGACGCTGCCCCGGGCCTTCGCGTCGATATCGTTATTGGAAACAGCAAACGCGTCGCCTCCGGGACCATTGTCGAAAACAGCGGAACGTCCCGTGATGCGAGGGCCTCACAACATGTCCTGCTTGTTGAAGTGGACGAACTGTCAGCCCCTGGACTCCGTATTGCCACTCGAAACGGGTTGCCAGCATTTCAAACGATCAAGGAGCTTCCTGTGCGCCTGCCAGTGCGCCTGGAGTCAATTCGCAGGGCTCGCGAGTGTCTGCCATTGGAGTCGCAATCCGACGACGTTGTTGTCTTGAAAGATATATTCCACTGGCTAAACGACCTTCCCGTGAAGGCGACGAACGCGTACCAACCCGCGTTCCTGGCCGCAATGCGCGATGCCATTCTGGTTGTCGATCCAGAAGACAAAGCAATGGTCAGGAGGAAACTTGAAGAAACAGGTCAGCTCCCGGACGATTTCGAAGCTTTCGTCCATAATTCTCGGTGGGCGCGCGCCCGGATCAAGCGCGCAACGCGACGTCCTGTCGAGATGGACGAAGCGGTACAGGCAGTGGTCGACGCATATCGTTCCGCGAAGGACCCAATGACCAACGAACCGCTGTTAACCGAAGCGGGTCTGAAGAAGATCGAGGTCAGATACCTTGGTTGTCTTACTAACGCTTTGGTTTATCCGACTAATATTGTCAACGCATGCTAGGCAATGAGGGTGCACGTCAGGAAAGGGTGTCTCAGCGACCCGCCGGGATTCCAGTTCTATACCGAAGTTGCGGTTGACGAGTTGGGCCTACCCGTATATCATTGTTCGCGGGGAACGAATTCCCTTGAAGGCGGGTATCATCGGGACCTCTACCGTTCCATGGGTTCCTTCGGCGCTTCCCTGGAATTAGCAGATGCTATTCTAGCCGAGAAGCGTCATCGCCAGTTGATGCGGGCCAGCGTTCGACATCGTGCTGACGTGCCATTCTTTGGCCACTACGATGTATGGAATATCGAACTTGTACAGGAGTTGGCGTTGTCTGTTTCATCACGTCTCGTGTACGAGAACTGGCACCCGTTGAAGTCGTTCTCAGCGACGGGCGAACAATTTGGCCTGTGCAGGCTGATCAAACGCTCCGATGCCGAAAACGGTCCTCAGTCAACCCGACAACTGACGGGATGCTATGCTTTCGCCGCCAAACGCTTCGGTATGGCAATTCCAATCATGCCAATGCACCTACCCGAAGAGTTCAAGCTGTTCGACGAGGCAATGCGCCAGTGCGGCAAAGATTTTACTGCTATTGTTGAGGTCTTCCGGACGAAAGCGGACGGCGTTTCCGTCTTCCGCAAGACTGCAACACAACTTCAACGGTATTATACGAACTGGAGGAAATCGAATAACAGGACCTCAGCGTCGGTCACTACCCGAGAGAGCACACGCTCCGTCCGCACATCAAACCGCATCCCGCCGTCAACGTTGTTGTTCCCGTCAGCAGCAGCGCCTGTCCAACGCCAGGTCCCGCCTGTTCCTGTCCCGCAAACGATTGCCTCGCCTGTTCCAGTCCCGCAAACGATTGCCCCGCCTGTTCCTAACCAGCCATCTGAGATAGTTACGACTGTCCCTGTCCCGCAGCCTGCACATCATGCAAGCCTCGATATCCGCCTGGCGCCCTCCTCAGCTCCGGCAGTTGAAGCGGTGCTGCTGGACGTAGCGCCATCAAGTGCCTCAAAGCGTCGCCTGTCGGCCCCGGTTCGCGACCCAGACGAACCGAAACGAGTTCGTAAGCCCAAGACCAATTGCAAAGTTTGCGGCAACGATGAATGCAATGGGAAGTATAACCGGAAGTGGTGTTCCGGGTGAACAACCAGTGACCGGTTGCACTTAACCGCCGCTTTGATGGTCATTGAACGGCCGAAATCGATAAAGTGTACCTTTGATTAACATACTCTATATACCGCGGTGTCGTCGGGAGCACTTCGTCAAAGCAGCCAGCGATGGGGAATGCCTTCAGCGAGTTCGCATCGCCTGACACCAGGTTCGACATTTGATTGCCGTGCGGTTGAAAAGGAAGGGCGATAGCGGGCGCTCCGCGCCCGCTTCCGCCTGCGGTTTGATTTCCTTTTGATTTCCTGACCGGTTTTTCAAAGCTCGCTCAAAACATGGTTTGGGGCTGCGGATCGGCCGTGTTCGATTGTGTGTGCGACGCGACGACCTAGCGCACCTCGCTTCGACCAGGTTGTCTGGGCTGACTCTCGTACGTACGGTTGGATGCCATGGCGGATGCTAACCCGATCATTCTTGCATTTCCTCGAGAAGGTTTTCTTGCTGCCGATGCGAGGAACGATCCTATTCTGAACCCGCGCCATGGTGGGGGCATCCCTGACGAAATGGGTCGTCGGGATAGACCAACTATGGCTGTATACTGACCCCCTGATGGTCCCCCATCAGTCGACTTCGACTTTACGGCGGGCTTATTAGAAGACGTTGCAGGGATGTCTGCCGACGACATCCGGTCGATGGAATTCCAGCAGAAGTACCGTAATGAACTCGGGTTATAATCTTAGTTCCTCAAAGAGGAGATTCCGAAGCGATTGGCTCCGCTGAAGGTGGATCCGTCCTCTATACGTGCGGTGGAATGCCTGGACGAGTTTGCCCGCGGTCAGCGTACGCAGGCGTCGCTAAGTCGTTCATTGGAGAGGCTAACAAAAGATGACATAAGACGCCAGACGGAGTATACCCGATTCGTAAGCACCGCGTCTGACAAACGGTATATTTGTCTCTAATTCTGACAGTTCAAGGAATACGCTGCCAGTAAGGGCTGTCCTGTGGACGACCTTGGAGAGTGTTTGTACGCCGATCCTGTGCTTCCGCTTCAACGTTCTGGGGAGATCACCACCCTTGCCCAGCTACGCTCCTATCTGTCGGATTCGCGCGTCTCGATACCGTTCCTCGAGTATCGCGTATGCTGCAACGGTCTCCTGTGGCCAGAGTGTGATTCCCCACCGGACTGGGATTGTTGTTCGAACCAGTCCGAACGGTTCTTCTGCTTTTCCCGCATCCTGTTTCTCCAGTCGCTGTTTCGGTCGGCGCATATGTTTGGCATCATTCGATCGGAAATCGAACGTCATCGAAATATTCTTCTGGGAATTCGGTCGTCCGACAGTCTTCGCGACTGGACAGATGGCCGTTATTTCGGAGATACGTATGGTCCGTTCATGCTGGAGGCGCTGCGCTTCAACGAGTACCCTATCGCGGTGACGTCTGGCATTGACGGCGCCGACGTCTTGCGGTGAGGTTCGGAAACGGTTTGACGATATCGGTACGAGCCCCGTTTATCAGTATCTTAATATCTACATACTGATTGTCACACTGTGCGTGCAGATGCATTCGCTGATCCACCTTCCGGAAGTCATTCGCCAATGGGGCCCGATTTCTGGGTTCGTGTGGACTTATCCGATGGAACGATGGATTAAGAGGATGAAGTCGACCCTGACATCTACGCAAGGGTTCACCATGAACATCGCCGGCAACCTTCAGCTGGTCTCCGCGGCAGCGGTGCTGAGACTGGACTTCCACAAACGGTACATGTTCGACAACGACAGCCCGTTTCTGTTCGGATGCCCGGATTCGTTTCCGGTGTCGTTACCTATTTCTTTCAAAGGCGCCATCAGGACGTACGACTTGATGTCGCCTTTGAACACAATCGGTAACGACGCCGGAAACGAATCCGGGCATCCGAACAGAAGTGGGTTGTCGTTGTCGAACATGATTGTACCGTTTGTGGAAGTCCAGTCTCAGCAACGCTGCCGCGGAGACCAGCTGAAGGTTGCCGGCGATGTTCATGGTGAACCCTTGCGTAGCTGCGCCTCCAGCAACGGGACTCGGCGTTGACGTCGACCCCGGGATCGTTGACCAGCATCTGCACAATACTGACATGGCCTCCCAGGACGGACTCCAGCAACGGGTTGCCCGCGATAACGTCAATCCCGTTGCGGCGGACCAGCATTTCGACGGTATCAGGGAAACCATTTCGGATGGCAGCAAACGTAACACCGGGTTGCCGGTCACCAGGTCGATGCCGGCCCAGGACCTCCAGCCGCACCTCGACCATTAATGGCGGGATGGTCCATCTTGACGACATTGTAGAGTGGCGTTTGCTTGGACGGCCGGCCAAAATTGACCGTGACTGTCTCCGTTGCGATCAACAATTCAACGACGTTAACAGCATGAGGGCTGGGGTCGTCGGCGGCCCAGTACCGGGGTCGTCGACGGATCAGTACCGAGCAGATACATGCGCGTGGCCGGCGCCTTCGGACCTGCACAAATCAGTGCTTCGACGATATTGACTGACAATTAGCACTATTCGAGCACATTTGGTAGCAGGAGCCTCGACAATATCCGATCCGATGTCTGGATCACGCAGAATAGAGGTGGTACGCCCCCGGTACTGCTGCCGGCTGACAGATGTGCATTATTTACAGAGCTGTGATTACCGGGTACGTTTTAACAGGAGGCGATCGGCCAGCTGCACAGCAGGAACGGTTCCAGCAACAACAGGAGGCGCTCCAACAGGAGCTGCACCAACAACTGCAACACCAAACGTTCCACCTGATTGCGCATCATCTGTGACCACCCACACGAATAAACCCGGTTGCTGCTGGAACAGTTCCTGCTGTGGTGCTGGCCGATCGCCTCCTGTTGCTGCTGGAACAGTTCCTGCTGCTGCTGGCCGTTCGCTTGATGTTACTGCTGGAACAGTTCCCCCAACTGGCGGTTAGTCAGCCTGATCTGGATCACGACGATGATAACGGAAATCAGGAAAAGGAGACGCCCACTATCGATAGAGCGATTAGTGGAAACGTCAAATATTCCATAACTGATCGTCCGAACCTCCGACTGCGGTCCAGAGCAGCGACCACTCCAAGTCATTCATTGTCACTGGCCGGGAATTGGATGCAGGACGGTTGCATCGAAAAGACTGACAGTCAGTTCGCGTGCATGCCTGGCATCGCAGCAGGCACGGAGGATGGTGGCACCAGGTTCCTGACAGACGGCTCGCATCCACTGTCGCCAATGTGGCAAGATGCGCCTCCAGACCATGCTGACCTGGTTGTGCGGCACCACATCGGTGGGGATCGGATTTTGTAATTGTGCTGATGGAGGGTGGTATACATCGAGGACATCGGCCAAAGTGCAGCAGGCGACCCGACGACAGTGTCGGCCATCAACACCACCCAGACTCGTCGAGCACGGCCACCAGACGTGTCGTTGTGTTCCGCATCGCGCGTCACGAGTCTTCGACTCCCCCGTCGCACCTGCCTGAGGATCCACCGACGACGACGCCGATAGCGGCACGGGCCAGTAGACCCATGATGGCCACAAGACGACGTGCTGTACGCCTGCCAACGTCCCCGTGAACGTCTGGGCGTACGCCATGGTAGGTGTCATCACGTGACGATGAGGCGCACAGCAATCTACGCGTACTAGATCTGATCACTCGCCCGCCGTCGCCTACCAGGGTAGCAGAAGTCTTGCATAGGCGAGGCGGGATCAACATCGCGCACCGCCCTGCTCTTCCGCTGCGAACGTTCCACGGTTTGGAGCAGAGTACCTGTGCAAGCTCACAGCTGCCGATGTCGACCTCCAACTCAAAGTCAACGCCGCTACAGGCTTCCCTGGCATGATCGGCTCTTTCGACAAACCTGGAAACCTCTCGCTGGATGTGCTCCATTTGGACTGCAGAGAACGTGCCGATCGCACCCCCCGGCACTGGTGACGCGGCAGATATGGTCCTCGCCCTGTCCCTGTTGCAGGGTCCTGAGACACGTTCAACCACGAGCGGGCCAACTGAACGTATTCCGCATCAGTGAAGTTGTGCCCCGCTGCGAACGCTCCGCCTCGCCGTCCTGACGGTCGACATCGCGCTCCATCGGCGCAGTTCGACGCTCTGCGGAGGAGACCACCGTAACGGAAATGATCATCAGCAGGAGACGCACAGTCCCCGCGCGATGCAGGAGACGCACGTTGGCACTGGCGACCAACAGGATGGGCCGGACCAGACAGCGACGACCACGAACGATCCCTAGATCCAATGACAGCTGGGCCGGACGAGCACGTGCCCGTGGATCTGGATCCTCATGAGCTCCAGACGCTGGAACAACACGAAGAGCAGGTGCAACAGCTTCTCGGCCAAAAGGAACAACCAGAGCAGCAGCTGGGGGCCCATGGTGAGCCCCAGTACGAACCGGGCGACACGTTGCAACAAGACAACAGCGGACATGATATTCCGAACCCGCAGGGGAACCGCTGACCTAAACCGATCTCGAACACATTCATGGGTTCTCGTCGTCGCTTCAGTGTTTGACCGTACTCGACATCATGCCTGCCAGTCAACTGGTGATTATCTTCGGGGCTGCTGTTCAGGGACCTATCTACTCTGCAATGCGCTGTCGATGATGATCGCGAGAGCGGGGCTTGTGGCCGGTACCTTGTATGCGATTACAGTATGCCTGCGGCTGGATCACGCTTGTCGGGCAGGCGTACAGGTATTCAGCTCAGGCGGATCGCGGCGATCGAGGAGGGCACAGTTCAGGCGATGCCATCGTCAACGGATCGGCTGCAAGGCCATGCGAGTGGCGGCGATGGGAACATACTCCTGATATGAGGCTACCAATCGGCTACATATCGCTGGACACATGGCAGCACCTTCGTGCCAGAACGCTCCAATGCCACAGAGTGGGGAGTGTGGGGACAGATTGCCGACAAGGTTGTAATTTGTAATCAATCATCTAAATCCGAGCTCACGTAGCGTTGTCGCCAACGTTCCAGGAGAGCCTGGAACGCAAGGTCGTCGGCATCGAGCACTACCGAATCGTCGTGAGCAGGCTCTGCCTTGGCAGGTGTGAGGTCACTGTCTGCTTTGTCGGGTGCAAAGCTCTCTGCTTTGTCGGGTGCGCTTTGCAGTGTGGTCTGCTGGTCTTGGCCAGCTCCGGCAGGCGAAGACGGAGGCGCCCCAGGAGCTGTTCTGCTCACAGCCAGGTCAGTTGCGGATCGTTGCATTACACTATGCAGGGCATACCCAGGACTGGTAGGGTCGACATGGGTGATCATTGCCTCGAGCTCTCGAATGCGTTTCCGTAAAGCCTCGTTCTGCATACAACATAAGATTAAGGCGAATGGGTAGCAGGCGGTGAGCTGGCCGGACCTCTGCCTCGATGTCTCCTGGCGGCGACAGCCAGGCACCGAACCTGATCAGCGCCCGGCCCAGAACGCGGCACAGATGGGGGCGCCTCGTTGTCGAGCGCGACGTCACTCTCCCGATGCGGTTGCTCATATCAACAGACGCCCAACGAATTCGTTATGCGGCCGAGATTCACGGGTGGGACCGGTTAGCGGCCGAGGTACCACTGCAGTGTTGAGGATACGCGCGCCGGGGGGTGGACGCCACGTTACAGGGGGCAGACAGTCGGGCGCGCGGGAATCTGCCAACCATAACGACTGGTAGGGAACACCAGGGCGCGGTGACGAAGGGCCTTGCACAGTCGCTGCGCTGGTCTCAGTAGAATTTCAGACGTTGCAGAGGTTTCGAAAACGCATGGTACGTAAGGCGGCATCTGTGGGAGGCGTGCATAACGGCACCAGCACCCCGGTAGTAGACCGCTCATGTTCTGCGGCCAGGGCGACACCGCTTGTATCTCGCGCCAGTGCGGGCGCTTTGGACGCTTCTAAAGATCGCGCGGGAAGCGGGTTGTAATTCAGCCACCGGGCAGCGAGCGGAGATCCATGGTGACACGATAGATGCCATCGCATGGAATGCGGGCCGAATGCGTTGGCAACCATGACCAGGGCCAGCTGTCCGCATGAACCCCAACTGACGAACAAACACCGCGTACGTTAAACGTTCGGATCTGTCCGAGTAACGGGTCTCGATGAACGCCTAAGCTACGCCGCCTCTGCAAGACGTGCACGCGCCGTCGTGCTGCCTGCCATGGTGCAGCCTGCTGGCCTAACCGTCAGGCATATCGTCGATCTCGACAGGAGCCTCTTAACCTTTCGAGACGGCCATGCGCCAAAGATCCGGATCTGAAAATTGCGATACAGGGCGGTTTCGCGTACGCGGTGGAGGTGCACTAAACCGGCAACAGCTGTATTACGCGCTGAACGCGGTCGTTTGGGCGTTTGCGCTGATGGGCGTTAGCAGGTCGGCGTGAGTGCTGGCTCGATTCCTGGTAGACCGCGGGGCGTGCCTTCGGCCCCCTTCCGTCGAACGTTGGTATTGTCTCCTGGGGTTGCTCAACCTGACCGCGTTGAACAACCATGACCTGCTGATGATCTGGAACAGGGTCCATCGGAATGGCGACCGTTTCGTTTGACATTGCGGGCAGTTTTCAGCTCTGTGAATAGGAACGCCTGCGCTATTCATGTTCAACTGTAAACGTGGCATTGCGAATTGCAACCGCAACCTTGCCATTCGACAAACGTCACTGTGTGCAGACTGCAGCCCTGGGACGACTCAGTGTCACTGTTGGTCCCTACGAATATATACAGCCAGTCGCGGGTTTCCAAAATTGCGTCAATCAGTTGTCGAAGGCAAACAAAGGGGGGACACCGATCGGGTTCGTCATGGGAGCTAACGATCTGGGGGCGCTCGGTGTGATAGCCGTCCTGACGGCGTCGACGATCGGCGCGTACACCATGATGCACGTTCTGACTCCGCGTCGTACGTGTCCTGGCGTCGTGTCGGCGCGAGCGCCCCCAGTCTGAGAGGGTCATGTGGTGGTTAGGCACGGTGCCACGTACGATGTCGAAGGAGTGGAAGGAGGCGGAGAAGGAGTACCGCATTGCCCAGAACCAGAACCCGATCTTTGGGTATGCGTCGAAATTCCAGAAATGGGACTAGACAGGCATGCTCGAGTCCAGCTGGAACCGTTTCGTCATACAACGCGTGCGGGTGCACAATCGATTGGAACAGTGATACGTTTAAATAGCAGTCTAGATAGGATAATCATCGTGTTCCGCCTGAACGCGATCCGTGACAGCGTTCAGCACATCGTCGTCGCTAGGGCGCCTCAGGAGCGAGCCCTGCTTCTCTAGGGATAGCTGTTTCATGTGTTCGAGCGCTAAGGACGGGCCATCAGAAATGTGGAATCATATATGGACACAGGCGAGACGACAGACCGATTGCGAGAGTCGTCAATACGTATCCTGCAATGTGGCAGATGAGTCCAGAGCAGACGGGAGCGGACGCACGAACGGACCTGTATGGCCACGCAGGCTGGACTGCGAGATGAACGACGACATGTACATGTAGGTGCTGAACATGTGGGGCGGGCGAGTTTGAATGAGGACGTAGATCAGAATAGGGATGTACTCGTCCGCAGTCAGATCCAGGATCCCGCACGAGTCCTGACGATAACGGCGCTGAGGGCCAGCAATACGATCAAAGTCGTCACCGAGTTTACCCCCGCATCACGAATGGCTGTATGTATGCTTTGACCTGCGCCTGAGAGCGCGGTCAGCATGGCCACAGGGGAAGGTAACGTCGTCAATGAGGACATGGTTGCCAACGACGCTGAGAAAAACGACCGCGGATCGTCTACCTGTTAGATCAGTCAAATGCTGGCTGTCACCAGGGCGTTGAGGAACCAGGATGACCTGCAAAGAGCTGCCAAGCTTGTTGAGGTCGAAGTCTTGCAACGTCCCGCAGACGGAACCAAAGGCATCATCTTCAGCTCGGAACTGAACATTAATTGGTCAAAGCGACCCGGAAGCGTTCGACAATGGTGTCACCTTGTCTTGGAAGCATGGCAAGATTAAATCCTGTAGCCCACCTTCCACGAAAAGCCGCTCCTCAATGACATCCTCAAGGATGTCGTCCTTAAAGGCCTGACAGAATACCATCTCCACAGAGTACGCAAGAGCATCTGCAGATTCGTGTTACGAAGCGCTGCGACAAGGTGGGTCCGCGCAAGTTACCCATAAACAAACGGATGTGGCGGCAGAACGACTGCAGCCCATCCGTAGGGATAGCTCGGCGCGAAACATCGACCAACAATGATGTTGCTGACAGATTCAAGGAATGGTCGGATCCGTGGGATAATATGGGCCTCAACAAACGGTCAAGACTTCCATCATCTGCAACGGTATTTCTTTCCCTATTTACGTATTCACCCATAAGAACATCGAACGCAGCGTTCAGTGAAACAGTGGCGACAGCGTACAGCTGTTGGTTTTCGCAAAGCACGATGACCCGTGAGCCCTCACAAGCAACAACGCATGACGACACGGACGAGAAACACCCAACGTTCTTCAGGTTGATCCTGCCAACTGGCTTCGAGATATCGGCGGAAGAGAACACGCCGACGTGATCAGAGAAAGCCACAAACAATTCCAGCTTGTTCGTGAATAGCGATAGGGGAGGGCTGTCAATCGGTTAACTGATTAACGGTACATCTTGGGTTATTACAGTTTCATACCGCGACACACCCCATGCTACACGCCCTCGAACGACGGGTCCTACGTCGAATATCAGGCAGAAACATTCGCACTAGATTGCGTTCTGTACCGGGTGGTCCCATAGTAAACGCAACGGCCCTGTCCGCCGATGACAGGACCATGTGCGTTGAGCTGAACAGTGCACATAGTGGTGGCCCTTGCGTGAAATACCTGTTGGCCCGTCAGCAGATAACCCGTAGATAGGCGACGTTGCCGGGCACCAAAGAGAATCAACCGATCCCGTGTCAACGTCAAGAAGCATAAACTCTTGAGCAAACGCGACGCAAAGCCTCCCAGAAATCCACGCAAGAGCGAGAGGTGCATCAGGAACGAAGAGCGCACGATTCTATGCGAACAGCGGGCACGTTCAAGGGGACTGTAGGCGACGAAAGAACTATCCACAGCACGGACCGTCGCCTGGAAGTGAAGCGACCCCTCACGGCAGCACGAAACGTTCAACTGCCTTTGGGTCGCTGCGAAAACCTCAACCGCTCCAGCATTCGTCCGCGTCACAAAACAAGCAACATCGGTGACGTGCCCCATCGATTCAACGACGGGCACGCTTCCAATGTGCGTCATTGACAGTAACGAGTACACATCAACAACGCCATCTGTCCCATTTTACTCAGGCCCGCCACCGACAACGGATTCCACAGCATCGCACCTTTAAGAGCAAGAACGGCATTCAGACGTCCCACGACCTCAACCTGGACGACGGGCGATGGCGACGCGCCATATCCAGGGATCACCTTCGGCCCGCGCAGCAGCAACCCGTACTCGACCGGCTGCCACAGGACGCGCCCGCGGTCCGTCCCCAGCACCACCCCGCGATCCTCCCACGCGCTGCTCGACACCACGCGTCCGTGCTCGACCGGCACCCGCCGATCCGACACCGGGATCCACGACCTGCCCGCCGCCGCCGCCGCCGCCATTCACAACGCCGCCCCCGGCTGCATCATCGGACCAAAACGATAATGAGCAACGTTACCGTTACCGTTACCGCCCCCCACCTCGGCCTCGGGGCTGCACACGTCGGCACGAACGCGGAAAATAATATGGCGCCTGTCGTGTGCCGACTGACGTTCCAGAACATTCCATCCGCGGCGTGTCCGCGTGGCCCACACTACTGCCTGGCCCCAAGGGTCCGCCTCGTGGTCACCATCCCCGTCGTCGTCGAAAACGCGCGCATTCGGGGATTCGCATTCGACGGGTGTGGAGGGCAATGGTCCACACGTTCGCGGCGCCGGCGAAGCACATCGATGCGCTGCACGCGCGCCTGGCGCTGTTCCGCGAGTCACCGGCGTACAGGCAGGTGTTCGGGTTCATCACGGCGCTGAACGAGGCGGTTCGCGGCAGGCCGGTGTCGGCGGCGCCGGCGGCGTCGCCGGCCGTCGATGGGATCGTGGCGGTGCTGCGGAACCTGGCGCGCGTCGTTGACGAGATCCCGCCGTTGCCGAACGCGCAGCGCTTCGGCAACAGGGCGTTCCGGACGTGGGTGGCCAGGCTGGAGGAGCAGGCGCCGGCGTTGCTGAGGGGACTGCTGCCTGCCGAGATGCACCCGGCGATCGTCGAACTCGTCCCGTACCTGGCCGCGTCGTTCGGCGATCCGACCCGGATCGACTACGGCACGGGCCATGAGCTCACGTTCGTCGCCTGGCTGTTCTGCCTGGCGAAGCTCGGCTTCCTGCAACCGGACGACCTGGCGAATCTGGTGCTGCGCGTGTTCGTCGCGTACCTGGAGGTCACGCGCAAGCTACAGAGCGTGTACTGGCTGGAACCGGCCGGTTCCAAAGGCGTCTGGGGCCTGGACGACTACCAGTTCCTTCCGTTCTACTGGGGCGCATCGCAGCTCTGCGATGGCCCCGATCCGCACATCACGCCGAGCTCGATCCTGTCCGAGTCGATCTTGGACAGGTACGCGGACGAGTACCTGTACCTGGGTTGCGTCAAGTTCATCACCAAGGTTGCCGCCGTGAACGACCTGCTGTCTGCTCGGGCGCCCGTGCTAACGGTCGCGGCTGGGCACAGATGAAGACGGGGCCGTTCGGTGAGCACTCGCCCATTCTGAACGACATCTCGGGCGTGGCAACGTGGGAGAAGGTCAACTCGGGTACGAATTCGATTCCCGTTCAGGTCGGGGACGAGGGTTGACACGCGTGCTCCAGGGTTGTTGCGCATGTACCAGAAAGAGGTGCTTGGGAAATTCCCTGTAATCAAGCGCTGGCTGCGTTTTATGCAATGGTGTTAACGCTGCCGCCCGTACAGGTCGTGCAACACTTCCTCTTCGGCACCATTCTGGAGTTCTCCGATGGTCAGGGCGGTGACGCCGGCCACGCGTCATCGTAAACCCGAAATACAGATCCCGGGGTCGTTTGCATGGGATGTGTTGTGACCCGGGCGCGACGAGCGCCCGCATCGTCCCTTGAGTCAACGAGCTCATTTTCGAAGGCGTTGTCGTTGTTGTCCGCCACGGCGCCGCCGAACGGATGCAGGATCAGCTCGCGTGGGTCGTCGCGGCATGGGCCATCCTGCTGGCCTGCTTTCGGTACCGTGCGCAAACGCTCATGCTGTTCACACGTGACATTCACTCGGCGTACAGGTCGCTGTCGCTGCGTGCGCACGAGTCGTTCGCGCTGCGGTTCGTTCGCAACCTCATGCACGATCACGCCCGTCTGGGCACTGCCCAGCTTCGCGCCGCTCCACAGTGGGCTGCGTTCCTGGTTCGTCTGGCCTGCCGTTTCCGCTCGCTCGGTCTGCCGTCCCTGGAGCGGGTGACGATCGCGGGCGTCCCTTGCGATATCATTCGCAGGAGCGGGGATCACCGCACGCCGCTTGCGCTCCACGACAGGGTCATCGTGTACCTTCATGGCGGCGGGTTCATCACCGGCGACACGTTGCAGTACATCGTGCCGATCAACGAGATCCTGACCCAGGCGGACCGGGTGCACAGCACGTCGGTCGCGTTCGTCGCGGTCGACTACGCGTTATCGCCTGAGCATCGCGTTCCGGTTGCTGTCGAGCAGGTCGTCAGCGTCTGCCGCGCCCTGGACCTGCCGCCTTCCAAGTTGATCATCGCCGGTGATTCCGCTGGAGGCAACCTGGCCATCGGCGCCTGCCTCCTCCTTCGCGACGTCGCCGTCGCCGGCCTCGTCCTGATCTCGCCCGTCGTGCTGTGCACGCCCGACTTCGCCGACGACGCATCTGTGCAGGCCAACGACGGCCGCGACTGGCTGCCCAAGACGTACCTCACCCGCGCCATCGCCTCGTACGACACCGGCGATGCCTCGACACGGCACCTGGTGTCGCCGCTTCGATACGCGGACGTGTCCCGCCTTCCGCGAACGCTGACCATCGCCGGCGCCGACGAGATCCTGCTCGACCAGATCGTTGCGTTCCACAAGCGCTGCCCAGCGGGCACGTTGCGGGTCGGGCGGGGCGTCAGCCACATCTACCCGCTGGTGCCGAACCTCTTCGACCAACGGGAAGCGTCAGACGCGTATGACGTCATCTGCACATGGATCGCTGGTCAAGGATAACGCCTCCGAAGTGTCTATTGAACAGTAAAACGCAAACGTTGTGCTTGACTGGCAACGGGGCTACCTATGAGGTGCTAGTTTCCGGTGGGGAACATCGCCTGGGTCGGTGGCCGATGACGGCAACGGATTTAGGGCGCGGACGCGGTTCGGCGGATCGGGCAGCGGACGGGTTCGGGACGCGAACGCCCATGTTAATAGCCAGGTGCGTGTTGTCGAACGGGAGCCAGTACTGCTCGGTCAGGGCGTCGATGTCCAGCTTGCGCCGGGCGTCACCGGGCGACGCCGACCGGACCGGGTCCGGGATGACGGGGTCCGCTGGCGGCGTCGCGTTGTTGTCGAACACGGATGCGACTAGCGGCCAGGCGGATACGATCGACGGGTCCCTGGGCATGGCCACAGATCGGAACGGATGCTACACGTGTCGGTCAATACGGCACCCGGTCACCATCACACGCACGCGACCGTACCATTTGTGGTTGTGCCGCGAAGCGCCTGCAGCAGCGCTGGGCTCTGAAATTGAGGGCCCTTGCGGATAGGTTGGCGGCACTTCGAGGCCTGAGGGGCGCAGCCACCCTGCAGCGCGTCAGTGGCCCGCGGTCGCCCTCGTCCGCGCGCAATTCCGCGGAACGGGAGTTCGGACCGGATCGCAGCACGGCCACCCTCGAAACACGGGGGGTCCGTCCCGTGGCCGCTGGCGCAAGGCCCTCTCGAAAGGTTAAGAGGCTCCTGTCGAGATCGTCGATATGCCCCTGACGGTTAGGCCAGCGGGCTGCACCAGGGCAGGTGCGCAGCACGACGGCGCGTGCGCGTCTTACAGAGGCGGCATGGGAAGACCTAGGCCGTGGTTGCCAACGCATTCGGCGCGCAATTGGAGAACGTCGACAATGCTGCCGTGCGATGGCATCTATCGTGTCACCAGTGAACCTGTCGAGCTAGTCGTTATGGTTGGCAGATTTCCGCTGACTGTCTGCATCCTGTAACGTGGCGTCCAACCCCCCGGCGCGCGTATCCTCAACACTGCAGTGGTACCTCGGCCGCTAACCGGTCCCACCCGTGAATCTCGGCCGCATAACGAATTCGTTGGGCGTCTGTTGATATGAGCAACCGCATCGGGAGAGTGACGTCGCGCTCGACAACGAGGCGCCCCCATCTGTGCCGCGTTCTGGGCCGGGCGCTGATCAGGTTCGGTGCCTGGCTGTCGCCGCCAGGAGACATCGAGGCAGAGGTCCGGCCAGCTCACCGCCTGCTACCCATTCGCGTTAATCTTATGTTGTATGCAGAACGAGGCGTTGCGGAAACGCATTCGAGAGCTCGAGGCAATGATCACCCATGTCGACCCTACCAGTCCTGGGTATGCCCTGCATAGTGTAATGCAACGATTCGCAACTGACCTGGCTGTGAGCAGAACAGCTCCTGGGGCACCTCCGTCTTCGCCTGCCGGCGGTGGCCAAGACCAGCAGATCACACTACAAAGCGCACCCGACAAAGCAGAGAGCTTTGCACCCGACAAAGCAGACAGTGACCTCACACCTGCCAAGGCAGAGCCTGCTCACGACGATTCGGTAGTGCTCGATGCCGACGACCTTGCGTTCCAGGCTCTCCTGGAACGTTGGCGACAACGCTACGTGAGCTCGGATTTAGATGATTGATTACAAATTACGACCTTGTCGGCAATCTGTCCCCACACTCCCCACTCTGTGGCATTGGAACGCACTGGCACGAAGGTGCTGCCATGTGTCCAGCGATATGTAGCCGATTGGTAGCCTCATATCAGGAGTATGTCCCCCTTCGCCGCCACTCGCACGACCTTGCAGCCGATCCGTTGACGATGGCATCGCCTGAATTGTGCCCTCCTCGATCGTCGCAATCCGTCTGAGCTGAATACCTGTACGCCTGCCCGGCAATCGTGATCTAGCCGCAGGCATACTGTAACCGCATACAAGGTACCGGCCACAAGCCCCGCTCGCGATCATCGACAGCGCATTGCAGTGTAGATAGGTCCCTGAACAGCAGCCCCGAAGATAATCACCATTTGCCTGGCAGGCATGATGTCGAGTACGGTCAAACACTGAAGCGACGACGAGAACCCATGAATGCGTTCGTGATCGGTTTAGGTCAGCGGCTCCCCTGCGGGTTTGGAATCTAATGCCCGCTGTTGTCTTGCTGCAGCGGGTCGCTCGGTTCGTACTGAGGCTCACCATGGCCCCCCAGCTGCCGCTCCGGTTGCTCCTGTTGGCCTAGAAGCTGCTGCACCTGCTCTTCATGTTGTTCCAGCGTCTGGAGCTCATGAGGATCCAGAACCACGGGCACGTGTTCGTCCGGCCCAGCTGTCATTGGATCTAGGGATCGTTCGTGGTCGTCGCTGTCCGGGTCCGGCCCATCCTGTTGGTCGCCAGTGTCAACGTGCGCCTCCTGCATACTGTGCGTCTCCTGCTGAAGATCCTGTTGGTCCTCGGGCCTTGGTTCGTCCTTCGGTTCCAGATCCAATTTTTGATTCTCTTCGCGTTGCAGCGCGTGCTCTTGCTCCACGTCCTGTTCCACTTCTCGCGCCTGCTCCTGTACAGGGTGACGTGATTTTAGGGCCGACCGTGGTGACTTTGGGCTCTGAAGCCGCGGCGACTTGGGCTCCTGTTCGACCTGCCGTTTCGCCTGCTCCTGTTCCGATCCCTCGATTTGTTGCTGGACGCGTTGCTTGCGATCGGCGAACTGAACCGACCGGCGACGCTTGCCGGCGGCGACCGTGGCCTCCGCCCGCATCTGGCGGGATAGGCGACGCGCCGCCTTGCCTCGCGACACCGCCTGAATCTTCAACACCGCCTCCTCCTCAGTCAACGGCCTACATGCACCGTTGTCGACATTGGTGTCAGGATGCGGCGCCGGTGCGGCTGGCGTAACCGTGTCCTGCGGCGTCGCAGTCGACTTGGCGCGAGGCGACTGCGCAGGTTGAACGACGACGGCAGTTTCGGAGTTCCCCACCTCATGCGGCAGCCTCGGTGGCGATGAATGCCTGGCCGCAACTGGGTCGGGACCACTGTGCTCACGTCGGGCAGCACGACGACGGAAGCGCTCTTGGATGACGTGTGTGGGGACGACAGGTCCGCCGGGTAGGTCTCTATCGAACCGGGACGGTTGTCGCTGTGTATGCGCTGGCGGCGGTTGCAAGGCACAGTACTGCTTGAAGGTGTCCGTGGTAGTCGGTGGCAACAGGTTCTGGGACTTCCATCGGCGCCCGAAGGCAGCAAGCTCGTCGGCGACGACCAGGTACGCATTGTCACGAGGCATGCCTTCGGCGTACAGGCGGTACAGGCCGGATTCAATGGCATCCATCAGACCAATGTCGTACAGGAATCCTTACAGCACGTGTCAGAATCGGTTGGTTAACACATTCTACGCGACACTCGGGTTACGTTCGGCCTTCTTGTCGAGGCCCAGCTCGGCAACACCGCCCTGCACGGCGTCCTCCATGACGACCCCCTTGTAATGTATGGCACGTGCCCTAATACCAATGCAATCTGGGGTAAACTTTGGCGAATGCCATTGAACGTCGCGATGAGCGGACTGTGAGGAAGTTGCAGTCGCGGACTGCGCAACCATGCAGCAGGCCGACGTGATCGAGACGTTGCAGAGCGAGCTCAGCGCCGCTATCTTCGACCACAACGAGCAAGCGACACTCGCCGCGCTTACGAACCTGTCAAAGCAGGATGTGGACGTGGACATCCTAAAGGTGGCTCATGTTGGTGGGTTCCGAGCTGGTCTGATTGAGTCGCCGGTGGTAGAGGACAGGCGTTGGGGTTACGGTCGGCAAGCTGCGGAAGCACAGTAGTGAGAAAATCAGGGTCACTGCTGCCAAGCTCGTAAAGACGTGGAAAGGCGCCATTGCCGCAGCGCCACCTGCCGTGCCTGCTCCGGAACCGTCGCCCGCGTCGACGCTGGCGTCTCCCCGCGACAGTACGATGGTCTGCGCCGCATCCCGCCAGCACCGTGTCCTGAACGCCCCGTTAGGACTCGTTTCAGCAGAAGAATTTCGCACTGGAGATTCGGTTCGCGATAAGATCCGATCCATGCTGCTTGCCGCGTTCACCAACCTGGATGGTGTGTCGATTGCGTACCTAGACGGTTTCGTTCTTTCCCGTTTAGCTAACGTCCTGTTGCAGATGAGAATGATAGAATGTTTGTTGTCCTGCAAATAGAGGATGGTAAACGATCAGGCATGCAAGAGCGTCGTATTCATTCTCGACCTGACGTTGGGGGACGTGTGCGCAGGGCTCTATAGGCATTTCGGGAATACGCAGAAGGAGTACAAGAACCAGTTCAGGAACATAATGTTCAACCTGAAAGACAAATCCAATCCCGACTTTCGCGACAACGTCTGCAATGGCGCGATACATCCTGGCGAACTGGCGCAAATGGATCCAAAGGTTCCGCGCCGATATGCTTCATGCGGTTGTGCCATCCGATCTAAGTCGGCACCAGGAGATGGCCAGCAAGGACCTGAAGGCCCTTCGGGAGGAACATCATCAGGAAGCGAAGAATGCGAACCGCAGCGACCTGGTCTGTCGACATGGACGTTTTCTGAATGTGGGCCATGCCACTCATCGGTGTGGTGTAGAATCGGAATGCGGGCGCGACCGACATGTTCAAATGCGGGCGTTGTAAACAGAGCAAGACGACGTTCTACCAGATGCAGACCCGAAGCGCCGATGAACCGATGACCACGTTCATAACGTGCACCGTCTGCAACAACCGCTGGCGAATGTGATGCCAGGTTCGCAATATACAACGTCACGTGTCTGGCCTGTACCACGTGCTGATCATGGCACCCTGCTGCTGGATGGAATGCCGGCTTGCTTACGCACCGCAATGGAGATTGTCCTCGTCGCGTTCCGGTGCTATGCAAGCTATCGTAGCGCAGGCACGAACCCGAACGACTTCACATAAGTTGTTCGATTAGCACCGCCCTTTCCAGTACCGCTCCGGACGACGACCTTAAATACGCTCTGCCTGACTGATCGTCGCAGCATCGGAGCGTATTCGCCCGTTCGCACTCTCCCACCCGTTTAGAGTCACGCGTTCAGGCACGAACGTACCAATAAATAACCATTTACACACGATGACGGAATGTGGCGGCCCGCGACTGAGCTGGCACAACCGCGAATCTAAGAGGTTCAGTGCCCATCCACGGGAGGTCCCCAACTCTCCTTGACGGGACGAACCGAAGTGACAACCAGGGCGAGGGTCAGGAAGACGCCACAGATGCCCGCAATGGTGTTGGCAAGGAAAAGCAGCAACGGCCAGGCGACCCAGGCGACCAGGAAGGCCATGAACAGGATCTCCCCGACGAGTTCTCCAATAAGGCCGCCTTGTTGTGAGATGCGCCAGCACACGCGTGTGACGGCGCGAAGAGGACCGAGGACAACCGTGTCCAGAACGAGGCGACATGGAACGCAGAGGAAGCTCGCGCGTCCTGGATCGCACGCAGCCGACATTAGAACGCGTCACATGGTGTACAGGCCAGTAGGGATACCTATTGCAACCCACAGGCGCCAAGGAGCGAACACGGCCTGAGGCTGGAGAGCGACTCGATACTGGTTGGCAAGTTGAATCGTGGCAGGGGCGATGACGGCCCACACAGACGCATGCACAGCAGTGGCGACAGCACAAAAGCGGTACGCGCGAGTGAGGAAAAACGTTGCCACAGGCAACCCAACGAACGAACACTAAGGAACGCAATGAGCAGGCAGCCAACGGCAACAGACATACATTACTACCTCAAGAACCGCCAGAACGGGGAATATCACTGCCTGAAAGAGAGTATTGGCAGTAAAGGGATGCTGTTCAGCAGCCGCGACAGCATTTGCTTCCGCCGCATCTCGCTCCAGAGGAACTTTCACCTTGGCAAAGGTCCAGCAGGACGCATGAATGACTGCGACGTGAGGTACAGCAGCGGCAACGGCGATCATGTCGAAGATGACACATGGGAGCGTCACGATGAAATTGTAGGCGAAGAAGCGGTCCATCTTAGCTAACAGCGCAGTCAGTACCATCATCTACGTTGCACAACATCTGGGCGTACCGATTGAACGGGGCTCCGGGCAATGTGTAATGACGTAGCGAAGCGGCCGGACGAGATACGACTGCCAGTGCTTGGGCCCGTTCTTTGCCACATACAGCCAAGTCAGTCGATGGTTGGAAACAGCTGGCGCGCGCATCTGACCACACGGTACTTCGCGAAGTAATACGGCGGCAGGAGCACGTACCCCAGGACGTTGAAGGGGAGCATGATGATGAACGGAATCCTGCAACGAAACGTATCAGCCAATCTGTGGACGCGCGCACCCGTTCCACAGCCGGCACTTACGACAGCAAGGACCGACTGAACTCCTCCGACACGATGTCCCAGACAAGAGTCAATGACGCACCGGACTGAACGTTCCCTTCGTGGGTCCCGAAATAATCATTGAGCGCGTTCTGGAAGCGCTGGCGTTCGTCCAGCTGCTCTACGAAAGCCGTACGAGCCTCAACGGACTCGCAGGACTGCCATTCGCGGAACTGTCGGAAGATGGTATGGCAAGCGGACCAGAAACAGTGACACCTGACGACGAGGAACGAGATGACCACCATCTCCAGCAGCGCGACCACGTCGAGGACGTAAAACAACCACATCATGAACGCGGACGATATGAGTGGACGGCCGGCACGAATGAAGGCCACTAGCGTTGGCAGTCTCCAGAGGCACAGCGCCATTGCGGGCAATGCAATGACGATGAACACGACGGCAGTCGAGGTACCAACTACAGCGGCCCAACATTCCCGCAGGATAACGGCATGTGGTCGAACCCTCTCTTCGAGCGACAGTGCCGGTGGGAACATGGCGACGTTGGCCATATCCCGGCACGTTCGTGGGACCCGGAACCCGGTTGCCAGTATCGGGACGATGAACAGGACCGCAGCGACCGCGTCGGCGAAGAACAAGACGAGGTTTAAGACAGCGGCCTTTCGTCGGTCCTTCGCAGATGAGCATCGACCGAGGTCCAGGATGAGGCAGACCGATCGGTGCAGTAGAACCGCGGCGAGCGCCCCTGCAATAACGAACGGGATATCAACGCAGGTACCAGCAAACTCCTGCTGTATCGGTTCTCGGTAGCTGCGAAGTGCCAGCTGTTTCGTGTCATCCTGCTGAGCGGGACTCTCGTATGGAGGCGGATCGACGCTGTGATTAACGTCATGCGACGCACTGACGTCTAACGCCAGATGATCGGGCGGTGGAGCAACGTCTCGTTGTGCATCTGAAGGTATTTCGACGGCGACAGATTCGACAGCGTCGACATTGGGTGCGGAAGGCGCCGGTTCCCTGTAGCCTGGAGGAGGCCGCTCAGTACCCTGCGCTGGTTCGAAGCATCCTCTGGCGCGCCGTATGGCGAGAAGTTCGTTCCATAACGACCGCGAGCGCCATGTAAACGTGACAATAACCGCCATGATCAGGTGCGGGATGTCAGCGACGATCTGACCAAACGAGACGAGGAAGATCCAATGGGATCGTAACTCGTCGTGTAGACTGCCGTCCGAATGCAGCAGGCCCAGGATTCGCAGTCTTAAACCCTCCAGCCGGTATAACGTGACGATATTAACGGCCAGAAATGGTAATACCAGAACGTCAGCACACGCAACGATCAAGTGTTTCCCGATGATTGGCCGTCTGTCCGACGCGGATGGCGCATTGGCGATGGCTTTCCACATTCCCCGTGTTCGATGTGCCCACAGGGTCAAGATCAATGCAGCAGATATGACAGGCAGATCGATCACAAGGTTGCAGAACTGTAGGGCAAACGCGACTCTTGGAAGGTTGCCCTTCTTCGTGGAGTATTGCCTCATCGCTTCTGATGAACGCCAGCCGGTCACGATCAACAGGATGAAGAGAAGGAGGAAAGGGATGTCGATAACGACTTTGCACCCGAGCACAAGGATAGACCATGCAATAGCGACTGCCGACGCGGGTTCCAACGCGGGTGCAGCACCCTGCTGGATAACGGCTGGAGCCTCATAAACAGCATCATGAAATTCGCTGTTTGGCGGCTCTTGACTGGCATGACGCGATTGCCCACGGTCAGGTTCGACTGCTGGCGAGCCTTCAGGACGCAAGTCGCCGGGCGGCGCAACTGACGGTGCCGACGCAGGTGGTTCATCACGGTCAGGTTCGACGGCTGGCGAGCCTTCAGGACGCATGTCGCCGGGCGGCGCAACTGACGGTGCCGACGCAGGTGGTTCATCAGCAAGTACACCCTCGAAAGCCCTACCGCGACTCGGATCATGACGTTGCGCTGGCCTTTGCCGGTCGACTTTGCACCAGGACGACTGCAGGACAAGGCGCCACGTTTCGGAAGTTCGATACCCGCTAATTAACCCGAGCAGAGCCATGACGAAACACGGCGCATCGAGAACGCCGAGTAATGCCGATGTGTATAGCACCGAGCGAACGCGGACGGCGTCCCAATCTGAAGAAGGCATTGAGCAAACGTGTGTGTGTGAGTGTGCAATAGCACTGAACAACAGGGCGGCTTACTGCAGAAACGGACGTCGCGACATACGAGCAGGAGACGGCATCCGCATAAGAGGAATATGACAGCCGTGACCGCAGTGGCAGCGTGGAACAACACAACAAGCACAACTGGGAATGTTACTAACAGGTTAACAGGATGTAACACGACGTGGAAGCAACACCGTACCAGGAAGAACGACCACGATTGCGATGCTCGTCAGGGCGACAATATCGAGCACAAGCGAAACGAACTCGGATCCTATGCAGCGTCGAACGTCGACGGGTGACGACTGGACAGCGTTCCGGTTGCTGTCAGAGACTCGTCGAACGTCCTGCAAGTCTGTCCGGTTCCGTTGTCCCCAGATCCGCTACGTGAAACGTTATACACTGGACTGATTCGGTTACCTGGAAATACACGAACCTTGACGACAATCGGGCAACGCCATGTCGGGAGTAGCAAGATAAATAAGATTGCAAACGGAACGTCAAAGGTGCCATCGCGGATGTGCATGAAGAATCGTGTACGAAATCCCGCACCGGAAAGGTTCTGGCAATGATTGCAAATCAGCAATGTACTCCATTGGAGCCATAACGATCCATACCTCAGCGTAAGGAGCGCGGCGTACGAGTTTATGCAGCCGCCAAGGGAATAACAATGCGAGAGGGAGGGTGGCAACAAGGACGACATCGAGAACGGTATCGGCAAAGAGGGCCACGACCCTGTAGCGACGAGTTCCATTCGGTATGTCCAGGTTCGACACGAAAAGGTCAAATAGGCGCTGGGCGCGAATGACTTCAAGCACGACAATAAGCGCTAAAGGGATGACCGTGAGGTCCAGGAGTAATTCCCACACCTCGGAACCGACTATGACCAGCTGGGCACGCGTCGTTAACCGTCCAACACGTGCAGCAGACGACACAGCTTGTTCTGCAGGTCTACCGCTAATTTCCATTGGCGATTGAAGATGGCCTCCATTGCTGCCCGATGGTTGAACTTGCGAAGCGGGCATTGCTGCCGGCGCTTGGACGTGAGCTTGAGCCTGGGCAATTCTGTACAGGAACAAACAGCGACGCCAAGACACCCGAAGCACGCATGAGCCGACGAAACACGCGGTCAGCAATAACGACCTGGCAACTGAACGTGCAACAGTGAGAGGGATGGTGATCAGCATCCACCGCCCTAAAATAACCAATCCGTCGAATGTCTCGTTTGCGATGGCGGCGTGCACGCGATGACTATGAGCCCAGACTTCCCAGACGTCTGGCAAGACAGCAGTAGCATAGTCGGGCGGTGGAAGGGGAACGTCCACATGATCAGGAAGCGGCGCAGGATCGGGGGCTACTGAAGCGCTCCTGGCATCAATGGGGCTCGGTTCAGCAGCAAGTCCGGGTCTCGGGCTCTCGCGAGAATCGTCAATGGCATGGTTGACCCAGGGGGGAGCAACGTTGCCGATAGGATATTCGGGAGGTGGATCTTTTGGCTCAATTGGGACGGCACCCGATGACGTTGTCCATCTTGCGAACATCCCGATGCGATCTCGAATTTGCGTACGACGCACAGCATATAGGAGGAGGGCTGGAAGGAATGCGATCACATCAAGGATAGACAAATACATCTGACGGACAAGGTGCCAACGGCGTTTGCCATCGTCGCCAGAGTGACGTCGCCAACCGTCGGCGAGTGCCCGGTACCGCCAGATGATGTACACAGGCACCGGAATCAGACAGGGGACATCAAGAAGGAATTGCAGGAATTCCAGCGCACACACGCGATGAGGACGGGCGTCCGGAGGGGCGCCATCGTAAGGGGTCAGAGCTCGTATCTTTCTGGCTGGCCATCGGTAGACGGTGGCAAACAACACGATGAACAACGGCAAGCATAGCCAGTCCAGGATGCCGATCACTAGGTGCCTTCCCAAGGCTACTCGCTTTTTGTTCGCAGGTACTGCTGAATTAGACCAGATTGACGCCAGGCTGGGCACTCTCCAAACAGCGAGAGCCAGCAGCAACCCGAGACCAGCAACCGCGACGGGAAACTCGACAGTTGCTATCAGACCATTCCTCCAGATGACAGCATGCGGGGAGAAAGGGCCGCCGGGTTCACGACGACGGTCGTTAATGCGCTTCCAGGCATACCTCGTTCGATAGATCGTCACAAGAAGGATAAGGCCAGGTATCACGGTGGCAATGTCACATATCCCAAGGACGGAACCCACGCCCACGAGCGTCCTGCGACGGGAAGCAGGTATCGGTTTCAACAGGTTTCTAAGCAACGCAGGCAGGCGCCATGCAAACGCCAGACATAACAATGCAGGAATTAGACACAGCAAATCCAGCAACGTCTCCCTGATCTGAACTAGAACAGCCTGACGCGCCTTCCAGTTCGTCGTCGAGCGCCGAATTTCAGCGAACAGCAACGGGATCCGGTAAGGCGAAACAATTAGCACTGACGACAGGATCATGAACGGGGCGTCGATCAGGAATGCGACGAATTCTGCAACGATACAACGGTGCAGGTCGCCAGACTTCGGACCCGCCTTGAGGTTGCGAACGCGGTACACGGTCAGAAGGACAACGGGCAGCGCAATGCAGAAGACGGGAAGATCGCACAACGCCAGCAATGCATGATGGACAACCCTCTTTCGCATGTCGCCATCGCGTTCGCGAACGAGCAGGACGACGCGCCAGATGAACACCAGGCAGATGCCAGCGCATAGGAAAACAGGAACGTCGCAAATGACGTACCAAGCATGTGTCAGGCATGTCGATCTGAACGACGTCCACTTGTAATCCCGGGCGCTATACGAATCCCAGAGTCCGCTGATAAACGGTAGTGCCCTGTACACGGTGACGACAGCAATCATACCGACAGCAAGGTATGGAAGGTCGTTCAACAGACGCAGGACCTGAACGAGTGGAACGACAAGCGCATCGAGATCGCGACCATCCGCTAGATGTGCTTTGCGTTGTGCCAACAGGTGCCCGAGCCGCCAAGGCAGCACGACGCAGAACAGAACAGCGGGCAGCACACACAAATCTGCCATGCACCATCCAAATTGGGCAACAACTGACAATCGCCACTGGTTCATCGACTGCGATCCCTGGGCGAGGAGGCGGTCGCGTCGGAACGCAACGACGACGATTCCGAGCACGAACAAAACCGGGTCCAGAAATGCAGCAGCTAAGGAATGCAGAACGACGCTGGGGAGAGAAAGGCATTCCGTTGCCGATTCGAACTGAACGGCGATTGCGTATAACACCGTAAGGACCGGTAAAGCGCCCGACAGAATGTACAACATCGTGACGTGTGACAGGTTTAAGGCCATCTGGACCACAACGGCGATGATGACGGCTGGCAGGCATGCGACGGCGACGCAGAATAGGCCTAGGAGGAAACCTGGCACGCAATGTCGCAGGGCATCACGCGACGTCAGGGGCTGCGGGGCGAATCGCTGGAACGCGCCGGCGGCACGCAGCGGCAGGATCGGCAGCAGCAGGTATCGGGCCGCGGTTGTGATCGCCGAAGCCAGTAGGACGATGACGACGAGGATCAGCGGACCACGACGCTGCCGCTGCGGTCCGCCATCGACAGCCACCGCCATGGCGACTGCAACCGTGTGTGACGGCGACGCCCTCGACTGGAGGCGTACTTATAAATATACTCCGATGCTTCCGACTGACGGTCGGCGGTCCTTCAGCGTCTGGAAATAAGTATCCCAGACGCCGAAATGCACGATGAAAAATGGCCACTTTAGCCGTCTGTTGATACCTCGCCCCGCCGGCTGCGCGCGCGAGCGTATGCCCATGATCACCGCATATCCTGGGAACATGGGTATATGGCGCATGTAATCTGCATGATGCTGATGCTGACGTAGGTGATGAAGGACCCCGGACTACACCACGCTCCTTTGACTGGAGTCGTTTCCGGAACGTGGAGCAGGACGCTGCAGCAATGGCCGATTCGGCGATTCCGCACCGTGCCAGAAATAGTTGACGGATCGCGCGGCGACCACTTGGGCGGAGCGGCCCTCATCGGAGCGATCGGCGGAAGGCTGATCAGATCACGATGTATATGGGTATCCGCATGACGAGCGTCCTGGTGGTGTGCCTGGTGGCGTACGCCGCGATTGGCGCGCATTCCTGGCCGGCGTTTCGAGTCCTGGACACGAACGTCACTGCATCGCCAACGCCGAACAATCAGTCGGATTCACTGGGCGCCGGAAATGGTGAGGAGGGGCTTTCAGGAAACACGACGAATCAGGTGCCGGATGAGGATCTTTCAGGAAACGCGACGGACCAGGTGCCGGATGGGGATCTTTCAGGAAACGCGACGGATCAGGTGCCGGATGAGGGACCTTCGGGGAACGCAACGGATCAGATGCCGGATGAGGGACCGTCGGGGAACGCGACGGATCAGGTGTCAGATGAGGGACCTTCGGGGAACGCGACGGACCAGGTGCCGGATGATGGACCTTCGGGGAACGCGACGGATCAGGTGCTGGATGAGGGACCTTCGAGAAACGCGACGCATCAGATGCCGGATGAGGGACCTTCGGGAAACACGACGGATCAGGCTCCAGATGATGGATCGCAAGAGAGTAACGAGACGGTGGCACCGTTTGCTAACGGACCACCTCCACAGTACAACTTCACGATGGCCCCGATGGACTTTACCAACCGAACGTGGGACAACAACGGTAACGCACTGCCAGCACTGACATTCCCGCCGGTCTCCTGGCCGCCGTCATCGAATACCACGAACGGCAACATGGCAACGACGCTCTCGCCATGGAATGGGAACGGTGATAATAACACCAACGTGGCGAACCTGAACTTCATGCCCCCGGCATCGGTTGTGATGCCCGAGCCGCCACAGCCCGGCAACGGCTCGAACATGAGCACTCCCAACAACGGGAACGGTTCGAACTAGCCCAGGTGAGAGCCCGTGATCCAAACCACGTCATCATACGTGGCAGCAGAGAAGTAAAAGTCCACTGTTCTCTTGCAAATTAAGTGGCTCCGCTGGGCTGTTGCCCTCATTGGTCCTTTGCACCATTGTTCAGGTACGAGCATCTGACGCATAGCGCGTAACGCTGGTCAGTACGTAGTTTAAGAGACCTCGGTTAGACTCTGATTCCTCTGCGCCACGTCTCCACTCAAATGTGTGGCCAGACAAATTTAATCTTGCCTTGTACTCGCCCTCCAGAAGGCAACTATGATAACTATGGAACCATAGTTACCTTAGCTACCCGTATCGGGTGCCACGAATTGCCGCCCTTAGGGCATGCTTGTAAGATACGAGGAGAGAAAGAAAGGAGAATCCGTCAAAGCCGATACAAACCAGCAAGCCCCGTATCATGCATTTACATGAGCTAATCGGCGAGGCGAGCGCGACGTTTGCTCACCCCGGCTCCGTAGAACGCTTGCCCACATGGGATCGACGTCGACATGACTGACAGGTGGTGATGTGCCATCATCTGGATACGGGGACACATGTGCCCGTTAATAAGCTTGAGTCACCGGCACGCGTCCTGGCTAAGACTCCGATAGAAACATCGCGGGTTGAGACATCCAGCGCTCCAGCTCCCATTCGAACGGCTCAGTGGTGGCAGCGTTTGCGGATGCCAGCGAAGACTTGATCAGTTTTGCTAACAGCCTGCTCTTCTTCATGGCCGGTGGCTCGCTCGACCTGTTTCCGTCGGACCATTGGCCTGCAAATCTGAATCATCGACAGCAAATCAGCAACCGCGTACAACTTCACATATGACACCACATACCGGTGCTTGTATCGGCAGACGACATCTCGACAGATGATAGCGGCGCTGTTTGTCAGTCAATCTCAATTCACAGTGGACCCTTTGTATCAAGCCGTATCCTGATGTGCTTTCGCGTGAAAACAGCGATCATCGATTAGCACATGCGCATGACGCTCCAGAGCCGTGCCGGCTGTTTCAAGGCTGGGGCGCGAACCTTCCGTTTGATCGCCCTCCTGATTGGCCTCAGCAACGGCGTTAGCCACGTTCTTCTGGCGAATGCGTCCGCTCAGTGGGGTACTTCCTCCCGCTTCCAACGACAGATGCACCTGCCATACGCGGTGTCCCACTGTAGGTTAGGCGGCATGTTGTGACTGCTTTGTCTAACCCTACACTGCAGGACTGACGACGTCTGTTCCATCTGCCTAGAAGCGTGGACGACGACGGACCCTATCACACAGTGCTGTCATGCAGGCATCTGTACCATATGGACTGTATCATCGACTGGGACGGCGCTTGTCCAGTGTCCAAAAGGCCCATGGAGATCGAGTTCATTATCCCTGTCGGCGTGCGATTTCCTAACGGCATTCCATGACGTCGAGAAAGTTGTGCGCGCCTGGAACGGCGCGCTGGCCCCGGGACCCGGGACGTCGTTCGACGGGCAACCGCTCCAAACGACATTGCAGATGCCGCTGGATCAGCGCGCGCAATGCAATACCTTGTGGTGCGTCTCCATTTCCCACTATTGTGCCGGGGTGATCCACGAGCAACACCCAACCAACTGACTTCCAGGTGGTCCACGTTAGATGCCCGACTCGAGCCGCTTCAAGGCGTACCCTCAATTGCATATATACCTGCATCACTGCCTGGCGTACAGCACGGTCAATGGATTATCCTGCACTCAGCCGAGCGTCCGTCGCTGATGTTAGAACTGGGATCGGGTTTACATTGAGATGTCACAGCTTCCGGCTAACAGGAGGACGCTTCGTACGACAACTGCGAGACAGTGCTTATGGGCGCGACTGGGCAACCACGACGCGACGGGGCGCGGCGCAGACAGTCTCTGGGTGGCAGTGTGATCATCCAGTCTTCCGGTACGACGTCGCCCACCTCGAGATGTCGGGGACGGCGAAAGTTTTCTTCCCCGACGCTTCCGAACCAGGCATCGAGCAGCAGCCTCAACAGCGTATTGCCACGACGACGTCAAAGACGGCAGGCAAGAAGGAGGTCGCTGTCACGAAACCTGGACTTCGTCGTCCTAGCGGGCGCTATGTTCAACGCTCGTTCTGCATGCGGGTCGTCCTGTCGCTTTGCACGTGCGGATCCTCGCGCGTGCTGCCCTACGAGCTCGCCGGGTTCCAGCACGAAGCCGATCGTCGCCTAAGGAGGCTCAGCATCGAGATGACGTCTCTGTCCGTACTGGGCGTTGTACTGATGATCCTGCTCAAGTACGGGACCCCCAAATCGTATCAGGAACAGTCTGACAGTTTACCCGCATACAGCTACGTCTGCTTCAACTACGACACGTTGGTCTTTATGGATTCATCGGCACACTGCCCAACGGGTTCAATTATGAAGTTCGTCAATATCGGGTGCAGCATTATATTCAGTCAGAAAGACGAACGCACGCTGTGCTTTGACACGTTTCTGACATGTTCCGATCTGTCCAGTGCACCGCCTGGTCCTGTACTACCATTGCAGGTCGTTCGTGCAGATGCGCGAATGGAGAATGTCGAGTCGTTGGGAGGCCTTCGTTGAGTCGAACCTCATCATGGCGTTCTTCTGCGAAGCCATCATCGCGCTATGGTACGCCCATTTCCAGGCTTGCCAACATCATTGCATGGCCGCTCAATCGCGCGTCCGCTAACAGGCAACCCATTCCCGGTCTTGAAAGCATTTTCGGGATGGGACACAAAACCGTGATCGGTACTGGGCCCATTCGCCTGCGATTCCGCGCTTCGCCCTGATGTCGGGTGCGCCAGGCATGATGATGCTGCGGTTCTACCTGGTCGTGCGCCTGCTGCGGGACTTCTCGCCCGTGTACCACAACCGGAAACAGATCCGATCAGAGTACGTCGTGCGCCTGCCGGTTGACGGGTGACTGCACTGATGGGGCGCCCCCAGGTACGAGCAGGCGAATCCGGGTCAGAAATCCGATGTCCTGATTGGGACTGTCCTGAAAACGTACTTCTACTCGCATACGATCTCCATGCTCGTCGGCGTGTTCATCACGTTCGTCACCGCGCTGGCCTACATCGAATATATTGTCGAGAGGTGCGCGTGTCGCGTCCCGTCTCTTCGATATAATTCGCTCACCTGTTGCAGAGAGTTCTGGGTTTCGACAACGTCGGCTCCTTCCCCGATTCTCGCCACCGCCTGGGTTCAGTTGCCGCCCGAATCAAGGAACCTTTACAAGCAGTCTGTATTCGCGCTCTACCCGAACTGCCTCTGGTAATCCGACTAATGCCTGCACATTTGTCGGCAACAAACCCACTACGCTTACCTCGTCAGGTTCATTGCTGTGACGTCCACGACAGTGGGATACGGTACCAGGCCGTTAGTGGAACGCAATACGTTTCTAAGTACGTGTTTAGGTGATATTTATCCCTATGACGACGTTGGCCGAGTGGTGGCCATCGTGGCCGCATTGACGGGCATCGTCACGACATCGTTGCTCGTTTCGGTGCTGACGAACAGGTTCGCGCATCGTTGTACCGACGGAAAGCACTGCTGACATGACATTACAGGCTGGCGCCTACCCCGTTCCAGCAGTTCGTCATCGACTGGATGAACCGATCCGTCCTTCGTGAGAAGAAGCGGCAAACGTCGGCCCGGTTGATCCAGCTGTGGTGGAAAGGCGTCGCCCAGAAGCCAAGACTCGCTCGGGCGCCTGAAGACGTACGATCAGCAGCAATTGTTCCTCGAGCGTGTTTACGATAATTTTGTTTAGGAGACCGCCGGGAAGCAGAGCACGAGCGGTATCATTCCAGTTGTCGCTGGCGGCAACGTTGCGAAACCGATGACGTCCCGTACTCATCGGCGCAGATCAACAGGAGGTGCAAAGGGCAAACGTAATTACGCGGCGTTTCACGTTGTTCATCCATTTTTGATAGTGACTGCAGCGGCCGTTGTCCAAGCCATGAAGAGCCAGATATCACGTTTCCAGGACGTGCGCCTGGAATTTCAGTCATTGTGTTCTAGAGAACGCCAGATGACGGCTAACAACCTGGTACGACGTTGTAATTTCGAAATTTAACATCAGTATGACGTTACGCTTTGCTAAGAACGGCGTCACCGAATTCCAAGGTCTAACAAGAACGATCCTGAACGAGCAAATTGCTCTCAAGCAGCAGTTCGCCGACCTGCGTCTGACAATGACAGCGCTGATGACTCGACTTGATCACATTGCCGCCAACCAGTCGTTGCGTATTGTTGACGTGGAGTCTTCAACCTAAATCTGCACACGTTTCCATTTCAGCACATTGCGTATAATACTGATCTTCTGTTTTCGTATTGGCCGTACGACGGTCGGTGAATGCTGATCACTGTTCGTGGGAAACGCAATCGCTTGCGGGCTGGGATATCGTTGCCGGAAAATCTCTTTTCACTGGCAACCAGCTATTTGGGAAAGTGCTCTCTGCTCTTGGGCGCATAGACAAGAAGGTGACAGTAAATGTATGTGAAGGGGACGCCGACGATGTACTGGGTCCTCATATACAGTAAAACGACTGCCGACGTGAATAGCAAATGCTGGGCACCAGAACACGAGCAGGTTTATCGGGGGGCCCGCCAGTGAAATTTCTGCCAACGGTGGTGCTGATAACAAATGCAGGCAGATCGTCATATGTCTTCCCCATTTCTGACGCTTTTACAGCGAGCCGGTTGATTACAGCTTGTGACCCTGGTGTAGCATCGTTTATACTTTGGTCGGGTCGCGGCACAAGGTTTTCGGCGTTGCTGTTCAGTGGGGACACGCGCTGACTTTGGTGGACGGCACTCGAACGTTGTTAAACGTTGACCGCTGCGGACGTCACTTGCTCTACTGGTAAAAATCGCCCCGGTTTGAGCATGGCGAGTGGCGACAAGGAACACGCTGTCTGGGCTTCGTCCAGTGGTACCAACCCCCCAGCCCAAGGTCCACACCCAATCGTCGTACAACCTTGTCGGGAGCCGCGCTGACTCGCCCGAATTACCGACAGCCTTTTTCGACACGACCTTAGCCGTTTGATCACGTAGGCGGAAGAACCGCAACGACGTAAATAGTAGTCGGTGGGTACCCAGACGCAGCTGAAGAACAAAGTTATCCCGCCTCCGATCGCCACCATCGCGTTAGAACTGTAGGGCGCGGCTTTAACGCTCACGATTTCGTCGGCTGCGATAACGACAACATGCTACGGTGGTGATTGGCGGGTAGTCGCCTTGTAAGGCTCGCCGAAAGCAAGACAATTGGCTCCCAGGCGTCGACGTGACGCCGTTATAGCTTCTTGTCCAGACCTGGGCGGACAGGATGGAACAAGCGAATCCGAATCCACTGAATTCCTCTAGATACTACGTACAGAGCGAGCGGCGCGGGGAGAACTGTGATGCTTCCAGGCCACCCATCATCAATCATCAAAACGATACCCAGTAGCGTCGCTGTGATAATCTCAATTGACAGGACAGCTTGGGCACAGTTCGGCGTTTCCATGTAGAAACAGACTCGCCGTTGAAATGTTCGGTGGCCCCGACTGGGGAACTTGTGGAAGACCTTTCTGTTGATCCGAATCAAGTGGAGACGAAGAAGTAGGCGGCGCTCATACCAGCAGATATCAACACCGTCCCTGGTATGTAGCGCAGGCATGCCTGACAGTACCATGAGAAGAACACCGGTCCCCAGACGTTGACATCAGGGGAAACGGTGACGTTCACGCCAGGCGACGATGGCATCGTATATCTGTTGCGGCGGGTCGGAATCCAGGACCATCATCGGCTCCCATCGAGTACGGGCGCCCCGCGTCTCATCTTACATATTCATATAAATGCCTGGGACCCCCAAGCTGCTTCCCAGCTGACAATCACTGGCGAGCCGTTCGCGAAATAGGATGAAGGATGGCCGAGGCCCCTGCGTCGAGTTAGCTCTTGTCGATGGTCTCAAACGAACACGTCTGGCCGATAACATTGCTGAAGGCCAACACGACGATTCTTATCTCGCAGGGCATTCGGGTCGACCGTGCTACATAGGGTCGCACATGTCCCCCATGGCGACCGCCAGCGGCTTCGTAACTGGTGCGATATTGTCTTCCGGCTGCGGCCCGCTGAACGCGACCTTGGGCGTCTTATAGATCGTGATATCAGCCAGCGGTGATCCGTTTGCCACCCCTGGGAACGTCATCGTCAAAGCGGCGGCTCGACGTGCGCGGCAATAGGAACTCGCATGACCAAGCGCGCGCATCCAATTGGGTGACGTCTCCGAACGGCGTGGTTCACTACGATCGACCGATCGCCTAGATGGAGGCTCTGGATCGCGTATAAACTTTGAAGCGAATGGGGGCAGCTGGCGTGTATTGGCTGTGAAGCACGAGCATTACCGCAGCTTCTCGTCGAGCCACTTCATGCCCTCGTGGAGCCCCTCGCCGGTCAGCGCGTTGCTTTTCCTGTCGAGGGCAAATGTGAAATCGATCAGGCCGAAATGGAACACGGTTGACGTACACGATAGTCCATGGCCGATCGCTGATCCGCTCCAGCTGGAGGGCCTTGGAGATCTCGCTCGCGTCCAGCGCGTCAGGCAGGTCGATTTTGTTGGCGAAGAACAGCATCGGGATTGACTTGTTGGCTATATCTAGCGCAGAGGGTGTGGTTAGGGGCGGCAGTCGAACGTACGCGGCTCTGTCTCGTGTCACCTTTGTGGGCGAGGAGCGCTTTCAGCTCGTCTTCGACGACGCACATGCGAACGGAGTCAGCGCTGTCGATGACGAAGATGATGGCTTGGGCGTCCTGGTAGTAATGTTCCCACAGGTTCCTGTAGCGTCCCTGGCCCGACATGTCGAACATGGTGAACTGGGTCTGCCCATGCCTGAAGTTCTCGACCTGGAACCCAACTGTGGCTTGCGTCTCGGCCACCTACGGTACCCCCTGGTCGGATACGCGACACGCCGACACGAACGGCGCACCCCCGACCTTGTCCTTGGCGGGCTTCAGGAAATTGATCACGCTCGACTTGCCGCTGTTGTCTAGGCCAACGACCAGGACTTGCGACTTGTGACGACCGGAGAAGATCGCCCCCATCCCGTCAACACGTCGTCGCCCCGGACGCTTGTCCAACCCTCTATGACTGCGTGCACTCGTGCATGACATGGAAGACGCCACGAATTTGCATGTTCCCTTTCCCTGTCGGGTACGCCGATGGGCGACATCTCCTAACGCGTTCTGCCTCCATAAGACCGCTATCGGCGGTTCTGCGAGGCGCGAGCAGTCGACTGAAGACAGACGATCGAAGGGCATACGGCCAGTCGGTCATCAGAATAATGAACCTGTTTTCAGCTGCGCATCGAAGCGCGCCACAGCGACGTCTACTGTATATGGGCTTCTTCGTCGCGTGACGATTCGTGTGTAATAATAATAATACGACGATAGAGAGGTATACGTGGTGTGGTCGGCACAGTCGTGTCCGCACATTGCGCGGCTGCGGGTGGCCCGCGATGTTCCCGATCTGGGGCGGAGGCGCGGCAGCCGCGTCGACGACGGCGCCGAGCGAGCCGACCGCGTCCGTGTTCGGGGCCAGGTCAGCGTCAGTGCCACGACGGCGTGTGTGTGTGTGTGTGCCCGTTTGAACGATGCGCCCAGGAGTGACCCGCCGCCGCCGGTCGGCGCCGTGGTCGACGAGCATCCGGCGCCGGCGACGTCGTCGACTGCGAAACCACGACAGCCCTGCGTGTTCTTTCTGAAAGGAACCTGCCGGAATGGGGATTCCTGTCCGTTCCTGCACGACGAGTCGGCGGTTGCACATGGGAGCGCCGAACCGGGCTCGTCGAAGACCGTCTGTCGATTCTTCGCGAGTGGCACATGCACCAAAGGCGACCAATGCAAATTCAGCCACGATCTGTCGGCCGTTGGCGACGGCAAACGTGACCCGGGCGAGCACAGTGCTGGGTTTGCAAAGGCGCGTGATCCATCGCCACCAGTTGCCGAAGGTCGTGGGTCGCCCGTGATCTCGTCAAGGGCACCGCCGGCGAGATCGTCATCGGCTGCCCCGTCGTCGTTCTCGATACCGTACGTGGTGGGCAGCCCGATGATTGACGATGCAGCGGTTTGGGGGGTTTCGCGCGCGCCAATATTGATATCGTCGTAATGACCGACGTTGGATAGGATGGCGGAACCATGGAGGGTGCGGTTGCTCTTTGGATTGCATCGCTGCGTTCGACGATATTGACGGGTGTGGCGGCCGTGCAGCGCTGCAGCAACGATCCAGACGGTTCAAGCCGGCCAACGTGGAGAGCGAGGCGCCCGTGCCGCTGGCGGCCGCCGACGACGACCATGGGCATATGGAGGACGAGGAGGACGATTTCGCTCCCGGGTCGGCGTGCATCGTCGGAACGTTGATGACCATGTGCTCCGAGGATGAGATTCGACGGCGCGATGAACAGATGGTCTCGAACGCGTTACGGGACACAGTGTCGCCCGGGGTCGCTGACTATATGCGGGGTCCCTCTTCAGGATGTCCACCTGCTCGAAGCTGTTCGCGACGAATCGGCCTGGAATCGCTCGACGAGGCGCGCGGATCCCAACAGGATGATCAAGAAGTATCAGCGGTCGGCGGCGGGAACAGCAGTTGCCGTGCCTTCTGAGGTGCGTCCGCCTGCCGTGTTGGCCAAGACGATCGTCTACATGCTATCGGAGCTGTTGGACACTCGTGATGCTCCCCAAGTCGATGTCTACAATTTCTTTCGAGGTGCGGCTTGTCCATTCCCGGCCCCGCCTCGTTGCCGTTGACTGAGCGCCTGCCAGATCGCTTCCGTGCTATCCGGAAGGATTTCGCCCTACAAGACAAGGTTCGTATGTCGCCCACTGGTCGACAGAGGTCCGGTTAACCGTTCACTACCAGGGCGAAGCCATTGCTGTGACAGCGCATGAGCAGATTGCTCGCTTTTTCATTCTTTCGCACCATGAACTGTATGGGTCGGTGATGCTTCTGCGAGAGACCGATCTTCAATGTGCGACTCAGGTGCGAAGAGAAGGAGGACGATTTTCAAAAATACCAGAACCTGCAGCAGATCGCCCACACAATAACGTCGCTGAATCATTACTACAAGGACATTCGTCTTCGAGGTGGATATCAAGCAGGGCTCCCTACTGAGGCCGAGTTTTGCTCCTACCAAATCCTGCTGAACATGAGGGATGCGAACAAGCTGAACGATCATCTTATGAATCTCCCTGCACATGTCCGAACTTCAGAGACAGTGAAAGTAGGACGTTCTGCAATGAAGTCGGGCAAGTGCACCAAGTGACTTTGGTACCAGGTGGCGCGAAACTTGGCCTCAAGTTTTCGCGGGCAGGAGTATGCGCGCTTCTTTAAGCTTCTCCGCACCTGGTTGGCGTTCACTCGTGGTGTTTGAGCGCGTTGGAATGTTTGACATTCGCTTAGTGCGACATACCTGCAGCGATGCTGTGTTCACAGTTTCTTGTGGGATTTCAGGAGTCGCTCGCTCTGCATCATCATGAACTCGTTGGCTGCATCGGCGACTTATCCAGTTGCATCGTTGGTATGTTCCCAAAGTTTGCTGCGGATGTTAATGCATATTTACTCGCTGCGCAGAGAGACCTGCTTGCCTTTGATGATGATATGGACGCTGTGCAATTCTGCACAGCCCATGGGCTTACAGTCGATAACGGCGAAATCCACCGACGGTCAACGCCTACGGAAATGGTTCCTCGAGTGGAATGGAAGCGGTGCGTGTTACGATTTCCGCGGAAGCTGGCCTGTTTGTAATTCATCGCGTTGGTAGGTCTCGTGTCCTTATCGGACCTCCCACTCCTTCGAAGCTTGCTGTCATTGTCGATTCCAGTACGAATCCTCTTGCCGATCAGGTCCGACAATTGTCGTCTATAGACCTGGAGCAGGAACTAGCGGAAAGCAGACGCCTTGCTGAACGACAAGAGGCCGAAAGAAGGAGACGGGAAGCTGAAGCCGCTCGCATTGCGGCAGAAGACGCTGAACGTCGCTCACGCGAAGAGGCAGCGCGCCGTGCTGACGCTGAACGCGTTGCTGCCGAGCATGCAAGGAGACGAATTGTCGAACTGGATCGACTTGCATCCCAAACCTTATCCCGATTTGCAAAAGGTTTGTTCTGCAGTGTCAGTTGTCTTCTGTATCCGTCGGTAACGTGTGGCATTCGACAGCTCGTGCGAAACGGTTCCTGCAGATGTGGGTCGGGGCAGTACGCGTCATTCTACGCCGTCGTAGCGAAGCCCATCTCCGTTCGGCTCAGCTCAAAGTTAGTCTTGCTAGGACCTGTGCTCGAACTTGTACTGACGGCTGTAGTTCCACCGGGAGCGCCACATTCTTCAGGCACTGACCCGTGCCTCTTTGCAATTCGCTCAGAAGCGATGGCTGTACCGATGGCGGCTGGCTGCCTGGCGGGTACGACGGGACAACGCCAAAGCAGACCTCTTTGTTCTCCATAAGGCGTTTGGAACCTGGCGAACCGCATCGTTGAATGCTCGACGCGAACGTAAGAACCGTGACAGGTTTGTGCGCTTGCTGAACCAAACGTATGTTGCCGATATTGACGATTCCGGCTTCTGCCAATGCTGATTATTTGCTCGTCGCATCAGACCTGCGCCTGTGAGCGTTCCTAACCTGAATGGCGTCGTTGACGGTATCGAGGGTATGAACATCGTTAGAAGCCCTGGCGCTATCCAATACGACGCGTTGGCATCCACCATCGCGAGCGCTCGTGGAAACAATGACGAGTTCTATTTCCATCTCGTTGTATCCGTACCCGAACATGTCAAAGATGATTTGGGTCGAGATGCACTTGCCTTCCTGCAGCTTCAGAAGCAGGAACGGATCAGGATCGAGGTATTCCAGTGCGCTGCGGTCGTCGTCCTCTCTGACATTCTCCTACAGGAGGGCAAGCTTCACGTGCTGATCACTCCATCGACGTGCGGTGAAATCGTTCCCAGCGTCCAGGGCGTGCTGTTCGTTCAGTCGCCCTCATCTGACGGTGATCGTGCACGCCACCGTTCACTGTTGTCATCCATCGGCGGCGATGATCTGGCAATTCCAACCGTTATCGTGGGGTCCGTTCCTGACGTTCGCCACTTTGGCCGTCTTGCCAAGGTTGTCTCGTCTCTCAGTGAACTTGCTGACTGTATTGCGTGGCAAGCTTCCCTGATCTCCTCTCAGCCGCAACGTCAACGCCATTCAGTTATTGCCCCATTGCGATTGCTCCTGTCTGCATTGCGAGGCAGCGATCGCTCTCGCATTGATTCGCAGAGAAGCTGGGAATTCGTCGTCACCTGGCTCAACCGTGCGTTTTCCGAGCACGTTCGATGGCCTCCTGTATGGGCAGCGCCTGTTCCGTCATTAACGCCCGCTGGCTCCCTGCAGAAGGGACGGGACATCGTGTCTGCGTTACCGACCACGTCTGACGTTGAGTCGGCCTGCGAACTGGCCATCACGTCGTTGCTGTCTGCAGGCCTGGCGGAAATCGAATGCTATCGTACGACGCCGCTACCGGCACTGTCGTCCCTGCTCGCGTTTACACATGCCATCATCCGATCGGTAATCCGTTCGTCGCGCACGCTCTGCCCCGTCCTGACGTTCTATCCAGCCGCCTCCTGTCAAGCGACCACGGCCGGATGGCCGGTTTAGCCCCGGCGACGCTCGTAAGCGTTTCGAGCGCGATCAGGCCTCGTTTATCGCCAGAGTCCAGTCGCTGTTGAAACGATGACGACGCCGTCTGTTCCGAACTATTCCTCATTATTTTATCCCACTGTACGTAGAATGTATACACCCACACATGAGCTTCGACATGCGTGCCCCTCGAGGTGAGATCCGGGAGGTACGCCCAGATTCTGTGACCGACGGCCCTCGTGGGGAGGGTCGGGTCAAGGACGAGATGGCGTCGTCGCCGTCCGCGTTACGACAGCTGCCGCCAGCGGGGACCTTGCTTATCGCTGCAGTGGAAGTGATCGTCTTCATCAACGTCAACGTTGGGGCGGCATGGTACCTGTTCCTGCCAACGTGCCCGCTGCAATTCATCAGCGATCCTGTCACGAGTCCGCCCCTGCGGTCCACGTTCTGTCCCCCCGTCGACAACTGACCCGACCCGCAGACTGGTACATGTTGTTCTGGGGCGACTTCCTCCATGCCGGCATTCTGCACATCCTGTTCAACATGCTCGGCCTGCTCTACTTTGGCCGCGTTCTCGAACCGCGCTTTGGGACACTCTGCTTTATCGGTAGCGGCCGGGGCGACTGGTATCCTCATTGCGACCTGACCGACCCTGTATGCATAACAAGGTCTTGTGTTCCTGCTCGGGTCTGTCGCCGTCATCGTAAACAGCCTGATCGCGTACCTGGCTTCGTTAACGACGTCGGTGAGACTCCAGTGGATCGCCGCCGAATGTGCTGTTGGGCTGTCAGGGTGAGCTATGCGAAGCGTGGCCGTTGGGGCGATTGCGATGAACGCTGCCATCAGTGTCCTCTTCTCGATGATCATTGTCGAGGACAAGGTGACGCCAGGCGTCACGCGCAGCCTGTTTGGTTTCCACGTCCCGAACTGGGCGTACCCATGGGTCAGCGTCCTGGTCGCATCCCTCGTCTTCTGGAACGCCTCCATCATGGGGCACCTGTGCGGGATCATCGCCGGGTTTATCTGTACGCCTTGTGGCGCCTGTCTGTTCGCGGCTGTAACATGGCGCGCGTGTACAGATTCCTACGGCTTCGTCAACTTCCTCACCCTGAAGCGATCGTGGATTCGCTCGTTCGAATCGAACGTGCTGTCGCTCCTTGCGGACAAGCCGTTCTACGTGCGGTGCCCGGAACGTTCGCCATTGCCACCATCCCCTGTTGCCCTGTAATGCATGGCCAACGCCGTCGACCGTTCGTACGTTCTGACTGGGGTACCTTGGGCAGGTTCACGACGACGGCATTGTCGCAGCGGCGGTCGGCCTGGCAGGTTCGCCCATAATGCCACGGTGGTTCGATGCACAACTCACATGCCCTGCCCAGAACCGAACCGGAGGGCATCGTTTGGGAACGGGAACACCGAAGAACGCGAACAACAGCAACCCCGTCGTCGACAATGTGCCAGCGGACGGTGGACCCTACCAAGCATTCGAACGATCGCAGAGCGAAGAACGCCAGGTAAACCCGCGGGCGTGAAGTGCAACGCGCTGCTTGCGTCTGACGCCGCACGCAGGGTTCACAGCCCGAGCAGCCGTGAAACGACGCCGGACGACGTCATGCGTACAGGAATGCTGTGTATCGCGGACGACGCCCGTTGACTTGATCGATATCGTACATTACTCATGTTTGACGGCCTGGACGCGCCAGACCGTTTTGTCCATGGACTGGATTGCCATAATCCGGGATCTCATCAGCAGCCACCACACGATCCCGTAGGCGGCGCACAGGCCACAGACGACGTAGTACCCATCTAGCTGCGCTGGGCACTGCCCGGATCCGTCGGTACCGGCCGGGTCGTCGCACGACCTCACTGTGAACCAGTCGACACAGGCCAACACGAAGAACTTGGGCCACGTGCCGCCCAAGTTCGTTATCGTGTTCAGGAGAGTCATATAGGTTCCCCTGCGCACACTGAGTTACGGCTGCGTTGCTGAACGTCAGCACACGTACCCTATTGAGGCGTCGGCGATTTCTGCAAAGAACGTGCATAACGCGACAAACATTGCATTCGACGTAAACGAGTAGGACACCTGTTCCGTTCGTGCGATCAGGGGGTCGTCCTACACATGCGTGAGCGGGCGTGACAGCAAACCTGGACGACGAATGCGCAAATGTAGAAGATCGTTGTGTGCTCGCTGGGATCCGTCTGTTCTCGCAAACGTTATCGGGATGGTTGGGATTGGGTGGGGAATGCACGCGCGAGGACGTACTGGGAAGACGTAAACCAACGCAGCACCGACCACGGTCAGTACGATCCGCAACGGGTATGCAAATACGAACGCGCGCAACGGGGCATTGCCTTCAGCTCGCGCCCACTTGCTGATCAGGATGGGAAGCAGAATGTCGAACGGGAACGATAGAAACACCATGAATGCCATCGTTTCCCGAGGGAACCCCTGCGGATCATACGCGGTCAGCATCGTCAATACGACAGCAACATCGAAGCGACCTTCTCGACGAGCTTTAGGACAGTGACGTTGTCGGCAGCGCTGCGGTTCGCACAGAACTTAGACCTCCGCATACATGTGAGCCCTAGCGTATACCTGAAGGCAAGCTTAGCCGTGAGCAGGACCACGAGAAGCGACCGCATCGCAGGCAGCTGGATCACATTCCAAATGTCGTAGTAGACGCCGGTCAGCGACCGTTTCACTGAATCGTCGGCCTCGGATTTGAACGCCCAAATCAAGACTGTGGATATGACCATGATCCATCCCCTGCCAAAGGCCGTCATTGGCATTGGGCGCACGCAGGCTCCGGCAGGCACATCAGATACCATAAACGCATGTAGGAGGACAGCGACGTCATCCCGACAGCCACTGCAACGAGGTTTGTCAGTTCAGGTTCCACAGTGGACCTAATTTCAAGAAACGGGTGCGACCGACATGGTTCTGTACGAAGCCACCTATTGCAGAACGAGGGCGAGCTGAGGGCGAGGAATATCGTGTAGCTCATGAAGAAGCCGATATTCTGGCCGATGGATTGGCACGTAGAGGCCAGCCCTCTGTTCCCCTCGCTCAGCATCGTCAGTGCCCATCCTGCGGTTGGCATTTGTCAACGGAGACTGAAATAGACCGGACCGGGACGCGGATGACGTACCGTCGACTGCGATGTCCTGCGTGGCCACAAGCAGGATGACGACAAAGAACATCAGCGTGAGGATCCTGATGTTGCGCTCGTGCTCTGCCCCTCCGGCAACGTTAACATACCCTTCAATCCTGTTGCAGCGTTCAGCACGCGTTGTCAAACGACCCCTCCAGTGACGGCGGTACTGACACGTCGCAGAATGCAACGAGAAGGATGCCAACGGCGATCTGGATCGGGACGATCCACGACTTCCGCCTTCCCATGCGTAAGGCGCGCGCCACTGTCAGCCCTGGCACGAACGGGGGACGACAGAGACGGGGGGCGACTTATCTGGAGCGAACACCGAGTCGACGACCGGCGACCACAGCAGCTTCAGGCTGTACGGGTACGAAGCAAAGCTGAAGACGCCAATGTCCGTATACGAACTCGACGACTGAAGCATGAAGGGCACGCTGCCGAACGTCAGGCCCAGCGGGACGCCCTGAATCGTATCTAGCCGTCGGACGCTAAGCCGTCGGGCATGGGGAACACGCGCACGCGCGACGATGTACACAATAGGACCAGAATGGCAATGCTGTGCAGGTCCCGCATAATCGACCCGGGTACTGCGACGGCGCCCTCGTCGCCGCCGTCACCGCCACGCCCCGCCGCCATCAGACTCCGGATCTGCACTCACGCCCATCAGCCCGTGCGCGACGACCCGCGCCCGACCCCATCGCACACACACCTCGTCCTCGTCGATCGCGGTCGCCATCTGGCGCGCGCCTCGAGACAGAGCGCAGACTCGGCCGGACTGCCCCGGCGCAAAAATGTCGGACACGTCACGCACGACGCGGCGTGAACCTCCATTCGTAGTACCACAGGTCTGAACCACTTTTTTGATGTTTTCGGGACCCCGCTCCGATGTGCGTTGTTCCGACGTCACGTCAGGGCTGGACTGCCGCCGTTCAGCGCAGCAACAGCAGCGGCCTACACTGTGTATAGAGAGAGAGATAGCGTTCCAGGTCCGGGCGGCGAGGTAGAAGCACCCTGGAGCCAGTGCCGGCCGCCGGGTCGTCCTAGGCGTCGTCCAGCATGGCGTCGCCGCGGGACGACGCCGTGTCAGCGGGCATCCGGCGCCGGGCGTGTTCGATCTCGTGCTTGACGGTGGCCGCCTCCGGGTCGGCGAAGTCGATGCCGAGGATGGCGTCGGCGTGGGCGGTGCAGACGTCGCTGGCGTGACGGATGAGCAGGGCGACCCGTTCGCGGACGATGGCGCGTTCGGGGTCCTTGCCGGCGATCCGGGCCAGACCTCGCAGTGCCTGAATGACGCACCGACCAGCAACGTCGGCTCCGTCCAGTTTGGCGCAATCGATGGCGTTGTGCAGAATGCAGAACACATAAGATCGCGCTTGAACGTCCTGCGCCGTCTCCCGGTAGTATGACCCCAGGAGCCAATCCACGACGCCCTCGTAAGGCACAACGGCATGGCGCATCATCTGGAGGCGCACCTGGATGAGAAACGGCTCCAGCACGCGGGCTCAGCATGGCCGGCCTACCTTGTCGACGATGACGGCAATCCTCTGGGGCGACTGAGCCCAGAACTTGCCAACCACGCCGATCAACGAGCCCGGGTTCTCCTTGAACCGATCGGCGATCTCCGTTTCGTAGAGCACGAAACGCGAGAAGAAATGCGAGTACGACTTCTGCCCATGCCACAGGATGCAGTTGACGATGAGCTCAACGTCGTTCTGGGCAACTTCGAGCAAGTCGTCGAACGGGGCCCGCGAATGAATCTTTTGGCACAGTTCCTCGCGCTTCCCTTCATCGTCGCATGTCATGACTGGCACTGCTTCCGCATTAGGAAGAAGTGGTCGTAGCGACGGGGCATCCTTCAGCGCATCGTCGACGCACTCGTAATAGCACAGCCGAACGCCTGAGACGCACGACTGAGGACCAGGGTCATCCGTTCGGGGGCCAAAGCACATATACCTTGATGAAGCGCGCTCTGGACGAAGTACCTTCGGGGTTCGTTGGGATCCGTTACGTTCGCCACTTCGCTCCACGCAGACCATGGCCACTCGAAGTTCGTGTTCGACAAGTGAAAGGCGAACCATGTCGCGAAACGTTCCCGAGCAGCAAGCGACAGAGCGTCCAGCTTCTGGAACAGGCGGTGAACCGAACGGCCCAGGAAGACGGCCATCTTAGGATCGGCCCGCAGGCACCAGACTGAAAGTGAACGCCAGTAGACGCCGGGCAGTGAGCTGGGATTGACATCCAGGACACGTGACAGGATAGTTTCAATGAGCAATTGCTGTCACGAATAGGTCAGAACATAACATGCATACAGGTTAACGAGCATACCTGTCCGTTAAAGGGTGTGATGAAATCAGCCAGCATAAGCATCGACTCACGCGCTGCTTCATGCCACATGTAAAGCTGGTCGAGAATCTGTAATCCAAACGTTAGACGCAGAGGATACTGCTCCCGGAAGCGCTCCCCACAATTTGCTCAAGGACTATCGCGTCCATTACGCTCAGGCCAGCATGTAGTCGATGCTCCGGGTTGTTCTGGCCCAACATCAAATGGAATCGCTGGGGTATCGCCCACGTCGTTGCACATTGCCCAAGCCCACGCGATGCACCAGAATCGCCATGAACATGAGAAACCCGGAACATGAACGAGCCAAGAGCACTCCTGTAAAACCACCAATTGGTTTATACGTCTGCTGATGATACGACACCGGACGTACCTCGGAAGCGAGTCCCGAACGGACTGGAGCGGAGAGCGAAGAACAGAGACGTGGAACTTCTCCGACGACCTCATGTCCAAAAGCGCATCGTATAAGACCTGAAGAAGGTCGCGATCGCACAAGAACACGTGTTCCTCACCGGCTACCATCGCGGTGAGTAGCCGGTTGGCTGCGGGATGGTCCAGGGCGGAACGAGCCTCGAAATAGTCGCGAAGCGACAGCCACAGAAGTTCATTGTTGAATATTTCTGGCAGAAACGTGAGCAATATGAGTATCGCATATAACCGTCCAGTAGTACACTAACCTGGGCACGATCGCGCCATCGTCGACATGGTCACGTGCGCAGCCCAATCCGCCTGAGGTGACCCCACCGCCGAACAAGCTTGCCCGACTTGCATGAGGTCAACCAGCATATCGACAACGTCATCGACAGAAAACACGCGGGCCTGTAAAAGGCTTAGACGCTGGCCAGATGCAGAGAAAGGCGGCAACATAGACCTCAGCCAATGCAGATAGGAAGAACAACAGCAGACGAATGTGTCGTGTCTCGCCGGACTCAAACGCCTTCTTCATATGCCCTTCGATCGATGCCGTTATGTCCGACACCAGATGGGCATCGCGTTTCGCAAGTAAGCCGGCGAGAACAGCAAAGTACGATTGTTTTAACGGCATGGACATCCCACTGTAAATGGAACGTTATTGTTTGCCGCCTACTATGAGCAGCGCCCGTCCGCACTCACCATTCGACAATGGTATCAACGACGACGCCGCGATGACGCTGCTGCAAGTCGTGGAGGAGAACCGCGGACATGTCGACAAGTTCGTCGTCGCGTGCTCGAGGGTCTTCCCGATCGGCAAGCCTGAAGCACAACGTTCAGAACAGATCGCTCTCCAGGTCGCGACGTACCATACCGGGCAATATACTGTTTGACTTGGGCGACAGTATCCTCCTCGTCAGCATAGTTATCACCGCGGGTAAAACCGGCATCGTGGGAACGATGACGTTTGCCTCCGCGCCTCGATTCGTTATATCGGCTTTGGGGAACGATTAGTTGCCAGTGCCTTAGCACGACATCGCCACCGCTTACGGAGCTGGCGGCAATGGCTGGTCGAGCCGGACCTCGATTCTCGATGGCAGGCCATCGTTCCCGCGTTGTCGCTTGGCAGCGCCGTTCTGCGGCGCGACGTCGCGGGCGGCATCGGTGGCGACTTCGCCCGCCGACATGTTGTTGCCTTCCATTCGAGCGCGTCGCGATTCCCCACGGACTCCGTAACTGCATCCTCCAGTCATCACCCGTCGCTGCCGAGTGCCGGGCGTGCTTAAGTGACGTCGACCCGTCTGTCATGCACGCCGGGGCTCCTCGTCCGCTGCTCGCATCCTGTAAACTTCGTCGTGCGATTCTGTCGCATTCGGAAATACGTGATATGTTTTGAGAAAATGCATCGCCCACAGCAGATACTTCTGTATCAGTGTGACAAAACCTGGATGGCGATTGCGGGCCACATCACATGTCTGAAGCTGACTGCAGAAAACCCTGGAAACCTGCGAGAATGCCAGAGTTCGATTACCCGCGCCGCCTGGGGTCTAACATCGCCAGAGTTTGACACACTGCACCGGCTTTCGGATCACCTGAGGTGTAATTATGTGTCTGGGCCCCAGTGCTGCTCGACGCACAGCTTCCATGGAGATCAAGTCGCAATCGCACAGGCAGATGGCGACACAGGGGTCACCAACCTGTTGAAGGACGAGCCCGTTACGGGTCGACCTGCCCCAAAATGGGACCTAAAGCAGATGATTCTGTTGATGCTGTGCCCTTGAGTACTTCAGCTCGGCGGACGGGTGCCCTTGACCATCTGCCGGTGCAGGATGTTAACGGGGCGATGCGCTCGAGACGACAGTCCAAGACAACCGCGTCCGCATCTTCCGGTGCGACCTGTTTCGCTACCCGACGAAGGTGACCAACCTGCGCTTGGACCTGGCACGATCGCGCCCGGAGACCCTGATGGTAACCTGGTGTTGCACTCGTGTGCACACCCGAGCCGCCTACAACGCGCTTCTACACCAATCCCCCACCGGCGTATCCCATATGCGCACCGGCAACGACCACCTTCCCGCGACCGCCTCCTCCAACGATGCATTCGGCATCGTCGAGCACGAGGCTGGCGCGGCAAACGACTACGGCGCCGACCGCCTCTGCTGCCAACCGAGCAATAGATTTCCTCGACGGCTCTCATTTTCTGTGGAATGACAGGACTGTGTTTGATATGTAAAATTTCAAGGCGAAGAACGTTGCCGCAAGCAGTCGCGATTACTGTGGGACGCGCGAGGATGTAGATGGCAGGGAGCTTCCGGCGCCTGTGGATCGAGTTGGTGCACGGGCCTTGGGCTTGGTGCTACAAGAAGGGTCAGACGGATCAATAATCCCCTGAATGGTGCTGACATACAGTTAGCGAATCGTCTTGTCGTGTTCCAGAGGTGGATCACACACCGCCGGAGGTTTGGCCACCCCGCGAACACGGCGCCGTATACGGTGAGGAATATGATTGTCATGAGAGTGTGGTTGAGGCTGTTGGTGGTCTGGAGATTGACGGACGTCGGCGACGCCCTGAAGATTGCATTCCGGTTCGCTATAATGAGGCTGATCACTGGATTGACGACTGTGCGCCACGACGCGCATCACTGATCGGCCAAACGACTGAAGGACCCCTATAAAGTCCTATTCGCCCTTAGAAATGCATACAACCTGACGTCAGAGCTGCTCGGCTAAACCTGCCAGCCATTGCCGTCATTTCCATCTAAACGAAAAAAAACACATCAGGAGGCAAACACTATCAACTGCAGAATCACATCGAACCTGGGTTGTTACAGGTCGGCGGCGCCACCACACCAATCTGAAATACCAGTCCACACTTGAAGCATACCATGTGAGTTCTGCGTTGCTCATGCTCTGGCGGCAGCGCCGTCAGGCTGTGGTTGGGCATGGCTCCGATGAACCACACACCGAGTCGCTTAACGCCTGACCCACCAAAAGAATGACCCCGCCGCCGAAACCTGACGCAGTGAGTGACCAGTGACACCGACCGACACTGACGCCCACAATTCTCCGATGGTGCGTGACCGGGGCCCCGTTGCAGCGATGGCCGATGGGCCACCTGGAGAAGCCGGCAATTCTATTCCCGAAAGGCCTCAACAATAGCTTGGCGTCGACAAACACCTTTGCACCTGGTGCCCAGTCCGTATCCTGGCGTGCGCGCGGGCACCAACGATCGTCAGTACTACAGTATATCGCGGTCGCACGCGGTCAGGCTGTACCATATGTCCAGCCTAGCTGCGCCTATGATGATCACGGCCAGACATGGGCCTCGGCTTCACGGAGGAGACCGAAATGTTGACGCCAACGTTCAAGCTGCGACGCGCCAACCTTCTCAAGACCTACATCCCGCCCTCACTGCTCTTCGTTGGTGTGCTGACGTGCGTACCTGATGGCAGGCGTGTACATCAGCAAGCTCGGTAACTCGTCGGTGACGTATCAGATCGGCACATTTACGTCCGATGGCGAGCGCGATTCAGCTGCGGCGTCTGGCACCTTGGCCCACGTATTCGTCGATCGGGATTCGCACCGGCCGATCACCCTGTCCGCCGACCTCCGTCAGAAACTGTCTGAGATCGTCGTCGCCACTCCCGGGTCCTGATTTCGCATATAAATCGCGCCAAGCACCGTTCATTGGGCTCCATGCATGCCACGAATCGGTGGCGACTTCGCCCGTCGACATGTGGTGGCCTTCCATCAACCGTCGCTGCCGAGTGAAGGGCGTGCTTAAGTGACGTCGACCAGTCTTCATGCATGCCGGGGCTCCTCGTCCGCTGCTCGCATCCTGTAAACTTCGTCGTGCGATTCTGTCGCATTCGGAAATACGTGATATAGTTTGAGAAATATGTATCGCCCACAGCAGACACTTCTGTATCAGTGTGACAACACCTGGATAGCGATTGCGGGCCACATCACATGTCTCAAGGCCCCAGTGCTGCTCGACGCACAGCTTTAATGGAGACCAAGTCGCAATCGCACAGGCAGATGGCGACACAGGGGTCACCAACGTGCTGAAAGACGAGCCCGTTACGGGTCGACCTGCCCCAGATGGGACCTAAAGCAGATGATTCTGTTGATGCTGTACCCTTGAGTTCAGCTCGGCGGACGGGTCTTGACGTCGCCTCCTGCGCATTGGCGCCGTCGTTTCGATTCCTCGACGGCAGGTCAGCGAGGACGCCCCAGGCGCAACGTCGCCAGCATCAGGAATGAAACACCTGGAAACAAAGGGATTAATAATGGTTCCATTATCCGGATCAGTCTGGAACGCCGGAGGATGAGGGACTCGTGCCATAACGAGTGACTCACCGCAGGTCTTTATTACTGTTTCAGAGACTCAATGATCACGGGCGATCCAGCGCCTGTGGCTGACCGGCCGCAGCACCGATTTGGTGCGCTCTTCCGATGGCCAATTCGGATTGCGTTGCTGGTCTTGATTCTTCTTGTCGCGTTGATGTCGGGATCGGTCATCGCTGGCCTGCTCATTGCCATCATTTCGTTTATACCAACTGCGATCATCGCGTTCTGGGCACGGAATACGTCGTCAGCTGATGTGCGCCAGATGGATTCGTTGACTCTCCAGATCGCCTACTGGCGAGGGTTCCTCCTCGTCATTGGCGCCTTCGTCGTTGAACTTATCATCAGCCTGATCGTCTCCCTAGCATTCTCGGACGTGTCCGGCCTGACCAGCAAGTTAATCTTCACCTTCCTCACGATGTTCATCACGCCAGGAGTCGTTGAGGAGCTCTACAAATGGTGGCTGACCAGTTTTGCGATCAAGTACCATCGGAGCTTGCAACCCCCTCAGCCGCTGTTGACCCATCATCAGATCGTCACATTCGGCGTGGTAAGCGCCCTGGGATTCGCAACATGCGAGGACATGATCTACGCTGCCGCGTCATTATTCAGTGGCGGATTCGGCCTTGCACTGTTTACCATCGTGGTTCGCGTTGTGCTCTTTCCCGTGCACTTGTCGCTGGGTGCAAGGTCCGCTAAGGAGATCGCCAAACTTCAAATGCATGGCGGCTCCCCGTTCGCCGTTCGGTTCTCCAGGATCTGGCCGCAAATGGTCATCCACGGCACGTTTGATTTCTGTCTGACGTTAGCATCGTTCGGGCAGAGCGACGTCCTTCCCAGCCAAGTCGAATACCTCCTCGTGATCCCCATGCTCATTTCTATCGCTGCAGCCGTCTACCTGTGGAGGACCTTGGCTGGCATGCGAGCCCCATCCCAAACCGTTCCAGATCCCGAGCTACTCATGCAACCCCCTCGCTACGCTAACGCCTCCCAGCCTGCCAACGTTTCTAACGCGCCTGCTGACGTCCCAGATGCCGCTGCCGACGTCTAATATAATGTTAAAGGAAGGGCCAGTGATCAGACAACGAAGGCGTCCAAGATTCGGTCCGGGGCATCGGCTAACGCGATATGTGTCGCAATATGCTGTCGCGCAGTCTGGTTGACAAATGACAGTCAAGTCTGCGCCACCGCCGAACGACCCGGACCTGTACGTAGCTGTAGTCACGCACTCTTGGCCTCTTGCAGTTGCACACGTGGACGAAGTTTTGGGTTACAGAACAGGCCGGCGCTCTTCGGGTCGGCCTGCAATGACCCGAAATAGGCTTTTGCCGATGGGGGTGCGCACAGCGCCGACAATGTGGCGTCGCGCGCTGTCGTCGTCTGTAAGCCAGGCGCCCCGCGTCGTCCCGAATCGTGGGGCGTACAAGTGCTGGGTGGACATCCAGACGCGATGGAGCGACCAGGACGCGTTCGGCCACGTCACGAACAGCGTGTTCTATTCGTATTTCGACACGGCCATCACGCATGTCCTGATCCGACGGTTCAACATGATGATCGGGCAGACGCCGACGCATGCCCTGCCGGCCATCCCGTTCGTCGTCGCGTCGTCATGCAACTACCATCGTCAGATCAGCCACCCCAGCGTCATCAACGCCGGTGCGGCCCGCGCTCGCTGCCTGGCGTCTGTGTGCTGACGACGTGCGCGTCTGATTAGGCGTTTCCATCAGCAAGCTCGGTAACTCATCGGTGACGTATCAGATCGGCATATTTACGTCCGATGGCGATCGCGACTCAGCCGCGGCGTCTGGCACCTTGGTCCACGTATTCGTCGATCGGGATTCGCACCGGCCAATCCCTCTCCCCGCCGACCTCCGTCAGGACCTGTCGGAGATCCTCGTCGCCGCTCCTGCGTCCTGATTTCTCATATACATCACACCAAGCACCATCTGCTGGGCTCCACGCGTCGCGATGGTCAGCTGCTCGACCTCAGGGGTTCCGGGAGGATCGCGTGTCTGATCAAGGAGACGCGGAAGCGCAGTGTGGATCGAGCGTACACCTCCCAGGGTATCCGGGCGCGATCGTGCCAATGGGTGGACGTGTCGCTGTGGCTTGATGATCATGGCGACCCGCGTGCTGAGAGCCGCGCTGCTCGCGATGGCGCTGGCGCCTGCGGCGCTTAGTAACGTTTGCGCATGGTACCCGGGTTCCTGCACCGCCAATGCGATGTAAGTCGCGACCTGCGCTCGTATTTGCAGCGCTGAACGTGGGTCGTTCGATCAGACAACTCAGCGCTAAGGGCCTCACAGGGCGCGTCAATGCGTCCTGGTTCTCTGGGTTGAGCAACTACAAAGCCCTGTAACGTGTGCGCGCGTGATCGTGTGTCGGACGCGTGTCGCCAATGCGCCTGCTGCCAGGTATTTGGACGGGAACCTCCTATCGTACATTGCGCCGGCGTCGTTCGACCAGATGACCAGCCTGACCACCCTGTATATTTGTGTACCCGCGTTTGCTGAGTGTGCCGTCCTGACGCGCATCTCCCTTGTCAGGGACCTCGGGTCCAACTCCCTCGTTGGGTTTCCATCGGGCCTGCTGGACCCGCTGACGTCGCTGGGAACTCTGTATGTCCCCGCTTGCCCTTGGCAGTATGCCGCCTCGGAATTGTAACGGACGATCCGCTCGACAGGACAATCAGCTACAACCTCGTCAGGGTCTTCCCGTACGACCTGTTTCGCTACCTGACGAAGGTGACCAATCTGTAAGTGGGAGCGGAATCGAACCCGCTGGATCGCACCGGGGACCCTGATATATGCCACTCTTATAGCGACATCACTCAGCAGCCCAGTGTTGCAATCGTGTGCATACCCCAGCCACCTACAACACACTTCTACGCCAACCCGCAACCGACGTATCCCATATGCGCACCGGCAACAACGACCATCCCGCAACCGCCGCCACCAACGATGCATTCGGCATCATCGAGCGCTGGGCAGGCGCGGCAAACGGCTCTGGTGCCGGCCGCCTCTGCTGCCAACCGAGTAACGAGCCGGTTTCGTCCGAGAACGACTATCCCAAACGCAGCAGCAGCAACGAGCAAACCCATCGGGGCGCCAAGCAACGCCATCACCACGAACAGCAGGGCGATGTCCACCCCGTAGGTTCAGCATGTCTGACGTAGGCCTGCAATCTGAGTTGGCGCAGGCCACATGCTGTGACCAGCTTGGCATTGGCCCATCCGGTTGCTTCTGCCGCTCAGCCATCAGGCACGTCATTGAACAGAAGGACAACGACGACGCAGGTGCCGTCCCCAACGACGAGCCGGCGGCTGACGCCGGGTCCACGCTCCAGATGCAACGCCAACGGTGGCGATTGCATCGCCTACGCTGGCATCGATGCCAGCGGCTGGGCAGTGGCCGCTCAGCTCGCATCTGCCGCTGTCGATGCCATCGTCATCATAACCATCGTGGCGATCTTCATGACGGGAATCTATCGAGGTGCCCCGGCTCGTTCGTTCGTCGTCGGTTCGCTGTCCTGAACGTGCCCCTAGGTGCGTTCTCCAACCTGGCGGTGACGCGCCCCTGTAGCATGTGGCACGTCATCGACTACGTTCGGGACATGGTTGCCGTCAGCGCCATGACGCTGACGCTGCCGCCCGTCTACCGTCAGTCCGTCCAGCAGATGGGCTGGATGACGGGCCTGTCGGCACCATCCCCGTTCAATCGCGTGTTTGGCGCCTGGGCGGCCGGGTTGCGATCTGCGACAATGTCGTCGGGATACCCGCTGCAATGGGCAGCCGCTGCCGTTGGCGTTGACCCCGCTGACCTCGTCCTCTTCGTCATCTTCACGAACGTCTTCGTTATCACGTCCGTCGTCGTCCTCGTCCCCGCCTTCAGGTCCACAGGTCGTCCCCATCTGAACGCCATTCGCAACTGACGCGTTGCCGCTAGGGTGCTCATGGAGGTGGCGGCGTCGATCGCCCGTACGTGCCTGGGAGGGCACTCGTTCCAGGCGTACATCGACGAGATGCCGTCGCTGACGGATCACATCGTCCAGTGGCTGTTCCGCGTCGAGATGTTCTTCCTGCAGTCGATGGTCATCGTCTGCGGCCTCCATCTCCAATATGTTTCCAGCGAGTTCGTCCCATTGCTTGTTGCACCATGCGCACCCTGTCGCTGAGTATCATGCCACCCACAGGGTATTCGTGGTCGCCGGGACCTGCTTCGCCACCATGGTCGTTCTCGTCATCGGCTTTCCATGTTGCGTCTATTACTGTTCCACGCGGCACTCTGACGGGCGCCCGCTGCTGGAACCGCTGGTGGCCGACTACACAGATCGGTACCGTCGCTTCCTGACGCTGAAGGTCGCCGTCCAGGCCATCGACGGCCTTGCGATCTGCGTCCTGACGAAGACGGCCAAGTCGCAAGTGGCGCTCGCGATGGTGCTTCGCATTGGATATGCGATCGTCCTCGCTGTTCGGCAACCGTATCGTGGGCGCGTGGCGACGCCCCTGGCCTGGATCAAGGTTCTGAACGTCTGCTTCGCTGGGGTCTTCCTGTACGGCGCATCGTTCTCTGCGACACAGAGCACGAGTCTCGCCTCGGCCGCCGTCTGCCTCCACGTCATCGTCCTTATCGTCATACTGTACGTGCGTGCGTCCTCGACGATCGCCATGATGAAAGCGCCGCCTGTACGGGAACGTAAGCGCCCGCGAATGGCGATGGACATGGAAACGCTGCCTGGCATGCTGGACAGGACGCCAGAGATGGGCGGGTACTACGCCAGGCAAATTCATGGCCCGGCAGCCGTACCAGACCCACACACAGTAACGGTCGGAACGATGGACAACGGCGGCCAGGTCGACACGATCAACCTGGGCACCATGGCCTCCGGGTTAACGTTGCACGCCTATGAACCGCCGTCGAACCAGGACGATAACGACCCGTCCGTTGAGCCGACGACCAGACGACAGACGAAGAGGCGGACAGACAGCTGAAAGCCTCGTTAGGAAACGGCCATGCCCCATAGTTATTATCCAACAATGGTTATTCTCTCCAGAACACTGGGTTGCTGACGAAGGGCGCGAAAGCCAGCATGACGGCGTGCGAATAGCATGCATCCCTGGGCAAACCTACGAGGTCACGTCAGTGTACGTGACCATGCGAAACCGTTGCACGTTCACGCGCACCGCCGTTCGTGATAAGACCCATAAATCCTTGGCCGGATCGGACGTCGGTTTGCAGGGACAGATCGTCAACAATGTCGCCGAGCTCCTCTCCGGCGTTGATACGCTCCAGGACCGATCCCGAAACCTGCATTCTGGCTGTAGACGCTTGCCCTATACGCCCTGTACGGCAACCATGTCAAACGAGAGGACCGGGAAAGGTGGTCGGTAAACGATACCGCCACGATCGACAACGGTGCACCATCCAGATTCGAAGTGTTTCCCGTCAGGTCCTTCTTCAATACCGCCTTCAAGCCCGACGCCGAACTCGGCAGCACCGTCCGACGCCATCGCAGCAATCGCGCGATTCTTGGATCCGTCCGATGTCTCCTGCATCGTCATCGGCTACAACAGCACCGCGTCAGTTTCGGTAGCAGGTACCGGTTCTAGGGCGACACCTGCGCTTTGACGCCGGACGAAACGCCCGCACCGACAACATCGAACTTTTTCCCAGGTAAGACGGCCTCGAGGCCAATCTGGACGGCCCGAATCTTGGCCGGGTTCTTGGATCCGACAACGACACGCTTGGTGCGGTCCATAACGGTCCCCGTTGTGGAACCCCCCTAAACCATCGGAAGTCCGCCGCGGACTCCGTACGGAGATCGCTGTCCAGCCTGCCGGGCAGACCGCTTCGTCAGCATCATGAGCTATCGTGGGCGTGGGCGCGGCGGCGGTCGCGGTGGTGGTCGTGGTGGATTCCAGCAGAGGTTCGATGCGGGCCCGCCGGAGCGTGTCATCGAGATGGGCACGGTCAGCCATGACTGCGAAGGCGAAATCGTCTGCGAATCGACGAACAGCATGGTTCCGTACTTCAACGCGCCGATCTACCTGAAGAACAAACAGCAGATCGGGAAGGTCGAGGAAGTGCTCGGACCCATCAACAAGGTGTATTTCACGATCAAGATGATGGAAGGCATGAAGAGCACGTCGTTCAAACCCAGCGATGTAATGTACATTGCTCCTGACAAGCTCCTGCCCATGTCGCGGTTTCTTAACGAAGACAAGCCGAAACCGAAGCCAGCTGGACGTGGCGGCGCGTTCCGAGGTCGTGGGGCACCTCGCGGTCGTGGTGGCCCAGGTCGAGGTGGCCGTGGCGGTTTCCAGGCGCGTGGCGGTTTCCAGGCGCGTGGCGGTTTCCAGGCACGTGGCGGCCGCGGGGGATTCTCCCGAGGCGCTGGCCGAGGCGGACCTCGCGGCGGCCGGGGTGGAGGCAGAGGCGGCCGCGGACGTGGCGGCTACTGATCTCCATACACTCCCAACACATTGTCATTCCCATCGTTCTTGGGCATTTTATGGGTTCTGAAGACGGGACATGGCCTGCTGCCAGTGGCTGTGCTTGACGCCATCGGGTGTGAGGATGCAGTGCACGCCAAGCTGGCTGACCAGGCGGATGTTGCCGGGCTCGTTGTCGAAGAACACCATGTTGCTGAACGGAATGCCGGTCTTCCGGTTGAGCTCCCTGAAATGCTCCGTCTACGTTAGAACAGATCAGACGTGGTGCCAGGGGGGCAGAAGCAGTAACGGCACCTTGGCGGATTTGGATATGCATTCATAAGTGAACAGTCGCTTGAGTGCAATGCCAGGCCGAACTTCCATCGTGTTCAGGCAGATCTGCGCCCAGTCTGGTTCGTCCGTCCTTGATGAAATCGCCAGGACAACGGACGGGTCATTCGTTTCATGCACGCGTGCCAAAATCGACCGCGTATCGCCCAGCATTCGCACGCGAGTCCCTTGCTGGTCGACAACATCACCGGTCGTCGCATGTGGACGGAAGGGTGGCCCTCCACCACCCCATCTACCTCCGGCTCGGGGTTAGCCCACAGCGATACGCACTGAAGGAACGTTTGCGCCCTACAGTTCGTACATCTCGGGCGACCATATCGTCCCATCGAGGTCAAATGCGATCAGACGCTGACCAGACATCATGCCCGCCTAGGTAGGCGAACGCGTGACGGATCCCGATGCAGCTTCCCGCTGCAGGCCAGCAGCCGTTGCGACGTCTGCAGTTCTGTCTATGGGCAACGGCGCAGATCTAAAGATGCAGTTCAGACTCTGGCCCCGTCACGAGTCCGGATGCAGCTCGCACAGCAAGGACAGCCACGCCGCGGATCCTCGGTGTGCAGTTGTTCCGGGTACTGCCCGGACGATGCAACACGCAGGTCAAGGTGTGCGCACGGAGTTGGCGACGTGGCGATACAACGATGTTGTGCTCGTTGAGCGGCGATGTGGCGCGCGATCCCGTCATCAGCGTCAAGTCCGGGCACGTCTTCGAGCGGTCGCTGCTGATGAAGCACCTGGAGCGGACGGGCCAGGACCCGGTCTCCGGCGAGGACATGTCTCCCGACACGGACATCATCGCCGTGAAGACGGCCAACCCGATTGTCCGGCCGCGGCCGACGGCGAACTCTCTACCGGCGTTGATCAACACGTTCCAGGACGAATGGGACGCCCTGATGCTGGAGACGTACTCTCTACGAAAGCAGCTTCATTCTACGCGTCAAGAACTTAGCCACGCGCTGTACCGCTACGATGCCGCCTGTCGCGTTATCGCCAGGCTGAAAGCCGAGCGTGATACCGCACGCTCGCCCTCGGCTCAAATGGATATTGTTGAGGAGCCCGCATCAGCAGGAACGCCGGTGGTTCCCTCCGAAATTGCCAAATCGTGGCAGTTGTACAGCGAGAAGGTGTCTGCTTGTCGCAAAGAGGCGTTCCGATCGCCGCCAGAGAGTTTGGCAACCAAGGAGCAGATCGGGACCTATGAGAAAACGTCGTCACATGCCCTTCACCTTGTCAGCAAACCCGGAATCATGTGCGTTGACGCGCACGCTGTCGACCCATCGCTGATCGTCACTGGTGGCGTCGACGCCCGTGTTGTTGTCTTTGACGCGTCGTCTGAGAAGGTTCGCGACACGCTCAAAGGTCACGAGAGAAAGGTAGATTTGATGTATGGTTATCCCCGTCGATGTGGCTCAAACGTGGATAGGTCCTCGCCGTGGCATTGCACAATGTCGAGCGCGTCATTGCGTCTGGCAGCGAAGACGGTGCTCTTCGGATCTGGAAAGGTGACGACAAGTTCAAGGAAGCTGCTGCGTTTGGAGAGTTGCACGGGGGCGCATGCACGGGTGTCGCGTTCCATGGCATGGGTCGTCATCTGGCGACCACGTCCGTCGATGCGTCATGGGCGTTGCTGGACCTGGACGAGTCCAAGGTCGTCCACAAGTTCGCTGATGGAACCGCTGGGTACACGTGCGGCGCCTTCCATCCCGACGGGACTCTGTTTGCGACAGGGACAACGGATTCCAAGCTGGTCATCTGGGACCCTCGGGAGAACAAGATTGCTGTCCAGCCGTTCGAGGTACTATTACGTACTAGCTAGGGACGGGCCACTGATCGTCGTGTAGGGGCACTCTGGGAAAATTACGAGTCTGGCGTTCAGTGAGAATGGGTACTACATGGCTGCGGGTGACGGTGACGGCAGCGCCAAGATCTGGGACCTGCGCAAGCTGAAGGCGGTGCACGCGTTTGCCTCCCAGAGCTACATTCACTCGGTCCGATTCGACCATACGGGGCACTACTTGGCCATAGCGGGCGACTCGGTTCGCGTCATCGAAGTCGCCAAGCAGTGGACACCGCTGGTGGAGCTTGAAGGCCACGAGAAGGACATCACCGGCGCGTGCTTCGGTGCGAACGCCCAGTTCATTGCGTCCGTCTCGCTCGACCGCCATCTGAACTTGTATTCCGCTCCACGAGCGTAACGAATGAAAGTACAATGCAGGATCTTCATTGGGAGAAAATGATGCTATTGCTGTGCTTGATGTGGTGTGCAGCCGTACGTGCCAACGTGATTTTAACTTGGAAGACCTGCAGAGGTACTTTATGGCGACGAAACTGGCGGTCGCGAACGTCGTTCCCGTTTCTTGTCGACGAGGAAGCACCTACCTTTCCAACTGTCGATGTAACATGCGGCACGACGACCCTGCCGGCTTAGTGTTCGATCTCCATCACGACTACGTTACCTTGCTTGGGACGTAACCCGACGAGTTACGCTCGAGAAGGATGAGTCGCGCGTAGTCTTCCCCGGTTACCAAGCGACGCAGCCTAGCGACGCCCTTCTTCAGAGGGACGGCGATCGGAGCGTGCACGTACGGTGCGATCAACCGGCCGAGCTGTGTGACCTTCTCAGCGCTTCTGCTGTGCTACGCGTTTAAGTGCGGCACTTGGTTTGGCAGGGCCCGAAGGGTAGATCGCTGTACTACTGGTATGCAACATCACCGCATGATCTTCATCTTCGGCCCCCTGCGCTTCATCGCCAGTTTCTCTTGCCGCTGCTCGAACTTCTTGAGCGCCTCGCCCGACAGGCCGTCACGCTCCTTCTCGAGCGACTCGATTTTGCGCTGCATGACCTGCTGTTGACGTTCTTCGTGCGTCAGGCGGTACTGGGCTTGGGCGACTTTGGCACGAGCAGCCGTCGCGCGGCTCTTCGCCACCGCGGACAGCTTCACGGACGCGACCTGGTCGATGAGGAAGACAGACATTTCCACTAGCCGACGAACACGTTCAATGCTGCGCGTCTTCGGCAGCAGGAAATCCATGCGTAACGAGGCGGGTGACAACGCCATCGGATACGTCGACTGATCCGAGATGTACAACGAGACGAACAGATCTCGATGTTCGGTAAGGACTGCACACGTTCGACTCAATCCTCGGTCGCCGCATAACCAGCAGACCAACTGACTGACCTTTCAGGACGCGCTGATCGAGAAGTTCGCTGACTACTTCGGGCGTATCAGCCAGGACGGAGATGCCAATGGATTTCAGCGCAGCGGGCTGCGAGGCACGAACCGCGAACTGTTCGACATCCGAGTACGTCTTGCGCACGCGTTTCTCATCCCGGCGCCGACAAAGGAGGAGCACGAAGGGTTCCATCGTCGAGGCCTCCAGCGGGATCTCGATTGTGCACTTGTCCTGCGAGGTGATGACACCCAGCGACGATAGCACAATGGACAGGAGATCCTGGCGCTTCCGGAGCTCAAGGGAGGCTAGAAGTCCGCTGCAATTTCGCCTGCCGGACGAGTACACCCGGTAGGAGAAGCAGCTGTCCTTGATAAGGGGCCGGTCCCGGGGCGGGCCCTGATACGCGCCTACCTTCGCGAACTGCAGATCCAAGGTTGGACGGACGACGTTAAACCACGCGTCGGCGATGGACTCGTTCTCACGCGACCCGCCCAGGTAAACGTAGACGAACGCGACGATGGCAAGGGCCGCGACGGCCTCCGGCCACCCGACCGACACATTCCTCAGCTGGTCGCGAAGCGTGTGAACCCGTTTCGCCGGCGTCGCCGTGTCGTCAGCCACGACGGCTCCGATGCCGACCGCCAGAACGACCGCGATGGCCCACGTCGCTCTCCCGGACGACATCGCCGTCACCACAACGCCGCCGCCCGACGCAAAATGGACTGCGCCGCGTGCGATCGGCTATTGCAAAATGCCGTCCGCCGCGTTTCTTCTGCTCGACGCGACAACGCAACGTTCATAAACGATAGTCAAACTTCGGGTCGCTGACGAGGCTGTGATGCAGGGGATGGACGGGGTATCCGGCCAGGATGTGTTCGGATCGGGCGGCGTCGCCATCGAGCACGGTGACCAGCTCGGCGGCGGCGGCGTCGGACCGATCCAGGAGGGCACGGCCCGCGTCGACGCTGCCCGTTCCGAAGACGATCAGCCGGGCGAGCCAGGTGCGGCACCCGTTTCGGATCGTGCTGAACGCGCGCGTCTGAACGCCATCCCGCAAGGCGAACGACACCATCACGCGAGCGCCCGGGCACGACAGCGACTCTGAGTCGTCGGGCGACGACGTCGGCACGACGACCATCAGGCGTGCCTGCAGGTCCGTCTGCAGCGAGTCGAATTCCTGGCGAACCACTCGCCATTGCTGCGGTTCAGCGCCGGCGTCGACCTCCAGGAACGCCCACGGTACTGTTGGCGCGCCCACTGCGACGTCGTCGCCGACGAACACGCCGGGTCTCATGGCGGACACGACGGGGCCCGGGTTGATGTCGAACCGAACCGCCTTCAGGTACCCCTCGAGGGCCTTGTCCCAGACATCGCCGGGTGCGCCGACGCAGTGCGTCGTCGCCTGCAGTGACCGGGCCGGCTGCAGAATCTCCGCGGAGTGCTTCATCCAGTCGCGGGATGCGGCGTGCTCGTAGAAGCTGCGCCGGTCCAGGTAGACCTCGGTGCACTCGAGGACGACCGGGTCGAAGTCGAGGGCGTCGGCGTCGATCGCCTGATCGGGGCTGGACGCCAGCGGTCCGATGTCGATGCCGCCTTGCCTCAGTTTGAGTTCGACAGCGGCGCGAGGAATGCCCATCTGCATCTGGCGTATCGCCGGCGAGTAGTGCGGGTGGTCACCGATGGTCTTGACGTTGGCGCGCACCCGCTCCGCCAGCCGCTGATCGTGAGCCACGCGGAACAGGTACGCTAGCGTTGTCGGCGTGTCGCGTTCGGTGGCGGCGGCGCACGGGCGAAACCCACGCGCCACCATCTCCATGGCCGCCCGGCGCGACCGCACCACCCAGAACACGTGCAGCGCGAACGTCTGCTCCGGGTTGTATTCCAGGCCACCCTTCGGCCGGTCGAGTAGCTCATCGTACTTCGTGCGCGGCATCCGATGCTGTCGTTTAGCCCAATAGGTCGTCGGGTTCCGATCCGAACGGCAGATTTGTTTCGAGCGGTTCGATCAAGGTACGGGTCAATAGGTCCGCGATATTCCCACCAGTTTCGCTGTGGGAAGGACTGGGCCAGATTGAGGAACCGGGCGACCACAACAAGCGCGCCATGGCGCCACGTTGGTCGTCATCGCGCCACGTTGGTCGTCATGGCGCGCTTGACAACGACTGCGCTTAACGGCCAGACTTGGAACACGGCCGCACCGCACTGAGCCGCCCGTCCAGTGTAGTGCCAACGGACTGCGCAGGGCGGTCGAACATGGATCCGACGACGCTGACGACCGTCTCTGTCGGCATCGGGTCCGTCATCGCCGGGTTTTGCCTGGGGCGCTGGTCCAGGGGCAGATGGGCAGCGCCGCCGCCGTCGTACCGTTCGATGAAATTCAGCAGGTGCCAGATGGTGCTGCTGGTTCGCAAGGACCTGCGAATGGACAAGGGCAAGCAATGTGGTCGGTGTCGCGCTGGTGTGCCTGCGCGTACCGGGTCCTCAGTCCCGGTACAGCACAGTGCGCGCACGCCACACTTGGCGCGTATAGACGAGCCGTCAAGCACTTCCCCGATGCGCTCTGGGCCTGGGAGACGTTCGGCCAGGCCAAAATCGCGCTTCAGGTCCCTAACGAGGAGGACATGTAGGCAACGACGCATTCGCCATCCCTGTACTACCGACTGATGAGGGCGCGCGCGCAGGATGGCCCTGAAGGCCAAGGCCGACGCGGCAGGCCTCTGCACCTACGTCGTCCACGATGCCGGCCGGACGCAGGTCGCCGCCGGGTCCGCCACCGTCCTCGCCATCGGCCCCGCCCCGAAGGACGCCGTCGACCAGATCACCGGCCACCTGAAACTTCTGTAAACAGCGCCACGAATGAATGTCTCTGCTGCCCCCGCCCCAGTCGTCGCGTTTCGGCGCGCTGTGTGTGCCGACAGCGCCCGCGGCTGTAACGGCAGGGGCAGCGCATTGGGCGGAGCGACATCGCGTCGCCAGTCGGTCACACAGCGGAACGTCGCCGCCGGCGTGCTGCCGCTGTCGATAAACGAATTGCTGTTGCCCCGAATGGCGCTGGGGAAGCCGTGCGGTGGCCCGGGCGCCGCAATGTCCTGGCCGGCGATCGTCAACCTCGTCGTGTTCGCCGGCATGCTCGCCGTCAACGGCCTGGCCATCACCCGGACGTCGTCCGTCTTCCCGAACGCGGCCGCCAATGTCGCCGACCGGCACCCGACGCCGATCTCGCTGGCGTCGTATTCGTTCGCGTACGCCTGGGGTGCCGTCTATCTTCTCCTGCTGGCGTTCGCCACCAGGTTCCTCTGGACCACGGATCGTCGCCTGGGTAGGTCGTTCGGGGACCCGTTTCGCCCACGCCTCGACTGACTTGTCGTCGTAGACCTGGACATCCTGTTCCCCGTCACATGTTTCCTCAACGCCGGATGGTTCATCCTCATCTCCAACGACTACGTCTCCTTCGCGTTGATCGTCATTGGCGCGCTGTGGGCGTCGCTGCTCGCTATCTGGACCTGCACGCGAGTATTCAAGCCTGTGCGCGCGTCCGTCCTGGTGCGTCCTGCATCTTCAGTCCATGCCCCAAATTGTCTCACGTGGCTGATGCGCCGTCGTGTAGAACGTCCTGACCGTCCTGTCCCCGTTCTCGCTGTACTTTGGTTGGGTGACGGTGCTCGCGTGCACGAACGCGGCAGTGGTCGTCAGCGAGCACAAGGTCTTCACCGACCTCGACGCCGAGATCGCCATCGGCGTCGTCACCGTTCTCGGGCTCCTGGCCTTGTCGGTCGCCACCGACGTCGTCTACGTGGTCGGCGCTCTCTGGGGCCTGATCGCAATGTCCATCGAAGCAAAGGTCCAGGCGGCGTCCCTCGTCCAGACGGCCAGCATGTACGCCATCTCTGCATTGGTGGGCGGCGTTGTCGTTCGCCTCGGCACGTATGTCGTACGCGGCCGCCGGCATATCAGCTCCGGCCAGCAATCGCCGGCTGTCAGCGATGGACGTGCCGACTTCCTGTCCATCCAAGGATTGTAGAGCGTTACGAATCGCGCGACCTTTGTGCTCCTCCCCGTCTCTGGGGGCACCTGCTCTAATAAACGAAAGTGTCCACAGGTTTATATATGAGCAGGTTGTCGTCATCATTCGAACGACGCATTCGCCACGAGCACGTTCTGGTCCATGTCCCAGAGAATCGCCCCGTGGTAGCGGACCGGGCTGAACTCGAAGTTGAGCGGCTGGTTGAAGGATCCCGTCTTGAAGAACAGCCCGTCGGGTGTGCCGTCGAGCTCGACGGGTGACACGACGTCTCCGGTCGGAGCAACGGGGAACGACGCTCCCGTGAGGAACAGGACCATGTTTGGCGGGTCGCCGCCATCCACCTTCACGTTCTCGAAGCGAAGGTACTGCCCGTGGTCGGGGGAATCCCGGGCGATCATCACGCCTTGAATTTGGACCGGGCTGGCGCGATCCGGATGGAACCGGGCGGACACTAGGTTGGTGCCCGACCAGTTCTCCTCGTCCATAGCGTACGGCGAGTCTTCCGGGCGGGCAGCCGTCGGCTTATAGGTCGCCGCGACATAGATCGAGAACCCAATTACCGCTAGCACTACTGGGACGACGATGAAGCTGGTGAAGCGACCGCACATGAACGACAGTCCGTTCCCTGCGTCGCGAGGGACTTCGTGCTTGCACGGGTGACCTGGGGAGCGGACGCCGTCTTCGAATAAGGTATCGAGTTGTCGTTTTGAGGGCAGAAGATACGGCCCAGGCGAAGGGGCACATATTCAGAGGACGTGAGTCAACGCGGGGAACTCGATGTGAGTCAACGTACGCGCGCTCCTGCCCGGGATCACGGCAGACGGCAGGGTCTGCGCACGTCGCCCCCGCCGATGTGTGCACTGGGGGTTTTATTAGGACAGTGACGATAATGCAGGCGCGCGGGGGACCGATCGCGATGGCCCAGCGACCCCATGCGCTTAATGGTGCCCGTCGCCGCTCGGGTCCGTGAAGTGGAACTTCGTGGCACCCGTGACGGTCATGATGTAGTCGAAGATGGCGAACTGCCCGGCCGTCAAGGTACCAATCATGATGCATCGCGCGCCGAGGCCATTCACACACAGTTTCTTGAACCCGGTCTCCTTCGCCAAGTTCCACAGGCGGCTGCCGATGCTGCCTGTGCCTCCGGCACCCTCCTTGTTGACCAGCGACAGGAGCGTGTCGGCCGGGTGAGAGATAACGGCCGCCGCCACACCGGCGATAACGCCTGAGCCGAGGTTGACGGCTACGTTCTGCCCGTCGGTGCATTCCGTCGGCGTCTTGTTCTGCAGAAACGCTATCCGTCAGCACGGGACGCTCATGCACCGACGCGCCGAAACGGACCATGCCGACGTAGATCTTCTCGGCGGCCCAACCCTGGACGGCGAACTTCGCCATCGTGTACGGGATCTGCTTGAACAGAATCGGGCCGAACCCGCTGTAGAACCCCTTGATGACGCCCTCGTTCTTCAGGATCTTGGGGAACGCCGTCATCAAACCGGACGCGTACTTCGGGTTGGACACGAGCCGAATTCTGGTCGCCTGTGGAGGGGCGGACGGCAGTGAGCGCGCTGGACGACGACGACGACGACGGTTCGACTGATCATACCTCAAGCGGACATAGGAAGATGTCGGCAATGAATTCGGCGGCGGCGGCGGCGCCAAGGTAGATTGGGAAACGAAGGTTCCAGGAGCGCTCGACGCCGAGGGCGTCGGCGGCCTGCACCTTGAAGAATTCGACGCCGCCAAACTTGAACCACCCCTGGACGAAGTACCCGACGGCGGTCGGGCCCAGGCCAGTGGCCAGCGCCGATGCGCCTTCGTTCGCGACGACTTGCCGGAACGCTGCAATCATGCCCCGGTTGTACGTCTGCGGCTCGAGCTGGATCCGCGTCTTGACGACGTCGATCGGGCACATGGCGCCGTGCGTGATCCCGCAGCAGATGCCGCCGGACAGCGCGCCCTTGACGAAGTGCATGGCGCCGAACGGCCCCTGCTGGTCATGATGAGCGCCGCCCCCGCCCATTGTCGCGCGCCGCCGCCGGTCGATATCGGAATGCCGTCCGCGCCGGCGCGCCCCAAGCCAGATTTGCCCAGACCAAAAGATCGACGTTTCTCTCCATCGCCCGCAAAATCTTTCGCCCCTCCCGCGCTGAATTGTGCGGCGGCGCCCTCTCGGGTGGCCCACTCGCACCCCGCCCACACAGGCGGCGTGCTGTCCGGCGCGTCGCCGCGTACCCGGTCCGGAGCAGGTTCGCGGGGTTTCTTCTACGTGCGCCGCAGGCGCCCCATTGGAATAATAACCAGATACCTTTCGCGAATGCTTTTGCTGCGCTGCCGTTTACTGATTGCGGGCGGACGGGTCTGAACCTAATAATAGCGCAGGGTGATGATCCATTCGAGGATCAAACGATGACGTGCGGGGATGGGATCGCGGGCAGAGGATCGGAGACGCGGAGAGCGGGTTCCGGGACGATATCGTGGCGCAGGTGGTAGACGAGGGCGGCGGTCGCCGTGAAGAGGATGGCCAGGATCGCCGAGAAGACGGAGACGGCGGTGAACGACTGGACCGTGGTGTTCGCGAATTGGACGGCGGAAATCAGCCCGACCTGGCCCATTAGCGCGGACAACGCAACAATGGCGCCCATGGTGCAGTGTGCGCGAAACTCAGGCCGCACGACGAAGGTCGCCACGCCAAAGGCGACACCAATGACGAGGAACGATGTCCAGACGAGCGCGAACTGGAACCCGGCGGCCTTCATGATCGCACCGGCCGCCACCCATGACGAAATCGCGAACCCGGCCGCAAAGACTTGCAGCAGGCCAACCAGGCCAATCAAGGCGCGGACGTCGCCGCGTCCCGATGTCCACAACCCATACCAGCCCTGGCTCACGATGTTGCTCATCCTGCTCGCCCAACCTGTCGCATACACCAATGGCACGTCATCGTCGTCGCCCCGCCCATTCTAGACACTCGAGAACGCACTCGAACGACGGATCGACACGCAGAACGTCATTCCATTCTGGAATGTTGCTACGCAAGACTGGCGTGGTCATATCGCGCAAGCCGCAGCGAGCTTAAAACGTCACCTGCAATACACAGCAGGTAGTCGCCGTCGCACCGGCCGCAAAGCAAACCCGATCCGGCCGGGCAACAACACCACGGGAACACATTGGCGACTGCGTAGCCGGTGTAACGTAAAAGCCGGGGATGGCCGGTTAAGGCGGCGGCGCGGGGTGCGACTGGCGCGAACGCCGTCGCGGAGTCCGCAAGGGGACGCCCGCATCTTCCCGGGGGTTGCTGCATTGCGCAAGCGGTCAGTTTGCGATTGCGCTGATCGTCGTCGAGTGTCGTAGCCGTCGTCGTCGGTCTCGCATCGCCCCGCCATGCTGTCCCTGCGTCGATCCGTGCGCCACATGAGCCGCTCGTCCGGCATCGTCAAGTTCTTCAACGTCACGAAAGGGTTCGGGTTCATAACGCCGCACGACGGCGGCGACGACGTCTTCGTGCACCAGACGGCGATCCACGCCCAAGGGTTCCGGTCGCTGGCCGAAGGCGAGCAGGTTGAGTTCGAGGTCGAGAAAGGCGAGGACGGGCGGATCAGGGCGTCGAACGTCACCGGCCCGCTCGGCGAGTACGTGAAAGGCGTCCCGCGAGAGCAGCAGCAACAAATGTTCGGTGGTGGACGAGGTGGAGGCGGCGGTTTCGCTGGATCTGACCCGTTCGGCTCCGCTGGTGGTGCTGGCGGCATGGGCGGCGGCGGTGGCGGATTCGGCGGCCCTGGAGGTTTCGGCAGCCAGGACGGCGTAGGAGGTCCCGGCGGATTCGGTCCTTCAGGCATGGGTGGCGCCGGCGGTGGCCTGTTCGGTGGACCCAACCCTGGCACCGGGTCGTTCACAGGTCCCACCGGCAGCGGCGGCCCCAGCTTTGACCCGCACCAGGACGGCAATCACTGGTAATCGATGACGACCCGAAAGACAAACGCGCCCCATTAAATACACCTAGCAACGTGTGTTAATCCCAGATGTGTCTGTGTGTGTGTACTATCGGCATGACAGGGCTCGGAGCTGGTTGAATTCGGCAGCGTATCGGTCGCGTTTGTCCCGGCGCCCGAGGTGATGCCATACCAGGGCGAGGTAGTACGCGATCTCCATCTGACGGGGCGCGTCAGACCATTGCCGCGCAGCAGCGAGCACCTGAACCGCCCGGTCAAAGGCCGATGCCGATGACGCTTGCAGCGATAGGCGGATGTAGCATTTCGCCACGAGAATGAAGGCCCTGGCCTTGTCGTCAGGAGGCAGCTGCTCTAGAATATCGGGCATAGCGCCTTTCAGAAGTCGTAATGCGAGTTCAGGGGCGTCCATCGACAGGTGCACCATGGCGGTGTTGATGGCGCCAAGGAGGTTGAGCGTCAGTGATTGCATATGGGTCGCAATGCATCCGCATTGCAATAGGAAATGAACGTATTGGAGAGCGGCACGGGCACGATGATGGATGTGGATGCACATCAGACTCGCGCCAGCTTGAAGCGATAGTTCCCTCCGGCGATTGCACTGTTCCCGGAGAGAGTCGGCCACCGCCAGGGCATTACTGAAAGAGCGCGCGTCCAGCAGGTCTTCAACTCGACGCCGAACGCGACAGAAATCGGTCTCGAAGGGCGCCGATTTACTGCACGTTGCGTTCAGGCTGTGGACCTGCGTGTCCGTTGGTACTCGATTGCGTTGCCGATCCTGGTAAATGCTTTCCAGAGCCCGATTGGAAATGGCACGCCAGATTGCAGATCGGACACCGTCCTGTTTCGTTTGCACGAGGTAGTGTTCCGGATCGGCATGCGACAAGTTATCCAAACAGAGAAGGCTGCTGTGCAGCCGATCCCAAACGACCTTGAAATCTGTCAAAACCCAGCATTAGTGACCTCGGCGGGAGATAATGAGCGGAGGAAAGGGGACCTACCGACGTTACAAGCGTCACCTCCCTGAAGAAGGTGTGACGCTACATTGAGGAAGTTCTCAGCATCGAGACTTGCAATTGCCGCACGACTGACAAGGATGTCAGAGCAAAGTGGGTTCCGCAAGCATCACCGCGAAGACCTACTTCGGGTTATGGACACCATCAACGATGACCTGGTACACACTTCTCAGAAGCAGGCGAGTAGCCTTTTCCGATTGGCAGCTGTCCATTTCAATGGCGGACGCCATTGACAGTGCGCGAAGCAAACAATTCGAATCGTTGTACTGCAGCGCGATTCTGGTGCATTCGTTCAGGGCCTGTACCAACATTGGGTTTGGCTGTGCGGAAAGAGCGGGCAACCGCACCTACCTGCTTTGCAAGCAACGTGTTGTTGAAGGTATAGTGCAGCACAGAGAGGCTGAGAAGCGCATACTGGTTCTGCGGCGAAGACCCGCCGAGCAATCCGCTGCGATCAAAGAAACGGTGTAGGCTGGCAACCGCACCAGCAAATTCCTTGTGGTACATGCAGTTCAAGAACCGAAGATAGTGGATCTGAGGGATAGCATCAGCGCACCCTGCTGCCAACAAGTTGCCGATCATGTCCTCCGTGTCTCCATACGAGGCATGGCCAATCGACGCTACAAGGGCGATGTTTCAGTGCTCGGGGACGTCAACCGGACCAACCAAGCGCCTGCCTTGAATTGCAGCTATTTGCTCGTGAACGTACTGGGACAATAATCGGGTAGCCGGCTTTGGCTTGCCCGAATCTTGTGCGCAGAAGGCGACGAACTCGTCAAAGAGTCGAGCGACGCCCGAAAATGGAAGCAAATTGAACGCCAGCACAATCTCCCTGAGGAACACGCCGAACGGCGACGCCCGATGCTACATTAGCAAGCGTAAGACCAATGCGACGACTGGATGGACACAGTGCCACTGACGATCGGCGAGCTGTACTCGTTTTCCGACGTGCTGATGTTGATCGTCCGGTCAAAGTCGGCGAACAGGTCGACGATGTCGTCTGGGTACTGGACACCGCCAACGATGTCCGACAGGTATTCTTCGGCGTCGCTGAGACCTCGTCGAACTAGGCACTGCCGCAATTCCCCAAGCGACATCTCGTACGGGCCCGCGCTGCGCTGCGTCAGGTCCAGCAGCGCCCGCGCCAGCGAGCTGCCGGCCACCTCCGCATAGTGCATCACCAGCGTGCACAGGCACACGTTCAACGGCGAAACGCGCCGATCGAACGTCGCCGGTACCGGTTCGCCCAGCGGCACGATCGTCATTGTCATATCGTCGAAGCGACCCCAGACGCCCGCTGGCCGACCCGCAATATTGAATGCATTTTTACGGAGCGTGTTGTTCGACTGTTTGGAGGACAGGAGACCACAACCACAGTGCATCTGCAGCCCGACGCGCGCTGGGGAATGAGTCTACGATGTGCCATTGGCAGCCGTCTTCAAGGGGCAACCTTTGCCACAGATCCTCCAATTTGTGGTTCTTATCCTGAGTGCCACACATCCTTCCTGATAGTGTGTCGCTTGGCTGGTGCCCGACCTGGTCGTAGCAGAGAAACGTTTCTGCTACGCCGCCTGATATTCGCAGCACCGGGCCCGTAGTTGCCGGGCACCTCTGCTGAAATGTTCGGCGTCTATGGTTATCGTGTCCGTCGTCACCATCGAGGACCACCCAGTCACGACAGGCGCCTGATGATGGATCTGCATCCCGAGGTAGATTGATTGGCCAACTCGAGAACGGCGTTTGGAGGCCCGCCAGGCCAGCGATATGGGACGTATCGGCCACGAATACAGCAATGCGGTGCCCGGGATTCCTACGTCTCTGTCATTAGCGCCAATCTATAGATGACCGACTTTGACGGGCCCATGCGAAAAGGTTTAGATAGAATGACCAATTCACTGGCGACGAACCGGGGCTCGTGAACGTTCTTAAAGTCGGTCAGGTATCGATGGGCGCTAACGGCGGTCGTTGTTGGAATACGTGCGTGCCGTACTGAACGTAGCTGGGTTCGCAGATAAGGACAGCATGCGATGCGCAAAGTTGATTGTGTCCGGGTGGTTCTGAAGCATTGTGTCCAGTGTCCCTCACAGTGTGTCGTAGAGGCGGGTCAGGATCATCATCGTGTGTCGGCCGACAACAACGTGACATTTCGACTTGCATTTCAGAACGCCCGCGGTTGTTCTCGAATGTTCTCCTGGCCGCTGATGAACGCGTACAAGCGCAGGAAAGGGGAGTCAACCAAGAACAACCCGTACACCCCACTGGCGTGATCATCGAAGTACATACCCCTGACGACCTTAACGGGCATTTGCGGTACAACCAGCCACACCAACTAAAACAGTACAGTGTTTCGTACAGCACCCTGGCGGACCGCACCGGATGCATGCTGGGTCGTGTTGGGGAGGTACTGATAGACGTTCACCTCCTTCTGGTCATCGTCACAGATCAGGAATTTACGGTAACGCAGTGCAAGCCCACGCGGGAGCAGGCGATCTCGCCGCTGATCGAGATCGGACAGATCGTGTCCTGATCTCGCGACAATGGGTTCTACAGGCCGGAGACGTTGAACGGTCCGGCCATAGACGACCAACAACGCATTACGCGACCAAATACATACTTCAGGACACGGCTACGAATGCACAGCAAGACCCCAGACGCGAAAGCACGGCATCCACACGACGTCCACGCGCCACATGTCCGGTTTCGGATTGTTGCCGCCGTTCCTCACGAGCCGTGACGCGCGTATCGATCCGGCGCCTGAAGCGCTTCTCAGCCTACGGCGCGCTGATATCGCCGATGGCTGTCCGACACGGTCGACCGCGGGCGTGCCTTGTTGACACATCCGTGGTCGAAGGCCACCTTCCCGGGCCGTCGCACGCGTTCCAACGGTGCGGCGCCATGGGGATTTTTGGGGCGAAGGCCGCTGGCGTGGGCCGAGTACCCATTTTGTCGATGCAGTCGGCGTGATCCGTTGCCGACCGAATATGGCGGTTGACTGCGTCGTGCGCGTCGTCCAGCCGGACCGGCAACGGCAGCTGCTGTCGTTGTCCGGGTGCGCGACTGCACGGCAACTTCGCCAGCGGATCGCCCTGCGACTGGGCGTCGCGCCCGAGCTCGTCGCCGTGGTCCGATCCGGGTCGCTTCTCGACGACGACGCCGCACTGGCGTCGTTCCCGTCCGACGCGTCCGCGAATGTGCACGTTGTCGCGTTCGTTATCGATCCGGAGCGGCGGACGAGGGCTGCGGAAGCGGTCCGCATAGAGCCCTCGCTCGAAACGACCCCGTTGCAGAGGGCGTCTGGGCTTGCGCTGGAAGAGTCCAACGGCTACGTCGAAATTCCGTTCCATGAGGCGATCGCATTGCTGCACGGATCCGTTACGGCGGCCGCTCGCGAACCACTCGTTGCCATGGGGTTCCCCGAATCCCGTGTCGTCAAGGCCCTGCTCCTGAACAACCGCGACACGCAGGCCGCCATGGAATGGCTGCTCGATCATGAGGACGATCCCGACATCGACACGCCCCTCACACCACCCCAGATCACGCAACTGGTTGGCATCCTGTTCAACTCCCCTCGTAAGCCCTGCCTGTCGATCACCTCCCGACGATGCCTGACGTGGTCGTCAGGCGCGGGCGGCCGAAGACCTGACAGGCTAGCGATGGCCATAGCCCATGCTGTTCGGGCCCGCATATGTACCTATTCGATCACGAGAGACCGTTTCGTCCCGCAGCAGTTTCGGTGCTGTAGGACGTGCGGGTTAGTCGAAGGACGGGGCGTGTGCCTGTCGTGTGCAGCGGTCTGCCATGAAGGGCACGATCTGTCCGAGGTCGTGACATCGGATGCCTTCTACTGCGATTGCGGCAGTAATTCTGCACATCGATGTCGATGCCTGCGTAAGTCGTGTGCGATGCGTCGCGTCAGTCGTTGACACATTGTCAGCAGCTCCTCGCAGCGGGTCGGCGTCCCCCAGGGCGGAATCAAGAGAGCAGAACATCTTCTCGGCGCGCCAGCCGTTCATCGTTGTCGATGCATCAATGCTGCAAGACGTGATCTCCACGATTCGTCTTGCTCGTCCATTCTTGGATCGCCTGTCACCAGACCAAATGGATGTCCTCGTTGACCTTGCAACTCGGTGCGGCATGGCGTTAGCTCCGGTCTCTCTGGATCTGACAATGGGTTTAAAGGATATCGGCTCCCGATAGCAGTGCAGAAATATCGGATGTGGAATTCGCCGTCCTGACGCTTCTGCTTGATGTGATGGTCATTGCTCCTGCCCACGTAATCGGGCTGTTCGCCAGCGTCATCCGACATCGTTCAGGTGTGCCTCCTCCGAGCGTAATGTTTCGGTCCGAACGTTAACCATCACCGTCACCAGGCACTGAACGCATTCTGTCATCCCCCCTGGCATCATCGCTGATCCCTCGAATAACGTCGATCTGCATCGAAACGCAATCGGAGGCGGTGACGCAGATCGGTCTCGCGTTTGCTATCAACTTGACCGCGTGTGCTATTAAGCACAACTTTGCACAGTCGTTTGCCCTGTCGTCCTTTTCTCATGTAAGATTCGCATTTGTCTATTTCATAGCCCCGCTCATGTCAATGCATAGATGATGGGCATTTGCAAGCCATTAATTTGCGAAGGCGACGGGCTGGACTCGTTCTTTGCGATCGAGCTGATGGGCAATTACGCCCTAATGGCACCTCGAATGGGCGATGCGGATAAGCGCACGCTTTTGAGGGAGTTGCTGAACGCTTGTTTCATGCGCACAACGCAAGACGCTCTGATGATCAAGTTGTTGGTCGCTTTCGGGACTATGCTGGAGTTATGCCCTGGCATATATCGTTCACTACGACCACCGCCATCGGATGACCTGTTCTCCGTTCTGCTGTCTCGCTGGCACAACCTCATACCGATTATCATCCGCCTGCGGCAACTTGTCGGCTGACGTAATCGTGTATATTGCCAGCAATCTGTTATGTCACGGCCAGCTTTGCATCGTATCCATTCATACAGTAAAGTAGTATATATGATGGTGACTACTATCTGCCGGTCTGTGGGTCGGGAACGTATTGACTGCATAGGTAGCTGGCTGGTTCGATTGGCAAGGCTATATTCGCTCAAAGATTCAGAGGCGCAATTCCTTTCACGTTCTCAAAAGCTGCACGGATGGCCTTTCGCGTTGAACGGTCGGAAGGCTTATCGAAATACAATAAACCTTTACCGTCAACATAATCTTGAAATACGCCAATTTGCAAACGGTACTGCATTCCCAGTAGACCATCGATTAAGGGTGCGCCGGGTGCAGGAGCTGTCAGTACCGGGATCAAGCGGTGACGCAATAATAACGCGTCAGTCTCAGCATTCGTCGGCGGGGCAAACACGTGGCCCAGCCAATGGGTGAGAACAGGATCTGCCCACGCCGCGTCCAGTGCCGCAAATGCACTTTGGCGAACCGTCGGATGAACACGAATCCCCGGCGTGTACATTTCATGAATTAATTGCGGGTCAAGCAGGAACGATATTTGCTGAACAGGCTTAAAATGCATATTCACAAGGCTTGCGACCATCCGGCTATCGGAAACGGCTTCGATAACCCATTGTTTACCTGCGGCCGTGTTGACACGCTTGAAAAAGATGGCGCCCGCTGGCATCGGCAGGCGTCTGCGGTTATACAGGAATAAGGAGTTACACCCCGTATCATCAACCAACGTGAACGAGTCCGTCACCCGGTCGACCTTTACTTGAACGGGCAGTAAAGCCCGGCAGTCCTCGACAACAGATCCCATCGCCTCGTCATCGTCTCCGAAGACATCGCCGACTCGATCATGTACGTCATCGAGATCCTCATTCACGCGAAAGATTGCGCACGGTTTCTTCATGAGGTCCGACCGCATAACAAGTTGCCGAGCTTCTTTCACTGATGGTTTCTGGGAGAGGTACTTTCGCGCGAGAGCGCCGCCGTCGCTCACATAAAACGCCGTCCACATTCCTTTAGGGACATCGCCCAAGTCACAACTGTGCACCTCATTAATGATGCGTCGAATTTCACCGGGAACAGCGGGTTCTGGGTCAACTGGGTCAAGGGAATCGGGAACCAGTCCGGAAGGTAACGATAGCGTGCGGCCGGCTCCATTGTCATCATCGTCATCATCATCATCATCTGATTTCTGGTTCCGAAGCATTTGGACGACCGCGTTTCGTACCACGAAGAGAATAACGAACGACGCAACAAAGAGGAGGCAACCGATCGCAATTAGAACCAACCGGAGCACATCCGACGCAGGAAACGTGCCAGAATACAGGACCAGAACGAATCCCGCCATAAACGACAGGCACCACGCCGACGCAAATAGTCGGACAGAAAACTGTCACAAGGTTAATAACAGGGAATACTGTTCGCTGCAGCGATCCAACCCAGAAGGAATCGACGGCCGCGTGCTTCATCGCAACACACACGCCGTTGAACATTCAAGGACTCCGATCTACGCCCATTGTACAACTGTCCGGAAACCCCCGGTCAAGGCCGCCGGCCGCCGACGTCAACAAATACGGTACCCGTCACGATGTCACGCACGCGGCATGCCGAATGCGGAATGCCGCGCATAATATTTTCTGAGGTCACCTCAGCAGTCCGATTCATGCTTCGCCGCTCGACACGTATTGCCAACCAGGCGAACCATCGCGCGAATGTTCCGCCGCCACCGCCCACAGTAAAGAAGGTCACCAAGCAGAGGCAGCGTGCGTCACGCGCGAGAGTGTATGGCCCAGGCGTTCCAGTGGACGTCGTGTTCGGCGCCATCGCCGGTCCTGGTGCTATTGTCTACGAAAACGACGACGGGACCCCATACGATGCAGCGCTGTGTTACGTGGACATGACGAGTGACAAGGTCAAGAGACGGCAAACAACAAGGAGCATTGTTTAACATTGCCTTTAGTTCTACATTATCCAGATCGTGAACCAGGGAGGGAAATTCTACTTCTTCAATCGTTGGGGGCGTACTGGTACGAAAGGCCAGAACCAGGTGTCGGGGCCATTTTCCGCACCCGATGAGGCGGTGTCGCTGTTCGAGAAGAAGTTCCTGGACAAGACCGGGCACAATTGGAAAGAAGTCTGCGATCGGAAGGGTTTCGCGCAGATTCCCGGCAAGTACTGCCTGCTGGCATCCAACCCTGCGGCGGCCGTGGCAGCGTCCCGTCAAGGAGGCGTGCAGTGGCAGTATGAAGTTACGGATAATGTGGACGGCAAGGTTAACGGATGGTACAATTACGATGCCGAGGGCAACGATGTCGTCGAAGAGCTGCACGCCGCCCTGTACGGCAATCAGAACCTGAGTGCTATCCTCACCCATCGTATCGTCGCTAGCGGTGAATACCAATACGCCATCGACCTAGGAAACGGCACGCAGCGCAATACGACGACAGGCAAGGTACGAAACATTCGCCGCCTGGCCAGTCCATCGAACCACCACCCATGAATACGTCTCACGGAAGAAATACTTATATGCACTTCATCAAACTTCATGTTGCACCTATTCCAGTAGTACCAGGTAACGAAGGCGGTGCTGGCTCTCGTCATAGATGAGGTATTCGGAATGGTGGAACGAACTGTGGGAGAACGGGGTAACGCGTGGTGGGCCAGTATCGACAACAACGGTCTTGCCGTCGAGAGTCAACGTCGTGCTGCCCTGAGGATCGGGGTCCACACGCCCTTTGGCAACGACGGAGTCGAAACCAGCAGGCGGGTGTGTCAGCCAGGAGCTATCATGAACGATGTGATGTTCGCGACCTAGCGCAGCCTCCGCCAGGAACATGACTTTGGCGTGTTTCCCATTCCAGTTCGTTCCACGCGTATACATCCGGCTCTTCTCGTTCAATGACGCCAGGTACACGCCGCGCCCAACCCGTCCGCCCGAATGAGGCATGATTCGCAGCCCGCTTTTCATAATAGCGGCTACGACGGCGACCTCGGTGCCGTGCCACAGCAGTTTCCGGTTCGCGATCGCGTCATGGGCAGCGAAACGCCTGGCGTCATCTTGCCGGTCAATACGCCAGGCAGCGACAACCTTCCAGGGATTGCCGTTGACTTCAGCATAGGCACGTACCGTCTGATACTCGGGGCTCGTCTTCTGCAGGAGTGACAGCTTTGCTCCAAGTTTGCGGTACAGGGTATCCGTTGGATGTAGCGATCCCCTTGTCGTCGATTCAAGTATGTTGTTAGCCAGACTGATGTCACTGAGAACCGCCATGAGGTCATAGAGCTTCTGCAGGGAGTCCCTCGTGTCGATTACAGGAGGGCGCTGCCGGCCGAACGAATGCGGAATAATCGTGAAGAACCTGGAAGACAGCTGAACGAGCTCATTTCGGTCTTCGGAACCGGTCGTTACAGCTTCGATCTGTTCCAGGACAGCGTGCCCAGCATCAATCTGCGACTGACGAAGTTTGCCCAGCGGCAGCTTGGCCACATCCACATCCAGGTTTTTCATCGCTGTCTTGAACATGTCCCGGTCAAACACCATTTCGATGAGATCGCGTGTCAGGTCGTCGAGTTCGCTGGCCGCAAGTGGCGCCGATTTCGACGCTGGTTCAGCAGATGGTGGCGCATTAGGATCGATCTGGATGAGATCGTATTTACCAGGACGATTAACGAAAGCATCTCGGTCACGCCAGTTGTTGCCCGTTTTCGATTCGAAGATCCTGCCGAATTCCATTTCGGCCGTCGCGCGATCTTTCTGGACAGCGACCTTGGTCTGGCCCGCTTCACCGACACGGCCCCAGTGGGTGCCGACGTAATACTTGCCGCCGTCCTGGAACAATTGCAGTCTGTAGAATTTGTTGTTGTTCGCGGCGATGTTTGTCTGGTTCAGGGTAGCAAAGAACGGAGCGACGATCGTCCCCGTCGTATGGCCAAACATTTGGTCGACTTCAGGGACGGGTTGCGAAGTTACGGATGTTGGTGCAACCAACGTCTTCGCTGGGGCAGTTTCGCCGGCGTTGGTAGCCGGCGCCTTCCTCTTCCTACCCGGCATGGACGACGATTCTTTCTGCGGTCCGAACGAATGGCCCCCCTCGAGTCCCAGACTTCAGGGGTGGGTGGTCAAGAATAGCTGCAGCAACGTGACTTTAAAAACAGGATCGATCAGGCGCCGCCCCAAGCATGGTTTACTGCGAATTGTGACATGGATGACATTGTCAAAGCGACATCGTCGAGGTGGACAGACGGACCACTTGTCGTTGTCGGTACGCGTCGTAACTTTTCGTCCCTTCCAACCCGCAGTGCCGTATTCACTAGTTTGCGAATCACCAGCCCTGGTGCGTTCATTGGCTGCACTGGCGGTTGCAGCTCCACGGAGTGCGCGTCATGCTGGACAACCTCGACGACATTCTCGTTGCCATCCGCACACCGGCCCAGTGTCGTCAGGCCTGCGCCAGCGTGCGCGATCTATCGGCCACCGAATCCGTTGACGAGCGACGTCGCCTGTCGGCGTGCATCGACCCGCTGATCGACGTTGCCATCGGCGCTGGAGACGCACGGCGCCCTGCGGCTCAGGCGCTCGTTAACCTCGCCCAAAACATTCCCGAACATGCCGAGGTCGTGTTCCGCCGATTGCTCGACGCGAATGTGTTTACCGATGATACCGCTCCGTCTGCGGTTCGTGCATTGCTGTTCAGCTGCATCCGATGCAGTACCTCGTGTATCGACCTGCTGCTGACGGCGGACGCTGGTCGTGCCGCGATGAACGTTGTCCTGACTGTTGACACTGACGCCGAACTCCAGTGGGCCATGCTTTCTGTCCAATGTATAACTCGTGCGGGTCATGCGGGACGTCTCCCACCTGCTCGTGTCGCCGTCGAAGTCATCGACCAGCTCATCGAGGACGACGCCTCATCCCTGTCCCGGGACGCGATTCGAGGCATCTCCGATTTCGTTGTTGCGCTTTTAACGGACTGGCACGACGCTTTCGGGGCTCGACTGCTGGGGAGGACCGGCGATATTGATGAGGACGACCTGGATCGACTGTATGCCGGGTTGGACCTGGCGAACACGTTCGTGATCTGCCGGACGTGCTTGGGAATCATTCCAGGCCGGAATGTGGCCGACGTGGCGTTGTCGTTGCTGGCCGCATGCGGCAATGATGATGGACCCAAGCCAAGGAGGCGACCGGATGACGACGAGCAGAGGTCGCCAATGTCGATGAAATGCACTCTGGTACGTCTGCTGGCAAACCTGTGTGCGGTCGATGGGGATGCTCGAACGCGGGTTGGCGAAGATGACGCTCTGATGCTTCTGCTGAATCAGGTGAGGGCACTGCATCTCGCATTGTGGATTGTGTAGGTTGACGTCGTTTGTCATGTAGTGTAAGATTGACGACGAGAACCCGTTTATGCGGGAATGGGTTGTGGTCGCGATTCGGCACCTGACAGACGGCAACCCGGACGTCCAGCATCGAATCGCAGCCATTCAACCGACGTCATTGAATACATTCTTCGAGAGCAAGATGCTGCCTTGAATGGAGTACCCACTGACAATGCGGCCTCGGAACTTCTACAACGACAATCAGGCAGGTCCAGGTCTGCGAAACCACGACTGCGACGCTACTGCAGAGGTCTGGTCTATTATTAGTTCCGGTCCTGACGGGCGACGGCCTGCGTCTGCAGCGGCGAGTCCGCCATTGCACGATATCGTTCTGGACATCGCCTGCTGTCCGGTTTGGGTGCATTTGCCAGCGACGACGATGACATTGTGGCATACTTCTTCAACGTGGACGAATTCGTCCAGGGCCAGTCGTACGATGCCGATGCCGTCATGCTGACTTGGCCGTCCGACGGTGGCGTCAACGCGACCGACGACAATCTACACGGGCACGCGGATCCCGCAGATGACGTTGGATACGACCTCGTTTCCAACCTTTCGACGGATTCGCTGCGTTTCGTTAAGCTTTCCGAAATCAACCCAGTCTTCGCAACGCCGGATCCAGTGGCATCTTCGACCCTGGCAGAGGTGTCCGGTTATATGAGCCCAAGTACGACTGCGTCTGGTGCAGCGATGCCCGATACTCAGCGTCGATTCAAATGTTCATTATGTAAGGCGCCTTTCGAACAGATGTCCCACCTCAAAAGGCACACGCGATATTCTTGTCCTCAGGCCAAAGAAGTGATCAGTACTCCTTGTCCAGTACGCTCGAAAAGCTTTTGCCGCCCTGACTACGTTCTCAGGCACATCCGGCGTGTGCATGAACGGCGTCGGCTTGTTGCATGCCATATCTGCAAGAGGGTTTTCAGTCGTCGGTCTGCTCTGGATGCCCATACTGAGAAGGCACACACGAAGCATAGGAGCCTTTCCCTGCTATATGCCACTGATATCGTAAAGAAGTAAAGATATCCTTGGTCATAGAACTGAGGGTTTGGGTGGCTTGAACGTGTCCTCGTATTAACCTACTCTAAGCCGAACAGCTTATCGTTCTTTGCAATCCGCATTGCCTCGCTGTTGCTGATGTCGGGTAGCCAGTCGCAGGAGGTTGAATCTCGATAGCGTTGGAATGTTCGCTACTAGTTGGACGCAATATGCATGGCGGGTGTAGAGCTGAATGACGAAATCAGGTCGTCGATGCTGACAATGACGATAGGCAGACGCTGTAGAAATGCCCATATGATTGTCGGCTCAAGACGAGCATGGCCGTAATCTGCTCATCATCGAGAGACAGAACGGGATGGCTGGCATGCTACACAATAATATGGCCAAGAGCGAATGACTTCATGAGACATGGACCGCTGCAAAGCACCTGTTAATAAGCGTCATCAGGGCGAGGAGTAAGGCTTGGCACTTGCCCCAGCAAGATATTGAACGCTTGGACTGGTCACAAGCGCGAATTACCACCATGTCAGCATCAATTAGGTATTTGTTTCGCGGCGACCGCCTGCCTCCACCAGATTCGGATCCTCCATTGTGTTCGAACCTTTGTCAATAGCCGATGGCTTTCGTTTCGTGGTCTAGCGTACAGACTGCGGTTTCCTGGTCTGGCTGGCCCCCAGGGGGCCAGTGGCGATTGTCCTTTCCGTGCAGGTGGCACCAGCTGAGACCTTGACATCGATTATACACGGTCAACGGCTTCGCTGCTGCGAAGGAGTGGCAACCTCGTCCCGGGTTGTGGGATCACGGGCAGCGTTGGCGCGTGCCGCAGCGCGTCAGATGGAAAGGCATTACTGGCAAGCACGTTCATTACGATTGACGTATACGTTGTTTATTGGTTGTGTGCAGTCAACGATCGTAGGACCCATTCGCGACCGGCGGCGGCGTCTTGTATGAGTTCCTGGGAGCACCGGTCGTACCGGGCGAAGCACCTGGCGCCCGTGTCCGGGTCTCTGGACAGAACCGTCGGCCAGTAGGAGAACCCGCTGTTGGACAGGATGTTGCACGACGATTCCGATAGCAGCATGAACTCGGCCCATGCATTGAGCGTACCAGAAAGATGGTCTCCTTGTGGCTTATCAATGTGGAATGGCGGCACCGAATCCGTCACGGATCCAGGCACCGCCTTCAGAAACAGTTGCTTGGCATCGTCGTCGTCGCAGGCAAGGAAGACCGGATGATCCCCAATGACTCTCGACACATTCTTGACACACTCAGCGAACTTGTCGATGTCAGATTCTCTGTGCCGAACGGGATCGCCCAATTGCTTCCCGACCTGAACAGGCATCCCGTTACTCATGGGACACGAAATGACGCACCGCGTACCCTGATGTGAACACCAATGAATGGGGATTGTTCAGATAGCCCAGTACGCTCTCGTTTGCGTTGAATAGCTAGTCGTAATCCGGGACTGGGAACCATCAATGCCGGGAATGCCCATGCGAACAGCATTTCGCGTTCTCGTTGCCGGCAGGACCCGGTTCCAGGGACGCCTGCTCCTTCGAACGCCTTTTGGTAGTCGTGTGTATTCAGAATATCGCACCAGGCGATCCGGTTGATGTTCAGAACGATAGCCTGCCTGAGCGATGATCAGCCAGAACGAATCGCGTTGCCCATAGGCCAAGCGTACCATTGGTCAAATTCGGGGCTAAGCAGTTGCAGAATCGAAGGGTTCAGATGATCCATGGAGTCAATGGAGACTTTGGAAATCGGCTCGATAATGTCGGCCCGGTACCGCCAGTCAAATGTAGTAGGGTGCATGACGGTATCGAAAGGGATTGGGGCGTCCATGTCGATCATCATGGCACGACCCGTTGCAATGGCCAGGTAAAACGTCGCCATGATGCCTCGTAGGCGATCCCCGATACCTCCGCACAGGTCGCCACGTCGGCACCGATACACGATGTACTTTGTGTCCTTCGTCCGTGGCGTGCCATGCCGAGTGGCATATGACACGATCCAGGCCGGGTGTCCTCGCACGGAGGCGAGCTTTAATGGCGGCGAAGCACGAGATCCACTAGACGTGCTCATCAGCAGGAACGCGAAAAGCAGCGCCTGCACGGCGATGACGAGCAGGCAAAGCAGGGGACACCATCTCATCGGTGTGACTGTGGGAGGTTGCGCCGCCCCGCTGCTCCTGGTCCAAGCTCCTGAGCTTCGGCTGAACTAAAGAAACGTCGGGCTGGCTGCCAGTCTCTGCCGGCCTATATCCGCGGAGATTCCCGGTGCCTGCAGTCGCGGAATTCGCCCACAGTCTCGGAGTTTCCCGTGCAGCTGAGACGCGTTCGGCAATAACCGTGCCAGTTTCGGGCGACTCTGGAGGCCGAGTTGATGACGTTCGCCGACAGTTTATACGGACCCTATGAGTGTTAAAGGTATCTCGGCTGATCGAACCGTTCATCTGTCGATGATGGCCCAGCGGACGGCCTTCCAGATAGTTCGCAGCAGGATATAGGCAACGGCAGGTTCCCGATAGATGCCGATGGCGGTTGTCGTCCACCCGTACGTCGTGTAAAAAAATGAGCCCCAGCTCCAGAGGCGGGACAGCGTTCCACCACCGCGTATGTCGACGAATGCCGATGTCAGCATGCCTTGCAGACTTCGCGCGGGGACATTCCGTGTCTGGGGCAATTTGGCGAGCGACGCGGCAATGAATTCGGCCATGGCCTCGACGGCGTCCGCCTTGTCGACAACGACGAACGCTTCGTCGTCAAACGGCGCGGACATCAAATCCGTCCAGCCATCGCCGGCACGCGCGCGATCCTTCGCCCGCTCCATCGTCGACAGGAACGCGTCGGATTCCACATGGGCGTGCAGGTCGGATATGGCGACGTCAACGCCCGACTCGGGCATGTCGAGGACCGACGCCGCCAGTCACCAACGGCGATGAACGAACTACCGCCGGTCGCCCTTCCCAAAAACAGTCTGACCACTGGTGAGTGGTGACGGTCATCCGCGCAGTCGCACGCCGCGACGCTGCGACAAACTCCGCCCGCCGTGCCCCGGCGGCGAACCTCCGAACCGACGGATGCCCCGCTCCCCCCAGCATACGGTGCCCAGGTAGGCCCCGAACGCAACGATGATCGGGCCGGTTGTATGAATAAGTTAGGCGGCTGGGATATGGGATCAGTCACATGAACAGGATACAGATCAGCAGGGCCGCGCCTAACAGCAGGAAGGCGCGCGACAGCAGGTCACGGGCGGGATCGTATGGCTCGTTGCGACCAGCCGGCTGGTTATTGGCACCGGCACCGTCGCCAAAATTCTGCAACTGATGTCAGACGTGGATGCAAGGAGAGACCACCGAACACGGACAGCACCATCTGAAAACCGAATAGGCCCGGAAAGAACGTGAGCCCGCCATTTGTGTTGCCGCCCGTTGTGAAATCGGTATGGAAGATGTCGGAGAACGCGGGCATGGCGCGTCGTCTAGGGCGTGGCTCTTCGCGAGGTCGGGTGGGTCGCTCAGGGATTGTCGGGTCATCCCTCGGATCCTCTCTTGACGACGAACCCCGCCCGAAGAAGGGCACGACGTTCTCACGCGTCACACCCGCCCTACATACCGGGCACGTTGTCTGGTTTGATTCTAACCACTATCCGATAACACGAATCAATCCCTGTTTTACAATCCCTGCCAGGAATCGTCCTAACCTGATGCAGGCACGGCCAGCAATACATATGGCCGCATAACGTCTACGGGACAGTAACGTCAGCCATGGCCATGGGCGAGTCAGAAAGAGGGCAATCGTACAATAACGGGCTTCTTGGCGACATCCCAGCAGATGTTACAGTCCAGTGGGGACCCGCCATCGTCCTTCTTCTTCTGCTTGTCGTCGTCACTCATTCAGGGGCGGCGACGTCGGCCGCGCCTTCGCGTGCCACGGCGTTCCGCACAATGTCTGAGGAGGCGGTCCTGATTGTGAGTCGACACTCGACCACGCCTCTGGCCCTGACAGCGCAGACGGGTCATTGATACCCTCACCGCCATTGAATGCTCATTTTATTGACAGCATCTGCAGGTTCGTGTGGTATGCAAGGATGGCCGGCGTTTACAGTGACAGACCGCTGTACTGACGCCTGCTGCAGAGGTTTTGCCACATGAGCTTTCGAAAGTCGACGGACATCTGCTGTTCTGGACGCTCGGGCGACGATATTGCGATGGACCATAAGCGCGAGCGTCAGGGCGATAATTGAGTCCAAGACCTTCTGGATCTGTCGAAATGCTGACAACCCAGCCAGCATGTTCATCTGGTCCATCGTGTTCATGACCTGGTTGATGGCCGAGGATCCGAATGACAGCAATGCAAGGTAGAGCGTTTTCAAGCTCTCTTTCTTCCCCGTTGACCTCTTGAATTCCACGAACCCTGTAAAGGCGTAAATAAAGATAACCGCCATACCGACGACAACGACGGTCATTGGCAGTGTCACTGCTATGCCGGAATATCCTGAGGAACTTTGGGGAGTTCCAATGCGAACCAGATAGCATGCGTATTCGTCATATGACATCGTTCCCGTCAGTCTGGCTCGTACTGCGAGGTAGGTAGTCGTCGCGGCAGTCCCGTCCACCAATATGATCAGCACGACCGCCTTTAGGACGGTCTGCGTGCCAGGACGCATCTGATAGAAGGAGAAAATGACACGATTATTGAAGAGCAGGACCTGGGAACCGAGATCTATTGCAGTTCGGTTAGATGAAGCCGCGAACGATGAGCAGTGTCGTCGTACACAATGTGCCGACGGCATTGTAGAATATGTCGCACCCGGAGGGAATAAAAGGCAGAGGCGCTGATAGAAGGCAGACGACAGCAGCGACAACATTCAACACCGCCAGCCTGACACTGACGGCGTGATCGTACTGTTTGAATCGTAGGCAGATATATGAATAGTACACCAACAGGAATATAAACATCAAGACACACAGCAGGTTTCCAACGTCGTGGGCTTCCACGCCATCCATCGCGCACGAGCTCCGGTACAGCAGCAGCTGATCGATATATAGTACAATATGTCTGAGGATCGATGTGAGTACACTGTCTTAACATCGAGCGTTGAAGTTGACGAAAGCAGACTAAAATGCTTTACTAAATTCGAATGTTGTGCAGCGGAGTCTTCGAAAGAGCATGTCCCCTGAGGCGCGCGCGCGACTACAGGTGTGTGAATCGCAAAGCGCATCGTTTACAGAATAGATTCCACAGCGGCGTCCTCTGACGTTACGGATCGAACCTGCGTCACCTGCTGACGATGCCTCGACTGAGCAGATTCTGTAGAGCGGATGCGAGAGGACCGGGTTGCGGCGATATTCCGGTGAACCATGACGGCCAACGTCAGAGCGATAACCGAGTCCAGGACCTCTTGAGCTTTACGCGCAGCCGACAGGCCTGTCAGCATGTTCATCTGGTCCATTGCGTTCATGGCTTGGTTGATGGCTGACGACCCGAATGAGAACAGCGCCAGATGGATCGTCGCCAGGTGCTGTTTCCTCGCTGTTGGTGTCCTCTTGAACTCCATGATGCCAATCACTGCGTAAATGAAGACGACACCCATGCCAACAGCAACAACAACCATTGAGACTGTGACCGCAATGCGGGAGTATCCCGAGAGGCTTTGGGCGCTTCCATTGCGAATCAAATAGCACGAGTATTCTCCAGGTGTCATCACGCCCACCAAGTTTGTCCGCATCCCGAGGTATGCCGTTGTCGTCGCCGATCCTGCAACCAATATCGCCAGCACGATCGTCTTCAGCACGGCTTGCGTATTGAGGTCCATCTGATAAAACGAGAAGATGACACGGTTACTGAACAGTAGTAATTGGGAGCCGAGATCTGTGAACGTATCTGTCAGACAGTCAAAACGCGTTCCATAAACGTTGCCAACCCACAGAGAGTCCCAGCGGCATTGTAGAAGATTTCGCAGCCATTCTTGATGAACGGTAGAGGTGCCGACAGCAGGTAAATGACCGCGGACACGATATTCAACACGGCCAGCCTGACGTTCGTTGCGTGGTCGTACTGCCTGATTCGGAGGCAAATGTACGAGTAGTACGCCAGTAGGAACAGAAACGTCAAGACACACAGTAGGTTACCAACGTCCCGGGCTTCCATATCCATAGTAGCGCCACTTCGCACGAGGTGACTGAGCAGCGGATCGGTACGCCTACCAATTGCACGTGACACTCTACAACTGGGGGTCCGAATATGATCACGACAGCAGTTAGTCGGGCAAGCCCGCGCCATCATCGGGTCAGAAGACACGTATACTTCCAGGTCGCAAGCTCCGTAGCTTCGAACCAGGTAAAGCTCGGTAAGCAAATTGGTGTCCTGGAACTGTCAGGGCGAAGTCAGCAGCGCCACGAAGCATCACCGGCACTTGGACGCAGTCCGCGCCTGCCTAATTTTAGACTATACACCGTGGCGGATGCCGGTTTCTCTCGCCGCCGCCTCCGCTTCGTGCCAGTGTAGCATTGTCCAGTATCGCGTCATGCCGATACTGGTTCGAGAGGGGGATGCTTCCCTTGCTAACTTTGTGTTCGACCAATCCAGTTGTATGCGTATCATGTCGATGGTCGTCAGCGCTGCCCAGATCGCGTATATGGCTATTGAGGTTCTGGGGTTCGAGGTCTCTAAAACGGCCCTCGTCGTCGCTTCGATATCCGCCTTCACCATCCTGTTTGCTGTCCGATCATCCCCAATCGCAGACCTACTTTTGACGGTCGTGATCTTGGCAACGTACGCTCTCGTACTGCACTTCCTCCGTCACTCTCCCACTCCATCATGGCTTCCGGTTGCTGTGATCTTTGCCGTTTGGCGTTCCGTCGAGTTCGCAATCCAGTTGTTGGTTAGTAGCATTTTCGCGGAGGCGCAGGACAGGGACAACGCCATCGATGCGGAAGCTGAAGCATCCGCCGAGCGCAGAATAGCCGCTAGCGTACCGCTGACCACGTTTGCCGAGCTAGCAACGCGACACGACCAATGCCCAATCTGCATTGCGGCCTTCGACGATACCCACTCAGTCCGGCGCCTACCCTGCGAGCACGTCTTCCACGCGGCATGCCTTGACCCCTGGATGAAGGCGCATGACGATGCGAAATGTCCCGTTTGCAGACGTGGCATCTTTCGAAGCGCGTAGTGATACATCAGCGGTTTTACTCGATTGCCAAGGGTGAGCGAGTGGGTGCCACAGTTTGATTCTTCCCGACCGCCTTGTGAGGCCCGTCGTCCGACGACGGCCCGTCTGCATTGTTGTGAACCACTCCGCTCAGGCGACCTCATCGTCTTTCTGGTAAGGTAAGTACTGCCGCCCGTGTCACCTTGCTTTGAGTGCGGCCACCTCCGGGACGTAAACGATCGGCTCTCTACGACTTAGGGCATCTTTAGTATTGTCTGGCCTAAGTTGCTCTGCCGCGCCTCTCGCCGTTGCCGTTGCTGTCCGGGTCGTCGTTGTCGTCCGGAATCCGGAGCACGATCGACAGGTCCGTCGTCGCCTCCGTCCTCATCATCATCCTCGCCGCGATCATCACTGCGATTGTCACATTCATCGCCAGCCACAGGTCTGGTGCATTTGTCTCGTCGGCTGCGAACTTGTTTCACGCCCGCAAGACACTTGCTAGAAGAATCGGCTGGTCTAGCTGTTCCAACGGCGTGTCGTCGTCGGCACCGGGTTGGTCTTCATGTCTAATTCGGTTGAGCGGAAACTGGGCCTGCAAACCGATCCGGGCGGTCCGAGCTGCGATATTGCGGTGGACCATCACGGCCAACGTCAGCGCGATGATGGAGTCCAGAATCGCCTGAGCCTTCCGAAGAGCGGAGAGGCCGGTCAGCATGTTCATCTGGTCTAGTGTGTTCATGACCTGGCTGACCCCGGAAGATCCGAACGACAGCAGCGCGAGCTTGAGCGTCGTTAACCGCTCCTCCTTGCCTGCCGCCCTCTTAAACTCCAGGTACCCGTTCAATGCGAATGCGAAAATGACGACCATGCCGACAACCTCGACGGCCATGGACACGGTGATCACCATGCCCAAGTGCCCAGAGGGACTACGAGGGCTCCCATCGCGGATTAAATAGCACGCGCTCTCGCCACTTGCCATCGCGCCAACCATCTCGGCCCCAGACAGAAAGTAGACAGCGGATGTCACCGCTCCGACACCCAGCATCACGAGCACGGCCACCTTCAGGGTATTCTGCGCCTTCGGATTCATCTGGTAGAACGAGAAGATGACGCGGTTACCGAAGATCATGATCTGGGAACTGATATCTGTTGGAGACCGGCGGTCAGACGACATACAAACGATCTGGACCGTCGTCCTACATAGACCGGCAACAGCGTCGTAAAAGACGGCGCATCCATCCTTGAAGAGAGGCAGAGGCGCCGACAACAAGTAGATGACGGCGGCAGCGACGTTGAGCAGAGCCAGCCGGACGTCGGTCGCGTGATCATACTGCTTGAATCGTAGGCAGATGTGTGAGTAGTACCCAAGTACGAACAGGAACGTCAAGGTAGTCAACGCGTTTCCTACAGTGTATGCCTCCACATCCATGGCTGTGAGGGCGTCAATTCCCTAGCTGCCGATCGATGAAGTGTTCAGATCGACGTAGATACCGATATATCGCTTGTCGGTGAGATCCGACCCGAATATCCAAACTGGGCGCCCATCAGAAGGTATCCTTTCCTGAATCAAGGATCCTGGGCAATATCGCGGTTCTATATCTTCTGCTCACTCTCTGTCCGACCCATTGAAAAGGCGGTATGGACGTCCCATTGAAGTGTACCAGGATGAACTATACTGCCTCCTACGAACCAGGTTCGTTGTCGCCCTACTTCGATCGATAACAGCGTTGTAAAAGACGTCGCACCCGTCCATGATGAACGGCAGACGTAGCGATAGCAGGTAGACCACGGCGACGGTGACGTTCGCTGTCGACAGCATGACGTTGGTCGCGTCGGTAAGCAGATACACGGGCAGTATGCCAGGAGGAGCAAGAACGCCAAAGCACTCAAGCGGCTGTAGACGCCGTATGCCTCCACGCCCGTAAATCGAAGACCGAGTCTGCAGGAATCAGGGCCAGGGCCTGAGCCGAATGACACCCGGGTAGCCGCTCGCAGTGTGTGTGTGTGGTTTATTGAACGAGGTCGGCGCTGCCGTCTGGATGTGAAGTTGTATGTGTGCTCAATGGTTCCGGCATGGGACCGCTTGCTGGTAATTCGCCGACATCTACTCAGGGCGGGCTGGCGCGAGTGCACCCTGCTGTTCCGATGATGACACGGCGTATTTGGCCTGGGGGTTGTGGTTCGGTCGAACGGTGTTGGCCGTCGTGATGCTCTGGCGACCCGATTCACGCTGTAGTGACGTTTCGCCGGTCGCGGCGGAACGAACCCGGGCCGCTCGGGCGGCGATCTTGCGGTGGACCACCAACGCCAACGACAGGGCGATGACGCTGTCCAGCACCTCTTGCACTTTACGAACAGCGGACAGGCCCACCAGCATGTTCATCTGGTCCATGGTGTTCATGCACATGTTGATTGCAGACGACCCGAACGACAGCAGCACGAGGTATAGCGTCGTCAGGCTCTCCTTCCTCGCGGACACCCGTTTGAACTGAAGGAACCCTATCAGCGCGTACGCGAAGATGACCGCCATGCCGGCAACGATGGCGATCATGGACGCAGTGACCGCCAGGTCTGACGCCGCTGAGTGACTCTGCGCGCTCCCATTGCGAACCAGGTAGCATGCGTACTCGCCGGACGTCATCGTGCCCATCATTTCGGTCCCCAGGGCCAGGTAGGCTGTGGTCGTGACCGACCCGACGGTCAGGATGCTGAGCAGGACCGCCTTGAGGACCGCCTGCGCCGTGCGGTTCATCTGGTAGAACGAGAAGATGACGCGGTTGTTGAAGAGCAGGATCTGGGATCCGAGGTCTGCGATCACAGTGGCCAGTCAGCGATGGGCGTCGGGCGGCGCGCCGCTGAGACATACATAGAGTGGCGACTGCGTTGTAGAAGACATCGCAGCCGCCCGGGATGAACGGGAGCGGCGCCGACAGCAGGTAAATGACGGCGGCGGCGATGTTCAGCACCGCCAGCCGCACATTCGTCGCATGGTCGTACTGCTTGAACCGGAGGCAAATGAACGAGTAGTACCCGAGCAGGAACCAGAACGTGAGGGCGCTGAGCAGGTTACCAGCGTCGTGCGCTTCGAAGCCCATAGCGCGCGCCGGCCGGGCACCTCCAAATGGATAGCCCCAGATTACAGATCGATGGAAGTACCACGGGTTAAAGGAAGTGCCTGTTTATCGGGACGTCCGAGGCCCTCAAGTGTCGGGCACGTCGACCGCGAACCACACCACAGGCAGGACGAGTCCAGTGGGACGCAGGTCGATGCAGGTTTATAGGCGGCAGATGTAGGAACCGGAACGCGTGACGTACCGCACCCACCTGTACGGGTTGTACGACTTGTGCTGGTCGGAGATACGCAGGTACCGAACCTGGAGCCCGGACGCGCTGTACATTGGGATTTCGAACTCGACGCTGATCGGGCCGATCTCTTTCCGGACCGAGTCGGAGTGGGACGACGCGAGAACGATCTGGTGGAGCAACGGGAGCGGTTAGCAGCCGCGCGGACGACAAAGGGACACGACTCGTTGCCAGACCTTTGTCCGCAGACAGTGCTCCTTGCCGCCTGGGAACTTCTTGATCCTCCACAACAGCTTATGCTCTTTGGCGATGTACTCGTTGGCTTGCCCAACTGCCCCCATATCCATGTCACATGACACGCTGGCGGGCCAGTCAGAAACGAAACTCGGGTACGCACGTTAGTTGGCATTACCTTGACGTCGCTTTAGGCATGGGGACCGATACGACGACGTTGGCGCCATAGTTGGATTCGGGGACGTCGGCGCGGATCTTGATAATCAACTCGCACTTGAACGCAGTGGGCATTTCAAAGAACGGGAAGACGCGGAAAGGGACACGGAAATTCCCAGCCATTCGATAGTTCATGACGCCGAACTCGCCATCGGGCGGGATGAATCGCAGCGAGCGATGCGCGTCAAAGTCGTCTGTCCTGACGCACTCGTGGAAGTTGCAGTCGTCCAGCACGATCGACCCGTAATTGCTGCCGGACGCAGACGAGCCGATCACGAGTTCCTCGTTCAGTGCCAGCTTGAGCTCGGGGTTACCAGACAGGTAACTCTTCATCTGGATCGTCCCGTCTATCTCCGATCGGATTGCGGTTCCCTGAGGGGGCGTTGGTCAATTCGGGACAATGCAGAGAAGCCTGCAGATCGTATCGCATACGTCGCTGTTGAACGTCACGTGGATGCGCTCGAAAATGTCGACAAAGATTTCGTTGCGGCGCTTCGCACCCGACCCGGCCAACGTGATCGGCTTGTCAACGGCGTTGCTTGGCACAGTCTTCGGGTTCATGTCGGGAAGCTTGAATCCGCCGAGAATGTTGCCCGCAATGTTGGCGCCGATCGAGGATGCGCCATCGCGCCGACGCACGACAACGGGTTCGTTGAACACGTACGCCTATCGTGGCATCTCGGCGTCAATATGGGGGGTTTCAATGAAGTCGCACATTTCACCTTGAGCAATTCGGTGGATGTGTCCTGTGGGAAGCCAAAGTCGATCATCTCATCCAGGAGCTCGTAAATGAGGACGAAATTCTGACGAATGGCCTCCTCTGAGAGGACGCCGCAGTAGTCTTTGAACACGCGGGCAATGCGGCTGATGACCTCCAGGACGAACGACCCAGACGTGTTCGAACGCGTCGTGGCGACGAAATACAACCCGTTCTGCAGCAGGTACATGTAATGCACATCGTCGATCGAGAAGATCGGCGGCGCTTCCTGCGGCTCGCCGCGCCAGAACTTGACCTCGTGGAAGAACAGGTCGGCGGTGCCCTTGGCGACGTCGCCCCGGACTGTACGCCACCCGCACGTCAGCACACACCGGGCACGCGCAGCCGAGCCCAATCACTGACAGTCGCGAGAAATGATGGTGTCACCTCGCGGCGACAGCACGTAGAACTGCGAGATCATTCAACGGAACCCCTTCTATCGGGACTTTGGGGCTGTGTGCCGATTGGCGAATCGACACACCGCCAATGATGGCCCGCGGCAGCGCCCCATTTTGGGAAAAGAGGTATACCTTTGTTTTGGGTGATTCGCCAGGCCGCATTGGCTGATGCTGCAGGTCTGACGAAGTCGCCCCGATGCATGGTCGAACCATGGACTGAGCCAGGACACCACCCAATATTGCGGATGTTCATTCGCGTTATGCCACGTGCGCGAAGAAGAAGTCTCTCAAGGCCGAGACACAGGCCGACCCGTCGACTGCTCCAACAGCATACCGGAATCCACAAGTAGCTGATCCCGCGCAACGCCTGCGTTTTTCTTCAGAATCAGGCCACGTTATGAAGCGTTTCGCCATCCTGTTGACCGCGGTAAAACCCCGACGATCCAGTATAGCGCGCTGGCAGCGATGTGAACAACAAAGGTCGCATGAAACCGCGTCCCCACCGCGTTACGCGCCGCAATGCTGCCCATATACATCCTGACGGTTACGTACACTCGCAAGAGCATTCAATGGCATACAGTACAAGTTGATTATATCACACTGAGAGACGACGTCTTGAATTCGCAACAGTACTGAGGACACCCTGAAGTTGTGGGAGCATTCCACCAACGATTATGAATCGACGCTGCTGCCGATATGTCTGCGGCGATAAACATTGGCAGACACATACGTCCTGATGTTGGCGAAACGATCGCATGCAATGAATGAAAAACAAAGGGAATGTAAAGGTGAGGCGCGTCTTTACGGTCACGCCATGGCAGCAATCACGCAGGCGATGACAACTACCACAAAATACGCCGTGTATCGTCCCTACCCCTACTACCAGGGGTTCTGGATCCGACCCATCAATGTGTCTGTCAAAGTCAAGCCGGGATGCGTGCCTCTGGTTCAAGGTCAACGGCCATATGTATCCTCGTATATCCTTAATGGCACGAGATTACCTGTCAGTTATGTCGACGTCAGTTCCCTGTGAACAAGCGTTCTCCCGTGCCGGAACCACGGTCAGCAAGCGTCGCGCTCGCCTAGCCGACAAATGCATTAGAGCAGTGTGCGAGTTGCAATCGTGGAACAAGCTGTTTGCGGGACTTGACAAACAGTAAATTACTGTTTGTCAAGTCCCGCAAGTAATACACCTTCGCATGGTCTGATTGGCCTTGTTTTCACTCCTCATCGCTCCTACAGTTCTCAAGTCGACTTCACGACTTGAAGTCGACTTAGAAGTCGACTTCAAGTGACTTTGACAATTTCCAGTTGACTTCAAACGACTTGGCCGGGCATCGAAGTCGACTTGAAACGACTTCGAAATATCCTAAGTCGACTCAAGTCATTAGCACGACTTGACACCCCTACTGACCGTGGTTCCGGCACGGGAGAACGCTTGTTCACAGGGAACTGACGTCGACATAACTGACAGGTAATCTCGTGCCATTAAGGATATACGAGGATACATATGGCCGTTGACCTTGAACCAGAGGCACGCATCCCGGCTTGACTTTGACAGACACATTGATGGGTGCGTCATCCAGCGCTCCAGCTCAGATTGGAAAGGCTCAGTAGTGGATCCGACTGCAGTTGCGCTCGAAGTAGACTTGATGAATTTCTCGAATAGCTTGCTTTTCTTCCTAGGGGGATCCTCGCTGGCCTTGGTTCCATGGGAGAGGTCGCCTTCGAATCTGAATCACCGCAACAATGGAGTAATCAGTTGTGGTGTCAACGTTCACGCAGATTACATGTACGTACTTGTGCCGGTACCGGGCCTCATACAACGTGATAACAGATGCCTTGAGAGCGGCAATATCCACCCCGCACTCTTCAAGACTTGATTTCGAACGTGGATCCAATATCGAAGCAACAAGGGCATGGTCTGATAGTACCAATGACTGGTAAGAGCATCTCCACCGGTGATCCATATCCATATCTTTAACCGCGCAATTTATGGATTCCAGATTTGGTGAAAGGTAGGGGTTTCCCCAGCGGTGGCCGGGACACCAGTCAGTCTTTAAACGGGAGGGGTTGTCCGACGCCGGCGCGCAGTCCGTGGTGCGCTGTTCGCAGCGCGCTGTCCGCCATTTTGCTGTCCTCAAATCCGTTCCAGATCTGTTCAAATCTGCGACGGATTTAATGACGATCCATATCCGTTTATAGATATGGACAACGAGTGGGGTACAGATTCTCTATCATTATCATTAAATTTGCGGATATATATATGGATATGGATCACCGGTGGAGATGCTCTAAGCAATCAACTTATCCTTGACAACGGTAGCGAACTTCTTTGGATGCTGAGACCGGAATCCGGTCTGCGCATCGATCGTCACGTGGACATGTTCCATGAGTGTGCTAAACACAGGAACGATCAGACCCAGGGTTGGATAAGATGATCCCGACATCAGCTCCGTGGCGTCCTTGAAAGGTTCGAGGAAATCGCACAAGTCCCGGATAGGGTTCCACGTGATATCACCTACAGCTTTGGCCAAGGTGTCGCGTGGATTGATGGTGAACTTGGTGTACCCGTTTCGTGATTCTCGAATTCGCTTCAGCAATTCCTCAATGGGTCTTCTGAGGCGAATGGCAGATTTAAGCATGTCGAACGTGCTGTTCCATCGGGTCTCGCAGTCCAGAACGGGATCCGTGCTCATGACATTGAGCTCCGTACAAATATCCTAAAAACGTGTTAGAGTTCATTCGTGAGAAGATACCCAATCGCGAACGCAATCTATAGATACCTGAAACGCTTCCAACAATTTTGGAGAATCAGTGATCTTCTTGACGGTGTCGCGAATACGGCCGATAGCCATGTCGACAGGAGTAACCTTCTGGAGACCGTCCTTGATGGCCACTTGGAGCACATGCGCGAAGCAACGCACCAACGAAACGCGGGTTGACTCATCATCGTAGTCGAGGGAAGCGTCCAGAAACACATCTAAGGCTTCATCGTCAGCCGTTTCGCCATTCGCGTCATCGTTGCGCATCGAAAGGTAGTCGATGAGCATATTGTTGTACTCAGCAGCCATGGCGGGGTTGGTTGACGCATTGTCAGTAGTTATCGTCCAGATCGATTTCAGCAGGTCGGGAGAAAATTCAAAAATAGACCGGAAGAGGGCTGCCGCCAGACGATCCGCCGTGTGTGGATACAGCACACGAACAAATCCGATAACGATGGACACCATTTCCCACTCATCATTCAGGTAATGAAGAGTAATCGCCATGTAACCTACACTGACATCGTCAAAGGTAGTCGATAATGGACGTACTCTACGCATCGATTACCTCTTTTAGCGGCAGACGTCCACATATCGGTGGTGATGCTGCACCGGCGATCTTTCGTAGCAGAGTTCACAATAGCGCGAACGCGATCCCGAGTTTGCCACCAACGCTCTAGCACCCAGACGTCGCGGACTGTCGTGCGAGACGGCAGTGTATATCCAGGTTCCATTGAGGCACAGAACTCGACGAAATCCTCTTGCTCGACGACACTGAATGCTTGTGAAGCATTAATGATGAAACCCAGCAAGTTAGTGTTGATCTGGTCCACGCGGGCGCGATCAATTTTAAGGCGATCAAGTTCCTTCCGTTTCGACTTGACAAATCCATCCGTCAACTTCGTTTGCCGTGCATCAGGTTGGTAGAAACCAGGGTGCTTCTTTTTAGGTGCTCCCGGAACGTGAACGTATTCTTCGTGTTCCAAACCTAATAGTCATTGTTACGCTTCCACAACTGTCTAACAAGAACAAGATGAGTACTTCCGTTTTACCTTTGACGTCTTTGCCACTGTGCAATGTTTGCACCTCCACTTCACGGAACCGCGTTCGTCAAACTCCTCGATATGAGCCCACACGTCAGACTGTGGCTGCGTTTCCCCGTTTGCTTCATCAACCACCACCACGTCGCCATCGTCATCCGCACACGACGACATTGTGTTTCGAGATAGAGTCGGATGCGCTGCCTCCTGCGAATTGCCACTTGCTAGCCGTTCCCCGCACTGCACAATCCTCACCCCGCACTGCACAATCCCACCCCGCACTCCGTGGCGCACTGGGTACGACTTAAGTCGACTTAAGTCGACTTGAGTATCGCCTCAAGTCGTTCAAGTCGACTTCACGATAGGCCAAGTCGCTCAAGTCGACCAAATTTCAAAGCCAAGTCGTAAGTCGAGTCAAGTCGACCCAAGTCGACTTCATGACAACTCGACTCAAGTCGTCTGCATCTCTACCAGGGTCCTACCACGGATTCGTACCGCACCCACGGATCCTACCAAACGCCGCCACCCGGCCCGGTACAACCACGCGCACCGCCGCAGTCCGCATCCTACCACGGATTCGTACCGCACCCACGGATCCTACCAGACGCCGCCACCCGGCCCGGTACAACCACGCGCACCGCCGCAGTCCGCACGCATCCCACGGAGGTTTCCACACCGCATTGTCGACGTCATGGGTCGATCACGATCGTCTGGAGAGCAACGAACGCGCACAGCGGCCCAGATCTGTGTCAGCAACCGGTCCAAGTACCATGTCCCCGCCGAGTTATGGGCGGACGCCGTTGTCGGTGTGGGCCTTGTTCGTCGCCGCCTGCGCGTGTCGGAAGGAACGAGCCGCCCTGTCACCGGGAGCAAGCCCCTGGCCAAGAACTCGGTGCATGCCTACGGCAAGCACATTCGTGGACTCGGGTACTATTGTTGCCTGGTGGGTGACTACGACAGCCTTCTTGTCCTGCAGGACGATGCGCCATCTGATCACTGCCCGTCCATGAGTGCGAAGACGTTATCGAACTTTGTTCGGTTCAAGAAGGGCGTCAAGAGGACGCCGCTTGTCGATGCCTCGGGCGTGCCCGTACCGGTGTCGGTGATTGACGAACGTGCGTGCGCGCTCGGTCACATCGTTCTTGCTGTCCGGCATCGACGCCTCGATGGAGAGAAGAAGTTCAATCTTCTCCACGACAAGCGGCGTCCCCTTGACGCCCCTCTTGAACCGAACAAAGTTCGATAACGTCTTCGCACTCATGGACGGGCAGTGATCAGATGGCGCATCGTCCTGCAGGACAAGCAGGCTGTCGTAGTCACCCACCAGGCAACAATAGTACCTGAGTCCACGAATGTGCTTGCCGTAGGCATGCACCGAGTTCTTGGCCAGGGGCTTGCTCCCGGTGACAGGGCGGCTCGTTCCTTCCGACACGCGAAGGCGGCGACGAACAGGGCCCAAACCGACAACGGCGTCCGCCCATAACTCGGCGGGGACATGGCGTCGATGCCGGACAGCAAGAACGATTTGACCGAGCGCGCACGCACGTTCGTCAATCAGGTCCTGACGCCGGTACAGCGGTGCTATCGTGCACACTGCGGCTCGTCGTTGACCGAATTCGTCGAAAAGTGGGGGGGGCCAACTTCTCACACTCCCGGTTTTCGAAAGGATGCGGTTGTGTGGAGCCCCAATAAACTGGATGATTCGTACCGGGCCCACCTGCGTTCCCAGCTGGCAATGCGTTCCTGGCGGTATGCACACGCCAACGTGCGCAGTGCGCGCATTGTTTTGTGACCCTACTACCGTCCTACCACGACAAAATAATGAAACTTGACAAAACGATAGGCTCACCCGATGTGGGTGCGGCCAGTGGATTGGTCTGAGCTGGATAGTAGCGTATTCTGAGGTACGCTTCTTAATTCATTGAAATAATGTCAAATTTTCAGCGCAACGGCCTGCCACTTGGCAGAACCAATGGCCGCTCGGACCTGGAGCATTAACCGGTTGGATTCAGATCTCGTCGCACGAAGTTGACGGTCGTGGTCGCCGATCAACTGCAACTGCTGGGCCGTTGAAGACGTAACGGAGTACATGACCGGTCGGCATGCAACATGCAAGGCTCTGCCTGCCAGCGCATCAACCGCCGATTTTAGGCCTTGGAGTGGGGACCTGACACAATATCATTGTCGGCAGTTGCAACCATGCGGGGGTAGTGTTTACGAAGGAGGGTCCAAAAGCAGTGGCCTGAGTTGGCGCGCCTTGCTCACAATAGAACATGAACGCAGGCGCTGCATCCGCAGCCGCTCATTGGTTACATGCAATGCCCGACGAAGAGAGTCCTCCACATATTGCGATGACTATGCTCATCATCAGTGTTTAAATGACGCATCATGGCCAGACAGTCTGTTGAAGGTACCTCTTCATAGAACGGAGCGTCACCATTGAGCGCCGAGGAAAGAGTGCCGAGCGGTCGAACTGATACAGTGAGTCCTGCATCCTCGAAGGGTTGGCCGTCCTGCAGTAGACGCTTCACTGAAGGTCAGCAACATTCGAAACAGGAATAGGCACGACATACCAGGCGCTCTTCTAGATGCTGAATCTTGTTCCGACTCACTTGCTCACGTTGGCGGAGGTCGTTGACCTTCTCGGAAAGCGTAGCACACATTGTCGTCGCCTGTTGGAGTCTCTGTTCTTTGTCGAGAATGGTCGAGGACATGACACTAATCGTTGTGGCCGCCTCATGGAATTGCTAGACAGCATCCCGTTTAATACGATTCCATTGCAAGAGCGGTAACGACGAACCCGAGCGTAGTTTTCCAATCCTTCAAAATGGGTCCTGATATCGACAGCACGAGTCGACCAAGGGAATCTATACACGCAATAAGCACCAGCCACAAGTGGACATACCGACAGGGCCACTAACCTTTCACCATCAAAACGCAGCTGAAGCAGATCCTGACGTTCATCATCAGGTTCCTTCACCGTTAAATTGTTGTTGACCAGCGCAGAAAGTGTCGAGCGCGCGTTGCTGCCCCGGTAAGAGTTGAGATCGACATACAGCTTTAGGACAATGCCACACCAGGACATTACCTAAGGGCCTGCATAATGGGCTCCCGACGATCAACAAGAAGGACGTGGAGCACCTCAGTTGAACGATTTGCAGTTACAACCTTTATCAGGCGGTGACGTTAGACAGCGAAGAAGGTGAGCGTACAGAGGCGATACCTCATTTAGGAACCTCTTAGTAACTGAACAAGCGTCATCTGATACAGCTTTAGCGCGATCCAGATCCGCTTTGGCCAACATGTGATTCGAATGTGCCAGGCCATGACAAACTGATCGGATTCGATGATGCATGGCAAGCAGGTTGTCGAGCTCGGCCTCCACCGTGTAACGCCATGATTGCCCTAACTCGGAGGACGGATCTGATGGTGCCCCTGCCAACAAGACAGTAAGTCTCGCGACGGGAACCGCCTTGCAAACCATACCGTCCGTAAGACGACACCGAATATCGTTCCACGTGGCCGTCTGTTCGAGCTGGTCAAAATAGATGCCAGATAGAGTGGCGACGATAAAATGGGAAGGGAGATCCTCGTCAGATCTTCTCTGAAATGAATCCCACCCTAGGCGAGACTGCAGGAATGCCTGTCCCATTGTTAGGTTGGCGGCCGGGCAAGGAAACGCTCATAGCGTACAGATATAGCGTCAGTGGACTGCTGCAGATCTGTTGTGGAATACGCATATGTCAGTTCGTCGTTGCCGAGGATACGCACCAGGTCGTCCAGTGCAACTTCGGCAGGAAACAGCTCACCATGAAAGACGCCCTAGTTCACAGGATCAGTAAACAATGGCTCAAAGCAACCACATCGAATAGCGCTGACCACTGCAAGGTACTGTTCGCTAGTAGTTCCTGAGAGAGCAACAAGCAATTCGCTGGCTGCACACCGCGCCCATGTACAAATCTGGGCGCAATGACACCTACGACGGTCGAGTTCAGGGGGAGGAGGGGGCGCATAAGTGGCACGACAGGGAACACATACGCTGTTCGAAATTCAGGTGCTCCCGTATCAAGCCCAGACAGCGATTCCTCCAGAAACATAATTGCGGCGTTTGACTTGAACAGAATTCGGTGAACCACTTGGACAAGGGTAATGGCAGCAAGGTCTGCCGGCGTCATCACCGCATCAGGCAGATAGGCCTGCCAGGACTGAGTGCTTCACTTGAAGGCAGTCAAGTCACCGTACCTTGAGAAGCGATAGCTGGTACTGGCTCTGCACGCATTGAAGCTCGCGAAGCTGAAGGGCGATCTGCGACTGACGTGCGCGATTTAACAATCTCGTTAGGTCCAGGTTTCGCGACAATTGTAGCCGCGACTTCTCGTGCAACTCGGAATGACTATGCTGCAAGCGCTGCAACATGTTTGAAAGCTCCTGTATTTCACGTAAGTGCAACGTGCGTGCCCAGTATAGCCGATCTACCATATTGTCTTTCTGAAGCAGTTCGACGAGACCTTGGGACCGTTGCCCCTGGATAGCGTGGCGTATATTAGAATCCACGTTCGTTGAGCCTAACGGCGACAGTCTACTGACGTCGGAAAACAGCCGGTGTGCATGCTGTTGCAGCAGGCGAAGCGTTCGGTACAGCGCCGATATTTCTCTATCCTGCACATGTTAGGCAATGAGTGGCCATCCAAACGCAATGTGCATCCAACAGTCAGATGCACCTTCTCGTCAAGTTCGGATTGGAGCTCGGTCTCAAGCTCCATGTGGCCGAGCTCAATCTCAGACTGCGCTTCGGTCAGCGCCTCGAGGAAACTGAACGCAACGGACACTGAGGAACCGTCCATCGCCGAATCGGCCACACCGCATACCTGTTCGATTCTTTCACGGCTTCTAGCTGACTGAACGCAGACTGAAGAGCCCGCTCGGCATGCTGGTGAGCATCCGCTGATGCCAGCTCATCGATGCGCGCATCCCGTTGCGCCACCGCGTTCTCCAGCGAGGCGATCCTCGCGACCTGGATGGCGGCACGATCACGTTCGGCCGACAGGTCGGCCTGCAGCAACCCGGCCTGATGCTGTTGCGAAAGGACGACTTGTCGTAACGATTTCACCGCGGACGACAGGTCAGTGATACGTTGCAGAAGGGCAGCGGTTTGTCTAGAGCATTATCAGAAAGGGACGTAGGCGCATCCTAGGCCTCGTACCTCTCAGAAGGAGGCAGCGAGGCCGTAACCTCCAACCGGATGGAATCACGTTGCTCTTTCAGAATCTCAACGTCCAGAAGCGCGCATTCCAACTGAAAACGGGACCACTCATCAGGGACGCCGCCGAATCACCATATCCACCGACCGGACCGCTTGCTGCGAATCTTCGAGGTCGTTCCGTAACGCGGCTTTCTCGCGTTCGACCCGCTTCAGCTCCTGCGTCAGCGCGTCGATCCTGAACCGCATCGATTCGACTTCCGTCTGTGAGGCCGTCCTGCGCGAACGCAATCAACGGCCGTCGACGTCCATCGCGACGACACGCCTTACACATGTCGCAACGCGGTCTGCAGTTTCTCGTTCAGGCTGGTGACCGCACCGTGGTCGGCGAACGTCGCGCCCGAGAACGACGCGCGCCGATCTGCCAGAGTCGCCGCGCGCGCGAACAGCGCCGGCGACTGACCCGGGTCGGAATCACCATCTCCTGTCGGTCAATTCGAACGCGTGCCGCGTACCTTGGCGATCAGCCTATCGCGCGTGATCCGCGCCGGCAGGTCATCGCCGACGTCCGCAGGCGACCCGTCGCGATCCATCGTCGGCGTCGCCCCCCGGAAGTCCGCGGCCTGCAGCTCCGCACCGGGGCGGCGGGTGCCGATGGCGATCCTGACACGTCACCAGGCCGAGGACGCCATCCTCGACCTGGTATCGGATGGCGCCCTGCGCCTGACGGCCGGCGACGTCGTCGGGCGCGGCTGCGCCACCGACCTAGGGCAGGCGCGCGCCTTGCTCCAGGGCCTGCTGGCGAGCGGCGCCGGGTCCATCGATCCGACGCCGGCCGGGGTCGTCTACGTTCTGCATGCGGACGCGCGGGACCGGGTTCGCCAGAGGCGGCTGCGTGCGAGGTGCACGTCTGGCCTTGTTCGCATCGCGTCTTATGCATGGTACGCGCTGCGGGTGTCGTTCGGCGTCTGCCTGTTCCTGTCCATCGTCATCGCCGCCGTCATCATCATCGCGGTCTGGATCGCCAAGTGCACGCAGGACGGCGCCGATCGAGATCGTTTCCACCACCACCACCACGGGTTCGACGACTTCTTCCCCGGTTTCGACCGTATGGCCTGGTGGTACCTGTTGCAACCGCCCGTCTTCGTCCCGTCTCCGTCGCGAGGCCACCAGTATCGACGCGTTCCCCCTCGTCCAAGGGCAGGCACTGTTCGCCAATGGCACGTTCATGTCGAACCCTGATTCGGGGCGTTGTGCCGTCATAGGCGGGGCGACCTGGCCCGGGTGACCCGCCGCCGCCTCCTGGTGTCGATCTCGAGGCAGGGCGCCATCGCAACGAAGACGACATGGGGCTCCTTCTGGCGATCTTCTCGCTGCTGTTCGGAGACGGCGACCCGAATCGCGACTGGGACGATCGGCGATGCCATGCGATCCGTTCGTGCTGCCCTGCCTGCGCGTACCTGGGTTGCTGACCCGCGCGCCATCGCAGACGCGTTGATCCAGCACCACGCCGGTTGCATTATCGCGGAGCAAACCGCGCCGTATTACGACGAGTGCCTGCTGGACGAGGCGGCCGACCGCCACGAGCACCACATGCTGGATCTTCTGGCGCGCTTCGACGGCGAACCGATCGCGACGGACGATGGGCGTCTCGTGTACAGGCACGCGGGCGGACGACGTCCCCTTCCGGGTGCGTATTTGCTGAATCGTGTCGCAGGTTCCCAGTGTTGATGGTCACCGCCGACGACGAGGACAGCGCCCTGAACGCGGTCACGTCACCACCGATCTTGGAGCGTGAATGGCGGTTCAGCGCGGCACCCGTGTCGAGGTTGCAACACGCGATCGGTCTGGGTTGGCCACGTCGTTTCCCCAGTTCGCGCCCGTACCCAAACGTTCCGTCTGCACAGGCCTCGGCATCGTCAACATCATTGAGGTCGTCGTGATGAGGAGGCTGCTGTCGTCCAGCATCGGTGGGCAGCTGTCGGGCGTGTTTCGCCACGTCGGTCGCCTGGGGCAGGGCCTGTCCACCGTCATGACCGTGTACGCGTGCGCGTACGTGGCGGTGCCCCTGATTCGATATGCGATCATCCAGCTCCTGAACATGCGCATCCGGCGGCGAAACGCCAAGCGGACGGGTGCCGTTGCCCGGCTGCTGTCAGCTCTGTCCAAGCAGCAGGACAAACTGAACGCGGCCAGGGCGCACGCCTGCGCCTGGACGCAAGTCTAGGGGGATCGCCCAGGTCCTCTAAACCAATGTACATATAGCGCTCGCGCTGGCCGTTGTTTCGTCCGTATGAACCTGTTGATACGCTTTACGAGATGGAGGATATGAGGGTGGACCCCCCGTTACACAGTCACATGCGTCAGCTGATGCCTCTGCAAACTGCTGTTCACCGAGAACGCTTTCGGGCATTGCCCACACTGGAACGGCCTGTCCGGATCGGTTCAGTGTGCGATCCCGAGCGGGCGCGACCCTATGCGCATCGTACCTTTCTCCAGTGTGCACGCGTTGATGGACGGTCCACTGCGACTGGCACGGGAACCGTTTCGGGCACAGGTTGCACTGCCACGGCTTCATGTTCTCGTGCACGCGCTTCACGTGCATGTTGAGCTTGCCGATCTCCACGTACTGCTTCGGGCAACTCGGGCAACTGTACGGCCGCTGCCCGTTGTGCTGGCGCCTGTGGACCTTGAGGGTGTAGGCGCGCGTGAACGTCTTCCCGCAGGCGTCGCACCCGAACTGTTTCACGCCCGTGTGCGTCGTCAGATGCTGCTGGAGCATCGACGGGTACTTGAACGATCTGTCACAGTACGGGCATGCGTTCGTATCCCCGCTTGTCGCATCTGCTGTTGGCGTTCTTGGCATCGGGCGCGGTCGCACCGGCAGGAACGCCGTTTCAGCGCGATTGTTGGGCACCAGCGTCACCACTGGCGCCTGCTTCGGTTGCAGGGCGTCCTTGGCTTGCTCTAGCAGGTGCTGGGAGATGCGCCTCGCGATTGGGAACTTCATCATCGTCTCGGAGATGCGCCTGGCTAACTGGAACGTGTCGTTGCTATCGGTGGACACCTCCCTCTTCTGCTTGTCAGAGGCCAGGCGCCGCCAGGCCGTCGGGCTGGACGACTTGGCGACATCCTGCGTCAGGCGAAGCAGGGCGCTGACCGTGAACGAAGTACGACGACGAGGGGGGATCGGGCTGATCGGCATTGTTGCTGTCATCGTTACCGGCGGTATGGCGATTTAGGTATCAGGATGTGACTGTGGACGGGTGTTATCAAATACGTATAAGCGACGGGTCGTATACACACGGCAATAGTTTGGGCAATGGGCAGCACGAGGAGGGCAGCGCGGGACGTCAGAGCCGCCCCGTCGCGCGCATGCCGACCGATGACGTCATGTGATGCGCACTCGCAGTTCGCACGTACGTCACTGGTGTTCGCAAGTTGACTCGTCAATGCGTGCTCCGTGGCCGGTGAGGTGCGCGAGCCATGCGTCACGACTGCGTCCATCGCGCTATTTCTGTTCGCACCTGGGATCTGCACAGATAATTCCGTTTTCACTTCGGCAACCGCTCCGAGCAGCTTCGGGAACAGCGGACGGTGAATCTGTGTTGATCGCATTGGGATTGACAAGTTGTTTCAACGGATGAGGGCCACGGCAAGTGCTGACACTGTGGCTTCTTCAACGCCTTCACTATCCCTGCACGAAATGGGGTCGCTGCCAGCGCAGTCGAGATGGGCTGCCACCAGCCATGGAGTGGGCACCAGCATATTGCACACAGCAAAGCAGTGTGGTATTCATTGGTGACTGCCTAGGTTGCACGACCGGCGGCGTGACTGCTCCAACAGGAGGGCGCCTGGGTCGCATGCGAATATGTCACCCGCTGCCGACGATCCGGTCCAGTGCGCCGGACGAGGAACGCCCATCACATGGGCGATCGTCGCAGCCACATCGGCCAGGTTCCGAACCGATGCCAATTGCTGCCTGTGGACGTCCCAGGCGCGGCTGCTCCAGAACCCAATCGGGACGCGACGTGCTGAACCGAGCGTACGCCGTCAGTTAAGAGGCGCGTCTATCGGGGGCCGATCGTACGTTACCTTCGGCAGCGTTGACATCGTGAACGTCTCCGGAACCGCCATGGTCGGATACGGTGACGACAATGGCATCGGATCGAGCAGCGCGCCGCAGGATGCCCCCGATCAGGTTGTCGGCCACCTTGACGGCATCGTAGTACTCAGCGCCGCCCCAGCCGAACTGATGCCTGTGTCGAGTGTCGGAACGTGCGGTCGGGACGTACAGTAAGGCAACAATGGTGCCAGTACCCCGCTTCGTCGATGACGCCCACGTGGATAAACGTGAAGTTCGTCAGACGTTTCGAGTTGAGGAATGCGTCGACGACATTGCCGGATCCGTCCACAATGTCGACAGTCGTGTTGGCCCGGCCTTTCAGGTAGGTCAGCGGCGCCCAATTCAGGTACATGGAGGTTGTCATCCCGTTCCTGCGTGTTTGCGTCAGAGCCAAACGGGGGGGAGGTCAACAGCATGGGACCCGCACCTTCGCTCGATTGCGTCTAGAAGCGTCGTGCATCGTGCCACAACGGCCGCCGAATCTCCAAAGTCGTTGTCGACGATGCCGGTCACTGAGGGCGACGTCCCCAACAGAAGCGCCGCCCAGTTGGGCCTGCATCGGCACAGGTCGGTGAATTAACCTCGAACAACATTGCCATGGTTGGCAAGTACAAGGATAGCACAGGAATGAACGTCTCCGCATCGACGGTCGATGCCCCATTGGCGAATAGGCCAGCAAGATTCGGGGCGTACGTAAGCATGGCGTGGTCGGTGAGGTACTCGCTACCCAGGCCGTCGAGACCGACAACAATGACAGGGCGACGGCCACCCTCACAACCGGCCTGCGATCGAACCAGACAGCACGTGATAACGGCGAGGCAACAACAGGCCAGCAGCGCCCGCATGTTCAAGGAATGTGCAATGCCTGGTTGTCGGAGCCGGCACCCGACGCAGAAGCGTGACTCACCAAACGGTGACGTTCAGCTCTGTATTGTCGTGGTGCCACCGTGTCTTCGACGTCCGGCCCGGCGACAGCTGCTCGTGACAGCATGCGGTTCGAGCGACGTAGCAGCATAATGGTTTACCAGTAGTCGGCGCATGAGCATCGGCCATTGTGGAAATGATGGCAACGGGACCCGTTTCGAACGAAAATGTCCCTGGCGTACACGCCAGAGACGATCTTCATGAAGTCGTGGCAGTCGGGGCAGGTGGGCAGGGCCCGCGCCAGGCGAATCGGTGAGGTCCCACCGGCGGCCAGCGAGAACGCTATCGCGAGCTTCTCGCTGTGCTGGAACACAGTTTGACAGGCCGTCTGGTCGGCGTCGGACGTCAGATCAGGCGTGTAGCCGTGTGCAAGCGCGCGATCGATCAGACGTGTGTGATCGCGGCTGCACGAATGGCCTCCCTCGAACGACGGGCACTGGTCATCGAGCAGCAGCGTCGTCCGGTCGGGAATGCGTGCGATTCCCCTCGCCTCCATGAACGTCATCAGCCTGGACGCAGCGGAATCCTGCCCAGCATGACCGTACATGTTCAACATCAGGGTGCACGCGTAGGAAGCGGCATAATTGTCCATCGCGAGTATCCTGGCGAATGCGCGTTCAGCATGCGGAATGTCGCCTCGCCTGATGCAGGCCGTCAGGAACGTGACCCAGGGCAACGAGCCGGACGAGGCAGATGCGATTCGTTCAGCTATGTCCAGGTTGCCAGCTCGTCCTTGTAGGTCGACGATGTGCGTCAGGTGGGAAGGAAGCAATGGGAAAGACCACTGCCTGGCGAAGTCGGACAGGAACGCGTCCGCACGGGCCGCGTCGCCAACATGAGCGCACCCTGACAGCAACGACGACAGCGTATGTGACGAAGGGTCGATTCGTGAGGCCCGCATCTGAGCGAACAGGTTCGTCGCGTTGGACAGCTGCCCTTGGTGGCAGTACGCCGCGATCATGGCGTTGTATGTCGCAACGGTCGGTGCGACCGGGGAGCTTTCAAAAGCGTGCTGAGCGGCGTCCAGGTGGCAGCAGTTGGAGAACCCAGATACGAATGCGCTGACGACGACATCGCTTCCCATGAGGGGCGTGTTCTCGACTCGCGCGTAACGGTAGAGCTTGTGGACGGAGGGAAGGTCCCTGCATCGACCACACGCAGCGATAAGGCATGCGAACATTGGCACGTCGATTTTCAGGTCTGCATCGACCATTGACTGGAACAAGTCCAAAGCGTCACGGGTCCGACCAGATTTGGCAACGGCAGTAACGACAGCGTTGTACGCTTCGACTGGCGCTGGTGCCGCAGACGACTCCATCTGTTTCACGATGGAGATCGCGTCCGAGATTCTGCCGTGCCGGCAGTAAGCGCTGATCATGGACGTCAAGGTGGCTGGGTCAGGACTCGGCACCTTGCCATAGACGTCCTCAGCGAGGTCAACCTTGCCGCAACGATCGAATGCGGAGACGAACGCGCAGGCAACGAACTGGTTGCCTACGAGCAATGCACGGTCACGAGCGTACGCGTACAGCGACTCGACGGCAGGCATATTCGAATTTCGACCACACAGCGAAACAAGGCTCGTGAAGACGATCCCGTCAACAGAGCAGCCGCGTTGCGTCATTGCCCTGAAGACGTTCAACGCGTCGTCAAGACGACCTGCTTTGACAGCGCCCGACAGGACGTTCGTGTAGATCGGCATGGACGGAGGCATGCCGACAGAATCCATCACGTCCAGGGCACGCAGAGCGGGGTCGACCCCGCCCTGTGACAGCAGCGCGGTGATGAGGTTAGCGAACAGCGGATAGTTTCGTGGAGGTGCAATGCTGCCTGACCGCACTCGTTCCAGCAGGCGTTCAGCAGTGTCGGCGCCGTCCCCGCATTGCGATTCCGCACAGCAGGCGGCGAACAGGGATAACAGTGCCTCGCTGAACTCCACGTTGTTGTCGATAGCGTCCGACACGAGCGATAGGGCTAATGCGGGCTGACCGGATACCCTGCAGAGGTTTGCGACACCAAAGATGGAGTTGTGGGAGCGCGGGCCACAATTCCTGTACAGGTCGAAGGCTTCGCGGGTCAGTGGGGGGTCCGCCTTTTGACACGCCGCAAGGAACGTGCAGAAGAGAACGTCGGGGACAGGAATTCGTTGGGACACGGTCGCCGCCATCACGTCCGGCGCCTTCATCGGCGCGCATCGCTTGCAGAACGCCATCATTGCGTGGAAGAATCGGACATCGGCCCAGACGCCAGACTCCAGTACACGCTGGAACACCGCCCAGGCACGGTCGGGATCCTGTTCGCTCTGAAACAGGCCAACGGCGAGCGCAGCCGACGGGCGCCGCGACATACAATCCTCGAACGCGACCGGATCAGGGGGCTGTCGTGGCCGGGGCACTGGCGCCGCCGCAGTGCACAGGCGCGTCCGGCGCAACAGCACCCGTCCAGGCACGGCTCGAATCATCACCGTCGGCACCGACGCCGACGACGTCGTCAGCAGCGTGGTCCGCTCAGGCGCGCCGACCTGTTACGCTCACGCAGGGTACGGCTCGTTTGAGTGCAGCCGCGCAGCAGACCGCCATCGACCAGGGCAGGTCGCTGCGGAGATCGGCAGGAAAATAATAGGAATGACTGCAGTGGACGACAGCGTTCCCCAACAAAATCGTTTCGCGAATTTTGAGAAAGTTCGCCGATGACGTATTTTAGAAGTCAGTGTGTGGAGGCGGGGGGCTCCGGGGGGTTACGTACAGAGGTCGTAGGACAGCTCCGAGGCGTCGTTCGATTTGACGTTTCGGCGGGTCGCGCCTCAATGCAGGAGGGGGCCCCGATTGTGTCCCGCGCGTACGAGCTGGACGGCGGCGGCGCGCGGATGGATCCCGCGCGCAACCGGTTCCCGTTCTGCCTCGTCTGGGGGCCGTTGCCCATCATCTCGTCCGTTCTGTACCGCGATCACGCTGCTCCGGTTGTAGTGTTTACATCGTCGCCGCAGGTGGATTCTTCCGTTCATTGGGCACCTGGGAATTACGGTACGTTCTCCTGACAGCGATCCGCGCTCGCGCGTCTCCAGCTAAGGAGCGCGTTTCTTGGTCAGGATTCCCAAGGCCGGTATGGATTTGAAACTGCTGCAGGTCAGATGTCGCAGGACGTTCAGAGTAACTCTACAGGATCCATGACTTTGCCGGGCCATTCTATATTGGCATCGATCAATTCATGGTCGGCGCCGTGACTCGGTATGAACGCTACCTTTCCCAAGCATTATTCTATGTAATGACGTCGACATTGCTATAGATACTATCGGATTGACCCGCGTTCCTGCTCCTACCCAAATTTGCCTCCGGATATGTCTGTTGCCGAGGCGTGGGATGCGGCAATAGAGGCGGCGGATTCAAAGTACAGAGCCATGATGGTTGGATCCATTGGCACCAGCGAGTGTGGCAGACATTGACATTCATCATCGTGTTCGTTAGCATAATATCGTCACGAACAACTGCCATCACCATTGCTCACAGGCTCTGCGTAACATGGGAAAGACATGGTCAATGTTCTACTGCTGGATGTTGATCACGTTCAAGGGGCGATTTGTATCGCCCAAGCATTTTATTCAGTCCTATATCGGATTTTTCATCCTGACAATGATCATCGTTATCATATCTGCCTTGGCCAGGTACGTTGTAGCCAATACGCCAAGAATCAGGGATACCATTTGCTGATAGCTTTTCCGTGTAGGTAAATGGCCATAGCTGGCAAGCAATTGGCATCGATCCTCTGATAACAATGTTATATTATTGAAGTGTGTGTACCTGTGCTAGAGCGAGGTTTAGGCGTCCAATGGGAATTCGGCGTTACATGCACGTAAAGTGGTTGTTTCAGCTTTCAACGACCTCACTTACCACTGTCCGGGTCCGCCGGCGGTGTCCGCGAAGTCCGTGGCGGACTCCGGGCACTGCGTCTCCTCGAAGGTCGACACAGTAATCTCGCACGATGCCGAAGTCGAAACGTGCCAAGGTTGTAACCTTGACGAAGACGTTGAAGAAGGCACGTCCGGCAAAGGCAGCGCATCTAGACTTGATTAGGGAATGCGTGGAGAAGTACTCCCACATCTACATCATCCGCGTCCAGAACATGCGAAACAACTTGTTGAAGACGGTGCGCGGCGACTGGTCCACATCCAGGTTTTTCTTCGGAAAGGTCGGTCGGAACGTCAGCAGTTTTCAATTTCTGTGCTGAACGCAACTCTCGAACTGTTTAGAATAAGCTTGTGTCGGTTGCGCTAGGGCGGACTGCAGATGATGAGTACAAGGAGAACCTTAGCCAGCTGTCGACTTTCCTAAAAGGCGATTGCGGTGTCATGTTCACAAACTCGCCATCAAGCGAAGTCCAGTCGTACTTCGAATCGGCGCAAGTTGACGAATTCGCAAGGTCTGGGTTCGTCTCCACGGTCGATTTCACGGTCCCTGCAGGGGTCATCGACATGCCGTTCTCCATGGAGACAACGTTGCGGCAACTCGGCATGGACACGAAGTTGAACAAGGGCGTAATTGAGCTCGCCCGCAACCACAAGGTCTGCTCTGTCGGCGATGTTCTCACGCCTGAGCAGGGTCGCCTGCTGAAGCTGTTCGACCAGAAGATTGCCGTCTTCAAGATCGTCCCGCTGTGCGTCTGGTCCGATGGGCGCTTCGAGTCGTTCGTTGACGTCGACATGCAGGAATGAATATTCCAATTCTATCACATGTGTCTCCAGTTTGCTTTCGGATTGAAGCCCTTTGTGTCTGTTACGAGAACGCGCACTCGTCGGCCCGATCTTGGCATTCCGTCCAGCAGTTCGGATGCGATTGCCCATGATCGCATTGGTAGTCGCATTCGAAATACTCTTCGAAACACGAGGAGCACTCTGCCTTGAGCATGCCCAGAGGCACTGCCATGCAACCGGTAAAACAGCGCGGGCTGGATGATTCGATGCAATCCCCGAAGCAACCCACCTAAGATCTCGGTTAGTGGGACCAGCAATCGTTGACCGCGAACAGCTAGACGATCCCTACAATAGACCTGCTGAAGTTGGCAGAATTGACGACCGTGAAATCATGCGAGTCAGTGCAGCGACCAGTGTTATCGCCTTTTACTAGGTTGCGGAACCTGTGCAGCATTGCAAGGATGAACAGCCACGACATATCCAATGATGAGTTCTGGTGCTAACGTTACGCGAGGTTCCGCCAGTGGAAAGGGACGAGAATCCCTTCCGAAAACGGCGGCGTTGTGGATAGCATTTCGTTGGCAAAGCGGCGCGCAATGTATTTCCAAGGGTCCCCGTCTTGCTGATGCTCGAATGGATCAGACCAACTTATTTCTCGATGACACCGAGAATATCCTCATCTCTGTACAAGACAAGGTCCTCCTTGGCGTCCGTGTCGACATGGACGGTGTTACCACCGTACTCCGGTAGCAGGACATGGTCGCCTTCCTTGACGCTCATCTCCATCCGCTTGCCATCGTCGGCCATACGACCGGGACCGACGGACACGACGACACCCTGATTCAGGCGCTGCTGGGCGGATTCGGGCAGCATGACACCGCCGGCGGTCTTCGTTTGCGGGACGATCTTGCGGACCAGGACACGGTCGAGGAGAGGCTTAACCTTGGAGAAGGCACGCGACATGGTTGCCTACACGAGTGGTCAGCCACCGCAGCGCGCCATCCCGTAAACGACGATACCATTGCGGGCGGGCTCTGATTTGGAGTGACGATCGCAGTCAGCGATGGCAGGATTGGCAGCCCCGGAGTCCGCGGCGGCTCCCCTCGTGGAATATTCCGGCACACAAGCGCCGAGTGCGACGCACTGTCAGTGTCACCCCACGGAACACCTACCGTGGCGACGTGTTCCGCAATATGTCCCGCAACGCCACATGCTTACCGAGCTGCCCCCTATTTTTCTTCGACAACCTTGCCTAGCTCCCGATGCAGGTCTTCAGTACTTCTTTGACATTTATCAGTGTTCCGTTAGCGTTGCCGCTTCCTGGGTTTTCGTTCGCCGTCCAAGTAGCCACTCTAGGCAGTCGCGTTCCATGTTAACCGGGTTGGCTGATCCGGTCCGTGCATTCACGCGACGAACATTTTTCGTTCGTCGCAAAAATCGGTGCAGAATTCGATCGCGAATTGTCGATGCGACGATGACATCGCTGAGCGTGCTCATCAAGGATGCTCTGGTCGAGGACCTGGGGACCAACGGCGACGTGACGACGCAAGCGACTGTCCCGCAGCACGCTGTCGCGCAGGCGACGTTTCTCGTCAAGGGCGATGGCGTCGTCGCCGGATACGAAGCCGTGCGAACCGTCTTCGAGCAGGTCGGTTGCGCGTGCCTGCCGCAAGGTCGTTCTTTTGAACCGCTGTCTTTCGTAGCTCGATCCAGAAGTATACCTGCAGTGGGATGTGGAAGAAGGATCGTTTGTTCGTGCTGGGACCCCAATTGGAAAGGTTCGTGCGACGAGCCTGGCACCTTCGTACTCTAACCGCATCTCGTGAGGTAGATTGCTGGTTCCGCTCGGGCAGTACTGTCAGGAGAGCGCCTGGCGCTCAATATAATGCAGAGAATGTCGGGAATCGCCACGACCACCAGGGCAATGGTGGACAAGATCCGTTCCGTCGGATCGCAGGCCAGACTGCTGGATACTCGGAAGACAGCGCCTCTGAATCGCGTCCTTGACAAGCGGGCCGTCGAAATCGGTGGCGGGGTCAACCACCGTTTCGGCCTCTACGATGCTGTCATGATCAAAGACAACCACATCAAAGCGGCTGGAAGCATAACTGCGGCGTTCGAAAGAGTCCAGGCGTACGTAAATCGTGTGATTACCGTCCTACGCGTTAGCTGAATGGCGTGACAGTTACTTGAACGGACATCAGGACCTGAAGCCGATGGAGATTGTCGTTGAAGCGCGGACGCTCCACGAAGTTCGTGAGGTGCGCGCCCTGGATGGCGTAACGCGGATCCTGCTCGACAATATGGTTTCGATCGACAAGACGACGAACAAGGTTGACACGTCAGTGCTGCAAGCGGCCGTTGATTTCATCGCCGGGAAAGTCCCGACGGAAGCCAGCGTAAGTGCTCTGGGTCTCATGCCAATCCGTACCTAACGGTCCAGGCAGGGCAATGTGAGCCTGGAAACCGTGGCTGATATCGCCGCTACCGGCGTCGATTACATATCCAGCGGGATGCTGACGCACTCTGTGAATGCCCTGGACATATCGCTGAAGATTTTCTCGATGCAGGCGCAAACGCCAACGTCTCATGGCCAATAAGTATTATCGGACGGGCCAGAATACACATCGCGGACCGATTCATTACTGTGGATGGTGAGGCTTGTGCATGCTTGCTGGCGACTGGGCGTGTGTTCACCTGTCTCTGTACGGGATTCGTTGACCTTGAGTCGAACATGAGGTATACGCTACAGTGTGGAGTGCTTCAGGACCTCCCTGTGTATCAGCACCACTTCGACGAATCGTTTGTTGTCGCGCAAATGTTGGCCCGAGCCGCCTCAAACGCCCTGATAAGCGAGTTCCTGATGCCCTCGTGGGCGACAGACCCGCCTGGGATCTGGAAAGCGGCACGGCCGAGCGTGTCGGCTTCCAGAAGCAGGATCGAGACCACGTCGAATTTGTGAGACTCCCATGCCATCACGCTGCGCTCGATGCTGGACAGTTGGAACAGTGGCGCCAGAATTCTCTTATTCTGGAGCGCGTGATTCCAAGGCGCAAGGCGTTCCCGAAGAAGCATCAGAGGTGCACAGATCAGCTCGCTCCTTGGCAATCTGGGCTGCTTCGCGGGGTCGGCAGCAGAGTGACGCGTCACACGCATGGACTCGACTTTCTCGGATACGGCAACGGATCCGCGGCGAGACCCGACGAAGTACAGCAGTTCATCGCGTTCCAACTCGAGCTTCGACGCCGTCGCCAGGATGTGCTTCACAAATCGGCTTTTCGCGACTGACTTCGTTGACAACCCGTGGACGTCTCGCGCGAACTCCATTACGTCAAAGTACGTCTGCCACGCCTGGACAAGAATCGTAAGAACTGCCTTCAGCACGGCTTCCTCCGATGCCGATCCGCAGGTTAAACGCGACACGATCGTGCCGAAGCATGTCCAGAACCCGAATATTCGTCTCAGCGCGACATCGTCAGCGACAATTAGCCGATCGATGCCGCCCAGTGGCCAGCGTCGCAGCCGCCGCAGAGTACATTTTCCAACCACGTCCCTAGTAATCTCGGTCTGAACCGCGAATGCCTCGGCGAACGCTCTGCAAATTCCAGGATCAGACGCGGGGACGCACCATGCGCGATCGTCAAAACCCGCTGACTCCTGCACATTCGCCAGCACGATCTCGGCCCAGCGCATCGACGCACTCCTGACAGTGCCAGCGCCCCAGGACCCCATACACGACGCCGTCATTATGTGTCTGAGGGCCAAGCCGCGCCACGACTCACAGGAAAAAGCATGATCAGCCCGCGTCGCGGGACGTACCGGTCACGTAACCCCGACCGCGTTGCAGCGTCGCTCCCAGAAAAAGTTGCGCGGTCAGAAATCGGGGCCCGCCGGCCACCCACAGGCTCGCATTGCAGTTCCGCCAGTCGGAGCTGAACACTTGTCCAGCCAGGCAGCGCGCGCTATCAGCAAAGACGGATCGATGGCGTCGCAGTTCACGAAGCTGATTGTGGGACGGTCGATCGCGAAGTCGGTCCTCGAGTCGAGTGCGGAGGTGGTGCAGAAGACCGCGCGTGCCGCGCCGAAGTTCATCCGCGACGATGGCGCGATTGGCGTCGACCGCCGGGCAGCCCAAACCGGGTTCAACCATGTGTCGAAGGCGACGGGTCCGCCTGCGCCGCACACCGCCCCAGAAATGACGCGCGATGCGCAGTGGCCACCGTTGCTATGAGACAATACACGCGAACGTGGATTCCCCAGCTATTATTGTGGCGCGCCACGATGGTCTCCAGCGAGACCCTCCTCGACGCGGTAAGGCGCCATGAGCATTGGCAGACTGGGCTTGGCGGCCTCGTACTGCCGACGGGATCCTTCTGTGAGGTATCGGGCCCGGCTGCATCGGCGAAGACCGAGCTGCTGTACACGTTAGCGCTGACCTGCCGTCCATCCCGGCTGTTGCTCTGGGTCGACGCCGACGGCCGGTTCGACCCATTGCGCCTGCATGCGATCGGGCAGGCGCGCGGTCTGCCTGAAGACGCACTGTCCAGGATCGCTGTGGTCCGCGCCAGATCCGCTCCGGACCTGGTCCGGATCCTCGACGACGTCAAGGACGATGACGTATTCGCCGTTATTGTCGACGGGGCGAACTCCTGGATCAATATCGATAGCGGACCGCGGTTTCGCGCGGCACGAGACGCGTTATCACAGGCAGGTCGCTATCCGTGCAATCATCGATGCATCCTAATCGTTTCCAGTACTGTAAGCGCGGTGGAATCGTTGTCGCGACGTCCAGCGATTCTGGCGCGCACGTTCCACCAGCCTCGCGGCGATTAACACTGTCTCCCTCAATCTCCATCGCCCTGGCCTATGTCGAAGGAACCCGGCCCCCGTGCTTCAAGGCGACTGTCTCTGGACCGGGTGTGCCCCGTACCTCCCTCCAAGTCGACATCGGCAGTTCGGGATGCACAGCCACTCCCATAATTAAGTGAAACTTTGTGTCATGCTGTCAGGACAGTGCGCCGGGACATTTGCAGTCCAATGACGGCACCGAGACAGCTGCAGTCCGATGACGGTGCCGGAACGGTTGCAGTCGATGACGGTGCCGGGACGGTTGCTGTCGATGACGGTGCCCGGACATTTGCAGTCGACGACAGCGCGTGACAGTACGGAGTTGGCCCAAAATAGGATGCGCCGGATCTCCGGGACCAGTGTCCACGCGGCAAGCCCGGCATTGGGCAAATGTACGAGGACGTCGCGGTTGGGATTCTGACCGTCGGGTTGGCCGTATTCGTCGCGTATGTGGCGCTGCTGGTGCAGATGCCGCGCGTCGTGTACGATGGTAGCAAGGAGCGGCTGCGAACGATCGTCGACAGATGCCCGACGATGCATCGTGCGTATTGGCCGACGATATGGGCCTGCAATGCCCACCTGCAGATTCTGCTGCTCTGTGCGATCGACTATGTCTATGGGCGAAGACAGCCGTCAGAGCGTCAGGTATCGTGACCGTCGCCGGTTGGAGGGGTTCGCCTGGTAATGGGATAGCCTAGGTTGTGAGCCACGATGATGGTGGCGAAACAGCTATCGATTGGTATATGCCGGCAGACAGTTCACCGACATCTCCAATCGTCGTGTACCTGCATACGATTATGGGCGACGCTGTTCCTGATGTCCTCGTCGATGCTTTCGCTGCCAAGCAATGGTACTGGCGTGTCCAGTCGATTACGGAGGCATGCTGAACCAGTCTGTGTTTAGGAGAACGGCCATTCTACTCCGAAGAGGGCATGGATCTGTTCAACTGCGGACTCCATTATTTAATATGTTCGGTAAACCTGGGGCTGTGCTGAATGCCGAATGCAATTAGGGTGCCTCTGAACAGAGTACGTCTCAGGTTCCTCTACCGACGTCCATGATGGGATCGCGTGCATACGGAAGCGGTTTCCCTCTGCACCGCTGCTAATGGTGGGGATGTCTGCAGGAGCAGCTGTCGCCGTACGCTACCTGGGCGAGTACCAGGAGAATACCCCTATCAAGTGTGCGGCCATCCTGAGCCCTGGCTATGCTCTCCGCGAGGTAATCTGAGGGCCTGTTTGCCCCACTATAACATCACTGACATCAGTCGCAGACGGCCCAGTCCATTCACCACTGGTACGACTGGTACCTGGTCGGGAAGCTGAAGGACTACTTTATAACACCGAACAAGGAGATTCTTAGCAAGCGGCCGGGATACGACCAGTGTGTGCAATCGACGACTGTGTTCGAGTTCATGATCACGTCAGCAAAGTTGGTCGGGTTCCAGTCACCGGAAGACTATTTCGAGAAGACCTGTCCAATGGTGACAGGCGAGAACATGCGCATCCCATTCGTGATGGTTCAGGCCACCGACGACCCGATCTGCCCGGAGAAGAACATTCCGTACCAGAAGGTCGTCGATAACGGCAACGGCGTACTGGTCACTGTTGGACGGGGGTCCCATTGCGCCTTCTATGAAGGCATCATCCCAAGATCGTGGATGGCACAGGTCACAACAGAATTCCTGGATGGCGCCCTTTCGCTCTCCTCGTAGTTAGGCTTCTGAAAAATATAACCTTAATTCACTGTGATAACCGTTGAAGTCTCTCCCCGATCATCAGGCTAGCACCGGGAGCCGCTGCCTTGACTTTACAAGAGCGAAGCTCTTGGCCTGCGTTTGCCGCTGGAAGGTGACCTTGCCGCCAGGCTGTCATTTGACTCCGGTGGCGACACGTCTCTTGTCGCGGGCAACATGGCGAACGCCAGGTCCAGGGCGCTGCTCTGCTGCGCCTGCTGCATATCATCGAGCGGGTCATTGTCCGACGACTTGTTCGAGGAGACGTCGATCTTGTTGTCAACGGTCGTCGCTGTGCCGTTCTTAATCTGCTGCAATGAAGGCAGCTCCCGAAATTCCACAGCGGGCGCCTGCTTGGGCCGCATCAGGGCGCGATCGAGGATCAGTGACGACGCCGCTGGCGACCGGATATCAGACGCAGCATGCTTGTTAACCAGCACGTGATCCTTCGTGTCAGAGCCCTGCGCCAGACGGTAATTAGCACGCCACCTTCTACACCGAAACTGACGTACCGGAACGAAGACGTTCATGTTCAGGTCCGGGCGGCGCTGTATGTCTTCGTTATGGCCGCCGACCCGTTGAGCGCTGAAACTATTCACAGGACGCTGCGGCGACGGCACTGGCGGGGACAGGCCACGCGGCGCCGTCAGTGACAGCGCCTTCTGCTCGTGAGCAGGAACGCTCTCTACAACGTTTTGTCCAGCGGGAGTGTTCGGCTTTCCCGTCCCTAGCCACGCCTGGATAACGACTCGCAGTTCGGGACGCTTCCCGCTAGGCACCATGGATTCGTTCCTACTCAAGCGCACCGTTTTCGCCGGTTTCGCGGCCTGAACGAATGACGTTAGCACGGCAGATAGACGAGGCGAGCACGTCAACGGACGAGTTCCAAGACGAGGACCTGCTCGACAACGACGCCGTGCTCGAGGGTGGGCGTGAGAAGCGATGCGAAGTCGATTTGAGCCGAGATGGGCTTAATGGCATCGTGATGCGACTCGTTATGCACGGAAACGGTGAAGACCTTGTCATCGAAGACGGAGGCATCCTTCGCTCGGTACAGCGTGATGCCGAACTGGAGCTCCTCGTTGAAGTTCACAGTGCCGTCGGATTCGGCCAGGGCGATTCGCGTCCTGTACTCGTGACTGCCGCGCTGGCATCGGCAGTGCACGACGTCGTCCTTCGTCATGAATGAATACAGGTTACTGCCCGTCCCGAACGCGATCGACACGCGTGCTTTCTCCTTCACCTTTGTTAGGTGAGACAGGAACTCCAGCATCTGTCGCTACGCTATACCATCACCGACGTCCTGATTGTCGCATTGATCACTGCACGAGATACGCGACGAGGCGGCGCGTGCCGTTAAATCCGTTCGAGCAAACCAATCGATATATGAGGTACACCACCCGAACGCGTTGCTCACTGGCAACCCAGGCAGCTTGCCGTTCTCGTATTGCGCGGGTCGCCCTTATGCCGGAACTTGGACCGGCGTTTCTGTATGCCAGGCGGCAGTGGCCGTTTCGTTGCGTTGTCGCGAATCGCGCATGCTCGGAGATACTTCCTCAGGACACGTGTCTGCTCCAGTAAGCTTTCCAGTCGCAGTGCCGTCAGGAATTGTCCGTCCAACAGCCACCCATTAATGTTATCCGCCTGCGCCGACAGCGGCGTACCGGCCATGGCGTAATCGAGTTCGTCGACAACATCGGGATCTGGGTTACGCAGCGAAGTAGCAGACTGCATCACCAGGCGCTCCAGCCTGGCGACCTCCTTGTTCATCCTTGCGGTCACCGGCCGGTTCAGCACGTACCGACGCAGGTCCTCCTCTTCGTACATAGACACTGCCGACGCGCAAGCGACCATGGCAGCCAGCAGCCACATCAGCGTCCCGTCCGCTACCCGACGACTTCGCCCATGCCCAACCGTCACGACGCGGGCAAGACAGCTGGCTCCCAGCGCTTGAGACGCGCCCATTTTCACTTGCGGCGTGCGCGGGCGCGCGAACTGCGAAGACGTACCTAGCCCCGCGTCGGCGCCGGCCTGCTGGGCGGTGCGTGCAAAACTTGAAACCAGACGGGCAGACGAATAAAAATAGTGCGGCCGTGCGTGCAGTGCCGCAGTGCCAACTTGCCAAGCGGTCCCAAGTGCCGAGCGCCTGCCCAAGATCACGTAGGCCGCCGCTGCTCTGTTTGCACGAGTCGGACATGATCAGCGAAGATTGCGGGTTCCTCGACCTCCAGAAGGTTCTGTCATCTTCCAGATACGAGCAGTTACAGCGGGCCGGGACGCTACCAGCCAACACCAAATCACGCGGTATCATCCGTCCTGGCAAGAACGCCGACGGCTGGTGGGACCACGAGCAACTCGTCGATCAGGTGATCCATTTTATGGATCTGTTCGAGATCGCTTACCCGGGAGAAATCGTCTGCCTGTTCTTCGACTGCTCGGCCAACCACGCGGCCTTCGCCAAAGACGCGCTTGTGGTGAACCGCATGAACATCAATCCCGGTGGCAAACAGAGCGTTATGCGTGACACAACGTTTGTGCACAAGTCGCAGAGGCATCTGGCGCGGATTGGTCGACGTCGACCAATCCGCGCTCGGTCGCAACGGCGCGCATGCCCTTCGCCAGGCCGACAGAGTGCTCATGATCGTTGGCGTACACCATCGACTGAGGCACGTGTACTTGCTGGTCAAGTGGCAGATGCCTCTGCACTTGTGCACAAACGGTGCGTCACGCATAACGCTCTGTTTGCCACCGGGATTGATGTTCATGCGGTTCACCACAAGCGCGTCTTTGGCGAACGCCGCGTGGTTGGCCGAGCAGTCGAAGAACAGGCAGACGATTTCTCCCGGGTAAGCGATCTCGAACAGATCCATAAAATGGATCACCTGATTGACGAGTTGCTCGTGGTCCCACCAGCCGTCGGCGTTCTTGCCAGGACGGATGATACCGCGTGATTTGGTGTTGGCTGGTAGCGTCCCGGCCCGCTGTAACTGCTCGTATCCGGAAGATGACAGAGCCTTCTGGAGGTCGAGGAACCCGCAATCTTCGCTGATCATGTCCGACACGTGCAAACAGCGGCCGAGACTCTTCTTCCGCAGCACCTGGTCGCCATCTCGAGCATAATAGTGCTTCTCGGCGTCGTCGGTGTAGAAGATCGACTCGTCATGGAAGAACTTCCGAATCTCGGGCAGCGAGATGTTCTCGCGTTGGAATTCGACCTCCATGGTGTCGCCGTAGTACTTGCGGCAGCGCGAGTCAATCCGCTCCAGCGCAGGAATGTACACATCGTGCAAGTACTGCTGCACGTCTTCGCGGTCGTGACCGTTGTAATAAACGCCCTTCTTGCGACTGTGGCGGCGGAACCCCAGGTCGATCGTCAGCGACTTGCGCGACGTGCGCTCCGTGACCATCTGGGACCCATGATGCTCCAGGTACTGGTTCAGCCACTCATGGAACTGGCGCGCTGAAGTACGACGACGATCATCAAGCATTGCCGTGCAATCGGCGTGAACAAACTCAATGTCGATTATTCGATTGCGCTTGGCATGGCGACCCTGACCGGACTCGTTGACGTCGCCAGTGCGCTGAGATTCCAGCGCCAGGTTCCGCACGCGTCGCGCCGCATGTGTCGATTCTATGAAGTACAGGATCACATTCCATATGTAGATTTACAGCAGGTACCACTTGCAAACAAAGCCTACCCTTCTGCAGAATATGAAGAACGGCGTCACGTCCGGCTCGCGCGCGCGTCCGGCTCGGCTGTCGCAACAAGTTGAACCAGCAGTGCTCAATGCAACGGAGGACGCTGAGGTCGTCGGGCATCTTGGGCAGGTTGCGTTGCGCCTTGATGGCAGACTTGGCCGCGTCCAGGTCGGCCTGAGTGATCATGCGACGGCGCAAGCTCGCTACAGAGTCGTCTTCGCAGTCTGCATTGTAGGGTGCCATCGGCTCTTCGCCTGGTTCACTGAAGCGGAGGCGGCAAGTTGGGGTCGAATCCGTCGTCGTTGCCAAGCCCGCTCGCGTCCATGCTGGAAACATCGCTGTCGTCGGGTCTACTTGGAGATGACGGCGCCGGCGTCCGGATGATGAAATCCAGAATGCTGCGGTTGGACCTTTTGATCTCTTTCGTGGCAGCCGCTTTGCGAAATTTGGTGCTCCTGCTGTCGCCCTTGTATGGTCCGCGCTTGGCAGTTCGTGGCAAGGAACCTTGGCGATCACTGCATCGACGAGTGCCGCCGTGGACTCGTCCGACCAGGCAGATCTCCAGTACTCGGATGAATTTCCCGACGTCAACGTTGATTCGGAAGTCGATGATGATTCGGGGCATGGACTGGGAGAAGGCAGTTTGGGAATATCGATCGCCACGCTAGCGTTGTTCGACACCGCTCCCTGCACGGGGACGCTGAGGACACGCGTGGCATCGCTCAACGCGACGCTCGCAGCGGATGCAGCAGTGCCGTCTCTAGCAGCAACAGAACGGGTGGCGGCAGCGATCGCCCGTCTCGATCGCGCAGTTGGGCGCGGCATTGCTGGTTTGGCCAGCTGGCGTATTTTCTAAAAATAGGTGGCGTCTGAAAATTTGGGACTGGTCTACTTTTAGGATCATTGCTCAATCGGTTCCTCGCATCAAGGCGCAACGTTACTCCTTACATGTCGATATCCCAAGTCCTCTGTAGAAGCCGGGACTTATTTACTGCCTATAGACTTCCCGCACTGTATGTCGTCAGAGCCTCTTGTTGTGCCGGGCAACAGCGTCGGGAAGTCGAGTACAGGTGTGCGGCATTACCACACGGGACCGAGTGGGAGGGCGCGTGCGCCGTTTCCGCGGTATAGTGTTCTTCAGGTGCTCATGGTGGCGAACAATAACGCACCTCTCATGCGAACGATCACAGGTTGTAATGGCCGATTCAATGTTGCCTTATCCGGATGCTCACGTCGGAACCGTCTCTGAGCCCGCGGCCCGGCCGGCCTCTGGACGGTATATCGGCTGTTGACAACAACCTCGTTGGCATCACAGATGCTGTCAAGGACGGCGTTCGCATGGACCTACACCTGCACCTGCACACCCCATCGGCCAAGAAGACACTATGCGAGGCAGCTCGTCGTCAACTACCTGACCTGCGAGCCATTCGCACCGGATCACAACCGGTCTGACTTGTATCTTTGAGCCGGCACACGCGTTGCTTGCCCTAGTCGTGCGCCACCGTATCGTCTTCGTCGCATCTGTGAGCTACTTGATGACCCGATCCTCAGATGGCCGTTGTCAAATGACCGGGACGTCTTACGATTGACATGCTGTAATGAGACACTCCTAGATTGTGGTCATTATGGTGGAGGTCCTCAGGTGGGTGCCAGCTCTGGGAGTTCGACGATCATGTCTGAGGGTGAACCGGGCGCGGCGCTTGCGAACGCCAGGTGGCGTTGTCCGTGCCTGCACCATGTCGCGGATCGTGCAGGCATGGAAGAAACATCCCATGATGCGTTTATGCCCGAGTACCATGCTTCGCCGCGACGTCACGGCCACTGTGTTTAACGCCACCGTCCCGTTTGCTGTCACGAAGGCATCGTTCCCGCCATCTTGACCAAGAACTGCATCCGACCATGTCGCCAGGTGCTCCAGTTTGGCTGTCTGTTCGACTACCCTTGCTCTCGTATCGCGATTCAACAGATACCATCGCAGATCCTCGCATTCATACATCGACGCAGCCGACGCGATCGCCGCAAATACAACAGGCAGCAACACCTGCATGTCGACCTACTGGATTTCGAGCGTTGGTGGTTGGATCCAGAAGGCAGGAGCGCCAACGTCCGCAGTCTCAAGCGCGCGAAACCAGCGTCAGTCCGCGGCGGCATCGCGGCGACAGGGCACCTATTGCGGTCCCGGTTCGCGATTGACCCGATTGTCAACCGACGACTATGGTTAACTGGTTAATGCCTGGATCGGAATCGGTTAACTGCGTGAATCGCCTTCCGGTAGGGACCCTTGGGAGCTGCTCCAAGTTCCACAGGTAACGGCGATTGCCGTTCTTCGTGTCGCCTCCTCTTGCGTCAATGAATTCGTTCGGAAAGATCTGATCATGACGTTTCATGCCCACGATGACGGTACACGAAGGGCGATCGCCAGGTTCGGTGGGGCGCACGAACAAGAGATATCGCAGCGATATCTGGCATGGTGGCACGCGCTGCCTTTGCTCGAGCGTGTCTGGTCCTGCATGGATCGTGCTCATAGTCTAACATGGCGGCGGCGACGGTAATGCTGGTGATGGCGCTTGCGGCGATCATGGCCCCCGTTCAAGGTGACGACTGCACCGCATCGGTGAACGAAGGCAGGGACGAGGCTCGGTACTGGCAAGCCCAGCTGGGCGTCGCTGCCGTTCGTCAAGACCCGGTTCAGGTCGCTCGCGATCTCGCCATCGTCAACGGCATGTTCTTCGACATCGCCAACGTCCTATCCGGGAACCCGCATCCGCCCGCGTTCACCACCCCGACCGTCCCACCGTCCTCCTCATGCCTGCACGTCAACCTCACGCTCCTCATCGCCCTCTCCAACCTGCAGAACCTGCTCACCAGCAACAACTTCCCGACCCTGATCCAGAACCGTCTCGGCAACTTCCCGCCCAACTACGCCGACGTCTTCCCCGGCGAGGTCGCTCTCGGCGAATCGATCGCCCAGTACTACAACGGCATCCGCCTGCACGACGCCACCTGCCTCGCTGGCATCACCTACCCGGTTGCAGCGCGTTATCGCCAGCGCTCCATCGCAGACTGACACGAGACGCGTCCACAGGTGACCGGGAAGCTGGGCTTCGGCCAGTTCAGTTCGGGAGCGTCGCCGGCGCCGCCAGCGATGTGCGGATCGATCATGTTCGCAACGGGCACGTCCTCGGAATCGATGTTCGCCAGCAGCGGCGCCGTCCCGCCCCCGGCGTTCGGCAGCGACGCGTTCCAATGGTCGATGATCAAGTCGCAGGCGTTCGGGTCGATCGAGGAACCGCAGGACGCGAACCAGACCGAGGTCGCCGCCGTCTGGTACCTGGGGCCGAACACGCTCGGCCCGGCCGCCATCTGGATCCGCATCGCCGCCGACTTCATGTCCGCTCTGGACCCGCCGCTGGCGCTCGCCGACGAGGCGCGCGTCTACTGGAAGGTGTCGGAGGCGCTCGCCGACGCCGGCATCATGACGCGGTACGCCCAGGTCAAGTTCAACAGCTGGAACCCGCAGCAGGCCATCGCGTCGCAACCGGGCCTCAGCCTGTGGCGGTCGCGGCTGTTGACGCCGACGGACGTCCCGTCGTTCGTCTCGATGCACACAGCGTTCGCCGGCGCCGCGTCCGGCGTCCTGTCGCGTCTGTTCCCGGACGCGCGCCGCGTCGTCGTGAACGGCCCGGCGGTCCAGTTCGCCCCGCACGTGTTCCACAACTTCAGCGAGGCCGCCGACGAGGTCGTCACCGCCAACCTGTACCAGGGCATCCACTTCGACTTTGACGCCATCGCCGGCCTGACCGTTGGCAACGCTGTCGCCGCCAACGTCAACGCTCTTCCTTGAAACAATACAGTGATGATTCGTTATCGCAGCATCAGTGGGGTGTCCCGAACGAAAGAGGCACGCGCCACCCCAGAGCGTATCGTGTAATGCAGGATGAGCGCTGAGAAGGAGTCGATGGGCGATGCGATCGACGACGGGCAGCGGAGGATGCCGGACCTGAAGATCGTCCCGCCGCCGTCGCCGGAGCGGTTCATCTCCGCTCCCGAATCCGTCGTCGTCGACGGCGTGCCGTCGCCGGCGCGCGACAGGACGAAGAGGCCAAAGTCGGTGTCGGAGCGGCGACGGCGTAACCTGCTGATCCTGATCGCTGTCGTCCTGGTCGTCCTTGGCGTCGTGTTCGCCGTGAACCCGATCGTATCGTCGTCATCGGCGTCGTCGTCGACAGGATCGTCGTCGGGCGGTACCGTTGCGAACGACCACCAGGCCGACTTCATTGCCGCCAGCGGGACGCTCAGCGCGCCGGTGCTGATGGCGCTCGTCCAGCAGACCATACCGGGGTCGTCCCCGACGATTGTCACCCAAGCGCCCAGCAGCGTCACCATGCAATTCCCGATGGGTGGGCCGGCCCTGTCGGCCGTGTTCGGGAACCTGACGGCGTGGCTGGCGCAGCCGGGCAGCAGCCTGGCGGCCCAGGGCGTCTCCCGGTTGCAATTACGGAGCGCTCCGACACAGTACGTCGCGGCGCGCGCGCACCCGCACCTGGTGCCGAACGCGCCTAACGCATGTTTCAGACAGGTCGCGTGCGCACCGCCCAGCTCAACCTTGTACACAGATTGTGGGACGGTGCGCCCGATCCAGGGTTGCCCCTCGCCAGGCATGACGGGAGCGAACTGCGACCAATGTGAGGCAGCGGCCGCACGCCCCCGGGAACGATGTTGTACTGACGGGACCCCCCCTAAACAGGTCTGCCCGGGTACTACGGGTCCAATTGTGCACAGTGCCAGCAGTGCACGCGCGCGCTGTTCCAGTGCGACGACGGCAGAGACGGGACGGGGCAGTGCACCAAGTGCCTGACGGGTTGGGCCGGGTCGGATTGCCAGTCGTGTGCACCGAATTACTGGGGCCCGCAGTGCTCCCCGTGCTCGTGCGGCGCGACACAGACGTGCAACGCTGGCAGGACGGGTACAGGCGCTTGCCAGTAACAATAACACGAACAGCCAACACGTGCCGCTTTGTACTGCATACGGGAACGCCTACGAGAACTGGAGGACGGGCGACTTCATCAGGAGCTGGAGGTACTCGTGCCCGAGAGCGAACGCGGGCGTGTAGACGCCACCGGCGCCAACGCGCTGCATGACCTTGCCGCCGTTCTCCACGATGCAGACAGCAGCCAGGGCCACGGTTTCGGCAGTGGCGACGTAGGGATCGGGACCCTTCAGGTGCACGGTTGCATGCGACCCGTCCGACGTCTCCGCATCGACCTTGTAGGCGAACCAGTTCCTGGCACGAGCGGTCTCGTTCGCGCCCGTCGGCGCCAGATAGCTCACCAGGCGTTTGACCGGCGTCCAGGAGAACAGGAACTGAAGGGCAGGCTTGATCGCGGTTAGCGCCTTAGGAAGCATGGCGACCAGGCGCGATGTCGACGCTTGCACCTCGCGGTACTCGAATTCCTTGGCGTAGGCATCGGACAGGGCGCCTCGGCAGCGAGACAGCGACGCCGTTCGGCGGACAACGCGCGTGTTGATCGGGGCCATGGCCGATGGACCCGTCCACAGGCCGCTGCTGGCGTCATACTCTACGGGGACATCGTCGGATTCGAAAGCGCTGAACGACGACCCCGGCGCCTTGACGGGGTCGTCGGCGGCGTTCAACGCGAATGGGTCGCTGAGAACAGCGTCCTGCTGCTGGGACGCCTTCGACAGCGTGTCGATGAACGTCCTGAACGTCCCACCTGAAACGCTGCCTCGCATCGACACCTAGCGGCCCTCCCCCAGTTAGTATCAAAGACGCCAACGGGTAACGGGCCCAGACCGCGATCCGCGCTCGCTTCAGGGGCGCATGCAATTGCTTGGCGGCGTACAGAACGGCCAGGTCACTGGGGACCGAATCGTACCCGCACGCGGGCACGATGAGGATGGGCGCGCGCGAGAACTGATCGATCAACGAGCGCATGTAGTCGACCTCGCCCGTGATGTCGACGTAGTGCGTTCGCGTGGCGATACACGCGCGAACGACAGGCTCGCCCAGGGTCGAGAACGGGCCGGCGCAGGCGATCACAACGGACGCCTGCGAGAAGGCGCTGACGAGGCTGGCCGGCGCGTCGACGTCGACCGGCTCGGCGTACACGTCCACATTGGTCGTCTGGAACGCGGCGCGCAGGTGCTGCGGGCGCCGGCCGAACACGACCAGCTTCCAGTCGGGGCGCGCCGCCCGCAGCCGCTCGACGACCAGCCGCCCGGTGTACCCGGACGCGCCCAGCACGCCGACCGCAAACGGCCGCGAGCGATCCACACCCGGCATCACGCACGGAGCGCACGCCTGAAAAGTGGGCCGGCCACGTTGGTCGCGCGTACAACCCCCACGACGGCTTCCAGTACGAAAACCATCGACGCGTTTATCGCACTAGGTACACGGTGGACCGACAGCCCAACGATCGCAGTGTCTCGTTTCGATCTCGTCGTCGTGCGCGATACGTGGCCGGGACAGGGGGTGCCAGGTGCCCCCCGACCGGGAACACGGCGTACGCGGGGCGAGCGGCGACACGGGCGGGAGGCCAGACAGACCCCTGTCTGGCGCTGACTTGACGCTGTGCAACTGCTGCAGGTCAGTTGAGTGGGCCGGCGAGTTTTGGCGGGCAAATTCCCCGGATTTTGGCGGGAAACGCGGGCGGCCCCCGTGTCGCGTGGCGACGGGCGTCGTGGCGAGTGGTGGGCCGCGCCCTGCCGTCGTCGCGTGGGGCAACGTCCGCCCACGGAGTTCACACTTCATTCCGTTGGTGTTCCTGCCGGTTGTCGCGCGTCGTTTGTGAGCCGTCAGCATGTCGGGCAAGGGCAAGGGTGGGCGCGGCAAGTCCAAGGGCGGCAAGTCGCAGACGCGTTCGGCGCGCGCCGGCCTGCAGTTCCCCGTCGGTCGTATCAACCGTTTCCTGCGTGACGGCCGTTACGCCGCCCGTGTCGGTGGCGGCGCGCCCGTCTACCTGGCCGCCGTCCTCGAGTACCTGGCCGCCGAAATCCTCGAACTGGCCGGCAACGCTGCCCGTGACAACAAGAAGACGCGTATCATCCCGCGTCACGTCCAGCTCGCCATCCGCAACGACGAGGAACTGAACAAGCTCCTGCACGACGTCACGATCGCGCAAGGCGGTGTCCTGCCCAACATCCACTCCGTCCTGCTGCCCAAGAAGAAGGCCGGCGAGGCGACGCCCGCCCCGGCGCCGAAGAAGGAGACCGCCACCAAGGCCAAGGGCGGCAAGGCGTCCGGCTCCCAGGAGTTCTGATCCGCCGTCCGTAACTCTTTCCTGTCGGAATTCACGTTTTTTATATGAAAATAAATTGCTGATAACCAGCACGAGGTGTCCGGGTTGGTTCTGCTCGTGACGCGGGGTAGGTAGTTCCTTGTCGTTGCGGACCCCGCATGACGCGGGTCGCCTGCCAGAGGATCGCATGGCTGTCGGGCCAGAGCCTCTCGCGGCGTCCTGCACGACGACGATGGCGGGCGCTGTCGTCGTACGTGGGCGACAGCGCGACCGGGTCGCCGCTGCGCATGCATGCCACGTTCCTTCGGCATCCGACGCCGGCCATTGCCGCCAAGCTGGCGTTGCACGACGACGATCCCGTGCGGGTCTGGTCGGCGTTCGAGCATGTCCTGCAGTCCGGGTGCCCGGTCGACGTCCGCCTGTTCCACCCGATGATGCAATTCTGCCGGCGCGTCCAACCGCACAAGGCCGCCGACGTGCTTCGTGTCGCCGGCAGGCGCCAGGTTCCCATCACCGAGGCCCTGTTCTGCACGTTCCTGTCCGCTTGTAAGGCGGCGAACCCTCCGCCCGTTCAGGAAGCGGTTGACCTGTACAAGGAATGTGGCCCGCGAACGCCCATCGCCGTCTTCGGTGTCTTCGACCTATGCCGGGCGTCGAAACAGCCCGCGTTAGCGATCCCTCTGCTGTCACATGCCATCGCGTCCGACGTGGCGTTCACCAAGAAGCTGGTGACCATTGTCGCGGCGTGCTGTGCGGAATCAGGGTGCCCGGCGGGCGCTGACGCCGCCGAACAGATGCTGGACCTGTTCCGGTCGAACCGTGCCCCGCACGACGCCGGTCAGCCGACGTTCTTCAACCTGATCAAGGCGCTGCTGCAGCAGAAGCGATTCGGGCTAGCGGTCAGCACGCTGACGCTCATGCACGACACGTTCGGCTTGGCACCCACCGAGAGCACGTACAATCGCGTCCTGTTCGCCGTCAGCAAGCACGCGCACATCTCTGTGGCGCTCTCGCTGTTCAACACCATGCTGCAGCGTAACGCCCCGGTCGACGTCCGCGTGTTCACCAGCCTGATCGAGGCGTGTGGGCGCTGCTCGAACCTGTCGGGCGTCCAGGCGCTTCATGAGCATGCGCGAGCGAGGTCCCTTCTGCACGACGACTTCGTGGTCAGCGCGCTGGTGGCCTCCTACGGCCACTGCAGCAACCTTGTCGGTGCCAGAGCCGCGTTCGAGGACCGATGTGCGGCTTTCACACCCGACGCCGCCGTGTTCAATTCAATGATGACCGCCTATGCGCACCAAGGCCTGCTTGACGACGCGGTCGGCGTATACGAACGGCTGAAGGCGGTGAACCTGCGACCGACGAGGTCGACTCTCGTTGCGCTCCTTACCGGGTGCTGTCGTGCTGGCGATACGGCGCGTGCCTACGCGTTCCTGTCCGAATTCGCCACCGTCTGGAACGTTGCCGCCGATTACCAACACGTGAACATCATGATCGACATGCACGGTCGATTGGGGGACCTGAATGCCGCTGAGAAGCTTGCGTCCTCGTCTCCTGCTGCGGGCGTCATCTCGTGGAACATGGTGCTGGCCGCCTGCGTCAAGCATCGCGACCTGGATCGCGCCGAACGCGCCTTCTCGGCCATCGTGTCGCGTTCGGACGCGGGTACCCAGGACCTGGCCAGCGCCTACGTCTCCATGTCGAACATGTACTATCGGGCTGGGCGCCAGGCCGACGTGGCTCGTTTGCGTCACGAGGTCCGAACCCGAGGGATCGTCAAGGCATCCGGGCAGACGTCGCTGCAACTCGCCGATTGCTGCCTGGACTTCTCGTCGAACGACAGGCGGCTCCGCAATGATCGTGACCTGGCCGCGATGCACGCCAGCATGATGAATCAGTTGGTCGAGCACGGGTACATCCCCGACTTGTCATACGTGACGAGGTCGGCACGGACGGACGACGAGGCGCGGCGCGCCGTCTACGGTCACAGCGAGAAGATCGCCGTCGCCCATGCCTTGCGGAGCGTGCCGCCCGGCGAGCCCATTCGCCTGGCGAAGAACCTGCGCGTCTGCCCCGACTGCCACGAGGCAATCAAGCACGTCTCCGTCGTCTTCGCCCGCGAGGTCTTTGTCCGCGATTCGACCAGGCACCATCACTTCCGCGACGGGAAGTGCTCCTGTGAGGACTTCTGGTAGAGGGGTCCATTGGTTAAACGCCCGCGTATTTATTATCGCACGACATGGTTTCGTCGCCAGCGCAGCCGCCAGACAGAGGGTGCGCCGAGTCCGCCCCGGCTGGCTGCTGCCGCAGCGTGGTGGGTTGGGAGTTGGGACACGTCGCGCGTCCGGCACCAGTGACGTGGCCAGGGACCCGACAGCAAAACAAAGGCGCCTCTGGAGATATTTTTAACAGGCCCACGTTGGTTGCGCTGCGTTTCAGTCTGACGTGAGGCCTGAACGCGAGACGGGCACAGGTTGGACTGAGTGTCGTGGATCGGGATCAGCGCCGTCTCCCTTGAAGCGACTAATGGTCATGCCGACGTTCGAATGCAAGATCTGCTGCCTGGGAGCCGGGTACGTCGGCGGGCCAACGATGGCCGTGATCGCGGCCAAGTGCCCGAACGTCAAGGTCACCGTCTGCGACATCAACCCGAAACAGATCGCGGCCTGGAACTCGTCGAACCTGCCGATCTACGAACCCGGACTGCAGGAACTGGTACCCCACTTGTTTACCGCCCAGCTGACGCTGCTCAAGTGCCCTGACTGTCGCTTCTAGGTCGAGAAGTCGCGCGGCGTGAACTTGTTCTTCACGACTGACATCGACGCGGCGATTCGCGAATGCGAAATCATATTCGTGTCGGTGAATACGCCTACGAAAACGCATGGCGTCGGTGCTGGGCGTGCTGCGAACCTGAAGAACTGGGAGCTGGCGGCGCGACACATCGCGCGTGTGTCGAATGGCCCGAAGATCGTCGTGGAGAAGAGCACGCTGCCAGTGCGGACGGCGCATTCCATGGCGCGTGTCCTTCATGCGAACGAGAACGGCCACCGGTACCAGATCCTGTCGAACCCAGAGTTCCTGGCCGAAGGCACGGCGGTTGCCGACCTGTTCAAGCCTGATCGTGTTCTGATTGGGGGGCCCACCACTGAAGCCGGCCAAGCGGCTGTTGCCCGTCTTGTCTGGGTGTACGAACACTGGGTTCCCCGCGAGAACGTCATTACGACGAACCTGTGGAGCTCTGAACTCTCCAAGCTCGTCGCGAACGCGTTCCTTGCCCAGCGTATCTCGTCTATCAACTCGATCTCGGCACTGTGTGAGGTACGTCGTTCGCAGGTACATGTGGTTCTCCAGAGGGTTGACATGCCTGGCATAGGTGACCGGTGCGGATGTCTCCGAGGTCGCATACGCTATCGGGCGGGACTCACGAATTGGCTCGCGTTTCCTGAACTCGTCTGTCGGATTCGGCGGCAGCTGTTTCCAGAAGGACATCCTGAACCTCGTCTACCTGTGCGAATCGTTCGGCCTCGACGAGGTCGCCCGTTACTGGGACCAAGTCGTCCTCATGAACGACTACCAGAAGTCACGGTTCGCTCGCAACATCATCAAGACGATGTTCAACACGGTTTCCGGCAAGCGTATTGCAATCCTCGGCTGGGCGTTCAAGAAGGACACTGGTGACACGCGTGAGACGGCGGCCGTGTACGTCGCGAAGCACCTCATGGAAGATCGCGCTTGCCTCGCGGTGTACGACCCCAAGGTCGAGTCGGATCAGGTCTTCTCCGACCTGCAGTACTACGAGCCCCAGCTGGCGCAGGACGTTAACCACAATGATGTCGTCACGATGCATGCGAATGCGTACGATGCCGCCAAGGGGTCGCACGCCATCGCCATCATGACTGAGTGGGATGAGTTCCGCACGCTCGACTGGGCGAAGGTTTATGCTGTGATGGAGCGGCCGACGTTCGTCTTCGACGGCCGCAACATCCTTGACCACGAGGCGTTGCGAAAGATCGGCTTCGAAGTGTACGCGATCGGCAAGCCGCTTTCCAACCACACTGATATGGAGCAGTTCGCCTGATCCAATACTGACCTCCTCCTGTACATGCAACCATTGTTGAACGAGTGACGCGTTCATCTGTTACTAGAATAAACCACCAGTACAGATCCTGCCGCGTACGACGGGGAGGGCATCCCAGCGGTAACCATGACAGCACTGTCGTACTGGAACCATTGACGACACGTTTCCGGAGCACAGCGCAACGAATCGCAGGCTGATATATTAAGATAACCCAACCTGAACGAAGCTGGACGCGATCAGACCACTTCCGGATGAGAGATGGCGAACGTCATTGTTGACCAGTCGGCAGCAGGGGCTTTCCTGCGCTTGCGACGACAGATGACGATCACGATTGCGAGGACACATACGACGACGGTGACAGCAGCAGCGGACACGATCGTCAGCCAGTGCTTCTCGAAGAAGGGTGTCGGCTTGCTCTGTACACGATCGACGTCATCGTGACGCTTCTTGTCCGACTCCGCTCGCCCCTTGCTCTGCGGTACTGCAGGCCTCCCAGCAGGTGGACGCTCGCGTCCATTACGAACGGCGCTGTCGGGCACGACAACGCCGGCTGGACGAAGCGAGACGAGCGACAGCGTAACTACGGCGACCATTACCACGGCTTGGGCCACCCTCGACATCGTCGACATGCCGACTGCCACCCGCCGGATAGTGTTATGAGGTTCGGACCAAAAAGGCGCTCAGCCCACAGGCAAAGGGATGGGAGTTGGGAGCGGGACCCGTCGTTCGTTTGGCGGGACACGGACGGAGTTACCCCCCACTGTCGGAGGTCAACCCCAATGCCACTTTGGTGTGCCGGCCGGGCGTGCTCTGCGCCAGTCGCCAGTCGCGGCAATGGGTTTGTTTTGCGCGACTGGCACCTTGCGTGGTGGCTTTGCATAAATGACCGGCTACACGTTTACGGTTTCCGCTCCGCCGTGGACGCGCCCTCAACGTGTGTCGTGGTCGCATGTGAGAAGCGCAAAAACCCACTAAAGCAGCCAGATGTGAAACGTCTGCGAGCAACTGTGCCGTACATCAGTCCCGAATTCACCACGAGAGTTCTCCGACTTGTTCCAGCACGGAAGTGGGCCTTGCAATAAACCTGAATCTGCATCAGATGCGACCCTGCACATGCCGTAATGCGACGGCTGGGAAGGCGACAGCCGGTCCTCCAAATGCGAACTGCGAACATTCCGGGAACGGACGCCGACGGAGACAGACGATGCGGGATGGATGGAGGCCCAGGGAGCTGCGGGAACCGTCATACATTACGAAATCTGCTACCAATAACAATAATTGATCAGAACCCAACAATGATAATAAATCTGCATCCTTGTGACATCGTAGAGTATGGACTTAGTAACACCCGGTAGTAATTTCCATATACGAGAGCTGGCAAAGCTGCTGGCGCGTTGAACTGAAAGCGTTTAACAAAATGTTGGGGAATATGCGCCATATGCTCAGTGGTGATCGATGCATATGCTGTGGGATCATACTGGTTGGACACTAAATAATGGTTCGCCGTTCTGCAGCATCATTTGCACAACGTTGGCGACCGCATGCATGCATTGCGGATGGCGATAGCGCGGATGTCGGAACGGCTGGTTCAGCACTTCGAACACCTTCAGACGCTTGTTGACCGTTTCGTGTCGGGCCAAAATGCGTTTGATTATGGTGTTCATTGGATCATCATCTTCAGGCCACTTGAAAAAGCCACGATCACGGTAACCTTTGTCCGCAATCGTTACTTCCCCTTGGCGAACATGTGCCAGGTAACCGAACCGTGCCAGCTTTAGGTCGGGCCAATCACCACAAGGAACACCCCCGGAGACCCAGACAATTCGACCAGTTCTAATACATATTCCAACCTCGTACCGGACCCCTGGCCCATTGATTTTGTGGGAATACCATTTTCGATCGAACGGCGACGGCTCCTGTATGGGGCAATCAGTCGCGTCCAAAGACACGAAACAATTGCAATGCCTTGGAGCACCGGCGAAGCGGTCTTTCCATTGGATCTGAATGCACAGGTCAACCAGGAATTAAACATGCCAGTTGTATGCGAATAATACCACTGCAAGATTGGCAAGCCGCTGTATGAACGCCCATACCCATTTCCGGAACGTTTTTTCATCGGCTCCCGTTATTGCTCGGTTGATGTGCTCAGTATCGTACCGTTTTAAGAACAGAAGCGACCACAATAAGTGAATCGGCTTCGCTGTTTGCGGCAGGTCACCTCGCAATAATGCCCACAGCAGAGAGCAAACGTCTGAGGAAACACCAAACATCGCCCGGAACCGACGATGCCCGGTGGCTCTTCCATGCGATACCCGATGCCGGGTCAGGGTATGTCCCAACTCCCAGAAGTCGTCGGCTGTGGCAGCCTCCGCCAAAGTCGACATTTGCGTGCGGCCAATGTTGACGTTTGGCTTGACGCCAAATACGACTTTGGCGCCATGCAAAACGTCCGTAGGTTGATGAAACGTCGGTACTACACCAATTCCAGTGCCAATATCTCGTCTATAGCTTCGCGATATCTTCTTCTTTGATAGTTGCCGGCTGCTACGTACATTCGACTTTCTTTCAATCGTGACTAATTCTGTTCCACATAAATGGCTGTGTTATAATCAGGTTCACAAATGGTCGGGGCACCGGCATAATGTTCAAGTTCAAATGCCCGCATTTCAAGAGAAATCCTTCATTATCGATTCCGCAGGGTACGTATAAGGTGTTCACGATATGGTGTGTTAACTTACTCGCTAACCAGGGTCATAGACCGTATCGTCCACACAGGGTATGACGGAGAAGTCGTATGAGTAGACGTTCCTGCGTTACGTTACAGGCGCCAATGACGTATTTGGCGTGCTGCAAAAGCCGTCGATTGCCTTCCCGCCAAATACGTCATTGGCGTAGAGCCCCGATCCGACAAACGGGATGCCGGGTGCCAGATCCGACGAGGGGGTCGCCCGACCCGACGAAGGGGGCCCAATCCGAAACGGGGCCCAATTAGACGAACGGAGGGAGAACTGCGTTGAAACATCTGGTGACCGATGTTGCAACGTGAGAACGCGACACACCCTAAAATGAAGCGTTGGACCCAGAAGTCTGCGGCGCAACGACTGCTGGACAGGCTTTGCGCCGACGGGACGATAACCTCGACGACTCGGCCGCAGGACGTATACAATAAGTATCCAGATTTCCAGGCGTACACCATGGACAAGTTCCGGCGTCATTTTAACGAGACGAAGCTGAAGCAGGGCACTTTCCGTAAGCAACGTACACCATTACGTTTATTTATTCTAATATGTACTCCAGTGCGCTCGTCTGAAGAAGGCAAAGAAGGCGACAATGAAGGAGGTGATACAAGCGCGCCAGAAGACAAGAGCGAGGACAATGATGAATCGAATGGCGATGACTCGGATTCAAAAAGCAGTCGGAAGAGGTACAAGCTTGCTCTGCCCAGCGAGTCGGAGACCCGTACCGGCGTGGATATCGACAATCCTCCCGTGATTGCCGCCGTCTACCGGGATGCAGCGACAAAGACGGACCGCGTGGTCATCTGTGCGGGGATGTTCGGCATTCCCGACGCCAAGGACGTCCATGTCGATCTAGATGAGGACGACGCCCAGACCGCCATCATTTCCTATGGCTGGCCGGCTGCGTTATTCTCACCCCAGGTCATGTGCGCGACTTGGGCATCGACGGACGAACCGCAGACATACTACGGACGCCTGAATGCGCTCGATGAAGAACTCGCGCACCACCGTCCATCGTACAGTCAGGCGCCCCGAACGACATTTCGCATAAGACTCCCCATTCCTGTCAACCCCGACACGTCGACGTGGAAAAAAGTGGGGGTCAATTCGGCGACGTCGGGTCGGTTCGTGCTGTGGGAGCTCGCGGCGAATAAGCCGCCGTATGCAGTTCCATTGGCTGACAAAATTGTGTCCGAATTTGTCGAACACGAGCCAGCCGAAACAATGCAATAAACTGTCACATATTTGAAAGGCGTCAGGTCAACTAGAATGTCCAGATATGGCGAACGCACGCGTTCCCGCAGCTCCCAGGCCCCTCTGTCGGACTTCGGTGCTCGACCTGCGCAAATATCCGCGGAGTAGTTGACGTGTTGTCGACGCAGACGTGAGCGCGACGTCGGTGCTCGGTGCGAGCTAGGTGGACATCTCATCATGGTATGCGCGTACTGCCGTGTGCTGTGTGATGCACGCCGCTGACGTGCGTGTGTAGATTCACCCGGACAGGCTCAAGATGATGGGTAGGCCGGACCAGCCGGCCGTGCCGTCAGCCATGTCGCACGGCGGCGACGCGCCGCCGGCCCCACAGACGACGACGTTCCCGGCGTCTGCACCATACGGAGGAGCGCCATCGTACCCAGGACGGTATCCATATCCTTCAGGATATGCGCCTTATGGATATGGGGCCCCGTCTGCTGGGTATTCACCTATGCAACGTGCTCCCGTTGCACCATACGGATACGGCGCTTATCCTGCCGCAGGGCAACCTCCAGCATCTGGAGTGGTCGCTGCTGGTCAGGAGAAAGCGAGCCCCGCTGCGACCCCGGAAGGCCCAAAGGTATTGTGTAATTATTTTTCCTGTATTCTCTGATTGCGTGTTTGCTGACATTTCACGTGCCAGACCGTCGGCGATTGGTCGTCGTTCACAACCCCTGAAGGAAAAGTCTACTATTTCAATAACAAAACACAGGTATGCCTTGCATCGTGCTGGCGTCATCACCGATCTGACGTGCGGACAGGAAACGACGTGGACTTGCCCCCCAGAGTTTACCTCGTCGGGGGTCACCACGGAACCTAAAGACGAATGGCAAACGTTCTATACGAACGAGGGCAAGCCGTACTATTATAATGCGCGAACGAACGTAACGTCGTGGACCAAGCCTGAATCAGCATCAGCAGCTGACTCGGAAACGGCTGCAGAGTCAGCTGACCAGGACCATACGGCGGAGCTGTCGGGAGAGCCATCGCCCATCCCGACAGAAACGCGCGATGGTGAACAGGCCCATCCGGAATTGCCGAGCCGTCCTAAGCCAGAGGAACCTGTCGAAGTCATTCAGGATCCTGTCGTAGCGGTCCCCTACAAGGCCGCGTATGCGTCGCAGTATGCGAACCGAGAAGAGGCTGAGGCCGCGTTCCGCGAGATGTTAACATCCTCAGGTGTCCCTTCGACGGCAACCTGGGAACAAGCGCTTCCGAAGATTGTGAACGACAAGCGGTACACGGCTTTGCCAAAACTAGCCGACCGAAAAGAAGTGTTCAAGTCGTGGTGTGTCGAACATGCGGAAAGGGAGAAAGAAAACGCATTGCGCGCCGAGCAACAGAAACGTGATGACTTCTTGGCGCTGCTCGCAGAGCATTCTAACATCATCCGTTCCCGGATGCGCTTCGTCGAACTGGAACCAAAAATCCGCCTTGACCCAAGGTGAGCTCGGTATTTGGACAGCGCGTTTCTGGAGGCTAAAGGACGTCAGGTACACTGCTTGCGATACTCGCACACGTGAGGATCTGTTCTACGACCACATCGATAAGCTTGCCGACGCGGAGCGTAAGGCGAAAATTGAAGCGCGCCAGGCTGCCGAAGCCGCGTTTCGAGACTTCCTTCAATCCGGGGAAATAATTACTCTCAATACTCAGTGGCGCGAGCTACTTGAAACGCTCGCCTCCGAACCAACGTACAAGGCTTTGGATCCTGCTGATGCGCTTAAGGTAATGTTGTCGAGGGGAGTCTCGCTTTCAGTATCTGACATGGTGAGCAGGTCTTTGAAGGAGTCATGTCAGATCTGAAGCGGGAAGAAGCCGCGAAGGCGCTAGCGGAGAAAGAGGCTCTTCGCGAAGCCGAGAAGAAGCGTCGCGTCGATTACCGCAATCTCCTCCAGGAACAAGTCCAAGCTGGTAAACTCCATTTACGCACAAGGTGGCGCTCATTCGCGGAAACGATACGTGACGACGCGCGGTTCATTGCTCTGTCCCAAGACGAAAAGTTCTCTCCGCAGACGCTCTTTGATGACTTCTGCGATGATCTTGAGGTACGCTTGACGTGCTATTATTCCATGCTGCACTTGGTCGCGCCCTAACGTCATCATTCAGGATCGTGTCCACAATAGTCGCAAGAAACTGAAAGAGGCGCTTGCGAACGCGGGAGTCGCGGCAGTGTCGGAGACCGATACCGTCGACGGCCTCTGTGAACGACTGGGCGGTGCAGATGCGATCCAAGGCGTCCCTGAGATGCATGTCCGCGTCCTGCTGGCTGAGTTTATTGACCATGCGCAGTCGCGTGCCCAGCATGCGGCGAAACGGATCGAGAAGTACTCTGCCCTGTTTTCCAAGCTGTTGACGAAGAAGGTTCGCCGGCCAATGTCGATGGACTCTGCGCAGCCCATGCTCGACAGCCACTCCTGCTACAAGAAACTCCCTGAAGCGGTCCGGACGGAGATGTTCGCTAAGCACGTTGAGGCACTGTCGGCCCCTGGCCACGAGGTAGGAGCGCATCCTATCGTGGAACTCAGCGATCCCTAACGTTATCGCCGTTCAGATCGCAGCGGAAGATTCGGACACGTCTGGCGAAATCGAGGAGGACGAGGAGGTATCGTCGTACCATCGCAGACGAAGCCCGTCCCTAGATTCTCGGCGCCGTCCCGGCCCACGATACCGCAAGCGTTCGCGTTCCCCTCCGCGTTACAGGCGTTCTCCGTCCCCGCGTCGCCGTCGACGCTCGTCCCCCAGGCGATGGCGCTGACGAAATTCGCCCAGACGCGTGCAAGCGATCCGTACTGAATGAAACCGTTCGGCTGGTAGTTCCACGACGTCGCAGCTGTGTGTGTGTGTGTGTCAGTCAGCGTCGTATCAGTGTTGCAGGATGTACAATAAGCTGTGTGGATGGTTCGACGCGCGCACATTGTTTCGCCGAATATGGAGGCGTTCGCCATCGACGGGTTGTCGTTCGTATCAGGCGATCCCGTCTCCATCGAGGTCGACGTCAAGGGGCGCGGCGTCCTCCTGCTGGAGCGGTTCGCATCATGGTGCCCGCCCTGTCGCAAGTCAGTGCCGCACCTCGTAGGGATGCCGCGCCTGGCGAACTCTGCGTCGTCGTTGTTAACGATGACGCCGCCGTTTGTAGAATTCCCTGCAGGCCAAGTATCGCGAGCTAGGGCTGGTCGTACTTGGCGTCACGAACGAAGACGAAAATGCTGCACGTTCGTTCATCTCGGGGTCGTCGATTGAATACCGGGTTGCCTGTGACCGGGCAGGCGTTACGGATCAGTACATGAAGGCGTTCCGCTGTTCTGGCATTCCTGCCGCGTTCCTCATCAACCATCTCGGGCAGGTGGTCTGGAACGGCCACCCGGGCAACAGCGAACTGGACAGCGCCGTCGAAGATGCCCTCAAGGCCCTGGACCAGCACAGATCCCTGGACGTCACCGGGAAAACACGCCAAGACCTGATGGCCATGCGCGCCAACGACCTCAAACGCATCCTGGCATTCGCTCACGTCGACTACCGCGGCCTGTCTGAGAAACCGGAACTCGTCGATGCCATCCTGCGACATCAGCAGTCGCACTGATGCGATTAAACCCATTATCCAGCTCAGTACCGAAGTGGGCGCCATCAGCCATGGTCTGGAGCCTGATGGACCGCCTCTAGGAAGATGTCGCGTTCCGATCACCGGGAACCTCATGTTGCAATCGCTGCAGGCGTTCACGACCCGTGGTTCTGCCTTTGATGGTCTGCTTTGACATCAGCGACGTCGTACATCGTCGACATGAAGGACGCCCACTAGATCAGGCCTGTGCTTGCTGGGCAGGGGGCGTCCCGGAGGTCGCCGGCAGCCAGACAGAGGTGCAAACCAGCAACGCGATTCGGACGCGGTTCGACGAGGTCAGCGGCATCGCGATTGCGACACGATGTTGTTCTGCGGCCGGCTGGCGAATAGGTATGTATTCCGGATAGGTCCATTGTTTGCAGAGCGCGCGGCAAAGTCCGCGTCGCATTCCCCGCCGATGGTGCTCGTCAAGACGCTGAACGGCGGGCAGTTCCAGGTGGACCTGGAGGTCGACCCGTCGACGCCCGTCGACGCCTTGAAATCGGCGGTGGCCGAGGCGAATGGCACGCCGCCCGAGCGTCAGCGAATCATATTCCGCGGCAAGGTCCTGAAGGACGGCCACCTGCTGGCCGAGTACGGCGTCGCGTCCGATTCCGTCGTGCATCTGGTCGTCCGACCCGACGATGCCCCATCGGAAGCACCCGCCACCGAACCCCCGCAGCAGCAACAGCAGGCGCAACAGGGTATGCCAGCCGCGAACAGTGGCGTTTTCGTGTCCACTGTGAACATTGGCGACGGAGAGGTATAAACACGTCGCATTGCCCGTCAATGTTTAGACTGAAACACGTCGTGGTCAGGCGCTTCCAGACTTCAACATGATTGTCAACCGCATGCTGTCGTCGATTTCGTCGGGAGTCGGCCTCGTCGACGGCGGCATTGCTCTTGGTGCCGTTCCCATTCCTCAGCCATCGCAACCGCCGATACCGACGCCTGCGCAACAGCAACAACAACAACCATCTTCACAACAGCAACAACAACACCGACAACAACCTCAACGCCAGCCTGTACCTGCTGCGACACCCGCCCTCGCATCGATCGACGCGATCCGCCAACAGCTGAACACGGTCGCTGGGACGGTTGCGTTGCCCAGCGCCGTTATCGACCTTCGTCTCGCGAACGACGTCCCATCGCTGGGCCAGATGACGGCGCAGGTCCATGCCCTGTTGGCCCGCCTGATGCAGATGCTAGAGGACGTGCAGCCAGTGCTTCAGCGCCCATCGCAGGCAACGGACCCCACTCTGCGAGCCAATACCGAGCAACAATCCGCCCAGATTGGCCTGGCACTGAGTCAGATGGTGGGTCCGCTGTCCACCTTGGCGTCTGCCCTGTCTGGTACACGTTTGGGCACCGCGCCTGGCCGGGAATCCATTACCTTCAATGCGTCATCGTCGTCATCGCACCCGTCCATCCCGCCGTTTGTCGTCAACCTTCCAGATGCGTTCGCCGCTCTGGGCTCGTCTCTTCAGCAGTCGTCAAGTTCCGCATCGGGCGCGCCTGCGATTGATCTGCAGGGCATGCTCCAGTCTGTTACCGGCATGATCTCCCGTGCCCAGAACGCGTCACGACCACCGGAACGGTCGGATCAGCAGGGAAACGCGCCGCCCCCGCCTTCTGCGGCCCCGCAGCAACCTCCGTCTGCGACGAACCGTCGTCCCCGGAGCCCAAGCCCTGCCCGCCCTCACCCGTCATCATCGTCCAGTGCGCCCGCATCTAACGTCGCTCCCGCCGTTGATATTATGGCCCAGCTCATGCCGATGGTCTCATCGATCCTGGGGTCGTCTGGCTCGGGTTCAGGTGGTGGCAGCCTGGCAGAGCTGGCCGCATCGTTGATGCCATCGCAGGCGGCTGCATCGCACGACGAATCGCAGGAGATGTCGCCGGTGGAATCCATTCTGTCGCGCGTCATGTCCCGTCTGCAGATGCCCGACCTGTTCGCGATGTTCTCCGGAAACTGGTCTGCCCTTCAGCCCCTTCACGGCGAGCTGCGCGAGGAGCTCTTTCAGCACGGCCTGTCTGGGTCCGATACGCCCGCGTCTCGCCGCCAGCTGACCGACGAGCTGACGGCATGGCTGGTTGGGTACCTGTCCAGCGAGACGGCGCTGGCGCCTGTCGCGTCCCACCTGCGACCCAATGCTGAACTGGCCGAGACGTCGTTCGACCTGATCCATCCTCACGTTCGGGGCATCGTCAACCTGATCATGTCAGAACCTGGCCCCAGCCGACCGTTCGCCGAGCCGCTACAGACCGCTGTGGCAATGGCGGTCGGTGAATGGGTCGACATGGCGTCGCAGCTGTTCGACGACGGCACGACGTCGGTCGGCACCCTTCTTCGCGGTGTCGTTTCCGAAGGCGTCTCATCGCTCGGCCCCGAGTTCTCGTTCCTGTCAACGATGGCGAGCGGCGCCATCGCCACCATGATGATGCGGACACACACCAGGTTCCTGGAGCAACGGGCGCTCGAGCGGGACACATCCGGCACCGAACGCTGGATGCGGGAATTGCCCAGCGACGTCGCTGAGGAATGGCAGCGGACCATCGACCGCGACGCCGCTCTGCAGAGGTGCATGGAGCCGCAGCGCCCGTTCAGCGACTCGTACAGCGAAGGCCACGACAGCAAGCGGCGCAAGCTGGCCGAATCGCGTCGTGCTGAACGCAATAAGCCGGCGAACACGCGAGCCAGTCTGGAACGGCAGGTGGAACGTGCTGGCGGCCAGCCTGGTAACGTCACCGACGAACTCGAACGCGCGTACCGCTCCCAGCTGATCGCCGATCTGCGCGAGCGCGTCCTCAACGATCCCGACTTCGAGGCGGACCGATTCCCGGCGATTCGCGACCGGATCGTCGACGGCAAGAGGAACGACACGAACAACGGCACACAACCGTGACCGCTCCCACGTATAATTCATCTGTGAGACGTTGGCATTGTATGTTTCTGGTCCTGCCAGCCATGCGCGGCTCCCCGAACGCCCCTGGAATCACCATGCCGGGCCCGTCGCACCGGGGTCTCACATTCGTCGCCGAGCACGAACCGCTCGAGGCTGGCCGGCACCCGACGATCGTAGATCGCTCTGCAATTGGACACTGCGGTCTGGACCCGCGGACAGCACGGCAGCGAACGCAAGCGCGTCTGTACAGTGCGACCTGGAATTTAGGGCCCCGATCACCACTGGCGAGGGCCGATGGGAAGGGGGACAGGGGGTATGCCCGTGAGGGCTTGATGGGAGAGCGCTGGCATCGAAATCCTCCATTCGATCTCGTGCGTGCGTGACGATGGCGGACAACCATGCCTCGTTTATGCGCACGATCACTGGTTGTAATGGCCGATTCGGTGTTGCCGTATCCAGATGCTGGCGTCGGAATCGTTTCCGAGCCGGCGGCACAGGCGCTCAAAGACGGCATGGTGGCCGTCGGCGGCGGACTCGTTGCCATGGCCGAAGCACTCAAAGGTGGCGTTTGCGTTGACGTCGACGTTCAGCTGCACTTCCCACCGGTCAAGGAGACAGTGGTGTTCATGGCCACGATAGTCACCACGGCTGCAGTTGTCTACGGCGTCGTTTCTCGGGTTCTGTTCAAGAAGTAAAAGAGCTGAGCTTTCCTTCTGGCCATCGTTCCGCTTCCCGGCGCAGCCACACACACGGCCGCTGACGTCCGTCGCCAGTTAAACTGTCGCCGGTCGATCCTGGTCGACCGGCCCGCATCTTGGCCGTCTCGCCGTCCAGGTGCTCCAACGTCACCACAGTACCTCAAGAGAATTTGGTCCACCGTCATTCTTATGAGATTGCCGCTCTTGAGGCTCCCATTCGCCAGCGCATCCACCGACTCGCAAAGCCTGACAAGAATGACGACGGACCAAATTGTTTTGAGGTGGTGATGTTGGAGCACCTGGACGGCGAGACGGCCAAGACGCGGGCGACAATGCTAACTGGCGACGGACGTCAGCGGTCGTGTGCGTGGCTGCGCCGGGAAGCGGAACGATGGCCAGAAGGAAAGCTCAGCTCTTTTACTTCTTGAACAGAACCCGAGAAACGACGCCGTAGACAACTGCAGCCGTGGTGACTATCGCGGCCCTGAACACCACCGTCTCCTTGACCGGTGGGAAGTGCAGCTGAACGTCGACGTCAACGCAAACGCCGCCTTTGAGTGCTTCGGCCATGGCAACGAGGCCGCCGCCGACGCCCACGTACCATGCCGTCTTTGAGCGCCTGTGCCGCCGGCTCGGAAACGATTCCGACGTCAACATCCGGATATGGCAAGAAACACGAACCGCGCGAGGCTGGCCGGCACTCGATCGTAGATCGCTGTGCAATTGGACACGCCACAACCCAGGACGATCGCGTCCGAGTCGACCACGTTGACCACCGATGCCAAAGACTTGGTCAGTGCGTCCAGCGCTCGTCCAGCGTCGCTGTCTGGGCGATCGTCTGCCAGTTGAACAAAGTCCTTAGCGGACAGGGGAGCGCCAGCCGTCATCGTGGCGTACGTTTCTGACAGTGGTCCCGACAGGAACGTTTCATTGCAATTCGTGCAAGGCCTGGACGGCGACGATTTTAACTGGTGCCTGATAGCGGCAGCTGTGCCGGGACGCGGGACGACGATCAGAAGGAAAGCTGGACAGTTCCGTTTAGTCATACGTCTTCGTCACTGAGCGCGAGATTATGACGTAGAGCAGGGTAACCCCGGCGATGATCGCTGCCATGCACAAAGTTTCTTTCGCCGGTGGTAGTTGCAGGTGTAGGTCAATGCGGACGCCACCCTTGACAGAATCCGCGATGGCAACAAGGCCGCCGCCGACGGCCGACATCCCTTCCTGCAGCGAGCGCGCCGCCGGCTCTGAGACGATCCCGACGTCAGCATCCGGATACGGCAACACTGAATCGGCCATTAGCACCTATGGTGCTGCGCATGAAAGGCGCGTGGTTCGCCGCCATCGCCAATGTCACGCGACATCTCCGAAATGCAGGACTTCAGTGCCAGTCCTGCCACTGACCAGCCGCATCGGGCGTACGGCACGCCATCCCGTCAGCTCTCGCCCCAGTGGTGTTCGGGGCCCTAAACTCCAGGTCGCACTGTACGCGTTCACCGCCGTGCTGTCCGCGGGTCCAGGCAGGCGCTCATGGTGAGCACCCGACGACGAGTGGGTCGGCGGACGGGCACATCGACGTCGCAAGTGGATGACACGCAGTGACATGATATGGTGGCCGCACCGGGGTCGACCTGGGCGGTACCAAGACCGTGGTCGACGGCGCCGGGGTCGAGCACGTTCGCCGTCGAGTCCCTAGTGCACGCGACGCCTACGATGGGACGCTATCGGTCATCAGGGATCTGGTTGCCAACGGAACGCGACTGCCGGGCATCCCGTAGCCTCGCCAGTGGTGGTCGGGGCCCCTAAATTCCAGGTCGCACTGTACACGCGCGCGCGTTCGCTGCCCAGCTGCTGTCCGCGGGTTCAGGCCGCAGGACTATGGATTTGTAGTATACACTCTCCGGCGATGAAATGTGTATTATACGCGTATTATACAGGTGTGTATAATACAGCGTATAATACAGACGGTTCCATACGCAGGACGCAGCAGCGCTACGTTCACACACAAACACACACACACACCATGAGCACAGAGTAGCACGGGCGGGAAGCGGCGACGTCGTCCCATGGCAACGGGTTATGGCGCCATTCGCCAGCGGCACCGTTTATCGCCCGGGAGTGCAGGACTTCGATGTCAGGCCTGCCACTGTGGACATAGTCTCGTTATTCGCTGCGATTGTGGATAAATGATGCGGTGCCGGCCGCGAGCGCGTCGTCAACGTCCCGACTTCGAGGCGGGCCGATTCGCGACCGATTCGTCGACGGCAAGAGGAGCGACACGAACAACGGCACGCAACCGTGACCGCTTTCCACGTACATTTCATCTGTGAGCCATTCGCATTGTATATTGTTCGTCCTACTACGGGTTCAACCATGCGGCTCCACGAACGCCACTGGAATCACCATGCCGGGCAGGTCGCACCGGGGTCTCACATTCGCCGCCGAACACGAACCGCTCGAGGCTGGCCGGCACCCGATCGTAGATCGCTCTGCAATTGGACATGCCACCACCCAGGACGATCGCGTCCGGGTCGACCACGTTGATCACCGATGCCAGAGACTTGGTCAGTGCGTCCAGGTACGCGTCCAGCGCTCGTCCAGCGTCGCAGTCTGGGCGATCGTCTGCCAGTTGGACAATGTCCTTAGCGGACAGGCGAGCGCCAGCCGTCATCGTGGCGTACGTTTCTGTCAGGGCTGGTCCCGACAGGAACATTTCAATGCAATTCGTGCGCCCACAGTAGCATTGGCGGGGAACGGCGTCGTCGTCCCATGGCAACGGGTTATGGCCCCATTCGCCAGCGACACCGTTGGCGCCCGGCAGTACCTGTCGTCGGTACGCTAGGCCGGCACCGCATCCTGTACCCAGAATGGCAGCGAATACGAGATCGTATCCAGCGCCGGCCCCGTCTGTCGCCTCACTCAACGCCAGGCAGTTCGCGTCGTTCGCAACGACGACGTCCCGTCCGGGGAACAACGCCTTCAGGTCGGCAGCGAGCGGCCGCCGGTTCAGCCACGTCGAGTTGGCGTTCTTGACGCGGCCCGTGCGCTTGCTGATCGACCCGGGTATGCCGACACCGATCGGGGCGCCCGTCGCCGCCCGGCAGTCGCGTTCGGCGTCGGCAACCAGGTCCCTGATGACCGATAGCGTCCCATCGTAGGCGTCGCGTGCACTACGGACTCGACGGCGAACGTGCTCGACCCCGGCGCCGTCGACCACGACGACCTCGGTCTTGGTACCGCCCAGGTCGACCCCGATCCGATACGGTGCGGCCACCATTTCATGTCACTACGTGTCATCAACTTGCGGCGCCGATATGCCCGTCCGCCGACCCACTCGTCGTTGGGTGCGCACCATGGCGTGGAGCGCCTTGTATAGCGCGGCGGCCTGCCGCCTGCCTGGACCCCGCGGACTGCGCGGCAGTGAACGCGTACAGTGCGACCTGGAATTTAGGGCCCCGATCACCACTGGGGCGATCAGCGCCGATGGGATGGCGTGCCGTACGCCCGTGGCGACTGGTCAGTGGCAGGACTGGCGCCGAAGTCCTGCATTTCGGAGATCTCGCGCGACATTGGCGATGGCGGCGAACCACGCGCCTTTCATGCGCACGATCACTGGTTCTAATGGCCGATTCAGTGTTGCCGTATCGGGATGCTGACGTCGGGATCGTCTCTGTGCCGGCGGCGCGCTCGCTGCAGCAGGGCATGTCGGCCGTCGGCGGCGGCCTCGTAGCCGTCGCCGGAGCTGCCAAGGACGGCGCCCGAGTCAAGGTCGAGGTTCAGCACAATCTCCATCTACACCTCCACCTCCACCTACCAGCATACTCCGACACCCTCCGGACGGTGGCAATCATAGCCGGCGTAACTTGTCTCAGCGTCCTCATCACGCGGGCGTTGTGGAAGAAGTATCGGCAGTCGACCGAATCGTCAACGGCAAGAGGAACGACACCAACCCAACCGTGATCGCTTCCCGCGTAGGCCGTCGCCGACGGCCGACATGCCCTGCTGCAGCGAGCGCGCCGCCGGCACAGAGACGATCCCGACGTCAGCATCCGGATACGGCAACACTGAATCGGCCATTAGAACCAGTGATCGTGCGCATGAAAGGCGCGTGGTTCGCCGCCATCGCCAATGTCGCGCGAGATCTCCGAAATGCAGGACTTCGGTGCCAGTCCTGCCACTGACCAGTCGCCACGGGCGTACGGCACGCCATCCCATCGGCCCTGATCGCCCCAGTGGTGATCGGGGCCCTAAATTCCAGGTGCTAGCGCGCTCACTGGACGATAGAGCAGACCGCTACATGGTAGGTGTAATAGATCGTTATCATCGTCGTGGGGGCACCCGGCCAATCTCACGCTACACGGGCACGGCGGCGAAGTTGACAACACTTAATCTGATTGCTGAAACCTGTGCGCCGTGCTGGGTGTCCACTGCGTTCGTTTTCTCGACTCGACGACGACGCTTCGCGACCATCGCCGACCCAGCCGTCGCGCGGACGTTTCACTGAGTGAAAGTCCAGATCCACCTACTCGCCGAAGCACGGCATCAATGAGGGCAAGAACGTCGTCGAACGTCAGCGGAGGTTTCGGAGGCACCTGGCCGACTCTGCCAACATGGGCCCAGTCGACGTCTTCGTCCTGCGCCGCCGGGTCCACGTCGATGAAGACGAAACCGAGCGTCCGGCGGTACTCTGCTTCGGGCCCTAGTCAACAGAGGCCTCCTGATCGGACGCACGCCGACGCGTCACCTGCGGTGGCATCGCCGTCGACCGCAGGCGGCGACGGCGCCGTGCCGCCATCCTGTGTGAAAGCCTCGTCAGGTGCTGGCGACCGTGCCCTGCCCTGATCTGGGCAGGCGCGAGAACGTGTATATTGGTGGGGCTGGGATAGACGTCGACGGGACGTCGCAATTCGAGTGGAGATCCGATCCTCTCAGCGCCTGCTATGCCCTTGCCCTTTGAAGTTGAACCCAGATCGAGGCCCTTTAAGTGCGTGCACTTCGAGACCTTGACGCAGTCGCCGACAGCCTCGCCTTAATCCTCGTCGTCCCTTGATCTCGTCCTGGCTATGCGTGTGCATCGTGTAGTGTCCCTACTTGGCCGGCAACGTAACCGGCTGGAACAGAACGTCTGCCCTGGGCGAAGCACCACCACAGTCTCTAGCGGCAGCGTCCAACCCGACTTCGCCAATTACCCGTTGCACCATTAATCCCGCCGGCCCCGTCTGCTTCACCTGCGTTTAATTTGGTGCACCGATCCCATCCGGTCACCTGCTCCTGGTGCGCAGGTCCCGTTGCCCGGGTCTCCGGTCGCCCAGCTGGTTCCGCGAGCACCTGCACTTACGAGCTACTACCTAGGGCAAATGAGGCAATGCTTTCTGTCGGCTCAGGAGACGGGGTCGTCACTTCAGGAAGCGAGCGGAGTTATGCGGGTTGTCGACGCTGGCGCCGACGGCTGTGACGGCGCCAATGGAGGGAATGGACGCGGAGACAGGCTGACCATCTTCTTGGCTGCACTTCTTGCAGTCCTTACCACGTTCAATGACCGATTGCAACGCGTACATCGGGCAGTACTTGGCAGTCAATTTAAAGGCGGGAGTCCAGGCGACGCACAGGTAAGCAATTGCTACAGCGACAGACGTCGATAGGACGCAGACGATAGGATGTAAGTGAGGCTCAGGCGACGCAGGCGATTAGGATGTCGGTGAGGGTCAGGCGTGACTGCTTGCCGATACAAACTTGATCGGGATCGCATCCCTGCGAGTTTTACCGAGCACTGACCTAGTCAACCATTGTTATTGTCAGGAGCTTCTGACTATCGCTATTTCATACCGCTGGACGCATAACATTGTTTGTCAGTTGAGATGCAGGTCCCGGCACAGCATTGAAAATCGATCCCGCACTGATCTGTTCGGGCTACGACCACTGAGAATTCAGAGAAGGGACGCACAACCGTTCGACCTGCAGCATTGAGCAGCTCCTGGACCGCACGTTAACGGTCCCTGAACGACTGAGCATGTCCCTGATGGTGCGCATGCACGCCCTACCGGGCAGTAATAGCCGGCGACATTCGATTACCAGGTACGCTCATCCTGTGCGAAACAACGCTCCCATACTTCCGTTATCGCAGCACGTGCCACTTTTAGTTATGCACTGAGCACCGCATGGCGTGCTACTGGATGGGCACTGAACAGTGCACCCACCGTTCTGCCCGCAGGTCATCCCCGGCGAGCGATACGCTGTGGGCAATACCAGACACGAACACGCAAGCCGTCGGCCTACACTGACATCCGTCTCCGCAGCAGCCAGCCGTTTGGCAACGCATCGCACACGCCCATCGTCACCACCACCACCAACGTCCAAACAATGAGGATGGACCATCACCAGTCATCTCAGTGCCAGGACGACGCGATCCTGGACGACATCACCGTCTGTGACCTGGGAGCGTCGGTGATCAACTCGATGGCCTGGCGCAGAGGCCCACGAAGATCTGGCGGGCCCTTCAGGCAGGAACGCTTCCTCGAGCTCCGGCGCTGGCAGTAGAACGTCGCCTGGGGCCAGACACAGCAACTCGAACTCGTCAGGTTGGGTGTGGCAGTCCCGTCTGACGGGCGATAATAGGAACAACTTGTGCCCACGACGATGATGCCAGTCAGCCACCCGGCGACCTCGCCGGACATACACCCGCGTACCAGGTTGCCGTCGACGATGCCGACGTCCTTGTACGAGGGCGGCACGGTCTCTGGACGTCATTTCCCCATGGTTGTTGCGGTCGCCGTTTTGAACACGCGGGAAGTCCGTCATCATCGCGGCACCTGACTTGTTCTGGCGGTCGACGTGATGGCCGACGCCGCCAAGCTGCGCCTGCTGCTGCAGGCCGCGCGGCGCCCGGACCTGATCGCCAGCATCCGGAACGCCATCCCGAAGCAGTTCTCGCCGGACACGCTGCGGGCCATCCTCGACGACACGTTCCTGGGTCAACTGCTGCCGGCCGGTACGGGACGCGGGCGTCGACGCTGCCGCACCGATTGTGAACCGGGTCGTAGGTCTGTGCGATCCCAACGCCCAGCTGTCGTTTGTGCAACTTCGGCTCGTGCTTCCGTACGCGTCGCCGGACTATAACGCCCTGCATGCCGCCATGGTCAACGTCATATTTGCCAGCCCTGAAATACCTCCGGTATCGGTTCAGGTCTCGTTGCGTGGCCCAGTTCCTCTGCACGCTCTGACGTCGGGTCCAGGTGGCAGTTCTATTGCTGCCAACAGAGGCGCTTCCGCTTCATGTCCAGTTTCGTTGCGACGTGCTGGTTTGCTGGTGAGGTTGAGTTTGCCCTATGCGTTCCGAAGCGTTCTGATTTGTATTCCAGGTTGGCTGCTCTCGAGGACAAACCGTCATGCGATTACACTGCGACGCTGATCGTTAAAGCCATAACGTACTGCTGGCTCGGAGCGCCAGAGTTTGAGCTGGTGACGCTGGAGACCGTCTTTGGGCTGCTGGCAGGGTCCCCGATATCGCCGTCACTGGCAGATCGGAGCCCCTCGTCGAGGCTTCAGGCGCTCATTCCATACGCTCACGTGTCGCAAGACGCCGCCAACAGTTTCATGCTGAAGTGCCGTTCAGGGCTGACAGACTTGCAACTCAGCACTGCCCTGCAACGCATTCTGCAATGGAAACCAGCGCCTGGAACGACATCGTTTATCCTGACAATGCTGAAGGCATATGTCGCTGCTGGCAAGCGATCCCTCGTTCTTGCTGCGTCACGACAGTGCATTGGACAAATACTGTCTCGGTCCGATGCCGACCCCGAGGAGTGCTGGCAGGTTGCCCGGCGCCTCCTGCTTGGGTACCAGCACGCTTCTGACCTGTTTCTCGACGCGTTGCCGCTGCTGTACGAGCGTGTCGGCCCTGATTCATCGCTCAGTGAGGCATCGAGGACAGAGATCGTCGACGCTGTTCGTTGCTTAATGCATCGATTCGCTTCTTCGGGACATGCTTTCGGGCGGTTTTCGGATCGGTTTCATGGCGACCGGAGCTCGACCGTATCTACAGACCTGCTTCGTGAATTTTCGTGGACTTCTGTCGACACGAAACCGTCACTGGTTGTCGGCAACACGCTACCACGAGTTGTGAACCCGTCGGGTCTGTCTGGCCTCCGGAATCTTGGCCACACTTGTTACATGGCTTCGTACCTGCAGATGCTGTTCATGTCAGATGACTTTCGTCGTCGGGTACTAGCAAGTTCAGGTGGCCCTCCAATCACTGCTGCGCTTCGCGATATTCTAGGGCAGTTGACACGAGCAGCAGTGGGTGAGGTTGTACCTCGGGCACTGATGAATGCAATTTCGGATGAGAGGTTCGTCACTGGACAAGAAGCAGACGTATCCGAGTTCGGATTGTTTCTTCACGATACGATCGAGAAGAGTTTACCGACTGACGATGAGACTTCTTTCGGTGGTCAAATGGCTACGCTCTTAACGTGCGATGCTTGTGGTATCTCGAGACTGCTTCGCGAAGAGCCATTTGTTGAGCTTCCTCTCGCCATGCGCGGCCGACAATCGCTTGGTACTATCTGGGAACGTGACTTATATGATGCGGCTCTAATTCCAATTTCCCTACAGAGCATTTACTAGGTGAACACTTTACTGGTACGCGTTTCGACGGCGATAATGCTGTTCTATGCGAAGGCTGTGGTGTTCGCAGCTCTGGTGTCACGAAGGCAACTTTGAAGACATGCCGTCGTTTTCTTCCCTTCTGCTTCAAGCGGTTCACGTTCGATACGAGCACAATGTCAAGGAAGAAGGTATTCGACCCTGTCACCTTTCCGACGGTCCTTCCGCTCGGCAGTCATGTGTACGCTCTGTATGCCGTCATCGTTCACAGCGGTTCTCGTGCCGAGAGTGGGCACTATTACACGGTTGCCAGGTCTGCTCCATGCACTTGTATGACTTGTGGACTGACACCATGTCGTAGGCATAGCGATGAAGCCGTTGCCGTTACTCAGAGTGCCATGTCGAACGGCCTCAAAGGGCAACAGCTCGAACACGCGTGCCGCCAAGGAAACTGGTTCCACTTCAATGACTCCATTGGTACGTGTTCGGTTCCTCTGAAGAGGCCAAGACTGAAATTGCTGTTTCAGTATCATCTGTCGGCTTCTCGTTCTTCGACAGACTGGCGAACGACTGGCCCCTGGACACGCCATACGTTTGCGCTTATGTACGAGTAAAGACTGATAGGTGACACCCCAGGGCGTATCTTTGCTCGTGTGTATCGCTGCTGGAAGATATCTCCGCATCGCCCTCGGCATACGTCTCAATATCCATATGGCTGGTTGGGCGCCATGACGAACGATCTGTTCGCGATCTTACAGCCTAGGAAAGTATTTCCGCAGCTAACACGTCGCCAGATCAAGGAACTTCGGATCGTGTTCAGGCAGTTCGATCGCCGGCGCGTATGGTTCATGCACCGCCCTGCGAGCTCATTCCGCGATCGCTCATCGTTTCCGCTGGCAGGTGGATCATGTCTCCTTGGCCGATCTTGAAAAGGCGGTTAAGCGACTCGGCCTGCAGTACAATTTCGCGTTCATAAGGGACATGTTTGCCTTCGCTACGCGCGGCCATGACAATCATCTGATGCGCGGCTCGATTACGTTTGAGGATTGGGTCGAGGCCACCCACTGCAGGTTCGAAGACATGCGGGCGGCGTTATCCACCATTGGCACCACTCCTCCCCGGTATTGGCCAATCATCAGCATGCCTTCGGGCTCTACTTCTGAGCTGTTGTACCCTGTTCAGGGCCCCTATCGAACGCTATCAAGAGAACGGGACCCCTGTGGATCCCGGCGGCCTCATCGGTGGCCTGTTCAGGCTCAAGAAGAAGAGCACCTGGAAATGACGCGATATTGTTTCACAGCAGAGGGCGGAATATAACGAACGAAGTGTAAAAAGCGGCCAGGGCGTCCGATAAACCAGTGCAATAAAGGCGCTAAAGATACGGGCACGATCGCGGGGATACCCCTGCGCGATTGTGACTGGCCATTGGGATGGCCTCGTCGATAGTGAACAGGGTGCCAGATGGCACGCCCGTGTGGACGCCGTATGGGTTCGGCCAGGAAGACACAGAGCACCGCGGCGCCCATTCGGTCTGCGTCCGCCTGCCCTGGGGCGTCGCCTACCTGCAGCCCAGGGATCGACGCCGATCCATAGGCTGCACCATCAGCGTCTACACGAACGTCAAAGAGCTGAAATCGTGGACGATAGACATCCCCGTCGAGACGCCCATCGACGACATCAAACACGACATCGGGTCGCACGCATTCGTCAAGCGCGACGGCGCGTCCGTGCGGATCGCGCATCGCGGCGTCGAACTCGGCGACGGCCGCCTCTGCGACGCCAACATCGGATCACAGCGCCTGCCCTTGCAGTTGTTCTGCGTCACCGAGAACGGGTCGCCCCGATCCGGGCGCAGTCTGCTTCGCGACATCCGAAACTTCCTCGCCCATGCCACCACCACCACCTCGTCCAGCTCCCAGACCAACTCGACCCCGTAACTACATCCCGTACACAATTATACTTTACAGTTGCTGCTGCCAGGCGAACGTTACCATTTCCGCGCCACCTGACTGCACCATTGCAGCTGCCCGGTGCGCCGCGTGTGCAGTTCGTGCAGTTCGCGCACCTGCGGACGCGTCATACGGCGCAGTCGCGCCTGACTGTCGTTATGGAAGCTGACGGCGACGTGCACGACTGGCTGCGGTCCGTGGACGACGAAGGCGATGGCGGCGGCCAGGATCGTGATCTGGTGCAGCACTCCTGGGAGGCGCCAATTCTGGTCGGGGCGCTCAACCTGGTACGCGCGCGGGACCCGACTGATCGGCCCACTCGTGCTAGAGGTCCTGGGATGATATCGAAGAGGACGACGAAGGGCGGTTACGCGTGGCACAGCATGCGACCCAGCGTGAGCTTCGTAAGGCGGCGCATAAGCGATTGGAGGCCCGCGGTCGGGAACGGCTTGTTGAGAAGGGCATGATTCGATACGTGTTTATCGTTGTGGACCTGTCGTCGTCGATGGACTTGAATGATTATCGTCCGTCGAGAAAGCTGGTCGCTATAGAAGCCGTGTGTCAGTTCATCCGCGATTTCTTCGACCAGAACCCGATCTCGCACCTGGGGCTGATCACGACGCACAGCAAGAAGGCGTACATGCTGACCGACCTTTCGGGCAATCCGCTTCACCAGATCCGACTGCTCGAGGCGCAAGCCGACCACCATACGTCTGGCGAGTTTTCGTTGGAGAACTCGCTGGAGTTGGCCCGAAGCAGCCTGCGGAACACGCCCGACTATGGCAACCGCGAGGTGATTATTGTCATGGCCAGTCTGAACACGTGCGATCCGGGCGACGTGTTCCAGACGATCGAGACGATGAAACGGGATGGTGTCCGCTGCTCGGTCGTCACGCTCTCTGCCGAACTGTTCGTCTGTCGAAGGCTGGCCACGACAACAAACGGAACGTATCGCGTCTGTAGCGGAACATCGGCTGTGGCCGCTCACCTCGCTGAGCACGTCAGCCCTCCTGTCGTGCCGCAGGTAGCGGCCAGGAAACGCAAATGGGTGTTCATGGGATTCCCCATGAAGTCATCGTTCGACTTTCCAACGCTCTGTCAATGCCATGGCAATTTCTCGTACGAAGGGTACCAGTGTCCCAGGTGCAAATCAAAATGTTGCGAATTGCCAACCCAGTGCGTCGTGTGCTCACTAACGCTTGTGTCGTCACCTCATCTTGCTCGCTCGTATCATCATCTCTTCCCGTTGGCGCCCTTTGTGGACGTCACCGAGCAGTTATCTGACAGGTTCACCTTCCCGTGAACCTCCCAGAGCAAACGTTTCTGACGGGTGAGTTCTGGCACAGGCACGCTGTCGAGTGTTACGGTTGCCACATCGAGATCAAAGTCGACGAATCCCTCGTTCTGCGCTGCGAGTCATGCACGCAGGTGTTCTGTTGGGACTGCGATCAGTACATCCACGAATCGCTGCACAACTGCCCCGGGTGCCTTTCGTATCGATAAATCGCACGTGGACGAGAAATCGAAACTTGTTGACGGGGTATCTGCCGGGGAATGCCATTGCCGCCTTCAAATATGCTATTCGCTCAGCTCCGGCTCAGCTCCGGCCAGGGTGCCTTACGCTTCTGTGACATGGGGCAGAGGGTTCTGTGTTGGCCTACCTATACATCCACACCACTAAACCGATTGGCGTGATCGGGCCCGTAACCTGCGAGGGGTTGCGCTCAACGGGGTTGGTGGAGGGGGTTGCACCTAGGAGGGAGCGGGCGAAGCGCAGCGAGCCCCGAACGACTAGTCCACACCACTAAACCGAGTGGCGTGATCGGGCCCGTAACCTGCAAGGGGTTGCGCTCAACGGGGTTGTTATAGTGGAGGGGGTTGCACCTAGGAGGGAGCGGGCGAAGCGCAGCGAGCCCCGAACGACTAGTTCCTCCTATTAAGATTCCTTCTAATAAGCCCTGGCTGTTAAATCAAACCGGCATCGCACAACAGCAACGTCGGGCGACGTCCAGCATTTATTCATCACGAATAAACATAGAATGGCCTTAAAACCCAAAAGGCTGGATTTTCATGCTCCAGGGTCTTATTAGAAAGACATAACGCATTTCAGGGTCTTATTAGAAAGACATAACGCATTTCAGGGTCTTATTAGAAAGACATAACGCATTTCAGGGTCTTATTAGAAACACGGAATGCTTAGTGGTCAGTGTTTTTGCCGGTGTACCGGGACGCCCAGCCCCAGGGACCAGGCCGCGCTCGACTTGCAACGTGAGTTGCTTTTGAAGTACAGAGCGTGTCGCTGGTTGGGACGATGTCGGCTGAATGTATTGCGCGTATTCGAGAGCTGTCTACACTCCTTAGCGAAGGTGTCCTTACCGATGACGAGTTTCGCACGATGAAACAAGCGATCGTCGGTGAACTCAGGCGAGACGATCCACCCACCGTCTCGCGATTGTGTTATGTCAAAGGTGCAATGCATCAGTGTCTTTAAAAGATCACACTCAACTTTCGACAGAAAATGCACTGCAGCCTGCATCGCCAGACCCAGCGTCGAAGGCTGAAGCCGAAGCAGAGCCGTTACGAGCATCTTCCAGTACGTGTATGCCTGACAGCGTCCTTGCTTCGTTTCATTCATGGTACGAAAAATAGGCATATCTCAAATGCAAATGGAACATCCCACTAAAGCGCTAGCAGAATATCGCAGTCGTCTCTGCACGAGTTCTTCGCCGCGGGGCTTCTGAGGACAGACGGGGATCGTCCACTGCTGCCTAGCGTCGACGATTCCGCCGTGTCTATCGCATTATCAGAATCGCTTGAGAAATCGCTGTCCTCATCATTGCTCTCGTGGGAGCTGCTGCTCTCGATCTCCGACCCGGAGTACTCCACGTCAATGGTGAATCGTGTAGGTGGCACAAAGACGTTATCGTATTCTGATAACCAAGTGGGTTGGCGACGCCTGGGAGAGTCTCTGCCGTGAGGGGAAGATGTACCGGTATTCCGAAACGTAATATCGATCCAAGGGCTGAAGGATTACGTCCTTGTGCCACCTACACGATTCACCATTGACGTGGAGTCCGAGTCGGAGATCAAGAGCGCCAGCTCGCGAGCTCCCACGAGAGCAATGATGAGGACATCGATTCCTCAAGCGACTCTGATAATGCGATGGACACGGAATCGTCTCCGATCTTTGGAACCTGTTGAATGTCGGTCGTCTCCGGAACTATGAGCTGTCGCTGTACCTTCACAGGTGGCGGGGGCAAGATCAAACATCTAGCACGGCAGCGCTTGCGGCAACAGAGCCACAGCTGCTGGCGATCGATGGACGTCAGCGCCAATTACGGCCAGCATCGTCATCGGCACGTTGCATTTGCGGCGCGGAACGTCGCCGTACCGATGCGATGAGGACGGCGACACGGCCAGGAGCAGCGTATCGCCATGTCGAACGACCACCGGGATCGATCGCAGCGCACGATGCCGGCCTGGCCGGGTGCGTTAGAACGTACGCGTCGACGAGGCGCCTGCTGACCAGGCGCAGCTCCCGGGGGCCCAGCTACGAACAGGACAGATGAGCGCAGATCACGCGAATGAGGTAGAGTCGATCGGCGATGAGCGCACCCGCAGGCAACGACGACGAGAATCGGCCAGACCGGAGACGAGGCAGCGATACACATGCATTGAAGATCGAACAGCATCGCTGTTGTTGTTATTCAATTTGAATTGGAAACGTCACGCCTCGATATTGTAGTAGCCAGGAGTCGACGCTGCCCTTTGTTCATCTGAATACGTGCGCCGCAGAAGCTTCAGAAGTAAATCCTGTTGCTGTTCAGGGATCCCGTTCGCCTTGTCCCAGTCTCCGAAATTCACGTCGACAACTGTCCAGCCGTACCGCCCGAGTAAGTGGCGCTTCAGCCTGGAAGCCCCATTGATCGACGTGAAACCATCGGAATGGCAATCTCGGAGGAAGTGTGTACGGTCATTCACTTCGACAGCGACCATGCGACGTCCAAACGGCAATACACAAGCGGCATCAAGAGAATAACCGGTGATCTCGCAGAAGGCGCCACGATGAACAGAACCGGGTGAGTACATTCGCTGAAGAGCACCGACTACTTCATGCTCCATCCGTGACGTACCTTGCCCCTGGCGGGACATCGCATCCCTGAAACTGCTCACCATCACGTCCGTCTTCACGTGACAGACGCCGTCGACAACCGAATCGAAAGCGCGTTCCCCAACGGAGAGTCGCCATAGATGCAGCTGTACAAGTTGTTCATCGGCGAACGAACCACTCGAAAAGAAGAAGCACACGCGGCCGACAATGGCTTCAAAGACACTATCATCGGGGTGGAAACGAACAACGGAGAATGCCCATGCCGTATTGGCGACATCCTGTGGGTTGAATTCCGTCACGATCGACAGCGTACGACCAGCAAGGGCGCTGAACAGGGCGCGGTTCTCGATCGACAAGGTCGCGAACGCCCACGCCGTATTGGCGACGCCCTGTGCGCTGAGGTGCCTCATGGTCGCGAGCGCACGATCGGCAAGGGCACTGAACAAGGCGCGGTTCTCGATCGACATTGTCGCGAACGCCCACGCCGTATTGGCGACGCCTTGTGCTCTGAAGTGCCTCATGGTCGCGAGTGCACGATCGGCTAGGGCGCTGAACAGGTCGCGATTCTCGATCGACAATGTCGCGAACGCCCACGCCGTACTGGCGACACCGTGTGCCTTGAATTCTGTCATAATCGACAGGGCACGATTGGCAAGGGCATTGAACAGGTCGTGGTTCTTGATCGACAATGCCGCGAACGCCCACGCCGTATTGGCGACATCCTCTGCGTCGAACAGCGTCATGATGGTCAGCGCATGTTTGCCGAGGGCATTGAGCAGGGTGGGCCTATTGATGCGTCCCCTGGCAAGCGAGTGCAAAAGCATTGCCGTAGATCTGGCATTGTAGCCGCTAATGCATTCTTGGCGTCGTTGCAGAGCAACAGCAATGGCGGAGAGCACACCTGTTGGCAGGAATTGCTGTCTCAGAGACGGCTATGGTTCGTGATGTGAATGGCAATCTCATACGATTATACGTCCTGCGCTTCGAAAGCGTACTGGCGAGGTGCGGTAGTACTTGGAAATCGTAGGCTTGAAGGACCTTTTGCTTAAGATAGACCACCGCGCTGTCTACAATATCCTGGCTCGGACACCCATCGCCCTGAAAGTTCGCCGCGTCCAGGATTTGCAGCGGAGACCTCGGGGTCACCATCGGCGGATACGCCGAGGTCACCACCGGCACAACCTACGCGCACGGTCATATCCAAGAGGTGGGGCAATTAGTATTACGACGATTTGCAAGCCACACTTACGCCCATGAGAAGGACAGGCGCCAGAAGGAGAGCGAGCGACGGCAGGATACGCGAAGATCTCCACCGCGGGCTGACGTCGGAGTGTTTGGAATGACAAGGGCAGCGGGGATGGCTGCGGCTGCCACGGACGCCCTCAGCAGACGCATTGACATCGGCTTTGGACGGGCCCAACGACGCCCCAGAGAACAGCAGCTCGTGATCGGCACACGGCGCGGCGGCAGCGCATGGGACTGGAACAGTGGCAACTTTCATGGCACGAACGCAATTTGCAAATGGAGCACCCGGCCCAGGTGCCGCGTCCGTGGTGTCAGTCGCTCGCGTGCCGCGCGGAGCGGGGTTTGACTCGGGCACAAGTCGGTGCGCGCTATTATTGTTGGACCGTGGCTGGGCATGTCAGTCGACAGTCGCTCGCGTGCCGCGCGGAGCGGGGCTTGACTCGGGCACCAGTCGGTGCGCGCTATTATTGTTGGACCGTGGCTGGCCGTGTCAGTTGCTCGCGTGCCGCGCGGAGCGGGGCTTGACTCGGGCACAAGTCGGTGCGCGCTATTATTGTTGACGCGGGCAGTCAGACTCTGTGCAAAAAAGGCCACCTTTTCTTATACAAAGGTTGGATGAGGTTTGCAGCGATTGTTGGACGTCCGGGTCCGGAACACTCTGGACGGTACTGTCATTTGCCGTGCAGGGGGGGGGACCAGACGGGACAGTCAGATCACCTGCAGAGTGAAGTAAAATGAAGCAATCACAACCTGCAATCAAACGTTACTTTGTGCCGCCCTTCAGGTTCTGCCGTCGCCGGAAGTGGCAGGAGTACACGATGGACCTAATGAGCAGGCTCGCTTTAATTTGAAACGCTGTTGGTCCAGTTCCAACGCCTCGATTCTGCACCATCCACTCGATGCCCTCGTACGCAAGGCCCTCTTCTGTCGAGACCTTTCTAGTACAATTACCAGCTTTTAAGTACGAAGAAGCCGGTGATTGTACTGGGAAGGTCTCTGCAGAAGCTTGTCTCGGTACCTGTTTATGACCATGAATCGCGACCCGAAATGTCGGGAGATCTAGGACCAGCTTCTTCCACACCAGACCGCACCGTTAGTGTCGCCCACGCCTTCCACATCAAGCTACAAGCGCTGATGAACGATTTGTTCAAGAAGAAGGTGTTCGACGGGCAGCTCGTCAGTGGCGCACGTGTTGACGATCGAGTTCTAGAGGCGGGGATTTGCGCGGGCACGTCCTGTATCGGCGGCGTATGCAAGGCGGGACAGTACTACTGTCGTCGACGGTGGTTGACCGAGGTACAGTGGCAATATGTGTGATTGTGTATGTACGTATGGACGTCACGACCCTGATCAGGTCCTGGCCTTCGACTTGGTCGTACCGCAATCATCAGTAGACGCATCGCAGCACTTGGAGCCGAATCGCGTCGGAAAGAATTCGGGCCATCTCGCCAGAAACGCCTCAGGATTGAACCCGTGATGCCGCTGGAAGCAGGCGACGACAGGCTTTACAACTGTGCACTGAAACTGCCGGCACCCTTCCGTCAGTTCTTTCGATTGCCGCTGCTTGAGCTCATCAGCGACACGAAGGACAATGTTCAACCGTTGCCAAGCTCTGCGACAATATTGCAACAAACCACGCGATGGCGCGTCGAAGGTACCCCCGCGGCGTTTGACGACGGGCGGCGGCGGCGGCGCTTCCGGCGGAATACTCGCTTGCGGCACAGACCCGACGTTTCGTCGCGCGTTGGCTTGTGCATCGGTGATTCGGTCGTTGGCGTACGACACGCGCAGCACTGCCGCCGCAGTCACGTTTGTACGCCGGTTGTGCTCGCAGATGCCGACTTGACCTCGATCACGTACACACGCCGTACAGCGGGATCTCCGTCGGCCGTGTTGACAGATGCCCTTCCCTTTACATGCTGTGCAGTAGTACTGGAGTTGACGATGCACACAGATGCTCGAACCGCCACACGGCCTGCAAGCCGATCTCGGTTGCCCATGTTCAGTACAGTAGAGGTGCGGACTGCAAACCCTGCACCCATGTTTCAATCGCCCATGCTCGCATTTCTTTCTGGGGTATTTGCCACGACCATGGTGCTCGTTCCGCGAAGGCTGCGACTGGCACCCGTGCATGGTGACCGGTTCTTCAGTGGAACCTTGAGTCCCCACAGGTTGAAGCGCAAACGGGGGAAAAGTGCAACCGTCATGGCGGGATGTCGCGAGCGAGTGTAGGGGAACCGGCGCGGGTGATTCTGGAATGAACATGTTCCAGTCGTATTGGTCGATGGCGTCTTGATCCTGTGAGCACAGAGTCGGTTGCAATACCGGGGAACCGGCGGAAAGCAAGTTCGAGGTCGCCGTCCGCATCAAGCGTCCACTGTCGGGAAACTCCTGCCTGTGGGAAAGCGCAGAATCGGATGCGCCTGAGATACGCGCCTCGGCTTGAAGTGTTGTGCAACCGGGATCGAAACGGTGTTGAACATGGGTGGCGCCGGGGTGCATGGTTGGCCAATTGCTCAAAGTGGCGTCTTGTAGTACGTCGGTAGCGCCTTGCGATTCAAAGCCGATGTGACAGAGGTTGGCTGGAGGGTAGATGTCAACGGCAAGGGGCGCGTTGGCGTCTGCTGGCCGCGTGTTCACATGAGTGACATCTTGTAGTATTTCGGTAGCGCCTGGCGATTCAAAGTCGATATCACAGAGGTCGGTAAGAGTGTGGATGTCAAAGGCAAAGTTCCCGTTGGCGTCGGTTGGCCATGTGCTCGATGTGGCGTCTTGTAGAAATTCGCTGAGGACTTGCGAATCCAGTTCGCAATGACAGGGGTTGACTGAAGGGCGGAAGTCAACGAGACGGTGCCCGTTGGAATTTGGGTGCCATACGTGCACAGTGGCGTCTTGTGTTTCATTTACGCCTTGCCTTTCAAATTCGTTCTGATAGAGTTTCGTTCGAGAGTGGACATCAACAAGGGAATGGGCGTCAGCGTGAGTATTTAGAGAGGGAAATTCCCAATCGGAAGTAACAAGTGGCCATCCCGGCACATCGATTGGTGAAGAAACCACGTGTTCGTTACTAAAGACGTCATTGACAGCTGACATCGTTGGCCAAATGCTATGTTCGTGTGATCCCGGCTCGAATTGAGTTTCAGGTCGGGGGTCGTCTTGAAACTGATTGTCAGTAACGAATCCTGTATGCCAACCGTGGACATTGTCGGAAAACAACCCCACGTTATCGCGAAGTGGCCACCAATCTGAATCCGTACGCGCCGGGTACTGGCCGCTTCCGCCGATGTCAGAATTGGTTGGAAAGGTAGTCCGGCCACCTGTACCTATGTGGATGGCACAATGTGATCGGGAGTCAATAGAGAACCTGCGCCCCTGCACCTACAGTGCCACTGGTCCGTGTTGGCATTCAGGAGCGATACGTCCCAGAGGGACCTGACGTCTGCTGCCGCGTCTAGCGAGCCTTCAGCGTCGTCACCGGGATGGGGAACCGGCTGGAAGGGCACCGGTGTCACTAACGTCAGACATGCAGTCAGGACGACGGCAACTGCAACCCGCAACGATATTCCGGCCATTAGCGGGCCAACGTGGGCAATTGCGCAAAGCCCGCGGTCGGACTGTCTCTGCGGCCTGCGCGCACTCGCAGCGCCTGCATATTAGTGGCACCCTGCTGTTATGCGAGAGCGACCGCAGTACTTCAAGGCTGAACTCAGGACTGTTGCGATGGCGACCAGCGTAGATGTGCCCTAAGCTGGGCAACAGGTGGATGGTTCCCTACAACCCGTATCTTCTCGTTGTGTGCAATTGTCACATCAACATGGAGAATTGCAACTCGCGTGAGGTCGGCCAAGTACCTGCACAAGTACGTGTTCATGGGGCCCAATTGCGGCGTCGTCGAATAAGTGCAACGAGACTCAGGAATACAGGGAGGGAAGGCCGGCATGCTGGGCATCAGTGTCGACTGATATGCTCTCATGTCTGATGTCGCGCTGGTGAACATCAGGTACATCGACGCTCAGGAAGACTGCTGGCAAATCTCGAACTCGAAGAGCCATAGCACCTGTCATCTACCTGAGCACGTGCCCGGCCAGCGGAATGTCGTTTTGACCCGACAAGGCTCTGCTGGATGAAGGGGCGCCAAGACCATGGTGACGGTTAACGAAACCAATGGGGTTCTAAACTCGTGGTGCAACCTTCCAGTCAGCGATATCAGACACGCGCCTGCAGCGATCACCTAACATCACCTGTGTGCGTCACTGAGGCTCCCTAATCGGGATTGACCGCCATGGATTAGTCTGACCGGCGATCTGCTGCCGCGACAGCTTGCCAGCGAGGCTGACGCATAGCTCCACGTAATCCACTAGCGACAATGCAGTTCAGCATCACATCGCAGATCCAGGACGCGCTTCGGGAGCGACACCAGTCGCTGTCTTCGCTTCGTACACAGATCCGGGCGGTCTACGGGCGTCGGGACGCTCGACGCGGCAAGGTCGCCCGGGATGTGACGGCGGCGTTCTCGCCGTCAGCCGCCCTGCTGACGATCCTGTCGCCGGGAGCCTCCATCGTCAACATTGCTGGTACGGGCGCGGCTGGCATTGCTCGACAGGGAGTTATCAAGGGCGCCGCCAAGATCGCCCCCGTCGTGGGCAATGAGATCACACCCATGGCCACATCTGGCATACTGAAAGCCCTGTCCACCAACACCATCCCCTGGGCCGTCGTCGGGAATGCTGCCCCTTTAGGTACACGTCGTTCGCCGGCGATCTCATGGGCCTCACTGATCTGGCCGTCCAGGTGTCTACATGTGTTCCTTCATGGCCATCAAGAAGGTGCTCAGGTTGGAGGAGAAGCGCCACGATTCAGGGTTGGACATGGCAGGCGCCACAGCGGCTGCCTGTCTGATCGCTGGCTGGTCCTGGCCGATCGCGTTCGCATCCGCTGTCCAGGTCGTCGTCTACAGCAGCATGGCGCGTGCGGATGCTGCCAGCGCCGACCTCGATGAGGTTCTCGAGTTCAACACGCGGGCTGGCCTGACAGCCGGCCTGGCCTCGGGCGCCTCATTCCTGATTGCAGATCGGGCCATTGCTCCACGCTTTCGACCCGCAGTGGGCATGGGCGGATCCGGGATGGCTGGCATTAAGCGAGGGTTCCTGGCGATGCCGTTCGTGGCAATGGCCACGTACGCAGCCGTCAATGGCCTATCCCTGTCATCATAAATGGACGGCGCAGGTCGCGGATGACTGAACGTTCCATTCCAGTTTACTTGCGCTTGTCGAGTAAAGCCTGGATTTTCTCCCTTCGTGATTGATAGAACTTTTCGAGCGCATCACGCTCGCGTTGATGAGCCTGGCAAGCAGAGTGTTACGACGACGCGCGACCGACGTTCAACGGAATCCGTACCTTGTCCAATGCGACTAGAGACGCGCGGAGCTCGTCGGCTGTGGCGCTAGGGTTGACCATGAAGTCGTCTTCAGGGAAAACGTTCGAGATATCAAGATCATCTAAACCGGCATAGACGTGAGTTCGTAGATCATCGAGGGTGCACAGGACACGTAGTACCCATCATACGTTCCGCAGAGATCATGGTGTGATCGTCAAACTGCCGCATGTAGGCAGGAGGCGATTTTTCAGCAGGAGAGCGCCGCACGACGGCTGTGGGCACTTGTCAACGTATAGACGTTTGAAGTAAGCGAAATTGTTCGACCTGTTCCATTGGACACCATTGTGCTCTCCCAGACCTGGGTGGTGCCCCCGCTGTAGATCATGGTGGGCTGGCTAACGATCGTGCCAGAAATGGTGGTGTCCACCATTGACGACATTGAGCTTGCCATCGTTGTGGCCGTGTTGGTGCCTTTGGCTCCCTCGGTTTCCCGGAACTCGTCGATGTCGTGCTGGTTCTCGTGAACGAAATCCTGCAGTATCGCCCGGCCCGATCCCGGTGCACCCTTGACGAACGGGTGTGCCGCCAGCTGCGCAGCTGATGGACGCTTTTCCGGCTTCGTAACAACTTAGAATCCAGCCAAGATATAAACGTGCAGGAACGCATACATCTTTCGCCAAACACGTCGCCAAGAAGTCGTTGAATTCGGGCGACCAATTCTCAGGGATTGGCAGCGTTGGCGGCGGCTTTGTTGGCTACGAGACAAACCGGCCCATCAGGAACGTAAATGAATACTGTACACAATGCCGGCGAAAGATTACGATTAGAAAGATCGCACGCATTGGGTGAACATTTGAGTGCGGGGGAGCGCCTAACGCCATCTCCATTGCCGTAATGCCAAGCGACCAGATATCGGCCTTGAAGTCGTACTGCGTTTCCTTGAGAACCTCTGTGGGACGTTTCACTACATGGTCGAATATCTGATGGTGTGGGGCACGTACCCGGAGCCATCCAGTACGGCGTCTACAACACAATCGTCAGTATCGAATTGGTACATCGACAAACCCGCCGAATAAGTGTACCCCAATGACAGTCTTCCTCTTGCTGACCGTGTTCGTCAGTTGGACAGATACGCCAAAGTCAGCCAGTTTCGCCGAACCGTCGGCATCCAACAGGATACTTATCGCAGGTGATCGTCAGCAAGGTGTCAGCATCCTCTGCAGAACGAACAGCACTTACTTTCCACATTTGATGTCCCTGCGATAATAGAAACGTCAGAATACCAACGATCCCCGGGAAGACGGCGGCGAAACATACCGGTGAATATGTCTCTGGCTATGGAGGTACTCCAGTCCGGCAACGATCTGTTTGCAGACGGCTGCTATTTGTTCTTCGTTCAGCGTCAGCTTGCAGATATGCATGATGTCGGCTAGCGACCCCGCACAGCAAAACTCCATTACAATCTGCCGATATGTCAGCCTCTGCTGTCGAATTCTTCGACGACATTCGCAGTACCCAGATCTCGTTCTCGCGACGGAAACTCCCTTTGTACTGGACGATGTAGGCGCTACAGCACCTTTCAAGGATCGCGATTTCTTTCATAAGATCGGTGAGGTCGTTCTCGACTGGGATGACCTTGACGGCGACGGTCTTCCCATCCCGTCGGTCGCGCGCCTTGAACACCGACCCGTAACTCCTGCACCCGCGATAAGCACCCCGTTGCGTCGGCAATGCGGACTCAGAGCCGACCCTTGCCCGAGCCTCTCCAGCAAGTCGAACAGCTGGGTCGGGTCGTCGGCCGCCATCTTCACGTTCGACATCTGCAGCCTTGCTCGAGGCTGGGCTATTTTCTGCGGCTCGCTGCTGCCCGCGCTGAGTGCCTGGCAGCGTGCAGCGCAGCCTCCCCCCGCCCGAGGTTCCGGCACCCAGCCGTCGAGCAGCAGCAACCCGCACACGATGGACGGCACCAGCATGCCCATTTGGGCAAATGGCCAAAATGTAACGACCCTGTCGACCCGCGTTCGTAGCTCCTCTGTGAGCTGCCCGCCTGAGAATGATGCGCCACTTGGATTGTGCCGTTATTGCGTGCGGCACTGCAGGTCGCATCGTCATGGCGGACGACGACGACGCGATCGCCAAGGCGCGCGCGTCATTGCCCGTGTTTGCGGAGCGGGAGCTGATTGTTGAATCGATACGAGCGTCGCAGTTCGTGGTGCTGACTGGGGCGACCGGCAGCGGTGCGTCGCTGCGCTGGGCGCGCGGGCGCGGATGATGGCTGCTGACGTTGTGGACGTAGGGAAGAGCACCCAGATTGCGCAGTATGTGTGGGAGTCGGTTGTCGATCAGACTGGCGACCGTATGATTGCCGTTAGCCAACCGAGGCGGGTTGGAGCGATTGCTTTAGCGAGTCAGTCCCTGTTGCGGTCGCACTGAAATGCGGTCGGTAACAATGTTGTAGGACGGGTTGCGCACGAGAGCAACACGGGAACAGTTGGCGACTTCATTGGGTACACTATCCGTTTTGAAGACTGCACGTCCCCCGAGTCGGTGCCATCTCGTAGCCTGGGTTGGCAATCTGTTCTGATCATTTTTGTCATCAGAACCCGGATTCGTTTCATCACAGATGGGTGTTTGCTGCGAGAGGCGACTAACGATCGCCTGCTCTCCAGATACGCCACTATCATTTTGGATGAGGTTTGGACTCTAGCGCATGGCTCAGTAAGACGGTTTCGATAGCTGATTTGGTGAAAGGCCCATGAGCGTAGCCTCCAGACGGACATCTTATTGGGGCTGATGCGAGAAATTGCCCATCGGCGTCCTGACTTGCGCGTCGTGATCACGTCGGCTACGCTAGGTCGGCCAAAGTGGACAACCAGGATGGCATGATTGCTTACAGTTCCGGCAGATACGGCGAAGTTCAGTTCCTTCTTTAATGGGTGCCCGACCATCTCAATACCGGGTCGATGCTACCCTGTTGAAATCGTGCATCTTGAATCCATGGAGCAATGCAAGCATTATGTCGATGCTGCTGTTGATCTTGTATGTACAATCCATTGCGAAAAACCACCAGGTTCAATTGTTATCGCCTGTTGCTCTTCTCTTTACTGATACGGTGTCTTGGTAGGTCACGTTCTCGTGTTTCTGACAGGACAGGTGTGGCCAACCTGCCCGCCAGCAATCTGCTCGCCAGCCATGTTTCCTGATTGACCGTTTTATCAGGACGAAATCGAGCGTGCTTGTACACTACTTGGCAAGAAACTTGATTCACTGATTGAGGATGGGGTAATGTTTGGTCCCTGACTTACAAATGGATGTCACTTACGCTGCTGACTAAGGTTGAAATGGACGACGTGGTAATATTGCCCATGTATGGGGCGCTGCCATCGCGAGATCAGTCGCGGATTTTCCAGCCAGCGCCCCCCGGATGTCGCAAGATTCTATTCAGTACGAACATCGGCGAAACATCCTTGACCGTGGATGGCGTGGTCTACGTCGTCGATATCGGTATGCCGTTATCGTGCCCGTCTGTTGCTAAGGATGCGCTCATTATGTGGGACTATAGGGCTTGCGAAGCAGAAGACCTTCGACCCAGTTACTGGTATCGATTCTCTTGATATCGTCAAGATAAGCCGTGTCTCGGCGACGCAGAGAGCAGGAAGGGCAGGCAGGACCCAGCCAGGGATCTGTTACCGCTTGTAACCTTATGCCCCCGCCTTCCATCAGTATCCACATCTTATGCGTGTATGTTGTCCAGGTATAGTCAGGAAGATCTAGCTAGCTTCCCCACTGAAACGCTTCCCGAGATTCAACGATGTAATCTTTCGCATGCCGTGCTTCTACTGAAACAGATAGTATACCTTGCCTGTGAACCTTGATTTCTAGAATACTAATACATGCGTTAGGGTGTAAGCGATCCGACGACATTTCGATTTATCGACCAGCCGCCACGTGAGGCCATTGAAGCCGCTCTGGTATGGTAGCCTCTGTTCGAGTCCTGGTTTTACGCCTGCAATGATATATCCCCTTAATTACCTAACCAGGTCCGACTCTTCCTACTGGGCGGCTTGGATGCCGATGGGCGTCTCACCGATCTTGGGAATGACCTTGCGAGGTTACCACTTGAGCCGTCACTGGCACTCCTGCTCATCAAATCGGTATCTGCGTTGGGTATGCCCTGCCATTACCTTAAATGCTTCGTATCAGATCGAACTGGATTGCTTCCCGGAAATGTTGACCATTGCTGCCATGATGTCTGTCGAGAACCTTTGGGTGATCCCTCGACAAAAAGTTGAGGACGCACAAACCAAGCACATGGCCTTCAAGTCCAAACATGGTGACCTCTTAACCACCCTCGTTGTGTAGGGTTTGCTTGTAGTAACATTCATGCACGTTCTTAACTGGTGTATTTTAAGGTTTAACGAGTGGGTGCAAAATCGGAAAAGTCAAGAATGGTGCCAGAAGAATTTCCTGAATTTCAGGGCGCTTCACACGGCTGACATGATACGTCGCCAGTTGAAAGATAGCTTTAAATCCTTGGCGTCATCCAGGAACCAGGTTTCCATCCATCGGATTTGGCTTGACCAAGTGTCTGAAGTTGTTGGTCCTTTAGGTGCATAACGCCACCTCGAGGCCTGTCACTAAGGCCGCGATTACCGGTTGTCGACGCGCTATCGCCTATGTATACTTTGATCAGTGCGCCCATCGCGTCGGCGATTATAATTATCGCCTTAACCGCGATGTCGCCACCCATCACCGGGAACCATTGGCCGCCATCCATCCGCAATCCGCTTTGAAAAGCGTCCTTCCGAAATGGGTCCGAGAGCGATGCTTAACCAGTGCGCTGGCTTGGGTGGCTAACCACTTCTCTGCCTTAGGTGGTGTACCGTGAGTTAGTGAACGGGAACCGCCCACTGCTCCGGAACGTAACTGCTATAGAGTTCGACTTCATTGCAGACAGGCTTCCTCGGCTCCGAGAAGCAAACATTGGGCGTCTGACGGGTCACCGACAGCGTGATGAACGCGATACGCCCGCAGGGGAGCCACCGTCAAAGCCGTGTGCCCATGAAATTGATGGGAAAGAAACGGTAGTTCACGGATCGAACACTATGACAATTACATAAGTACTAAGTGTACGTCAGGACGCTGGGGCCGTGAAACGCGACCGGGATCTCGAGCGAATCGATGAAGCGAGAAGGCGCTTTGTTGAGCGTAAGAAGCAGCGGACCACGAAACGGTAGTACATCATGCAGCTACGTAACGCTGTGTAAGGAATACGAAGTACAGCCAGAGTTGCCTGTATTGAAGTAGGGCATTCTAGTAAAGTACGTGCTTAGACGCGCGCTTGTTCGCAGAAGCAACTAGGTACCGCAGTATGTGGCTGCGGACCAGCCTTGGCGAACTGACGAAGCGTCCCTACCGTGGATTCTTGGCGCACACTTACCGCCGCATCATTTGTGAAGCGCGTGTCTCCTCGGTGTGACGAATCTGCACACTCTTGGAATACGTTCGCCGAGCCTTACCGCTGTCGACTCGGTCGCCGGCTTGCCCCGCTCCAGTAATAGTCGTTTATCGGATGCTGGAAAGTGCGCCGTTGGAAAAAGTGCGTGACCGAGGGAGCTGTATCGCGACGTTAAATGGAAACGCCAGCGTTCCCCGGCGCGGCAACCGGTGGCGATCTAGCCGTACAGCTCCCGTCTGGATACCTGCCCTCGCTCGGGTGCGTCGTGATAGCACAGTGCGCAATGTTGGCGAACGCGTCTGACTCCGGCACATCAGGGATATCGATCATATTGCAGCGGATAGCGCCGTCTACTCCGATGACGAGCTCGACGAGCTGGATCGCGATCTTGGAATTCAGCCACGGAAACGCGCCAAGGTACTAAGCGTCACATTGTCAGGCGTCCACTGTTGTTACTAAACGTTTCACGCAGCGGACCGTTCCTAGACGGGACACGTTGCCCCCTGCACTGGCGAAGAAGATGGGTGCGCGTCGTGCGGGTCGTTTAACTTGTTCTGGTTACTGAATGAATACGTCGCATTTAGGTGATGCGAACATGCTGTTCGTGACACAGGATTTGCAAGGCGCCGCTCAGCTGCTATTGGAAATCATTCGCGAAGCGCCGCACGTGGCGTCGCCGTATCACACGTTGGGTCTCATCTACGAACAGCTTGGCCATCAACAGCAGGCGCTGCAAGTCTTTGTTCTTGCCGCCCATTTCACACCTAGGGACGTCGATATGTGGCGCCGTCTGGCAATGATGGCAGAGTACGCGGACCCGACGATGATGGCGTGACGTGCCGTTTCTGATTCAGATGTTCTAGGGAGCTGGAGGAAACTGACCTGGCTGTGCACTGTTTGACCCGGTTACTGAGAATGGAGTCCAACGACACCGAGGCGTTACGACATCGGTCCGGCGATCTGTCTCCACTGCTCCCACGTTTCCCTAATGCGTTGCGCAGGACCATGCTATACGAAAGGGTCGGCAACGTGAAACGCGCACTGGAAGGGTATCGCCTGCTGTACCAGAAGGTGCCGGATGACCCTGACGTCGTCAAGCGGTATTGCCATTGCCTGTTTACCGTGGACAAGAGTCACAACGCTGTGCGGATCCTGAACGAGTACGTCGAATCTGCACGGAAACGGTTACCGTCGCAGGACGCTGCTGGTGACGACGCGCGCGCAGCCGTCTGGGACTTCACCGTCATCAACATGCTCTGCGAGTTGCTCATGCAGATGAAGGACTTCAAGGCTGCTCTGAGCCTGATCGACGAGGTCGGTGTCGTTTCCTGTTCTCTGCGTGGGTCAGAGGGTCACAGGTTCCCCTTGCAGACGATTGCGCTGAAGATCACGTTGTACCTTCCGATCGAGCTCACGATCCGACGTGGCCTCTGTCAACTGTGCTGCGAGGCGCCGGACGCCAACGATGACGATCGCGCCGATACGGAGGCGTGCATCTCCCGCATATTCGATCTGGACCCTGGCGAGTACGCCGCGCTGTACATCGACGTTGGCGACATGTACTACTACATGGAAATGCCTGACAAGGCGTTGGCGGTCCTGTCGTGCCTGGAGAGTAACTGCCGCGCTGGTCGTGGAAGCTTCATATTCGTGCTGATGCTGTGCCACAGCTGTTCCTGAGTACGATAACGCTGATCTGTGGATTCGGCTGGCGCGATGCTACAAGGATCTGCCTGATGGTGACGAGCAGGCGCTGCGCTATGCCGAATCCGTTGTCGAGGTCGCCCAGAACTCGTCCGTGCCTTCGTGCACCCTTGCTCACGTGTGCCATCGTTGCAGGAGCATCCATCCGATATCGAGTCTCGTATGATCATGTCGGAAGTGTTCCGGGAGCGTGGCGATTCGGACAAGGCGATCGCCGCGCTGAAGGGCGTCGACGAGGAGCAACAGTTTGATCATGGCTCGCCTGACGAACACGTCACGCATGTACGTTGGTGCACTGGTTGGCCTCGTTCCGTTGTGCTGAACTGGTTTAGCGTCGCGGTATGACCCTCCCAATCGACATGACGTCGCTGTCGATGATGCACCAGGCTGCGAAGCTGTGCTTTGACGAGCGTCGCTACGACGATGTCGTGTCCGCCTGCTACGACCGCCTGAGTCGAACGCTGAACGCTGTCGTGTCAAGGAGGGACTTTCGACTGGAGAAACGTGCGGCTGCTACTGGTACCCCTCCCAGCCGTTGCTGGTCGCCAGTGATCACTGATGGTTGCCCATCGTCAGGGTCCGACGACGCCAAACAAGTCCATATGCGCATCCGGAGCATTCCCCCACTGCTACTGGACCCGTTGTTCCTGGAGACGCTGACCATTCTCTGCAGCTCGTTAGCTCTCGTCGGGCGCGTCGACCACGTAACGCCATCGGAACGCGGCGTCTGTGTTTATGGGCGCGCACGCTGACGAACGTGGCAGGCGTCGACGCTGTTGAAGCAGACGCTGCGGTTCGAGTGGCCGCCGCTGTCGTTCTGGGCGAATGCGCTTCGGTGCGTCGCCGTCGACGTGTTCATGCACCGAGGCGACTATGCGCGCGCCTGTTCCCAGGCGACCGTGTTCCTCATCGACGGGCAGGATCCGCGCCCCGCCATCGCGTTCCTGAACCTTGTCCAGCGCATGGGGTACCCGGAGCGGTACCGACGCTACCTGGAGCGCGCGCTCGTCAAGTGGCCTTCGTGCCCCGTGTTACGTGCGGCGCATGCCCACTATTTCGTCATGAAGAAGACCTACGGTACCGGGTGACCATTGTTTGTTTGACACATTGCCGGCACGCTGACGTCCGCGTCCCCAGGGCGTGCCGTTCGCGGCTACCTTCGGGCGCTGGAGGCGTCCCCTGACCCGTGTAGCGATCATCTTGGTCAGACGGGTACCGAGGGAATATGCCGTTGGGGCTAATATGATTTGCAATCAGTGCTGTTCACCGGCCTGGCGTTCCTGCATCGCGCTATGAGCCCATCTGTGGCGAACCGACACTACTACGTGATGCGCGCCTTCGAGATGCTGTTCGAGTACAAGAAGCGCAAGCCGAATGCCGCCCACCCGCTGTACAACCTGGCGCGAGCGTTCCACACGATCGGGATCAATCACCTCGCTGAACGGCTGTACAAAGAAACGCTGTCGCTGTCGTCGAAACTGTCCCGACCGGCGCGAAGAGCCGACCGTGAGGCGTGCGTCGACATGATGTTCCCGTTGTCGTCAACGCGGCCCGCTGCCTCCGAGGCGAAGATCGCCCGGGCCGCCGCGTTCAACCTCAGCCTGCTCTACAGGCGGTCAGGGCGGCTCGAACTGGCGTCGTCATTGCTTCACCAGTATATCTGTTTCTGATTATGTAATCTATACAGTCGTATTACCCAGTACGTAGTCCATGCACGCGCTCTCAGTGGTTATGGGACAATCGATTTAGAATGACACTGTCAACCATACTTGCCGATTCGGGTCTTCTGCAGCGAGCGCATCGACGAGTAGAGGAGCTTGTCGATCAGCGACGACACGGTGTAGACGCCGCCGATGATGGCGCACAGCTGCGTCAGGAAATGTGCAAACGATCGGCGCTCCTCCTTGAACTGAACCTTAATGGGGGAGATGTCGAAGTGGAAGAAGATGCCCGGCAATCTGACACGACATTGAGTACGAACTAGGTGAGTACGCACTGCACCGAGCGGGTATCACCCTAGCCCTTGTCTGTCCTTCACCGCAGCAGTGTGCTCGGTAACCGAGAACTGGTTTGTGACCACCTGGCGACCGTCGAGATACTCGTACGTGGTCGGCACCACCTTGACGTAGTACTGGAAGACAGCGCCGCCCTCCTTCACGATCTTCCGGGTCGCGTCGAGAGGGTTGATGATCCCGGGGAACTCCTCGCCGAACGAGAACTTGTCAATCATGTGGCTGACGTTGAACAGGCCGGCCTCAAACGCCTGCATGTCGTGGTCGTGGTCATGGAACGACTGGAATTCCTCTCCGGGCGCCAGATGGAAATTGCCGGCCGACTTTTCCACAGTGAAATGGCCTTTCACCCGGCACCCCTCGTGCGACCCCAGCGCCGCCTGTACTTGCGCCCGCTTCTCTTTGCACTGCTCGATATGATCTACCGAGCTCAGTGCCCATCCCTTCTTTCGGTACGCCGCCTTCACATCCTCACACGTGTTGCAACATTGGCCCTCGTACTCATGGGCTCCTAAGCGCGCAGCTCAGTGCTGACAACTCGAGCGCGCAAGGTCGTATACCGTAACAGTCTTTGCACAGGGAGCTGTTGACTGCCTTCAAGACGGCGCTCTCGGAGAGAACCCCACCGAGAGCGGCTGGCTCCTCCTGGATGCCAAGATCGGTGCCGTCTTCCTTCATTCTCCGCTTGACAACCGACATAAAGACGTCCGTTCGCGTAGCGCCGGTCGCATCCACCAGATCCATGGACAGCAACGAGCAGGGCACGGCCGGCAGCCGCACGTCCACGTAGATGTTCAGCCTCGCCGATCGCGTCGTGTCGACAATGAGGTGGTCGCGCGTCACCGTCGACATGTAGAACGCCAGCTCGGAGCAGAACAGCAGGAACATGATGGCGCACGCCGATATGGACACGATGCCGCCCGACAGCGTCTTCACCTGGACCGCCTCCGATAGCTTCGGGTAGGCATCGAGGCCCTTCAGCGCCGACCACATTCGCGAATCTGCAAAAAATCGACGTGCCGGCGACTTGTTTTGAACAAAACGCTGCCCCCCGAGAGGAACGAGTAACGACCCCCATCTCCTGCGCTCCTTCAAATTGAGCGTTTGCGCGCAGAACATATATCGCCTAAGGGCACCGACGCGGACGGTTGCATTGTGTGTGGACGCAGAGCCTCCTACAGTGATATATATTATACGATGACAGGGCCAGAGAGCGAGGCAGGCGCCCGATATTAGGAGAGCGAGAACAGCTGGCTGGATCGGTGCACGCGTTCGCGGGTTAGCGGGTTGACGTTCCCGCCGATGGCGAACCACTGCTCCAGGGCCGGTCTCTTATACAGGAATACGTGGAACTGCTTGTTGTCGTTGCCGGATGGCTCGATGCGCTGAACAAGGGCGACGACGTCGGCGGTGATCTTCCCGCGGTCGTCGACAATGTCCTCGAGGGTGATCGAGCAGGGCGGCGAATTGGCGAGTTCAGCGACAAGGGCGCCCCGAACGCATCGCGGGATCTGGCTCGCCAGTTCAGATTTGACCCCAAAGGTCGACACTAGCTCGTCGAGCGTGCTGTCCGGCAGGGCAGTGAAGTCGTCGTCATCGTAGGCGACCACGGGTGCCTCTTCCTCCATGACTCCATGGAGATCAAACGCGTTCATTATCTGGACGAGCTGCTGCCAGAGAAGTTCCTGTTCCTGTTCGTCGCATCAGGCGAGCCCGGTGGCGATTTTTCAACACCGTACCGGTACCTCATCTGTGAGCTCATGGAAGACGATGGCGAGGAGCCCGCGAATCTGCCGGCCAATGTTGACCTCGCCCTGGAAGAAGGCGAGTATGGCCGTCTCGAAATGCGACCGCAGCAGCTGCAGCTGCCCGTCGCCGAGCTCGGGCCGCAGCTTCTGGATCGTGTACGTCAGCGCGCGCGACGCGCAGAACGCGGTCGCGACGCTCAGCATGCCCGCCACATGGTCGCGGACGCTCGACCACAGCGACGCCAACATTGCCGCGGAGCGCCGCCCGCCGTACCGGCACCTGCCCAACGCGCGCGGATCCTCCGCCGGCGACGCGCCTCCGCGACTGCACTCGCCAATTATTGGCCGACCCGCGCGACAAATTTAGCAACTCGGCGAATGCAGATCGCTGTTTCATTCGCCAAACGTTGGACCCGGTCGGTAGAACCTGCACCCGGTCGCAGTCGGGGAACCGCCACCAAATACTATGCGCGGCCAGGCCCTGCGACCTGGAAGGTAACGAGCCGGCTGCAGGCCGTTCTTCGGGCGTGCCGTCGCCTGTCGACGAAATCGGAGTCGTTCACGCGCCAGCCGATTCGTCTGGATTGTCGCAACGATTTCCCGACGGCGGCCGGCCTGGCGTCGTCGGCGTCGGGGTTGGCGTGCCTGACGTCCGCCCTGATAGAGTCCTACTCCTGTCGAGAGAGTTTCCCAGGCGGGACGACCACCATCGCTCGGCAGGGGTCCGGCAGCGCCTGCCGGACCGTGTTCGTCGGGTTCGTGACCTGGGAGCAGGGCAGCGACGATGCCAGGGGCCGCGACAGCGTCGCCCGGCAATTCGTCGACGAGTCGCTGTCGCCGGGCGAGAAGGACGTCGGCAGCCGGTCGTGCCGCTCGATGGCGCGCCAGAAGGCGGCACACTTGTCGGCGAAAGTCTTCGGCTGTCGCCGACCCGTAAAGTGCCTTTTCTACCCCGGCCAAAGCCCTCGGTCGGGCGTTCCAAGTATCGTAGACAGAACCAGAATCCGCTGCGTGAAACGACTGTGTCCAGTCAAGGCGGGGGCATAAAGCGCATGACACGCGCCCTCAATTGCCGTCATCTGGCTAAATCCTCAAGTGGGGAAATTCCATTTCCACCCGCCAAGATGACGGGTCGCCATTGCGATGATCCAGACTCCGGCACAACTGCGGGGCTGCGCCCGGGGTCGACCCTGTCAAAGCTGTCGCCGGAGCAGCGCATGTCGTGCGCTGCGTTCATTGCGGAATGTCGGCGGCGATGGGCGACGACGACGGCGCGGTCGTCGTGTCGTGCCGGGCGCCGATCAACATGGCCGTGCTGAAGTACTGGGGCAAACGCGACGAGCGCCTCGTCCTGCCGCTGCACGCGTCCCTGAGCCTGACGCTGCACGTCGACTGCATGGCCTCGTCGATCACGGTCGCGCCCGGGCCCGACCTCGCCGGCGACGAAATGCTCCTGAACGGAACGTACGTGCAAGCGGATCAATCGCCCCCAGTTATGGTCCCAGGGCATCTGATACTATGCTCGGCCAGGCCCTGCGACTTGGACGGGAACGCCCGCCTGCAGGCCGTTCTTCAGGCGTGTCGTCGCCTGTCCACGAAATCGGAATCGTTCACGCGCCAGCCGATTCGTCTGGAATGCCGCAACGATTTCCCGACGGCGGCGGGCTTGGCGTCGTCGGCGTCGGGGTTGGCGTGTCTGACGTCCGCCCTGATGACGTTCTACTCCTGTCGTGAGAGTTTCCCAGGCGAGGCGACAACCATCGCTCGGCAGGGATCCGGCAGCGCCTGCCGCAGCATGTTCGGCGGGTTCGTCACCTGGGAGAAGGGCAGCGACGACGCCACGGGCCACGACAGCGTCGCCCGGCAATTCGTCGACGAGTCCCACTGGTCGGACCTGCGCGTCGTGATCCTCGTGGTGTCGTCGGGCGAGAAGGAGGTCGGCAGCACGATGGGCATGCGACGATCCGTGGAGACGTCCGAGTTGCTCGCCTACCGCGCCGGGCACGTTGTCGAACCGCGTATGCAGGCGTTCAAATCGGCGATCAAACAGAAGGACTTTGGCGAGTTTGCGGAACTCGTCATGCGAGACAGCAACCAGTTCCACGCCGTCTGTGCCGACACGTACCCGCCCGTCTTCTACCTGAACGACGTATCGCACGCCATCATCGACGCCGTCCACGCGTTCAACCACGATCGTATTCGGGCAGCGTACACGTTCGACGCCGGGCCGAACGCCTGCCTGTTCACGCGGGAACAGGACCTGCCGGACCTCCTATCCAGCATGGTCGAGGCGTTCGCCCCGGACGACGCCGGCGACCGGCCGACGTTCGTACGCGACCCGCTGCGCCTGTGCCCCGACCTGTCGTCTGTGCGCCCCCGTGCAACCCGGCGCCATCGTCATCGCGTCCGCCAGATCATTGTGACGAAAGGCGGCCCGGGGCCGCAAATCTCCACCAAGGTCGTGCCGTGATGACGACGACGGTGTGCACATCATACACGCCTGCCTGGCTCTCCTCCCCGTGCGCCTGGCGGTTTGGGCGTACGAACGCTGAGCGGAAGTCGGCGCTGGTTTATAGGATGCGGCCTGGCGTGCCGACGAGGATGGTGTGTGGCGGGCGGGCGATGCGCCCGATCGGCTGGTCGTGCCGCTCGACGGCGCGCCAGAACGCGGCACACTCGGCGACGCTGTCGGTGCCGGTCGTCAGGACGATCGCGCCGATCCCGCTCAACGACAGGTGCAACGCCCGGCTGTACAGCGAATCGCACTCTGCTGTGTCGACGGGCGGCGGGGGCCCCATCCGCTCGACGATGTGCAGGAGCGATAGGCGGTGCGCATCCAGGGCATAGAGGCTCCCGATCGGGACCACGGCCGACACGGTCGTCCGGCAGACGACGGTGACGCACGAGAACGTCGTCGTCAGCGCCGCCTGCATCTGCCCGGTGGAGATCCCCCCAGACATCACCTGCACCGGACGATCACACAGGCGTCGGCGGCCCGATCGGCAATGGCTGACCACGACCTTCCAGCCCTCCCCTGCCAGCGCCGCCGCGCCCTCGTTGGCGTCGTCGGCAACCAGCGCGAACGTCGACGCGTCGTCGCTGGGGACCAGGTCGTCCGCCGGCGTCAGGCGCTGCTCGACGCTGGCCAGCGACAGGTCGCGCGCGACGCTCAGCGACTATGTGGGTGTCAGAACCGCCGCCCCGATCAACGGGCACGCGTGTACCCCTGCGAAGCACGGCATCGTCTCGAACGGCACCGGGAAGTAGGCGGCGTGCGCGCAGACGACGACGTGCTTGTCGGACGGCAGCCCGTCCGCGCCGATCGCCCCCGACACCTACAGGCAGTCAGGCGCCTGCCGTCATCTGCACGAGCGCCCCCGCACCGACCGCCTCGTCGACCGTCCCGCCGTGCGCGATCCGGGTCGTGTCGCGCGCGACGACCCCGGCCAGGGCGCCGCCGTCGCTGGGGCAGACCAGGACAACGATGACGTCGGCGGGCAACGCCGCCCCGATCGTGTCGGGGGCGACGTCCCGGAGGGCGACGCGCCGCCACGCCTGGCTGCACGCGCCGAGGTGCCGCTCGACGTCGTCGGCGTCCCGCGTGAACGCGCGCCCGCGCTTCAGCAGCCGGGCGCGACGTCGCAACAGCGCCTGGACGGCGCCGGCGTGGCCCGGGGCGTCGGCGCTCAGCAACGCGAGCGCCTGGCCGCGCACGTGCGCCTCCAGCGCCATGGCCAGGTGCGCCACGCTGCCCGACCGTCGCGCGATCGCCACCTCCGCCTGGAACGCGACGGCCATGTCGTCGGCGAGGCGCGCCTCGCGGATCGCGTCGCGGGCGGCGTCGCCCCGGCCGGACATCGCGATCAGCAGGTGGGCGCGCGCCCGGTGCCGACCGGACGGCAGCAGGTTCAGCGCCCGACTCGCCAGCATGAACGACGACCGATCGCCGTCGTCGTCGTCGTCGTCGCTCCTGCCGGCACCGTCCGCCGCCGCCGCCTGCAGGTAGGCGATGACCGGCGCGGGATCCCGTCCTGCACACACACGCGCTGGTCAGACGCGCCCGGCGTCAGCAGCGGCAGACGAAGGGGACGACCCCCCTGGACCTGGGACGGCGACGAACGACGAGGCGAGCGGCGGGTCAACGGGTCGATGCGCGCGACGCCGCTTCCGGTCGGCCAGTTCCAGGAAGACGCGGCCGAGCAGGCGCGCCGTCGGCGTCGCCGCCTGCCGAACCATCGGGCGCAGGTCGTCCTCCAGCGCCTCCAGCATCCGGATCGCATCGTCGTCGTCGTCGTCGTCCAGGCGCGCGCACGTCGCCAACCGGGCCCGAAGTGCCGACATGGGCGACGGCGCGTCGCGGGCGACGACGCCGACCGGGAAGCGCCCCAGACGGGCCATGAGCCTGGCGGCCTCGGCGTCGTCGTCGGCCGCCCTGGGCACGTCGTTCAGCAGGGCGCGGCACCGGTCGATCTGCTGGCGCCGATGCCAGTGCAACGCCAGGCGCAGCGTCGTCCGCGTCGAACGCTGTGGACAGCCGGGCAGCAGGTGCCCGTCGATGTACCGCGTCAGGTTCAGCACGGGCAGGACGACGTCGTCGCGGCCCAGGCCCTGCAGGATGTCGACGAGGCGCCCGTCCAGGGCGCTGTGCACCGACCGCAGGACGCGGCGGGACGCGATCGACGACCGGGACAGGCAGCCCGCGTCGTCGGTGCAGGACGCCATCGCGCGCAGCGACGCGTCGCTGATCGCCTCCTCCATCACGTCGTCGTCGCCTGCACGGCGCGCCCCACCCCGGTCAACGTCGTCGATCGATGGGCAACGTGATCGCCGACCTCGGATCAGGGCCAGCGACCGACGCAGGACGTCGACGATGTGGTCGACGGCGCGGGACGCGACCCGCTCGGCGTCGTCCGGGTTGCAGACGGCCTGGAGCGTGCACGTGTACGCCAGCAGGACGTCGAGCGCCGCCACCGGTTTCGATTTCGCGTTCGCGTTCGCGTGCACTGCGCCCGGGTGTTGGGGGTTAGAGACAGGCGGCAACAGTGGTCTGGGCGGGCCGAGGGCGTACGCTGCGACAGGATCTGGGCGGCCGCCTGCAGGGCGCCGTCGGCGCGGGCGCGCTCCCGGCGCCGGTGCGCCCATTGCGCCAGCGCGATCCAGTGCAGGGCGCGATCGACGGAACCGTCCACCGTGCAGGCGATGCTCTCCTGCAGGAACCGCAGCTGCTGCCCTTCGTCGCTGGCATGCCGCGCCAGGTCCAGGTACACCTGTGGAGACACACACCCAGACACCCGGTTAGCCGCTGGCGGACGTCGCCGATGCGCCTCGCGTCGACCTTGGCCTGGAACCCGGCGGACGCGTCCCGGACGCTCGCGAACGCCGGTTTGATGGGCGCGCCGAGCGCCGCCAGGCAGTGCAGGCGGTGCTCCCAGACGCGCCTGCCGAGCGCATCCGGCAGGGCCTTCAGCATCGCCGCGCTGATGTCGACGGCCTCCTACAGCGCACCGAACGTCAACCCCGGTTGGCAACGTCGCCACCGGCAGCGCAGCGCTGTCGACCTGGAACAGGGCACGCCGGCGGTACCTGCACAGCAGCAGGTCGTACAGGCGCAGGCGAAGTTCGGGAGCCGCCCCGGGCGCTCGCAGCGTGCCACGTACGACGCTCTCCAGCGCGGCAACGTCGTCGTCCGGCCGGCCCCGGTCGGACGAGATTGCCGCCCAGAACCAAGAGCACGCCTGCTCGACAAGGGCGACGTTGCCGGCGCGCACGGCGAACTGAACAATGGGGGAGGGGCGTCATGGATCATCGAGGCGGGCAGCACCGAATAAAGGCGAACCTGGACGGCCTGGTCGAGGTGTCGCACGGCTTCGCGTAGGATCGCGTCCCGGGACAGGGGCTCGTTGCCGGCCAGGGACACGAGGCATCGCCCAGCGGCGCATTCGATGGACGACAACGACGCCAGGTCGTCGTCGTCGTCGTCGTCGCCTCCCTTGCACGACGATGCGCAGATCGCCAGGGCGACGGCCGGTTGCCCCAGGTCGCAGGCGACGTCGGCGACCGACGACAGCAACGTCAGTCGGGTACGGCGATGGCCTCGATCCGACAGGTCGGTCAGGCGGTCCAGTATCGCCTTCGCCTGCATCATGCTCGAGGCGCGCGCGTCCCCGGTTCGCGCCCGTTCCAGCAACACGATCACCTGCGCCAGGTCGTAGTCGATGGCGTGGCCGGGGTCGGCGGGCTTCGGCAACGCGTACCCGGGACTGACCCGCTCGAGGACGCGCAGCAGGTCGGCGACGGTCGCCACGGGCGCGATCGGGTCGATCAGGTCGATGCAGACCTTCTTGGCCGCCGGGGCGTCCAGGGCTCGAGCGAGCACCAGACCGATCTGACACTGCATCGAACGGTCCCTGCGACCACGATGTCAGATCGGAGACGTGATCGACGAGACGGGCGGCCGACTAACGGGTCACTGCACTGCCTGAGCGCTTCGTGCGCCTTGGTGAGGGCGGAGACGACCGACGACGGCAGTGTCGTTTGATCCGTCATGAACGCTCGTTTGCGGAGGACGTTCCAGAGCGTGGCAACGGCGCCGACGATGAGGGAGTCGGCGTGCAACGACACGCTGACCTCCAGAGCGTGTGTGCAAGCGCCGAGGACGGCGTCGAGGTCGCCGCGGGCCTCGGCGACCTGCGCCCGCAGCATCTCGGCGCGACACTGCTGGACGAGCCAGGGGCGCCCGGTGGCATCCGGCGGCCAGTGGACGGCGACGACGTTGCCGGCGAACTGCTCCGCCAGATCCAGCATGCCGGTCGCCCAGCTGTGCGTCGCCAGCGACCACCACAGCGCCGACCTGGCGCGCTGGTCGCCCTCCGGGCACAGGTCGACCTGACGAGCGGCCGCCAGCAGCAGGCGGCGTTTCGCGCGGCGATCCTTGACCTCGCTGCTGTGCTCCACCAGCAGCACGGCCCGGTCTTCGCCCTCGGCGGGGTCGCCGGCGGCCCCCGCGCACAACTGCAGGCGCTTGCGCAGCGGGACAATGTACCTGTCGAGGGAACGCTATTTTTGGGCCGCGCACACGCCGTGGTTGACTGCAGCCTGTGCGGGTACCTGTCCAGTGGGCGCTGGAACTCCGCGACGTTCGGCAGGCCGCGTAGCTCCGCGGGTAACTGATCGACAGGGATGCTGCCGTCCAGCAGGGCGGCCGCGTCCAGCTCGCGGCGCTTTCGCCAATGTCAGGGGTCGGCCCACGTCTGCTTTGCCCGACGTACCGCTTTGGCTTGATCGTCGTCGGCGAGCTCGCACAGGGCCAGCTCGTAGTGGAACTGAACGCGGAGGTCGTACAGCGGGGAGTCGACCAGACACAAGGCCTACCGGGAGACGAGTCGATACGTAAGCGGGGACGGACGGGGGATGGCGACGGACGTCGGTGCATTTGCGAAGGTAACTGTGGATCTCGTGCCGGTACTGATCGCGGAAGAGCGGCAGGGCCATGTTCCAGATCGTGGCGGCCACGTCGTGGATTAGGTCGACGTCACGCGATCGTAACGACCCGTCCAGCGTCTGCGTGATCGATTTCAGACACGACAGGCGCACGTCGGGCAGCGCGCGCCTGCGTAGCATTGTCAGCGCGCTGGACAGGACGTCGACGACTGGGACCGGGGGCACCTGGCGTTGGCCTCCTTCGCCTGGATCGTCACCTCGGCGCCGGTCAGCTCGGCCAGCATCCACGCCTTCCGCAACCCGGCGAAGCTCTTGCAGAACAGCGAATGGTCGATGCAGGCCTGCGCGACGTCCAGCGCCCCGAAGTGGAACGCGACCCGCGAGATCTCCCCGACGACGTCCAGTTTGTTCAGGTCCAGCTTTGCATGACGTTCAGCGTAACGGCGCGCGCTTCCCACATGCTTGTACCTGTTTCGGTTCGGTACGCGGGTCCTGGTCGACGGCCTGCAGCGCCTCCCGAAGCTTGCCCGCGACCTGGTCGGGCTTCACCATGCCCGACAACACCGACTGGACGGCGACGATGGCCTTCAGGCTCGTCAGCGGCAGCGCTATCGACGGTATCGACCCCTTTCCCCTGTTCACGTGCACGCACAGCCGAATGACGCGAATCTGGACCGCGAGCGCGTTAGCGTCGACAGGGCGAACGAGACGATGAATGCGGGACGGTTTACCTGAGTGGACCTGGGCAGGTCTTTGACGAGGGCCAGCGCGTCGTTGGCGTTCTTGCCTGCACCAGCGGCGTCGCCCGCATCGTCGCAGCACGTCGCCAACGCGATGACGAACTCGACGAGCCAGTCCTTGGGGATCTGGTCCTTGGCGTTCTTCATCATGGCGTCTGTAATGGCCTGCAGGGACGGGGTCGCGTGCTTCCGCATGTTCGGCCTGAACAGGCACCGGGCGATCGTCCAGTACACGACCGAGCAGTTGTAGATCAGGAACGCGTAACTGTGTCATTGTTAGAGACGTGCGCGAGCACCTGGCACCCAAACACGACGACGCGCCTCTTGTTACGCAGGGCGATGGCCAGAGCGCTACTGACGGACGCAATGGCGGCCTGCACCTGCTGCAGCAGGCTCTGCACAGATGCGGGTGAGTGATGCCCAGAGGGACTGGCGGCGGCGCAGACCTGGTCTTTCAGGCCGCGCGCCCTGCTGTACGCGATCTGGGCCTCGACGAGTCGGGCCCGGGCCAGGAACTGGTCCTGCCGCGGGTCGTTCAGGTGGAACTCGTGCAGGCAGCGCTCGGCGCGTTCGACAAGGCCCAGCTGATGGGCCATATTCAGATGAGCGGAAGGCACCCGGTTCTGTGCCAGGCACCTTGATGGCTGCTTCGGCGGCGATTACAAGGGCGGCATTGGACAGCATGCCCTCTGTTCGTGTCTGCCGCTGGCATTCAACCTGTTCCTTGAGGATACGCTCCAGAGCGGGCGCATCGTTCCGATCGACCGCGTCGCTGATCTGGGACCGAACCAGGGCTTCCATCGCCAACGTTGTCCAACTGCACGACTGGGCACACACACACTGTGCCCGTCACTGACAGAGTTGCCGCCTGCCCAATGGCAATGAACAATACCGAAGAGGAGCCATTTTATGATTCAGCGACGACGGTTCGTCCATGCTGACGTGTTAGGTGGGTGTTAACGATTCGTGGGACACGGCCCGGGCAATGGACACGGGCGGGGACACGATGGCCGCGTCCGGATCGTCGGCTTTGACGGGCGCGGCGGTTCGCAGCTGGCAACGTTCGATGATCTCGGTGGTGGAGATGCCGGTTGTGTACGCAGGTTCGACAAGGATGCCGTTCCACTGCGCTAGGCATTCGATGACCTGTTCGCGGACGTGAACCTGAGGCCCAGACCGCCAGTCGTCGCCGTGAACGACGAAGTCGGGGCGTAGCAGCTCCAGGTTCGGTCGGTAATCGTGCTCGTGCTGAGGGATGACCAGGTCGACGCCTTTGATGTTCTCAACGACCGTCTTGCGGGATTCGTACGACAGGATCGGTTGGCGCTTGTACGAAGCGATGGCAGCGTCGGTCAGCAGGCCGACGACGACGGTGCCGTGCATTCGTGCCACCTTGACTATGTGGATGTGGCCCTCGTGAATAATATCGGACGCCATGCCGACATAGACCAGAGGACGGCGTGTGGATAATGTAACGTTCATGACAAATTTGATCGAATAGAACCGATATAGGTGCTTGCGGTGTCCTTCAGCAATGACGTCAACGCCGACGAGACACACGTGAGGTCATGGCGCATGACTCAATCTCGACCCAGTCAATCACTTGCGACGGATAGGGCCAACTTTACGTCCCCTGTGGTGATAGAAGTGGTTTGTGCAGGTACTGCCCGTTAATCTCCAGGGTTGTACACCTTCCGACGTCCCCTGTGGTGATAGAAGTGGTTTGTGCAGGTACTGCCCGTTAATCTCCAGGGTTGTACACCTTCCGGCGATTGCGTTCCACAGTGCAACGCAGTCGGCGCGTCCAGCTGGCCAGTCCAATCCAGCAAAGCGATCCACCAGTTCATATTCGGTACGACGTTGCCATGCACTTAAGAAGAAATGATGCATGATGGTGATGACCTCCTTTGCGGCAGCAGTGCGTTGCGAAACCATCGTCTGTGTTACCAATGCGGACGAGACTTCGTTTATAACCCGCAAGCGGCCCGGGACGCTAAAACGAAACGGCAGACGTGGGCTGACAGCATGCTGGTGCGGCTACCGAGAACAGACCTGTCGCACAAACCACAGGTGATGCACTGGCAGATACGCCGGCCTGGCTGTCCAGATCAATTTTAAATGCGCAATCTGCAATGGATCAACAATGACGCAACCAGGATAAACAAGCGATCGTCACCGTAGTATTTGTTCGCCGTGTCCGAATCTCCCGACAGGTCGCTCAACGCTGAGAGTTCAACGGCCTTGACAGTCTCGCAAGCAGCCATGCCAAAGTCCTGCAAGATGGACCTGGCGTCGACAGGGACCCGCTGACGATGACGCCCAAGCCGATGCCGGGTGTTGATAATGGTGCAGTGCCACTTCACGTCGGGATTGAAGTCTCTGTCGTACAGCAGACGCAGGTCGCGATGGAACAGCACACCCCGCCTACTCAACGCGTCGATAATGATCTTGGCGGCGGCCTTCAGCCGATCCAGGCCATCATCGGCAACGGGCTCTGCATAGATGACGTGCGCTTTCTCCGGGTGTTCCACTTGCATCGTTGCAAGTCGTTCGAGGCGTACGAGGCACTGCCCGTTTCCTGCTGGCGCGCATCAGCCGATATCGGGAACGTTCATCACCCAATTCACCCAGAATTCGCTGGATCTCATCACGAACCGACTCCAGAGCGTCGTGCACCGCCCGCATTCGCGCTTCGTCATCAAGGCCACGAAGCATGACGATCGTGAAATGCAGACGGCAGGCACGAACAAAGACACTATCGTCGAGGTTGACTTCCATGCCGGCGAACCTGTGGGTGCATCGGGTCAGTCCACGACGATGTCGCTCACTGTTGTCGGTACCTTTCAAGCAACGTATTCTTCAGCGACAGGAACACGTCCTGGGTTGCAGGAGAGCAAAGCGGAACGCTGACGAAATGGGTAAATGGAGGCACTGCGGAGAACTTCCCAGCCGCCTAATACGACCCCACATGTCAAACCGCAATACCGTAGACCACGACGGCCGGCATTGCACGGCACCTTGCGCTTCCGATGCCTGCCGCGGTCCCTGCCCGCAAGACGCTCCGATACGCCGGCCTCGACGACCATCGTGCCGGCGTCAGCAGCAGCAGCGGCGACCGGGGCGGCGCCCACCGCGACCGTCTCCGCCTCCGTCATCGCCGCACTTTTGCAGTTGCGAGCCTCAGCCAGGGCTGCCGACCGAGCCGCTCGCAACATCAGCGACCAACGCACTCGTCGCTGCAGCCCGAACTGCATACATCGCGCAGTGACCCGAAACGCGCACTGATGGCCGCCGTGACTGCAGACCGGACGACCCGATGCAGTTCGTCAAACGCCGATGCAGTTCGTCAAACGCGTGTAGGTACCTCGACTGGTCGCACATTACTACCAGTAGCACAACCCGGAGTAGCACAACCCGGAGCACCTGCGGGCCATCCCGGAAAGCACCAAGGAATACGTCGGAGTACCCTACCGGAGCACACTACGGGCGACACTACGCGCCAGTTCCCGGAAGGTGCCCTGTTTGCCATGCAACGTCGACTGCACACGGGCTGCGAGCGTCATCATGTCGCACCCGGCCCCCGTAGCGCGATCCACCCGGGATGGTCACAGCATCCGACGTCGGTGTCGCTAGCTGCGCGTGTTCATCGGCACGTGCACGTACGGGCGTGTCGTTGCCACTTGTGCCATGGACGAGCGACCGACGCCTGGCCGATGGGATTCGGCAACGAGCGGTCGCAGCGGCGCGTGATACACGCGTCTTGCGCTTCCCATAGCCCGTCGCCAGGCCGTTGCCGATGTTCGCCGTGCTGAGCTGGTTGGGAGGCGCGCCGAGCTCGTTGCGGCCGAGGTCATGCTCGATGCGGACGAGGCCAGTCGACATCCACGCGATGTGCGATGACCTCCTGCGCATCGAGCTCGGCCTCCCCAGCATCGAGCTCTGCGCGGCGCTCCTCGAGCTGAGCGAGGCGCTTTGTTGATACGGCTTGCCCGCTGCAACGTGTTTGTTGTTGCCGTTCTTGTTGTCGTTCTTGCTGAAGTGTTAGTGTTGGTGTTGTTGTCTTGGCGGTGTTGATGGTGTCTGCTGGGCGGTTCGTGTTGGCAGGAGCATAACTGTCGTCGTCGCCGGGTATTGCCAGGAGCATTGCTCACGCCACCACGGCTCCAGCGCTGAGCAAAGGGCGGCGAGACGAACACGTTTTGCACCCATTTCGGATGCAGGTTTAAAGACGGCTGCCTCCTGCGCTGACGCGCCGATCGAGTGGTTCTCGTTCGCGGCCGACATCAGCCAGAATCCCTTGAACGCCTACCTCCGCGTTGGATGCTTTCAAGGGAATCCTGGATGATGCCGATCACGACAGGGTGTCAGGACAGCCACGCTCCCACAGACGATGTCTCCGCGCTGAATGTGTGCTCCTTGTGAAGAACGACTGCTTTGGACAGTTGCCTTGTGGCGCGACGGAGGAGTGTGAGTGTGTGACGACGAGTGCGCAGGTACGGTAGTAGTCCGCAGTACGAGAGCGGACTCCGTGGAGCAACAGTCCGCTGTCATGACGTTCGTTCAGGTGCTTGTGCGCGGCTGGGACGGGCGCACCACCTGTCTCAACTTCGACGACGGCCGCGAGGTCAGCATTGGCGATGTCCGATGCGCGATATCCGACCGCCTGTCGATTCCATATGGTCATGTCGTGCTGCGTCGTGCGTCGGATTTCTGCCCCGACGAGGACGTTGTTGAGGTCGGGACGACCTGCCTGGATCTGAACGGGCGCTTGCTCGGCGGCAAGGGTGGATTCGGATCCCTTCTGCGTGGATCGTCGGCGAAGGTCGGTCAGAAAGCGACATCGAATTTCACCGCCTGTCGTGATCTGTCTGGACGGCGTGTCCGCCATGTTGAAGATGAGAAAGCGCTCGCCGAGTGGAAAAACCAACAGGCGTCGTCGTCATCGTCGTCCTCCACTGCGTCCGTAGTCGAACAGTATAAGGATATCAAGAACGACGTCAGGCGCCGCGAACCGTGCAAGTATGGCGACCAGTGCAAGTACCGGTTCAAGAATTGCAAATTTGGTCATGAACGCAAGGTCGAAGCCCCCGTCGAACTCGTCAAAGAATACGCGACCGCTGCCCCTGCCGCTGTCAGTATTGACCTGCGAGATGCCATTGAAGCCGGCTTTCGGAAGCGGAAGCGCTCGCCTGCTGCTAACGACAATGCCGAGCCGATGTCCAAGTCGCCCAAAGTTGAATCTCCTCCGACGAATGACAGTGCCCCGTCTGATCAGCATGACGTCAATGGATTATCGTCGGAACCCGAACCTCAACGTCACGAAGAGCATCCGGAACCGGAGCCCGCGCCTGCCTGTGGACCTAGACCTGCGACGGCCGAATCGCAATGTGAAGAAGTCGATCTGAGCGCGTATCCAGACTGGCAGTCTATGCGGGCGATGGGCCTGGATGGGCTGAAGACAACGTTGCAGCGGGCGGGCCTGAAGTGTGGCGGAACGATCGACCAGCGAGCACAGCGTCTGTTCCAGTTGAAGGAAGCCGGTAATCGAAACAACTTACCAAAGAAGCTGTGGGCGACGTCGTAGTCGTAGACATCCATTAAACCGTTCCCCCTGTTATTATTGAATATATGTTCCACAGGTGCTGTTGCAACCGTAATTTAGTGTATTCCTGCGATGATGAAGATATGGGGTACATAGGTAGACGGGAGGATGGGTACGTTAGTCCCAGTCGTCGTTGTCGTCATCGTCGTCAGCGGCGATCACGTCTCTTCGCGCGTCCAGCAGGCTCTTGATGTGGTTCATCATGGTCGTCTTATCGTCGTCGCGCATACTCGTCAGATCGGGGAGCGCCCCGTCGTTCGTGTCCTCGTCATCTCTTCTCGGTTCAACGCGCCGCAACGCGACCCCAGTTTGAATCTGGTTCAGGAGAGCGTTTCGAGGGTTCGCTGGCGGGGCAGCGGCGGCGGGCGGGGCAGGAGTTGATCGCCGCAGTTGAGCGCCAGCCTGAATTTGAGAAAGGAGGGCAGACCTGCCGGTGGGAGGCGGTGGTGGCGGCGGGGCAGATACTGGAGGAGGTGGTGGCGGTGGCGGAAGCGCAGGCGACGAAACGTCGTATTGGGCGTACTCTTGGTCATATTGCTGCTCTGCCTCCTGCTCTGGTGAATCGTTCTCGTACTGGTACGCCGCGTACTGCCCTTGCTGTGCTCGCTCATCGTATTCCGGCTCCTGGTGCGACGCATAGCTCTGCTGCTGCTGAATGTCCAGCGATGCCATGCCATCAGCGAGGTCGTGATCCGGCTGCTGCTGCTGCTGCTGGTGCTGCTCAGCATAATGCTGGTTCCCAGCATACTGTGAGTATCCCGGATACGACTGAGCGGGCGGCTGGGGAGGTTCCGGCGGCTGAGGACGATGGCGAGTCGGAGGCGGCCCGCCAGGAGGAGGTGGCGGCGGTCCCCTCGGGGGTGCTCGCCGAATCATAGGACGACTTGGTGGTGGCCCAGGAGGGGGCCCAGGCGGCGACGGTGGCGGCCCACGCGTTCTGCCGACATGATCGCCAGGCGTCGCAAGCCCACCGTGTCCCTGCATCCTGGCAGGCGGTACGGAAGGCGGTGGCCCGGAAGGTGGCCGTGCCGTCGTGGCACCAGGTCCCCCTGGTGGCGGTCGTGGTGCCATGGCGCCAGGCGGTCCTTGCTGTGGTCCCGCTGGCCCGGGAGGGGCTCCCACAACCGACGCCCGGTAATGCGACGAGATCGTGTTGTAGACCAGGCTGGCGGTGGCCTGGTCTTTCAGATCCGACGGCTTAATGCCAGAAGCCTTGAACAGCGCCTTCCATTCTTCAGGGATGTTCTTCACTTCGAAACCTACACGACCTCCGTTATAGTCCATCGGCAACCATGTCGACGATTAACGCCCCACACCTTTGTCTCCGGATATCCCAATGTGGCTCCGATGCACGACGTTGGACGGCGCCCCGATCTGCATCTCCTTCTCCTTCTTGGAGAACATCACTTTCATCTTGTCGAAGATCCCAAAGGACCCCGACGACGACGACGGCGCTGGTTGGGCAATAATGGGAGGGGCGGGCATTTGCGCAGGAGGGACCATGGAGACCACTATACACCCGACCGTCAATACACCGAACGCCACACCGCGCTGGATCACGGTTGGGGGGCAGAACCATACGATACCTCGATTGTGGAAGTTGTACGCGTCTTGCTCGTTGGTGAAATCGAACCCAAGAATGGCTCCATAGACCTCGACCGTGTGGAAATACGCCCGCGCGGCAAGGTACTGCATGCCGACGTAGAGCTCCTCGTCGAAGATGACGTCGTAGGTTTGCAGGTCGTACACACGGATGATCTTCGCGTTGCGACTGCGATCCATGATCAACGTGATGGCGCCCCATAGGTTCGTGTCCTGCCAGCCGCCGCCGTTCGGTGCGGCCATCAGCACGCGACATATGCCGAAGCAGAGCGGGGACGCCGTCCCGCCCAGAATCTTCCGGATGGCGTCCTGCTGTTCCTGGGACACCTGCGCATTGGCGACCAGGCCCGTCGACATCGCGCCACGAGGCGGGTCGGGTCGAGTGAGCGTCAACCCGAGCAGCCGCTGTGGCTCGGCGTGACGCTGCCAAAGAAGCGCAGACTGACGTGACAGAGCCCGGGTTGGCAAATTTTGGTGCGCGCGTGGCGTCGGGCGGGGCCGGGCGATTCTATTTCCGACTCTGCCGGACGAATTTAGACCAGACCAGACACCGACGGGGTCACTCCCTCGTCACTGGTCTGCGAATCCGAGTCCTCAACTTTCCCGACGAGCCACGTAGCGTACCTTAGTGACAAGCGTGGCTAGCGGTTAGGGCCACGTACCTCTGCGTCAGCTTGGGTCTCCCCGGTGCATCTTAAATATACGTTGTACTTCGGTAAGTCCATGCACGGCACGTCTGAAAGGGCAGACAAATATTACCACAGTAGATTTCGATTGGCAATGAACCTGCTTGGACCGAGCACGTGCTCGAATAGACATCACGACACCAGTGGCTGCGGATGGAAGTCACTGTTCCATTACCCTATTTATTCACGGCAGAGGTTGATGGCAACGAATTATGTACTGCTGTATCCGATGTAGCCGTATTCAATGACTGCATCGAATCGAGCCTTGAGCTGGTCAAACGAGGCGTACCGGGGGATGTTCAACTGCCTTGTGCAGGTTGCTGATGTCGGTAGACTGGAGATAGGACGGAGATGCGGCGAGATTGTCCAGCGGTCAACGAGTGCCCCAGGGATAGGCGGAACGGACGACCCAGACCAGAATTGCAGCAAGCGGGCTTGCTTTTCTTTGTCGAGCTGACAGACGTACTCCCAGAACCACTTCACAACATCGTCGTCGGACGAGTAGCCATAGTTGTACGCAACCAGGTCCCGCTTCATCCACTCAATGTCGAGTTGTGCTGGACCTTGAAGCAATGCATCCAGCTCTTCTGGGGAGAGCACGGAGTGGCACTGCTTTGGCAGAACATCTTGGAAGCCCTTGATGAACCTTGATGTCAGTTCTTTGTGTTCACCATCGCCCCACAGTCGGTGTTCAATTAAGGTAGCTATGAACTTGGACTTGTTGGCGTCGGTGACAAGCAGATTTTCGCCATCAGGACACAACGGAATATCACGACCATCTACTGTATACGTCCATCGCATGTCCAGCTGAAGCGGGTCGATCGGATTTGCCCTAAACGGGTGTTAACAACACTCTTATCCCGTCCCACGTATAAGGCGACATACTTAAGCCATTCCAGCCTGGCTTGAAATTCATCATCGAAACCCGCAAGCGAGTCGGCACGAAGACCAAGCATTCGTAGCAACAGTGGACGAGACAGGCGCACACCAAGAGGGAACGTGGTCGTCACTGAAAGCCCTGCCATGCGGCCAGCCAATTCCAAATGTAGACCGAGCGAATCACGATCGGCCGCATCCGACGGCCCGGCAATATGGAAGTACGATCCAGACGGCGTCAATACAAACATGTTTCTGGAGGGAGCGTTGGGTTCCGCGCTGAATATACGCTTACTAACGATTTGCAGGAGCTCTCGAAGCGGGCCTTCCCCGACACCAGGCTCGTTCAGGAACTACGACAATGTTAGCATGAACAAAACGAAGCGCACAGGAATCGCCACACCTCTACTTGGAGAGAGATATTGAAAGCCTTTGCCGGCAAGGCCATCATCTGCTGAACGAAATGCTGCAAATGGAACGCGTTAGGACTAAGGCCATTGTACAACAGATATGCGTCGATTACCTCGTATGCATCCCCAACCTCATCTTGCGAACCGGCCATCAGGAAACGGTTCAACGATACAGGTTTAACATCAATCTGGGCCCTCAGCGCGACTGACTGACCATGCTGTCACTATGACGCTTGAGAAAGGAGCGCACATACAGACCTGTATATACGCGGCTTTGCCTTGCAAACCACCAACCCGAAGAGAATGGCCGAAATACTTGAAGAAAACGTCGTCGCAGTCTTCAGAAACGTGGCGAATTGGCTCCTGCCTGGAATGCAGCTCGTTATATCTAACGAGTTACCAGGCATCAACGCCGCCGACCTTCTCTGGTAAAAATTAACGAAGCGCTCTGCGACCGGGCGTTGTGTCAAGAACCAGGTAAGTTTCGGAATGACGTGGAGTGGGCCCGAGACTGGCGTTAACCGTGCAATGACGTCGTCATCGAGCGGGAATACCTTGTACCGTGACAGTCAGAAGGTAATTATGAAAGATAAAGAGTACGCGCACCTGTGCATGATGGAAGTAGGCGAAAATGAGAACAGCAAACCTTTCCGATTCTTGGACGTTGAAATCGATATCGATCAAACACTGGTCAAGCATGTCCCCTACAAGAAAAAATACTTTACATTAGTGCCAACATAGAAATAGCGCCGGTTTCGTCGACTGACAGAACAGGTCAAACTGTGCTCCAATGGAGTTCAACAAGTCGGTGTGAACTCCACGCCCAGCCAGTGCAAGCATGAGACGTAGCCAGGCAGGAAACATGACATAAAGGAAATCGACGCTGTAGTCCACGAAAGGTTGATGTCCGAAAGTACACCTGCGCAAAGGACGCTTCAGCTCCTTCCGAGACATTCAACGAAGGTCCTACATGCGGCATGCGACTTTCAACGCTTCCGCAAGTTGTTCGGTCAACTCTGTCGACAGCGTCTCAACCATGAACGGCTGGATCAGGAGACTGGCCATGCTTTGCAGCGAGTTCATGGAGGCTTCGGTGACCATCGACGTGAACACCAAACGTAAATGTTCAGACCGGGCCCCGGCTAGAGACTTTTGATCAGCTTTGAGTGTCCGGCACAATGTCATAATGATCTCATTGAATCCCTCGGTGTCCTCAAGAGCTTCCGTTCTCAAGCAGAGCACGGAGATAATTCGGTCGATCCCAATGCGTCGCACAATGGCTTCTCGAGCAGCGCGATCGGAGACCGTTCGGAAAGTTTCGTACAAGAACGAAGTCGCAGTCGCAAGAATAACCACGTTTTCAAACAGCGGTGCGACCGAGGCCGGTACGACGGGCGGCTTGCCCTTACCACCCTTCTTCCCAGAATGGGACTTAAGGTGTTCCTCGTACACTGGACCAGCGTTAGGCCTTTGTTTACAATACGTCACATATAAAGTCACCTGAATTCGCAAAGTATAATGGCGAAAAGCCGCGCTTATCGTGTGTTACCCTGGCAACATTAAATTAGAGACGCTTCAGTCCTTCGGAACAACACGTACGCAGTGCCATGCTTGAGCAAACATGAAACGATTTCAGGAGGTGCACCGGCCATAGCTGCCTTGTGCAACGGCGTCTGGTCGTCGGAGTCCAGTGCATTCACATCGCAGGCAGGCTGGGCAAGAAACAGGTCAATGATCTCGCCTCTCCGGTATTGAGCGGCGGCGTGAAGCGGCGTCATTCCTCGTGCGCACGCTAGGCTGACCGACGCTCCCCGTTCCAATAAGAGAGCGGCGGCCGCCGTCTGGCCGTGTACCGCTGCAGATGTCAACGCCTGTGCATACGGATGTTAGTGACAGCCTGGCAGCTATGTTCCGACCAATGCACGGACAGTAATGCCGACAGAACCAACACCGTCAATGAACACGCCATGATCCAGCAGGTACCTGACGACGTCCAATGATCCAGCAGCGGCAGCAGCGACCAGAGGGTGGACTCTGGATGCATGACGTGAGATTTCGACATCTGCAATAACGAAACGCGTCTTGAACCTTTCAACATCATCAAGCGCCATAGATGACGATCGCGGCGACCTGGTGCCCGCCTGAAACTGGCCAGGCTGAAGCAGGGACGACACCGCTTCAACGTCATTACTTCGCGCCGCAACGACAATCGCTAGACGTGTCGATCAGCCTCCACACGTCCCGCAGAATCGGGCGCGACGCACGTGTGATCTCAATGACAACCTCGGCAGTCGACACCGACGGGGCGTGATGGCCCCCGTGCTTATGCCGCCCGCGGCGGGAGCGCTGACGCCCGCGCCCACGCCCGCCGCCTCTGCCGGACACTTCACTCATCGGATCGCGGCGCCCACTCTATCGCTCTGGCTGTGCCTGTCAGACCGCCAGCAGCCAGCGCGATTTTCTGGAACCTCGGGATCCGATCTGACCAACAAACGCGACCGTTCTTTGCGGTTCCCGAAACGCTTTTTTTTTGGGGGGCCGAGATCGAAATCGTCGTGCATCGGTAGCGTCGGGAATGCGAAATGCAGGTGAGCCGGAACGCAGCGATGCTTGGAACCGCCTGGCTCTCAGCAGGATGCTTGATACGCGGCGGGGGGATGAGGAGACGTTGCCGGACTGGGCCTGATGATCGCCCCTGGCCTGGTGACTGTCACGGCAAATTGTGAAAGTGCGCGACTGTGGTGCGTTGCGATTCGCTCGACGTGCGCCGTCGTGCTGTACGGCCATGGTGATGGATGTCGAGGTCCCCGTGGCCCGGTCCATCCTCGCCCGGCTGCTGCAGGTCGTGCGCGGAGGGCCACCCGCCAAGCGTATCGTGCAGCGCTGCGTCGACCTGGTCGATAGTGGGTTCGATGCCGCTGTGGCCGAGTGGCAATCGAAGAAGGTCCTGAATCCGTACCCGCTGGACGCGACGTCGCTGGAGCGGTTCCAGCGTTGGGATCGGTCGGTCCCGTATTCGACAGTTGGAGGGCGGCATGCGCTGTTGTTCTCGTTGTGTCACCTTCGTCGGGCGATGACGTTCGACGACGATATGGATCCGAGGCAGGCGGTCTGGATCCCGTTCGTCCTGTCCCAGCTTGAAGCGGAGCTGAACGACGACCAGTCTGACCTTCTGGTTGACGAACCCGTCGATCTTCACGAACTCCTCCATGGCGAATTTCCTGACGAGGCTCAGCCGACTCCAGTGGAATTCGAAACGCGGAAGCGCCCTGCGCCTGATGCAACTGATGAGGACCGGCTGCCTGCGCCGGAAGCGTCCGCTGACGGCAGGAAGATATCTTTCCAGACCATCTGGAACGATGGCGACGAGTTGAATTGCATTCGGCTTGTCGCGCTGAAGAACATCTTCTCCCAGCAGCTTCCGAAGATGCCTCGTGACTACATTGCGCGCCTGGTGTTCGACAGGAAGCACCGGTCGTTGTGCCTGCTGAAGGGCGAAGAGGTCATCGGCGGTATATGCTTCCGTCCTTTCCACTCGCAAGGGTTCGCCGAGATCGTCTTCCTGGCGATCACGTCTGATGAACAAATCAAAGGATTCGGGTCGAAGCTGATGTCGGCCCTGAAGGAATACGTGAAACCTGAAATGATCAGGTACTTCCTCACGTACGCTGACAACTACGCGATCGGGTATTTCAAAAAGCAGGTAGGCCCAACCGGCGTGTGCTCTGCTGTGCCGCACAGTCTTATGTTCTGGTTCAGGGCTTTACGAAGTCGCAAACGATGCCGCGGGACCGTTGGACAGGCTACATCAAAGCGTACGACGGTGGCACGCTGATGGAGTGTGAGATCAACCAGCGCATCAACTATCGACGGCTCCAGGAGATGGTCACCATGCAACGAGAATGCGTCGAGGAAAAGATTAGAGCGCTGTCTTATTCCCATGTGGTCTATCCTGGGCTGACGGCCTTCCGGGAAGGGGCGAAACGTATCCCGATCACATCAATTGACGGTGTTGAGAAAGCTGGTTGGCGGCCACCTGGCCGGGCGTCGATCCGCAAGTCCCTATCTGCGGCGACGGCTGCCCAGTCTCCGTTCGCTAGCCAGCTGGCGAAGATGAACGCGATCATCAAACGAATCCGCTCGTGCAAAGACGCGTGGCCGTTCCTGGTTCCCGTTGACACTGAGCAGGTCCCGGACTACCTGGACGTCATCAAGCAGCCGATGGACCTGTCGACGATCGCCGCCAATCTCAGCACCGGCCTGTACAAGACGAAGGCCGCCTTCATCGACGACTTCATGCTGATGATCTCGAATTGCAAGCTGTACAACCCGCCCGAGTCCATCTACTACCGATGCGCCGTCTCGCTCGAGAACAAGTTCCTCGAGATGGCCATGAACCTCTAGCGTCGTTGATCGCCGGGGGTCCCTTCCCCTTTGTAACTTATATAAACGTAATGCTTCATTGCTGCATGGCAACGCTCACTGTGTGCAGAGGAGGACCCCTCTGGGTCGGGGTTGCGGCGTCCGTGGGGTCCGTTCCGTTGGGTCGGTTGGGCCATCATCGTTCAACGGGCGTTGCACGACGTTTGGACCAATGTTTGGGCTGCGGCGCGTAGTCCCGGTGCGGAACGCACTGGTGCGCTGTCTGGCCACACAGAAAGTCGTGTACGCACCCGAAGAGGTCTTTGCGCGAACCTTGTCGGTCGGTGGCGCAGTCGTCCCCCAGGGCGCGCAGTGTGAGCTGACAACGTCGTCACCGCAGGACACGCGGCTCCTCCGTCGCGACTTTGCGAATAAGAAGTTCTCGCGTCCTGTGGTTTGGCTGTCCAGTGTGCTTCGGGCGCTGTTCAAGACGCAGATCAAGCGCAAGGTGGACACAGAGCTGATGTACGAATCATGTGGCAAGCAGGCGTTGCATCCGGTGTTCTACAACGGTGCATCTTGCGCGAACGTTTGTCGCCGTTGCCTTCGAGCTAACGAATGCGTTGCAGAGCTAAAGCTGCCGTACACGTACGCGACCCAGCTCGAGCTGGTGGCAATGCACGTGTGGATGTGCAGAATTCGACTGTCGCGTCCCTGCAATGATAAGGCCGAGGCGCAACTGTGCTTTGAAACACTGCTTGAGCACATGTGGGACCATGTTCGGCGCTGCCTCTCAGGTTCTGTCGACCCCGCATGACCGTATCGTCCACCGGCCCCTCATGCTGCCCGTTAGGTGCGGGTGCCCACTGGATCCGAGAGGATAAGTTTCTCAAGGAGATCAAAGACTCTGCATTCGGGTCGATGATGCAGTACGATGCGGCGCTTGGAAAGCTGCCCCAGCCTTCGGAAACGAGCTCACTTATCGTCAGCGACGGCGCCGCTGTCGAGTCGTTCCGCACGGCGATATCCAGCAATGTGTTCGGCCCCGTTCAGCACGTGGAGGAGAACAATGAAACGTCGACGATCCTGGCCCAGTACATGGTCGACAAGATTCACCACCTGGAGAAGGTGCCAGATGACAAATTCCGCGACAGCATTCCTTGGGGCGACCCGCCACGTGTGCCTCATCCGACAGCGGTTGGACCTATCGAGGTCGAGCAACCTGCTGAACAGGTTGCGGACGGTGAACAGCAAACAGCGGTGCCCGCTCCTCCAGCGTGAAGCCTTCCATTATATATCGTACACGGTTAGCACCGTTTATTGAGGAGGTCTCATGGAAATCAGTTGATCGATATGGGCGCTGAGACGGGCCAGCGTCCCAGCGCAAACGCTGGTGCAGACGACTGCTCGTCGACGCTCGCATCCGACCTGGGTAACGAACCGGCTGCCCTGCTCTCGCATGCGCTCCTCCAGCTTGGCAAGCTCGTTGTTCTGCGCCATTCTATCCACCTGCCTTCTCAGCAGGGCCACCTCCTCCTTGGTCCTTGCCAACAACCTTGCGGTCTTCTGGTCTCTGGCCGCCACCGATGTCGGATCGTGCTTCTCCCGGCGATACTGCGGTTGGCTGCCCGCCTCTGCAACAGTGCCTTCCCCAGATGGCGGAAGGTACTGCTCGAACGGCGATGAGACCGATGGCATAGGTGGCTCACCGGCTAAGTTGTCCAGCTCTCGAACCTCGCTGTAGAGGTCCTGGTAGGCCTGCTTTTCGTCGCCAACCAATTGCTCCAGTCGATCGACAGCGGCGACAGTCGACAGGTCCTGGTCATCCATTACCCGTTGATCAATGGTACACCTTCACGATTGCCGATCGACCCAATGTGCAATTGTGGTATATCGTGTTAGACAGACGGAGCCTACCCTGTCCTGACACGGGTGTTGGAGCGATGTCGCCAATGCAACTTGAAGCTGAGGCCGGACAAGCGCGTGCCATATAAGAGCCCTGAGGGGCGGTTTCCCTGTGTAGCATGCGCGATCAGGCCACGATGTCCCCCAAACGCAGCGCACCAGACGGCAATGCCCGAGGGGAGACTCTAAGTGGCATCTCCGGCAACACAACGCCCGCGTATAACCATACGTTGACGATGCCGATGGAAATCGATTGTCTCGAAATATTCGACAGCATGATACTATCGCGCATGCAATGCGCAGGCCTCTTGAGATATGCGATTCCGTTCTTTTGTCATATTTCGACCAAATATGTCACCATGTGACCCCAATATGCCATCATGCCGGGAGGCCTGGATATCCGGGATACTGTATCCCATTGTCGTTGCAACATGTTTGGTCGCCTTCTCACCTCGCTGCAATGCCAGCGCGTCCTGCCGCCTGCGGTCGTGCTGTACAGTCCGGCGACATCTGCCGAGAACCAGTGCTGTCGGCTTGATGATCAGGCATTTGGTGTTCTTCTTGTGCAGTTCCGGGCGGCGCTGCCGCTTGCGTGGCGTCGGGACGTGTGCGTCCCGGTTTGGATCAACCGCTGGGCGCATGTCGCACGACCGCAGGCGGCCGCGGCAGGACGCGCTGGCATTGGAGCGAGGTGAGAAGGCGACCGAACATGTTGCAACGACAATGGGATACAAGCCGGGCGTCAACACGGCGACGTTCGACGGCATGCTCGACTGGAAATCGTTTGCCGAGTCGATTTATTCGGTTGTCGGCCGGACCATTCTTGGAGAGCGTGGCGTTAAGTTCAACATCTCGGAATGCCAGTGGATTAGTACTCTGGGAACTACAGATGGCGTGTACCATCCCGGCGAGCTGTACTTTAAGTACACTCTGGACGCGGCAACGCCATGGCGCAAAGTCAAGATCTTTAACCCCAAACTCCGTGGATGACATACTATGTCATGCAGGGCTCGGGTGTCAGAAATAGCTTTTCCGTTGTATGACATAGTATGTCATGTATGGGGGTGATTTCCGGTGGCCTGTTGCAACGGCTAGACTGACAACTATGCTGTCTGAATCGGTTCGAATGGCGTAGTCCGCCGTGCGGCGTTACCTGCGGACTTTCGTCCGATTTGAAACCGAGTGGGTTCCATGGAGGAAGACCGCAAAGTGTGGGAGGCGGCTGTCCGCATGCTGCGGGCTGCATATGACGATGATCATGTCCGAGCACAGTGGTCTCAACCCGACGACGAGGTCAACGATGATGGGCAAACAATGTACGTAGGTTTTCCGGTATGACTACGAGAGCAGCTGCTCGTGGCCGAGAGTTGGGCGGTCCGGTCTACATGATATATGATAACAGGGCCTATGAACACTTCTCGAGCGAAGCAAGTTTACAGTGTCGATGCATGGCTTCTTGCAAATGCGAGGCTCGTCGTACCTATTGTTTGCGACGACATCAAAATAGTCGTTGAACAAGACGTCCGCGACCAGTCGCATCATGGTGTCGGATGTTAGCAACCTGTGTCTACAGTACTCTTGTTTCTTTGATGTTCCGGTGCGTTGCCTTCTGACATCCTTGCAGGCCATTGTTTTCGCATCTGTCGACGGCTGTTAACAGCCAACGGGCTGCCGCCCATTTGTCGCGCTTGAATCCCGATGCGATATGGGCGATGAGCCTCTACGCGACGACGCCGACTGATACCTTCGACCCTGAGTGGTCGGATTCGTATCCACTGGCGTTTGCCGTCGAGAAACAAGCATGGTGGGATGTACATCGAGCACTTCAGTGCTGTGTGCTGTCTTGGTAACCGTTCCTGGCGTTTTGCGTGAACACGTGAACATTACTTGCTTGCTTGTCAGCGCATCGGGGACAAACATGCTGGACCTGCGCAGATCGACGCTTTACCCGTACCCACTCTGGAACACGCGGTTGATCACCACATTGTTAAGTTCTGGCGACAAATGAAGCAAGCGCTTCTTCAATGCCGAAGCCCACACTGGAAAAATAGAAGTGCCAAATTAGTGCCATCCCGTGGATTAGCCCGTCGGCCCTTTATTGGCACTTGACGACACCAAATTGGCACTTGGTAGTGCCAATTTGGTGCCAATTTCGGGCCCCGATTTTCCAAAAATCCTCGCAACGGACGTCCTTCCAAAAAACGTCATACGATTTTTGCTCTCCCTACCGGTGTAGTAATAGAATGGAATGGTACCCCAGTTATTGAGACACTATCGTATTTGGTATTTCAACGAATGGTTTATTGTAACTGTTCCTTGATGGGCGCCGATCCGCGACCCGCCATTGACCGCGACGTCAACGCGCCGTCAGGATCGATCGGCAAGTGGAACAAGTTTTGTACGTTGCATGTCCGCCACCCTCGTACATCATCGTGTTCTATAACCTGCATCCCTGATCAGATGATGCAACTGGATGCCAACAACAACGGCCATACCTTTCAACGCGCCTGGCCGCAACGCCGCCTAAATTCATACATAACACAATGAGGGAACACATGATGTTAACGTTGCCGTTGCGTACCATTGTGGCCAGCTGGATGCGAAGGCACCCCTTGATGCTGGGCCTGCAGCCAAACGCATTATAAATAATGGCGACGTCATAACCATCGAATACGTACCGCGTCCCGAAGCGACCTATGGCGAAGACGGGCACCTAGTTCGTCGTCCGGACAAACTCGTTTGGAATCTCCGCCAGCAAACGCGATCACATGACCGTCTTGTACTGCGCATCATAAAGACCGTTAGCGACTAAACCCCAGAGACAGAAATGCTCGACGTACGTGAAAGATTTTGAATACGGCCTTGCACTGCGAACGCTCATCAGCTGCAGCCGACGAGTTCCGGTGACGAGCCTGATCATCTTCCGGTGAAGTGCCAATCTATAATGTATGTTGACTTGGACAAATTATCAGATAATTATAAAGCGGAACACCAAATCACATACGCTGGCGAGTGTCAGCCATCATCGGCGGGCAAGATCAATTGCACGGCCACTCCGACGGGATCCTCTGGAGCAGGACGGCGTTCTTAACGGGACAGTTCCGCTCCAGCTGCTCAGACGTGTAGACACTAATACACGAGGGTAGTGAGCGTCCTTGATTTCGGATACACACACGCATACAGGAGCAATACCTGGAGTAGACACGACAAACCAGGTACATTGCAGGTCTTATCGTGCAAACCGTTCGTACACGGTCATGCCTGCAACGATACGGATGCGTCTGCCGACGAATCCATTTGAAGAATGAGGACGCGGGTGCCAATTCGTCGTCGATGTCGAAGCCCGGATCGGAATCCGGATCGCGCGCCTTCCCGTTAGTGTGTGGTGGAGGTGCAGCGACGGGCCCGCATTCGGCAATGTGTGGTGGAGAGGCACCGTCGGGACGGAAAAGAAAGGTGCGTTGGTGAGAATTACCGAGCCGGCACCTCAAAAGACGTGTCAGCTGACTCAGCTCAGGTGGCACCGTGCAGTCGCCGGCTGCTCGCAAAAAAGCCCATCATCCTGGCATCCCAATTTTTGGCACGATGGACCAGATGGCACCATTTCGGCACTCCAGGTGTCGCACCGGCTCCTCATCGGCACTTGCCTATTGTTGGCCCCTGGAATCGGCACTTCAATCGGCACTCGGGGAACGTCCGGGCACCAATTCGGCACTTCTATTTTTCCAGTGCCACCTCCTGCCCACGAAATCGTCCCAGCCGCTGTCTGGTTCTGAAATCATGTGAAAGGCGGCCAGGACGTTGTCTCGAGAGAGAGAGAGATGAACAATGTTAAGGTATGCAAATACCGCGATGTATGAGATCCATTACTGAACAGTGGCACCAGGTCGATTTCCGGCGACCGTCCCAAGACGTTAAATTGGCAACGGCTTTGTTTCGTGTGCATGCTAAATGCGCACGAGCTGTGGCGTCTGCAGCAGCTGCAATCCCGTATTGCCGATGTGTCCAGTTTCGACAAATGGAAACATTTGTTGAACGATGAGGGTCCTTCAAATATTTTCTTCGGCTGGCCTGCCTGAGTGCCTTCTGAATTGCAGCGTGCAGCAGAGGCAGCTGACAATCCAGTGCCGCTCCTCCAGCCACCTAAGCGGAATCGTCGGTTGTTCTTCCTGACTGAGGACGGTCGCGCGCTCCGTTTCAGACAGGGCATACGTTGTCCAGCGCTCTGGCAATAAGGGGGATGTTTACTGGGACGTCAATATCGGGAACCGAATGGGACATGTCGACAATGCAGCACGACGGTGTGGTGCAGCATTTGCCAAGTGCCGTTATGCAAGACGAGATTCGGTTCAAATACGTTATCATGCTTCGACAGATTCCATGATCCCGGTGATGTCAACCTGTCTGTCCAGTTCCGCCCTGACAGTCGGACCGGGGAACGTGTATTCGACTTGGGCGTTCTGACGAACGATCGCCGTCCTCTCCTGAAGGTGGTTTGGACGCATTACTGCTTGCAAGTGGAGGACCTACAGTGCAGTCCATCGGCGGACGCCCACGACACGATGTGGCCATGTTACCCTCGGAAAACCCGGCAAGCAATCGCTCCGGACGCCGCTCGCGTGGACCAGTGACACGCTCGCAGTCCAGTCGATGATCGCATCCCCTTTGATCTTCTTGAGAATGCACCAGAGTATCAATACAGGCAAAAGTGTGTTGCATGACATACTATGTCATGCTGCCTTTGCATGACATACTATGTCATATGCACCCAAAATAGAAGCATGGGAGAGCCTGATTTCGTGAGAGCACTGGAACGAAACACAACGTCGACAGGAGTCCGAACCTTCGGGGCGAGGTGGAGGCTGGCATGGACTATCCAGGATGGAAGCTACCATTCGCCTCCAAGGTCCTCATTTTTCGCTACGTCCTGCCAAACATGCATGTCATATTATATGACATAATCCACGGAGTTTGGGGTTAACCCTTTACCGTTTTTGCGACACAATTGCGTCGCAAATTCGGGATTTCGATTTTCTGACATTCATTGCGCAGACTGGTGAGGTTATTCGCATCTGAAAATTTTACTGGGCGACCCGACCATGCATTTCTCCAAATAAACGAAATTATAACTTCCTATCAAAATTCCATGAAAAGTTATCGGACATTGAAAGTTAGTCACGATCGTGTCTAGGACTGGTCAAAAGCAGTCCCGCCAAATTCTGAGCGTACTGTAGGTCAAAGCACAATGGCCGGCGCAGCAGATGTCGGAGGGGATGCTGGCATACCCAGACGACAGTACAAGTGCTCGTATTGCAAGGCGCTCGGTCACAATCGCATGACATGTTCGTCGCGGAAGGGTTCAGGCGGAGGTCCTGCGGGAGATCCATCTCTGGCAGGCAGTGGCAGCGCACCAGCAGCTCCAGCTCCTAACCGTACACCTCTAGGAGGTAATAGGCAATGTTCAAGTCGCGACAGATTTGCTCACTGGTCCTTGATGTCGCAGATAACGCCCAAGATGTCGGTGAGGGTCATGCTGACGACGACATCGGAGTGGACCAAGTCGATAGAGGCGAAGTGCTTCACGTCTTTGCGCCAGAAACCGACTCTGACGGCTCAGAATCCAATCCAGATCCGTACGAGGCCCAGCCAGTCGAGGTTGACGCTTCCGATGATGACGGCGCCGATGATAACGATGGATCTGGCGTTGTTCAATTGGACGGTCATGGGCATCGTATTCGCGTACACGTTGGTCTCTGCGATACTGGCGCTAGCTGGCGACCTTGTAGATGAACGTATACGGGTGGAATATCGAACATCCAGAGAGTATCTAGGACGGAACGTTCCTGCTAGATATTCCAGAGTTTCTGAGCCGTGCCACGTACGGGTCCGCCCCGCACGAAGTTCGAAGGCGTGGACACACTAAGTGAGCACGACGCCGTCCACTTGATCTTTGGGCAGTTCCTGGATACGTCCATGCTGAATACGATTGTACGTTGTACGAACATCTATGCTGCACAGGTCAAGTACGTATATACCGCGATTGGCGACCGTTGACTACTGCAGGGACTGAGAGAGTGGCTCGCTGTTGTCCTGTGCATGGGTTTGACCTAAATAACAGGAACGTAATATGCACTCTAATGAGCGGACTGATCTTGAACGGCGACATTGTTGAGGTTTCGTTCGTTATCACCCTTTGCGGCGTGTCTATCGCGTCAACCACAGCGGAACTCGGCCGATATGAACGCGACTTCGCCTCCGTCACCTCGGCTCGGGCATCGGCATCGGATAATTCGTGAGCTTTGGCGACCACTTTCCGCTTGGCATAGCGTATGCACTTGTCGCACGCGAGAAACCCGGAGCTAACGCCTTTCCTAGCCGTTCTCGTCGAGGAACCCCGTGGGTGCTCGGAACTCGCCAACCGTGTGTGATCCAGGAATCCGGACGGCCTTGACGCGGCATACCGCCGCGCTCTCATGATCTGTGGCACCAGCTCCCGTTAAAGCTGTTCCATTTGGACAGCTACATATAAAGTTATGGCTTGCCCAAATTAGCGACGCGATCGTGTCGAAGCGACTTTCCGCATAATCTAACTTTTGTTATAATTGTCGTCTGGATGGGCTGAAACCATCTGTATGCTCCTCGCGTCGTGTTCTATTCGAATCTGTTGGTCGGACGTTTCTACATGCGATATTCAAAAAGTTATTGCAGTTTCTATATGCGACACGATTGCGTCGAAAACTCCGAAGCCATAAAGGGTTAAGACGAACAGCGTTCGGCCGGCGGCGCCGTTGCCGCTCTACACGCAACCGCGGGTCGTCGACCCGGTGAAGCAAGATTCACTACATACACTCAGCCAGTATGTGCCGGAGCAATTTCGACATCTGCCAATGTACAAGGCGGCGGACGTGGTAGCGCTTCAAGCCGCGCAAGCCGCCGTCAAGGCCAAACGAGCCGCCCGGTCCAACAGAGATGGCTAATCCACGTCTCACGTTTGATGATCAGGTCGGGAGACCGTTCCGCACGTACTGGCTCTGTGTGTGCAGTAGAATTCTGCTTGATTGGGACCATGACGACCGCGCGAGGTCGACGACGTCCTGAACCTTCAAACGCTGTTTTCTCGGCCACGGTTGAAAAGCAGTTTGCCGCGTTTTTGCCCGGATCCGCAGAATTGCACACAGATGTTCAACATGCCGTTGTTTGATATTCCCCAGAGAGCACTACTCGCGAACTATGTAGAATGTTCCATCGGATGGCAAGAGGCTGACCCATTGGATTATTGCGAGGCAGCGACTGTGGGCGACAGGCACGTTCCCAAGAATGCATGTCGCATCTATCGGGCCTGTCTCCCGTGCCATCCGACGCTGAATGCGATAATTTGTTACGAGTCTTGAATTAAGATTATGTTATGCCAGACACCTCCCAGCGAAACGATCGTCGTCGTCGTCGTCGTCGTCATCGTCGTCGTCCGACTCGGAGGAGCTGTCGGAGCTGTCGCCCAGCCCGCCACTGTCATCGTCATCGTCGGTGGTGAGCTCTCGGGATTCGCGGATCGCGAACTGAAAAGATTTGTAACCCTCGATGGGCCCTGGAGAAGGCGTAACAGCGCTCTCTTCCTCAACAATCGTCACAGGCGCCAGCTTCTGCCGTTTCACATCCATTTCGTACGATGAGCTCGACCTTCTTCGCGGTTCAGGAAACTCGGGCCGGAAGTGTCGAATCTCGTCAACGATCAGTACGCGAAGGTGCTCCGTCGTAAGCGGGACGTCCTCGAACTCAAACTGTAGGGGGACTTGCTCAGCGCACGGCTCAGCTTCAGGGCATCGCACTGGCGCCAGAAACGGGTGCGCAAGAGCATCGTCGATTGTTATCCTCTTGATAGGAGAGAACTGAAGCAACTGTCGCAGCAGGTCTAAAGCTTCAGGTGACGAACCCTAGTCGGGAGAAGTATCAGTAGATGGACAACGCCAACAGTAACGATGAACCATACCTTAAAATACGCGGATAGATCCTTTGGCGGTCGTGCTGGGATCGACGACAGGTACGTTCGTGCCTTGAGGGATTTCGTCGCCTCAATGTCTCCCCGGACAGGAGTGCCGATGACTTCGAAGATGACGTTCAGCTGATCGACACGGTCTGTGTAAGCCATGGGATTGTCGGCTGACAACGGGAAGCAACTGCTGCCCGGGAAGAGTGGCCTGCGAAGAGCCGGCGACGGAACGTTCTCCTTCATCATGGTCAGCAGTTCTGCGAAGATGCATCCAATGGACCACATGTCGATCGCAGTGTTGTACTCTTCCTGCAGAAGGATCAGCTCAGGTGCCCGATACCACCGCGTCACAACGTGCTTCGTCAACTGGCGGCGAACGCAGACCCGCGCCCCTCCAGGCGTAGATGGAGGCGCCCCGATCCCTCGTGACAGGCCAAAATCGCATATCTTCAGCGTGCAATCTTCGTTGACAAGGATGTTGGCCGGCTTCAGGTCGCGATGCACGACATGCGCCGAGTTCATGTACTTGGCCCCCAGCAGTATCTGATACAGGAGGTACTGGACATGCATCTCCGAAAAGAACTGGTTCGACCTGATCAGCTTCGCCAGATCCGTGTCGACATACTCCAGCACGATGTACAGGCTGTTGAAATCCTGCCCCCGACCATTGGCGATTAAACACTGGCTTACAGACAAGCATACGCCGACTTACTGTAGCATTCCTCGGCGTCAACAAATCCACAAGCCCGATAATGTTCTCATGTTGCAGAAGACGAAGAATGCGAATTTCGCGCAGAAGCCTCTTGGCGTCCATCTCGTTACCGAACGCATTGACAACGTGCTTGATGGCGACTCGTCGGCCATCTTCAACGCTCACGGCTTCAGCGACATTCCCATACGATCCTGTACAGCGGCACCGTTCATTAGTTCCGTGCACCGAGGGGCACAATTGGAGATCATACCGCGTCCAAGGAACCGCACGAAGCGATACTTCTGGCACAGATCGTCGAAGTCGAAATCGGCATGCGGCGGGATGGCGCTAAGCACTGAATCTCGTCTGGGCGTGATTTTGCCTGCCTGTTCGTCCAGCGCATCGTCAGGCGCATTATTCGCGTCGTTCGGTTTGTTCTCATGAGCGGGCGCAGGCGCCAGGGCGGCGGCGGCGGCGTCCGTGGAGGAGGGTACCCCGTCGACCAGCGACAGTCGCCGCCCCATCTCGGCCATGGGCCCGCCGCCTCCGCCGCCGCCACCAACGAAATCATTCGTCATGGCAGAGCGTTCCGACTAATCTGATTTGCCGAGATCGACAGCAGTCAGGCGACGGGTCAAGGTCGCGACATTTGCAGTCAGGAATAGCGAACTATAGCGGCCGTCTGCCATAGGCCCGCGGTCGGTCTCTGCGCGCACTTCTCACGGCGCTGACTGTGGTCTGTGGCCCCCCGCCGTGCAGCTCTCTGTCTATCCGCCGTGTCTACCGCGTGGACATACGAGGGCGGGCCGGCTGGAGAAACGCCGTCCCTCGTTCGCATTATGACACGTGTATACACGCGGAATTCAGATCCCGGGCTCATTGCATTCAGCACCGTGATCCCTTTTGATAATATTTGACTCCTATCGTCATCGTACGCTCTGTGGAAATCGAAATTGCATTTTCAAACACGGCGGCGGGCTGGTCACCAAGTCGTACCCCTTGAGCACCTACCAATACCCTGATCCACCATGCCCTGGGGATAAGCAAGCACCACCTGAACCCGATATGTTCCTCAGTCAACATCAACAACCGCTTCCTCAACATCGAACGACCGCCGCCAGATCCCTCCATCCGGACGCCGGCCATACACCACCACCCCATAACACGAGAACTGCGACAACTCATCAGGAAGTGAAACAAGTGCCCCTTGCAGAAGAAGTACACCTGTCATTACCAGCGTCTTGTGGCCCTTTGACAATTGCACGATTGCATCGACCGCCGCTGACTGGACTAGCAGGCCGTTGTGCGGGTCCGCCAGGAATGAGCCCCAGTCGATCTTGGTGCAGGCGCCCCGCGCGTCCGGCGACGAGAGTGTAGGACGCCCTGTATGAGGGCCAGCGCCTCCCACAGCCAGTGACGCTACTTGCCGCCCTGATTGGCCGACGACAGGGGTACATCCTGCCAACTTGTAGGGATCGGCGCGGTTTGGTTTGGTTTGAACCGGTCTTTTGAGGGAGCGAACCAAACCGAACCAAACCAAACGGCCCTCAGGCCTGCTAAACTGAACCGAACTAAATCGTGGACCTGGGAACCGAACTAAACCGAAACCGAACTAAACAAACCGCGGTTTATGAGTCGCAGAAAATGGTAATCTACGAGCCTTTCTCATAATCCAGCTCGTCGACGAGAAGCTTGACGACCGAGTCGCTGCTTGCCAGCTCACGCAGCTCAGCAGAACTTATCGTACTTTGCAATTGTCGAAAGGCCTGATCGACGTCGTCAGGGATTGAAACATCGAGTCGATGGAAGAGATCCATCCAAGAGGAAACACAAATTTCCGCTTTGAACATGGCGTTCGACAGCGTTTCACGATCATCAAAAATCCGCCTAGCTGTGCTGTTAGCACGCACGGATGGAATCGAGATAGCTGGGGCTGCCAGGTAATCCACCGCCATGGGATAAAACCTTCTGTACTTGTTACGATGATCTTGCCACCAGCGGACTATATCTGTATGCCTCGGCTGCACGTTCTCGTCGACCGCTGCAATGTAAGACGATAGCTCTTTGTCGATGCCGTCCAGGGATAACCTAAGATAGATAGATTATGTCAAAACGCAGCAATGGTTCCAAGCATATCCTATTCGTACGTGTCAGCACTGTGTCCGCTGTCATTCCACAGGTCGTCGTCTGCAGCAGGATGAGGCACCTCGTGAGGGAATTCCGCGTCCGACGACGCGTTGTAGCTCATAAGATGAACTTCGACGATCAGCCGCCTGCACTTAACTAGGTCCACACCTTCAGGCTTCGCGTTCCTTGGGTCAAGAAATTTGGCAATTAAGGCTACATCGGAATTCAGGTATTGGTCATACTTTTGATGATACTCAAGTGCAGAAGGTATCGCTTCTCGCAGCATGCTGTCACGATCACACGACGCCAGCATATCCCGGCAGTGGCTCATCATTTGGGCAAGAACGTGAAGCATTAAGCTCGACAACGGCGCCACTATCCGAAGAAATCGACGAGCCGCTTCGACCGGGCGACGCAGTAGAGCGAGGAGCTGGCATGGTGCCTGGCAGGTGCTTCGTTTCACGTTGCAGGAACAAGCGCGCGGGGGGGTGGGGGGGGGGGGGCGGGCGGAGTGATTCGCCCGACGCCGGATTTAAACCGGTTTCAAATTTGCAAACCGGTTCAAACCGGTTTGCGCTAACCATCAAACTAAACCGAGACCAAACCGTATATTGAAAGGCCAAACCAAACCTTCCAGTTCGGTTTGGTTTTGCCGGTTTTGGTTCGAAACCAAACCGCGCCGACCCCTACTGCCAACTCATGTACGCATCAAGGAGCGTGACTCTGGCCGTATTGGCGCATGTCGACATGATGATGATCCATCGGGTGTGGTGTGTCTGCCAGCGTCCTCTGACCCGATGACACTGAGCGCGTTGCCGCTGGCATCACGGTCAGCCACGCTCCTTGACGCTTGCAACCACACCCGATGGATCATGCAGTGGCGGGACCATCATGTCGACATGCGCCAATACGGCCAGAGTCACGCCCCTTGATGCGTACATGAGTTGGCAGGATGTACCCCTGTCGTCGGCCAATCAGGGCAGCAAGTAGCGTCACTGGCTGTGGGAGGCGCTGGGCTCATTGGGCGGACCTGCACAACGGCCTGCTAGTCCAGTCAGCGGCGGTCAATGCGATCGTGCAATTGTCAAAGGGCGACAAGACGCTGTCGAAGCAGGTGCACGCCGCTGTCAAGGGCGTCAAGGACAGGTGGCCGTCTCCCGCCGACTTGGTCGACGGCGGCAAAAATTCTGATTCTCGTCTATCACGCACGCGCGCTGGGCACCGGCGCGCTGACCTATGTCGGCGCCGGTCAAACGACGCCGTTCGTCACCCCGCTGAGCATGTCATCGTCGTCGACGATGTGCTGGACACGCGCCGCGGGGATTGCTTTTGGGCACGTGCAGTCAATTCCGACTCCACACCGACGTAGAACGGTCGAATACAATCGTTTGTAGTATACCAAAGCACCCCCGGCGCCAGGCGCTCACGACCCAGTGACGGGTAGTACAGGTAGCCATCAGCGGCCGCTGGGCCTCCCGCGTCTTTGGTGCTATACCTCACGACCAGAAAACGCGCGCCCGCCATAGCTGCCCGTTACAACGACCTACTGGAGACGTGCGGCGCTGCACGCATCGATTGGCGCGTCCTTATAAGCACGCTCTGAGGCTGATCGGCGCTGTGGGGCGCACGCTCGTCGAGATCGGACTGAGCTCGAGGCGCGCACATGCATATTTCGTAAACGCGTTCGAGCTGGTGATCCTGGACTCTCGGCCAAGGCCGAGGGAACGTCGTCGGAGTTTCACGGCATCGTCGACGATACGGTGGGCACGTACGTCGCCGCCATTCGCCAGCGACGGGGCAACCGATCCGACCAGGCTGACGAGGCCGTTGACGACGACGCTGCTGCCGACGGCAATGGACCTGCTCGTCGCACGCGGACGAGTCGCCGCGCCGTCACACTGCACGCGTCTGGCAAACGCAGGCGAATCGTTCGTCACTGACTGAATGGCTGGGCACGAATGACTGTACTGATCACTGCGCTCCCAATCGGCCGCTGCAGATGTTCGCTCTATGTCGAGCTCGGAGAACGACCACGATGAATCGTCGAGAGACACAAGCGACCTGTGTCAGTCGACATCGCGTGAGACCGGTGAAGCTGGGACTCTTGACCTCGGCCACTATGCTCTACAACTTACCCGCCGAATACAAAGACGTTGTGACCGCGCTTGAAGTTGCCGACAAGTTCGATATGCGGAGAATCGTCCTGCTGAACGCCGCGGCGGCTCTGAAGAGGAACGCGAACGGGCCCATGCTGATCGCTGTCAGGAGACGACACGACAGACGATATTGTCTCACAACACGGATTAACCGTCAACCGAGGCCGACGGTTCGTGGACGTTTATTCTATTGTTTAACGAGAATACCATAGTGTCAATACCTGGGGTACCATTCCATTCTAAGCGGTTTGCAAGAACGTACGAGCGCTTTGTTGGAAAATCGCCTAACGACATGGAGCAGATCCGCTACGCGCGCCTATCAGGCCCGGCTGAGATGCTGACATCGAGAACTATTCGAGACGACGTGATATCGCTGCTCCGTCGCATGGCGGTGACGGATGGTGCGGCGGCCAACTTTGGCGATGCCGCGATGAATGCGAACTCGGGCGGTGGACGACGACGCCGGTTTCGGGGGAATTGCTTTGAATGCGGGAAGGCGGGCCAGCGCGCTGACGGCAGTTCGCCGCGCGGTGGCCCGCCTTCCCGCATTCAAAGCAATTCCCCCGAAACCGGCGTCGTCGTCCACCGCCACCGCCCGAGTTCGCATTCATCGCGGCATCGCCAGAGTTGGCCGCCGCACCATCCGTCACCGCCATGCGACGGAGCAGCGATATCACGTCGTCTCGAATAGTTCTCGATGTCAGCATCTCAGCCGGGCCCGAAAGGCGCGCGTAGCGGATCTGCTCCATGTCGTTAGGAAGCGGCATCGCCATGAGCACCGACAGGATCACATCGGGAAGTGCTCGGTCCTCCTGTATCTCCCTCAATCGCAAGTTCAGGTCGTTCATGCGCTCGAAATGCGCCTTCGCCTCCTCGATTGACGGGCAGGGGTCCAGCCTCTTCCCGAATAGCTCTATCAGCAGAGTCGCCGTGTCCTGGTTGGACTTCCCGGCGTATTCATCGCGAAGGATGTCCCACGCTCCAGCGGGATCTCTGGTGCATCCCTTGATCAGAGCCATATGGGACGTCCCGATGTTCCGCGTGATGGCGAACATGGCTCGGGCCTTCTTCCTCTCATCCGTGGCACGCGCCGACTTGGACTTGTCCACGTAATCGGCAAGCCCGTGCGCGTCCAGCATGGCGGTCATCGCGAACGCCCATGTCGTGTAGTTGTCCGCGCCCGTCAGTCTGACTCCGGTGGTCATCGACACGTGGTCCTTGGAGTCGGCGCCGCTGACGTCCGGCGTGCTAGTGCTGGTGGTCGACATATCGAGCGATGGGACTCTTAATCTGAAACGAAGTGTTCACGGTAGGAATGCTTTTGGGGAACCTCCTTTATTCCTGGTGGCACACTCTCACCGTCCACACTGTCGCGTGACTCATGCATACCAGTCCATGACAGTCTTGACTCACGGCAGACGTGGATCCTCAATCACGGGTCCCAAAGCGTTACTTGGTAGTGCCGTTAAATGCCGATAAAGTGCTGATTGGGTAATCAAGGGGACGGCACTAATTCGGTACTTTTATTTTTCCAGTGATCCCCGGCCTTGTTGTTCGAATTTATCCCGATCGTTCATTGATGACTCGTACGCGCTCCGGCTTGACGGGCTCGGTGGATGACGAAGCCAAGTACCCAACTGCACTGCCATCGCCTTCTTCTCCCGTTGACCCAACGACCTTTCCCGACGTGGACGCCGCCGAGCTTGCGCTTTCGGGCGCTTTACGCATCTTCCAGATCCAGCAGGAACTGCAGGATGCATTCTTCACTGAAATGCGGGCTCGCGCTGAGGAGCAGCTGAGGAGCTTTCACACCGTGTTCGCCAGCCGCCCGCTCGCTAGGCCGCCTACGCCCTTGCCGACCACCGATGCCTCCGCGACACCTGCTGAGCCGTCGCCACATATCACCTTAGCCGATCCTGTTGTCACGACGACTTAGTGGTCGTTGAGTGAATTTTCCGGTGATTCTGACGATCTGGCGGCGAGTGAGTGGTTGAACCTAATCGCTGGCATTGCCCGCGTCGATTTCTCGTCGACCCAGCCACTGTCAGCGGGCGCTCGCGCGCTCCTGGCTAGCTGGCTGAAGGGCTAAGCGCGCTTTGTGTTACGTCAACTGACCCGCATTTCAATGAAGGATGCATACTGCAGGATCTGGAAGGCGCGTAAAGCGCACGAAAGCGCACGCTCGGCGGCGTCCACGTCGGGCAAGGTCGTTGGATCGACGGGAGAAGAAGGCGATGGCAGTGCAGTTGGGTACTTGGTTTCGCCATTTGTTTTATGTGTACAGAGAGCAACGTCGACAGGTCGGACATGTTCCAGGTTACGGACGGACTCGGGTCCCGAGTGCGTGCGGGTACCTCCAGGTCGCTTCTCGATTTGGCCTTCGGGGCGTTTACCTAATCAAGTGCGGAGTGACGGCGTACGTCGCGAGCCCCTAGCGAGTTATGTTGGGCTTCATGAAACGAACGGTGAGATGCCTATCGACAAACCTCCGCGGGCGGTTGGAGGGGAAGGTCGCCATCGTGACCGGAGCCGGGGGCGGCATCGGCCGGCATTCCTGCTTGCTGTTCGCACGTGAAGGTGCCAGTCTCGGTTGGAAATAGGGCTTTACCTTGCTGTCCATTTCATGATCCACCTAATGAACTCTGTAGTTGTGTCCGATATAAATGAGAGCGCGGCGCATGAAACCGTGAAAATGCTGAAGGATGAATACCCGTCGTGCCCTGCAGTTGCCATTGCCACCGATGTTTCCAAGGAAGCCCAGTGCCAAAAGGTTATTGGTGTTGCTGTCTCGAGTACTATTCCCGTATTACTCTAAGCTACCCTTACAGATGGTTGAGACGGCCGAGAAGGAGTTTGGGAAGCTGAACATTCTATTTAACAACGCCGGTGTGATGTTGTCCGAAGACGGTTGTGTTCCATATACGTGACCCGTCGCGTGTTCTGGCTCATCCTCCCACAGATAATGCGGAGACAACGCCTGAATCGGTGTGGGACACAACCATGAACATTAACGTAAAAGGTTGGTGCCGTTCAGTACCGCACCAGCCTCTTACTGATGTCGATACGAGGCGTCTGGTTCGGTTGCAAGTACGGTATACCAGCCATGAGGCGTGCTGGTGGAGGTAGTATCATCAATACAGCCAGCTTCGTGGCGATCGTTGGAGCGGCGACGCCGCAGCTGGCCTACACAAGCAGCAAGGGGGCCGTTCTCGCCATGACACGCGAGCTTGCAGTGATCCACGCTCGCGAGGGCATCCGCGTCAACGCATTGTGCCCGGGACCTGTCCGCACTGAACTCCTAATGAAGTTCCTCGACACGGACGAGAAGAAGGAGCGCCGACTGGTTCATGGTACGAAGTCATCATGGAGGTCAGACAAGCACATCTGTTCTGATTTGCCACAGTGCCAATGGGACGTTTCGGCGAGAGCTACGAGATGGCGGCTGGCGCGTTATTCCTGGCAAGTGACGAAGCATCCTTCGTGACTGGGACGGAGTTCCTTGTCGATGGAGGCCTGACTGCCGCGTACGTGACGCCAACTGGGCCGGCCCACCCGCTGCCGACACAAGGCAACTGACGTACTCGTGTCCATAAACCAGCCAGGCGCTCTGGCACATCGCAGCGTTTGTGGGATGGTCGCGACTCGTTCGCAAGTCCACAATAGGTTATTTACAGACGTCAGCAACTAGCCGGGGCCAACCTTCGGGATGTCGTAGTGCTCCGACAGGTTCTCGAGTGCCCGGTTGAATTCCTCGATCTTCTCACGATGCGTCTTCTGAATCTTCTTGGCTATCAGCGATTCTTCCTAAGACGACCCAGCATCAGCCGACCCGTGCGCACCAACACGATGACGCACAAACCATTCGTCGTCGTGTCTCCTCAAACTTCAGCTCAGCAGCCGTCTTCGTCTGGACGACGATATCGGGAACGGCGGGCGCTACCGCGTCTCGACCATCATCAGTCTTGACATCGGCCACGTCCGCCACTGCCTTCTTCTTCGTCTTCTTCTTCCCGATCGCTTTCGGCACCGCCCCTGCCTTCTTCAGTTTCAGCTTGCCGCCGATGACATTCTGGAACGCTGATGACGACGACGACATGCGCGACAGACGGCGCGGACTGCGCGGCGTTGCACACGGCGCACGGCACGCGGCACGCGTCTGCTGCGTCCGCTCCGCGTCACCTCCCCGAAGCCATGCCCCCGCTCATCATCGGCATCGCTGGCGGGTATAACCGCTGCCGCGTTGCGCGTTTGCACAGGATGGGATCTGTATGCTCATGTGCACGTGTGCAGGACGGCATCGGGGAAGACGACGCTGGCGCGGAAGGTTGTGTCGCTGGTCGATGCGTCTGATCGAATACGGTTGCTGTCGACGGATTCGTTTTATCGGCCGCTGACGGATGATGAGGTACGTGGGGGACTAGCGCTGTGTACGCTGGTTTGTTTCAATTTGGACTTAGCATAGGAACGTAGCTGGATACAATTTCGATGAGCCTCCAGCGATCGACTGGGAATGGTTGTACCGATCCTTACAGGACCTTATCGATGGTCGCGACACGATAATACCGCAATGTAGGCGATTGCTATTGGCCGCCGCACCACAGCTTCATACTGCTTGCAGATGATTTTACGACCCACACTCGCAGTGCTGTTCAGGAGCATGTTCGATACGCGGATGTCATCATCGTAGAAGGCATTCTGCTGTTCTGCGAGGAGCGAATTCGTGATCTGTGTGACATCAAAGTCTTCATGACGGCGGACGATGATGTGCGTCTGGCTCGCCGATGTTTGTAGCAACCATTCTTGCTGTCACGTTTGAATTTCGAACTCTGATGTACGCGCGACAGTACAACGAGATATTGTAGAGCGCGGGCGAACCGTTGAATCTGTTCTGAACCAGTATATGAAGACTGTAAAGCCGTCGTATAACCGCTTCGTGCTCCCAAGCATGATCTTTGCAGATATCATGTACGTGGGAAACACACGCGTTGTCGTTTTCTTGCTGACCTTCTTTGTGCAGTATTCCGGATCGTGGTCATAACGGGGTCTCCACCAACGTGCTGTTGCAATCAGTCCGAGCCCGTCTGTCCCATCCGACCGACAAGGTGTAGAAATGTACCAGATGTCGTCATAGTGAAGCATTTGTATCTCGAAGATCGCCTCGAGTACCCATAGAATCTTGAATCCTCCAGCTAGTTGATATCTCGCGCGCGCTGCCGATGAGCGACCCGTCGGTGCCCTTCCAGGCCCAGGTCGTATTCAAATACGACAAGGCCGACCCTGAGGAGATCGACCTCGACGAGGGAACCGTGTGCGACGTCCTCGACGTCAACGAGGCGGGATGGTGGCTAGTCCGTCCTGCGGGTTCCGATATTCAAGGATGGGCACCCTCGAACTTTCTTCAAGCCCTTCCGCGTCCGAACCTGCTTGCGCCTCCCGCGCCCCGTCTGTCAATCGGTGATCGCGGCCGAAGGAGTGGCTCCATGGTCAGCGTAGCGTCCGGCCCTTCCGACAGCCTGCTGATGGACAAGAGCGATGGGTCGATCATCTGCCGCAAGTGCACCAAGACGATCGCAGGGAACTACGCCGTCGCCGCTGGGGAGAACTATCACCTGAACTGTTTCACCTGCCCGACCTGTGCCAAACCTCTGGCCGGCGGTCTCTACATCCCGAAGGACGGCGTCGCCTATTGTGAGGACGACTACCACCGGTTGTTCGGTTCACAATGCGCCGATTGCGGTGAACCGATCCGGGGTCAGTTCCTTCTTGCATTGGGCAAGACTTGGCACCCGGCACATTTCCGGTGCTCCGCCTGCCAGGAGCCGTTCCCTTCCGATGAGTTCCGTCAAGGGCCTGACGGCAACCCATACTGCGAGAGGGATTACCAGGAGAGGTTTGGTGTCCGGTGCACAGCCTGCACCAACATTATTGATGGGTCCGCGTTCGAAGCGAGTGGCGACTCATACCACGTTGAGTGTTTCAAGTACGTAATCGAGAGACATTAGCCATGATGTCTTGGATCCTGATCTGGCGGTCTGCAGGTGCGTTGTCGACGGTCAACAAATTGGCGAGAACGACCTGTTCCATAAGCGCGATGGGCAGTTGTTCTGCAACGCGCACTTCGAGGAGAAGTTCCTCGAGAAGTGCACATCGTGCAGGAAACCCGTGACCGGGCAGTACGTCCAGATTACTGGGAAGACGTTCCATTTAGATTGCTTCCGGTGCACGTCGTGCAAGAAAGACCTCACGTCGGGGCAATTCCAAATAGGGATCGGTGACAGTCTCCAATGCGTTTCGTGCTGCAAGGCGTCAAGTGCGCCTGCTGCCCCCCGCCAGAAGCCTAACGTACCGGCGGGCCCGCAACGGAAACCCGATGTACCGCCTAAGAAGGAAGCTCAGACACAGGCACCAAAGGTACCTGCGGAAATCGCTGTTCGTCCACAGCCATCCGCGCCTACGACCGTGGCGCCCGCCCAAGCTCCCGCCAAAGGAGAACGTGTGAACGGCGTCCTGAGGATGAAACTTGCCGACCTGCAACAGAAAGATGCTCCATTACCAGATGGAATCGGTAAGTGCCGTTTTGTGCCCAGCTGCAAGCATGGCCTCAATTGGTGGACGGTAGATGCAGCCCATAAAGAGGATCACCTGTTCGACGACGAGTTCGATAAGGCGTTCGGCATGTCTCGCGAAGCGTTCAAAGAGTTGAAGCCGTGGCGGCAGCAGAAGTTGAAGCAAAGCGCTGGCCTATTTTAACATCCTCTATCAAGGCCTTAATGCTGGCCTCCTGTTGTTCTTTATATCCATCGAATACACAACGGATTCATGGTGGGGCAGCCAGGTGGCGATGAGGGAGGTGCGGCGGCGGCGGAGTCCGTGGCGGACACCGCAGTGCAGGGCGCTTGTCTCGACGCGATGTCGCTCCAGCATCGAGCCGTCCAGATGCGCCCGGCCAGCCTGCCGGCGCCGTTCACGGTCGAACCGGTCGTCATCATGTCGATACTGGACCATTACAAGCGGCGCAACGCCAAGCAGCAGCGCGTTATCGGGACGCTGCTCGGCGTCCGGCTGCCCAGCGGCCAGACCCAGATCAAGGACTCGTTCCCCGTGCCGCACAACGAACAGGACGACCAGGTCGTTGCTGTCGACATGGACTACCACAGGGCCATGCTTGAATTGTACACGCGGGTGTCGTCCACGTTGACCGTCGTCGGGTGGTACACGACCGGGTCGCTGACGCAGTCCAGCGTGACGATATCGAGGTCGTTCCAGTCCATGATGTCGGGTCAACGCCCTGTAATACTCGCGGTCGACACAAGCCTGGAAGGGTCCAAGCTCTCCGTCTGCGGGTACACGCCATCGGTCATCACGTCAAGCGCGGACGCGACCCCGCTTCTAGGCGTGTTCGACGAGGTCGACGTCGAGTTCGTTGCATTCGACGACGACAAGATCGCGATCGACGCCCTGATTCAGTCGCAGCCGGACGATGACCGTTTCGATTCGCCGGCCACCTTGCTGACGCAGCAGCAGGGGCTGCAGATGTCGGTGGAGAGCCTGCACAGCATGCTGGCCGACGTTTGCGATTACGTCGATCGCGTCGTCAGCGGCGAGATCGAACCGGACAACGACGTCGGAAGACTGCTGGCGAGCGCTGTCAGCGCGGTCCCGCAGGCGTTCGACGGCGAATGGTTCGAGGGGGCGTTCCAGGGATCGGTCAGCGACCTGCTGTCTGTGAGCTACCTGTCTAGCCTAACACGGGCGCAACTCGCCATCGCCGACAAAGTCAACGTCATTGCCTAATCGACATGAAATACAGACCCATTTATCCTCGCCCCGCACCGGTTCGGCCGTTCGGACCAGGCTCTTCATCCTTTTCAACCATGCCGCCGACGCTGTCCAGGATCGGCGGCCTTGCCGTCGCCGCCGCTTCCGCCATCACGGGCTTCGCCATCGTCGACCACGTCGTACCGTCTCCGACCGTCAACCACGGGATGCACCTACTCAACTCCTGGGACGACCTACGACGGCATCGTGCCGTGACCACGTTCCACGATTAATGTCCGACCCCGGCGCCGCCGCCCGTCCCCCCGAGATCATCATCCCCCGCCTGCCTTGTACTTTATATAAACGGCGAATGCGACGTCGTATCCAATAGCTACAGCGCATGGCTGTGCACAGTCAACAGAAAGCGAACTGTTCCCGCGAACGCTGACCGGGTCGCAGGAACAGCGAACGAAAATAACGGACGTTGTGACGACGTGTCCGTAAAGGTGTCGCCCGAGTTCAGGCGCGGCTGTGCGGATTTGCCGACGAGGTGGGCATGGACAAGAAGGCGGTGGCGCCGCACTCGCCGTTCTGCAGGCACGCGTCGTGCGTGCGCGCCATCCTCAAGGGGTTCGTCGCCGGGCTGGCGTACGGCGCCAAGGTCCGGTTCCCGCATGCGCTCGGTTGGTGTTGCACGACATGGCCCTGCGCAACGCATGACCGTGTTTGGAACTAGTGATCACGCTGGTGTTCCGACGATCCGGGTCGTTGACGTCTATGATTCGTACGATTCTCACCGCGACGGCGCAGCATAGTCTCAGCCTTGCTGTTTATGTATCGCTGTTTAAAGCGCTTGGATGCTCTCTTCGTCATATCCGCCAGACCGTATCGGGGGCATTCCTGTTTCGAAGTCTGTGTTGCTTATTGTCGTCCTGCTGCAGACCGATGACGTCTATAATCAGCTGATCGCCGGGGGCATTGCCGGCTCCATTGTGTTTGGAAGTACGGCTGATGTGCGCAGATCATCGTCTCGTCCCAAGCTAATGTTCCTGCAGGTGGGAATCCGATTCACACCCAAATCAATCTGTACCTGCTGTCCAGAATCATACTGGCGTGCATCAACCTGGCAATCTACCCGGCGAAGCTCAACTCCAGGTATGTTTAAGCCACGACAAGGCTGTCACGTTGTCTTAGTCCGCGTCCAGGCTGTTCGCTGGGGCCTGCTGGAGTGCGGTCATGGCGTTGTTCTTCGTCGCGCCCCGATCGCTGCAAGCGTCATTGAAGAGTTCAATGGACACCCTGTATGTCGACACGGACAAAGATGGCCTCTTCACTTTTCGAGACCTCTTTAAGTAAAGTAGGTCGTAACGTGCTGGACGACGATGATGCGAGGAATGCCGCCCTGCCGACAAACGAATCCGCATTTTACGAGGAGCATGTCAATGGGAACGTGACCAAAGGCTCAGGTTGCCGTTGAAGCCGCCCCGATCGTTTGTGGTTAACGCGTAGATGCATGAGAAGGCGTGGGGGCGTTTGCGACAGAAGGACGCGACAGGCGATATCGAAAGCTGAGTCGAAACAGGCGACAAAACGCGAACGATGGTGGCCGCGTCTAAAGCGGACGATGGCGGTAGCGTCAGGCGAAAAGGAGTATGACCGTGTTGGACGGCCTGCCACCAGTACTGTGCATTTTATAGGCAGTGCTGAACTTATGCAATCAGCCACCACAATTGAGGGTTAATATGGAGCACAATGGCAGCGACGTAAATCGGGTCATCTAGGCCAACGACGCGTCCAACTGAAAACCAGATCATCGAGTATCCAGCCGTTGCGTCTGCAATAATGGACCGCGTCATTGTCGTGTTTGTACAGCCCAAACGATAGAAAGGGCTGCGAGGTGCGTTCGATGCGGTCGCGCCTACCGCATCCGAGCCACCGTGATACTCGCCATAGCGAAGGGAATCGTTAACGTCAACACCAGCATGGAGATCTGTACGTGCGCATCAGCGCATGTTCGAACTCACAGAGCCAGCTGGCTGGCCCTGACGTATCGAGTCGTTAGTGGCGCACCTGTCGACGTCACCGACCATGCACTGCTGAGCTGTTGAGGTCTAGTTATACATGGTCATGGGTCGTCGCAAAGGTAGTGCCCACTTGGAAGGCACGCATCATGACCCTGTCCTGGACTGTGTCACGTCCTTGATAATACGTGTCGGTCAACGATCCGGACTGACCCGGACCGTCCATGCGTCGAATCTCTACCGACGATCCAGCCGACGATCCCGCGAATCTGCTCGATTGCAATTCGTGGATTGGCTCAGTACCGGATCCGGGATAAACTTGGACGATAGGTGGGATGGCAGTTTATAAGAGTGATCAGGTACGTCAGGTGGCCGTTGCAAAGCGGAGGAGCGTGTCCAAGTACGGTTCGGCGTCGACGAACTCGACCTTCAGCTCGCGCAGCCGTGTCTTGAGCGCCTCGAGCCGCTCGACCTGCTGTGTGAACGACACGTGCGACGCGCCCGTGGACCGCACCGGTGCCGACGACGATAACCGGGCTTTGGTCTCCAGGTAGATGGCCAGCATCTCCGACGTCAGCGCCTTCTGGAACTCGGCCAGGTGCAATTTCTGCTCCAGCGTGGCCTTCTCGTCGTCCAGTTCGTTGAACTGCGTTTGCAACTTTTCACACATTTCGATGAGGATGCGCGTGTTGTCCTCCTGGCGCCTGATCGATTGTTCGACCTGTCCGCCCTCGGTAAGGAACTCTCGTTCGTTGCGACGATTCAGCGATGTACCTGGCGGGACTCGCCGCTTTTCAGCTTGATCTCGTTGCGCAGCGACGCGATCTTCTTCCGAAGCGACGCCTGCGTCATGTCGGTGCGTTTCGAGTTCAGGTGCCGAATCTGGATATCGTTTCGCTTCTCGATCGTGCGCAGGCTGTCTTCCATGAGCTCCTCCTGGGCCCGTTTCAGCGCGTTCAAACGAAGCTCCATCCTGTGCACTTCCCGTCTCATCTCCTCCACCTGATAGCAACCGTGATGAGCGCCACACCGCGAACCAACCATGCGACCGGTTACCTCGGCTTGGCCGACCTCAGGGTCAATGGCCTGCTGCGTTTCCTTCTCCAGGTTGATCTTGCGTTCCCAGATGAGGATCTGGGCGGATATCTCGCTAACTTCCTCCAGCAGGCTATCTCGGGCTGCCTGGAGAGCCTCGATCTTCTTCTCGCCGCCCGCCCGCTCCTGTTCAATCTGCACACCGCGCTCCTTGAACGTGATCTCCGATGTCCGGTTCTCGCTGCCCAACGTTTCCTGCCGTGTCTTAAATTCCACCAGCAGGCCGTTCAGTTTCGTGATCTCCAAGTGAATGGACGTCATCGTCTTGCGCAATTCCTTGATCTCATCTGCCGTTCCGACCAGTCAGGTACTGGTACAGCGCAACTCGATTCCAGCATTGCTGACCGGTCACCGAGGCGCGCAGACGTTGAAGCCGCTTGGATTTCTGGCCGAGGACGGTGTGCCTCGCGGCCAATTCGGCGACCTTATTGATCTCGGCGGACGAGATGGCTTCCACCTCCAGTAACTCGGTCTGGGTGCCGATCCACTTCCGTTGTAGGTCAGTGGACGAATTCCGTACCGCCTGTTCGGCTTGTCAGCACTGAGCGTGGCAGTGGTTTCAGACCCCTACCTGGAGTTCACGATTGAGTCCGTCGATCTTGCCTTCCAGCGAAGCACTGCTCGTGTCCTCGACAACGTTCTTGGTCAGCTGCTCGTACTTCCTGTTCAGCGCATCGATCGCGATCTGCTTCTTCTGGATCATGTCGTTGCGCAACGCGTTCTCGGTCTCGTACTTGTCGATCAGCAGGTCTTTCTCTTTAAGCTACATATCCAAGGCGTCAATCGCCTGATGCTCACACGCCCTTTCTGCTAATACCTCTTTCTCGAACGCCGCCAACGTCTTCTTCAGGTCTTTGTTGTGGGCCGTCGTGTTCAGAATGTCGACCTTGACGCGGGCAATTTCGTTCTGCGCTGCGCCGATCTTCTTCTCCTGTACAACGACATACCCGTCTCAGCCGCCTGCCGTACCAGCCAGCACGATATTCCAACGGTCGCTTCGATCGTCTTGCGAAGCTTCATGATGGCCTTCAGGGTGTTCTGCGTCCCCTGCTCCGTTGTCGTCTGATTCGACATCTTCTCGAGGATCTCGTTCTCGATCGCCGTCCTGGCCGCATCGCTCGCCGAGATGCACTTCTCGATGCGCTGGATTTCCAGCTCCAACAGCCTGCGCTGCCCTTGCACTGTCATTGTTGCACTAAGCACAGACGCCGGCCAGGAACCATCCACAGAAACTCGAACCTTCCTGCAGTTGCTCATCCGTCTTCGCCAGCTGGTCCTTGAACACATCGTATTCAGACGACGCCTTCGTTCTCGCCGTCTGGTACAACGTGTCACGACACAGGGCCAAAGCGTCTTCCGTCGGGGTTCGTACCTGAATTCGGGCGATCTGAGCCTCGATAAATTTGCATTCGGTGATGACTTTGGTGAGCACTTCCGTAAGCTTCTCGTTGGTCTCCTGCTCGCGGCGTACGTCTTTGACGAAGCCGGCGTACTCGCTGTCCAGACGAACGAGCTCGGCCTGCAGGCGTTGCCGCTCGCGATCGCACCCTTCCAAGGCCTTGTTGCGGCGCGACAGCGCGATCAGCGCCGACTTCCATTTCGAGATGTACTCGTTCTTATCGGCGCGGATCTGCGCCATCTCATCCAACGCCAACTGGATCGTCTCGCGCGCGCCACCTGTCTGCGACTTCTGCGTTGCGACCTGCTCCGTTAGCGTCTGGACGCGCGCTTGCAACCCGGCGATCTGCTCGTTCATGGCGGCGATCTGGTAGTCCTGCGCCTTCTTCTCCTTCTCCTGCTTCGTCATCTCGGCCTCCTCGGCGTATGCCGCCCGTCGCGTCACCTTGATCTCGCTCTTGATCGACTCGTTGTACTCGGCCACCTGCCGCAACGTCGTGCTGACGTTGTTGAACTCGCGTGCGATCAGCTCGGCATGTTGCAGAGCGGTGTCCCTCGCCGCGCTCTTCGAAGACAGGTCGGCCAGCAGCAGTTCCCGATCCTCCTCCGCCTTGGCTCGCAACCGGTTGAACATATTGAACCGGTCGTGCGTCTTCTCCAGCTGCATCTGCATGCGCGCGAGCTGCTGCTGCAGGCCATACAGGTCGACACCGATGGTCTCCCGCTTCTTGTTCAGGCGTTTGACCTCCTCGTTGCGCTCGCGCAGGTTCTCGTCTAGGCGCGTCGCCGCGTCCTGCAACTGCGCCATCATGGCCGCCTGCAGGCGCGCCACGAGCGGGTCATCAGGATCAACCACGTCGTCCTCCTCGTCGGCTACGTCCGCATCACCCGCAGCACCGTCACCATCATCGTCGACATCGGCAACCTGTCCGACACACGTTATGGAAACGCTCCACCCAAGATGGGGAGCCATACCTGCACAGGCATAGGAAGTGCCCCGTCGGGCGCTGGTAGACCAACAGGCTTCGCCGTTTGTTCCTGTGCCAGTTCGTGTTCGGATGTGGCGTCGCCATCTGGCTGAGGTGGCGCCTGATTTTCGGCGGCGATGGAACCGAGCTGTAACCTGGGGACATCCAGCTCTGCATCGGCGAGCACCTTGGCGCCTTCGTCAATAGCCGCCAGTATATCCGCCGTGTTGTCGGGCGGCAGGACGGCGGCTGACGGTTCCTCGTCCTGATTAGGGAAGATGTTGGGGACGGCAGCGAGCGCAGCGTCTAGATCGATATCGGGCGCGTCCGGCTTGTTGTCGAACGAGGCGCGGTCAACGGGGGCACCCGTGTTCACCGGATCGGTCTGCGGGTCGACGCTCGAAGGTTTGTCTTTGGTCTCGCCTGCGTCATCGTTGACGTCCGACGCGCTGTCCTTGCTCGCTTCCGGTTTGTCCTCGAGGCTGTCCAGCGAAAGCGCGTCGTCGTCCGCTTCGTTGATGTCGTCCATCGTGACAGACCCGGCTACCAGGACCGTACCTGTCGATATATTGCTCTTCCAACATGGACCGTCACACGTACACTGCAGCACGTGTCTGGATAACATTGAAGAATGTAATAATTGCACACGCATGGCTGAGCGACCGCGTCTGCAGCGACACACACGATCTGGCATATCGCCAGACTGTTGAGGCAAGCCGGGAACGCAACCCGGATTCGTTTTAGGATCATCATCATCATCCGTCTGGGGAAGCCCGGTGGTGCTGCTCGTCATGAAGCAACACATCAGCAACGCTCTGCTTCTTCCCCTCGATCGTCGACGGTTTGTCGAGCCGCGTCCCTGTCATCACCTCGTATCAGGCCGCGTTCCTGCGAACGATCGCATGCGGGTGGCGTGCAGGACCGATTTTGATGCTGGTTGATATGCGCTGGCATCCCATGGCGTGTACGGCGTCGTGGCAATCGCGAATGGCGTTCATGACGTCGTCCCACGGGCCCTCGACGTTCGTCCCGTACGCGTGCATGGCGTGCGTCAGGCCGGATCGCTGCAGGACGCGCTGGCACTCGGCCACGTACGGCGTCATCGACGTCGACGCCGTCCCCATCGGGATCACGCAAAAGTCGGCCACCACCACGTCGTACCGACGCCGCCCAGTCGACATTTGCCACGTTGACAACACAACCTCACCCAGCCCCAGGTCCGCGGGTCGGCGACCTGCAGTCGTTCGCCGTGACGGGTCGGTGCGCGCGGTCTGCCCCGGACCCGACGCCGCGCCCAATGGGAACAAAATCGCGCGCACCTGCTACACTGCTGACGGCAACCGCAAGGCAGACTCGCGAGGTCGCCTGTGCGTTTTCGCCCTTCTCAGGAGCGATCCGAATCCTCGCCGTATCGTTGGTGATGAATTCCAGGGACGCCGAGTACGGGTTACCGTGCTCCAGAGCCGAGCACGACATCAGTAACAATGACGCGTTACGCGCTGCCCTGCATAGCTATCGGCGGGTGGTACTGCATTCCGATCGTGTTAATTGCAGAATGGATGCTGTGTTGCCCGTCATCACAGCGGACCCGGAGGTCGCCCCCAGAGCCTGCAGGTGCGAGCAGGGGACTGCCGGCATCGCGTGCGTGCTGAATGTGGATGCTGTCCAGGACGCAGGTCGAGATCGCCGAGCAGGTAACAGCCACGATACGGTCCGTGTCGAACGCGCTGGATCAATGGGAGGTCGACGCCGCCAACAGGCTGGTCGACGAAATCGCGACGCTGGCGGCGCCCGATGCCGTCTGCAGCGCTGCGACATCGCCGTGTCCAGTACGCGAACCTGACCGCGCCCGCCTCGCGGGCATCGTCGAAGGCGACCTGCTTCTCCATCACCACAACGGCATGGGTACGCTCGCGAACGTTCTCGTGTGCGGCTCGTGTTCACGTCGTGCGACCTGCAGAGGCTGTCATCGGCGAGATGTCGCAGCTTCTGGACGACCTGGTCGCCGAAGACGATCGACAGGCGTCCTGGCTGAACGGGATCGATTTGCTGTTGTCTGTATATGATGAGGCCCATAGAGGGTCCCTGTCGAGGTCCTCCCGGGATGCGCCTGGGGACCCCAACGAGGACGCCGTCTGGCGTTCCATGTACATGGAGCTGAAGCAGAGGTATCCTGACAACGCGATGTGCATGAATCGGCGCTCAGCAGGGGTCGGTAGGTTCCAGGAGGAATTGCGGCGTCAGCTAGCGGAGACGGAAGTGTCGCTGACGATCAGCGCCAACACGTCGATCGACTGGGGCGTCGAGTCGCGTTGCGAAACGGCACCTGACGCCACGATAGGGTCGACGTGTCCGACGATCTGCGCCCAGGGCCTGCTCCACGAGCTGACCGACGCGATCTCCAACGTCCGATTGCGGGCGCAGCGCCCAGGCCCCATCCACGTTGCCATTGCCATCGACCTCGTCCATCCGACCTGTCCGCCAATCCACAACTCGAGCACCGTCGACCGACGCTTCAGCGTGCAACTGAAATCATAAACGCGGGAGCCGTCCTGAAGCGTCTGGCGAGCTGGCCCTCAGGCACACACAGCACAGCGGCAGCGCCCTCGCTGTGCCGCGCGACTTGGTGGAAGCTGGCGTGGACCAGGCTCCCAGACGCGTGATGTGACGGCTGCTGACCGTAGTAGCGTCGGCAGCAGCACCATCTGTACAGTGACGATCACCGGGTACAGTCACAGCGCAGGTGACTACGCCGACGACGACGACGACGACGACGTCCCCGTGCCATTGATGTCCGTGTTCGAGCAGTTCCCGCCCGTGCTGGGCCAGGAATGGGCCCTCCCGCCGGCGTCAGCGTTACCAGCGTTGCCGGCCGGTAGAGGATACGGCTGCTTCACGCTGCCGAACAGCACCGTCGGGATTCCTCTTCGGGACACGAACGTCTTCACGTGCGATCCAGGGTCGGGGCCGATCAGCTGCGTTCGCACCGAAGGCTCTCCCTGATGATCCTCGCACAGGTTCTTCTGCCCGTACGTCACACCATCGGTCCCGGATTCGGCGATGGTCGGCTGCCCGCCATCCGTCAGCTGGTACGTGACACGGTGTGGGACCAACTCGGCGATAATGACCGACCACGCCTGCTCAGTGAAACGCAACGTCTTTCCGGCGGGCCGTACTGCCTTGTAATCGATGTCGGAACCCCTCCTCCGCGTCTCATACTAACGTGTGACAGCCACAAGGCCGCTATGAACCGGTCCCTTGTCCCGGCGGGTTCTACTGCCCAGACCAGTACACCATCCATCCATGGTCGGGAGGGGGTTGCCACCGTTTGGAATTTGTGCCCGTTCTTCCTGACCCGCCTCCTTCCAGCCCTGCCGGCTCGTATTGCCTGACGGGGAGCACCGCCCCAACTTCGTGCCAGTTCTTGTCCAGCTGCCCAGCGGGAAGCATCAAGGGTCGTCTTCCCGTTCGCCGTCGCTGTGCACAGGTAGCGTCTTAACGTCTGTCCACAGAGACGCATTATGGCCTGCTGGTGATCGTGATCATCATCGACATCCTGCTCGCCTGCACGCTGCTCCTGCGTCGCGTGTACGAGGCGAAGCGCGCGAACCTGTCGCTCTCCACGCTGCAGCCGATGGTCGTCCAGCGCGCGCTGGCCGCCAGGAGGCGAAGTGGCGCTGAGGACATCGTCAACCCGGCCCAGGTCAACATCCAGCACGTCGACGATCTCAAGGAGAGCATCGCCCGCCTGGCAGACGGGTTCAAACGCGGCAACCCGAACGACCTTCGCATGAATTTCCGGTCCAGGGCGCGCTCAGCGGTTGCCCCGAGGCGGATCTGAATCGGACCACAGGTTCAACGACCTACAGCTGACGCTTCCCAACCGGAAGGCGATCCTGCAGGGTGCCACGGGCGACATTCTGTCGGGGCGCATGACGGCCATCATGGGACCGTCCGGGGCCGGAAGTAACCGTCACGAGCAGGTGCCCCGTCTGCGGCCGAAGCTGACGGGTGTGCCAGAGACGACGTTCATGAGCGTGCTGATGGGGAAGGTGACCCGCACGGGCGGCGACCTGCTGATCAACGGGCAGGCGGGCGAGATGCACGAGTTCCGGAAGATCATTGGATTCGTGCCCCAGGAGGACATCATGCACAGGGAGCTGACCGTCCGCGAGGTGATCAGCCACGCCGCCCGAATTCGTCTGCCGAGCTCGTGGACCAACGAGCAGATCGAGGCGCACGTCGACAACGTCCTGAACGCCTTGAAGTACCGTGCTCTTGGAACCGACAGATGGGAGTCCTAGGCGACTGACGCGCGCGCGAAGGTTGTCGCATGTGGCCCATTCGCCAATCGGCGACGAGGTGATCCGAGGCGTATCGGGAGGGCAGCGCAAACGCGTCAACATTGGCATGGAGCTGGCCGCGATCCCGCTGGCGATCTTCCTTGACGAGCCGACCAGGTTCGTAATGCGCCATGGAGGAGGGTCCCGTACCCGCTGCTGAACACCGTCACACGTCAGCGGCCTGGACTCCACAGCATCAAGTGACGTCATGGAGATCTTCAAGGCGGTCTGCAAGCTAGGCGTCACCGTTGTGGCCGTCATCCATCAGGTCGGACGACGGGGGGCAGGCCAGGGCTCGTAATCGCTGACGGTCCACAGCCCCGGATCGAGGTTTTCAACATGTTCGACGACGTGCTGCTGCTGGTGCCCGGCGGGAAGACGGCGTACTTCGGGCCAACCGGTGCGTCGTGACGATCCGCAGGCACAGGGCCAGCCCGCGTGCCGATTCGGTCTGACGCTCGCGACAGACCAGGTGCAGGACTATTTCGCGTCGCTTGGGTTCGCATTCGACGCGGAGGTGAACCCCGCCGATGTGCTGATGGACATTCTCGCCGGGCGCGGCACCCACCAGGTGAATCGTGGACCATCCAGCAACGCGCCACCGGGCTAAGACGTCCCTCGCCCGCTTGCGATCAGAACGCCGAGTCGCTGCCGTTGTCACCTGCCGATCTCGTCAGCAAGTGGGACGAGGCGCAGGGGAACCGCCCGGCGTCGCAGCAGCAACAGCCGGGCAATTCGTCAACGTCGTCGGTGAAGGATCTGGCGGCGCTGGCCAGGTCGCGCGGCGCGTCCTTCCTGGTGCAGGTCCGTCTGCCCGGTGCCTCTAACGATCCGTCCACGCGCGTCGACCCAGCGCTGCTGCTGACAGGTCCAGCAATGCCACGCCCGGTCCCTGGTGCAACAGTCGCGAGCGATGCGCGCCCTTGTCCTGGAGGTGTTCGTCGGCGTCCTGGCCGGGGTCCTGTTCGGCGGCCATGGCTCGGGGACGCCCCACGAGTCGTACCAGGGCATCCTGGCCGCGCCGTACACGTTCCTGTCGATCACGCCGGACACCTGGGTCCTCCCGCTCGACGGCATGATGATTGGCATCTCGCTGGCGCTGTCGGCGGCACCTCCCGGTGGGCGACGCCGCCGTCTCCTTCGCCCGCGCCGTCCCTGACACGACGTCACCACCACAGGCGTGCGCGTGTTCGGCGAAGAGAAGCCCATCTACTGGCGGGAGACCGCGTCGGGGCAGAGCACGCTCGCCTATTACGTTGTACGTTGGCCGCCGCTGTGGAGCGGGCGCCGTGCCCCTGAACTCATCGGTGCATCGTCAGGGCAAGACCGTCGCGGTCGCGTACCGCATCGCGCTGTCGGCCGCCCACTACGCCGCCGTCTACTACCTGTTCGTCAAGCCGCCCTACACGATCGGCATGCAGTTCCTCATGCTGTTCCTGAACATCTTCACGATCTAGTGGGTGTCGCGCGAGCGCGCGCGCGAGCCGCCCCAGTTCGCTGACCGACTTCCCCCAGTGGCGTGGCCGCCGTCATCACGATGCTGGTGGCGCGACGCAACACGGCCCTGCTGGCCGTCGTCGTGACGCTCTTCATGGCCGTCTTCTGCGGGTTCGGCCCCACCGTCTCCGACGCGACCACCGGCGGGTACATCTTTGTGTTCGACATGGTACGTCCATCGTTACCCGGCCGGGGCAATCCGACACTGAACGCGTTCGTCCAGGGGCCGAACGTGTGGGCGACGGAAGCCATGTGTACGGGCCAGCAGGCCGTCTGCGAATCCGGGTGCTGAACTCGCGCGCAACAGATTCGCTGTCGTGGCAGCCGTACCAGATCTACGACATCGCCTTCATCCAGAAGTCGTTCGGGTACGGGCCGTGCATCGTATTCCGCCTGGTAGGCATGCACACATGCAGCTGAGCGAGCGTGTGCACACGCACAGGTACACACTGAATCGCGTCACGTCCGACCTGTGGTACATGACGGGGCTGGCCGTCGGCTACCGCGTCCTCGCCTACTTCCTCATGATCGGGTTCAACCGCGACAAGCAGAAGTGAGCGGCGAACCACCAGTACATGACCTGCGACCTGGAGTGTGCAATGGCGTTGCGGTTTAGTAATAGGTAGAGCGACCGTGCGCGGCCAGGCCACGATCGTGACGCGCATCCGATTAAGACGACGCCGCAGCGGGTTTCTCTTTGTCAGCAGGGGTCTCGGACGATGCTGCTGGCTCGTCAGCCTCAGGCGCCGATGGCTTTGCCGCGGGCGTTTCCGCGGCCGCCTCGGTCGATTCGCGCTCGTCGTCCCCGTCCTTGGACGGCTTGGCGGCGTCCACCACCTTCTTGTTGTTCTCCTGCGCGGATTCGAACTTCGACTTGAACTCCTCGGCGGCCTCGACCGTCCGGAACTTGATGGCGAACGTGTACGCGTTCGTGTCGTCCGGGTCGGAGAAATCCTTGCTGACCCATACCCATGATCGGTCACTGCCCAGGTTCGATTCGAGTTTGACGTCAGGCGGGACGACGTGGTTCGCAACGACTTTCAGCGTCTTCTCCTGGCGCATCACGAATCGGATGACCTTATCGCCAGCTTTGGCCTGCATTGGCACTTAGAAAGCGGTTGTGGCCAGCGAACAGGCTGTCGGCCGACCTGCAGAAGCCGCGCGTCACCAGTGCCGCGCTCATTCCAAATGTTGAGCTCCTTGCTGAATCTGTAGAGCTTAGCGCGCTCCTTGTAGAGTTCGGTCTCGTTCTGTTCGCCCGTGTCGACGGCGACCTCCTCGGTCAGCGTCACCAGCGGCACGTACGAGTCGTCGACGTCGGCCATTTTCCCAATGCAACCGTCCTGACACCGCCGTTGCGGACTCCGTACCGGACTCCGTCGCGCATCACTCACAGCCGCCTGCCCCGATCGCTGGTTGGTGTGTGCCGGTGGCCCTGTGTCGCCTGGGCACCCTCGTGTGTCGCCTCGCCTTGTTGATACTACAGTACGGATAAAATATCGGGCCTGGATGCACCCGGCAGTGCGGAACGTCCTTCAGCACTTCGGCGAGCAACAGCGGAAATGCCCCAAGTACAACGTGATCGATTGCTGGTTCGCAGACCTCGGAAGGCACGAGTAGGATCGGATATGGCAGTGCAGTATTTAAATGTGATTGCCGATCACGCAACGCCACGATGTCACCCACCATGCATCTGCTGTCGTTCCCGGGGCAAGTCTCGGAAATCAGAAAGCGTCGAGTCAGATCGCGCGCATGAGAGCCGTTGGCGACCAGCAGGGAAATAGAACGGGGCCTGTACTACAACAGTGTGCGCTTGTCGCTAGACACCGCGTCAGGCGCGTGCGTAGCGCCCACTGGCCAGCACGCGGTGATGCGGTGCGGTCCTGGGGGTGCCGCAAGGGCAGTCCGTGGGACTGGGGCAGCGACCCGATTTAGAGACAGGACCTGCCGTTCACAGTCGCACGGAATGCGGGCGTCCTGTTACGCACAGGCCCAGTTCGTAATCGATCGTTGCGGCTGCAGCATGATGCTCGATGCTGTACCTCGTAACCTTTGGACCGGTCCCCTCGTGCCTGCGATGATCATGGTCGCAGCCTTGGTCCAACGTACGAACGACGCCCGGTCAGTAAGGAGGTTCGAGCACAGGTGACGCACGGCGCAATAGACAATCAACCCGTTACTGACAGCAATCAGCAGGATGAACCACATCGATGGGTACGCTCTTCTATCATGTTGAACGAAGTGCCTGACCGCTTCCACATAGTGCACCGGAGATCGAGAGGCCTTTCCTGCAGGCCTGTCATGAGCTCAGGCAGGAACGTGAAGTCGCGTTAAGGCACTGGCAGCTGGGCAACACCCCCGGAGAACCCCGCGAGCAAGCGATTCGGGAATTGCTGCTGAGTAACGGCGTCCTCAGATTCCTAAGGCTGGCTGCTGGCAGTCCATTGGATATCGTCCTCAATTCGACGGAGAGCCATGCGGCGGTTCAGGACTACCTGGTATATGGCGGCAGCAAACAACTGCTGGAGGTATACAACCAAATTCGCGCGTTGCCCAAGTGTCGAGCCAGGCTCGGGCCGCCGACGTTCGCACTAATCCAACCTCCAGGCGAGGAGTGTACACCTGCACCGGAAGACGATGCCGTACCTGTTAATGCTGACGCTGTTATGTATCTCCTGAACAGGTCCAACGCCAGCAATAGCAATCCTGAAAGCGATTCCGTCGTCGTCAAGTACCTTCCTGGTGTCACCATCGTGAACCAATCCCTCCCCAAAGCGCCCAGCCTCCAGTCTAGCGAGGCCTACCCCGCAACCAACGTGTCCGACATCGCGGTGACTCTCAGCTGCCTCCCGTCTAACGAATCCCTTGCCGCAACAAATGTGACCAACAACACGATGAACAATCGTCCGGACGAGTACGCGCTAGCCTCGGTTTGTGGCCTGGAGAAGAAGGACAAGATTACACCGGCAAACCCTTCTGGACAAAAGGCAGTCAACCTGGCGACGATCATCTGGTCGTCTGGCCTTCTAACAGCGCGCCTGCTCTGGAGGTGCTTCCATCTGGAGCCTGTATCCGTTGCGCCGTTTCCTGATTCTCGTCAGCATATCCTTAAGTCACGCTCCGGCAGGTTTGCGTTGGGTGGTGCCCTAGTAGGCGCTGCCGTCATGGTCGGATCATCACGAGTTGGCGCGCCGCAACCGAGTAAACTCGACAAGGAACGTCGCGCGGCCAGTGCGAATGGCAACGAGAACGCGTTGCCGTTCCCGATATGGGCCTGGTCCATGGCAGTTGGCGCTGTTGCCCTGCTCGGCATCATCACTACTCTATTGTTCAGCTGGCGCCTCCGTCGTACCGCTGTGCTTCGTTACCAGAAAGGACAAGCCGCCCGACTCAACGACTTGTTTAACCACGAATGCCCATAACATTCCTGTTGATAAACTAGTGTAATTTGCTCGGTATGCCATCCTACACCTGATTGCAACGCCCCCATTACGACCTGTAGACGCCTGCCGAACGGTTCTATCTACCGGTGCTCGCGATGAGGTGCTTCGATAAGAAGAACGTCTACAAGGGGATCCGTCGTTTCCATGCAGAGTGGCTTCCGTTTATCATCGGTGACAGCGGCCGTTCTTGTCAAGGATGTACATACCATTACACCATTCCTGGTCGGCGTCAACGCACCGTTTACGTTCAAGAGAGTCTCACCAACCAGGAATTGGTTCGGTAACCCTGCTGACTGAACAAGAGACCGAGGGCCTTGTCGACCAGCTACCTAGCTGCCTGGTTTGGCAACGTTCTTGAAACTGACCGCGGCACCATTACCTGTTCCAGCCAGAGAGAGCAATGATAGATAACTGACTGAACCGTTTGTTAAAATACGGCGATCCAGCGGTTAATTGTAGAAGGGTCCTTCTGTTGCTGGTTAATACACTCGGTGATCCAGAACAGGTTCCGGCGCTCCTGTTCCTTCAGTTTCACATACGCCCACACGAACGCTAGATGTGATTGCCCGAGGAACGCTTCGCGACTCAGTTCGATTTCCCGCTCGTAGAGCACATCGACGATCCTAAGGAAACAGGTATTGGACCCGAGCTCGCAACAGCGGGAGGAGGCGACGGTTGTTACTCTTTGCCCTCATTATGGGCCCTCTGCCAGAGCAGATGGAAGGGCTTGTAGTCCTCTAAAACGGCTCCCAGCTGCGACATGTCACCAACCTGAGAGAATTTCTCGATTGCGCTTGGGTACAGCGTTCCGAAGCTCGCGAACATGGACGCCCTCTCTTGGCGACGGAGAGGGTCATTCAGCGGCGTGGCGAACGAGTTAATCATGATTGAAATTGCTCTCCTATCAGCTTCGAATTCCAGAAGGTCCTTCATAACCTCCCATGTCGTCCCACCAAGCTGTTGAGCATAATTGTAGAAATCTTCCAACCACAGCCTGTCGCACAGCAAATCATGACGTTGTCATGTGCAGATACACAAGCAGTATTACCTTTTGAGAACATCGTTAATGACATCGATGTCTTCCTCGGCGAACACCCGATGCATGTGAAGCAGCGGTGGGGAATCAGCCCCGATGGGAGACACGACTTCGAAGTATTTCTCAAAGTAGGGCGCGACGGGAGTGTCGACCAAGACGGTCGAATACAGGTCAAGCAGACCCTCATCGGTGTTTTCGAACGTCAAAATCGACTAACCAGGGGACAACATCAGAAACCATCGGATGGGGGTAAACGGCGTGCTTCCTGCCTTCATCCTTGGGAAGCGACCCATTGGGTTGCATTTCGACAGGAGGTGATCGGGCGCACCTCCTTTTACGAGACTCAGTATCAGGAACGATATGTTGTCGATCATGAACTCGAACGATATCATGTCCATGAACGTTGCCAGGGGTCCAGTGGCTTGGGATCGAATATGGTCGAACTCCTGACCATACAATTATAAACACACGCCCAGAGATGATAAGTTACATTGTTGCAGTCGAATACAACAGACCTGATTCAGCTTCGAGCCGCACACGTCGACAATCATTTCAGGGGTCAGTTTCGGCGCCTGTAGAGCCTGCAGAGCGGCCGCGTAATCGGTATCCGTTAACGTCAGCTTGACATCATCCAGCGTCTCGCACTGGCATAACTGTCGGTAATGGGATACGGTCAGGAACCCGGATCGGAACCCGCGGAACACGCCCTCGAGATATCTACGAACGACGCGCTCAGAGCACGGGACGCGACCCAGCCGACGAGCATCGTACCCATGGGCGATGTTGAACGTCAGCAGGGACCCTGGAGACCGATACGACCGTACGTATGACTCTTCCTGATAGAAATCGAGGCTCTCGTCGCGTTGCTCCGACATGATCGTCGCGACGGGTCACGCAACCTCGTCGCGCGATCGCGAATGGCCGCGGCCACACTGCACAGAAAAAACAGATCGTGTCCGATGTGTCCCTCCCACCCGACCCGTGTCTGACTCTGAACCACACCGCGATTTTGTGGTCTGAAGACTCTGAACAGGACTGTTCGATCAGTCCCCGGACGCGGGTACCTTGCGCCCCACACCGGGAGCAGGGCATTTCCCCGGGTGTCGGAACCCAAGAGCGCGATAGCTACGAGCACTTTTCCGACGAACATAAAGAGGCAATTGAATAGCAGCAGTGCTGAAGAGCACAGCGAGAAAAGCGGTACACCAAGATGACGTACCTGAGAACTAAGATAGGTGGAGCCGCGCGGACCCGCAAGGTTCGTTACAACAAGAACCAATACCGCGAGCGACCTCGTGGCTATCGGTACCAGGCGACTGTTTACTGAATGAGGTTCAGGTACGTGTTCTTGTTGGAGAGGGCATCGAGTCGGTCGACTTGGTCTCTCTGATAACGCCGCAAGGCGGCTCGGCGAACGCGCCAACGGATCACCAAGGAGATGACGACGCCGAGCAGCAGGGCAACGCCAGCGGCAACAGACCAGACCCACATCGGGATCCGAAGCGCTGTCAGCAGGTCCTCATCATCATTCGCATCGGATTCAGGGAGTTGTATGACGTGTGCTCTCGACTGAGCCCTCGCCATTCGTGACGACCGGCCGATCACCGCGGCAGCACCAGCTACCAGGGCGTAGCCCAATGCAAGCTTGGCAGACCGCGATTCGAAGATGGGCCCCCGGGAATCAGGAAGAGGCGCAGGCACGGGATTCCTTGAGAGGAGTTTCCATACGAAGCCAGTAGCGAGGACGACGCCAGCCCCTCCAGCGATCCCCACCATTGTCGATGAGGATGTCCCGTTGGCGTTCGGATCATGGTCATCCAGCTCCAGGTCCGGATCCTTGGAGAGTGCTGCCGTCTCTTTCGAACAGCCGCTCTCTGGCCCGTTGCACGTGTTCGTGCCATCGCTGGGTAGGTTCTCTTGCAAAATGGGCGCCTTCGTTGAGATTCCGATCGCGTTCACGGTGACGTTCAAGGCATTGTCGCTGAGGTTTGATGTGGTCAGGTTCACGACGTCGGACGCCGTCACGTTGGATACGTTCACGCCGAAACCAGAGCCAGCAGCGAATGGCGAATTCGAATTTTCGCCATGAATGATGTTCGGCACAGCAATGGGTGGGCAACCTAGCTTGTGAAGGGCTGCGTAGACCGCGATAAGGTCATTATACTTCCCCTCCTTCAGAAACTTCTTAACCGTCCCGCTCGGTATCTTCCGCTTGTCGGCAATTCCTAGGACGCCAGCCATAGCAGTAACCGCGACTGCCTCTGGCTTGTCCTGCCCGTTTGACTTGGAATTGTGCCACAATTTACCCCTGTTGCGTTGTTCCACCAGCTTCTGGCAGGCGAGCAGATACGGCTTTTCGTCGTCCCGAACACTATGAGACAGCATTCAGTGGCGGTGCATGCGCCGATCCGGCGTATAAACAGCAATTGTTACTCTGCGAACACGGTGTCATCATTAGGTTTCTGCAACAAGAAATTCAGTTTGGCACCCCTGCGGGACAGGATCAACAAGGGCAGCAGCCAGCGGAACTCAATAATTAGGCCACCCACAGATCCGAGGAAACTTTCGATGACAGAAACGCTTCCAGGCTAGCGAACGCGTCAGCCTGGCCACAGCGCAACGCAAAGACCGGCATACGAACTTTGGTCGATTCTTCCGCGCAGGGAAACCGAATCCTGCCCGAGCAACGGCCAGCACGCTGACAACGACCCACGCGAGGTACAAGATTGCGGTATGGGCCCGCATGGGCGTATCGGGTCCTAGGTGGCGACGTCGGCGGCAGGTCGTGACAGGCAGTAACGGGCGGTTTGCACTGGCGACGCCCGATTGCGTAATGGGGCGTCCTCGTCGTCTCCCCCGGCTGCAGTCCTGCATCTAAATCGGGCCAACGGCCTGCTCTGCGGACCGCGCCCCGGTGACTGTGGAACTGCGCAGTCACGAGCGCGCTGCACGCGGCTGCAGAGTTCTCCCCGGACCGTGTAACTACCAACCAGGTTCTGCAGGGAATATTCCGCGCACGGTCTTCCTCCGTCCACGATGGGGCGCCACTGGCTGTGTCCGTTGTCATCAGATCGAGCGCACGCACAGGGCGCTGACGACAATCTGGACCTGTACGCAAGGCTTGCGATCCATACACCGTGCGACCATATTGTGTCGTGAACAGGTGGGCAATGGCATCTGCCATCCTGACGGCCGGACAACTGTTTAACTGATAACTGATCAAGTTGAAAGTCGACTCAAATGATGGAGAATAGAATTAGAAATCAGTTCATTGAAAGAGCTGTTCAATACGAGCACGTTGTTTGTTTCGAAACCGACGAATCCGACTGGTCTGGACCCGCCGGCGTATCATGAATGTCGCGCAGACCCCGATGAAAACCGCCGCCACACCGAGGACAGTCGCTTGGACCCATGTCGGATACCGGTCCAGGAAGCCAATGTCGTTATTGTTCGCTTGTGTCAGCAACGGTACAGCAGAACCTGACTGCCTGCGCCTCAGTACAGAGGTCGCTGCGAGCATGGCCGCGGACCCGACAAGAGCGGTCATGACAGCGACCTTCTGCGTAGTCGATGCTGCAATCCGATGACGAGATGACAACAGATGTCTTTGAGGCGGCGATGCAGGATAGGCAGGTCGCTTCTTCAGGCTCCGAATCGCTACAGCAACAGTCAGTAGCGACATCACGACCGATAACGCTATCCATCGCGGCGACAACGATTCCTCATGTGCGGTGCGAGTAGACAACCCGTTTCCAGATGCCGGTAACGACGAACCCGTTGCAGGCGGTGTCATCGACGTACTCACGCTTGCAGTAGACGACGTTGAAGACAGGTCATTCATCGCAGTACCACTACCAGGCACTGATGGCGGTGACGCTTGTGAGGCGGACTTTGCTATGCTCTCATTAGGGGAGCGTTGCTTGAGGGAAGCATCGCTGCTTCGGCTTCTTTGTGTATCCAAGTTCCGATGCGTCTCTTGAACGGGACGATGCGTTAACAGTTCAGTTTGCCGTCCATTGGTGTCAGGAATTCGATAATTAGGCTTTTCGCGATCAATAGGTGCTGAACCACCTAGGCGCCGTTCGACATCCGGTTTGGAGGTCCGGGTAAACCATCGCGTAACGGGCCAAAATCCTCGAGTCCTTTCCCTAGAAGCAAATACATAATGAGGTGAGCGTCAAAACGGAGGCAAGGCTATGGCGTTCCAACCTACCTCAAACCATCGGCTCGTCTTCCATCGTCACCCTTATTGCGTCCCCATAGTCCTCCGTGCACAGGGTCCGCCACGGTAACAATATAAAGCAACACCAACAGGTATCGCATCGACGACACCGTCATCAGTTTGACCGACTGCCTCGGGTTGCCTGCTGTCGCCGCCCGCCAATCTGCCAGCTGGTCATACACTCGAACCTCGTACTGGCCAACGGGCTATTTCGGAGCATCCTCATTTGCTATTTTCGGATCAGCTCTCAGCAGACTGGCTCCAGACAGAAGAAGTACAGTACTCTCAAGGAGAACAATAATGAATGACACTTGACAGCAGCGTAGCTGAAGTCCGAATATCGCATTGGGCACCAATTGGGCAAACCGGCATCGACAGATGGGATGAGACTGCATTGAGGCTTCATATATCTTTGGACTTTGCTTTCGGTTTGAATGCCTTGCTGGCCTTCGGGTAGACTCTCTCTGGAGGTGGTGTCCTCATTACCTGAATAATGTCCATAATTGGCCCCCCAAGATATGGCACTGTCGGCCAAGTGCCCAGCCCCTTGATGATGCGGTCCCTCCCAGCGAGGCCCAATCCGTTCCTACCAAACAAACCCCGCTGTCTGAGTACTCTACTGGCAGTTTCCGCCTGCGATGCTTACCCGTTCTTATCAAACCGGTGCTTATGAGTCGACGTGTACAGCTTCGGGTCTGTCAGTCGCTTCAGAGTTTCGTCATTCTTGGCACTACTACTCTTCTGGTGAAGCTCTTTCTGCGCCACGTCCGGGTCTGCTCCCCCAGTCAGGAACATGGACGGTACCATGCCCACGCGTTGCCGGTCTGATATACCCTTGCCTTTTCTACATTGTGCCAAACGTTAATCGTTATCGCTAGCGGCCAGACGATGCCGATATTGATCTTGGCGTACCCGTTCTCATCGAAGCGGTGCTTGTGGGACCCGGTGAACAGCGAGGGGTCCATCATCCGCGCCAGGACGACATCTTTATCTGGCGGGGGACCCTTTGGTTTAGGTGGTGTTGGTCCGGTCACAACCATTTGCACCCCAGAACGCGCAACGCCAAGGGCCTGCCCCAATCAAACGAGTGACGCTGCAGAGGACGCGTGCCCTCACTAAGGCGGTACGACTGGGACCGTCGCATGAATCAATACCCCGTTGTTAGCAAGTGAAGCTATGATAGGTTCCCAAGATCGTCCTGGGTAAGGACTGGAAACTCGCTTCGAGGTTGGGATAGAGGATTAGGGCACGGCCATATATTGCGATGTAGCGAAGTCCGTGGACGGAGTCCGTGAAGAACAACGCAGGCAGCGGGTTGACTTCGGGAAACCATGTTTGAGAAGACGGTTGTTGTCGATGGCCGCGGTCATCTGCTCGGTCGCCTGGCGTCCGTCCTCGCCAAGGAGCTTCTGAATGGGCAGCGTGTCGTTGTTGTGCGGACGGAGCTCATCGAGATGAGCGGGTCGCTGTTCCGCAACAAGACCAAGTACTGGGCGTTCCTGCGCAAACGCCATAACACCAACCCGAAGCGTGGCCCGTTCCATGAGCGCGCCCCGTCGAAGATTCTGGCGCGTGTTATTCGCGGCATGGTGCCGTACAAGACGAAGCGTGGCCAGGAGGCGCTTGCGCGCCTGCAGACCTTCGAAGGTGTGCCTCCGGCGTACCAGAAGGTCAAGCGTCAGGTCGTTCCTGATGCCCTTCGTATGCTCCGCCTGCAGCCTGGACGTAAGTGGTCCGTGCTCGGCGACCTGAGCAACGACGTCGGCTGGAAGTACCGCGGCATTATCGCGAAGCTCGAGGACAAGCGCAAGGCGCGCAACGAGGCGTGGCTGGAGAAGCGCAGGCGATTGGAGGACATCAAGAAGACCGCCGTCCGCAACGTGGAGCAGGCCAACCCCCAGCTGGCTGCCTCGTTGCACTCTGCCGGATTCTAGACTACCTGCATTCATCGCGCCGCCGTATCGAATACAGCATTCCCAGCGTCGTAACCCATATCCCGTTAAGCGTTGCTGAAAGCCGTGTTAACTTAATTTGCTATTAGAAGACGTCACCAGGTTGCATCAAGCGCCACTGGCCAGGCTGGAGGTCGCCAAGGTGAACGTTGCCGATCCTAGTACGGCAGAGGCTTGTGACATGGGCACCGACGATGCGCAACATGCGACGAATCTGCTGGTTGCGTCCCTCGACGAGGATCATCCGCAGGCGATGATCGCCAACGACATCCACAACGCAACGTCGGATCTGGACGCCTTCGATAATCATGGAACCGTTGCGCAACAGGTCCAGCTGCAAGTGATTGAGTTCGTCGCCTTCGTATTCGACGTTGTACTCCTTCTCGATCAGGTCTCTGCCGCCGATCAGCCGTCGTGCCAAAGCGCCATCCTCAGTCATCACCAGCAGTCCATGCGACATCTTATCCAGGCGGCCGCAGACGGCCAGTTCAGCATCCAACTCGATGACTGCGAGATGGTCTACGGTCAGCAAGCTGTTATGGGATTCAAAGCGGCGCTTACAGCTTCGAGCAGGGCGTTCGCCCGGTTCCGCTTGACTGCTGACGATACCAACAGGTTTGTGGAACAGGACAGTGGCGAGGTGGCGCCTCGCGTTCACCTCTCCTTGGTCGAGGTCGATCCGCTGCGCGGGCCGGACCTTGCTGCCCAGCTGATCGACAACGACGCCATCGACGCGCACCTTCCCGGACCGAATATAGTCGTCGGCTTCGCGACGCGAGCAGATCCCTTTCGAGGCCAGCGCCTTGTTCAATCGCACCATTGAGCAGAACGGGCGACGTCTGGACACAATCCGTCCAGCCAGCATTGGTGCGACACGGCGTCCGAAGCGACTGACACAGTTCCCGCGGGGAGCACGGTACTCACCCTGAACCTTGTTCGTCAAGTCGTCCCCCTCTGGTTTGTTTCCTGGATCAAACTGACAATGCTGAAAGACCATAATAATGCAAGATCGCGAACACAGTCTGAGACCGTGGGATGTCGCGTTTCGTCAAACAGGTCGAGGTGGCTTTCAGCAATCGATGTTGGCGACGACACCGGGCACGCGTTCTTCTTCCCCGATCCCGATTGCGCTGGGCCCAATCTAGGCTGCGTTCCACTCTACCCAGCTGACGAACGACAGGTGGCCGCCGTGGCTGTCGTTGCCACAGTGGAGTTTACCCTGCGATGGCGTCAAGTTTGACTCTGTATACCAGTCAATGACGAGAACGGATGTCGAAGTGCAAGAGTTGATTCATTAACGGCGCCTGTTTGACAGCTAGTACTTTGCCGGAGCGTGCCTCGTGAATGGCCGCTGTCGCATGAGGAGATGTTTGTACGGCGGCGAGCCAAGCCGGGAGCCTACCTGCGGAAAGAGAGAGGAAGCCGACATTGCAGATCAGTGCAACCGCGAGCCGTCGTCTTAACGAGGTCGGGGTGCACCCAGGTGTAATCCTCCTCATTATCGTCATCGTCCAGCTCGTCCCAAAGGTGAGGGTTCGAGGTGAAAGTGAATTTGTTTGGAGTCTGGATTCTGGGCCACAATTGGGACTTTGCGATTCTTCCGACGCACCTGAGATCCCTCTTGGTGAGGGCGTATCCCCAGGTCATCCCGGCGCCTTGCAATCTCGGTTTTGATCACTACGAGCAGTCAAAATATTCAGTAACATTCGTATTTACATGAGAAGACACGCTTACTCAGATACGTATGGTTATAGGACTATTGGTCGACATCCTGTTCACTGGGATTATCGCGATGTCTCAGCCAGTCCTTCAAATCGTTATGGAATTTCATCGTCTTGGGCTTCTTCTGCCCGCCCATCCTCTTAAGGTATGCGTCACCGTAATAGCTATACATCCACGGTTTCGTCAGATAGTACAGTGTCAGACCAAACCATGATTGACATACGCGGCGCGTAACGCTTTCATCTCGTTCCGAATCGCCTTTCGCTGGGCGTCATTGCCGCCCTAACGTTCTCTTGGGACGAATACGCCGCAATCGGCCCCTGTGGTAAGGGCCGATTTCTCCTGCTCGTAAACGGGTCCAGAGGTGCGCCAGGACTGGCCGGCGTTGCCAGTTCATTCTCTGCAACATCTTCCCGTGATGGCCTGTGTTCGTATGCCAAGAGTCAGATACCTGACAAGAAGGTCGACGCACTTGTACAACCTCGACGCTGCTCGTCTTCGTCGCACCATCTCGAGCTACACTGAGCCTCCCAATATCACTTTGAGTGGTTGTGAGCGCACGTCATGAATGAGCAGCAGGGGCCGGGTCGGAGTCTGACTGGGTCGAGACCACTGCGTGCGTGGGTTGCGCGGCCTTCATGCAGCACCCGTCTCCCGAGCCGGCCGCACTGACTCTGGCAGGACGCCGCTCACTGCCGACTTCTCGTTACAAGGCTACATTGTTCCACAAAGTGAGCAAGGTTAACAATAAATATCTGCTGCCGGGCAAGCATCTATTTCGTATTACATTGTATACGACGGTCTCGCGTCTACGCGTGCGGTCTGCCGCTGATACGCGTAGTGATACGCATTTCGCCTGTTTCGGCGGCTTCCTCTCACTTGCCGCACCGTGTGTCGCCTCGCTGCCTCGACATGCTGCTGACCGCACGTCTTCTTCGTGCCAGGAAGGCTGCACGCACTGATGCGGCCAGTTAGTCTTATAGTCAGATTCCACCATCGAACAGCACTCGTCCATCGTCTCCAATGCCCATCATCGTCGGTTCTTCTGTCGTCGATCATACGCATGAGGATTCCGAATCATCTGTTTCTGATAAGTCGTATGGCTCCGACCATGCATCAGCAGAGGCCTTGAAGATGCATGTTACCGTACCCATGACGCTGAATGCAACCTGTCCACTGTCGATCTTGATGTCGGGGAAGCCCTTCCGCCCGATGCTGACGAATGGCATGTCGAGTGTTCTGAAGCACCTTTTTCACCGGGTTGATATGCTTTATCCCTCTTCAGACTGTAAGAATTTGAATATCCATTCTTCAGGTTACAAGGCGTGGATCACAACATTGGCATCAAGTTTGCAGTTCCTTCCGGGACGCGTCCGATAGGTTCCTAAAGTGGACGCGTCTTCTCCACGTCCAGAGGTACTCATCGCTGCTTGAGCACGTCTGCCAGACAACAACAATCGAAAGAATGGTAAGCCCACCAATGCTCGGTCTAACGGGAAAAATGAACCACACAGCACCACGAAGAATGACGACATCAACTCGCCGAAGAATAAATTGAATGGTAAGAATGAGACCAATAGGATTCCTGAACATATCAGACAGAAATATGAGGGTAAACCACCCCCTGAAGGCGGTTGCGCTTTCTGTCAAGGACCTCATTGGCTACCGATCGATGTGCCCCAAGGTTAGTAATACAGAACGGCAAGAGTTACTGAAGAAAATGAAATCAGACAAAACACCGTCTAATGACGAAACGTCGACACACAGCGGCAACGAAGCAGCGAAGACGAAGAATAAGCGGTTGGCAACGAGTACATCAGCCCTAGGAACTGTCCGAGTTCACGATTGCGCTACGTTCAACTACGAGTTTGATAGTGCATGCCCGAAGACAACGCTTTCATTGGAGCAGTTATCGCAGATCCAACGAGAAAAATTTGTTGCGGTAAGAATGTTTGAGAAACCACTGATGACTACCCTTGCGATAGGCAACGTACAAACGAAGATTGTTGGGTACGCTCTGCTTGACCTCAAGTTCACGTCGCAGCATGGAACTGTTGCAACCATCAGACGGGTCGAGTGCGCGATCTCTCAAGAACCAATGAGTGATGGTGCTGCGACCGTGGATATCGAATGACCGTGAATTTTAAACCTGTAGGCAGATTGACCGTATCAATTGCCCCATGCCTCACATCGATGTTATTCTGATGTATTTACGTTCAGCTACGATTTTCATGCTTTTTGATGCATTTAAGGGATATTGGCAATTCCCTTTGCACCCTGATTCTCAAGAGTTCTGTTCCTTCATGACTCACGAAGGTGTTTTTACGCCAACTCGTATCTTGCAAGGTATTATTGATGCCGTATTCGCCTTCCAGTCTGGAATGCAAGAAGTTCTTGGCGACCTGCTGTATCTAGCCGCATTGTTGTGGATTGATGACGTACTGGGCTACGTCCGGGATCTCGCCGAATACTTCGTTATATTGGAGCATATTCTGAAACGTTTCCATGGGTATGTTGTCATGTTGAATCCGAACCGATGCCACCTGTGGTTGCGGAAAGTGACCTGGTGCGGCCGTGTTATCTCTGCTGAAGGAATATCGTTTGACGAGTCGATGATCAATGCTCTGAAAACCATGGCAACTCCTAATATGAATGCTGCTGATCTTCAGCAATTTCTGTGTGCGCTCACTTGGATGCGTACTTCGGTTCCTCGTTTCTCTGAACGCGTTCATCCCTTACAACAACTACTTCTGGAATCGTCACGTAAGATTCGCAGCCTGAAGAAACGTCAGTTACGCCGTGTCACGCTTAGCTGTCCCTTGTGAAACTGCTGATTATTTTGTTGTTGTTGATAGTCTTTTGAACTGGTTCAACCGTTTTGGTATTGTTTATCAACACGGCGTATATCGGATCAAGGCTCTCATTTTATGAATCAAGTGGTGAATGATTTGCTACAACGACTTCACATTGCAGACCTCTTCACTACTGGTTACACCCCTTGGGCGAACGGAACCGTCGAGATTGTCAATCGTCGCATTCTGTTTCTGATGAAGTCCCTCTTGTCCGAGTTTGCTTTAAATGTACAAGACTGGCCTGATTTGGTTCCGCTGATTAACATGGTGTTCAATCATACGATTCGACCTCGCATCGGATATGTTCCTGTGACGATTCTTACTGGTCTTGAACCAAGTACTTTGTTTGTTACTCGTCTTGATGCTACCCTTGACCTGCCAATAACACCTGATCGATTACGTGAATTGACTGCTGACTTGATATCGGCTTTGGACGACATGCACAAAGATGTTTCGCATCGTCTAGCCAAACAAAGTCGCTTACGGCACGAATCGCGCAAGCACCAGCGTAATGTGAAATCGATCAACTTCTCTATTGATGATTATGTCCTGGTTGCTAAGCGTTCTAATGCGCGCAAGACTACGTATAAATTGGACTGGTCCTTACCAAATCGTTGAAACTGTCAATCAACATGTCTACACTGTCCAAGACCTGATTACGAAAGATTTGTCTACCGTACATGCGCAACGCTTGAAATTCTACCATGATTCATCTCTGAATGTCACTTCGGACCTGCTACACAATATTGCTTTGACTGGTAATTAACACCTACGTGGTTGAACAAATCGATGATATTCGAATCGATCCTGCGTCTGGAGATGTCCAACTACACGTTCGTTGGCTAGGTTTTCAGGATGATGATGCCACATGGGAACCATTTGAAACCATCAAAGATGATACTCCTGACATTGTCCGACACTTTCTAGCATCACACTCTGACACATTGTCCTGCACCCTGTTGCACGATTTTTGAAACAGGGGAGTGTACTACAAAAGTAGTAGCTCTGACCGTATGCAATGGATCGTCCCACTGTACCTTTGAATAAACAGTTCTCTTATAAGGCGGCTAGCGTGCGTCCTGCTTGTCGGCAGTCGGGTGGACCGCTGACGGCGCACCGAAAGCACATCCGGTCTACAATCTGCGCGGAGTTGATTCAATCGGGAACCGCCAGGCCGCCGTGTCCAACCGAGTACAAGGGAGGCATAAGGTGCAGGCCTGTGGTGTCTACCGCCTAATAAGAGCCGTTACCCGACTTGTCAGTGTCCCGATTGTATTCCGATATCAGCCCTGAATTGTGACACTAGGCGTGGGCGATGGCGGGGCAATGACGGAATGAATTTATTGCATGGTGGAAACCCCCGCTGCAACGCCAGGATGTGAGTTGCTCATTAGCACCGGTAACAGACTCAAGGCAAGCGGACTGCGGACGTGCGGTTGCTGCTGCTCTGACGGAGCTCTTGGACGATGCGCTCGAACGTACCGGGCCCCGTATCGTAATCGTAGAAAAACGCATTCGCCATATTCCCGGACAAGTCCGTCTTGATGCAGCGACCTTCGAAGTAGTCAATGTGGCGCAGCACGGCGCCCTCGGCCTCCGCATGATCGAATGCGCCCGATCCTCGATACCACCGGGCGGGTTCCCTTTTGTTCCACAGTTCGTGTAGCAGTTCGACCTTGTCAATACCGTTGATGTCCACCATCTTGGTCCAATCCGAGTCCTCCATGCCCGACCCGGGCGCTGTCGCCAATGCCCACGCGACGGCAACAACGACGATCTTGGTGATCATGCTGTTCGGGGTGCTTCTCTCGAGGCGTTTAGAACAATGACAACCGGACAGGACCGGGCGGGGCTCTCACGCAGTGCGCGGAGTGAGCTCCCAGTGGCGCTTGACTCTCGGACAATGGCTCTTGACTCTCGGACAGCCTCGGATTTTCCTATTTTTTTTGGCACATATGCGGTTGGATGGGCTCTCACGCAGTGCGCGGTTGCATGCGGAGTTTGTTTGGGAGCCAAGGCAGTGCGCGGAGTGAGCTCCCAGTGGCGCTTGACTCTCGGACAATGGCTCTTGACTCTCTCGGACAGCCTCGGATTCCCCCTCTTTTTGGCACATATGCGGTTGGATGCGGAGTGAGCTCCCCTGGGGCTTGACTCTCGGGCAAATGGCTCTTGACTCTAGGACAGACTTGGATTTCCCCCCTTTTTTGGCACATATGCGGTTGGATGTTTTCTAGATGTTGCAGAAAAGTTTGCGTACATACGCCAGTGTTTTTGTTGCACGAGTCCGCATTTTGGCGATCTCTGACCCGGACAAACGGTTGCAGGATGGGCGGTCGCGGCGGTTATCGACCTGGAGCGGGACGCAAACCAGGATCAACGAACAAGTCGAGTAAATCTCGTGCTCAACAAGAGCCGAAGTAGCCGCCCATTACTACATACTTTAGGCGAGGGCCGTCCGATCGACACAGCTGTCGAAGTGCCCCGCGACCAATCGCAACGCGATATTGCAGCAGGTTACCAAGAGCTGATCTGGACATGTGCACTTTCTGATGAAAACCAGCAGGCTGTATGGTTGGGAATACGTCATCCATCCCTGTAGAGCGACCTCTGGCACCGCCAACCGGGTCCCTCACTCCTCAACCAGCACCCGTCTTTGGTTTGACATCGAGTCAACCTGGGGTTCGCCATCTTCGCCGATCCGGCCAACGATGTGTATTTGCTCGGCTAACAATTGCCGTACCCCAGAACTAAGCTATGTATACATCTTAGCTGAACCGGTTGAGCTCAGTCCGAATCCCGCCGAACGCGGACAAAGCATAGCTGCGTTCCAAGCAGCTCTAGCTCCTGCGCTTATCGGACGCCAGCGGTCATCGTCCAATAGTTCTTTATCGTCGACGCCGACTTCCTGGGAGATCGCCGTGGCAAGTCTGGATCGTGACGCCATCCAACCGGGAGCGGACTCGTCCCGTTGACTGCGTCAGTTCCCTACATCGAAACGGGCGTGAACGTACTGTAAGTTATTTATCTCAATGATGACATTGGAATATACACCACGGGCAGTGAGTGCGGAGTACTGTTCCGCGTGCTGAATTGAAGTCTTCATCACAATGTAACTCCTCGAACTTGCGTATACACCTCAAACCATGTTGGTAGGTTTTGTTGAGCTACATGTAGTTTAGCGAATGGTGCCCATCGCGACGCGTATATGGAAACCTCCACAGTCTCAGTAGTAACACGCTACGACACTTCGGCATACAGTGGAGTCTATTCCTGTCACTGTCAGTCGGTAAATGGTAGCACTCGCAGGACTTGCTTCGGCCGTGCTTGCTGGCGGTTGACCAGTTGACCGTGCGGCCCAGTTAGGTGATCGTGCGGACGGCGTTCGTACGCAGTGTGCCTTGCACAATGGGGCCGGAACGGATCGTGGCCGCTGGCGCTGGAGCATGCATTGCTGTTGCCGGTGGTGCCGCCGCCCTGCGATACTATCTCAGTCGGAACAAGAATGGCAAACGTAGGACCGCCCAGCGGCCGGGCTGCATGATGAAATGGACCTAACGATCTGTGTGGCAGCGAAGGTCAAGGTGCCGGAGGATTCCATCGTCGAGGGACTGGAAACTCTGACGCCCAGTCAGTGTACGATGTTCAACATTTGCTATGGCGGGGAGCTGCTGGCAATGGTACGGGTAGGCCAATGCTTCTGTCATCGGCTGCTGACGAAGCAGCTGTCAGGTTGATAAGATCGCGGGCATCTGCGCGATTCGACATTCGGAAGTAAGGATGCATGACTCGTGGGCGTTTGGCAATGTAGGATCAATGGCGGGCTAGGGGAGCGTTGTCACCGTGTCCATGGACGAAATCCATTTCCGGTACGAACGCTGGGTGCTGGGTGTCGCCAGCTGACGCGTGTCTTGAAAGGACGCCGGCTAGAGTCAGCGACATCATCATCCTTACAGCCAAGGTGACCGCTGCATTTTCGTCCAGGTGCGTCTCGTCTGCGGGCGTTTAGTTGGTACCGTGCTTGACGCCTCGCTCGGTGCAGCATGGAAATCGAGGTGGTCGTCTACGTCGAGCACCCGCTAACGGGGCAGCGCGACTTCTGCTGTCGAGCCCTTCTGAAGTTTGTCGCTTTGAGTGAGAAGCGAAGACCGCGACCCGTTCCGGCGCTTGAACCTGAAACGCCCGAGGAGGTACGCGTCAACGATCGTCCCATAACGACCATGAGTTCCTGAATATGACGTACAGCGTGCCGCTTACAAAGCCGCACAACAACGCAACCGGGCGTTCAAGGAACGAGTCAAAGCCCGGGTAATCGATGTGCCAAAGATGTGGGCCGCGCATCTGGAAACGCTGACAGCACTTCCGCCCGGCCTGGTCGAGGTCCCGGTCGAAGATACGAAGCTGTCGATGACGAAGGCGGTCATGCCGGCGCACGCCAACCCTCTCGGTATCGCCTTTGGTGGGACGATTCTCCAGTGGATGGAGCAGGCCGCACAGATCGCCGCGCTGCGCCTGTGCAGGTCGGCCATCCTTACCGTAGGACTCGACAAGATGAAATTCGTCTCCCAGGTATAGCGTGTTGCCCTTCGCCATACCGCTGTAGCTGTTCGTTTAGCAATAGTCAGGTTCCCGTTGGATCGTGTGTCATCGTTCGCGCCCAGGTCAATCGCGTGTTTCGTACGTCAATGGAGGTGAGCTGCGTGTGCCAGGCTGTCACTACGCTGGGTCTTATTCCTATGCAAATATCAAGGTCGGTGTCCGAGTCGAGGTTGTCGAGCTGAAGCATTTGCCGACCTTCGGGTCGGAAACGGATGCCGGCGAGCACACGAACTCGGTCAGCAGCTAGCTAAGCTTCGCTCCAGCATCAATCTGACATCGGTCCGGCCTCTCAGGGATACTTCACGTTTGTTGCCGTTAAGGAGGGCAGTACCCATCCGCAGCCCATCGACAAGGACGTTAAGCCGGGCACCGACCGGGACAAGCTTCGCTACCTGCAGGCCGGTGTAAGTATCCTGACGCGCGTTTCAGATTCGCCATGAACGTATCTGCAGGAGCGTCGACGCGGCAGAATGAACACGCGCCAACGTGCGCTCAGCGGTCCAGCCCCTCTTCCGCACAGCAGCCCAAAGACCCTCGTGCCTCAGGCGGCGCCCGCGTCCAACCTCGAACCGCATCATCTGTGATCATACACTTCAGGCAGTTGGGCCTTGTCCCAGGTGCCCATGGCGTGACACACCAATTGCACGCGCGTCCCAGCGACACTCGACCAATAGCCATGGACGCGATCGTGCAGACCGACGGCGACGTTCGCCTATCGTCCACCATGGCGGCCGAGATCAAGGGCATCGGCCGGCACCTTCTCGCCGAGCTTCCCGACGAGCATCGCCTTGACGGGTGGAAAGACGACGATCCGGTGGACCTGCTGCGACGCCTCGCCGATGGCGTCGTGCACTGCCGGTTCCTGGAGCACGTGTTCCCTGGGTCGATCCCGTCTGCTCGCGTCAATGCCCACCCGACGAACCGATTCGAGATGGGCGAGAACCAGCGCGTGTACCTCGACGCCGTCCGAAGCACTGCCGTGGTCATCAACGTCGACGAGAACGACCTCGTCGACTCGTGCCATCATCCATCGCTCGTTCTCGGCCTGCTCTGGCAGATCGTGCACGTGCAGATGCGGTCGCGAACCATGCACCGACTGACGGCCGGCGACGAAGGTGAAGACGGCGGCGGTGCCGCCATCTCCAACCAGGACCACAAGCGCCTGGTCATGGAATGGGTCAACAAGCGCCTAGCGTCGCAGGCGACGATCACGAACCTGGGCGACGACCTATCCGACAGCAAGGCGTACCTGTCGCTGCTGTCCGGATGCTGTCCGGCGACGACCGTTGCCGACCCGGACGACGGTACCCGCGAGCGTCGCCTGTCCCGCGCCTCCGTTGTCCTGTTCGCCGCCAAGTCCATCGGGTTGAAGCCGATCCTCACCGCCGACGACATCGTCAACGGCAACGAAATGTTGAACTTCACCTTTGTCCAAAGCCTCGTCGTCGTCCTGGAAGACCCGAAAGGCGTCGTCAACCCTGGCGCCATCACCGACGCCGGCGCTGACCCACAAAAGGTGTCTACCTTGTCATTGAATCAACGTCGCCGCTTGACTGACAATCCAAAGGTGTCGCTGGAGACGCCTGGTGCTGTTCCAGGTGATGGGTCGTACAGCCGCTCGATGCCGCTCATCGCCATCCTTGTGTTTGGCGTCTGCTTGCTGTTCGCGTACCACATCGAGCAGCGGCAGATCGACACGTTCGCCAGCCAGGTCGTGAACAAAGGCGGGGCACTGATCAGGACGCAAGGCGTCGTGGTCGCCAAACGCATGGCCGACCGTGCCGCTGCCCACCTGTTCGAGGTCCTTGTGCCGGTCGCCGACCACGTCAAGAGCATCGTGGCGCAAACGGCGCCGCCCGCACCGCCCCTCGACTACGCCGAACTGACGATCGTCATCGGCGTCATCGTCGCCGCCCTGGCCGCCTTCGTCGCCTACGATATCGCCACGTCCAACCACGAATCGCACCGGTCCCGACGGGTGCGCCATCACCGCGTCCAGCGCCAGCCTGAACCGCTGTCTCCCGTCACCCAATGAAGGCCCCGTCGTTCGTTCGTTCGTTCCCCAAATCAGGTACCATTCGTGGTTACTGTAGCACGATTGCAGGGGGGTCTCGTTCGACCTAATTGCGGGTGTGCCCGATCGCTGGAAATAGATTCCGTGAGGGCTGCGCGCCCGTGTTGCCCGAATTAGATGGCGCCGAGCAGTGGGCATTCAGGATTGACGCGTCGCGTCTGTCCCAATCGCGTTTCTGCCCAGACCGTCGTGCTGTTGTCGCTGTGGCACAGCGCGCCGTCCTGCCAGCCGGTGCGATGATGGTGGCGCCGAACTCGACGCGGCGCCCGGACCTGACCGGAGAGGTACGGCTGAGGAACGAGTAGGGCCCAGGTTCGGTTCTGACAGATTGGCGCGCGGCCGATGCACGTAGGATGCCGCTCTGGCTGCCAAAGTGCTCATGTCGTACACGAAGAGGCGAGGGCGACCCACGCGCGTCGAATCGGCGATGCATTCGCTGCGGTTCTCGGCGCGTGTTGCCATTCGGCTCGGGACGATCACGCACGCCAACCTGTGCAACGTGTCGTCCAAGGACATGCAGAACAACAGCCTGGTGCTCGTCAATGACATGCGAGTACGTCCACGGGCGTGTCGCGTATTCGGCAACGAGCGCGCGCTGACGCTCTGCCCAGATTATGCTTGCGTCGGCCAAGGATGCCCTGTCGTTGGTGAACCTGATGTCGATCGAGGTGGAATCGGATGCACAGTACGGGTACCGTGCCGTTCTGTGCTTCCGGTTCCTGGAGGAGACCACGTCCCTGTTTCAACCGGAGACCGTCAACATGCCGCGCCAGTTCGTGATGGTGGCTGGCGCGCCGAACGTCATGGAGAAGTTCGTCAGCGCGGTCCACTGTGCCGCTTCCATCTACCGGCCACAGTGCAAGGTCAAGTGCATCGCGCCCGACTTCTGGCAGCTGGAGACGACCCGATTCACGGAGCGGGAGCGAGTAGAGGCCATCCATATCGTGGCCTGTGAGTTGCTGCAAACACCAGCGAACGGTACGTTTCCTGTTCGGGTTTCGGTCTTGCTGTGCGGCCACCTGATGGAGGCGTTTAGAGAGCTTCCTGACGTTGATGAGGAATGGGTTCCCTCGGCTGGTGGATGGCCTGGAGACTCTGGACCTGGTCGAATGTTTGGGCGGGGCGACCGCAGCATGGACGCTGGACGCGAAGGAATACGAGCACAGGTTGCTCGCCGTCCTGTACGCCTTAAGCCACAGCGCTGGGTCGCTGTTCCGGGCCGTGTACGCGTCCAGGGTGGCGCTCTCCGACACGCAAGTCGCCGCGATATCCAAGATCGCCCACCCGGCGCTGATCGAATCCCTCGAACTGAACGAATGCGGCATTGATGCCAGCAGTTTCGGCCATATTCTGTACACATTCGCCGGCTGCACGTCGTCGATCCTCCGAACCCTGATCCTGACCGATAACCCGATCGGCGACAAGGACATGTCGACCATGCTGGACGTCATTTCGCAGTCGCACAAGCGCCTCGAAACGTTGAAGATCGGTGCGTCTCTCTGTCCGCCGCCGGGCATCGTCGTTCTAAACGCGAAGGTGCAGGTCAGACCGGCTGTGGCACGAGGTCGGCAGTGGCGCTGGCCGCAATGCTGACATCGGTACCGCTGCGCCGCTTGGACATCAGCGGGATTACGTTGTCGCGAACCACAGCGGACGATATGGCGAAAGGGCTCCGGAAATCGCTGTCCCTGCGCCAGGTGTCCTTCTCGCTGGGCGTGGACCACGCCCACGTCCTACTGGAGGCGTTGGCGCACGAGGACCGCTCTCTGGTCGACGCCCTGGAGAGCATTGTCCTTGTGGGCACCAACGTCAACGCGAAGGGTATCGAAGCCATCGCCAGCATCCTAAAGCGAACGTAAGGCACTGTCTGCCTCACCATCTGATCGATGTGTGAGACGTTGCCCAGGTCGACGATGCGCTACCTGGTGCTGCAGAAGTCGGCGCTTTCCTCCGACAAGGTGTTCAAGTTGCTGTCGGCGCTGCACACGAACCCGAACCGATTCCCGCTGCTCATTGATTTCTCCGCCAACGGGCTGAAGGACGGGTTCGCGACGTCTCTCCAGAAGGTTATCGGCGATACGACGCAGGCCGGCGGCCTGATGAACATCGAAGGCCTCTACCTGGGTCATAATGGCCTATCGGGGTCCTCGATGCGCAAGACATGTGAAGGTGACACCTTCGCTCTGTTTCGGGCCTCCATCCATGCACCTCTAATTCGCGATCTGTAGTCCTGGAACGCCTTCCGAAGCTGAGGTTCGTGTCGTTTGATGGAGCGGAACCGTCGTTCTCCATCAGCAGCCGTGAGAAGGACGGGCAGGCGGTGGCGCGTTTCGTGCGGCACAGCCCTCTCCTGACGTGCATCTCGCTGCGAGGTTGCCTTGGCGATCGGGGCGTGACCGCGTTCTGCAACGAGCTGGCACAGGCGCAGGAAGGCGAATCCGGCCTGGTGACGCTGGATGTGGCGTCCAGTTCAATGGGCATCAAGGCGTTCACCGCCCTGGGCAAACTGATCAACAGCCCGGCCGGGTGCACGCTCAACAACCTGTTCCTGGACAGGAACAATGCATCGCTGGAGTGCCTCGCTGCGCTTCGTGACGCTGTGCGACAGTCGACGACCATCTGCGCCCTCATTATGCGTGTGGATTCCAGCAACCTACGAGAGAAGCTCCAGGGCAAGAACGTCGACGTCCTGCATGAGGTCGGTTGACGACCCGTTGCCTTCGTGCCGTCCGCGGTGCTCATGTGTGTCGACAGATCCTTCACGACCTGCAGACGTTCACAGTGGCGAACCAGAACCGTCTTATGGAACGGAAGCAGCATGTGCCGACGCCGCCGCACCTGTGCCTTCGTTCAGTGATCGCGCTGAAGGACTTTGACCTGGCGAGATCGTTCATTGCCATGCCTGAACCGACCGAGGAGGCGCCCATCTGCGACCGCCAATCCGTGTTCGGCGTCGACCTGTACCGGATCGACAGCTCGATTCCGGCCGGATACTCGTCGCCCGTCCCTATCGTTCTCCAGATCATTGCCAAGGGCCTTGAACTCTACGACGCCTACAACACGGTTGGCATCTTCCGAATCGCACCGGGCGCCACCGAACATGGTGTCGTCCGGTCCTTCCTGGAAAAGGTACGATCACGCCAATAGGCTGTCCTGGTTCAGGTTGCTGACTGTGCCTGTAGGGTGTCCTGCCACGTTGCAATGACGTTCACGCGATTGCTGATGTCGCCAAGCAATGGCTGCGAGAACTTCCATCGCGTCTGTTCGATATCCTGTCGGTGTCGGACATCGCAGCGGCGTCGGTGACGCCGTCGGAAGCGCTGGCACTGATCGGGACGATGCCCGACCCGTGGCGAAGCACGACCCGGTTCCTGCTGGACATCTGCGCGAAGGTGGTCGCCAAGGCCGAGGTGAACATGATGACCCCGTCGAGTCTGGCCATCGTCCTGTCGCCCAACATGGCCAGCGACGACAAGCTGGCGCCCGAGCAGGCCATGGTCCTGGCCAGGACCGTCAAAGTCTTCCTGGAGAACGCCATCATCGCCGTCTGCGGTGCCAATCGCGAATCCAACTGCGACCCGAACCATCGCCCCGAAGTCGATGTGACGCCCATCGTGAAACCGGCAGACGAACCCCACGTCGTGTTCCCCGCGCCGCCCAAGCGCGACGACGACGCCCTTGTCGATGACGACCACGCGGCCGTCGTCGAAGAGAGATGCGACGACCACGCGGCCCTCGTCGAAGAGAGATGCGACGACCACGCGGCCCTCGTCGAAGAGAGATGCGACGCCGACGAGGTGACAGCGTCGCCCCAGAAGAGAATTTTCATCGGCTGATGGATCCAACCGAAAGTGCAGACCGCCCCATGATACACGTACATCCATGAGTTATTGTACGACGACGCGTGTGCAACTGGCTGCATGCGCCATTGTTGCATTCGGCAGATATTTCCCGGTGGCGCGGCGGCGCAGCCACAGGCAGGGGACCCAGGCACAGCGGCAACGCCACTGCTGACCGTTCCGATGCACTATGCGCTCCTGGTCCCCGTTGTCGTTGCGACGGTCGTCGGCGGTGGTGCGGGCACCTGGACGGGACAGGTGGATCTGGAAGTCGATGTTCGTGACGGCTACACGTGGGGCATCGTCCCCCGCCTGCGGAACGGGAACGCGCAGGCGGCCCGCGGGTACGTTCTAACGCTGGCGTTACAGAATCAGAACCACGACGCCATCCAGATCGTCCCGATGACGAACGCCGTCGTCGACTCGTCCCGATCCAACGTGGGCGTATGGTCCGTCCGACCTCGGGACGCGTTCCGCTTGCCGTCTGGCGAATCGTACTCGAGTACGGCGGTCAGTGTCATCTTTCATGGCCCACTGTGGGGCACAGCCGGCTGCGTTGACGCCTCCTGGCTGCACGCCCATGTCACGTTCCTTGCCGACCCGACGATCGGGTCGATCTGTGGCGACGGGTACTGTCGTTGTACGCTGTGGGCGTTCGGCTGATGAATCGTGCCGACAGGATCTGCACCGAGTCGTGCGACGATTGCCCTGTGGATTGCGCCGGGACGCCGACATGCCCGAGCCCAACCTGCAACGACCACGTCTGTGAACCAGACGAGTCCTGCGAGGCCGATTGTAGGCCAGCCACCTGCCGAGCGCCGTTCGCGTCGATCTTCGGCTGGGGTCTAACGACCACCTTGCTGGGTGCCGGCCTCGTCATCACCATCCTGTTCGCCGCCATCAGCGGCATGTGCTTCCGGTACAGATCGGAGCGGAACGCTTTGATGAACGACGGTGACGATCCGAAGGTCACGAAGCAGACGCTGAGAAGGATCACTGACGTGGCGATGTTCGCGGACGTGATGGACAAAGATGACAATGTTGACCCAACAGTACGACGGGATCGACAGGTGGTGTCCTTGCAACCGCGACGCGACCCTTATGAGAAGTTCGAGGAAGAGACGGCGGCGAAAGAGCGGATCCCGATCGTATGCAGTCCGAACCTGTTCATGGAACGCCCATGGGCCATCGATTCCCCACAGGCGGACACGACCCAGCATGGGACCGGCACGCGAACCGTCGTCGAAGGTGTGAGGTTGCCCGGGTACCTTCACGATATGGTGGGCCAGCTACGTCTGCCTCGAAGGCGGTCATCGCGTCAGGAACCCCCGGCAGGTGCCGACGTCACTGCCGCTGTCTAGGCCAGTGGCTCAGAGTGATATAAAGTGTGACGCGTAATCAGTTCACGGAAGGCGGCCGGGAAGCGCTGAAGGAAAGCCGGCGTCCAGGAGAAAACGGAGTGAAGAGGAGAGGTTGGCCGCCTGTTCGTCACTTCTCTGCGTGCATAGGATGGACGCTTCTGGGTTTCTACGTCCAGGAGCGAGAGGCGCTCTTGATCATTGTATGCGTGCACACTGCCTGAACTGCCCGACGGGCGCACTTCCCCAAACGTTCGACTACTTTTGGCAACGGCGCGCTCCGCGGGCCGTTGCGACTCGTCACGCGACGTGCACGCCACGTGACGACGGCGTTGCCGCGGACGGCCTGATTAGGTCGTGGCCACTGGCCTGCTCTTGGCGAACAAGAAGTGCGTCAGTGTGTCTGATTGGGCTCTAACTGGACACCACGGACACCCCCGTTCTGCCACGGAACTGCGAGAGCCCCGCCCGTCCTGTCCGGTTGTCATTGTTCTAAACGCCTGGAGCACCCCGAACAGCATGATCACCAAGATCGTCGTTGTTGCCGTCGCGTGGGCATTGGCGACAGCATCCGGGTCGGGGACGTTGGAGACTATGAACCAGCGGGTGGACATCAGAGGTATTGACAAGGTCGAACTGCTACACGCACTCTGGCAGAATAGGAAACCCGCCCTGTACTTCTATGGATCGGGCGCTCCTGCACCCGCATTCGACCATGCGAAGGCCGGGGGCGCCGTGCTGCGCCACATTGACTACTTCGAAGGTCGCTGCATCAAGACCGACTTGTCCGGGAATACGGCGAATGCGTGGTTTTACGATCACGATACGGGGCCCGGTACGTTCCAGCGCATCGTCCAAGAGCTCCGTCAGAGCAGTTCGGCGGATGCGTCTTGGTACGATCACGATACGGGGTCCGGTACGTCCCAGCACATCGTCCAAGAGCTCCGTCAGAGCAGCAGCGACCGCAAGCCCGCAGTCTGCTTGCCTTGGGGCTGTCTGTACTGGTGGTTCTGGTGACCAACTCACATCCTGGCATTGCTGCGGTGGGGGTTCCACGGTACCATAAATTCATTCTGTCATTGCCCCGCCATCGCGCACGCCTACCTAGTGTCTCAATTCAGGGCTGATGTCGTGATACAATCGGGACACTGACAAGTCGGATCACGGTTCTTCGGCGGTAGACACCACCGGCCTGCACCTGCCTCCCTTGCACGCGGTTGGCCACGGCGGCATGGCGGTTTCCGGTTGAATCAACTTCCCTCAGATGTATTCACTCAACCTTGCCGATGGCTACCCGACTGCCGTCGTTATACTCATGCCCTTTGGTCACTCAGATGTCCTAAGAACAGAGCAAGCCTGCGCGTTTCACCCATCACACGATGGGAGCCGGATTGCACTACGACCTAAGCCGCTTCACATCCCGGCCTTGTTTTCTCGCTCCTGCTTAACGTTTGCATTCACGCGTCACAAGGCATACAGGACATGCGTCTCAGGATGAAGAACGGCTACAATGTTCGCGATACGTGGCTGCACAAGGCGTATGGAAGTTTGGTTTAGACGATGTGAAGAGCGGCCAGAGCGAGTAGGTTGACGGCCATGGTGGACGTGAGCAAGTTCCGGGACAGGATGTCGCCAGCGCCCGAGTGTGCCCCGCCACCGCCGCCAGCCTGGCCGTTCGCGCCGCTTCCGGTGTTGACGACGCCATTATTGCTCGGCGTATAATCGTTGGGCAGGCTGGGGAGGCCGGCGATGGCCACTTTCTGGATGTAGATGCTCTGGGCCTGCGCGCACGGCATGCCCTGGGACTCGGCGATCAGGACCTGGTCGAAGATGACGCTCGTCCCGGCGCCCGGCACCGGGATGGTCACCGTTTGGTAGGCGGTCCCCGCCGTCACATGGAACATCGTCTGGAATACGTCTCGCGACACGCCCACGCTGTGTAGGCGCAGCGACAACGTCACGTCCTCGTCGCTGTGCAGCGTGATTGTCACGCCCACCACCGACTTCATCGCGTATTTCTTGGCCGTGTCGTAGAACGTCAGGCCGCTGTACGCGCACGGCAACCACACGATCTCGGTCTTGTCGAACGAGTACGTCTTGTTGCCCTGGCAAGCATAATCAGCGAAGGCGGTGCTGCGCATGTGCGATGACGAACCCATGGCGGGCACGTGAACGATCCCTGGAGCTGTCCGCCCTCGTATGCGACCACCTGGATGGTTTGTTAGCGACGCCAGACGGGAATGCGAGTGGAGCGTTTGATCGACCTGTCCCTGGTTGGTTGCCACCTGGGTGACGCCGTTGTTGTTGGGCTGCCCGACCGTGATGGTAAGCTGGACGTTGACGGGAGCGAACCCGGTGATGCCTGGGGCGGTCAGTTGCGACGGCAGGCACGTGTCGGGGACTGGTTGCTGGGCGCCGAAGCTTATCGAGTCGAATCGAGCGACCGTGGGCACCGTGAACGACACCGTGTTCGGGTTACTGCTTGTCGTCGGCATGAACGTGATCGACAGCGGCTGCATGCACGCCGTTGTGCCTTTCATGAGGGTGACCGTCATGAGGATGCCCTTGGACGCAATAATCTGCGACGACGATGCCGCCGTGTACGTGTACGTGATCGTGATGACGACGTTGGCGTTCTGGTCGTTGAGACCGGCCGGGACGGACGGCGGGAACGTGAACGTCTGATCGGAACACGGCGAGAATTGCAGGCCGCTCGCCGTGATTGTGCCTTGACCGTTCGTCAGTGCCACATTGCCCGACTGAGCATTCACCGCAATCGCGAACGCGACAGCCAACAGCGGTAGGCGGGACAGCATGGTCTGGGGAATGACGGCACGGTCTTGAGGCACGCGGCCGTTGCAACTGACGTAGCCAATGACGTCATCGCGGGGCGGCGAAGCCGTTCTATACCGATACTGCACCCGGCCGAGACAAACGGGCCGTCGTTGCTGGAGCACGGCGAGCGGGCAGACTGGGGAGGTGAACCTCGCTCGGGACCCCCCGGTCGCAACTGTAGCTGCAGCTGCGCAGTGCGTGCAGCTCTGACTGCCGAGCTGCGCCTTTCATTGCGGCAGCGTTCAACGGAGTTTGCGGGTCTCGTTGAGTGATGGTGAAGACGGCGACAGCGTCGCCGAGCAAGGCGAAGATGTCGACGCCGAAGCGGGCGGCGGCGGCGGGGAAGGCGAAGACGTCGACACCGAAGACGAAGCACCCGACGTTCGCGCATATGATCATGGAGGCGATCTGCGACCTGAAAGGGACCGTGTCGCGACAGCAGATCCAGGACTGGGTCCGCTCGCGTTACACGGTGTCCGATGCGGGATTCGCCCGTCATTTCAAGGATGGCCTGGACAAGGGGATCGATCAAGGGCACGTCGTGAAGGTTAGGGGCAAGTTCAAGATCGAGGCCGAGTTCAAGAAGGAGTTCATGAAGAAGGTTAAGGCGAAGGGCGGGTTCCCTGAACCGAAAGAAGAGGAAGGTGCGGATGCTCAGAAGAAGGCGCCAGCGAAACGACGAGCGACGGCAGCGCTGAAGAAGACCAGGGCCAAGAAGGCCAAAGGTGACGAGGACGTCAGTGGGGAAGGGGCCGAAGAAGACCTCGGCGCGGAGCCAGAAGAGGAAGACCGTGAGGAGGAAGTCGACGAAGCCGACGAGGAGGAGGCACACGAGGAAGAGCATGAAGAGGAGGAAGAATTGCCTGAAGACGAAGAAGTCGCCGGTGAACTGGATGAACTGGAAACCGCCGAAGCAGAGGAGACCCCTGAGGAAGCTGAAGAAGCTCCTGACGCAAAGTACGCGTCCGAAACCAAGGAAGAAGCTCCTGAGCTGGCGGAAGCAGGTGGCATCCCTGAAGTAGAGCCGATGCAAGACGAGTCTCCAGCCAAGGTGGAGGAACCTGAAGAGAGCGCCAAGATGCCGATTGAGGAGGGTGAACAGCCGGCATCTTCGGCGGAGGTCGCCGTCGAGGCGTCCGCCGACGAACCCGTCCAGGTGTCGTCGACGCCCGTCGTCCAGGAAGCCGACGACAAACCGGCCGGGGAGTCGATGGAGGCGCCGGCTGCTCCCGTCAATGCAGAGTGAAACCATGCCGTCTAGCAGTAAACCCCAATGCGATCACATTGCGTCACTCTATATTACGTTGACGTGCGTCTACCAGTAATCGTTACAGGAACATTGACCATGTCTGAAATGATGGTGTCTGGCAACGTCGCGAACGTAGACGTCGCGGTTCAACAGACCGGAGACGCGCTTGGCGACCCAGTGGCAGTCCGGACACATCTTCGTGTTCTTCGTCAGGCGAATCGGGTCGCAGGGTGCCACGTGCATGAGCGCGAACGCCAACGCGATCTTGTCGCTGTGCAGGTACACCGATTGGCGAGCGTCTTCCTCGGAGGCCATCTGTATGGCGAGCAGCGACACGTCGGGCCTGTACCCGTTGTCCAGCAGGCACCCGATCATCCGCCCATGCTGTGCGTTCAGCCTGGCGTCCGTATGGTACACCGCATCGCACGACTTGAAGGTTATCGACCGGTCAGGAAGCTGGACGGTTGTCGAGCGCGGCCCGTCGACCAGCCCCAGCGCCCTCATCTGCTGTCGCATATGGATCGCTTGAGGGAACAGTGATGCGCTTGCATAGATCTTTGACATTTCTACGTACGCAGACGCCAGCGACGCGTTCGGCAACGAGATGACCTTGGAGAACACGCGTTCTGCTCGAACGATGTCCTTGTGCACGCGGCAGGCGTTGAGAAGACTGGCCCATGACGCAGCATCGTTGTTGAACGAGGACACCACAATCTGTTCGGCATCGTCCAGGTTGCCGTGCCTGCCGTACAAATCGACCAGAAATTGGGAAGACTCGGCAGTACACGAGATACCGTAGGAACGCAGGAAGTCAGCGATGAACCCTTTAGCGCGATCCAGATCACCGACATGACAGCACCCGAGAAGGAGGGTGGTCAGCGTCCGTTCAGACGGTTTCCGTTGCGATTCGATCATCTGGTCGAACGTGGCAATCGCCTTCGGTAGCATCCCATGGAGACTGTACGCCCCGATCATGGCGTCGAATACGAAGCCGGGGGGCATCGTCGCCCGGCACCGGTCCTGGAACAGTTGCTGAGCGACGAAGACGTGCACGCAGTGAGCGTACCCAGAGATGAGACCGCTGAGCACAACGTCGTTCGCCTCCATGGAATGGTCGTTGGCGTACCGCCGGACGGATTCCAGAGCGGGCAGGTTGGCCGCCCTGCCACAGGAGGCGGCCAGGCCCCCGACCACCGGGCAGTACAATCGGATTCGCCTCTGCACCGTCATCCAGAATACGGACATCGCCAGCGTACAACGGTCATTCTTGGCCAGGGCGTTCAGGACTAGGTTGAAAATCGGTTCCGAAGGCGGCAGCCGTCGCAGGTCCATCAGGTAGATCGCTTTGAGGCAGGCGTCGAAACGCCCCTGCGCCAGCAGCGCTTTGATCAGGTTGCTGTACATTGTCATGTTATCATGCATCGTGATACGCTCGTCGTTCATCATGTTGAACAGTCGCTCGGCAAGGTCAGCGGCCCGGGGCGACCTTGACTTCGCACAGCACCTTGCCAGCATCGCCAGCAGCCTCTCTGGAATCGCGACATTCCCGGCCAGGGCATCGTCCAGCAGAAACAACGCATCGTCAGGGCGCCCGCCCACCTTGCAAACCGTCGCCATGTCGACCAGAACGCCAGCGGTTCGTGGCCCACATCTGGCGTACATATCCAATGCGTCCTGAACGAGCACCGGCCTCGCTTTCCGGCAAGCGCTGAGAAACATGCAGAAGAGCGGTTCATAGACGCCAATCTGCCGGGACAGGGCCGCTTGCAGGACCATCGGTGCCTGCTCAGGGTACGACTGTCTGCAGAAGGCCATGCTGGCCTGGAAGAACGGAAGACCGGCCGGCAGGCTGGATTCGATCACCCATCGGTAGACGGCCAGGCCCCGATTGCGGTCCTGTTCCACCTTCAGTGCTGACACCGCCGTCGCCACTGACGGGTGCGCCCGAAACACGCCGAACAGGTGGTCGGTCGTCGACGACGACGCTCCTAGACGAGCGCGAATACATGCCAGGGCGCGCGCGGCGACTCCTACCATCGGCGGCCAGCGCGCACGGGCGGCGCTTCGTCGGTGTGTATTGAACAAAGGTGCCCCGGGCCGTGAGTGACCCGCATGTAGCTGCACTGACGCACCGTTGCAGTCCACAGTCACGCATTTGCAGGACATACTGGGTGCGCGACTGCAGCTTCCTGGGGCCACCTGTTCCAGACAATACACGGCCACGACTGTCCGGTTCGGGAAGGCGATGACGGCGTGGGCCGCCGCTGGCCACGTGTGCCACGGCGATCTGGAAAGATATCCCGGGTCTGTGAGGGACAGGCGGGGGCGCGTGCCAGCCCCAACAGGGATTCGGCATCGATGTCGGCGAAGCTAGGCGGTGCGACGACGAAGTGCCAGGCGTGCCAGAAGACGGTGTACCCGTTGGAGGCGGTCAACGTGGCCGACGCCGTCTTCCACAAGCGCTGCTTCAAATGTAGGACGCCTGCGCGCGCATGCCGGGCGGCCGCCATCTGAACAGCGGTGAACGACAGGCGCGAAATGTGATTGCGTCGTGTCGGCGACGAGCTGCGCCATGTACCAGTCCACGCCCTACTGCAAGGTGCACTTCCTGGAGATGTTCAAGGAGCGCGGCACGTACGCCGTGTTCAAGGACGACTACGACCCGTCGATGCCCGCGTTCAAGAGCCGCTCGGGCCTGCAGGCGTCGTTATCGGCGAACGCGCCACCGTCTACGCTGTCGTCCGGCCCGAAGTTGTCGGCGAGGGCCACAGCGAGCCCGGCGTCGTCCCAGCCGGAATCGCTGTCGGCGCCACCGACGACGAACGCGTCGTCCGCTCCAGCGGAGCAAGAGCAACCGTCGTCGTCTGAAGCAGGGACGGGATCAGTTCGCGACCGGTTGAAGAAGTTCGACTCGGCGGCGCCACCCGCGAACCCCGCCGAGAAGCCGACCGAGACGCCACCGGAGGCGAAACCCGACGAGGAAGCGGAGGCGGGCGGCAATGACGAATCAGACGGGATCGGGTTTGGCGTGTTCAACGCCCTGAAGTCGGGCGACGTCGAAGAGCTTCGCGTGGCCGTCCTGCAGGCCGGTCTGCAGTCGCTGTTCGACAAGGACGAGGATGGGGCGACGCCCATCGAGATCGCGTTCCGCAGCGGGAACCTGGAGCAGGGCCGCATGCTGATCGACGTCGTCCACAAGCAGATCACCACGATGCGTCAGCAGAAGCGCACGACGGCCGCGTAGACGTCGTCCCCCACCGATACAATACAGCACGGTCGTTTGCCTGACATCATTGCAATTTTATTCAGGCGTTGCCGACGCTTCCGCTGCCTGCTGCTGGAGCGCCTGCTGTTCGCGGGCGACCAGGTTCTTCTCGAATGACGTGATCTGGTCGCGGACGGCCCTGGCCGTCTGCTTGTCGTTCTGCTCGCGATGTTTGTACTGCCGGGCGACGTTCAGGTGCTTCTTGGCGAGTCGTGCGACCGTGTCCGGCAGCGGCTGCCGAAGAATCAGGTGCAGGTTCAGTTCTGGGACGACATGTTTGACGACGGACTGGAACGCGGGTGCCATCGCCGCCGGGTCCGCCTCAGGGACCAGGTCCGGCAGCATGTTCCTCTCGAACGGTTTCGCCAGCCGGTCAATCCGGTCCTCCTCGCGGTTCGATGGCGCCCTGGGCGTAGCCCGCTTCAGGCTCCGCTTGAACGTCGTCGGGAACCGGCGTTCCTGCGCCAGGTTCTCCCGGCGGCGCATCTTGAACCGATGCGCGATGTGGTCGTGGAGCCGCCGGCGGTATTCGACGGCGTCCATCGACTGCAGCAGCTGCTGGTCGACCTGGTCCTTGAAGCAGATGGCGTTGCGCACCCAGTTCGCCGACCGCGGCGTATCCGCGAGCCGGTACCAGAACGGCGACGGGTCGAAGGCTTTCGCCGACGGGCGACCGGCGAACCGCATCTGAACAGGAGGTGCACGCCTCGTTCAGTGCGGAGAACTGCGCGAACTGCATCCTCGGCAAATGTACCATTCCGGCGCGGGCGGTCACAGACGACGACGACGAAGCGTTCTCCAGTTCGCGACGCAGGCGCGTCCACTCGTCCTGTTTGTCCCAGGCGCGGCCGGCGACGCGGTCGATCTTGTGGCGGTAGAACTCGCAGGCGGCGTTCTCCAGCGACGTGCCGGGCGACCACGTGTCGATGACGTCGTCGAGGGCGACGTTCGGGAAGTTGAGCTTGAATAGGTGCTGGCGACTGGCCAGGTCCCAGTCCTTATCGCGCTCAGTGACGTCGGGCGTGATCGGGAACATGGCCTTGGCTTGGTGCTGGCGTTCGAGTTCGGCGAGGACCTGCGTGCGGAACAGTTTCGTCTGGCCGGCTTCGCCGATGGCCTCGTGCGAGGTCGCCGGTTTCGGCGACGGGTTCCGCCATGGTCGTCTCCCCGTCGACGTCGTACTCCCGTCGACTGACATCGCTGCCCTCGCTGCCTTAGATACCCACAGTGGCACGCGCACGCTGCCACTCATGTTCCCTGCCCATCATCGACCGGCAATACGAAGCGACTAAGCACTAAAGGCGTCAGCATCTGACCTGAATACGAACTGGATAGAGCGGCGTACGGCTGGGCTCCCGCGTAGAAAGACAGACTCGAGGGAAACAGAGCGGAAAACGTGCAGGTGAAAGCAGATGGCCGTACCAACATCAGGGGTAACGATTTCGTACGTTTGTGTGCAGTACAATGGGCACGCGCCACAGCTAGGTAGAGGGCCGGGCATGATGGGTAATGGTCAGCGTCGCAAGTCGAGGACGAAGGCGCCGGTAGAGAAGATCCCGTTCCTGGTGGCACTGAACCCGCCGCATATCGCCGCTCTGGTCGACAGTAACGCCCGGCGTCGCTGCAAGGCCATGAAGAACCTGAAGACGCGGTCGTCGGCCTCGAAGTCGGCCATGGCCCGCAGCTGGAGCGAGCCGGACACTGTCCTGGCCCGCGTCTACCCTGTGAAATCCGTCATGCCCGCCCTGCAGACCGTCGACGTCATCGGCGTCTTCGAGCGGGCCCCTTTGCTGACCAGCTACCACGAGGTGCGCACCCACGAGGACATCTTCGACCAGATCCAAGGGTAACACATCGATGGTCAAGTCAGCAGGCGCCGCCTGACATGTGATCAGGTGGGCGTACAAACCGTATGGCCTGAACGACCCGCTGTTCGACAGCCCGTACTCGCCGCTTCATGCTCAGACGCTGAAGCCCCTCGCCGCCCCTGGGCGTCGGCGACGTCAGAAAGCGTAGGGTGAATAGAATAAACGCACCGTTGGACGTCACGTCGTCCGTCTGCATGGTATCGCTGTGGCAAGGCGTGCTGTCTGTCCCAGTACGTGTGGTACCTGGGGCCTTCGCTTGTCTCGTCCCAAACCGCACGCGTCATGTCGTCCATGGCGCTCGTTGACCTGCTCAGGTCGACGCCCTGCTCCCAGGTCGGCGCCATGGTCCCGATTGTGACCCTGGACGAAGCCACCACCATGGAGCGCGCTTGCAAGGTGGGGAACCGGCGGGCGTCCCCGTTGACGCCATGCGCTCAACCGTCCTGGGAAGGTCCTGTCAGAGCACTCGCTGCAGAGCGCCCCGATTACATCGTCTTCCGGGCCGCACGTGATCGACTGGGTCGACTTGCACGACGTCGCCGTGCTCCTGCTGATGAGCTTCGCGAAGGAAGGCCTTCCGGCCGACGACGACGACCTGGAGCGCGTCCTGTCGCAGCGTCTGCCGAAACTCGCCCCAGTCTCAGTCGCGCCTCGTCAGTCGCCACCATCCCATATCGTCATATGCGGCCCACTAAGTGCCATTGCCTAAGGTTTACACAAAGACAGGCCTGCGAATAACATTGTCCTTCACCCGTCGGAATCGGCGCTGGAGGCAATGATCCTGTTCAACCAGGACCGCCATCGGATCCTGCTGGGCACCAGATCGGGCGAACAGCCGACCCTATCTGGAATGTTAACGCAAACCGACTTGATACGGTTCTGTGCCGACAAGGTACGCGCCACCCCATACGTCGCCGTCCTGCTCCCGTTCATTCGTTCGTCCCCAGATACACGCCTACCCTGCCGCCAGTGCAATTACAATGCAGGACGTGATGACACCGTCGCCGCTGTCGGTCAGGTCGTCGGACCCGTTGCTGTCTTCGTTGCTGGAGATGCACCGACAGAACGTGTACGCGGCGCCCGTCGTCGATGACAGCAACGGCGGTCGCCTGGTCGACTGCCTGTCGATGACCGACGTCGGCGTCATATTCCAGCGCAAGACGTACAGCTGCCTGCATATGACGGTCGGCGAGCTGGCCGGCCACGTGCACAAACGATCGAAACTCCACCAGGTCGTCGAGCAAGTCGTCGCCAGTCGCAACGACACGCTCGGCGATGTTCTGCACAGGATCTTGGACGCCCACGTGCATCGCGTGTTCATCATCGACGACCACCACGTCCCGATCGGGGTGGTCTCCATGACAGACCTGCTGCAAGCTATCGCTCGTTGTCGCGAGCAACCGCCACCAACGCCTCCATCGTACCCCACGAGCCCGACGTTGTTGACCTGTGGCGGGTTCCCACAGGATCCATCCAGGGAGATCTACACAGTGCCGACCAACGCCACCGTCCAAGACGTGTGCCGCGTAATGGCCGACAAAGGTCGGCGACCCGCTTCGTCTCGCGCGTACCGCTGACACAGGCGTCCAGGGATCAGCTCCATACCGGTCGTGAGCCCTACTGGGCAGTGTGCCGGCCTGTTCGACTACTACGACCTGGGCGCGCTCCTGGTCGGGGGCGCCCGGCACCATCGCGTCAGCCAGTCCACCGGTGTCGACGAGTTCATACGGAGGGGCATTCTTCGTCTCATCCCCGTCAACGTCGTCACTGCAGGTCGGGCTGGGCGTTCAAACGCGTGCCCGTCGTGCGTTGACACGCGCTGGACAGCGTTCCGGTCGCCACAGAGCGATATTCGACTGGCGGGTACCAACCTGGTCGCTGCGCTGTCGGATGCGCATTCGGTCGCGATCGTGGACGAGACGCTGAAGAAGGTGTCGCAGAGCGACGTGCTGCGGTACATGGCGCGAATGAACCCCCCGCTGGGTATCATGGCACGCAGGGTGAGCCCAATCGACGCGAGACGCGCGTGTGTCAATGCTGAGCGCCGGTGCAGATTGACGAGCTGAACGTGGTCGACACCAGCTTCATGACGGTGGCACCCGGGAGCACGTTGCTGTCCGCGATCGAGGCCATGATCCAGAAGGAGACGTCGTCGGCGGCCGTGGTCGACAACGGGAAACTGGTCGGCAACCTGTCGCTCAGCGACCTCAAGGTCAGCGTTTTACACTTCGATGTCGAGCCCTGCTGAAACGACGACGACGTGTAGTATGTCATGCGGGCTGCGATGATCTCGACGCTGGCGTCCACCGTCAGCGAGTTCCTCGGCCGTGTTCGGAACTGCCAGGCGTGTGACCCGAATACCAGCAAGGTACGCTCTGCCGACGCTCTGGCAAGGCGCTGCATTCAATTGGACGTCGCACACAGGACATTCCCGAGGGCCACGCCGGGATCAGCGTCCGTCCATCGGATCTGCTCGGGATCGCCGTTGCAAAGATGGCGTCTGCTGGCATACATCGCGCCTGGGTCGTCGACGACAACCGCGGCGTTCTCGGCGCCGTCTCCATTGGCAACGTGCTCAGGGCGATCCGAGCAGACTGAACGCGCAGGGCCCATCTGGGTTTCCACATTACTGAGCGTCCCGTATATTAGCGGCACTGGTCGGCGAGTCCTCTTGGAACGTGACAACGACAGCAGCCAGACGGTTCCGGGAGGCCTTCTTCGCCATCCACAGTGACAGGCGGCACACAGCCTGCGTCCCGGGGGCGGTCCGCCGCGACTGGTAGATGTACAGAGACGCCTTCTTGTCCGCGCAGTACCGCGGGGCGAACATTGACGAGTTCGCAGGGGATACTATAATGGGTGACATTCGGTTTCAGACCGGGAATTTGCTGCTTACGCAGGCGGCGACTGACATGTGTGGATGACGGTGGTGGCTTGCTGCCCGTTCGGACTGTCGATCGGGAAGCCGCTGAGGACGACCTTCACGGGTTCTTTGTCGAGCCACGTAGCCCCGCCATCCACATCGGTGATGGGGAATGGAACGTCGGCAAGCTGTTTGGTCAGGTGCTGCATCGTCACTCGAGGCATTGCAGAGCAGGACAGCCTCCAGCAGACTCCATATTGGCGGCCGACGACAGCCGTCGGTACGGTCAGCGGGGTTGTAACGGCTGACGAACCAAACTGGAACCTCAGCTGAGCTCTGTATGCCGTTGGATTCAACATGGCGTGCAAACGTGAATGGGGGGTCGCAACGGCGCCGGCATTGTCATTGTGACGAGGGTCGGCGCTCGACGATTCCGATGCGATCGCCTGCGACGGATCTGGCGGGTGTGTGCGATTCCCTTCCAGTTCCAGCAGGCGCTCCCGAGCCAACCTCAGCTCCGTTTGGGTTTTAGCGAATTCCGCAAGCGTCGTCTTCAGCTGTTCCCGAAGAGCGCTGGATTCATCGTTCGCATGGGCCCTTCCGGGATCTGGACTCGTCTGACGTCGGTGCCGTTCCACCCACTGCGACCTCTCCACAAGAACGCTCTTTACATGAGCGAACCTGTCCTGGGACTTAACGTCAGTTGAATTTCGCCCAAATATTCCTAAACCGGTGAATTGTAGTCAGCGGTCAATGACATTGTTTCGTGAATCGTGATAAGAACCATGGGCAGAGGCGCGTTCGCCTGTGAAGCGCGTACAGGCGTTCGAAAGACGTGTCCCGTCATATCTAACCGACGTCATGGAAAGGCAGCAACAAACACTCTACGAACCATACCGTCTACACGGCCAGGACGTTGCCACAGGATGCTCCTTGGCGGCACACATCGATCGATGACGGTGGCCGCCTTCGGGGCCTCGCGGTCCGTAGCGGAGTTCCCCGTGGGCCCCACTAAGTATAGCGACACAGTCTTATCGTCTGCCAGCGTTCGTGCATGCATGTGCCTTCCCCGGGACATCTACACCAGCAAATGACGAGGGTGGTAGACCAATCCATTCGAAGCTGGCACAGTACGTCGAGTCGAGCTTGGCTGATGGCGACCTATCGGACAGCCCGACTGGTGGCCTATACGAACGAACGGGCCCTACACCCGCAGCTGTCGTGAGAAGCCTGGGGCGCGTTGTTTTATGCCAATCGTATCGAGACGACGCTGGCGGCGTTCACGGTCGCATTCACTAGCAGACCTACGATCTCCTGGTTCCCATAGACTAAGGCGCTCTGCAACGGTGTCATCTGCGCCTTGTCGCGACATTGGACGTCAATTCCCGGGGTCGCCAGCAGTAACCTGACAGCGTAGCCGCGCCGACAGGTAACCGCCCAGTGCAACGGCGTCATTAAGTCCTGGTCACGCGCATTGGCGTTTATCCCCGGAGCCCTCAGCAGCAACTCGACGACTTCGCTATGCCTACTGCTGGGGCCGGACCAGACGGCCCAGTGCAATGCTGTCTTATTGCTCGCGTCGCCCGCATTGACCTGGATGCCGGCGAAGCTCAGTAGCACCTTGACGACGTGATTGCGTCCAGCGACGGCGGCGCAATGCAGGGGCGTTGGCCTGTCGTTATCCCGCGCATTGACGTCTGTCGTCGGGGATACGAGCAACACCTCTACGAGGTTCACCCATCCCCAGAACGCGGCCCAATGAAGCAACCGCTGGGCGCTCGGGCTGGGCGCGTTCACGTCGATTCCAGGGCCCGTCACCAGCAGTTCGACTATCGACCGTCGTCCTTTCTCGGCGGCCCATTGCAGTACGTCCAAGCCGCTGTCCCATGGTTCGGTATGGACGAATGCGACATGACCTCCAGCGACGAGGCAACGATGGATCCGCTCGCCGATCGCCTTCTGCCTGGCTGTACGGGCGACCTGATTTAGACGGATGAGGCCTGGCGCGTTATCGGCGAGGAACCGGAAAACATTCCTGGACAGAAACCCGCGCATCGCATCGATATCGCTCCAGGTGCGTCTCGTAGACGCAATGGCGATCATGAGCGAGTGCATGTCAAGGTAGTCGGCGGCTGTCAACACGCGGCACTGCTCTTCAAGCTCCACACCCTTAAGGTTGACCTGAACCCACTGCACCGCCCTCTCAGTCTGTTACGAAGCATCAGTTCGCCATCTCCATCAGCAAAGACAACGGTTGATACATAGATGTACCTTGTGCAGCGGGACGCTGTTGATGAAACCCGCGATCGGTCCCAACTCGGCACTGCCAACGTGTGGCAGGGGAATAATGTCGTCGCCGCCTCTGCAAGGGCGGCTGATTAATTGATTCAGCAGCCCGGAGTGACCGACGGCAGCCGAGGTATTGACGATGTGCTGATCGCCCTCGCTGGACAGCAGTATGACACGATCGGCAAGCCCACTGCGAATGGCGATCAGGATCCCGGCCGTCCATACTACAGCCCTGAGACATCCCCGCCCGTCAGTGTACATTTCGGTTTTGCCTGACCGTAATCTGAAGTATAGGGAGGCTTCCAGCTGCTCGAAGGCGCTCTCCACGGGTTGAGAAACCGCCGAGCGGGACGACGCGGCGACCGCCGTTCTTATTGTGTTGGTCGTTTTCACCCAACAAGGGCATTTTTCGGTGACGACTGATGACTGGTGCAGATTGCCCCAATGGCCAACAACGCCGCCCGGCAATGGGGATCGTGCGTCAACCGTCAAGGAGGTCCTCGAACGGGGAAGGCGAAGGTGACGGTGGAGACAACGGTACCAGTATGCTGTATCACCTTAAACTTGGCGTAACCGTGAAGCCGTTAACGTTCGTGAGCACCCAGTCTCGAAACGCGTTGTATTAAGACCTTGGTGAATAACGTGGCTCACCGTGGGAAAGGTGTCCAACGATGTGTACCGAACACTTGGACACGCTGCTTCTGTTGGAAATGATGTACGACGATAGTAATGTGGACGATATCTTCGAGCTACATACTTGTTCTCCGACAGATGATGACGTGGAGGATTACGACGTTATCTGCAACTATCTCTGCAACGTACGTTCCGTTTCCCAGTCTAAACGCGGCGGCTCAAGACCTGGTCGTTCGTCAGATCTTCGTCGCACAGAGTATGGCAAACGGCGCCAGTAAGCGTCCGAGGCGGTCTTGCAGACTTCGCCCATGACTCGTGGGCAGGGTTCTGCATGACCGAACCGTCACCTGGACGCCAATCTACGGCGTCATTATCGCGGTAAGAGCGGTCGATGAATTATAGAGTAATAACAACAGCGCAGTCGTGCACCCTCGTCTCTAATTTCCTTTCGACTCGCTGTCATATCGCACGCGTGAAACGGAGGTGCGTCATGTGTATGCCGTCATGTAATTACGAGTATGTTGGAGTTTGAATCGCAGTCAGAACTTCGCACCCTGCCTCGGTGATAGCGACCATCTCCTATATGCCCAGGAATGAGGAGCGGAAAACAATGAACACTCACGTAGTCAGAACCTCGTGCTGTGCCGAAATGAAGCCGCGTTGGGACTTGGCGGTCCACAGGTCGGGCATGATGACGTGCTCTGCATCAGGGCCCACGACAAGAATGGGTTCTATTGTGAATACCTATGGTGGGATCGTCACGCAGGCATGGCCGCACGTACGTACACCACAGTACCATGCCAGGCTCCATAACGGCGTCTTCGTATTCGCGAGAGCTTTTAGTGTGCACGATGTTCGGTAGCTCGTGCAAGCTCTCGCCGACCCCATGCCCGCAGAACGTCTCAGAAACGGCGAACCCGCGCTTCGCAGCGAACTCGTCAATTAGCACCCCGATGTCACTGGTGCGAACCCCAGGCCGGCAGATACCAATCGCTTCCCAGCAAGCATCGCGGGCCGCTCGCATGACATCGGCGGCTTCCGTCGAGACCTTCCCGACCGGGAACGTCGCACAGCTGGAACGATATCAGTCCCGCAAGCCGAATCGGGTGAGCGACGCCCCCATCCCATACCAGTCGCCGTGTACGCCATTGTGGAACACTGAGACGTCTGCCACGATCGTCAGTCATCAGGTCGCCCGCCGGCAGTCCGGTGCGGCCCACCGATTGAAACAATATCGCCGGACGACAACCTCGTCTGGTCCGGTATGCCATGGCACATGACGTCGTTCACCGACGTGCATATCGATTTCGGGAACCCGGCGTAGTTCAACGGCGACGGGTACGCCCCGGTAGCGCAGATCTCGTCGTGGATCCTCCCGTCAATCTCGCTCGTCGTCACACCCGGCTGGATACGTGGATTCAGGAGCCGTCGGCATCGGGTCGAACATGGAAACCCCCCAAACCTTGCACATCAGCCCGGCGCGCTCCCGCATCGTCGCGGCAATGCGTCCGGCGACGCGCATCGCGTCGATCTGCGCCGCCGTCTTCACGATCGGCGTCGCGGCCCGCCTCGGTAGCACGCCCGAGGCGGCGTACGCCGGGCGTACAATCCCGGCCGGCACAGCCCGCAGCATCGAGATGGCAGTATAGTGTACTGTGTAGCCTGTACAGACGTGGTCGCCCCGACAGTCGACAGCCGCCCCGCTCGTCACAGCCGTCGCTCGCGCCGACGAAGGATCGCAGATCAAATGCGGCGACTGCGACCGCACGCCGGCGGCGCACTGTCGGCGGCGCCGGCCCCGTTCGGGCCCGTCGGCGTCAGGCGCCGCTCGCCGGCAGCGTCGCAGGCGGCCGAGGAGGTGCTGTCGGACGGCGCCTTCTCCGAATGGGTCCTGAACGATCGGGGCATGGGGCCGCGCCCGACGCCGACGTACGTCGTCGTGGACCGCGAGGCGGAGGTCACGGTCCGCGTCGAGACGCATGATGCGTCGAGGAACGACGTCAAGGTCATGTTCGACGAGGACGCGAACCTGTTGAACGTGTGGCTGATGGTGGCGGGCGCCGGCGTCGCTGACGACGACGACGACATCTGGGCGCAGTTCAACCGTGGGCATTCGACCTGCACGATCATGATGCCCGACATCGTGTTCGAGGCCAATGACATATTCGTGAACCAGGACATGGACGCCGGCCGCATCGACATCGTCATGCCGAAGAAGGCGGCCGACCTTCCCGACTTCCACAAGGTCAAGCTGTTGTGACTGTCTAATATTCAGTTCATCTCCAACCGGCGTTTATTGGACGACCTCGTCGGGTAACGACAGGTCGTGGGCAGCGAACGCAGCAGCGAGGTCGGCGTGCGCCTGGCGACTAGTGTCGACGGCGTCGAGGAACGCGCTCAGGGCGTCCGCGTCCAGCAACATGGCACAGGTTGCCTCCAGGCCGTTGTGTCGGACGCAGCGGCGAACCAGCTCGACGATCAGCACGATCGTGTCGAACGCGTCGAAATGCATCGCCTGTAGCTGGCGTAGCGCGGCCAGGCGGAGCGTGACGATGATGGTCGGCCCATACCGTTCAATGTCGGCGGCAGCGGCACGTAACGCGTCCGCGACCTTTGGCCAATCGCTGTCCTCGGTGTCGTCGACGACGACGGCGTCGTTCAGGCGACGGAACACGCGATCGATGCGCGCCTTGCGCCTGGGCGAACTCCCGGCCGCCTTGTCGAACATGTCAGCGAATAACGTCGCGATCTCGGCGGGGACCGGCGAGGCGCACTGCAGCAGGCGGTCGTCGAGATCGGCATCGATCATGACGGCGATCAGTTTCGAATCCAGCAGGTCGTTGCCGGCCTGCTCCTGCGCCTGCCTGAGCTTCACCAGCAGCGACCGCGATCGCGCGTCCATCGGTCGCGCGCGGGAAATCGCCGCCGCCAGCGCGTCCACAATCTCGTCGACGGCATCGGCCCCGTCGCGCGGTCGCTTCCGCCCGACCGCCCGCTTCGTGACCGGCGGCGACACGACCCGGAACGCGCTCTGCGGCGAGGCGGCCACACCCGGCGATCGGCGCCGCCGCGTGCTGCCCGGCGACACGCTCGGCGTCGTCGCCGCTGTCCGTTTAGGCGGCATGTGCGATGACGAACGACTGTTAAGGCTAAAATAGAGGTATAGGGGTACACCTTGGCCACTGCACTGCCTACCGATTATTACACATCGGCACGATCCTGTCGGTCGGTCCACGGCCGTATAATCTACTCATGGACCCCCACCCGGGCGCGTCGTCCGGCGGCAACGTCGACGATGCGGGCGCCGGCACGACCCCGCCGCGCTGGTCGAAGGTCATGCGCCGGCTGAAAGCCACGATCGCGATCCAGCAGGTCACCGGGGACATTGTCAAGGCGAAGATGTTCGGGACGGCCAAGGTCGGCGTGTACGCGGCGGGCGGTAGGTCGTCGGCGAAGCTGGCGTGGATGGACGATTCCGGCAGGGATGACGACGAGGCGGGTCGTCGTCGCCGGCAATGTCTCTGGACGGCATGGGAGGTCGTCGTCGCCGTTGCCATCGTCTACACGGTGCTGGTGACGCCGATCGTCTTCGCGTATGTTAACGATACGGTCGCGAACGCCTTCACCGACGTCGAGTACGTCATCGACGCCGTGTTCCTTGTGGATTTCGCCATGGCCCTCGGTATGCGCGCCGTGACGCCGTTCGTCGCCGCGCTCTACGTGCTGTGCCTGTTCCCCTTCGGGCCGATCGCAACGGCGGTTCCTGACAGCATGATCGCCCTGGCACAGCTGCTGCACCTGTTCCGCCTGTTCAAGTACCTTCGCCTGCATCGCGCCAGTCGCATCCTGGACGAGCGCCGCCTGCGACGCCCACCTTCGTGGGTGCACTGAGCACGCCGCCTTGCACGTATTCACGTGAACGCGCAGGTACCAACGGGTGACCCGCGCGTCCATCATTCGCGGGAGGCTTCTCTGGCTTCTCGGGTTGCTCTGCGTACTGGCGCACATGATGGGCAGTGGGTTCATCTTCGTCGCCCGGATCGCTCCACGTTATCACCCATGTAGGGTTTTCCACCGGTCCCTGTTCAGTAATGGGCTTACGTGCATCATCGCACAGCGCACCCGTACACGACCTGGATGACCCGATACCCGTTCCAGGACCGCGCCAGTTTTATCCCGGTCGGCCTTGACGAATAGTAAGGGGTGTATGTTCCATTCTAACTGCATTCTAACTCCACTCCTGGTTGATAGTCTGGTGGCAGTGTATTGGGTACTTTCTGCAGCGTGCGTTCGATTGATTCGTCCGTCGTCCTGACGACGACCTCGTTGCTGGCAGTTCCTGACAACGCTGTGTACTGTGGGATACGGTGACGTTGTCGCTGTCAGCCCGATCGAACAAACGTTCGCTATCGCCATTATGCTGTGCTCTGCGACATCATTAGCATACGGTCGGGTGGCGTGCGCCCCCCATACCGTTTCGGTGCACTGACCCGGGGATGCGCAAATTAGTGACTGCCATATTCAGCTCGATCGTGAACGAACGCGACAGCCAGAAAAGGGAATTCATCGAGAAGATGGCGTCGCTGTCGGTCTTTGTCGAGTACGTTCTCGATGGGAGGTGATCGGTCCCGTCGTCACGTTAATCGCATGGGGCACACAGGGCGCAGCAGTTCCCCGAGCAGCTTCGCCTGGAGATGTTTCGATACTTTCACGACTGGTGGAGGATCCAGAAGGCTAGCAGCCGCGATGGAAAGGTACTTACGGCTGTGCAGATCTCAAGAAGGAAACCGACGCGTGCGTGTTTGGTACACGGCGTAGGACATCTTGCTGGAGATGCCGCCTGCCATGCGGTACTCGGCAACGGCGTTCATGTTCCGTCAAATGATCGCTCGAGCGCCCATCTTGCGGACCAAACCCAATTCCCTCGTGTCCGACATACTGATGCAGATGAAAGTGTTCAAGGTCGGTGAGCGCTCGCATATCGCTCGGTCGTGCAATGCGCGAACGCCCAGCACGTTGCGTGGCAGTTCAACGACGGCGAGCTGATGGCTCAATTCGGGGATGCAACCACAGACTGGATGGTCGTCGAAAGCGGCACCGTCGTCCTGCTGTCCCCGAACAAAAAGTTTCAGTTGATGCAATTCGAGGCGGGGACCTCGATCGGCGAGCTCGGCATCGTCCTAACCGGTATCCAGGGACAGTTTCGAAACCCCCAACCGGTTCCTGATTGTTTGGTCAGGCGTCTGGATGGGCGACGTTCGTGCAGAAGGCCCGGTGACCGTCTGGTCGATCCCGCGTCCTGATCTGATCAAGCTTATACGGAGCAATACCGACATGAGGCAGGACTTTGTGACCATCGCCAGGACAAGGTCCGGCCGCTCTGGCCAGCCTTCCACCAATCCGGACGCTCATGGGAAGGGTTATGGCCAGGTTCGGAATTCTTCAGACGGCGCTGGACAGGGCACGCGTGATGGAAGAGAAGGCGCAATCGCTATTCCTGAACGCTGCCAAGATTGGACGTCGCCGCATGATCAAAGAACGACCGTCGGAGCACGCCCGCTCCACGAGCGCAGACGACGCGGCCGAGAAGGCCACTGCCAATGCTGACAGATATGTCAAGCTCAGCAGCGAAATTATCAAACGGGTCGGGAGCGCCGTTGTGACCCTGGTAGCCCTTATCGCATGCTCCGAGTGCGGCACCCGCTGATCCTGTTGCAGACTGACAGCTCTTGGCTGGATGCCCCCGTGTGCGCCGGTACGTCGGTAACAGTAACCGTAGCACCCGTCGAAGATCAGGTCGGTGTCGTCGTCTGGCCCGATGTCCGCATCTTCACATTTGCAACAGTTATTCGCGTTGAGGGCGAAGGTGGACACCGAGATCGCCAACGACATCAGGCATCTTCGCACACTCTTGGAATGTATCGCCACGCCGGAGCAGATCGCTCAAGCGCGGGAACGCTGCTCCAGTCAAACGCGACGCGCGTCGATGCCACGAGCAATCTCCACCGACGACTCCGAGCAGCCATCCAGACCGGAACCGCGACGACTCTCCCGAAACCTGTCACGCTAGAATACCGTACATATATTACATTGGTTGAAGGATCACTCCCGACGACGAAGGGATAACGTAACCGTTCGGCCCGGCCAGCACAGCAGTACGTACGCTCTGAAAAAGTCCGCGCGCAGTGCGTCCGTAGTGCCTGTTGAGGACCTGGGGACTGACGCACACTGCCCTGCCTGGCTGAAGCGGCACGCGGCGGCACGCACGCCTGAACATGGCGGCGACGTTCTTGTATGTGTGGTCCGGGTACGGTGCTTGGCCCAGCATGCCTGTTGATTATCGTCCGTTTACGCGTAGCTCCCATGTGTCCCGAAGTGGCGTGATGACGCTCAGTAATCGGTTGCCGGATCAGCCGTCGTTCCTGGAGGACGATGACGATGTTGGAGGACGGGGTGAGATGCCAGGCAAGGAATGCCGTAATTGCAATTGCAAGAATTCCCGATGCTTGAAACTGTATGCTTGGTTGTCAACCGTTGTCCCCGTCATCGCTAAATCAACGTGGCAGGTACTGCGATTGCTTTGCGGCGTCGTCGTACTGTTCGGGGTGCAATTGCACGAATTGCCTGAATACCCCCGAGCACGAGCAAGCGCGTCAGTTTGCTATCACTATGATTCGGCAGAGGAATCCGGAGGCTTTCACAGTCAGATCGTCACGGTCCAGGAGCGGCGTTGGATGCAGGTGCAAGAAGTCAGGGTGCACGAAGAAGTACTGTGAGTGCTTTCAGAACGGACTGCCCTGCACGCCGCTCTGTCAGTGCACCGACTGTCAGAATCCCATTGACCCAGCAACGTTGCAACAGAAAGGGTCCAAGCGGGAGCCCAGTGCCACAGGGTCTGCCAAAGTTGGCCGTGTTCCGAAGGAGCCAGACCTCACGAAAGTCGACGTCGAAGTCGTTAACGTTGCGGAACTGATGGTGCGTGAGGCCCAACGATTAAGTGATCAGGAAGCTGCTCAGGACCTCTTGATGCTTGTGAATTCATCGGAGCCGTCCGGCCCAAGCCACGTCATGGATGTCGACCCGGAATACGGACAGAAATCGACCAGCGAAGATTGCGCGCCGCCGCCGTCACCTGAGACGGCAGCATTGCTGTGCGATGAGCCGTCTGACGGTGTGCCGGCGACAGCAGAATCCAGTGGATTGCTGCGGGCACAGCACGGGGCCATACTCACTCTTGTCGAAGGATATCTCAGAAAGCTTGTCCAAGGACACGTCTGATGGCGTTCGCGTGCCTCGCCCGGAGGATGTACAATCATGTAACTACTGCTCTATTTGCCAAACTAAATTAAAGCATTTCTTGCAATGAGCCAATGATACGGCAGTGCTAGGAGCCCAGGAATTTATACCGTTTGTTGCCCTTGTGGAGAATGACGTTATTCTGGTTCAGAAGCTCGATGAACGCCTCGAACTCTTCAGCGGGGCATCCGGCCTGACGTGCCATGACCTTCATGGCGTTGGTGTCGAAAATGTCAGGGTGGCCCTGGGATACCCGGCGACCCGCGACCTTGATGAACTCCTTCGCCTGCTTCGTCCTCGATCCACCTCGTTTCCCAGGTTGGCTCGCAACATCGACCGGTGCGAATTCATCCGCGTACAGGTCGAACAGCGATTCTTTCATGATTTCTATGACGTCCTAAGCAGACGAAGATGAAATCAAGGTTGGCAGGTCGCAAGTGAGTCGTTAGGCATACCCATGCGTCCTGTTCGGTGACTATCTCCCGAAGTTCTAAACGAGCACGAGCTTCGCCCAGCCGAATTAGGGATTCAAGCTGGCGAGTCGTAACTTGGCGACTGCCATCCGCACAGCTAACATTGCTCTCACGACGCAGCTGCAAGTAGAACTGTTTGAACGTCGCACGCGCCTCTGGTGATAGCCTGAACGAAGACATGTGAACGGGCAGGCCATCAATATCCACACACGAACGGACTTCGGATGAACGTATTGCTGGGAGTACTGAATGTACTTTCGTAGAAGGGCCGGCGGCAGTGGATCAAAGTCGGGCTGCCCTTGGGGACCCTGCAATTTAATCCGGGTTGACAGGTACGCATCTGAGAGATTGTTCGTCCGCTGAGAATCTACATTTGTGCATCAGGTCAACCAGCAACAGGCGATATGTTGTTGTTGAAGGTACATTGTGGCACCCGGCAAGAATCTTGCCTGGTGCGGTCACCAGAATGCAGCTACGTGAAGACGAAACGAATCAAATCGAGAACGACGAACGTCATCCATCACTAGCGTACCGCAAGAACATGTTCGGACAGCAGAGCGTCCCGCCTTGCATCGGGGCTGTCAATCAGGACGAAGACCAGGTCAAACCGTGACAGCAGAGCCGGCGAGATCCGTAGATTCTCGAGGACAGTCTTACGACGACTGATTGCATTTCAGAAACGGATGCCCGTTTTCGGCCAGACCGGTAAACGTACTTGTAATGGCCGCCAATAGGGTTAGCAGCAACAAACACGGTTGCTCTGGCAGACACGGAACAACAAATCCCTCCCTGAAACAACCGTACATCAATACGGCAACCCCAGCATAGGTGGCAAATCCACATCACCTTTGTGATGGAAATACTCTGTTGTTCCATGGCCTCAAGAAGAGCTTGCGGATCGCCAGTAAGCTTGTCGAATTCATCGATGCAGCACAGACCGTTGTCCGCAAGAACAAGGGCGCCCGCTTCAAGTGCGGATTCCCCACCGCCGTCCTTAACCAGCGAAACCGTCAACCCAGCCGTTGACTATCAAGACAGCAAAGCGGATCAGCGCAATAGAAACCAGGTAGTAAGCGCACACCTTACTGTGGCGTTCCCGCAGACATACACAGCTCGCGGGGCAACTTGCATGCATCCTCTTAGCAGCTGAGACTTCCCCAGCCCTGCGAATTCGCCAAATGGGAACCTGGTCAAAACCAGGGCGCATGCTCGACATACCAGGGTCACCCAGCAGCAACACATGAATATCGCCGCGCTTAGGGATCTGATGTGAGCTCCCAACGTACTTTCGCACGCCGGAGAACAGCCCAAGGCACAGGCCAGCTGACACAGGACGCTTAGCAAGTCAGGCGGATGGTGAACTGGAAGGGAATCCAAACCTTTAACAAGCTCGTGGCCGAAGATTCCAGGGCACAGCGAATTGACAACCAACGAGAGCACGTCCTCGCAATGAAAGATCGCGTTGATGCCGTGAAGGTCGTAGAGTGTGAACGAGGTATTGCAATCGTAGGTCGTCGCTCCAGCGGCCTCAGGGTTCGACCCATGCTTGTCGTTGACGACGTTGTTCGCAGCAATATACAGCACGTACAGGCATGTTTGCCCTTTGCCTTCGGCCCGGTCCGCTTTCACAATACCACAGACGGTAACAAGATCACCGGGTCGGCACGAATCAACCAGGCCCTCTCGGAGCTCAACGTCAATCGTCCTCGGCATTCTTCCGACATCATCGCTGAACGACTCCTGCAGGCGAATCCTCTGGTAGTCGACTGTCTGGGCAGATCCACGGTCGGCCTGCATCCCACGACCTTTGCACCCTTCGCTGACGCATGTCGACGGAGGGTCGTATCGCCCACCGGGGAAGTGCCGGACCGTTTCAGCGCCGCATCGTGCGCAGATGAATCGGAGGCCGACGACCAGCGGCTGTATGGCGGTCATGCGAACAACAGTGCCTTTCAGCGTCACGAAGCGCTCAACGTTCTCCGACTTTATGGCTCGCATCGGCGTTACGGGGCCATGACCGGAGAACCGCACAGGTAATGGTGATTTCGGTTCCGGGCCGCCGTCGGGCCCAGCCAGAACCTGCACAGGGCCACCGTTAGCGATTTCGACCAGTCGGCCGCCCAAGCGGCAGACGCCGACCAGGTGTGCGGCCAGCTGCATGCATGCGATCAAGTTGGTCGGCTCGTCGTTCAGCAGTCGCGTCACGTCGAGCGGCGCGTCCGCCAGGTCGCGCAGGTCGAACGCGATGTGCCCGCCGCGGCGCAGCGACCTGCGCATGGCGCCGGCGCGCCCGGCGAGATACTGGCGCAGGGCATCCACCGCCGCGGGCCGCGGGTCGTCGCCGTCCTCCGGGGCGGGCTCGCCATTGAAATACATCCGCCAGGCCGTCTCCATGATGCGATTCAGTGTGATGGACTGGAGACGCACGCGTCTGGGCTGGTCTGGCGGCAGCACGGCTCAACACGCCCCCTCCCCCCTTTTTTGCTGCATGCCGCGATGAGCGGGGGTCACCTCATGTCGAATTCGACGTGCCGCTCGCTGCACGACGATCGTCGGCGACGGCCGCGTCAGGTCGCTTGTCACGGGAGCCGAGGTGCTTTGGCCGGTGGGCGCGCCGGGCCTGATAACTGGATGCAGTAGGCTCGCGAGGTTCCGCTGGCAAACGTCGGTAGGGAGAAGGCGCTGCGTGGAGCGAGACGAACCCGTACGCGTGCACGGGGCTCCTGGGACGTTTTCGAGTTCGTGCTGCTGCGCCTTCTTCGTTTATTGGTCCCTACGGTTTGTTCCGCTACGCTCAACGTCTGCAGGCGGAGAGGTGTTGTATGAACAGCAAGTTTAGTGTTTGTGATAGCAGCAGCTGGAGAGTGTGACGGATTAGAACAGGTCGTAGCGGAACCAGTGGGGATGCAGATGATGCCACGTGGGAGGAGAGGGCTCTGGTGCCGGTTCTGGGGCAGGAGTAGGTTCCGGGGTTGGTGCCGGCGTAGGAGGCGTCTGTGGAGGTGGCGGTTGCTGCTGTGGCGGAGGCGGTGGCTGTTGTTGAGGAGGAGGTGGTGGTGGCGGCGGCGGTTGCTGCTGCGGTGGTGGTGGAGGCTGTTGCTGCGGGGGTGGGGGTGGTGGCGGCGGCTGCTGCTGAGGAGGTGGAGGTGGTGGCGGCGGCTGCTGTTGAGGTGGTGGTGGAGGTGGCGGCGGTTGCTGCTGGGGTGGAGGTGGCGGTTGCTGCTGGGGAGGTGGTGGTGGAGGTGGCGGCTGCTGCTGAGGTGGAGGCGGCGGCTGCTGCTGAGGAGGCGGTGGTGGTGGCGGCGGTTGCTGCTGAGGAGGTGGTGGCGGCGGTTGCTGAGGCGGTGGTGGAGGCGGCGGCGGTTGCTGCTGAGGTGGAGGTGGCGGTTGCTGCTGGGGAGGTGGTGGTGGAGGTGGCGGCTGCTGCTGAGGTGGAGGCGGCGGCTGCTGCTGAGGAGGCGGTGGTGGTGGCGGCGGTTGCTGCTGAGGAGGTGGTGGTGGTGGCGGCGGTTGCTGCTGGGGTGGAGGTGGCGGTTGCTGCTGGGGAGGTGGTGGTGGAGGTGGCGGCTGCTGCTGAGGTGGAGGCGGCGGCTGCTGCTGAGGAGGCGGTGGTGGTGGCGGCGGTTGCTGCTGAGGAGGTGGTGGTGGCGGCGGCGGTTGCTGCTGCGGTGGTGGCGGAGGCTGTTGCTGTGGGGGTGGTGGTGGTGGCGGCGGCTGCTGCTGAGGAGGTGGAGGTGGTGGCGGCGGTTGCTGCTGAGGTGGTGGTGGCGGAGGCTGTTGCTGCGGTGGTGGAGGAGGTGGCGGCGGTTGCTGTTGAGGTGGGGGTGGCGGCTGCTGCTGAGGAGGTGGAGGTGGTGGCGGCGGTTGCTGCTGGGGCGGTGGTGGCGGCTCTTGCTGAGGAGGTGGAGGTGGTGGCGGCGGTTGCTGCTGCGGAGGTGGTGGCGGCTGCTGCTGAGGAGGTGGTGGTGGTGGTGGCGGCGGTTGCTGTTGAGGTGGGGGTGGCGGCTGCTGCTGAGGAGGTGGAGGTGGTGGCGGCGGTTGCTGCTGGGGCGGTGGGGGTGGCGGCTGCTGCTGAGGAGGTGGAGGTGGTGGTGGTGGCGGTTGCTGTTGAGGTGGTGGTGGCGGCTCTTGCTGAGGAGGTGGAGGTGGTGGCGGCGGTTGCTGCTGAGGAGGTGGTGGCGGCTGCTGCTGAGGAGGTGGTGGCGGCGGTTGCTGCTGAGGAGGAGGAGGTGGTGGCGGCGGTTGCTGCTGGGGCGGTGGTGGCGGCTGCTGCTGAGGAGGTGGAGGTGGTGGCGGCGGTTGCTGCTGAGTCGGTGGTGGCGGCTGCTGTTGAGGAGGAGGAGGTGGTGGCGGCTGCTGCTGAGGAGGTGGTGGCGGCTCTTGCTGCGGAGGTGGAGGTGGTGGCGGCGGTTGCTGCTGAGGCGGTGGTGGCGGCTGCTGTTGAGGAGGAGGAGGTGGTGGCGGCTGCTGCTGAGGAGGTGGTGGCGGCTCTTGCTGCGGAGGTGGAGGTGGTGGCGGCGGTTGCTGCTGAGGAGGTGGTGGCGGCTGCTGCTGAGGAGGAGGAGGAGGTGGTGGTGGCGGTTGCTGCTCAGATGATGGTGGCGGCTGCTGCTGAGGAGGTGGTGGTGGCGGCGGTTGCTGCTCTGATGGTGGTGGCGGCTGCTGCTGAGGAGGTGGTGGTGGCGGCGGTTGCTGCTCAGGTGATGGTGGCGGCTGCTGCTGAGGAGGTGGAGGTGGTGGCGGCGGTTGCTGCTGCGGAGGTGGCGGTGGAGGCTGTTGTTGAGGAGGGGGAGGTGGCGGTGGCTGCTGCTTAGGAGATTGCTGTGGCTCCTGTTGCTCGGGAGACTGTTGCGGTTGTTGCTGCGGGGACTGTTGCGGCTGTTGCTGCTGTGGGGATTGCTGTGGCTCTTGCTGCTGAGGAGACTGCTGTGGCTGTTGTTCGGGGGATTGCTGTGGCTGTTGTTGCTCTGGCGACTTTTGGGGTGGGGGTTGCTGCTGCTGAGGTGGCGGTGGAGGCTGTTGTTGAGGAGGCGGAGGTGGTGGCGGCTGCTTCTGCTGAGGTGGTGGTGGTGGCTGCTGCTTAGGAGATTGCTGTGGCTCCTGTTGCTCGGGAGACTGTGGCGGCTGTTGCTGAGGCGGGGGTGGTGGCGGCTGCTGCTGCTGAGGTGGTGGTGGTGGCTGCTGCTTAGGGGATTGCTGAGGCTCCTGTTGCTCGGGAGACTGTTGCGGCTGTTGCTGCGGGGACTGTTGCGGCTGTTGCTGCTGTGGGGACTGCTGTGGCTGTTGCTGCTGAGGAGACTGCTGTGGCTGTTGTTCTGGGGATTGCTGTGGCTGTTGTTGCTCTGGCGATTTTTGCGGTGGCGGTTGTTGCTGAGGTGGTGGAGGCGGTGGCGGTGGCTGCTGCTGAGGTGGTGGTGGTGGTGGTGGCTGCTGAGGAGATTGTTCCGGTTGCTGTTGGGGAGACTGTTGCGGAGATTGCTGTGGCTGCTGCTGCTGCTGCTCCTCAGGGGATTGTTGTGGCTGCTGCTGCTGAGGGGATTGTTTCGGTTGTTGTTGCGGAGACTGCTCAGGCGACTGTTGCGGCTGTTGTTGCTGCTGGGGTGATTGCTGTTGCGGTTGTTGCTGCTGCGGGGTCTGCTGTGGTGGTTGTTGTTGCTGAGGCGATTGCTGTGGCTGCTGCTGCGGTTGTTGCTGTGGAGACTGCTCAGGGGATTGCTGAGGAGATTGCTGCTGAGGGGGCTGCTCAGGAGACTGCTGAGGCGACTGTTGAGGAGATTGTTGCGGCTGCTGTTGTGGTGACTGTTGCTGCTGAGGCGACTGCTGTGGGGACTGCTGCGGCGGCTGCTGCTGTGTTTGGGGTGATTGCTGGGATTGCTTCTGAGACCGCTGCTCAGGCGATTGCTCCGGGGATTGCTGAGGAGACGGTTGTGGCTGCTGCTGAGGGGATTGCTCCGGCGACTGCTGAGGGGATTGCTCCGGCGACTGCTGAGGAGATTGTTGTGGCTGTTGCTGTTGCTGAGGCGATTGCTGAGGTTGCTGTTGTGGTGATTGCTCAGGAGATTGTTGTTGCTGTTGTGGTTGTTGCTGCTGCTGAGGCGACTGCTCAGGAGACTGCTGTTGCTGCTGAGGCGACCGCTGCGGCGGCTGCTGCTGCTGCTGAGGCGATTGTTGGGGTTGTTGCTGCTGTTGTGGTTGTTGCTGCTGCTGGGGCGACTGCTGCGTTGATTGCTCAGGCGATTGCTCTGGAGATCGGGGTCGCCGTTGCTGAGGGGGTTGCTGCTGCGGCGGCCGCTGCTGCTGCTGAGGGGATTGCTGTTGGGATGGAGATTGCTGCGGCTGTTGTTGAGGAGATTGCTGTTCCTGAGGCGACTGCGCAGGAGCCGGTTGCTGCGGGCTCTGGTTCGGTGAAGGAGGTTTGGCTGCCTGCTCCGTTGGGCCTGGGGGTCCCTTACCCTGCGGAGGCTGTGGTGGCTGCTTCTGCTGCTGCTGCCCTTGTTGCTGCTGCAGGGGTGTTGGCTGCTGCTGCTGTGGAGGCTGTTGAGGGGATTGCTGTTGTTGAGGAGATGGTTGCTGTTGAGGGGATTGCTGCTGAGGAGATGGTTGCTGCTGCTGCGGCGGCTGCTGCTGTTGAGGAGGCTGCTGCTGTTGAGGAGGCTGCTGCTGTTGAGGAGGCTGCTGCTGTTGAGGAGGCTGCTGCTGTTGAGGAGGCTGCTGCTGTTGAGGAGGCTGCTGCTGTTGAGGAGGCTGCTGCTGTTGAGGAGGCTGCTGCTGTTGAGGAGGCTGCTCAGTGCTGTTGGAAGATGGATCCAGGTTCGACACGATGAACTCGGCAACAACGTTCGGATCGACGTTGCCGCTGTTCAGCAACGATACCATTTCCGGATCGTCACGCATGGCCTGCCGGACCTGCTGCTGATCGGGTTGGCCTCGACAGACAATCGACGACGCCAGGAAGGCGACCGCCAGCACGACAATAATTAAAGGCGGGCGCATCCTTGCGCCTGGGCCCACGCCGTCTGCACTGCCCACTAACTAGAGAACTGACCGTGCCAGACGCGTCACCTGACGTGCTCATTTGACCTCGAGTCAGGCCCGTATTGCGTCATGCAATCTCGGGTCAAGCCTGGACCTCACTGGGGGGCGATTCGTGAATCATGATATTCGCGTCACTTCAGGTCGGCGCTGATGGTGCGTCACGCGCCGGCTGCGCCGGCTACAGTTCGCTGCACTGCGGTCACGTCGGCGCTGGGACCAGGAATAGTCCCGGAGTCCGGTATTGTAACGTGTGGCGTTCTGCAGCCGCCCTGGCGAATCGCCGCAAACGCCAGGCCGATTAGGTCGGTACCGTGTTGCTGCCGTACAGGGCGTGGCGCCGTTCCATGACGATGTTGCTCGATCTCGTGCGTGGTCTGCTTCTCGCTCCTGTGTACGTGGTGCTGTCCGCTGCCGCCCTCCTGCAGATGCGGGATGGGCTTGACAAGCTGACCAGCTTCGTCCGCGATCCGGCCGCCGGTCCCACCGGCATTGTCCTGACGATCAAACCGGTCCTGGTCCATATCGAGGTAATGACGATGGCATCTGGCGCCAGGCAGTCTGTAACGTCGAGGTTCTGCAGGCGTTCCTGGTCGAAGCGTTTGGTCCCGCTGAGGAGTTCCGTTTCAACATGGTCCACGTTCTGCTGTTCGCCATGCTGATGGCCCTGATCAGTCTGCCGTATTCAGGGACGGGTACTGCCAAGTCTCATCGACGTCAATGATGTCGGCTTTATCGTCCAGCGTCGTACCAGTCAATCACAGCGATCGGCAATGAACGCATGTATCTTGTGTAGATCGCCCATATCGTATTTATTCAACGATGCCGTTCGCTTTAAGGACGACGGTGTTAATAACGCTGTCAGTAGGGCGACAGCAGAGTGTCTCCTGACCTGCGGAACTGGATATACCCAGTAGCGGTACCAACGAGAACAAGGGCGCCGCCAGCGACGAACGTCATGATCAGCGAGATGCTTCGGTTTCGCGCATCGGGGACGATAACGGGGGTTGTACCAGTATGGGCCGGTTTCGAATCGGGACGAGAGGTTGTAACTAGTGCAGCGGCGATGCCGGCCGTTGCCAGCGCATTCCCCGCCGACATCGGGCAAGAAAGGCCTACCTAGTGCGCCACAGTGCTCGCCCGAGCCTGGTACCAGCCCTAACGCCAGCCACAATCCCGGCGGCCATCCTCGGCGCTGCGTAATTGGATTGCTTCCGCCGTTCTTCCTGGACAACGCGCCTGGTTACTTGTTCGATCTTCCGTATGTCTTCGCGCATCTGCGTCTAGGGTGCCCGTCGTCGCGTTGACGTCGGCAGCTAGGGCTGCGCACGTGCCTTGCCTGATCGTCGTATTGCGAGCGACATCTTCGCGTTTTCTGTTAACCTGGTCTCCTTCGGGGTCAAAACTATTCGGTTCCAGAGATCGGTGCAACGGACGTTATGCACGAGCACGTACAATAGTACTATATTTGATGTGATTCCGTTGAACCGCCACTGTACGTAGGCCTTCGTAGGTCGTCGCATTGCAATAGTCGTTCAAGAGCGCTTCCGGTTCGCGCGACGATGCAGAACGCGGGAGTTCAAAAGTACAGGTACCTCGGCGTTGTTACTAACGTTCGTTTCGACCTGCGGTACGCGCAGTACCCGGCAACAATGCCAACGAGCACAATGACGCCTCCCGCGATGCCCGTAATGATCAATATCGGGGTTCGCTTAGGGGCAGCATCGGTGGCAGCAGATGTTGGTTCAGTCGGTACCGGCCGTGATCCACTAGGTGCAGCATCGGCGCCTGCAGATGTTGGTTCAATAGGTACCGGCTGTGATTCGATGCGAGATGCACTTGTGAGAACGGCGGCGGCGATGCCTGCTGTTGCCAGGGCAGCAGTTTTCAAACTCATGCCGGATTCCTCGAGAATGGCCAGCAGGGCTGGTTTCGGACGGAACGACGCCCGACCCAGCACCATCCCAGCACCTGCACCAAGAGTGATGCTGGCGCCTGCCAGGTATTTCGTCCTGCGCTGAAGGCGCTGGGTCGATGCCCTGGCGGCCAATGTCGCAGCTTGCGCATCGAGCACCCTCTGCTCTTCTTGCTTGAGCTTCGCCTCGGTTGCTAGAGCGGCCTTTCGAATCTCTTCGTCGCACTTCCTCTGCTCTTCTTCCAACTCTTGCATCGATCTGGCTGCTGCATCTTTGACCCTTTTCAGCCGTTGCTGCCGGATGATGTCCTTGAGAGCGTACTCGTGCACTTTGGTCCCGAGTGTATCATTTAGGCGGTGACGCTCCTTGTGGTGCTCTTCCTGCAGGTTGGAAATTTTGATATTCGTCACCGCTGTCATTGGATCATTCTCACGGCCTGACATGATCGTCAAGGGCTGCTTCGCTTTTCTCCAGAAGAGTAGATTAACCGCCTCTGCGCGCGACACGAGGAAGAAGACGAGCAGCATAGCGAAGCACCTGGAAGCAGCGGGGATGAACGTCATGTGTGGCGGACGACGGTTTGGATGTGCACTATATGGCTAGCCCAGCTTTTAGCTAGAGGGATCTGGTCAGTAGGTGGAGGCGAGGGAGCGACTGTAATGGTCTGATAGTGCGGGCTGATGGATTATGGAAAGTGACGAAACGACCGAGTCCAGCAAGTGTCAGCGCAATTCGCTTCCAAATCCGGATTTGGCCTCGTTCCAAATTCGGTGGTAGGTTCGCAGCGACTGCGGCCCCACCCGTCGCCTGCTGTACCCAATATCAGACGATGCTTTAGGTAGCTATGCAGCAAGCAGCAAAGAGAGAATGAATGCGATTGATCCCATGAGCACTTTAGAAATATCGATCACAGGAGCGTAGAGATGGTCAGGCAGATACACACTAGGACGCAGGACATCGTTGAAAGGGACTGTCCCCCAGAGCTGGTATTGTGGTGCACCGTCTGTGTCTGGTGTTGAACAGTGGGTCGCGTTTGGCGTCGACGTTTCGAGAGTAATGCAGCGAACGCAACAGTTGCCAGAGCGGCTGAGCCAAAACCAGCTGTAGATCGCAATACAACGGGCTCGTCGTTGGGCATCCTTATGCCCCTGGTCCCATAGGCGAGGACAGTACCAAGGGCGGCACCTGCTCCGGCGCTGGCGATCGCGATCGGGGCCATCTTGTCGCGCGTCTGCTCGAGCATCCTTTTCTCAGCGGCAGCCTCTGCCTCGATACGCTTGCGATGTATCTCTGCACTCCTTCGCTTCGTCTCCTCTTCAGCGAGGGCGGCCTGCAACTTGTCTTGCACCTCGCTCTTGGTCTCATCATTGGTAGACTTGTTCGCTTTGTACTTCTCGACTTCGTCTTTGTGGTTCAAGTCTCTTTGGAGGTCGTCGGCTTCCATGGCACGCATCCTGTCTTTATGCTTGGTGTCTTCAGCTCTTGTTTGATCCTCCAGTTGGCGGGATACGCTGTTAACTCTGGACGACGATTCGACCTGTACTTTCAGTTCGTGCTCCTTTTGGCGCTTCTCCACGAAATTGCTGCAAAGCTTAGTGGCAGTTTGAATTAAGCCCGGCGCGGCACTGATGACGTTCATTGCCTTTTGTGTTCGTACGCAGAGCCGACGTGTTCTTAGAGCTGGCCGTGAGAAGAATGGCAGATTAGAGTATCAGCCGGGAAGAAGTTTGGGCAGAATCGAAGCCGCACGTACGATTGGGCCTCTTAGAAAATGGTCCGATCGCGCGACCGCGAAGTTCCCTTCTAAAATGGGACGAACCTGTGGTCTAAACTTAGGACGGGTGGGGAGCGCCAGATGGGAGATTCTTAATCCGGTAGATATGCCCGGTCGCCGAACGGCCCGAGAATCGCTGACGCTACATAGTTCCGGGCGATTACTCGGTCGCATCTGGTCAGTTCTGGTCTTCATTCCGTGTATTAGTTTCCCTTGTTGGCGATAGCAACGATGGCAATGACAGCTGCGAGCAGCGCGACACCACCGACGACTGCGCCGACAATGACGCCGACGGGAAGTTCTGCATCATCAGTACTGCCTGCGGAAGGAAGATCGTTGTTCACTGCTGTCGTACGAGTCCACTCGCGACGGCGAGCGAACATGGTCGCCATGCCAACGGACGCTGCGGTGACTGCCCCAAGCGTCATAGCGTGGTTCTTCTTCCTTTGCTGCGCAACAACAGCTTGTTTCGATGAGCGCCGGGCAGTGAGTGCTCCGGTACCAAGAAGGCCCAGTGCAGCGACGACGGCAATCTGGCTTTGGGCCTGGGCTCGTGAAATGGATTGAGCTGTGTCCTCCTCGACCTTACCGATCTGTTGCCGCCGCTGTTCCTGTTTGTGGCGCTCCTCTTCAAGGCGTTCGAGTTCTCTGAGTTCTTGTTTGATGGCCTCCAGCTCGCAGGACTTCTTTCTGGATTCGACCAAGGCCTGCTGCATCCTGTCGTCAATCGATGCCTCTGTTCGATAGGTCTCCAGTTCCGTCCGCGTCTTCTTTCTCTCTATATCAGCCCTATGGTCCTTCTCGGCCTTATTGCTCTCGTGCAGTTTCTCCAGTTCGTCCTCCAGCAGACTCGTCCGGATATGGTCTCGTTCAGCATCGGCAGAGTACGATGTTTTCACTGCATCAGCCGATACCTGAATCGCGGCACCGAGCGTCTTTGTCATTTTCTCGTAACGGTCGGCGTCGGCCCGGATTGTCTCCTTCTTGTGATTTACGTGTTGCTGACAGCCGTTCGCAGCTAGTTTCACAGTACCTACGACGGCCACGCCAGTGATCAAGCCGCCACTAACCATATGGACTAGCATGATGACAGCCATGAGCAGAATTGCGGTACAGCGACGTCCCCCCTGCAGGTGAGCGTGGCTCATTAACATGAGTGCTCTTCACTTATAGTGGCCGATGCGGTGAAGTTGTAGAGGTGGTCGGTGGTTGAAGTCGTGTCGTCTGTCAGGTAGCACTCGGTATGGATTATATAAATGCCTGGTGCCGTTCTCGTACTGATGTTTCTAAATACGAGCATCCGCTGGAACCAATTCGATTGCTGAATGGATCGGTGCATGCTGTACGTGCCAATTTTAGATGCGGACCCCTGGGACGGCTGCCAGCCAAAACCCGAATTTAGAGGGATCTGGGGCCCGATGTCGGATTTAGGTGTGTGCCTGGGAACGATGCGGTCACATGGTCTCTCTGGCGAACCTAAATCCGAAGTGCGGGACCAGAATCGATTCATTCTTATATCGATCCCTCGTTCGCAACATCCGCACGATCCGCTACTACCATCACAGTACCATCTACCTACTATCTTCCGCCAGCAATCAAAGGCAACGACACCTGTCCCTTCAAACGTCATGACCCTCTTTCGACCGCACTCACTTCTGTCGCTGGTGCTATTGGTGATGATACTGGGCCCTTCTCTTACCGTCTATGCGACGCCTGCAGCCATGCTCGGCTACTTTAGCGGCAGCACCAAGGTGATGAACGCCGGTGAGCGGACCGTAAAACAAGCCGCCAGCGACGGCAAGGCTTTCGCGGACCATGCTGAGAAAGCTGCTGGCACGTTGCTCGACGCGTCCACTGCGGCAACCAAGTCGCTGAGCACCATGATCGAGCCCGGATGCGACGCCCTGGTCCAGATCACCCATAACGTCGACAAGGGCGTCACGCATGTCGCCGAGGCCACGAAGAGCATCTCGACAGACGTGACCGGCACGGTCAGCAATCTGGGGACCAAGGCTATCGACGGGACAAGCGGCTTCGCTTGCAACTGGATCGACTCCAGAAGTCACCTCAAGCAACAGGAGGCCATTCAGGACGCCAACCTACTCCGAGCCAAGTTGAACGTGGCGACTACGGCAACCACCACGGCTGTCGACTCGCTGGAGAAAAAGTTCGACACCGACGTCAAGAAGAAGGCGTACGACGCCACGATTGGATTGTGTACGACTGCATCCGAATGCCTTGTCGGGATGACATCGACGAACTTGAAGTCCCAGGAACAAATCAAAGCTCTGAAAGCCAAGACGAAGGAGAAAGAGCACTGGGCGATGACTGACGACACACTGCAAGGCCTGGAGGAAACCAAGGCTGTTGCCAGCGCCAAGTGGATGGTCGAGAAAACGCTGGACAACGAACGCAAGGCCAAGTTGGAGAGCGAGCAGAAGGAACATCAACGAAGGATGGACGAAGAAGAAAGGCGCAAGGAGCTGGCACTACAGCAAACGAAAATGGGCCTGGCGGCGGCCGGCGGAAGCGCATTGGCGCTTGGGCTAGGTGCTTGGGCGTTGAAACCGGTCAAGCCGGACACACTGTTTGCCGTCAAGCCAAGCACAGCGAGCAGCGCCATGAAACTTGGGGCGGTGGCTGCTGCTGGTGTCGGTCTGGCGACAATGTTCGCCCGCTCGCATGATGAACGCCGTAAGCGGATGGAGGACACCCAGAAGGCGAGCAAGGCGAAGCAGAGCAGCCTCCCTGTTGCCACCATCGTGTCATGCGTCATTGCGGGGTGCGTTCTGTTCGCCGGTGTCGTCGCGGGCGTCGTCGTCTACAACAAGCGAACCGGTTCCCAGACGCAACCCTCCAGTACTACTCTCATGTTTTGATGAATGAACCTTTCTGCAATACCCTTCAATTACACGAACAGATATGAAACACAGCGTCCCCCTGCAGGTACTCTCAGCCGTTCCTCATAGTAATTCAGGGCGGCATCTAACCGATAACCACACTGGCTGTCAATATTACTAGGTCAGAAGGGCAGTTGCTAGCTCCTCAGACCTAGTCATGTACGGACGCGCTGTCGAAGATGCAGGACTCGTTTTATTTGCGTTTGTGGAGCACGATCGCGACAACAACCACAAGGAGGAAGAGGCAGACACCGGTGACTCCCAGTATAATGCCAAGTACGGGGACGGAAGCCGATGACGTCGGACGGCGTGTCTTGATTGGTGGCATTTGGGCCTCGTCGACAGGCGCTTTACGGTTGCGGATGAACCTGGTCACCAGTGCGACAGATGCGGCCGCTCCCATACCGAGGTGAACCGCTTTGGCCGTCGACCTTTGGCGCTCAATGACGATCTGCTTGGAATGCATCAGAGACGCGGCTGTTAGCGCTGTCAATCCGATGCCTGCTCCCAACATCGTTGTTCTCATCTTCCTCTCTTTCTGGCTCGACTCGTCGTTAATCCGCTCTTCCGTCATTAGGTGGTCCTGCTCCTCTTGCTCTTTCTCCAGCAACTGCTTTTCCTGAAGATACTTCCGTTTCAATTGCTCTCTGGCCGCTTTCAGCTCCTTGTCCTTCGCTTCACAACCCTTTTCAATGTCCTCCAGATCCCTCTCGATCTGCTTATCGATGATGTTCTTGATGCAGGCGGCCTCGGCCTCAGCGTCCATCTTCTGGTGGCGATGCGTAATATCCTTCATTTCTTCCACATGGAGCTGTCGAATGCATGCTTGGTCAAACTTAAAACGGTTCTTAACCTTCTTGTGTTGGGATTCGAGGCAAGCATCGAGGATCTGTCCGCCGGCAGCAACACCATCGCAAATCAACTTCGCGTTGGCGCAGGCCTTCCGCTCCTCCGCGATATCCCTTTCCTCCTGAATCCCTGTGTAGTAATCGAAACACTCGATGGCCTTCGAGCAGCAATACTGGTATGCCCTGGTCAAACAACCGGGTTGGGCCTCTCCCTCGTGCGCCAACGCGACGGTTAGGAGCAATCCTGCAGAGAGCAGGAGCAGTTTCCGTGACATCGAGGGTACGTAGGCGTGCGATTAGCTGGAACGTCTACAGATAAGCGCGAGTCGAGCAGCACAGCCGGGCGGCGGTATTCGAGTTCGTTTCCTAGTGGCGTTGCTGAGATCAGTCGTTGAATGTAGAATAGACCATGCGGACGGGCAGCACGTCGCTGGGTGGTCACCTCGTGTGTTCCCTGATTTGCCACTCTTCTAATTCCGCATCAGCTCTAAATTCGTCGCGAGGCCATTTCCTAATCTGGAATCTCACCATCCAAGGTTTGTCAAGAACGCTAAATTCGAGCTCGGCAATCCTGCCCACCGCCTCATTGTTATATCGAACGCGTTCATTGAACTACCACACCGCCACCACCACCACTACTACTACCAATACTCTCTACGAACACTACCACAAGTACTATCAACCTTCTGCACGCGTAAGAGTCCCCCTGATCCCGCAACAATGCCACGCCTTTCGTCGTCCTCACACGCTCGTCTCGTCGTCCTTGCCGTCATTGTGCTTACCTGCAACGCTGCATTTCGCCCTGGTGAAGACTTGATGGGGATCGGGTCCCTTGCTGAACGCGGTGAGCGCACCATGGCGGTCGCTGGTGAAGCCGTTCGGCATGTAGGCGAAAAGGGCGAGAAGGTTGCTGAGAAGCTGGGCGGCGCTGCCGTGGTCCTCAGCCAGGCCGGCAGTGAGGCGTTCGGCAAGATCGCACCAGCGGCCGCTGAGGTATCTGGTGTCGGCGCGAACATGCTCGGCACCGTCTGCGACACCGCCCAGCATGTTGCCCACGACGCCTGTCTGGCCACGAACGCTCTGGGCACCTCGGTCACCAAAGGAGTCTTCCGCGCCGCCAACGCCATTGTCGACGGGCACTACAACGCGAAGCAGATGAGGCTGTACCAGGACACCCAGAAGGTGGCAACCAAATGCGATGCCGCCACGTCTGTGATCAACGAGGGCGGACGAGCGTTCAAGAGCTACTACGATAAGAAGTTGAAGGAGAAGCAGTGTGAGCTTGTTGCGCACCAGGAGAAGACCCGCTTGGAGACCGAGAAGAAGCTGAACAATATCGTCACGGAGACGTCTGTGGTCCTGGCGAAGCTGGACCAGCAGGTCAACGAGGCGGCGATCGACGCCGACACGAAGCGCAAGCAGCACGAGGCCGAGCTGGACATCATCGGGAAACGCACAGAGACGGAGGCGTTGAAGAAGGCGCGGATGGCGGCCGAGCAGCGGGAACGGGTCCAGCTGGCCAGGCAGATGGCCCTGGAAGAGCAGCGCCTGCAGAACGAGCAGAATGAGCGTGCCCTGCGCGAGAGGCGCAACAGGAACCTGCTCTTCACTGGCGTGGCCTTTGCCGGTGCCGGGCTGGCCGCTGCCTCGATGAGGAAGACCGCCGTGCAGCAGGTCATCCGACAGCAATCTGCCAACCGGGCCTTGACCCTGGGTGCCACTGGCGCCGCCCTCGCGTCGGTTGGCATGATGATGGCACGTACCAGTCAGTCCTCCACGAAACCGGAGCGCACGCGAAGCCAGACGTCGGCCGCCGGCAAGGCCACCGTCCCCGTTGCCGTCGTCGTCGGTCTTGTGTATGCCCTGTTCTGATATCCCAATACACGTCGTGTTTCACCGTCCTGCACCCTGGTCTAGGAACGACATTGCCGCGTACTACGACCGACCGGGGCAACTCGGCAAGAACGCGCACCAGGACCGCCGTTTCAGTCTGCCTCCTTGGACGTCAGACGGCACTCTTCTCCCCGAAGTACATCATGCGATCAGTAGGGATAGCAGCTGACTTAGAGGGTTCGATTACGCGCTCATGTTGCAACGTGTGGCAAACCCGGTGTATGAACAGATGGGCGTATGCTGCTGGGCAGTTTACCGGGAGAATTGTGGGGGTGTCTTGGCGTCTCCATACGGGTTATCCTGGTTGAATCCGTGCCGCGAGCGTTTCCTCGAGTTCTTGCCCGTCAGGGCGATCTTCAGGGGCACCTTGGGCGGGGCTGTGAACCCGAACGAGCGGGCGACGGCTTCCAGGTCGAGGCTGTGCACGTCGAACACGTCCTTGAGGGACGCCTGGGCGTATCCCTGGATGTAAGCGCGGTAGGCCTCGCGGGCGGATTTGTACAGGTAGTACGTCTTCTCGATTAGAGCCTCGAGTTGCGACTGCACGTTGGCGATCTTCGACGTTGGGAACTCGAACTCGCAGACGGGAATCTTGGCGTACTTCAGATGATGCAGGAACTTGACCTCCTGCGGCAGCATGAACAGCAGGGCTTTGCCTTTGGCACCGGCCACACCACGCGCCGTCCGCCCGACCCGATGGATGTACTCCTTCGGGTCCGATGGGGGATCGAACTGGATGATCCAGTCGACCTCGGGAATGTCCAGACCGCGCGCGGCCACATCCGTGCACAGCAGGATGCCCCGTTCAGCGTTGACAAACTGTTCCATGACCATGTCAGATACACTGTTAGACGTCGAACATTGCGGACGGCACAGACCTCGAAGAACGTCGACGTCCTCTTGGACTGTTTCAATTTGCCATGGAGCTCGATGACGGGGATGTCGATATAGTTCAGGAGCTCGGCGTGGAACTTGACAGACATGCAGGTGGAGAAGAACACGATGACCTTCTTCTTCAGGTTCCGCTTCAGGAACGAGTAGAGAAGCAGGAATCGGCGCTCGGACGGGCAGACGACGTAACCCTGCGTAAGGCCCTTACGCGTTGCTGCCTCCTTATGGTCGTCAACACCCACGTAGACGGGCGATTTGTTCGTCGACACGCGCGCAATGTCCTTGACCTTCTGCGTCTGCGTCGCCGAGAACAGCATCGTTTGGCGCTTCGACGGCAGGATCTTGATGATCTCACGTAGCTCTTGCTCGAACCCGATCTCCAGGATGCGATCGGCCTCGTCAATGACGAGCCCAATCAAGTTCTTGAACGTAAAGTTCGTATTCTGCAGGTGATCCAGAAGTCTTCCTGGAGTAGCGATAAGCACGTTCACGCCACGCTTCAGTTTGTCCTCTTCCTGTTTGCGATTGCCACCGCCGATGACGATGCCGTGCGTCTGCGAATGGTACTTGAGCAGTTTGCGAGCCTCGCCATAGATCTGCAGCGCCAGTTCCCGGGTCGGGGTGATGACGATGACGCCGGTGCCGTTCCGAGGTTTGAATTCCGCCTTGTACAGCAGCTCCACTGCAGGGATCAGGAACGCCATCGTCTTCCCAGACCCAGTTTTCGCAGCGCCCAGAACGTCGGCACCGGATAGCAGCAACGGGATGCATCGCGCCTGGACTTCGGTCATGCGTTCGTAACCGATGTCGGTAAGCGCCGACCGTGTGGCCGTTGACAGTTCAAGTGACCCGAAGTCGTAGTCCAGTGCAACGTCTGCTGGGTTGACGTTCCGTGAAGTGTCGTCAACGTCGGCAGAAGGGCCCTCAGCGCCTTTGACATCCTCTTCGTTCTGCGCGTTCTCGTTTCCGTCGTTGACTGGCTCCGGGTCAGCCTCCTCGACAGGTCCTGACTGATTCACGTTGTTCGGTGCCTCTGGTTCTGCTTCACGACCAGCGACAGCCTGTGATTTACCACGTGTTCCACGCCGGCGTTTCTTGGCGGGCTGGGGGGCCGTCGCATCCCCAGACTGGACCTGATCACCAGCGACACCGACAGTCTCGGCTGGAACCTCACCACCGCCACTAGCGGGTTCTGGCAGCGCTTCCTTCTGGCCGACGTTCTCCTGCTGGGTCTCAGACGGTGCAGTGGCAGCTTTCGCTTTGTTGCGACGCCGACGCTTCTTCTCAGGCTGGGTGACCGTTACCTGCGTCATCGTGTTCAGGAAGCCGATTACCGAGACTCCGTCGCGGACTCCGCCACGGACCGCGGACACGTTACTGGAAGCCACCGTCTGTCGCCCTTGGCCTTGGAGCGGCACATAAAAGCGGCACAAGCGGCCGGTTACTGGTTTCGCCTGCAATTATTATTGACCGCAGCATGTCGCTCCCGTGGGTTGCCTGCATCTGTATTGCGAGCTTGCCATTGACGTTTAACGGAACGCTCCTGTCCATTACTGGGCGGGGGACTCTGGGCCACGCCTATCACGCTGCTGTCGCAAGAGAGCGAGCATTGGAGTGTGCCATGTCGTTTGTTGATTCGGAACGGAGGCGCAGGATCGCAGCAACCCCCTGTGGAGTCAGACTGGCGATGAAGAATAGAAACCATGCAGTTGGGACGAATAGGCTTTCCGTCATACAGGTTCTAGCCGAAGCATGGAGGGCGAAGACGACGGCGACATCGACATGCCCGTTCCACACAATGCCGAATTGGCACTGCTGCAGAGCGAGGGTCGAGCCTTGACGCAACGTCGGCAGTACGAAGAGCGCCTGACGCAAATCTGCTCGCAAGACATCCCATCTACCGATTCAGAACCCTGGCCCATTCGCCAATTCACGCGCGTTCTGCGGCTCGATCGCCCCCCGATCTCGGCATCCCAGACAAAGAACCATCTACTTGGACAGTTCTCGGTCATGCAGCACAACGCGGGCCTGGTCTACGACCAGTACCATCTTCCTACACGACAACTCGCGACTGCTATCGGCGTCGACGTCCAGCGATCTGCACGACTCGCATCACTGTCCCCAGCAATCGTCAACGTTCGCTTTGAAGTCCTCGAGGTCGTTGATCGCGGCACCGTTGTCGTTGTCAGCGAGGCGCACATGGGCGGCGACCTGCTGACACGACCTCTAGTCGGGTCGGAGGCGGTCCGGTCGGCCTGCCGACAGATGCTGACGACGCTGGCCACGTTGCATGGCGCTGGGTACGCTTGCGGGCATGTGTTCCCATCCAAATTCCTGCACACGACAGCGTCATTACCGGGGGACGCTGTTTCGCTGAAGCTGAATGTGTTTGGTGTCGGGAAATACTTGACGCTGCAGGATCAGGTCGATCTGATTCCGGATGCAAGACGGTTCCTGGCACCAGACCTGCACCGAGCGCCGTCGTCCAGGCGGTTCCGGCCCGAGGACGATCTGTATTCGTTCGGGGCCATCGTGTTTCTGCTGCTGACGGGCAAGTATTACGAGCACGAAGTGAAGGCGGTGGATGAAATTCCGGATGAGGCGGCGCGGGCGTTCCTGACGCCTCTGCTCCAACATCGGGCCGAGTCGCGCGGATCAGCACACAGCGCTCTGCAAGCGAAATGGCTGTCTGGCGACCCTGCTGCTGACGACGGCATTGACTGGGACGCGGTCCAGCAGCGGTTGAGTCGAGTTAACGCCTTAAGGCGATTGGAGCAACGGGTGCTCAGGCGCGTCCTGGTGAGGTATGGTCGCGAGAGCGCGCTTCGTTGCCTGGCAGGCAGAGTCAGCCGACCTGCCTGCCTGTTCCACAAGGATGTCAAACCGATCGACGAATACGTTAACGCGGCAGTTGGTGAAGCGCTGCGACAGGGTTTGACCAGGCTCAGCAAGGCGTACGTTGACGCAGGAAGCCGGCCTCTGGACAATCCCGTTCTCCTCCTGGCGAACTTCTTACGCGACGCTCGACAGTAAAGGTGGATTCACTTTCCGGACACTGTTCAGCGGCTACTACAACATAGTGTGTCCAAGCCAAAGCGTCCGAGGCCTCTACTCGAGTACGAATCGTTCCAGTAAATTTACTACAACGTCACGACCTGCTACTGTAAGGGCATAAAGTGGAGAAACGTGACATTCCGAACAATGCCATCAATCATCACCGACTGGGCATTCCAAAGCACTTGGACCTCAATCGAGCGCCCGTTACGACATACGCATCGTACTCGAGGGATGAAAAGGGCGGTGACACCTTCGAACCAAATCCTGGCGGTCAGCTTCAGCACCATTTCCAGATCTCGAGGGTCCCAGAACCTATTGGCCACCTGTCAAATGGGTAGTCGTAGAAAGGAACGTCAGAGGGACTCACTGGAACATTTTTGGCATGAACATGCCAAGAAGTTCCTCTTGGAGTCGGTTGGAGCATTCACTAAATTCTTCACCCGTCTAGAGGATTGGTAATGGTCAAACTTGCAGATTGCGCCACATACATTCTCACACGACCTACATATCCGAATAGTGCCTTCCCGGCGTCGTTGAACAACGCCGTTGTCGTCAGTGCATCCCCATCTGTCGCAGCAGACATCGTTAGATGAGAACTGGTGCACACAGACCGCGTAGTAAGCCACATACCCGCCTGGACTTTGTAGACCAGCAGTGGCCCTTCATCAATGAAGGGCAGATGTCCCCCAGTTATCGGAGGGTCACTGGGTGGACTCAACGCCCATTCAGCACCGGGATCGCTGATCTCCTGCTCAACGTACGACACTTTCTCCGCGTCCAACGCGATCCGGAGAGAACGATAGTACGCTTGCCTGACACTCGTGATCAGTCCACCCATCATCCAACCACGGGCGGCAACGTACCAGATGGTGCCAGGGATCGACCGCAGAAATTGCGGTGTGTACCGACGATGCAGCGTCATGAGGATCGTGGTGACAAAGTCGGGGACAGGAGTCATAACGTGAAGCGGACTCTCGACCTCGAGGCAACGCTCCGGTTGTTCCAGTTTCATCCATCTGCTGGCACAGCTGTCCGCTCTGTTAAGGCGAACGCAGCGCGTACACGGCCGCTCTGCCTCGCACTTCGCCTTGGCCCGCGCACAGGACCGGCAGGCACGGGACACGCGTTCCCGCTTGCTGAAGACGGGTGGACGCCACTGCTGGTCCCGGCACTCGTGCTGCCGGCGGGCGCATCTCGCGCATGGCCGCTGCCCATCGCATCGCACCTTCTGCTGGGCACAGGCGCTGCACGAGGCGCGCGCCGGATTCCGCCCATGAAATACCATGGCGCGCGTGTGTGGTCAAGGAGAGCACACTGAGCGCGCGTAAATCCGGCCCCCCACGGAGCCGGCCACCGCAACGGCGGATTGCCCTGGGACTGCCGCGGAACGACGACCTCGGCGAGGCCGAAGAAGCGCGAAAATAGCCCACCGCAACTTTTTGGACCTGACCTGGACCTGTCCATGGGCACATTACCACCGCAGCAAGCGGCACTGGGATTCGTCAGTAGTCATCCATACCTAAATGACGCCCTTCGCTGCGTCCCTTTTCGACTGGCGTCGGTGACAGTGTGTGGGACCGTGGAACGTGCTCGGATGCGAGCTGGCGCAATGCGTTTGCTTGTGACTGAATGTCTCTAAGGCTGTTGTGGGTAGGCAACGCTGACTACGACAAGACGCCCGATAAAATGGAAGCCCCGCGTCGACGACTGGTATTGTGGCGAAGGTGAGCGACGCCGTCGTACGGGAAGACATGTGCCGTTGTTCACGACAGCCTATTGCGGCTGCCGAGCGCCCATGTACGGCACAACACCCGATCGCTACACCTTTCGGTAGGATAGCCACCTATTGCTTGACGTCAACGTCACCCTTTGTCCTTCCTGCTGGGTGGCATGTTCTTCCGATACAGCTTCAGGCGCCGGACACCTTCATGTGTCCCGTGGCGACACGCACATGCCAGGCACCGCCAGCAGCACAGGCATAGCAGCGGTGTGCTTCGCTCACGAGACGCTGCTGAGCGGTGACGAGCCGGTTACAATCGTATGCGGCCGCGAACGTCTCAATTGAAAAAGTGGGGCTGTCGTGGCCCGCGGGCGCGGAAACATGGGAAGTGCATCCAAAAAGCGCACAGGCCCTCGGATCGGAAGGCAGATTCCCCGTGGACACAAGTCCGCCAGTCCATACGATGGCGATTGGGCGCTCCGGCCTGACTGACACCCCGGACTGATACAATCACACATCACGGCAGCGCAGGTACTTCGCTCCGCTCTACCCAGCACAGGCAGCTCTGGTGTACGTCCTGGCACCAGGAAACGCGGCACGACACGGCTCGACGAATATCCCCGTACCCGTGGCCGTTCGACTAATGCTTGAGCACCTCATTTAGACATTTTTCCTCGGACGCGAGCGCCGAGCCCGTCGTCTGTTCTCTGTAGAAGTATATTTGACCGCGCCGGCAAAGCGCCCGCTCCTCACCCGGCCCTGTGACTAGGCCGGGGAATACGCCTCGTCCGGCGTCTGTCTCACACGACGTGTAGGGCGGTCGGGTAGGCCGTCACTCGCCAGACTGGCAGCGATGGTGGTTGGCGAGCGGGCCCGATCTGCATGCAGCGCGTGCTCGGCGAGGAAAGTTAAGTGTGATGGGGCCAGGCCCTGCGCGCGCTGCCGAAGCAAACCCGGCGTCGAATGCCGCGATCAACGGCCCGCCATGCCACTGTCGAAACCGTACCTGGAGCCAAGGACGTCGAGCGCCTGCAGGTCCTGTGCCAGAAGCAAGGTTCGATGCTCGACTTTCCGGCCCTGCCTGCGATGTAGCCGGCTCGGACTCGTCGACGAATGCCTAATGGATTCGGCGGTCGTTACTACCGCGCCGTTAGCAGAGAGACCGCTGTTGCGATCGCAGAACGTGCTTGAGACACTTGTCCTAATGCCAGAGGACCTGCGCAACGCTCTGTCCAAAGCGCATAGGTTCTTTACTCCTGATTTCATCAGCGGCCTGTCACAATTTAACGTGTATGACGCCGTGCAGTGCTTGTCGCCATCGCCGTCATTTTAATCGTGGTTGCACAGATCCCAATACCTGAACGGTATGATACATGTCCTGCCGGAGGAAACAATATCATGGGCCAGCCGGGAAATCAGTACTGGGTCGTGGCCAGTTATCACGCCTCCGCCTTCTCAACCGTATCCTCTGGCGACGTGTTTCGCCGACGACCACGCTGCCATGATGTTCACCCTTGTCGTTGGTAGGTGGGTTGCACCGTCCACTACCATTGTCGTAATGACGCGGTGTGAACGTAGAAGGAAATCATATTGTGCGGGTGGCAACACTGAACCGAGTTGCCGAGACGGTACTGGGCTATACAAGCAGTGAACTAATGCAAGCCCAGCTGACGTACCATGAGACATATAACGAACGAGGCAAATTCCTTCCGCCGTTTTGGAAAATAATCGCCCCATCAGGATGGTCCACTGTTATTCACGCATTCAGCAGGAACCTGTTGCAAGGCAGTGATGCCATGCATTACAGCACGATGCCGTTCATCTGCAAGAATGGACGCATTGTTCACGGACGGTGCTTTGTCGTCATCCAGAACTTCGTCGTCGATGAACCTGGCAGACTGTCGGCATGGTTCTGGAGATCCGTCTTCGACATCGAATTCATCCAATAATACGACCAGTACAGAATGCTCCATAGGCGTAACATCACAGAGCACGTGAACTACACAATAATTACGAGTTACTAGACACTGGAGGGGAGGGGGAGAGGTGTTGAAGGAACATTCAATTTCTATTTATGGGGCTTGGTGATCTGGAATGCATTCAGTGAGCACCTTCGACCAGCTGGCTGCTCTTCTCGGCAATCTTGCCCTGTGCAACGAGCAGGTCGCTGAACTCCTGGTACGGCGTCGGCTCGAACTTGGTCGGGGCCCACTCATCAGGCGTCAAATACGCATACGTCTTGGCAATGGCGTTGTACGTCGCCATGGCGAAGTTGCCCAGCGTACGGGTCTGGCCACCAGACGACGTGTACACGTCCCGGAGGCCGGCGTACGTCAGGACCTTCTTCGAGACAGTGGCGGCGACAATGCCGGCACCACGAGGAGCGGGAACGAGACGCACCCGGACGGAGCCGCACTTGCCAGTAACCTTGCACGGGACGGTGTGCACGTCACCGAACGCAGAGCCCCAGTAACCGCGGCGGATCGGGATGACAGCGAGCTTGGCAGCGATGATCGCGCCGCGAATCGCGGTAGCAACCTCCTTGGAGCACTTAACGCCAAGCCCGACGTGGCCGTTGTTGTCACCGACGACGACGATGGCCTTGAAGCGCGTACGCTGACCGGCGCGGGTCTGCTTCTGGACAGGGACGATCTTCATGACCTCGTCCTTCAGCTTATCGCCGAGGAACTTTTCAACGATCTGGTGCTCCTTGATGGGCAGCGAGAATCGGTAGATCTCCTCGAGCGATTTGATCTTGTCGGCCATGACCAGTCGGCCGAGCTTCGTAACGGGGACCCACTTGTCCTCATCACGACCCCGTCCACGGCGACCACGTCCACGACCACGGCCGCGACCCTCACCGCGCCCGCGGCCGAAACCACGGCCGAAACCGCCGCGCTCACCGCCTTCACCGCCAGCAGGGGCCCCACCGAAATCGCCCATCCTGTTTGAAATGCTCGTGGACCTGGTCACGACGGACATGGTACTCCGCGCACGGACTCCGTGGGCATTTATATGACACCTGCCCTAACATTGCCACTTCCTGACGGTGGGATACATGTGCACACTGCACCCGCAATTCCTAGTGTTATGCATAATATGTGGAGCGTGTCAGAGGAACAACGTTCTTGTCGACGACTATAAATGCTGTGTCTTAGTCCCTGCGTCAATATTACGTGCATTGACCCATGCGCAGTACATAATAATATTAGTGCTCGTTCTTCGATAGGGCAGGCCGACACCACCGAACAGTAGTGCAATCCATGATCGGCGTTTGCCGACACGTCAACCGCAGGAAGTACCGTCACCGATCCGATAAGAAAAGGCCATTGGACTGTGGGTTGTGCGGCCGCAGAATGACGGTCCGGCCGCGGGCCGTTCCGTCGCGCCAGGCTAGCTCTGTGGCGTCACGGTCGCCGACCAGCTCGTCGGCGTCCCCCCGGATGGAGGCTCCTGTCACTCGACGCACGATCGTCATTCGATGCATCATTGCCGTCGGTGTCGTCGGGGCCGGCGTGCTCAGCTTCCTCCTGTTGCCAAGAGTTGTGGACTTCCTGACCCGCCTCCAAGCCGGGTTCGACTCTCGCAAACCCGGGTACATTGTCATGTTCGCTGCACTGTTCTTCTCAAACGGTACCCCGGTCTCTATCGCTTCAACATTCGTCGCCATCACCGCTGGGTTCCTCTACAGGTGGGTCGCGTTCCCAATCGGATACGGTTTTGTTGTTCTCGGCTCCCAAGCCACATTCCTACTGGTCCGCTGGCTAGTCGGCCAAGGCCACGTCTCGCCCGATGCCATGCGGCAACGATTCGGGCGATACGCCGATCACATCGCAGCATTCGAAGGCGCCCTTGAAGACCATGGTGTCGAGGCAGTCGCCTTGGTCCAACTCAGCCTTCTCCCGTTTGGCATCTGTAATGCCCTGTTCGGGTTCACTGATGTACACTACCGGGATTTCGCCTTGGCGACGTGCCTCACGAGGGTATTCTTGTTTTCCCGGAATGGTATATATCGACACTGATGTCGAATGTACGTAGGTGAAGGTCCTACTATATATAACGATCGGGATGACGGCGACCAACGTGGTCAATGCGCTTCAGTCCATTCGAGACGGGAAGTTTGACGTGTTCGAATGGCATAACCTGCCGTTCTTCATAACGCTCATCTCATCGGTGGCGGCGTTCTTCGTCCTCAGGAAGCACATCCGGAAACGGTTGCACCTGATGCGTGCCCTCCAACATCGAAGCGCTCACGATTCTCAGGAGGTATCCACTAATGCCAACCAGGTGCAGCGCTCAGACTCCGGACCTTTATCGGATCACTCATAAACCGTTAAAGAACACGGACAATGGCTCCGCATATCAAGGATAGCCAGCGTATAACCACTTAACGTGTTCCTCAACGGCGTCTTTCACGTCTTCGGGTAACGGGCACGCTTTCCCGTGCGACCTGGTACTTCGCCACGACGTCCGCATGCTAAATGGATTGAACTGGATGATCCCTTCTTCGCCGCTCCCGCTCAACGTTTGGTTGTTCGCACCCATCAGGTTGCGCCGCCAGCCACGAATCTGGGGGGGGGGGAGGATTTCATATTCCGCAGCGGTGATGTTGTCCGAGCTGTGGCCTGTCGAACAGTGGCCTGTTTGACGTTGTATACGCAGCGTCGCCTGGGAAGGCCCTCGTGGTCCTGTCCCATTTAACTGCCGTCAAAAATGCGCGCCGGCCCCGCGCACGCCGACTGATCAGGGACCCCTGGCCCTGGCGCGCACCCAACGCAGTGCGCCTGGGATGCGCTCCAAGAAAGAGTCGAGGGCAGTTCGAACTCCCCGCGCCAACAGAAATCCGACATCAGGAACTGACCTGGGCGACAAGCTCCAATATCTGTCAAATACTTTACACAGTGCACTCCACCCCCATCGCCAAATGCCTGCAAAATCCGGGCCGAACGTTAGGGCGAGGGGGGTATTCTTAGACATTCTCGCCAGGCCAGCTCGGAACAACACGGTCGCCGACCAGCGCGTCGTCTTCGCCCCGGATGGAGACTCCTGTCACTCGACACACGATCGTCGTTCGTTGCATCATTGCCGTCGGTATCGCCGGGGCTTGCGTCCTCAGCGTCTGCCTCCTGCCAAGGGTTGTGGACCTCCTGACCCCCCTCCAGGCCGGATTCGACACTCGCGAACCCGGGTACATTGTCCTGTTCTCTGCATTGTTCTTCTTAAACGGGACCCCGGCCTCCATGGGGTCCACGTTCGTCGCCATCACCGCTGGGTTCCTGTTCAAGTGGGTCGCGCTCCCGATGGGGTACAGTTTCCTAGTTTTCGGCACCCAGGTCACATTCCTGCTGGTCCGCTGGCTAGTCGGCCAAGGCCATATCTCGCCCAATGCCATGCAACAACGATTCGGGAAATACGCTGAACACATCGCTGCCTTCGAAGGCGCTCTTGAAGACCATGGTGTCGAGGCAGTCACGATGATCCAGCTCAGCGTACTCCCGTTCGGCATCTGTACTGCCCTGTTCGGGTTCACTGGGGTTCGATATCGGGATTTCGCGTTGGCGACGTGTCTCTCGAGGGTATGCTTATTGTCCCCGTGTAAAATGTTATTATAACGACACTGATTTCGAATGTACGAAGGTGAAGATCCTACTATATATACTTATCGGGATGACGGCTACCGACCTGGCCAATGCGCTGCGATCCATCCGAGACGGCAATTTCGACGGGATCGAATGGCGTCACCTGCCGTTCTTCATAACGCTGATCTCGTCGGTGGCGGCGTTCTTCGTCCTCAGGAAGCACATTCGGAAACGATTGCACCTGATGCGTGCGAAACAGCACTGCAGCGCTCACGATTCTTCGGATGCATCCTCTAATGCCATCTAGGCACAGCGCTCAGACCCTGGACGTCAATCGAATTTCCCATGAAACGATAAAGGACACTAACAATGTCTCTGCATACCAAGGATCGCCAGCGTACACTATTGGTCTGGAACAGGTGGCTCCCGTGGGCCTAATGGCTGACGACGACCCCCCTGTGTCGAGTCATCAGCTGCGGGAGATCCGTGCCATGTTCGACTTCTTCGCTGGACCGGGCGAGTTCATCACGGTGGACTCGTTGCGCCCGTTCCTGAGTAGCATAGGTACGCAGCGGGTTATGCAAATCCGCAGCGAAACCTGAACGTTGGGGGGTAGATCCCGGTATGTCGCAATCGCGAATGTCGGAATTCATTGGGCAGTGGACGGATAAGGGCGCCATGTCATTCAACGACTTCCTGCGACTGTACGCCGTCATGCACCAAAAGTACGACAGCGTCGACGATATTCGGGAGGTGTTCCGCCTGCTCGCGAACGAAGCCGGCGTCATCCCCGTACGCCGCCTTCGCGCCGTCATCGCGTCGCTGGAACCCGCCCTGTCCACCCAGCACGTCACCTCCATCATCATGTCCGCCTTCCCCGAGCAAGAGCAAACCTTCCGACAGTTCCATATGGACGGCACCGTCAGCTTCGACAAGTTCTGCACCATAATGCGGTCGCTCGACTAGACCGACGATGACATACAACAGACCAGCGATAACGTAAAACGGGGTTAGGCCAGCGTGCTTTGGCGTCATACGTTTGGAGTGGGTGGCGGTCCGGATATTTTGGTGCCGGTCGCACGGCGGAATCTGGGTGTCGCGGGACTGGGCGGCCCTGTCCGCGTTCGGCCCGGCATGGCGACTGCAGTTCCGGATGGCGCGGCAGTTCGGATCACAGTGAAGCAGTGCGATGAGGACGGCGATGGCGGCGCCGTGCGGACCGGGTTCTCGATGGTGGTGCGGCGCGCGCTGACGTCGCCGGATGCGGCGGCCGAGTTCCAGGCATGGCAGGCCCGGGTGCGCAGCAAGTTCTCGCTGCGCCCGGATCAAGTGGGCACCTGCAGGGCTGCTCTGGCCAATGCCTGGACGCTTATCGTTTGGTTGGCAGGCGATTGTCATTGTGGACGACGCCGGCGAAGTCATCGAGAGCCTGGCGCAGCTGCACGACACGCAGCAGCTGCGACTGATCCTGCTGGACGACGACAGCGACGACGACGAGAATCTAGCGGCCGAGTTGGGCGATGCGATCGGGGACGATGTGGTTAACGGGGATTCCAGTGGCGATGAGGACGAACAAGTCGTCCAGCATCGATTCTGTCTGTTCCCGGACCTGATTAAGACCCACAAAGGCAAGCAGCACTCGCGACACTGGCTGCACGAACTCGTGTCTGTCGGCGCAACGTTCTCCATGGTATCGTCAACCGCCCCAGTGTCGTCGTCATCGCCGTCGGCCATGGTGGACCTGACGTCGCCCCTGATTCCTTCTTCAAGATTCCGGATGCGACTCAGCATCATCCCGAATGACGTCGCTGAGACAGATTGTACTGTAGCTTTGGATGCAATCACGAACCGCACCTGGGTCGTGCTACTCTGCCATGGAGGTTTCGTGGCCGGTGCCGTACTGGTCGGCGGCGTCCTCGTTGCACATAAGACGCTACACCGATACGTGCAACGGAAATCTCAGGGCAAACGGCAGTCGAGTCACGACAAATCGGGCAGTGCAAGTGGGCATGCGTCGGTCGGCTCACAAATCCGTCGTAAGCAGGAGGCGGCGCTGCAGGTATCCCTACGAGCGTTGCTGTCCACGTGGGCGTCTTTCATTGCGAAGGCCTCCCTGATTTTCGTCCACGCCCCGGGTTTGAATCGCACCAAGATCTTTTACGAGGGCGGTCCCCTGACGCCCACAGACCCACGTGTGCGATCTGTGGCAATCTCTACAGGACGAGCGACGCTGCGAGAAGCCCTACGCGTGGCCCGATCCCTGGCCACTGTGCAAGTCATACAACAGAACAGCGGATGTTAAAGTACGTCTCTGTGAGTGCCTCAGCCCCGTCTTCTCAGGCAGCATCCTGTTGTCCAATAATGGGTTCGACTGTATTGGTTCCGGAAAAGACGACGTCGCGCGTGTCGTTGATGATGAAGGATCGCGGCACGTGAGCGCCTCGATCACCCCATGAATGAGAACAATCCCGAATCCGAGGCCTGCTCCTTGCTCAAGATCTCGAAGTACTTGAAGATGATGGTCACGGCCAGCAGGATACCGGTACCACTGCCGATGGCTCCCAGGAAGTCGGCGAAGATCGACAATGCGCCAATGCACATGCCACCAAACGCTGCGGCAATGGGAATGTACCGGTCGAGGACCTGAACGACAGACGAATCGCGGAAACCTTTGATGGTCATGTTCTGGTCACGAAGCGACTTGGCGACATCCTTCGACGACGATCCGCTAACTTCAATCCACGTCTTCGAGAAGAAGGCACACGTGCCGAGGATGAAGGCAAAGTAAAAGAGCGCGTGAATCGGATCGTAGAGGATTTCAGACAGGGTGTGCGGCGGCGACAGGTAGTAGGCCAGCCCTGACACTGGGACCGAGTACCCACCGGCAGTGTCCTGCCATGTCCCAAGCATGGAAACCAGAATGTTGCCGCTGTAGCGCTTGTAGAGCAGCTGCGAGAAGAAGTGCAAGTTGGACACCAGCGCCGTCTGGAGGATGATCGGGATGTTCGACGTGTAGAACAGCTTGATCGGGTAGGGCTGCGTATGGCCGTTGATGTTCTTGTACTTTACAGGAAGGTTGACGTGGAAGCCCTGGAAGTAGATGACGATCAGGAAAACGAGGACCGTTGCACAGAGGTTCGTGCAGTTCGGCAGGTTAGTACGGTAGAACGCCTCCTTCAGAGCACGGGCCTTGTCCGAGCGGGTGATCAACATGTGGAACAGGGCAATAACGGCACCCTCAAACTCGGTTCCTCGCCCGGTGTTGATCGTCGTCGGACTGAACGCTTTCCAAACGATGTTCTCACAAATGTTCGTGGCGATGAAAAGCGAGATACCAGAGCCCAATCCGTATCCTTTCTCGAGCAGCTCATCCAGCATGACGACAATTAGGCCAGCCATAAGCAGCTGGGTGACGATGAGGATGGCGTTACCCGTACCGAGTTCACGCGTGTCGCCGTACATGCCCGACATGACGTACGCAACGGCCTGGCCAGCAGTAACGATCATACCAAACAGCTTCTGGATGCCAGCAAACAGCTGGCGGTCCTCCTTGTTGTTGTGGTCGACAGAAATCAACTTTGATCCCGCCAGCAACTGCATAATCATCCCAGACGTAACGGTCGGCGCGATTCCAAGTTCCATCAGCGTACCACGATTTGATGCAGTAATAACACGGACCTGTGCCGAATATCGATGTTAGATGAGGATAAAAACGATTTTAGGAACCTGAACTGACCCAATACATAGGGTCGGATGATTTCGAGGAGACGATGCCGTACAGAGGAACTTGGCAGCACACAAGGAAAATCAGAAGCGTGACGATGGTCCACATGGCCTTCTCCTTGAATTGCACGCGTCGAACAGGCGTCTGCACCTCGGGCAGCAGCGCCACCACGGGCTTCAGCATATGCAGAATCGCCGATGTCACTGCGCCATGTCGTCAGCGACCAACGCCCATCGTCCAGGACGCCAGACGGAACTCACTGGTGTTGGTTGGCGTCTAGCCCGCCGGCCCGTCCGATCAACTGTCCTTGCTAGCAGCGGCCGGGTCCGCTTCACGCCGTCAAGCCGAGGCGACCTCGATTATCTTGTGTGACTGAGCACTGGCGCAACAGAAACGCTCCGCCACGGACTCGCCCCAAAAAAAAACATGGAAACCAAGGCCGGGCCAGATTCTGGTCCACGTCATCCGGCCGTTCAGTGGCCGCGCGACAAAAATAATATTCCAGGCCATCATCCGGCCGCGCGGAACCCAGCGGATTCAACGAGCAGTACTGCTCAGCCCATCCGCCGCCACTTTGTCTGGTACTACTGATGCAGGACGTCGTTCGAACCTGCGTCACTAGCAACTGGCCGCCGTGTCAGCGTTTAGTGAATCCTTCAGCGTCGACGAAGCCGGAGCCGTCATTGTCATCGGTGACAAGTTCGACGACGTCGCCGCTGTCGGTCCGCAGCTGCATCGATTGAACGACGGGTTCATCGGTGTCCGTTCGGACAGTAGCGACCACGATCCCGCTCTGGCGATTGCCGCGGACGGTGACCTGCATGACGACACGTGACTCGAGGAATGTCCCTTTCTGCATCGTCATCATACTCGGCATCGACACATAATCGATGGCGCCTAGATGCTGCCGGCACCTGGAACTGTTTTCCAGCGCCGTCTTCACCAGGCCGTGCGCCTCCATTGGTTCACGGATCGCGTTGCCGATGACCGATGTTACCATGTTGATCAGCGGCGACACGAACGCGGACGAAAACGGCGACGCGAACGGCGACGCTGTCCTGCTGGAGAACGGCGAGCTCGCGGGGGTTGCCGCCGGCGTCGTCAACGCTTCCTTGACTTTGTGCGCCGCATAGACGACCGCGCCGATGGCTGCTGTTCTCCCGAATCCCAGCGCCGCGCACGACACAGCTGTCGCGCCGGCCAGCACCGCCATCTTCCCTGCATTCCGCATCATCATTGCCGTTTGCCGCTTCGGCGCCGCACGAATTTTCGCTTCAACAACTCGCCGCAGCAGAGCACTTTTTGGTCGAAGGTAGTTCGGTATGTACCTCCAGTGAAGACAGACGCGCGTTTATTCTCGTCACGAACGACGCGCATCTTGTGATGCGGCAGCGTCAACAGCACGGAACTGAGCCGTCCACTTGGTGTTGTAGAGAAACTGGCGGTGGTCGTACCGGTTATCGTCGGGCGAGTACTTCTCCGCATGCAGGGATGGCGTCAGGGTAGTCATTTTGTGGCGATTCACAGAGTAGTAGTAGAAGAATGACTTGACGCGTTCGGCAACCATTTCGGGCTACATGGCGCAGGGGTCAACGGCTGTCGGCGGAAACGGGGGTTCGAAGCAGACGGACCTGAAGGTGCTGCCAAAGATGTCGAAGCTTGTGGTACATTGATAGTGGTCCACATCGATATATGTTACGAAGCCTGCCAAAGATACCGAGCTCTTCGTACGTCATCCCCATGTCCTGCTCGTCGGATTGGGTGTAGTCGTTCGTGATGGGCTCGAGCTCAGCGGTCGGCGGCGCATCCAGAATCTTGCGAAGACTATCGTAGTGCATGTGGTCGATCGCCCATGTGAGGAACCGTCGCAGGTCTCGCTTTGCGATGCCGCCAATGGGATTGATATCCGCACTACTGCAGTCGTACTTGGTCCTACGACAGAATAATCAGGTTCGAACCGAACGTGAAGGTCAAACGATGGTAGACAAGTATCCGCGAAGGGCCTCGTCGACGTTTGCAGACCCAAGCACTAGGAGAAAGCCCGATCGGTTACGAACCCACGGTAGCAGGCTTGCCATCAGATAAGCGAAAACCATCCGGACCCGAGCTTGAATATTCTGAACGTGGAATCATAATGTAAGCCCGACATTCCGCGTACAGCATTACCGAAGCGCCTTTACCTGCATTGCCAAGTTTTCACCGGGAGTTCCGCCGCTGGAACGAAACCGGGGCATCTTAGACGTGGCCATCGCGAATACGTTAAGGAACGAGTCGACGACAGAATCGATGTCTAGGTCTATATGGTACGACCCAACCTCGCCAGCTATCGCCTTGGCACGTTCGCGAGTTGCATTCGAGCTGTTCTTCGATCCCATGTACGACGTATAGAATATACGGGACGCCAGGTCGTGCCCAGTCTTTGGCATTGCTTCAGAAGGATCCAGTAGGCGGCGAACGTCGGATTCGGCAACATAATTGCCAGCGTGGACCGCGTCCATTACGGTATTGCACATAACGCCAACAATCGTTGCGACAGAAGCGCTGTCCGCTCCTCCCGACAATGGAAGGAATAACCCACTGGCATTGGAGCGCCGGAGATAGTCCCACAGCCAGCACGAGCAACCTGCAGGATGATGTCAGCCTTCTGACGCCATCCGTCGCTGGATGACAGTAAACCTAGCGCGATTTCTTCTTCGACCTGGCAATGGAAATATCAGTTGAAGCAAAGGACTAACTACCATGCGTGTCCTACTGTGTGGAATGATAGCGGGCGGGGTGTAGTGGGAAACTCAGCAGCAGGTGGTGCCATTCGCATAGAAAAGTTGACGTCGATCCACGGCAAGCGTTTGGACGACGCAGACTGCTGGCTTCGACTGCTTATCCCACCGCGATATGATCGAATATCTTCCAGGTCGATGACGGCTGTGACCACCTCGACATCGAGAATCGAGAACTGCGATCCTTGCGAGAGGATTTCACCATTAGCGCATATCAGGGCACACCCGTCGTAGTAAAGCCTTCCGCCATCGCACCCTTGCTGGTTGGCATACAGGTAAACCCCACCGCACTTCGACATTGCACTCTGGATGAGACTGGTGCGAACGTGGAGCTTCTTCAGATTCTGATGGGAACCGGATCCGTTGCAGATGATTTCCACGCCTGCCCAAGAGGCCCGTAAGCTCCCGATACATCTGAACAGACTACAACGTACCGTTTAACGATTGAGCAATGTGGGGGCTTTCGGGTGTGAACAATTCTTCACAGAGCTCGATGCCAACGGAAGTGTCATGCAAGCGAAGGACCGCTGCTCCAAATGGAACTGTTCGCTTGCCTGTAATTTCGGCAATGAAATCAGGAACGGCGAACTCGTCGATTTCATCGACTCTGGTCCAGGCATTGAACCATCGGCGCTCCCTATAGTTGCCTTCATTGGCGAGGAACAGCTTCGGGCGGATCAAAACGATCTGCCTATTAACGACCTACAGAACTGTCAATGTACAGGCGAACGAACGGCGTCCTTCCCTATACCAGGACTCGACAGTTGTATCGCGTGCCAACGTGAATAACCGGCATACCAATGTCACACAGGATCCCTGTCCAAATTTCTAATGAGTGTTCTCATTCGACGGTGATCTTTGCTCGTACCTGACCATCTGTCAGGTCTGAACTGAGGATATCACGTAAACTGCACCAGGAATGGTAGAACGTATCCTACGGTATCCACTTATCGGGCCTGTTGTTTGTACCAATACTGCGACGCTACCTGCTCGAAGAAATGGTCTTCGCACCCATAGCCGCAGATCTCAAGTTCGGGGCCGACACGCAGGCGGGCGCCCTGTCGCTTCGCCTCGATAATCGATGCGCGCACGTTCGTCAGGTTCAGGTCGAAATCCATCGCCCACTGGTCCAGATTGCATGTCGCCACTTTGACGAGGCACGTCGCCATCGCCGACTCGCTAAATAATCTCGGACTCGGACCTCTGCTCCACCGACTCTATCCGCAATACTCGTGGCAATCGTGTGATCGGAATTTTGAAAAGATCCAATGTCTTTTATGCATTGTAGAATACCGACATTACCATATCAGGACTCACTGCGCACATGTGGACGCGACGGGTGCTTCTCATGGTTCTTGAGCCATGCAGCCGTGATGAGCCACTTGGCCTTCTCGTCCGCATAGTCGACCTTGGCCAGGAGGTCCCAGAAGGCCTGAGCCGCATTTGGCCCATGGAGCAACTCCTCCGCGTTGGCCTTGCTGCGCTCGAGGAACTGCTCCCAGAGAAGGTGCTCGGCCGGCGTCAACACCACCGTGTTGCCCAGCGACATCATCATTTTCGTGTACGTGCCCTTGATGTGCGACACCGTCATCTTCGATAAACCAAACGGAATGAATTTTGGTAGCATCAGGCCCCGAGCCGACGCACCGCGCGCACACGCGGTCTCACGTTCCCGGAACATTCTCGCGATCCTTTGTCCGTGCCGAAGCAAGCGGTTGCCCCCCCCCAGGCCCCGCCGCCGCGGGAACGTGCACCCATGGCGGCCGCTTGATCCGCGCCGATTCCGCATATCAGCAGCCGATCCGACTTCGCGTGAGGTTCTCGAAGGACATTGGAATCGCGACAGAGACAGATGGTCTAATAAACGTCCGTTGGTGTACTGCATCAGGTTATACGGTTTTCGCCGGGAAGACGCGCGTCAGGCGGTGAGGGTCCCCGGCGGCAGCCAGGTCGCGTCGCTGCAGTCCGCGACACGGCAGCGAATTGCGCGCCGCGCGTCGGACATGACGTTGTTGGGGATCGACGGCTGCGAAGACATATGCGAGGAGACGCTTCTGTCGCTGATCGTCTGTGCCCGGTACTTGCAGTCGGGCGCATGGGCGGAGGTCGCCGAAGCGGTCGCCGAGGTCGCTAACGACCCTGAGGCGGCAACGCCAGTCCCTGCCCTAGATCCGCAGGTGCTCAATCCCTATTGGTCCCCGCGCGTACCCTTATTGTTGGAGCTAGGGATGTGAAACCCTGTTCACGAAAGTGTGTAATTCGTTGAACATTGGCGGGGAACCGGATGCGAAGGCTAGGGCCCACAAGGCATCCGTTATCCTAGCTCAGCGACGCGCCAAACAGATACGGGCGAACATCGCCCTCATCGACAGCAGTATTAAGTAAGATGCCACAATTCGCCATCATGTGCGACCAGGCCTGATGTTTTCAGTCTTCTGGAAGCAGACGAAATCGCTGTAGATAGCCCTAATGTGGACCTCTCTGTCATCAAGGCTCACGTTGAAGACTCGAAGAAGTTATTCTTCTCAATGCCCCACCCATCTGTACGTCCCCATGTATTGCTGCCCTGCTGTTCGAGATATAGATCATGACATCCTTCAGGATACCGTTGCTGCTATGGACGTCGACGCGGTTGCACCGCGGCCGGCACAGTCCAGTGCTTCTGCTGCTGCTAATGGTGGACGTAAACAATCCTCTCCAGCTAAAGGCACAGGCGGCCTGATGCCGGGCGTAGCGTCAGTGGTAGCGGCGCGCATCGTCGCTCAGGAAAGTCGGAGCCCGCCTCCAAAGAAACAGCGCCTTATTCCACAAAAGGTTCCTGTTTCGCAAATGGGGCAGATCTCGTCATCAACTGGGCCTCCGCCGCCAAAGACTGTCGTGGCTCGGCCAGCTCAATTGGCTGAGCCTTCGAACAGTAGTGCAGCGCAGGCTGACAATGCTCGGTCGACAACGAAGCCTGCTGAGGTTTCGCACGCGGGTACTGCTGTGGGGAACCTTCAAGCATCCCAGTCGCTTCCTGTAGCGTCATCCCAAGCTGTGCAAACTCCTGTTGTTGCCGGGTTTCGTGATTCCTCAATGGACCTGCTTTCGTCCACGCCTGTCCTCAAACTGTCCCCTGTACGACCTGCTACGTCCGCCGTTGCAGCCGTCCCGGTATCCAAGGGTCTCGTTGGTCGTGCTGAGTCGCCGTCCGGCCGTGCGTTGCCCTCGACTGTTTCGCTGCCTTCCAGTGAGCCGTCGCGGCCCTCTCCTGCAGTGAAGAACATTCAGGCACTGCCGCCGACCAGAGCATCCCCCGTTATCACGTCCCAAACAACCGTCGTCAAACACGCCGCGTCACCTGGAAGGAAACGGCCAGGAAAGCCTGTCGCGTCTCCTGGGACGACTTCTTCCCAGGGCGGTGTTCATGATGCCGTCGACAAGGTCAAGCCGGCAATGCCATCCGAGCCAGCTGCTGCAGCGGAGGTCAAGCAGCAACCAAAGAAGCGGTCCCGCTCTACCGGCAAGGCAAGGCTGTCTGTGCCAGACGCGCCTGACGACGAACCGTCCATCACCGAGGAAGAACGAAGCGTGCAAACGGGGAAAACGGGGTCGGCGGTTGATGAAGAAGACACTGATGACGAGCCCGTCCTGCTGCGTCGTTCTGGAGATGCAGGCGATGCCACGAAAGTGAAGAGGAGCAGCAAGCGTTTAAGGACAGCATCGCCGCGGAGACGCGAAGACACCACCACACCTGATGGCGTCCGCACATCGGAAGAACAAGGCACCGATGGGAGCGGTACTCGGCGTGCTGTGGCGAAACCGTCAACGGGGAAGGCCCGTCGCCCCACCGCAAAGGCGGCACCAACGGCGTCTGGCACGCCGACCGTGAAGCGGCCTGTCGGTCGACCCCGCAAGCATCCAGCACCACCACAGTAAATTGTTATTATTCATGTCGGCTAGAGCTCGGCTCGCCAGCGCCCCCCGGACGATAGGTCTCGATAGGTTTCGATGATGACAACAGCGAGCCCTGCCGCGACGCACAGTGCAATTGCGATCCGGATGAGCCTCGTCGACCAATCCTGTTGGTTGGGCGGGTTCAGGAACGGGCAGCTAGCAGGTGATGCACCCATCCCATGCCCATGAGCACCTCTTGACGTAACGCCGGTACACATGCGTTCGGAGAGCGCGTCGCCGCTATCTTCCTCGCTCGCATCCTCGTCCCGCCCGCTATCTCCGCTGTAGTCTGCTCTGATCTTCGCCAGGACGCACCTGGCTTGCTGCGTGGCTTCTTCGACCATGGCGGGATCCATAGCGGACACAGCGGTCTGTAGACGTGGCAGGAGGGAATCTGGAAGGGTGACGCCTTCCGAGGGTAGTGAGGAGTAGAACGCAAGGGCGTACGATAGCATGGATGCCGCCGGCTGTGGCGACGCCCGAAGCAGGTTGAGGTAAGCCTGCACGCTGCCGGTGACCCGTGCGCTGACCAGGAAATCAGCGCCGGCCGTCGACACCGCACGATGCTTCAGACCGCGGGCCACCGCCTGTGCAGGCCCTAGCAACGACGCGTACGCGTGCAGTTGTTTCTCCAGACACGATGCGATGATGAACTGCCACGGGAGACCTTCATCGTCCATCGTCGCGTCACTCCCACCGAACTGGGGGGTTCCACCCGACTGTAACGCATTCCTTCGTCTGTCGATGAGGATAGTATGTTCCGATGCCGCACATCCGTTCTTCAACGGTTGATTGTAGTGCCGTCTGCTGCTCGTACGACGCTGCGGCCCGTTCCGGGTGTGTCCTGTGTCTTGCTGCGCCTGACGGTCTCCCGGTATACGTGTCGCCATTGCCTCGTTCCGCGTCGTTTGCGCTAAACACGGTGCAACCTCGGTCTCCGGCTGTGTGACAGGGCGCGCGAATTGGATTCGCGTCCCGGGCGCCGTCGGTTCCCGCTGCGCTTGCTATCGATGGTCGACGATGCCGGTAGCAACAACATCGTCGAGCGGGTATTTGCAATCGGCACTGACGGTCGTCGTCTGCAGAGGCGGCGATCCGCCATGCCAAGGTTCGGATCGAGGAAGCGCTCTCGCTGATGCCACCCCGGGATGAACTCAACCCGATCAAGATCGCCCGCTACTATCATGACATCGCCAGCGCCGTCGCCGCCAGTACAGTTTCGTATGGTCCACGTGGAGCGTTCTACCTTGCTGACGTGGCCGCTGTCAGAATCAGGGGTCTTGTTCTCCGATGAAGACATCGAGATGGCCGCGAGACGGGACCAGATTCGCGACAGTGAGGCCGTTCTTTATAGTCGCGGTTGTTTCTTCTAGATGACAACCGGTCTGATAGCCCCTGATACCAGCAGCAACGTTTCAACGTCACACGTCTGTCTGGATGATTCCCCGGTTGGCTTTGAACGGCAAGAAACTGACGGGACAAGCGGCGCCGCTGAAGCGAATGGCGTCATGGATGGCTTCACATCTAGATTCGATCGACCGGAGACACATCCGACCGACACGATGTATAACGCCATGTTTCGTATTGTTCGACCTATTGACCCTGTGTATCCGTAGGGGTCACAACGTGGACGTCAAGAAGTACTTCAATCGTCGGCATGTGCTCTTCTCCCTGTACGACGATGGTGTCGTTCTGGACCGGGGTCAGTCCCCGCGCTGGACCCTTTGTGCTGAATTGCTCAATTTCACGCATAGAATCCTGGTACTCAGTCACCCCTGAATCAATCGCACGACACATCGCGCGCCGGGCCATCGCGGCCGTGGGAGAATGGCGTTCAGGCAGGAACACGCTCGTCGCCGTGGAAGGGTTCTGCGGCGCTGGCGGCAATGCCATTGCCCTTGCGTTCGAGTTCGACCACGTCATTGCCGTTGATTATGACAAGGAGAAGCTAGCGGCCGCATGGACGAATGCGTCGATCTACGGCGTCGCACACAAGATCACCTTCGTGCATGCCGATTTCATCGAGATCGCACCAAAGCTTGCAGTACGTCGTTGTCATCCTCTCTACGTTGGCTTCTGATGCACAATTGCTCAGGGCTGCGCCGATGTCGTTTACATGTGCCCGCCCTGGTCTGGGCCCGGGTATATTCATCAACGTGTATATGACCTGAAGACAATCCAGCCGGACATGGTCCAAATCATGACCTGCGCGCGAACGATTTCCGACAACATTGTGATTTCATTGCCTCGCAACACAAACTTGGTAAGATGGTTGCAGGTGATCGCCTCCAGCCGCTAAGCGCACGATTGATCAGCGGCAAGCCGTGTCGTTATTCGGCCGCGGGAACCAAGTCGAAGTGGAGAAAAACTGGCCTGATTTCGAAACGCATCGCGTGCGTCGCTGGCGGCCGCACCTGCTTACACTCTATGCTGGTCCGGCCTTTCGTGAAGGTGTGTGTGCTCACCGGCAAGGTGGTGCCTAGGTCCATCGTTGGCTTGGGCAGTGCTGCCCTTGCTGCCCAAGCCAGACCGACCGTCTAAGCCCAGGCCTTTGCATCTTCATGTTTTTACTTGTTTCGACTAATTCATAATGCATGTAGAGAGTTGCCGGGTCACCATTCCCGTGCCCATGCATACTCCCATATCGCCTGGGGCACGGCATTCTGTTCATGCATCTCTGGCAGCTTCCTCGCCACATGTTCGTTTGTCGCCATATGGACGTTGTTCACCACCAAAGCAAGCGCTCGCGTCACCTGCCTCCGCTACGCGCTGGCCGCGTTATCGAGCCTGACTCCTCATGGGGAGTTGCGCACCCGTTACCTTACCAGTATCACCTTCATCTACCCGTACGCGTGCACCGTCGCCAAGAGTACTCTTTCAGGTTGTTTCCTATTCCAATGACCATGAAGACCCACTTGCGGTTGCCGATGCGATGATGCCGGCACACCTTTCCAGCAACGCAAGTGCCATGGTTGTTCGAAATCCCCCAACCATGTCGTTGGGCAACATGGGCGTAGTGAGTGGCCTCGCAGCAATTGCAAACGAATCTGTCGTTGCACTGATTTCCGCACAGACCGGTCTGACTGAGCGCAGCGCGTAATGCGGTAGATGATGCCCGTTCCAAGAGACCTATGGTGCGCATCGGCAACGGTGACATACGAATTAACGTATTGAAATTATATACTGGTGTACAACAACAGGGTGTAGGGGTTGTAGGTGGTCATTAGTGTGCAGTCCGACATCGAACGGCGCGACACCAACGTGGGAAGCGGCGGACCGAGCCGTGCTTCGACGTGAACAAGACCAGGTACACGAGACGCACATTGCAGCTCGAGGTGGTCTGAGCCCGCAGGCTTGGACGCGCACCTCACGAGGCGCTCCGGCGGCTTCGGGTGCCTGCCTCATCCCTGGCCTTGGTCATGCGCGCGCGTTGGTAAGTCCGTAAAGCGGTCGAGGGGTTACGTCGTCGCCCGTTCAACGTCAACCGCGGGTCCCGCGGCACCATGACGGCCGCCGATGAGTTTATCGCCCACGAGCGGCGCTACGTAGGCGAGCTGATCGGCCTGGAGGCCGCTCTGGACGGTCTGCCTGCCAGGTCGGGGCAGGCGCATGAGATCGCTGCGTTCCGGATCGCGCTCGCGTTCGTCCGGTCCGTCACCGAGATGCTGGCTGTCGAGCTCGCCAACGATGATCATCGCCCGCACTGGATGGCGTTGTCGTCGTTCGTCCCGTTACTGGACGTGTACGGGTTCCTAACCGCGTCGCATGCCGCTGTCGTGGCCGCGCTCAAGGATGACGCGGTAACGGCGCTGCTCATCACCGATGTCGTCGTGCAACGCCCATCCGTGTATGCACATTACCTTGCAAGGTTCCGTCCGGCGTCCAACCCAGCCTGCGCAGCGATGGCCGACCTTCAGGCGTCTATATCGGCTCAAGTCGCCGCCCGACATCATCGCCGAGCGCTGCTGGCGCTCGAGGCCCAGTTCACGACGCCAGTGCGCATATGGTCGCCTAGCGTCCCCTCTCGATGCATCATGACTGGTGATGCCCACATGGCTATCTCGTCATGGAGGCCTCCCGCTCTCAGGGTTCTGCACCTTCTGTACCCGTCGGTCGTGCTCATTAGCCAACGGAAACGCGACTCAGCGCTGGCCCTCGAGCGCATCATTGACATTGTTCGCGTCGAGCTTGATGAGCGCGCCACATCGCTCACGATTGTCGACGCGAAGGGCGAGTCAGTTGTAATTCGAGGCGCCGACGACGAACTGCTTGACTGGCATGAAGCCATGACGTTGGCAATCAGTGATCGATCGTCCGTCGCATCAACACCGATCTCGTCGCGACGGCCATCGATGACTCCACAGCAGACGCCGGCTACCAGCTGCTTCGCGTTTGCCCTGCTTGTATCAGATCGATGGTTCGCCTCGAAGCTCCGTCACCTTCTCGACAAGGTTGCAATGCCGCTCCTCGTCGATGAGGAAAGGGCCATAGTCGGGTCGCTGTCAAGTCAGCAACGATCTGCAAACTCGGTATGGGATTGCTACCTGGCACCTCACTGGTACCAGCTGTTGACTCCGAAGCGATAGGTCGTCGCTGATCTGTCTAGGTTCGTGGCCGCAATGAAGTGCCTGAGATGCATTGTCCGTCAGGTGATATCCGACCTGACGAAGTTCGTGTCTGGCGACCGCCCTGCCGATTTGTCCAAGTGTCTATTGCGAACGTCGATCCTGACCGGAAGTGTGTGCACAACGCTGGCGACCGTGTTTGTTCGGTTGCCCTCGGAATCGCAAAGCATCCTGCATTGCGTTATCAATCTCGCCGTTGACCGTATCGACTGGTAACGTGGCGTTTCAAGCGCTGCTATGCCTGCCCAACTTACGAGCGCGCTCGCAGCTATCACAGAAAACTGACGTCAATGGCCGGTGATGAGATCATTGCCGAAGCCGTGTCCAGACTGACACAAACGAAGGAGCGAATCGAAGAGACACGGTCGGATCAGACTAGGCGAGATGCGCTTCGGATGATGGAGATTGACCTCGGCGGGAAAGTTGACCTAATGGGACCGGGCTGTCGCCAGATTGTTCTTCAAGGATCCCTGTATTATGGCGGGCGCTTGCATACGTTCCACCTGTTTGACGACCTCCTTATCGCATCCCGGCACAAGAAGAAACCGAACGGCACACAACGAGGTGGTATCGCGTTCACCGTGGTAAGAATCGTCAAGGGCCGTCGCCGTATTGGCCTTGTACTTATGCTCCGCAATCAGTTCATGGACACCGCTGATGTGCACTTTGACCCAACAAGCGAGACGAGGTTTATCATGGAAACGCCAGCGTGCTGTTACCCCGTCGACGCGTTCTCTGACACGGTCCGCCACCAGTGGGTGACTGCCATCAAGGGGCAGATCCAGAAATGCCTGGACCTGGAACGCGTGGACAACGCTCGTGTCGCCTCCGACAGTTTCAGCTCGGAACTAGAGGGCTGTATCGTGGACCCAATCAATATCGTTTGCGACCTGTGCCATCATCATTTCTCGTCACTGCGGGAGCGAAGACGATGCAGTCGATGGTAGCAATACTCGCCACGTGGTCTGAACTGAAGGACAATGCTGACTCTGTGCAACAGCGGAAGCAGCGTATGCAACCAGTGCTCATTGGTCCCGCGGGCGACTTCCCTCAAGGACAAGATACAACGGCTCTGGTCGCGTAATGCGCCCCAGGCCATGTGCGCCAATTGTACAGCGTTCCTGTCGAGTTCGCTGCGATTCCCGAAACATTGCCTGTCGCCGTCCAGGTTCATTTCGCTCAGCCGACGCAGCACGAACAGCTGTACGTTCACTGATGAGGGTTGCGACACAGCTGAGGGGGTTCGCCCAGACCCAAGATGGGCAAGGCGCCCTTTAAATTAACGGTTTCGTTGGGTCCCACTCGAGACGGCGCTGACCTGTGTATTCTAAGCCTCGAACGGGGTGGCCTTCTGGTAGACGATAGAGTCGCTGCCGCTCGTGCTGATGTCCAGCTGTTTCATGGTGGCGCGCAGGCACTCGGCAAGGTCGAACCGGTTCTCGTTGATGACGCTCCTGTCCTGCCAGGTCAGGCGGTGCTCGAACGACGCCGTCAGGACCAACGCGGTGTCGTCCGTATGGTCGCCAACGGAGAAGGTGACGTCCGGCTTCCAGATGTCCGAGTTCAGCTTCACGTACTGCCTCAGCGTCGTCTTCAGCTGGTGCATCTGATGCGACGTCGTGTCGTACGCGATCATGAACTTCAGCGACACCTTGGCAGGACCCGTCCGGCGGTGGTTGTAGATCGCCTTGCCCGACAGGGCGCCGTTCGAGATCTGCATGACGCGGTTGTCGGGGCGTCGCAGCTCGGTCGTCAGCAGGTGGATGCGGTGGACGAAGAAGTCCTCGCCGTCGATCGTGACGCGGTCGCCGACTTCAAACGCCTGCGTCACGAAGATGAACACGATCGATTCGAACGTGCGCGTGATCGTCCCCGACAACGCGAAACCGATGGCGGCGAACGTCGTACCGGCCGTCACCAGCATCGACGACAGCTCAAAGTCGAACGCGAACAGGAACGCGATCAGGGCGATCGCTCCGTAGACGACGTTGACAGCCGACGACATCAGCGTGAACAGGTTCGAGATGTTCAGCATCTTGGCCGTTAGGCGTTTGCGCCGCTCGAACGCCTGGTAGACGCCCCAGACGAAATCGCTCTGCGAGATCGTCTGCGACGCCAGCGGCGATAGGCCGAACATGGTCTGCCACGTCTTCTCGGCCGCCGCCACCGACCCGAACAGGCTACGCCAGACCGTGTAGTCGACCTGCTGCTTGCGCCCGTTCTCGAACAGGTGGTCGCGGAGGACCGCAGCGATGACCTGTCGCGCCCACGATCGTTAACGACGACGGCGCTGAGCGCACATGGCCGACTGACGACGAACCCTCATCTGTTGCACGGTCCCGATGCGGACGACGGTCTCTGACGAGTACCTCCACTGCTGGACGTCGGTGATCGTCAGTGGTCGCAGAGGCAGGTCGAGGGTCCCTGCGCATCCGTTACTACGTTTGAAGGCGGGCTGTGAGGTTGCAGGGGGTACCTTCGCTGATGGCCTCCAGCTTGCTGTTCAGGGAGCGGCGCTTCTGATCGGAGCGCCAGCGGCGGCGCTCATCGAGACGGGCGGCGTTATCAGGGCAGCAGAGCATGACCATGGCGTCGCGCTCGAGGTCGGACTCCTGGATGTCGTCCAGGACGGCGCGGATCGTGATGCTGCGCCTGACGATGTGCATGATGATGTCCTTGAGGAGGTTCAGGACCAGGGCGAACGTCAGGGCGCGCATGCAGTTGAGCAGGTGGTCGGAGTGCCGCTCGATCATCTCCAGCCAGACGGTCAGGACGACGCTGAGCGCGATCCGGTGCAGGTGCGTCTGCAGGGAGGCGACCACGACGAGGACCTTGAACGGGAGGCAACCGGATACCACCGAGATCGACCCGAACAGGATGGGCTCGATGACGTCGAACACGATGGAGGCGCAGGCGAAGACGGCGGGCGTAGCCAAGGTGGCCCGAGTGTACCCGAGCTTGTCGGCGAACGCGTTGGCGACCAGCGCCACGATCAGGCAGAGGATGACGAACGTGTTCGATTCGAGCCAGGAGCGGAACCGTTCCCACAGCGACACGCGCTCGTCGTCGTAATCGCCCTGGTCGGCCTCATCGAGAACGAACGCATGGACGTTGCCCTCGGCGTCGGCGGCAGTCGTCACCACCGAACTGTTCCGCCTCGAGTGCGGCTCCCGGACAGCACCTTCGTCGAGGTCGCTCTCCGATACCTCGATCCGGTCAACGGCCCGGAACAGCGACGATCGCTCGTGGATGACGGGAAGGCGCTCGTACCGGCTGCCGCTGCTGCTCATATTGCTGTCTGCGATCACCGTCGATTTCGATGTATGCCGCCCGTGCCCGGGGACGCCACGTTCCGGAGGTGTTGTGTGCGCCCCCCGGTGAATCACGCCGGCGTGACGCCATGCCTCGCCGGATCGTCCAGCTGCATCATGAGGGGCACCCAAGTCCGGTGCCGCCCCAAAAACCCGTGGTACTGTTTTTCGCCCGCTGCCGGTCGGCGGTCGCCAGTCGGTCGACGTGCAGCCATCACAGTGGCGCAGTGGAGGCGACGGAGGCGACGCGCTGCGCGTCCGTTGTTCTGCAGCGCGGATTTTCCCCGGGCCGGACGGCACGCGCCCGCGCGACAGGCGCAGTGTGTTGCGATGGCGGTGACAGCGTCGCGGATGCGCTTGCGCAGGCGACGGTCCAGCCCGGACCTGCGTGCGCTGCAGCAGACGCTGGCCGCGGGCGCCGCCGACACGACGGGTGCGTGGCCGCGCGCCGCCAAGGTGCGCCAGTTCCTGCTGCACCAGTACTCGCAGGTGCCGGCGTGGCTGCGGGACAACCCGTACATCCAGGGCGGGTACCGCGTGCATTTCTCGTGGAGGCTCTGCCTGCAGAGCATCTTCCGGTTGCACAATGAAACGCTCAACGTGTGGTCCGTTCCAGTTGGCGCAATGCCGGTTCGTCCCAGGGCGCGCCCCCACTGAATTTGTGAACCCGTGCGCAGGACCCACCTGATCGGGTTCTTCATTTTCGTCCTGCTGATGATCTCCATGGTCAGTACGGTGTCGCCATGTAGGACGCGTGGGTTGGACCATGGCCCCAGGCGACGTTCCTGACGGACGTTGCAGACGGTTTCGACTACTTCCACCTCGACAGGACGGTTGAGGTGTCCTCCGAGCGCCTGGCTAGGTACCGGCAACACTTTTCAGTACGATCTGCTCGCCTCGACTGTGCATCACGAGCGTGCCGCCTGACGCCCTGCTGCGCAGCAAATGGTGGACTCGATTCGCATTCGGATACCGTCGTGGTTTGAAATCTCCAAGCGACTGTCGGTGACGGGGCCGACGGCCGTCTACCTGGATGCGCTGAGGGAGAAGCTGACCGCGATCAAGGACGCGGTCACCGGGTGGTGCGACCACTGCTCCGTCCGCGACATCGACCGCATGCGGAACAGTCTGACGGAGACGGTGGACAACATCTGCGAATCGCTGCCGACGGACGCGGTCGACTCCGTTCGCCATCTGCTGCTGGAGATCGGGTCGTTCCTGAAGGCCGTCCGAGCGGAAGCGGCACAGTTTGCAGCCGAGTTCCCCAATGCGTCGTTCGATGCGATCGCGTTCCTGCCCCGCTGGCCGCTGGCGGTCTTCCTCGGAGCCGCCATGGCATGCCTGCTCTTCTCCACCATATTCCACATATTCTACTGCCGATCCGAACAGGCGTGTACGCTGCTGCAGCAACTCGACTTTGCTGGCATCTGCATCATGATCGCGGGATCCATGGTCCCGGCCGTCTACTATGGCTTCTACTGCCTGCGGTTCTGGCAGGGCCTGTATCTGACGATGGGCATCTGCCTGCCCTTCCTCGCGTTCCTCGCGGCAATGTCCAAGTACCTGGCCGGCCACCGGTTCCGGAACGTTCGCGCGGTCATCTTCGCGTCCGCCGGGTTGGTTAACCTGATACCTCTGTGCCACCTGCTGTTCATCAGGGCCGGCGAGTCCCGAGGGCTGCTGCTGCTCGTCGTCGGTGGCGTCTGCTACATTGTCGGCGCGATCTTCTACAGCACCCAGATCCCAGAGAGCATCTTCCCTGGCAAGTTCGATATCTGGTTCCATAGCCATTCCATATTCCACGTCTTCGTCGTCATTGCCGCTCTGACACACTACGCCGCACTGATGCGGTTCTTTGAATGGCGAATGCTTAACACGTGCTCCGTTGCCGATGCGGGCGCGTTTCGCCCTAATATATGATGGTTGTAGTACGTCGTGCCAGCAATGGTCTGGACGAACAACGTATCGTTTACAAGAATCACATGATCAGTTGTAGGGCCGCTTGGGCGCTTCATAGGACTCGGGGGCGTCGGCCGAAGCTTGTGGGTAGTAGTAGTCGACCGGCGGCTCCGCATCAACGTACTCGTGGTCGCTCCCATCGTACTCGTAGCTGGCGTCAACGTACGTCTCGTCGTCGTCGTCGTCGTACTCCTTCGAAGCCTTGTTCGTCTCCTCCAACTCGTCGTAACTTGCCGGAGCGTTATAGATCTCGTACTCCTCCAGTCCGGCCCCGTCGTCGTACTCGTCACTGCCCTGCTCGTACTCCTTCGTGGAGATCTCGCCGTATTTCGCGGGTGCGACATACTCTTCGTCTTCTTCTCTGGACTCATCCACACCATACGACGCGGGATCGGTCTCGTACGCCGGCTTCAGCTCGTATTCGTCTGAGCCGGAGGACGGTTCCTTCTCGACGTACTCGTCTGAGCCCGAGGACGGTTCCTTCTCGACGTACTCGTCTGAGCCCGAGGACGGCTCCTCTTCGACGTACTCGTCCTCCTCGACGTACTCGTCCTCCTCGACATACTCCTCGTCGGTCTCGTGCGCCGGGTACGCTTCCTCCGTCTCGCGTTCGTACACGTAAGGCTCCTTGAGCTCGTACTCTGCGGACGTCGACGACGGCTCCTCCTCGTACGTTTCCTCGTATTCGACCGTTTCGTCGCTGTACGCTGGAGCGGCGTCCTCGTAGTCGGTCTTCTCGGCGTAGTACTCGTGCGCCTCAGACGACGTCTGCACGTTGTAGGCGTCCTGTTCGGGCGCGACCTCGTACGAGTCGGACGGCGCCGCGTAGTAACTTTCGAACGGCTTCTGGACGACGCCAGACGGAGCGCATTCGGGCGAGCAGTAATCGGACGGGCAGAACGTCGGGACGTGGTGGCAGTTCTACAGGCACCGGTTGGCATCTAGGGGTAGCGATCGGTCAACGCGATCGCTTACGTCGAAGCACCACTTGGGCGACGCGACCGCCATCAGCGCCCGGCACCCGCCGTACTCGTAATCGGCGCGTGCGCAGGGGACGCACAGGGCGACGGCAACGGCAACGACCAGCGAGGTTCGCATCGCGACCATGGCAACCGATCCGACCTGCCCGCCAGACGATCAATTCGACAACTGGACGGTCGTGGGCGTCGGCGTCGCCCGTCTCTCTCTCTCTCCTGACTAACGTGACGCAGGACCATTCCAGGCAGAGAATATCTGAACACACCAGTGGCATTGGCGCCATCCGGGTCCCACAAGTCGACACGTTACCGCCTAGCAGCAGGCAGCCGTCCCAGGGCGCGCGTCGTTGAGGTCGGACGAAGGCGCGCGCAGCAGTGGGCACGCCTCCCCCCAGGAAGCGTCCGGTCTACCGGTTCCGTTGTCGGAATTCCAGATCGCTGACCGGACGCAGGCAGAAGGACGGGGATGGAGCGGGACGCGCGACCACATCCACGGTCGTCGACGCCAGGCGCATGTCGTGCGCGCGCAACGTCGCCGCCGTGGCCGTTATCGTTCGCGGCGCGCACGATGGGACGGTCGTGCCCGGGACGACGGGCCCGATCACGTCGCATGGGGCGGCGCTGGCGACGTCGGAGCACGCCGACATGCTGTTCATCCAGCGGGCGACCGACGAGCGCGACCGGTGGTCGGGGCATGTCGCGTTCCCGGGCGGGCGGTGCGCGCCGGGCGAGTCGCCGCTCCAGACCGTCGTCAGGGAGGTGCACGAGGAGATTGGCGTCGACCTGCGCGACGCGTCCATGTTCACGTTCGTCGGTCGCCTGCGCCCGCTGGTCAAGGCCGGCGCCGACCTCATCATCCACGCGTTCGGTAGGCGCGCTCGTTTCGGGGGGAACGGCTTCCCATAACGTGGTGTGCCAGCTGTCGTCCAGGTAGCGCCCGGCCCGCTGGTCGTTGTTCGCGACGCGCGCGAGGTTGCCGACGTGTTCTGGGTCAGCCTGCGGCGCCTGCATCGATCCGCTGTCGACTTCGACGTCTATGCCGTGTCCGATTTCGTGGCTCGGTACCCGCCTGCGCTGCGCGTCGTGTTCCGCTCGCTGCCTCGGCAGTGGTTCGCGCTGCCGGCCATCGCTGTCGATGGCGCTCCCCGGTACCTGTGGGGGATCTCCCTCGAGCTCGTGCGATCGTTGCTGTCCGCTGCGAACCACGACGCCCGGGCGTCGGCGCTCAGCCCCCGGGCTGGGGCGGTGCTCATGACGAGATCCAATGAGCTCTGGCTGTGGCTCTCGAGCAACTACTGCTGTAGGCGATCCAGAACCACAAGATGAACCCGCCGACTGATCAGTGTGGAGTGGCAATTCGCTTCCCATGGGCGATTGTTCTACGACACGGTCCAGGCGGCGTAAGGGAGGCTGCCGTCGTAGCGTGTCTTTCAAGCGGTTGGTTGCTATATACAACGGGCATGGCCTTCATTGCTGCACGTCGTTGGGGACGACCGAGTTGTAGTGGTGGCCCATCAGGTAATGGCGGTGGAACGAGACTCGCAGCGTCCTCCCGTCATCCGCATCGCCCATGACGATCGGGTCCGCGTCCGACGAATAGACAATGATGCGGCATTGGAACGTGGCCGCCAGCGCTGACAGTTCCGGTTGGCCGCCCCAGACGACGTCGTTCGTGTCGACAATGGCGGCGCAGTGCGTTTCGAACTCCTTCTCCGACAAGAGGGCGCCCTCGTCGGTCAGCATGAAAGGCAGGAAGGCGTCGGCGTTCTCCAGCATGTAGGACGAGGCGCGCTGACGCAGCGTCGCATGCCTAGGTCCCGCAACCGTCTCGCCAATCCGCTCCAGCTGGTCTGCCACGGCATGGTACAAGCAGTGGCCATCGGGACGAATCTCCTTGATCGCCATGCCAAGCGTGGACAGCTTGGACGACAGCACGTCGATCTCGACCTGACGCGGGTCTTCCACGTTCTTCAGCTCGTCTTCGAGGGCCAGCCGACGCGCCGCGTCTTCGGCTGCACGTCTCGCCTGGACCCAACACCCATTCAGGGAACCCCGACGAGGTTGTAACATGTCGTTCCCGTGATACCTGCCGTCTCTCCTTCTTTGATGTCCTGTCGCCGACTTCGACCCGATCCACAGCATCAGCCAGCCACTCGACATCGTCGCCGGCGACCTGTGCCCCATCGCGCGACTCTCGTTCGTGCCGCTCCTTCAATTCAGCTTCGAGCTGCTTGACGCGAGCCTTCGCCTGCTTCTTCGCGTTCTTGTCGCCCTTATTCGCTGCTTGCAGGATGTCAGCGCACTGCTTCTTCAGCGCCTGCCGATGCATGCTATCAATCGACGCGTAACCAGGGGGCACCCCCGAACCTCTGCATACCATCTTCTCCATGTGGTGCCGTTTCCCGATCGACATGACCGTCGGGTCGTGCTGACCTTCATCGTCGCTGCGATCGCCAGACACGACGTCATCCGCAGCCATCGTCAGGGGTCGGATCCGCGGCGCACTTGATGATTACTGATTAGTCCGCGATCGATCAGTCAGGCAGCACCTGCGGCAGTCGACAACCGTCAGTCTGTCGGTCACGTGGACAGATGCCACTCTGCCCGCTGCCTATAGACAGGGGCCGCTTCCGGCGAACGGCGCCTTATGCCGTGACACCGTAATATGACAGGGCCCGGCGCCGCAGCGTGGGCGCGTTGGACGTGGACGGGACGCGACCGCGTCGACTGCCGGTCGTGGGAAGGATCGCAGTCCGTGGGATTGCAGTCCGTCATGGACGGCGTGGACGACGCCGCGTCGTCGTCGTCAGTGAAGGCCAAGGATCTGGAGATTGCGCGCCTGCAGGCTCGACTGGCGACGGCGACCGCACTGCAGTCGCTGCTGAACGTGATCGATTTCGATACGATCGTGAAGGACCTGTTCGATTCGATCGTCGAGGAGGTTGCCGTGGACGTGTGCTTTGATGTGCATCGCGCAGCGAAATCCACGGGCAAATGGTCGCACATCGCCGCCCCCTTATTGCGTTCGCTAACCGTGGGTGCTCATTGCGTTGCGTCCAGTGAGCCGGCCGTGTTCAACGCCAGCGACGGCGTCGATGTGTTCGGGCAGCAAGGATCGAAGCTGCTCGCCGCCGCATTCCAATGTGCCAATTGCCAACGCACCATCTCGTCCCAGAAATATGCCTTCCATACAAGGCGATGTCCTGGAAGGCGCTAAAGTATATATATATTTGTTATCACGCCGCAATCTACGCGGTTGTCGTTATTCCCTGCTGTGCCGGACCGAAGTGTGCACACTATTCCGGTACGTACGACCCTCGCCGGGAACGTGTCGTCGCGCCGTCTCCAAGGCCATCTCATCGGTGGGTATTCGAAAAATGCTAAACCAGTCCAGCCAGGCTTTGGTTAAACGGTGTCGCCGTTTATGACTCCAGGGCAGCGCGCATTAAGTCAGCATTAGAGAATCGCTTCTGCTGGAACACTCTGCTAAACACGGATATGACGACCCCTAGGAACAGGTTTGTGAAGAGCGTCGAGCACAGGAAGACGAACGACATGAAGTAGATGGCCGCGAACCACGACGTCGATACGATGGAAGAGTACATTATGAAATGCCAGTCTTGTTGGACCCTGTGGCACGTTATGGATCTAATCAAACACGACAGCGAGGCGCTCTTACAGGCACTGGAAAAGTGATATAAGGGCGACGCCGTAGCTGTTGAACCCGGCCGAGATCGTGATCGCATTGCCAATTCTTCCCGCAAACAAGAACACACCAACGGCCGCGTATACGTCGATGATGAGAAGCAAGAGAACCAAGAGGTTGAAAAAGACGCTCGCTGAGCGCAAGAAGCTGACGATCACGCGTCTGAGCACTTTAACCTGATTGGAAAGGTCAGCACAGAGGTATAGGCAGGCGATTGGGCCACAAGTGTTCACCTGTGAAAAGATCCTCAGCAGCGGCAAAAGTTGCAGGAGCCGAAGCATGTTCTCATGAGGTCCAGGCAGGTAATTCCACACTGAGAAAGGGGTTCCTGTAATAGTCCCGAGAATGAGCACAGAAGGACAGCACAATCAGACTTGCCTGCCCGACCGTGATAGTACAGCTGTATGAGTCTCGTCAGAAGAAACCCGAAGAACGACGTTGCCACGACAATGACATCGAGTCTTCTTTCAAACATGCTGCTGTTGAAGTTGGTGTACCACATGTACTTCGGAGGCGTGTCAGTCAACCATCAGACTTCAACGCAGTCATATCATACCTCATCGATGCCGTACACAACGAGCTTCGCAGCCATCTCGACAACAAATAGTAACAGAAGGGTGTGGCACACGGCGTCGATGTGCTGGATCGGCGAGTATAGCCCGTATAGAGATGCGGCAAGCAGCTCGACAAGCAACAGGACCTCGATCAACTTCCGCCACCAGTCACTTCGAGCCTGGAACACGTTCTCCCGCATCCAAACGCGCCACTTGACGTTAGAGCGGGACGGTTTGTCTCTTCGAAGCAGCCGATGCAGTTTCAACTTCTCCATGCCGGTTACGAATTCGTACAAATCCATCTGCCCGTCCTGGTTGGTATCAAGAGTCTCGAACGCCTTGACCAGGAGTGCTCTGGATTGGGGCCCATCACAGCATCCCGATACGAACTGTCGGAACTCATCGACCGAAATACCGCCGCTCTCATCAATGTCTATCAAGATGAACGCTGCAACCAGGCCAGTTCGCCCAAGCATGGTCTGCTGCTGCAAGACTTCGACCTGGTGGTTCGAGAATTCGAACTGGAAATAACCGACGACGACAGCGAGCACGAAGAACACGCCAAACACCCATAAGAAGACGAAAAACAGAATATACCAGTCTACAGCAACCACCGTTAAATGTCGTTACCGATTCTATATCGAGACTTACAATGGAGGTCAAACGCAGGGTAGACGACGTCACCGTAGTTGTCCTCGGTGGAGGCAAATACGAATATGGTTGTGAACGAATCGCGAATGTTCGCAAAGCTACTGACGTACTGGCCGACATTGATGGAATCTCGAAACATGACTACACCAGCAATGGCAAACATGAACAGTGTCGACAGCCAGAGGATGAGAGTGTCGGCGGCCTGGACAATCGCCCGACCAAACAGAAGGAGGGCTGTCCGCAGATCACGGGAGAACAGGAAGGGGATAAACGGGCGCAGTGGGAAGGCATACTCGAAGCTGAAAGAAATCGTGGCGGATAACATCCAGTCCACCGCGCAAAGAATGAGAACGACGCACAGGGCAATATCGGCGGCGATCGCGGTCTCTACCAAGCAATTGTCCATTGCCTTCGCGAAGTACTTGAAACGGAATTGCGTCACCATATAGGCTGACTCGATAGCCAGACACACGCCTTCGATTGCAACGACGAATGGAGAAGGCCCCCAGTTGGCCAGCGCCTTCTGCGTTGCTGGCTCTACAAGCTGGAGCCCAATGTGCACCGCTATAGCCGCATACAGCAGCAGCCTTGATATCGAGTTCGAAAAGATCAGGTACATGGCGATATCGACTTCACCGCCCTCACGCGCCTCCAGTTCGCATACAGTAAGTATGTTGCGGTCGTGCAGAGAATCGCGAATGTGCCCGACAGCACGTTCGGACACGTGTGCCTGGATTTCATCGTAGTCCAGAGGCTGATCGTTTTCCTCTTGCGTGTCCCGACGAGAGGCACGCTTTCGTCGCCAGCTCTGAGCAGAGGCCGCCACGATTTGCTTCTTGATCCGCGCCTTGTGCTCCTCCAGCGCCGCCGGCGACAGTTTCTCTTTGCCAAGACCCGACATAGTTGTGTCTCGTGGCATCATCCGCTTTTCCCACGTCGACAGACTTGACATTGCAATAAAGCCAATGATGACAACAATGCCGATCACGATTATCCATGCCATCAGTTCCACGCGCTTGTAATCTCCCAATGTGGAACGGGCAGACGCGGTGGCAACTGCCATCCAGGCTGAATCATCCACAGAGGCGTCCGGCAATGTAACGCGAACGGCTAACGTATCGTAATTAGCGACAACAATTCGATCCACCGAAACAGATTGGATCTGCCCTTGGACTGGCGGTCCTTGCTGCTCAAAGGCATCCCCTGTCGGATCTCTGACGAGTACAGTGCCAGTACGGCCACGCTCAATCTGCATGGTGCCCCACGACGGCGGCGTCAGTATTTGAAGGAGCGTCTGCGCCGTTGAAGAATCGAAGTCAATGCAAACAATTGTGGAGTTCTGGCTGATCGTCTGCGACCTTGTGAACACAAGTTCGCCGCTAACAAGTGTCCTCGGACTGGTCCAATGACCAGTATCGAGCGTGGAAGACCGGAACCAATCTTGCGCAGAAGGGTTCAGATCTCTTTGGATGGTCACAGGCTCAGTAGCAGAATCGTTGACGGCTGAAAATACAGTCCCGATAACGTTCGACCCGAACCGGTCTGTCATTGTAACTGCTGAAGCCAGGTGGATGTTCGATGATCGAATAGCCAGAGCGGTTAACGCAAACGACGTCCACCTATACATCGTGTCCACAGACAAGGACGACTGTGCTGAACGTGCGAGTAGTGCGATAGATGCTGTCGCAATGGCAGGTGGTTCCCTCATTAGGCGAATCCTCTCGCTTATAACGAAACCCATCTGGGACAACGTGGCATCCGCGATCTCATCTAGGCAAAGATTGGAACCAATGTGTACAACGAATGCGATCGATAGGCATGCTGCAGTAGTGAGGGCAAAACTGACCAGTGCGATGGCCGTTGATCGAAATTGCCAACCAGAACCCACTGGCTGTTTTTCAGTAGGTGTCCCAGGCGGCGTTCCATGCAAATCGAAGTTCAGAGAGCGACTTGCGAACAGATTCACATCGGACGAAAACCTGGACGACGCTGTCGGGGCTGCGGGTGATGTTAGCAGCCAAATAAAAGCCAAGGCAACAACAAGACAGCTCGTCAAGGAGAGAGCCACAATGGTGGTCCATGGAACGCACGCCAAAGGGGAAGGAATCGTGGCTGTAACTTTCGCGTTGATTGCAGAGAAACTGTCCTCCGAGAAAACATCGTTGCTTGATCCAGTGGCAGTGTTGCACGATGCCAGGTCAAGCGACAAAGAAGAAACCCGAATCAACGTGGACGGAAGCAGCCCGAACGAAGATAAACTATTATCGATAAGGTCGCTGCCTAAATGGACGCCAATAGTGACATTACGCCCAGAGGGTGAAACAGCAGGCATGACTCGAGAAATCCCCAGAATGCCTCCTACGGTGCCCACCGAGGTGAAGTTTCCATGGTTCCCTGACGGAATTCCAGACTGGCAAGCGGAATTGGGGACCGCGGTGCTGGAGGTACCTTTGTGCAAGCAGATCCCTGATGCAGCGTCATATACGATTATCGAAGGGCCTAGGGACTTATCGCCTTGGGCAATGGCGCAGACATAGCCCGAGCTAGAAGCGACCCAGGCCGCTGACGACAACGGCACAGCTGTCAGTATTCGGGAAAGTTGTGCAAACAGCAACTGCGGCGGCTGCTTGGTCGATATCCAGGTATCGACAGGCCTCAAAGGGAATTGCATAGCCACATCCGCCAATATGCTGTGCAAATAGGTATTAGAAATGAACACACACGCCAATAAAGAAAGGCGAGGCGAAACCTTTCCGTCTCCAGCAATGATGTCACTCGGGCAGCAACTTGCTCCGTGTACAGCTTCAATGCACTTCCAATCGACGTGGGGTAAATCCATACCCACGTCAGTAAGACTGCGGCGAATCCAACAATAAGGAGCAGAAATGCGGCACAGAGGATACGATGGCCGCTCTTGGTGTCCTTTGTTACGGTCTCTGTTTGCTTTTTCTGTTTGCGATCTGCTCTGATCGGGCAGTGCGTTCCGAGCGTAGTTGTTGACCCACCACGGGTAACGCTGACACTGCCGGCAACGGTGATAGAGCTGGCCGCCATTGTCGACTGGCCAGCTGGCCCATGCTCATCGTTCCCTGGCAGTTCCCGATACAGGAGCGGCGCCAGGAGATTATCGATTTTGTTGAGGAACCCTTTGGAGTCTCGCGAACTGGAAAACGCCTCAATAGAGCGAAGATATCCTAGAGCCGAGTGTGTCAAGCGCATCAGATACCTTTAACAGAAACGTCAGTTACGCGATCATATTTCTGACGCGACACAATCGACTGACTTCAGTTCGGCTTCTTCGTTGTCCATGCATGCGTAGAGAAACGCGCAAAGGTTCTTGTAGATGCGTTTCTCATGGGGAAGCACGCGTATGACGCTCGGGAGAAGCAGGTTCCGACTGGAGCGTTCGATTTCCTTTTGGAACACAATGTCGTACACTTTCCGGAATCTTGATGCCTCGGAAGCGCGAAACTCTGGCGTTACAACCGCATCGATTGCGATTGCGTTGAAGCCACGGGGATCGATAACCGTCGGTGTCTCAACGACGGACGCTCTTCGGTATTCGAGGTTCGCAAGGTTCCCCCGTGGGCTCACTGGGTGACTTGGTTGCGAGCGCCTCGTCTTGATCTGGACGGAAGCTGACCGCCCATGCGACTGCTGCTGGGCCCTTGTCACAGTGCTTCGCAGGGTCTGTTGACGGAAGAGGCCCTCTAATGTAGGTGCTTCACTCGTCTTCCCCGCTTTCTGAAACAGATCTCCCCCAATCGAGTGCGCTGAGGACACGTATCAGCAAAACTTGATGACCAAGGACAACAGTACGTTCCCCATACAGAAGCGATGCGTTCGCTGCCATGACATAGTTGTAGGCTCGGCTTTCGATTCCAAGGGTGAATACGATCGCAGAAATGCTTCCACCTGGCGAACTTACGTTAACCTTGCAACGAAGTAGAACGGTTCGACATCCTTACATTCTTCTCTTCAATGAGGAACATCAGCGCACACCACAGTCTCTTGACTTCAAGGATCGCAAGAGGTTTCAAATTGGGATGCTGCAGGCATTGTCGAAAGTTCTTCGTTTCGAACACACTTTGAACAGTGACATTTGCGAAAGATTGACCTTGACGCGACGATGAGTCGACAGTGTTTGCAAGAGCACGCTGTAGCATTGCCGTCTGCCCAACGCTTTTCTGTAGCGATTCGAATATTCGCTTCTGTTCGCGCCGAACCGTCAACCTGGACTCCATTGCCATCCGGACGCTAGTGGTGACAGCATCTCGCAGGGACCCGAATAAATTCGTCGTCGCAGTACTCTGCCGTGTGCCATCATTCGGATTGATGACCTCGTTCGTGCTGTCGACCTCGATTTCCTCCTCAATGTCCGACATGTCTTCATCGGAGCTGTCATCATGGGCATGTGTGGCAGACGATCTCCCACTGGAACCGTATTGTTGAACCAAGGCGGACACGTCTGAAACCGACCGCGTATGATTTGTTGTGCGGTAGACGCTGCCGGCATCATCAATCGCAGCCATCTTCGCGCCGTCAGCCATGTCGTTTTCACCGTCGTCTTCTCCGATGATAGCTGAGTACGCTGCTGTTAAAACGTACCCATGGTCGGTTGCTACACATTCACCGACATAACGCCCTGGGACGATAACCCCATTCCCCGCTTTTACACCTGCGTCGTTGCTGGCGTGCTACGACGCTCTGTCTTCGTCGCCCTTCGGTTGTCGATCCTCCTGCGACGGGCCGCCCCGCTTCCGGCAGCATACCCTAGAGCGACGATAGCCTGTATCCATCGATCCGTACCCTGTCGACTCCATCCTCAGATCCCCAATGGCTTTAACTGCCATTTCGTCCGCGCGGAATTCATCGACAGGTTCCAAAACGGGTGCAGTCGTATCGGGAACGATTTTTTTTTTGCGACTGGTGGAGAAATCCAGTCAATTCTCGACCCGCTACCCGTCTGTGGCAGTCGTCCTAGGATGGATATGAAGGACGCAGAGGAGGACGACTGGGAGGCGGCCGAGCAGGAGTCGCCCGAGGCCTTTTCCGACACTGGGTGGGACGATGAGGTCGTTGAAGAGGTTGCCAATGGCGACTGGCCGGCGCTGGAATCGACAGCGACGGAGCTCAGCGATGCGTGCGCCGTTCGGGATCGTCAGCCGTCGTACGAGATTCTGACGGAGCAGGAGCTGATGCAGCGCCAGAATATCCTAGTCGAACGCGTCGTCGAACAGTTGTTTGTGTCTCCGGAAGAGGCCACCACTCTGCTTCGGGCGTACGGATGGAACATCCTCAACCTGATCAACGACTGGCTTGACGACCCGGATAAGGCAAGGATTTGGAATTTGCGCCGGTTTTATATTTCCCCTGCCATCCCAACTAACACTTGGTGTTTAGGTGAAAACTAAGGTCGGCCTTGCTCGCGTCATCCTTCCGACTGAAGTATCCGACCGTGATGGGCCCTTCGTCTGCTCGCTCTGTATGGACAAATTTGCGATGGATGACACGCTCGGCCTGTCGTGTGGCCACCGGTACTGCATCGAATGCTGGACGAAATGGGTTGTCGCCGAATTCGACAAGGGTCCTCAGGCGGTATTCACGACGTGCCCTGGATTCAAGTGCTCTGCTATGATCCCGGAGGAGATCCAGCTGCGATTACTTCCCGGTCCGAAAAGACAACAGTTCAAGCAGTGGCTGCTGGATGCGTTCGTCCAGGGCAATCGCACGAAGATGAAGTGGTGCCCGAACCCGGACTGTGATAAGGTCATTGAGAACAGAACGGGTGGCGAAGTTGAGATCGAATGTCGGTGTGGCTATGTGTTCTGCTTCAAATGTGGACTGGAGGGTCATCGACCATGTTCGTGCGAGCTTGTCCAGCAATGGCTTAAGAAAAACTCAACGGACTCGGAGAACGTCAACTGGATCATCGCTAATACCAAGCGTTGCCCGAAATGTCATGTCAACATTGAGAAGAACCAAGGTTGCAACCATATGACGTGCCGGTTCTGCAAGTACGATTTCTGCTGGCTGTGCAAGGGCGACTGGAGCAAGCACGGCAGCGGCACTGGAGGGTAGGTTGACTGGGATAACGTTTTCGTATCGGTTGTACACTGAACTAATGTCAGGTTCTATCGCTGCAATAAGTACGAGGAAGCGAAAGCAAAAGGAGAGAATGCTTCGCTTGAGAAAGAGGAGCAGAAGGCCCAGGAGGCGCGCAATGCATTGCAGAAGTACATGTTCTACTTCACACGTTTCGACAACCACCAGAAATCGATCCAGTTTGCTCGAAAGACCAGGCAGGACGCGGAGGCTCGAATGCAGTTGCTTCGAGACATTCAGGGCACGAACTATCAAGATGTGCAGTTCGTCCTCAACGCCGTGAACGCTGTCGTTGCTTGTCGACGTGTCCTGATGTGGACGTACGCGTACGGGTTCTACCTTCAAGGCACCAGCGAGAAGGACATTTTCGAACAGCACCAGGAGCGCCTGGAAAAGTTCACTGAGCTGCTGCACGGCCTGAGTGAGAAGCCCATCGAAGAGTTGCTCGAGAACAAGACACGGGCCGAGATCGTCAACTACACGCGTGTTGTCTTGCGGTACAGAGACAACGTCATCAAGGCGATCGAAACGGGGCTCAAGTCGGCGCAAGATATTCGCTGACTCGTGTTTTCGAGTTAGCTGATATTCAACCCACCCTAGTCATTACAGTATCATGTCCAGCTCTATTGCCAATGAAAACTACAATGAACGCTCCCACTCAACGACGCATTAAGCGTCCCTGCTGGATATTAACCGTTCAGCGTTAAATATTAAACATTTGCTGTTGAATGGTACGAGACTAATGTTCCTGTAGCTGGCGGATGGCCAGACATGCGAGACCTGATAGCGATCGCGATATCCCGCAGAACATGTGCGTCCTCTTCGACCGTGCATTCTTGTCCCATCAGAGCAAACAAACGATGTGCCCTCCTAAACAGGGAAGCGCTGCGTGCAGAATCCCCCATCAGCTCCGCCACCGATGCATCGCGAGCCATCTGTAGCCCTTTCTCATATAGCACTTGCTCGGCACGAAGAGGAACAGCGTCGGGACACAGGTCGTCTCTGAGCAGCGCAACGCGCTTGGACAGCACATCAATACGCTGGCTGAGATCGTCATCGAGTTGAACGGCTGGCTGAGCCATGTTCCGAATTGCAAGGCGCGACGACACCATCAAGCGAATTGCTTTGCAATATAGCGAAAGGGCAATGCCCTTGTCATCGTCAAACCCGTCGGCAATCTCACAGATAACGCGGGCAGTCTTGCATGTTTCGGCAACGTCAACGGACAGGACAGGCGTCGCAGGACGGCTAACTGCCGTTCGTTGACCAATGTTCTTCGCCCCGCTAGAAGACAACGCGAAAGGAGCTGTCACCCCGAACTCCGTTGCTGCGGTCAAAGAATTGGTAATCAACAGGAACGTTGTGGCAATTATTGCACTGACATGACGTCGCGTCGTCTACAAGAGCAACAGGACCCGCAGTTGATGGTCGCGGGACAGCTTCTTTTGACTTGTCACCAAATAGGAAGGGATGAGCGCACAGCTCCTGAGTGGAAAGACGGACTGCGGGATCTCTATGCAACAACCCGAGGATGAGCGACTTGCATTCCTCGGAGAGCACCCTAGAACTAACACGTAACGTCATCGACAAGGTATCCAATACGAAAACCATGGTGTACCTGGGGAACGTCACTGGTTTGTTCTCGATGTTCCTCAGAAGGTCCACCTGGTTCTGCCCGGTATACGGTGTGACGCCAACAACCATCTCGTACAGGAGCGCACCGGTTGACCATAAATCGGCCTTGATGTCGTACTTTTCATTTCGCAGCACTTCAGGCGCCATGTACAACGGCGTCCCGCAGACTGTCGCTTGCAGCGATTCCGATGGCATGTATCGCGCGAAACCAAAGTCTGCGATTTTCAATACAGTAGCGTTATCGGTCAACAATAAGTTCTGGGGCTTCAGATCGCGATGTAACATGTTTCGCTCGTGGAGAAACGAGAGACCGCGGGCGAGCTGCCGAAGCAGATGTCGTGCGCGACTCTCAGAAAGCGGTCCATGTCGCAAATGACTGGAGAGGTCCCCGTTCGCACAGTACTCAATGACGAGGTAGATGTGCCTGAAAGCAAACGATCAACGCCGAGGTACACGAAAATGACACAAGTATGACCGCGATGTGCGATGCACGCTGATCAGTTTCACAATGTTGACGTGGTCGAACATCTTCATAATGGCAATCTCCGAATCCAGACTCTCAACAATATGTTTTAAGCGTAGTCGCTCCAGGTTATACCCTTTAATCGCGACCTGCCCCATCGTCAGCCTCGACATCGACACCGGTTCCCCCACACGGGCCCACGCACCGGATCACCGGTGACCACATGCGACCCCTTCCACACTGTCGCGTACGACCCCGAACCAATTTTCCCCAGAACGACATACTCGCCGATGCGCTTCTGCGACCCGAGCGGCTGCATGGCACCCGCCGACCCGGCCGACGATCTTCGACCGCTTCTATGGCCACCCCCGCCCCATTTGTGTAGCTCCTCGGACCGCACTTTTTCGACTATCGGCCGCCACTTCCGACACGGGACGGAACGGATGCAACCAGGTACCGAACCCCTATCAGCGGCTAACTTTTAGCCTCCTGTGGTTCTCGAGGAGACTAAAAGTCCCAGAAGAAGAGAAGGGAAAGAAAGTCGTAGGAACTGTACGAATCGTCAGCATTTTGAACGCAGAGATGCCCTATGTTCGCTAGTCGCAGCCGTCTTTCCGTCCAGTGGCAAAGCTTGTTTTCGCGCCCCGCAGTCATTGTTGCGCAATTTTGGAGACTAAAGGTCGGGTTCGCTTTTAGTCGGAGGTCCCGCGCTGGCGCTCGACTCGCTATCTGGGAATCTGTTGGTCGGATGGCCAACCGGCTGCCGCTCGAATGAACTTCACTGGCCGCCGCGCAGCGCGCCGGCCAAAATATTTGAATACAAAAGACCAAAATAGACCTACATCTTGCACGTGCAGTACCCCAGCCACCCTCAGCCTTCAATGCGCGCGACACCCAATGTCGATAATGCGCTGAGAGATCGGTACCAGTACTATTGGGAAATCTACCTACTAGATCCCGATCGAATTCAATCTTGTATTGCCAGTACAATGCATGGGAGTAACAGCTAGCTGTCAGCGCGCTTCTGCCTTTTCTTTTCAACGTCACGGGCCGCCTTGATCGCCTTACAACGTTTGCGTGCCAGAAACGTAGACTCATCCGTATTGTTACACAGATGATGGCCTCGTAGTCCACTGCAGCCTAACTTGCCACAAAGAAGGTCGTCGTCATGATTAACCATTCGTGACTTAAGGGCGTGGCAACGCCGTTCCGAATACGACGCGCTAGATCGTTTCGCCGAGCTAGCTGGTCGTCCTGCTGAAAGCACAGAAGGCGTGGCGCTGTCGAACGCAATTGCCGGTAGATGTACGACCTGAAGAAACGCGTTCAAGTCAGGGCGTTGCTTTCGTTAAATGGCGGGCTAAAATCATACGTTACTGTGCTGCAGGGACGCCTGCAGCTCACGTGGGCGTTCTGGAAGAACTTGTGGAGCCTGTGGAGGATTTCCTAGAGCATGTTGACCCTCTGGAGGCTGTTCTGGTCCACATTGGCCCTCAGGAGACTCTTCTGGATCGTGACAATCATCGGAGCTGGCCGCCGTATTCTGCATTGCACGACACCTTCATAAATGTAGTGGCAACCTTGCGCAACCAGCACGCACCTGAACACGCTCTGCGTCTCTCTCCCCCTGCGATTCATTATCAGGCTGATTGTCCCCGTGAGCCGGCTCCACTCTCTGCGAGGTTCCATATACGTGATTCTGAACCCTGCAGTCTTGATCTTCTTCGCTGCCAGTCTCACATTCACGGTACTGATCAAGCGGCGGAAAATAATTCAGTTAACAGTACGCAATGTGTCCAGCTCTACGACTGTACCTGCGGATGTCGCCAATTCGGCCCGCGCAGAACATCAAACAGGGAGGAAGTCTCTGAAGATGCTTCCCGTCGGGACTCGCGGTCGATAACTGCGGCTTGGAACTGCTCATCATACCTGGTTACCGTGTTAGATAGCGTATCCCAAGAAGTCAGACAATCAACAACCTCCGTAGATGAATAGCAAATTTGAGAAAAACGTTAGGGTGCGCGTCTTGGTCCGATCCTTCATCATGCCAGGAATTGGTTTGCTCACTACACCGACGGTTGAGGTTAACCTGGTGCCAAAGGGACAACGCCCGCTGGTTCCATAGAGACGCCAACGCCTGGAAATCCTTTCCAGTCGAACGGTTTCGATCTGCGTAGTCGGCCAGTACCTTCCGGTACAAATCGGCCTCTTCGGGAGTGTGCACAGGAAGGTAGGGAACTGTGGAGCCCTGGCACTTGGCTAAGTACCGCTTGTCGTCGGAAAGAAGCGGGTTTGGGTCGCCCCTATAAGACGTCAAGTATTAAAAAGTACGCGTGTGCACTTGCACGTACTATCGTGGGATTTACGCATGTGCAGGGTCGCATTCCCCTCCAAAGTGCAACATCTGGCAATACGGACGCAACTCGTCCCATTGCCAATCGAGAGCGGATGAAAACTGAGGGAGCTGTGGCTCTCCCCATACGTTGGTCGCATACATGTTAATGAAGTCGACCTGGAAACAGACTTAGAACGCAGCAATCGCTAATAGCAGTTACATACAAGCCAGGGTCGGAAATGCCCCAGAACCGGAGAGCCGTCTCCGAAAGATTCTCCTGCGCGAATGTTTGTGCGCAGTATGTGCCACAGCATCAAGCAATGCGTCAATGCGACGCCTGCGTTCATCGTCCCGAACTTCCTTTTCAGGACGTTGTGGTTGGCCTCGCAGGAGTTAGTGCCACGGTGGCACCGATACAACGTGAGTCCGTGGCCATCCTCACCGACGGCCGTGTAAAACGGGTATTCGTCCCCGTCCGGATCACTGCAGCAGCCCTTCCGGACATGCTCCAGAACTTTCCGAAATTCGGCGTGTGCACGATCGTCGAAAAGGGGAACGCCTGCAACTCAATGAATGATCCCGCATTGATTACTTATAACGAAGAAAATTACCGTCGTGGTCTGTCAGACCAGAACACGTCTTGTAGACAAGGTTCAGACGCTCTTCCAGCTGGCCTGGAGGAGGAATTCTTCGACGAACGCGGTCAAGGAAATAGCCACGGCGATGGACCCTCCAGGAGAGCGGATTCTCGCCGCGGCTAATAAGACTATTAATCACCTACAGGAAATATAGTGAGAATGGAGAAAGAAACATGCGGCCTGCAACTGACACGCTGTTCATCGTCCTCGTTCCACACGAAGAACGCATCGCTTAGTGCGATTACCCATACGGGGTAAAACGGATGGGTCTTCCTGATCTTCACCCTTTTCATGATGTGAAATATATCCTGCAGGACACGTTTCACTCGTTCGCCACCTGATTCTAACGCATATCACAAAAGAGTGCAATGCACGGGCCCAGCGACGCCTACCTTCGGCTGACCCGACCGAGACGGAGCTCACATCAAGGGAACTTCCATCATTGTTGTGTGGGTCTAAACAAATAATTATAACGACCATGTCCATCTTCTGAATACGAAAACGTACTTTGTGGTTGGATTGTAGGGCGCAGCGACGTTATGTCAACTAAGAGGGAGAATGGACAATATCCAAAGGAACTCAGAGTCCTCTTCGAGTTCCTAGGATATTTGGCTTCGGCAGCAGAAGCCAGAACCTATGACGGTCAATATCCGGGCTATTACTTACATCGTGAAGTAGTTACCTCTACAACGTCGACAACAATGCGGCCTTTCGTCACCTTCGTCTGCTCCCAAATGGCGGGCTGCGACTGCGAAATACGTCCTCGAGCAACGACGACATGAGTGCCTTGTGCAAGCAGCTCGACTGCCATGCCAGGAACAGGAATACCTGCGCCGTTGCAAGCGCGAGATGACCCCGGAATGGCGAGACGAACTGTCGGATCTGGGGTTGCCTCCAAGCGCAAGTAGACCTGCAAGCTAGCGTGCGCGTCCAGAGCGGCGTACATTACCTGAAAACATTTAGAACAAGTTTGTCACATTTCACAATAGCGCACCTGCTCGGACGAAAGCTCGTTCGCTTCCCAGTTCGATTGACGGATTAGCTCAGGCTTTGGGAGCTCTTGCTGCAAAATCGTCTGGACGAGCTTGGCCAAGCTCGACGAACTCGGAGCAGCGCCGCGACGGTAGGCGAACTGCCCCAGCTCTATCCAGGATTCTGTCCCGTCGACACGGAGACCGTAATCGTTGCATATGTGTCGCTTGTCGATTGTAATCGACTTGCCGACTTTCACGATGCTCGTCGACTCCAGGAAGTCCTTCAGACCTCGGGGCATCTCACCCATCTTTGAAAGTCTGAAAATATACACAGCATCATCGCCTTCAAGGGCCACTTGAACGGTAGCCACTTTCCGCCGTTGTCCCCTGACAGTAACCCACTCGCTGTCAACTCCAGCTGCCAGTGGTCGGCCAGCTTCGTGCGCTCTTTGAAGCATTCCAAAGGCAATCGAATCGGCGTTGCCGATCGATTCAATCACGCACGTTCTTTGCCCACCGGACAACGTGAACGGCTCAAGCCTGCGCCGACCCACATGCTGTTCGTATTTGAAAAGTCGCGTCAAGAACGCCTCGTCATCACAGCACTATAGCGACGTTAGCTGATTTGACCGGGGATGCAGTGAAGGGGCCTCACTTTATCCGTTCCTATTGACGACGGCAACTTCTGATTGAGCAGGCTCCGAGATTGCACCCATTGCGCCAGAGGTCGCTCGATCTACAAGGGCAATCGTTAAAAGGTAGTACGTCATAGCACACGCTTAGTAGTCCACCTGATCATGCCCTGTACCAGCACATAGGTAAAAGGCGACGATCTGACTTCGCTCATTGGTAACCTATCAAAGCATACGACATTAGTGGAAGTTTGTACGTCAACGCCTTACCGGCTGTACCTGGACTGCTGTATCGAATATGCGCTGGCCGTTCACGTTGCAGATAAGCTTCGGCATCTTATGGGATGCGTCCAGCTTGGCCGACTCGGCCGACAGCGTCAACATATGAAGATTCATATACTTCTCATATCGCAGCGTCTCACGCTTGTAGATCGACAGCAACGAGGAAGCAGCTGGCACAGAGACATCGACCTGCGACCGATCGAACTTTGGCGGGTCCGGCAGGCCCACAGACTTCTTCAGGCGGAAGTCGCACACGGCATTGTACACCGCATGCAAGAGGTCACGCTGCTCGGCGTGTCCTTCCGACATCATCCGATGTAACGACTCAGCCGTTCCTCCATCATTGAAAATAATAGGCATCATCCATGCGACATCGGAATCTAGACCGGACGACTCGGACAAGACGAACGGCAGCAGGATTGGGTTGCTAAACGCCTGATGCATATTGCCTAGCACGTCCGGATGTGTGGCGTAGAATCGATGGCGGCAGAAAGCGCACTGAAGCACGCTCGTAAAAAGATACCAGTCGTTTCGGAGCCCTGCCACACAGCGCGCTTCGGGACTGAACATAATATGTATGAGATGATGTGACGAGACACCGCAATATCACTTACTTCGAAGCGTAACCATGCTTATGGTGTTTTCCAAACTGATGGCACTTCGGGCATTTCAGGTCCAGTTCTGGGAACCATAACTTCGGAAGCCAGCACCGAAGAGCCGGTTTCCAGAAGTGCTCTGGATTAAGCCCAGAAGTGAAACAGGCTATAACCGGATTAACAGGTTCGATCGTTGTGTGGCCTTCCACGACCACAGCAGTACGTATCAGAAATAGTTTCACGCCATCGACGATAGCGGTAGAATACCTCGTTTGAGGTGATCGTACAGCGCGCCTTTCTCCTGACGAAGCTGCTCTTTCAACTCTTTTATCAGAGTGTGCAGGTACTCTTTGACGAACGTCTGCGATGAAAGTTAATCAGCGCATCATTAGGTACGGTAGACGTGTGAAATACATACATGTCGTGCATCCGATGGTGACGGCGATGACGCAGGTGACGGCGATGGTTGTGGAGGCAACGATGACGGCGACGACGACGATGACTCCTCATTGCCGGCACTGACATTTCGCGCGGTAAACGGATTTGGATTCTGAAAGACATAATGAGAAGATGCCTAGCTAGGCGGAGTCAAATTCGCATCGCACACCTCAGCTGCCGATGCGCTTTTAGAAGGCCTCCGGAAGCACGACCGCTTGCGCTTGATCTTATCCGGCCCTCGCCGGCCATTGCCGCCTGAGCTCTTGGCACCTGTTCCTCGAGGCATCCGCCAACAAAAATGATCTGAAGTCACAGAAAAATAAGATTTGCTGCCGGGGTCCAAAAAGGAATTAATCTTGTCGATTGATCATTCGAGCGGAGTCGAGCGGCAATCGAGCGCCACCGGGGGTTGAGTCACTTTGCTCATGACGTATCACGTAGCGTCCGAGCCGCATACGTGCGTGCGCGTCCTGGGTTTCATAGCATGCCTGCATGCTGCCCATGGTCACAGGGCCGCCGCTTCGGGCAGCGTATATCCCGCCGATTGTCTACCGTATTTTACAAAGAATACGACCCCCCCTTGAACACGACCCCCCCCCCCCCCCCCAGAACATGCGTAATGCGGATTGGACGCTGCTGTCGCCGTGGACCTATAGCTGCTCAATGCGTGTTGAGATTGTTGGTCTGAACTACACAGACAGTGGTCGCTCCTGCGAGCGTCATCCTGATGGATGTGGACATTCTGTGAAAGCGTCCGACGTGCTGCGTCTCGTGCCGATGCTCCTCCAGCGACACGACCAGGTAAATGGCCAGTGGGTCCCTGTATCCCAGGAGCAGGCGGTCGCCGTCCATACAGTCGAAACCCCTTCTTGCAGAGTAGCATTCCTGCCAAAATCAATGTTATGGCGTCAGGATGAACTTCTGGACAAAATGCTTGTGGTCGAGAGCCTGGGCAAAGATAGCGAGCTTCGTCATACCAGAGCGCGGTCTCAGAGACGTGGAGGTGGAGTCGGCCGTGTGCCTATGCCTCGATGTAATCAAGCAAAACTGCATTCGAACTGAATAAAGAACGCGATTTGCTGTTTATAACAACAAAGGATTGGTCTCGTTTCATCGCACGCTCTGGGATACGCTCAGTTGACCCTGAACCCGACCGCGCTCCACGTGTTAGTAATTGATACGGCAGTGACCTCGTTCCACGCCGCAACAGCCCACTCGCGAACGAGTGGACGCGTGACCTTTGGAACTACGTTCGGGCATCGTTGCATTTCGGAGTGCAACCAGTTTTCCCACAGGCATCGGACGCGATCCTTGAAGGGCTTGTTAACACCAACGTCCAGGACTTGAACGCGACCGGTGTAGCGAGGCTCAACAATGTCAACCTCAACGCCGTGTTGGGCCAGAGCGTCAATTACCGGCGGGCATTTGTGCGCCGACATATCGTCCAGGAGAAGGAGTGAGGTCATCCGTCTTCCACCCACCCATGGACGGATGATCAGGTCGACGTAAGCCCTCATGCCTCTTTCATCGTTCCAGTTCTTTTGCTGGACGATACAGCGGTGACCATCACCCTTCTGGCTTCTGGGCGTCGAGCAGTCGGAGCTCTTTCTCGATCCGCCCTCCAGGGACGCCTGCCATCAGAATGAGATCGAAGAAAAACGACGCCAACTCATAGTGCTACCTCTGAAAATGATGAACATGCCGAGCTTGTCCCCCGCCATCGACACGGTTAAGCACACAGTTGCACTGCTGCTTGAACCGGTCGTCCTGCATCGAATGGTGCGAGCTCCCCTCAGAGCAAGAGTCGATGACTTCGGTTGGTCAAACGGTAGGGAGGTCTCGTCCATGTTCAGCAGCAGATGCGGATCTATGATTCCAAGATCCCAGACGAAGTTGTTGACCGACGACAGGTAGTCACGAACAACGTCCTCGTCGTAGCGAGTATTCTGGGCGACCCGAGTGTACCGTCTCTCGACGAGCTTGGCGTTCCGATGCAGATAACGTCGTATTTTCTGCTCGGACGCCTGCGCGTTCGTGATGGACGCGGCATACTGAGGACACCGTCTGGGATACACACGAATAAGTAATGTGTAACTGGCCGTAACGGTTAACTTACGATGTGACAAACCGGTGAACGGCTTTGACGTTGATGTTGAGGTCAGAACTGCCCAAGTATTTGACATGTTCCTCTATCGTCTCCTTCACGTCTGCCGGTAGTGTCGACGTTCTGCCGTGAGACCGCGTCCTTCGCTTAGACGTTCGCGTGCTGAACGGTTCGAACCGAATGATCCCTTCATCGTCGTTGTTGTCGCTCGACGTTTCGTCGGTCGGACCCATTAAGTTTTTTCGCCAGTCACGAATTTGACACGGTTTGATGTCATACTCACGTGCCGTTGCCTTGATGTTGCCACGAGCTGTGGCGGAACGGACAATGGCCCGCTTCTGTTTGACGGTGTGCAGGCAGCGTCGCCGGGCAACGCCTTCGTTGTCCTTCCTATGGAATTGTTGTAATAAAGGGGTGTTTTTTACAAGCCTGTTTTTTACATGTAAAATACACCACTCAGGAACCAACTTTACACTGTAAAATACAGGTAACGTAAGGGTTTCCCGATCCATCCCAGAGCCTTCGTTGTGCGTGCGCGTCGTCGTCGTCGGGGGCGAGCGGAATCACAAGTCCTGCAACCGCGTGCACTCCCGGCTACGCGCTCGACTATCGGGATGCAACGTCGAGCAAGGAACTGGGATCGCATTCAAGTGCCCAGATGAATCGCCGTACAAAGATACGCGAGATGACCCCTTTCACACGTTGAACCGGGTCGCTTGGTTCGGAAGTAGTAGTACGTGACTTTGACGAAGAGCCAGACGATGATTCCGATTACGAAGACGTAATTCGACTGGAGTTCGCAGGGTTCGTTGGCATTGCCGAGCCAGGCACACTTGCCGAGGCGATTTCGGACACACATTTGTACCCAGTTGGTGACGAAGAGATCATCAAATCTGGTCAGGTTGTCAGGACCGTGACCATGGTATGAAGGCGTACTGCGAGGGGGCGCAACCCCCTGCTGTTTTAAACATGTTTTTTACGTGTAAAATACATGTATTTTACACTCCACCAGCCATTCTCTGTTTTTAACAATTCCATAGTCCTTCCCCATTTAGCTACAATCAAAAATGCGCGCCGTCTGCGCGCCGTTCACTTCAACAGCGCTGGGGTAACCCCTCCCTTCCGACTGTCACCCAACGCAGCGTGCCAACGATAAACGCCAAGAACGAGACAAAGGCAGTTTCGAACTCGTCTCGCCGCAAGGAATCCAACGAACGAAACTCTGACGTACAAAACTTTATATCTGCCAAATATTACATTTAACAAGACCCCCACCCCCAAATGACAGCGAGCGGAAAGTCCGCGGAGAACATTAGGGGGGTCGTATTCTTTGTAAAATACGGGTAGTACACTATAGTGTACTAGCAGCCCTCTCTAAATAGTGTCCGGACACTATTTACCTAAACAGCTTGTTTATTGCTCGCCACAGAACCTTATTTAGGTTATTCAGGGTAACAAGATGGAATGTATTAGTAGAACGAGAAGAAGCCGTCAAGAAGGCAAAGGAATCATCTCACTGGTCAGTGCATATCGCGTGCAATGTGTCAAATTGACCTGAATGCATGATTCCTTGCAGAGAGAAGTCGGAGAGATGATCCATGTTACATGGATCATCCGCCTCGTTGATAGTCCCTGCGTCATGGCAGGGCTGCTGGAACAGAGCCAAAGCACGTTCGCGCGGCATCGCGACGTCCTCGTCGGTGCGATTGAACAGGATATCACCGACGATATCGTCGACAATTGGTCGGTGGATCAGGAACTTGATCGAGTCCTCAGCTGCACAATATCGGACAAGGGTGTTTTGCACATTCTTGTGAGGACTGTCCGGAATAAACCGAGAACCCCGCGACGGACTTCGCCAGTCCGTCAAAGCGTTCGTTGCATCAGCTTGCCTGATCGTGACATTTTGTGAGGACTGTCCGGAATAAACCGAGAACCCCGCGACGGACTTCGCCAGTCCGTCAAAGCGTTCGTTGCATCAGCTTGCCTGATCGTGACATTTTGACGGACTACCTATCCCACCACCCTCCTGTCGATCCCGCCTCGGCATCTCCTGCAGAACGTCAAGGCCTCGGTGGTACCTGGTCGAAGTCCCAGAGTACGTGTCCCGCCGTGCTGTATGCCTCTCAGGCCACCGGTGTTCCCCTGACCGCTTGCTGTCTCTTCCCGTCCGTCCGTGCCGATCTCGCCTCGGCATCTCCCGCAGAACGTCAAGGCCTCGGTCGTACCTGGTCCAAGTCCCAGAGTGCGTGTCCCGCCGTGCTGTATGCCTCTCAGGCCACCGGTGTTCCCCTGACCGCTTGCTGTCTCTTCCCGTCCGTCCGTGCCGATCTCGCCTCGGCATCCCCCGCAGAACGTCAAGGCCTCGGTCGTACCTGGTCCAAGTCCCAGAGTGCGTGTCCCGCCGTGCTGTATGCCTCTCAGGCCACCGGTGTTCCCCTGACCGCTTGCTGTCTCTTCCCGTCCGTCCGTGCCGATCTCGCCTCGGCATCCCCCGCAGAACGTCAAGGCCTCGGTCGTACCTGGTCCAAGTCCCAGAGTGCGTGTCCCGCCGTGCTGTATGCCTCTCAGGCCACCGGTGTTCCCCTGACCGCTTGCTGTCTCTTCCCGTCCGTCCGTGCCGATCTCGCCTCGGCATCCCCCGCAGAACGTCAAGGCCTCGGTCGTACCTGGTCCAAGTCCCAGAGTGCGTGTCCCGCCGTGCTGTATGCCTCTCAGGCCACCGGTGTTCCCCTGACCGCTTGCTGTCTCTTCCCGTCCGTCCGTGCCGATCTCGCCTCGGCATCCCCCGCAGAACGTCAAGGCCTCGGTCGTACCTGGTCCAAGTCCCAGAGTGCGTGTCCCGCCGTGCTGTATGCCTCTCAGGCCACAGGTGTTCCCCTGACCGCTTGCTGTCTCTTCCCGCCCGTCCGTCCGTCCGTGCCGATCTCGCCTCGGCATCCCCCGCAGAACGTCAAGGCCTCGGTCGTACCTGGTCCAAGTCCCAGAGTGCGTGTCCCGCCGTGCTGTATGCCTCTCAGGCCACCGGTGTTCCCCTGACCGCTTGCTGTCTCTTCCCGTCCGTCCGTGCCGATCTCGCCTCGGCATCCCCCGCAGAACGTCAAGGCCTCGGTCGTACCTGGTCCAAGTCCCAGAGTGCGTGTCCCGCCGTGCTGTATGCCTCTCAGGCCACCGGTGTTCCCCTGACCGCTTGCTGTCTCTTCCCGTCCGTCCGTGCCGATCTCGCCTCGGCATCCCCCGCAGAACGTCAAGGCCTCGGTCGTACCTGGTCCAAGTCCCAGAGTGCGTGTCCCGCCGTGCTGTATGCCTCTCAGGCCACAGGTGTTCCCCTGACCGCTTGCTGTCTCTTCCCGCCCGTCCGTCCGTCCGTGCCGATCTCGCCTCGGCATCCCCCGCAGAACGTGTGCTAACGCCGCCGCTGCCCACTACGGGGGCGGTCGGTCGCAAGAGTCGGCGCCTGGTGATATAACGAACTGATGTATTTGGACAGGATCGTCACAGCAAGGGCCGCTGCGGGGTCGAGTACGGTCATGATCATGTGACCGGGTGGCAGCAGCATCTGAGCAGCATCATCTGAGTACTGGTACTCTGGATGAACACTCCCCGTGTTAGAAATCTGCTAACAGTCGTGAGCAGAGCGGGTCTCCTTCGGCTTGTCGTTCGAGGAAGGCCCTGACGATATCAGGAACATCGGCCGCCATGACCGAGTAAGGTTCCCATGAATTGTCGGTGGCATCGAATCCGATCCAGTTGATCAGTAGTTCAGTGTCACCTGACGTAGAGTTGACTCGAATGTCCTCGACTGCGTTGACTTGGTAAGCCACGCCGGTGAGCGCGATGTTGTGCTTCAGGGAAGAGGTGACATTCAAGTGCGCATCTGCATAGAACATTAAGCGCTGGGCGTGTACATCTGAGATACGATCAGTCAAGAGATCTCGAACTCGATACACCCAGTCGTTGATGGTGTCGATAATCTGGGCAGGTCCAGTCCAGTTGTACTCGGACTTGGAGTGCTTGCCATGGTTGGCCACGAGAACATAGTCGCCCGTCGTGAAGTTGATCTCGCGAACATTGCGTCGGCGACGCCGGGCGCGTTGCTTGAGATCACGTAGATGGGTGCGTGTACGTGCCACTGCTTTGTGCATGTCCTCGAGAGAATCGATAAGTTCCGTCGTCATTTCCTTGAGACGGTCAGGGGTCAACGGTACGTCGATAACCGCGTCGATGCGTTTGTTGAAGATAATCGAGATAGGTGTCGAGGGTGGCAAACCCGTAAACATCGTGACAGGCGCGTAGCCCACACTTGATCGAACAGTGTGATTTACCGTCATGTTGATCAGCGGAAGGACATACGGCCAATCCTGGAATGGAAGATTTAGCTCGGAGAGGAGGGACTTCAGCAGAAAGAGAAGCCGCTTGTGACAACCTCAACCGTGCCGTTCGCCCAAGGTGTGTAGGCAGTTGTGAAATGATGGTTGCAGTGTAACCGGCTATTAAGCTCGGCGATAACCGCGTTTTTGAAGTGTGTGCCGCGGTCAGAGACATGTTGGAAAACAATGCCGAAACGTTTGAACCAATCCAGAAGAGATTCGGCGACAACGCTGTGATCCGCGAATTGACAAGGAATTAACTCGACGAATGCCGTGGCGTCGTCCTTCAGAACCAGAACATAACGAAGTTGATGAGAATCGCCTGGACGAGGTTTGGATAAGAACAGAAAGTCATAGTGGATGACCTTATTGGGCTTGTCCGCATGCATAGCCGTGCCAAAAGGTCGGGGAATCATCGAATCTTTGTTGCGTAGGCAGTGTAAGCATTTGTCCACAAATGCACGAACAAAGGAATCCAGATCAGGCCACCAGAAGAGTTGTGCGATGCTCGAAATAGTCGATGCAGCAGGTTGATGACCAGACAGTCCCATATGTGAAATCACTGCGATGCGTAGCTGCAGTGCATGTGATGGTACCCAGAGTTGATTGTCTGGAGTACGCCAGCCAGATTCCGGGCTAAGGTGGAGAGACATGTCCCCTTCGAGTTGGAGAATATCGGAAACGGCAGATAGGTCGTGTTGGCGAATGTAGTCGGTCTGAGCGTTACTAATCTCGTCGACAGACGGCCAGATAAACTCATCGGTCATCTTGTAATCGTCGAAGTCAAGATTAATTGCCATATGACGAATAGAACGGAACGATGGAGGGGAAAATGAGGAGAGTGGTTGCAGGGCGACGCCCCCCGCGTGGCGAGGTCGGCCCAAACGTTGTCCTCCCCAGCAATGTGCTCAATGTGAAAATCTAGGTCGATAATCTGAAGTCGCCAGCGCTCCAAGCGATCGCCGGTCGTCCGACTAATTCGTGCAACCGAGGCTGGGTTCAGAATGAAAACCAAATTACGGTGGTCTGTGAAGATTCGAAGTGCCAGCTTTGACATAGAGATGAAGTGTCTGAGGCGATAGCAGCCTTCAATGATGGCGTAGGCCTCCTTCTCAATGGTCGCCCACTTCAATTGAGAACCACGGAATGTCCCCGAGATGAACGACAAAGGTTCGTGGTGTTGCTCACCGTACGGGAGATCAATATCTTCCGGAGGGATCTGCGACAGGAAAACAGACCAGAAACGGTCACTCGCATCCGGAAAGAGACACATGATCCATTCGTCCTTGGGGTGCGCCAGCGTCATGGCCTCCGATAGTCGATGCTTCAGAGAATTGAAACTGGTGAGATGGTCAGTGGTCCAGCCGATGTCGGCTAAACGAACTCGACGTAGGTGTGATTTCTTCAGACTGCTGACAGAACGAGAAGCGGACAGAAGTAGATCCTGTAGCGGATGAACATGTGCCGCGAATTGAGGGATAACAGAACGGACCCAATTGAGGCCCGAGAGGAACTGTTGGAGATCAGCAGCCGTGATAGGAGTTGATAGATCGTGCAAGGCGTTGAGATACGAGCGATCGAACGACACTCCATCAGCGGATATAACGCGACCGCACCATGTCACTGAAGTGAGATATAACTGGCAGCGATCAGGGTTGAGTTTAACTCCAAACTCGTCGAAAGCGTTGAGAAGAGATTCGAGTGTGTCCATGTAGGCTCCGAATCCAGATACGTAGCCGAGGATATCGTCGATCCAGAGTAGGGCGCAGATATATAGAAGTTTCCCCAACACCTGTTGCATTCCCGCCTGGAACGCAAACACGCAATCAGCGATTCCCTGGATGATGCGCCTGGGTGTAAACGTGGCGATGTGCGTCATGAACGAGCAGGCCTCCTGCGAATCAGGGTGCAACGGAAATTGCCAATAGCCTTTAAAGGCATCGAACAGCATGAAGATGGTCGCGGAACGTAGGTAGGTCAGGATGATGTCGATGTGAGGCATCGGCCATGCAATGCGTTCGGTCTGTTTGTTGACGGCTTCATTGATGTCGACGGTCAGCCGATGGCCGCGAACCTCCGTGTCCTTCTTGTCGACGACCAGACACGGCGACGCGTACCTGCTGTGCGGATTGCGGTACACAAAATCGTTTTCCGCCAAGGTTCCTACGTGATCATCCATGAATTTTTGATGTTCGAGGGTATACCTTCGTGTTCGGCAACGAACAGGACGAGCATCTGCTTTGAAGTGTAGTTTCAGTGGACTTACTTTCGCAGGTGGATCACGGCCAAGCTTCGTTCGCCATATGTCTTTGTGTCGATTGACAGTTGTGCGTAGACGCGGGACTTGATCGTTAGGGAAACCGGAGTCAGTTGCACGTTGTATCATCCGGTCTATTGCCCTGTCCACGTCTGTATCGGAGTGTTCTCCGATTTCGACATCATAGTCGTCACCCGGATCATTGGTGTCCAATTGGGGCTCATGATCGCGAGTTGTTCCACTTACCTCCGGGTGTCTTACCGCTCTCATCGTGATCCCTTGACCACCTGGGGCGTGACGTTCCGGGGTCGGATCCGCTTCGATGATGATAGGACCATTTGCCTCGATTAACATCTCCTTCAGTTGTGTAGCTGGATTGATACCCAACGCGTCCAGTTCCGGGGCTCCTAAAGGACAATGTCATCAGATAGGTCTTCGCGACATACGTTGATTTCCCGCCCGCGTAGATGTGCAGGTTTGCCATGCGAAGGTGGGACAATGGTGATGTCCACGATCGCTGTGGCGACAATTGTTGTCGTAGCCCCGATCGTTGCAAGTTTCGCCTCCGTTGGATGGTCGAACACTTTGACTGGGACATGCTGGATGGCTTGAATCCGTAGCAGTTGCGATTGCGAAATGACGGTCTTCGTCGCACCACTATCGGCTTCGAATGGAAGGTCGAGCGAGTTCTGGAAGCGAAGTCTCATAGGGGACGGTGTTGACGGCGACGGCGGGCCCATGCGCTTTGCCGTGTCTGCGTTGCCCTTACTCTCCTCCTTCTCTTTGCGCTCTTTCTGGAACTTTTCAATGGCAGCTTTGCGTTCTCCTTGAGTTGCCTTCGGGCACACTTGGACCCAGTGCTGCTCCTTGCAGATTAGGCAACCTGCCTTTGGAGGATCCTTACCTTCGAAACGTTTTCGGATGTGCTCGGGGATGTCCCTCGATTCGTCTTTCGTTTGCGATGTGGACGATTGAGCTGTCTTCAGTCCGATCGGATTTGTCGGATGCTTGCCGCCATTCCTATTCGGAGCAACAACGTCCTTACCTTTCTTACCTGCAGGTGGGGACATGGTCTGCGCTGGAGACTTCTTCTTCTCAGCTTGCAGCCGGAAGTGTTTGTCCTGCTCTTTGGCAAGACGGTCGACGAGGTCGAAGAATTTGAGCTCGTCCTTCTCAGCGTCCCTGCACCCTCCGAACTCGATCGCGCGTTCGACTAGAACCGCAAGGTCAGTGGGACGGATACCTCCGCGTAATACCTTGATCTTGCGCTTGGTTCCTTTCGTTCCTTTTTGGCGTATGTGTCTTGTAGCCCATAGTCGTCGATTAGCTCATCGAACTTGGCGAAGAAAGACGTGACACGTTCCTCAATACTCTTGATTGACAGGTTCATGACCACTGTCTTCGTGAGAAGCGCCTTGATGTCTGTCGAACTCTCGACATCAGCCTCCCTGCGTTGGACTGACCTCAAGTAGCTCATGATGTCGCCATCCGTGATCGTGCTGGCGGGTTGACGTAGGCGATATTTCGACATCCCTCTGAGGACGTCCTCGGTAATGCATGACTTCACCGTTGGCGGATGAATATCCTCCTTGTAGATCAGTCGGCGCTCGTTAACGATCTCGACGTGTTTCCTATATTTCTTGAGGAAATCGTTAATTCCGTCCTTGGCCGTAAGGCTCAGGGTACGTAGGATGGGCGGTTTCAAAGGCATAAAGATCGGGCTCTTACCGTGCAGGTTTGTTGACTGAAGCCCTCGATCGATTTCGTCATCTGTCGACGATTCATGCTCCTTGGCCTCGGCGTCGGAGTTGGTCCTGGCGTCGTCCTCCATCTGTAGACGAACGGGCGCTCTGCGGCCACCTCCTGCCATTAAGTGAGTTCGTTTGCTTGGGGCTCTTTGCGCAAGAAGCTTCTGTGCTAACGCCGCCGCTGCCCACTACGGGGGCGGTCGGTCGCAAGAGTCGGCGCCTGGTGATATAACGAACTGATGTATTTGGACAGGATCGTCACAGCAAGGGCCGCTGCGGGGTCGAGTACGGTCATGATCATGTGACCGGGTGGCAGCAGCATCTGAGCAGCATCATCTGAGTACTGGTACTCTGGATGAACAGAACGTCAAGGCCTCGGTCGTACCTGGTCCAAGTCCCAGAGTGCGTGTCCCGCCGTGCTGTATGCCTCTCAGGCCACCGGTGTTCCCCTGACCGCTTGCTGTCTCTTCCCGCCCGTCCGTCCGTCCGTGCCGATCTCGCCTCGGCATCCCCCGCAGAACGTCAAGGCCTTGGTCGTACCTGGTCCAAGTCCCAGAGTACGTGTCCCGCCGTGCTGTATGCCTCTCAGGCCACCGGTGTTCCCCTGACCACTTGCTGTCTCTTCCCGTCCGTCCGTGCCGATCCCGCCTCGGCATCTCCTGCACAACGTCAAGGCCTCGGTCGCAGCTGGTCCAAGTTCCAGAGTGCGCGTGTCCCGCCGTGCTGTTTGCCTCCCAGGCCGCCGGTGTTTCCCTGACCGCTTGCTGTCTCTACCCGTCCGTCCGTCCGCCAGTGTCGATCCCGCCTCGGCATCTCCTGCACAACGTCAAGGCCTCGGTTGCGACGTGCTGTCACTAACCAAACCTGTTCGTCCGTCTGCCCGCCCGCCCGTCTCTCCGTCCGTCTGCTAATCCGTCCGTCTGCCCGTTCGTCCGTCTGTCCGTCCGTCTGCCCGTTCGTCCGTCTGTCCGTCCGTCTGCCCGCCCGTCTGCCTGCTCATCGTTCGTCTGTCCGTCCGTCTGCCCGCCCGTCTCATCCGCCTGTCCGTTCGTCTGTCCGTCCGTCTGCCCGCCCGTCTGCCTGCTCATCCGCCTGTCCGTTCGTCTGCGACCCATCAGAGGCCATCCGTCTGCCCTTCTATCCCGGACCCGTCAGAGGCCCATCGCTAGAAGGGGACTATTATGTGAGGACTGTCCGGAATAAACCGAGAACCCCGCGACGGACTTCGCCAGTCCGTCAAAGCGTTCGTTGCATCAGCTTGCCTGATCGTGACAATTCTGGCGGTTCTCGAAGTACGCCAGCTTGTCGTCATTCGAGAGCAAGCGGTACGTCTCCCACTCCTTGGCGTGTTGTAGTCTAATGTGCTGGAGGTAGTATTGCGCTTTGAACTTATCAAAGTACTTGACGTTCTCCGTCTTCTTGCGCTTCGCACCAACCTTCTCCTCGCGCCCACAGAAGGCACAGAACTGGCATCGCAGAGAGCGCACCTTATGAGTCGCAGGATCTCGGCCTATGATCTTGAGACCGTATTCGATGCAATGCGCCTTGTTGAAGCCTGTCGATGCCTGCCTGCCGGGCATGATAAGCAGAGACGTCTGGACTTCACGACGACCACTGCTGGCTCGAAACGCAATGCAGCCCTATTTAGGGTACCTGCCGGACCTCTATTTAATGTATTTAGGGCGTTTTCGGACTCCGGACACTATTTAGAGAGGGCTGTGTACTAGAGACATTTTTGCGTAGCCTAAAATAGATCTGCCCGTCGGTGCAAAAAGGAAAGGTTTCGTCGACATAGTCAATTTTGAGATAAGTATATCATCGGAAAGCTCTCGAACTGGCGAATCTGATGGTATAGTTTGTTTCGTTACGCTGGACATAGAAAGTGCTCATATTTGGTCGGAAACCCCTTGCCATAGTCAGTCCTCAGAGGACACCGTCACTAAATAAGGGCGGTCGCGGAGTGCGTGCTGGGACCGGCGGCGCTTCCCGGGCAGCAGGCGCGCAAAATGAACTTCTTGTGTGGCTGACAACGACTCCTGCATGACGGACGTCGGTAGCAAACGAGATCGTCGCAGCGACCTGGGGCGAGATAACGATATGTCCTCCAACTCTGGCACTGTCCCTGACCCTATTGACTACGTTGATGCTGAAGAAGGTCAACCTGGTGCTGCCCGTGTCGACCTGGAGTCTATCGCAACGTTAACGAGACCGAAGAAGCGCCAGGCGAACCCGTCGACATGGGTTCGAAACCAGAGACGTCGGAAAGCGTTCCCTGAGGTGACGTCTTGTGGATGCTCCCGAAAGTGTAGCGAGAGAATCGAACCTGGTCAGATTCAGTCGATGAGAGCAGCGTTCGGGTCGATGAATTGGCAGCAACAGCAGGAGTATCTCTGCGGACACATGACAAGGACCAGATCCTCCAAGGGCAAGCTACGTGTTCTGTACAACGTCGAACACACGATCGGCACAATCAACGTCTGTCGCAAAATGTTCATGATTGTGTTCAACATCTTCGATAAGCGGCTCGTATCGATACGTAAGCGCTTCACCGACCCCAACTTCTCCGGACAAATGAAACCCAGTACACGTGGCATGCATGGGAAGCAAAGGAAAGTCGACCCAATCGTTTTGGGAAAGATGCAAGCATTCATCGAAGGTGTTGTCCATTCAGAGTAATACCGTATTATTACATCTCAGTGCTTCGTGTGACACTGTTTCGTTAGAGGAACGCCAAGCCATTATTGCCGTGCCCATTGCAGTTCACCGGTCATTTACCTCCCATCTTCCGGCAGCGAGAGAGCGTTATATGATCGGTTTCTTCGACATGAATTCCCTGAGTGGTGGGCATATCAGTCCGCTCAGCAATCTGGATCTCCAAGCGATCAACCGGTCGTGCAGCTTCCCATGAAGCAGAAAACGTTCTTCGCACATTTCGCGAAACAGTTCGGCTACATTCGTTTCAGGAGGGCTAAGACGGACCAGTGTGAGACATGCGCTGTATTGGAAGAAGACCTGAACGATGCGAAAGCCAGGAATGACTTGGAGAACGTCGTTAAGCTGCAGAACACGTTGGAGAGCCATCGAGCTATCGCCGCGTTTGGTTATACTATGATGCGCCACGACCAGGAGATTTCCATGGAGCCGAATCCCGATTCCATGCAAACATGGACCACCATGACCTACGACTTCGAGCGGACGCTCTACGTGCCGAACCTGCCACTGAAGAAAGCCCGATTCGTTGATCAACTGGGAGTGTTCATTTTCGGTATCCACTGCCCTTGGTGCCCAACTTGCGATCATCATTGTTATGTGTGGAACGAGTGTGAAGGTTTGAGAGGACCTGATGAAGTGATCTCTACCCTCGAGAATGAGTTGTCTGCGGCGTTGCCTCCCAGTCGACGCGGCGGTGGCCTCATCCTGATCTCTGACAATTGCCGTGGACAGAATAAGAACCAATATGTAATGATGTGGGCTCACGAGCATACGTTAAGAGGCGGTCGCCACTACACTCATCGCCGAGTTGACCTCAAATTTCCAGTCGTTGGGCACGTTCTTATCTTGTGACCGATTCTTCTCAAAAGTCGACGTGCAGTTCCGTAAACGCAAGGTGTATGTCCCAGAAGAAGTAGCAGAAGTCATTTCGGACGCCTTCACTGTGGGCCACAAGCCACGAGTCAGTAATGTTTCCTACCCGAACTTCTATACCTGGAAGGAGTACCTTGGACGGAAGTACACTGTCCTCAATCGCAAAGACATTGGAGCTTACCGTGGACAGCCGATCAAATTCGAGAAAGTTCGATGGTTCAGCTTCGGGGAAACCGATGGAGTATATCATCCAGGCGAACTGTGGTACCGGTATTCCTTCAGCAAGAACGAGCCATGGGGAAAGATACGGATAGACAAAGGGGAGGGTGAGTTGGGCATCCTGAAACGGAAATATGAAGGGCCCGTCATGCTTAATGCGATCAAAATGCAGTCCCTACATGACTTGGCACGAGCGATTCCCTCGAAATATCGCCACAGGTTCCCCGCACCAGACACTGTGCTACTCCATGGCGCCAGAGCAGCAGTTGCCAGAAAGACCCAGGCGCGAAAGAACTTGCCAGCCTTGGCAACCTGAGTAAAAACACACCTTGTAGTCAGCTATATCGACTGAAACTGACGGCAACCATCACTGCATATGAGGACTACCACACCGATACGTTGTTGACCACGAAGGCGCCGAGATGGAAAGGCGCCTGCCCAGCGATGACGGTGATGAGCATAGAGCAGCAGCATCGCCGATGTTCGCGATGAGAGAGTTGCCACAAGGAACGAGAACCTCGGGTCACACTGAATATCGCCTTTGCGTACGAAAGATCCTCACATCTTCGCTCGGTAACAGTTCCATACCAGTCAGCTAAGGACGACGACAATCAGATTCCGCGATGGCCGAGCCCCGGGCAACCTTTGAACGCGATTTTCTCAAAATCGCCGTGGCGACGAAACCTTTCCTTTTTGCACCGACAGGCAGAGATGCAGCATGGCGCTCTAGTACACTCTAGTGTACTAGAGCGCCGTTTCGCGACAGTTTCCTGAAGCCTGCCTCTCCAAGAAACTTTGGACTAATCGTGTCATTTAAGGCGCGCTGGGTAGAGCACGTCGCAAAATACCACCCATAGATTTATGGCGGTTCCTCGACCTGTGCATCGCTGCTGGAGAGTCGTCACCAGGAACAGCATCTCGCCCATGGCAGCAGGACGCTGTGGAACGAGCGGAACGGCCACTCGCGGTCGTGGACGCGGTCGTGGACGTGGAAGAGGTTTCCAGCAGAATCGTCAGCTCGGGTCGCAGCAACAGATCGGAGGCCATAGCCGCGAAGGACCCCACGGATGGGTGGAAGGTGATCAGTCATCCAGACGGCATGTTGTCGTCGGTCATGATGGAAGACCAGTGAGTTCCATGCTTCACAGAACGGGCTCGTCTATACTTTCATGTGGTGGGTTCGCATGGACCTACATGCTCGCAGCTTGGTAGTTGATATGAACGCCGGCAGGTATGCCAGCGTACGTATCGAAGCCGAGCTGTAGGCGAAGTCAGGACGTCGCCGTAGTCGGCGCCTCCGATCAAGCAGCTCGTGTTAACATTGAACTCGATTCATTTCCTTGTTTCGGTCCGTTTGTTGAGGAGTTAAGCGACGAATGCCGCTGAGGCTCTAGTACACTATAGTGTACTAGAGGCTATTTTGATAGGGAGTGACGGGAAAATTATGCTCAACTTGGCAACGTTGTTCCTCGCCAACTAGGTGGCCGAATTATACACAACTTTCAGCTCCCAATCCAGAATGGCGTAACCAGTGTATCACAATGCCAATGACTTAATAATATGTCCTTGCTAAAGTTTTACGTCCAGTCAAACCTCTAGTACACTATAGTGTACTAGTCCACGGATCGCGGGGATATGCCCCTGAAATAGCAGTCTGGCACGGCGGGCGGCGCGTCCCGAATTAGTCGCACGGTTCGAAGCTGGTGGTCGAGTTTGCAGCTCGACCTTCACCGATCAGGGCCAGGGCGCGCCCGCTAGACAATGGGCAAGGTTGCCGTCGCAATTGCCCACATCCATGACAAGAAGAAGCGGTCGGCGACGTACATGAAGCGATCGGCGGGCCTCATCAAGAAGGCGGAAACGCTGGGCCGCCCTGTCCGGCTCGCACGTTGTCGTTGTCGTCCAATCGTGATGTGCGACGCAAGCCGGCCGCCTCCGACGTCATGACGTACTCGTCTGGAGACATCAACGTGATCTACAGCCGGTACAACAAGGTTACGCGGAGCGTGCTCCAGGAAGAGGTGGACGATTCGGCACCTGAACCACAGGCGGTGGATCAGACGGTGCCGGCAATGACAGAGACCGCTGGCGCATCATGCTCTGGTCATGGCAGGAAACGCGGAAGTAATGAAGCGCTTATGGTCTAGCTTTGGTTGACCATCAGGTCACAGGTCTGCTGGACAACGAGACGCCAGGTGACGCGCGGCATTGCGAGTTCCTGTTCATACCCCTAACCTCATGCGGCGTGGCGCCTAAAATCTGCTTAGCACTTAGTCTCACATGCTTAAGTGTACCCAGAATGGGATCGTCCATCACGGCGTACCCATTTGTTCGAGCGTTCGCCGACGTCATCTGACCGGTCCCGACTTCTCTAGAGTCGGAGCTCGGCATCAGCGAGTCGCGGGTGGGTTCTCGAACAGGAATTGTCCTGGCCTGCTGGGCCGACCGATTCAGACACAGGTGGTGACAGGGAGGTTGTCGGTGACCCAGGCGAACGTGTGTGTTCCGCCAGACGCATCTAGACCAGCGGCAGAGGTGACAACCGGACGCCCGAGTCAACTGGGTCGCAGGCTCCTGAGTGACGGGGCACTTGGCAGGGACATCCTTGACGAAGATGATGGTGCCCAGCAACACGGCGCGTACGATTCTGCTGGTCGCCGTGCTTGGCGCCATATGCCTGACGGCAATGGCGAGCGGAGCAGAGTCAACCAAACGTCGGCGAACGACGCTGCTACATCCCGAGACAACTCACGGCGTGACGACGCACAGGAAGCCGATGACGGCGAAGATTTCGACGAGAAAATCCACGACAAATATTTTGTCGACCAGGAAGCAAACGACGAAGAAGAAGACCACGAGAAAGCCCACTACAGTGAAGAAGCCAACGACGAAGAAGGCGACCACGAAGCCGAAGCCAGCGACAACGTTGCCGCCGTCTCCAGTTTTCAACCTGCCAAGCTGGTACGCAGGTGCCGGTGGTCAGACGTGTACCGATGCCTGCACTGCACTTGGTGGCGGAATGACTTGCGATTGGCAGCAGCTGCTGACCTGTACAACGCCTGCAGATGTAGCTCAAATTGCTGCCCACGTGGGTGTACACAGCTGCACCCAGTACAACGCATGGCCCCAAGGACCGATGACGGATTCTTATGGCGGATGTTGGTACTCCAGCGGCATTGACGTGACGGTCAACTATTGTAATGTGATTCCGGCGTCTTGGGATCGAAGGTTTTGCGCTTGCTCGGTACCTACGCCGGCCCCATCACCAGCCCCAACGCCATCTCCAACGCCGGCTCCGACAAAGAAACAAACAACGACTCATGTGCCAACTGCGAAGAAGCTGTCAACCAAAAGGCAGACGACCAAGAAGCAGACGGCGAAGAACCACGCGACCACTAAGCAGTCGGCTAAGAAGGGGACAACCGGACATGCGGCGACAGTGAAGAAGCTGACGACGAGAAAGCCCACTACAGTGAAGAAGCCAACGACGAAGAAGGCGACCACGAAGCCGAAGCCAGCGACAACGTTGCCGCCGTCTCCAGTTTTCAACCTGCCAAGCTGGTACGCAGGTGCCGGTGGTCAGACGTGTACCGATGCCTGCACTGCACTTGGTGGCGGAATGACTTGCGATTGGCAGCAGCTGCTGACCTGTACAACGCCTGCAGATGTAGCTCAAATTGCTGCCCACGTGGGTGTACACAGCTGCACCCAGTACAACGCATGGCCCCAAGGACCGATGACGGATTCTTATGGCGGATGTTGGTACTCCAGCGGCATTGACGTGACGGTCAACTATTGTAATGTGATTCCGGCGTCTTGGGATCGAAGGTTTTGCGCTTGCTCGGTACCTACGCCCGCGCCATCCTCAGACCCAACGCCATCGCCGACGCTATCTCCGACGCCAGCCTCAACCCTGGTTCCGGTGCCACCTCCAACACCGGCTCCGACGCCATCTCCAACGCCGGCTCCGACGCCGTCTCCAACGCCGGCTCCGACGCCATCTCCAACGCCGGCTCCGACGCCATCTCCAACGCCGGCTCCGACGCCATCTCCAACGCCGGCTCCGACGCCATCTCCAACGCCTGCTTTGACGCCATCTCCAACGTCGGCGCAGACGCCATCCCCAACCCTTACGCCGGTGACGAAACAGCACGTGACGTCATCTCCGCCGCCAGTGACGCCATCGACACTTATCAGGAACAGCAATTTCACCAGTGCAGCGGCTTCACTGGGTCGGAGTGCCTTGACGGTTGGCGTGGTAGTCAGCCTACTGATCTAATGCCGCCGGCGCGGCATTCCGGAATGACCTGTAGACGGGCATTCCTACCATTGATACGCACGTTTCAATTGTTCCAGTACAGCGAACATTTTCCTCGGGTTTGCAATAAAGGTTATCCTCGACGATCGATAGCAGCGTCCTCGCTCCCAACGATGTACCATCGCAGTTGCGCGATTGTGAAACGTTCAGCGGTTCGTGCCGTTGCTTGCTGATTGATCCACAATGCGCACGGCGCGGCCGGGCATTGTTATAGGAGCACGACCGTGCCTGCCGCCGGGGTAATACTTGACCAGACCCTGTCGTCCCGGCGCAACCGTCCTCAAATTAAACGAATACCGCTGCGTCGATTCCGCTGACTTACATGCCAACAAACACGAAATAGGTCGGCTGCGCCAGGTTTCTCCAACGCTGGAGCCCACACGACGTGTCAACCAGAGTGCGGTCGAGCGTTCAACGTGTTTGGTTCATTTCTGCGGCGGCTGCACGGGTCCCCCCGGGAGGGACGTGGTGGTCGCCGGTCAGCGACGCGAATGCGTGCGCTTGTCGACGATGTTCATCATGTCGGCGAACTTCTGCGCCTGGGAGGCGTTGCCGCGCGACCGGTTCATATGCATCATGGTGCGGAACGTGATCGAGTTCGGCCTGCAGTTCGGGTCCGGGTGCCGCTGCATGCGCTGGAACATCTGCTCCGCCTTGTCGTTCTGGCCGGCGCGCCCGTACCCGTGCAGCATGGTGTTGAACGTGACGCGATTCGGTCGGCACGCCCGGTCGTTGCCCGTCTCCATCTGGTGCAGGAGCTGCTCGGCCCGGGCCATGTTGCCCGCCTTACAGTACCCGTCGATCAGGATCGAGTACGTGAAGTTGTTGGGGCGGCAATTCTGGTCGGGCGACGCCAGCATCGTCTCGAACAGCTTCTCAGCCTTGTCCATCTGGCCGGCTTTCGCCGCCGCGCCGATCATGGTCGTGTAACTCACCTGGTTCGGGCGACACGCCGGGTCGCGGTGGTTCTTGATCTGGGAGAACAACAGTTCCGCCTTGCGAAGGTCGCCCGCCTTGACGTACCCGTTGATCATGGCGCCGTACGTGACCGGCGATGGGCACAGGTTCGGGTCAGTGCTCTCCTCGAGCCTGAAGAACAGCTCCTCGGCTTTGCCCATGTTGCCAGACTTTGTGTAGCAGTCGATCATGGAGTTGATGGTGACCTGGTTGGGGCGTACGTCGCTGCCCGTGGCCTGCATCTGCTCGAAGAACTCCTCGGCGCGCTTCACGTTGCCGTTCTTGGCATGACCGTCGATAATGGTGTTCATCGTGATGACGTCCGGTGAGCACAGCTTGTCGCTGGAGCGCATCTCGTTCAGGAGCGCGTCCGCCCGATCCATCTCGCCTTTGAAGCACCATCCTTTGACGACCGTGTTGCACATGACGATGTTCGGCCGGCAGGTCTCGTCGGCATGGTCGACCAGCGTTCGGAACAGATCCTCGGCGGACTGCATGTCGCCAGCGGCAGCGAACCCTTTGATGATGGTCGAGTACGTGACGTGATCCGGGCGCTGTTTCGCGTCGTCGCTGGCAACCATCTTCTTGAACAGGTCCGACGCCTTCTTCATCTGGTCGCGTCGCACGTATCCGTTCAGAAGCGTGTTCAGCGTGAACCGGTTCGGGCGCTGGTGCTCGTCGAACGTGCGCATCTCCTCGACGAGCTCCTCGGCCGCCTCCAAGTTGCCCGTGTTGCAGTACGCCTTCACGAGGATCGTGAACGTCTGCGTGTTCAACGTCTCATCCAGCGTGCGGTCCGTCGACGTACGCGCCTCCTCGATCAGAGCCAGCACTTCGCGATGCTTGCCCTGCTGTGCCAGCAGGTTAATCTTGGTGTTGAACGCACGAATCGCTGTCATCTGCTGCGGATCGCCCGACGCCATCAGCGCCGACGAGTCAAACGAGGAGCGCGGGCTGCCGAACATCGACCTGGGCGTGGAGTGCCCCGAATCGAACCGCTCGGACGACAGCCATTTCTTGCTGGAGAACGATCGCATCGGCTTGCTGGCGGGAGTGCCCTTAGGCGAGCCTAGCGCAGCGGCGTCGCCTTGCCGACCATGGTCGATCGGGAACGGGAATACGGCGGCGCTAGAGAATGCCGATCGTGAACTCGCGCTACGACGTGGTCGACGACGCCAGGACGATTCACTATCGCTGCCGGAAACGTCGCCGTTGGCGTTGTCGTCCGAGCGGGCGGCATCGGTCCAGATACGAGGCGGCAGGTACGCCGCGTTCGAGAGCTTACGGTGGACGGGCGACGCCTCGTGGTGTTCGAGAGGTGCGGAGCCTGTTGTCGGGGTCGAGGGATCGCTGGACATCAGCTCGTACGTGTCTGGTGCTGTTAAGCTTGGAAGGTGGGCGACAACGTTGGTGGGAGGGCGGACGGTCTGTTAGTTAACGGCGATTGGACAGACAGGGGGTTTACCACGACTACGGCGACGTCCCACCTGGTATAACGTTAGGAGACTGGCGCCTGCGCTGACGATGCTGCAGCCTGCGATCGGCCAGCGGTCGAGTCATGTCAGTTTGAATTCGGTCGTGACTCAGCTCGGCGACGAGTCGCGGCACAGTGACCGGCCAGCGCGCCCGTGTGACTCAACATGCAATGACGGGAATATCCCCGCGCGCCTGGGAATCTTTTACTGCTGGTGGACCATTCGCGGCAGGGGCACACGCCCGACCTCGTATCGGGACTCGGCCAGGTCCAGCTCGGGCATGCCGACCAGCTCACGATACCGGCGACGAAGATCGCGAATGGCGGACAGCATGGTCCGCCGAGCGCTGTCGCCGATCCCGTCGGCGTTCAGGGCGAACGCCTCCCAGCGGTCCAGGCCCAGCAAGCGCTCCCCGATCCCGGCACTGATGATGTCATCGTTGACGACGACCCCTTGATCGGCAGCGGTTCCGTTGCGGCACGGCCACGCGTGGTCAATGATCGTATCCACTGAAGCAACCGACCTGGAACGATGTGCTGCGGGGCGGGATCCCGACCCAGCTCCTTCGGCGACTCGGTCCGCCTTTCTTCCCCTTTGCTTCTTCTTTCGGCGTCTTTTAGATGTGTTGGAAGACGACGGCCGCGGCGAATCGTGGCCGTCAGTACTGCAGATCTGATTGCCGGGTGATGCATCGCGAACCTTGGTTCGCATCTTGGTAACGACCTTCATCAGGCGCAGGATGCTGGGCATGCGTCCCCCGGCGAGACCGTACGCTGTAGTGCCGAACTTGTCGCTAACGAAGCAGTCGACGCCTGCACTGACCAATGCCTTGGCGATGGGCACTTGCCCAGCCTGGATGGCCAGATGGAGAGCGCTGCGCCCTAGCGCATCCACAAGGTTCACGTCGACAAGGTGGCGTGCCTCGCCCAGCAGAACGTCGACGACTTGGCCACGACCTCGTTGGCTGGCGATGTGCAGGGCAGTGACGCCATGGACCCCGTCGAAGAACGCCATGCGGTTCACGTCAGTGAAGCCGTTTCGCAGCAGGATCGAGGCGAACTTGTGCACGTTGGGTTCCGCGGCAACGACGTGCATGGCGGTGATGCCGTTCCCGTCATGCAGGTCGATTCGCGGACGCAGAGCGAGGAATCGCTGCAACAGGCGCAGGTCATGCTTCTGGATGACGAGGTGAATGGTCGGCTGGCCGCCCTGCCCGACGTCCAGGTCGTCCATTGACCCGATATGTCGGCAGAGTATGCCAATCAGGTCCCCGTCGCCTTTCTCGACCGCATGGTGCACAGCGCTCCGAAGGACCGATACCGGGAAGCAGCCAATGCGCTCGCTAAGAATCGCCTGCACGGCATCACCATCGCGTAACTCCACTGCCAGCGTCAGGTCCCTGATATCCTTGACGGAGGCCGATGCGACGCTCGCCCAAGCAGCGACGAAGACGACGGCGGTTACAGCGACCATTGTCTGGTCCTTGTCGTCCTCGACCTGCGCAGCAGGACAAGATCCTCGCGGATCGGGTAGGGCGAACAGCTAAACATAGGCCATACCGATCCAGTGAAGTTCGTTTCGTCGCAAGGGGCGTACGGGCCGACTGCAGCACAGAACGCCATTCACTACGAACATTCCGGGCCTACGGGTTGGCCTCTCTCGATATGAAAATACAGCAGGGTACAACACGAGATCCAACGCAACGTGGGCACGCGTACGCGTTCGCGTGCCCTGTCCATGCCAGCAGGGCATCCAGTGCGAGCACCTTAAGGCATAACAAAATTAACCTGCACAAATGCTGCCTGCTGTTATCTTCATTGTCCTTCTCGGCGCGGTCGTCGGCCGTCATAACAACGACAGCAGCGAGCGCTGCAACTCGCCCGGCTTGGGCGTGATCAGCTACTGGGACCCGTCATCGAAGCACTACGACACGATCCCGGGCGGCTCCCTGGCCCTGATCAACCCGAACTGCGGCATGTTCTCCAGCGAAACATCGTACAAGCTGGTCCCGAACCTGGCAGCCTACGTGGGCGCTGTGAAGCGGTTCAACCAGCGCGGCACCATCGTCCTGGGGTACGTCCCAACCGGGTACTTCAACCATGCGCCCGGCTGTAATCAGCCTGGCGTCTGCCAGTCGTGGCAGAGGTATGTCTATGAAACGTCCGACCCGCTGCCACGTCAACTGATGGGATACCGTTGCTGAATCGTAGGATTGAGGCGCAGGTGGCCGCCTATTTCAACGCGATGCCCACGCTGGACGGCATTTTCTTCGACGAAGCTTCGCCGAGTAACTGGAACTGCAGCGCGTTCGTCAGCGAGTACGAGTCGCTTCGCCAGATCGTGTACAGCTACGCGGGCAGGCACGCAGTGATTGCGTTCAACGCCGCGATCCCCAACCCGTGCATCGTGGCGGCGTTCCGCCCGGACGAGATCTTTGTCGTGTACGAGAACAACATGGCGAGCTACGAGGCGCAGTACGACCAAATCGCGTCGACGATAGCGGCAGCAGACCGCGCGGGCGTGCAAACCTGGCTCGTCGTCCACAGTGTGACGCAGGCGCGGCTGCGGCCATTGGTCCACAACGCGACTGACATCGGGGCGACCTGGCTGTACGCCACCAACATCGGCGGCAACTGGCAAGCGGGTGAGAACACGTACGGAGGCCCACCCGCCTACTGGCAGACCGAGATCGACATGCTTTCGTAAGCGCATGCGCCAGCGACCCTATACAACTTAATCGTTACCGTCACGATGTCGTATCGTCGACAGGCGCGGGCAGGAGGGGCCCGGCGCGCGCGACAGGCAACGCTGACGGCCTCGAATAGTCTAATCGATTTCATTGCTGCACTTCAAACGTCATGATCACATTGTGCGAGACTTCCAGCGGATCCAGGCGTTCGACATGTGTGAACGAATGCCAGGAAACCTGGACGTTCACTAAGCGGCCGTTCCGATCGATGCACCTGAGCACGGGCGTGAACACGGGGTTCTCACACCCGAACCACTCTCTGGCCGCCTGCTCAAGGATATGATGCAGGTCGTCAGGGTGAAAGATACTACCACAGCCCGTGCAATCAGTGAACGATGACCCACGAACGATGGACTTGCACGCACCGGAACACTTTTGGCATGAACATTCCCAGGAGATCATCTTGTAGCTTCGACGAATGGCTAACAAAGTCGTCGTCAACCTGGGACATGGAACACGTGTCAGACCGCAGTGACGACGGCATACGTGACCGAACTAACGAAACCAAGAAGATTGACGGCAGCGTCATTGACGGTTGCCGACGATGTGATCGTGTCCCCGTCTGTGCGTTCCGCGTGAATACGATGCCGAGCGCGACAGCAGACACTGGCGCGCCTACCTGAGCTAAATACGAACGATATGGTAGGTACACTGTCGGGTATGAGTACCAGTACCCTCCGTTCCTGTTTCGGGAACGACTCGATCGGCCATCCCGCACTGCCATCGATATCGTCCTGGACGCGGCCAATATCATCCACGGATAGGACCAACCGAATCGTCCGATAGAACGACATCCTGGCAAACGTGTTCAGGGAGACAGCCGGCCGTCGTTACCGCCATGATTACCGTCTGAGCTCCGGAAGAGAGCGAACGTAGTCGACGCTATAGTATCGATGCGACCGGAGGAAGAAGTCGCGGACGAACTCGGGCGTCGGCATGAATTCGTTGAGAGCGTTCTTCACGGGGATTAGCGGCCCCGGACGCTGCGGCACCCTCGGCGGGTTGTCGCACAGGTGCCCCTTGCCATGTTTGACGCATCGCTCGCACGGCCTCTGCAACTCGCATCGGGCTTTGGCGCGTATGCAAGCGGGGCAGGCCCGCGGGATGCGTCGCATCTTGACGCCCGGCGGGCGCACGCGGGCCGGCTGATCGTGGCATTCCTGCAATGCCGAGCGACAACGCCCGCAGGGCCGCTCGCCGTCGCACCTGATCTTCTTCTGCGCACACGACATGCATGCCTGCCGGGGCAGACCTCGCGTACCGTTGGCGACGCCGTTCTTCGTCATCCGATAGAGGCGGGCAGGACTCACGGGGCAGGGAGAGGACGCGCTGGGGCTAAGCAGACACGTCACAGCGTCAGGAGGCGGGAACCCCGAACGGAGCTGATTACCGGTACGAATGGGCTGCCCTATTTTCGCGGACTCCGTAACGCGCGCATTCGGCATTCCGACCCGTGGCGACACAGGGCGCCAATGATCCACCCCCGGGAAGGTTCCACGGGGTGAGCGCTGGATGGCTTCCGACGCCCGCTACATAGCTTGCTGGCGTACCTCAAATCGTCGTACACGCGCACTTGAGCGTCGGCACACCTCATATGGACCCGCGTCAGCGAGGTCCCGCCTCCCTCCACTGACGACCGCTCGTGTTAGTTGCGTGCACACACACACACACACACACAATTGGCAGGACGCCCTTGCAGGAAACCATTTGCGGGCGCACTGAGTAGTCACAGCACGACATTGTCGCAGTACCATCCGTTGCAAGACGGCGCATTGCTGCGTCATCGCGCGGACGTCTAGCGTTGTTGCTGCTGCTGGCAAGTTCACCATTTGGGTTGAATGTCACGCGCGCTTCGCCTGTAAATACACGCGTCGCAGCGCGCCTGCGCAGGCATCCCTCTACTCGCCACCGAGGCAATCATCCACCAACGCGGGCGCCAAGGCACAATGACCCGCCGCCCGCAGCAAATTTCCGAACCGAACGTCCAAACCCGTGACGGGCATCCGCTCCAGTTGGCCGTTCCCGCAGAAACGGCGATGGTAGCCGTGCCAGTTGTTTTCGCCCAGTTCTCGAGCGTCGTATATTTGGCTGCGACTCTCCTGACGGCGTGAGGTAGATCGCGTAGAGTTTGCGTGCGATGGTGACGATGATGATGAGGTGGATCGGGGTCCACAGGGCCGTCGGACGTCGTTTGCGATGCAGGCGATCGTTCGCGGAATGCAGAGCGACCCCGAGTCCGCTGTTCACCGACGACGACGCGAATCCGGAGATGCTGGGCCGCGCACCGCCCGAGGGGCTGTGCGTGATCGCCGACCTGGAGAACCGGGAGTGCCTGCAGGATTGTGCGAACCGTCTGAACCTGGAACGGTGGCTGAAATCGGAGTCGAGGTGCTTCTATTCCGGATTCGACCCGACCGCCGAATCGCTGCACCTCGGCAATATGATGGTGCTGATGGCCATGCGGCGCCTGCAGGACGCCGGGCACACGCCCATTGTTGTTATCGGTGGTGCGACGGCGCTCATTGGCGACCCGAGTGGACGGGACAGCGAACGTCCGTTCCTGGACCCAGACCAGGTACTGACGGCGAGCATGCGCCTCGCCTGTCGCACACCGTCTGACTCCCTCGATCATCAGGTCGAACGCAACGTTGATAGCATCAGGGCCGACGTCGCCAGGGTGTTGGACTGCAGTCCAGACGTGTCCAACCGGGCGATGGTTGTTAACAACATCGACTGGTACGAGAACATGAATATCATACAGTTCATGCGCAACATCGCTAAACACTTCAAGGTCTGGCTCCCGCCTTGGCGCCCGTCCTGATACGGTGTGTGTGTCTGTGGGTGTGTGCGCGTTCTGACGTCCAACAGTTGCAACAAATGCTGACAAAGGACAGCGTCCGCTCCCGACTGGACAACCAGACGGGCATGACGCTGACCGAGTTCCTGTACCAGACGCTGCAGGCGTACGACTTCCTGTACCTGGCCGCCCAGCACAACTGCCTGCTGCAGATTGGTGGATCCGACCAATGGGGCAACATCACGGCCGGGATCAACCTGATTCGAAAGCGACTGGACCAGGACGTGTACGGCCTGACGGTTCCGCTGATGCTGTCCAGCTCGGGTATGAAGATTGGCAAATCCACCGGCGGCAACGGCGTCTGGCTGTCGCCCGACAAGACGACACCGTTCCAACTGTACCAGAGCCTACTGAACACGCCCGACGCCGACGTCCGCAAGATGCTTCGTTGGGTCTCGCTCGTCCCGCTGGCCCAGATCGACGACCCGACACTACGACCCATTGAGACGCAACAACTTCTGGCTGAATCAGTGTAAGGCGCGCTTGGCGTGGCCAAGGCGCTCGTGCTGATCGATCGTATCCGCAGGACCAGGATGGTGCACGGCGAACAGGGCGTGGAGAAGGCGAAACGTACGACGCAGATCCTGTTCGACGGCGACATCGACAAGCTGCCGTTCGAGGAGATCCGGAACGGGATCCCGGGGATCCCCGAACTGAAGCTGGCTGAGGCCGACCGGTACAACGTATCGCTCGTCGACCTTGTTTGCCGGGCGCTGCCGGACGAGACGCGATCGAGCGCTCGGCGCCTGATCAAGGCGGGCGCCGTCACCGTCAACGGCTGCGTGCCCAAGGAGGGCAAACCCCTGCAGCCGCACGGGAACGCCTTCATACTTCGCATCGGGAAGCACCGGCACGCCCTCATCCGGATGGTCGCCGACTGACACGTGATGATGATGATGCCCGATGGATATATATTTGTATTAACAGACGGGGGCTGTGTCTGCGGCATATGATGATGATCTAATACACGCGTCTAGTCATCGAGTATGACGCCTCTGCATTCGCGCAGCATTCTCATGAAGACGAACGGGTCCGGCTGCGTCGGCGACGACGGCGCCGCTGTGGCCTGCGCCACGATGACGTCGAGCAGCGGCTTGATGTGCGCCTTCCTGTACGCCAGGATCAGCTTGATCTGGTCGGCGGCGCTGATGCACCCCAGCGACACCAGCGCCTGCAGCACCTTGTACATCGTCAGGAACCGCGTCGGCGACTCCCCGCCCGACCTCACGTCCGCGATCGTCGACGCCCGACCGTCGTCCTCATCGTCGTCGTCCTCGCTGCCGCTCTCCACGTCCTCGCTCTCATCGTCGTCGGCCTCCTGCAGGTGCGCCTGGATCGCGATCGTGCTGGGCGTGCCCAGGCCCGGCAGCGGCCACGGCACGTCCAGCATCGGCGAGTCGTCGTCCACGACGCCAACCTCGAACGTCCTGTCCACACCGTCCGACAGCGTCACGGCGGCGGCCACCCCATCGCCCAGCTCGCGCGTCAGGACCACCTGCAGGAACCCGTACTGGGCGGCCGTCCAGTCGACGTCCGCGTCCAGGCGGAACGCGGCCCGCTTCTCCACGGTGTCGTCGTCGTCGCCGCCGCCGCCGCTGGTGACCAGCGGCATGGCGACCAGCGGCCCGTGCCCGAGCCGGACACGGGTCGCCGCCGACCGATAGCATTCGGCCATGCCCCTGGGGAACAGCAACGCCAGGAAGTGCATGGCGCCGTCGGCGGGGGCGGGCGGCGTCGTCGACGGCAACGGGCAGGGCCCAGGGACGACCCTGGCGGCCGGCGGGGGCCGCTGCCGCTCCCCAGACCCCGACACGAACCTGCTCCTGATCTCGGCAACGAGGTCGCGGCCGGCAGCGGGCAGGACGATCTGCGCCAGGTCGATGAGGTCGTCGGTGTCGCAGAGGTCCCGGCGGCGCCAGACGAGGTCGAACGTGGCCTGGCGCAGGCGCGCGTACTGCCGCCCGTCCAGCTGGCGGGACGCGATCAGCGCCTCGCGGACGCTCATGGCGTCGACGTGCTTCTCGAGCAGAGCGACGAGGATGTTCTCGGGGGCCACCTCCAGGAACCGCAGGCGCATGTCGTCGCTCATGACCGGGAACTGGATCGTCATCAGGTGCATGCCGATCGCCGTCTTGTGGTACGGCGACAGGCGCAGGAGCTCGAGTTGCAGCGCCACCGGCATCGTCGGGAACGAGTTGACGAGCAGGTCGGCGGCGATCTCGTCGCGCTGCGTCACCTCGAGCAGGCGCAGCTTGTTGGCGGGCGACAACGCCCGGTACCTGGCCGTGAACTTGATCTGGGTGGCGCACTCGCCGGCGGGCGGCGCCACGACCTGCTCCTGCCAGAACTGGGCCAGGATCGTTCGACGTGCGCAGCTGGACGACCGGCCGTCCTCCAGCTCGCGAATCGTCTCGTCGTCTGCGTCGATCGCTGCGGGCGCCTCGGTTCGCAGGCGTTTCACACAGCCAGCCGCATCGGGGCCGAACGCGTTCGTGGTGCCCCGCTTGGCCACCGCACGGCTCATCGAGGCGCTACCGTCTGGAAGATCTCGAAGACCTGTGCAGTGCCAAGAGGGACGGGGGTCGCGCGCGCGCCCGCTCTCTGTCCTTCGAGCAGTCGGTGACTGGCTGGTCGGATACGGGGTGCCACCCGAACGATCCCTGCAGAGCGCAGCACCACCCACACACACCGCACGACGACAGCCCCAGAGGTCGACGTGTGAGTTGCGGTCTGAGGAGGGTGGCGCGTGCTCCTGCATGACGATAATAAAGATCTATAACGGCGGGACGGAGCCAGTACGGGCGGGCGTTGCACCAGGCCTGGATGGATCGGCAGTTGTATTTAGGGAGACGTGCTGGTTATGGACGATCAACGCAGGCGGCGCGCTTCACGCTCGGATTCGAGCAGGCACAGGATATCGCCGAGGCGAACGGGACCCTTGACGTTACGGACGATGGAGCGGTTGCCCTCGAGGAATTCCACGCGGACCTGCGTAACGCCACCTCGCGAACCCGTACGGCCCAGGACTTTCACGACACGCGCCATCTTGGCCGCCTCCTCAACGTCAGCCTGCAACCATGATTCAGCAACCGGTCGTCCCGTGACGCGCGACGGGCTGTCGTCCTCACCATGGCTGGATCCCCTTATCCGATACGATTGAGGCTACGGACACCGTGAAGTCCGTACGCACGAACAGGCGCCGCGCGATATGGCACCCGCCCTAATAGTTCATAATCGTCCCGGCCGCATTCGGTCTGTGTACAGCGTCGACTTTATAGATTCAGCAGAGGCTCAAAACCAGAACCTAGTGCCCCGGCAATGTGGCTTCCCTCCGTAATGCAATGGAGAGCAGTTTCGCCGGTGGGCGTTGGCTCGGGATGAAGGACAGGCATTGGTTGATGACCATGTCGAGCGTGTCGCTGACCTTGCCAGGAGGAAGGGTCGGTCGGTTCTTCTTCACGCAGACATGCTCGTAGTACGAAGCTTGAGCGTCGGGTTGGTTACCGGGAAACGGCGTCCATTCCTTTTGTAGGATCGCGCTAATCGCTACGGCGCCCAGACTCCACGTGTCGCATGCTTCATCCCACGGGTCGGATTTGCCAACGGTGAGGGCGAGTTGCTCAGGGGCAGCATAGTTCACTGTACACTGAAGCAACAGCAGTTATTACATAGTTGCATACGCCGTTCCTGCTGAAACTTTTACCGTCATATGCGACCTCCAGAAACGCGATTTGTCCTCGACCTTGCACGCCGCGCCTAGATCCGCAATGAAACCTTGCGGGTCCAGTCCATCGCCATTGTATCCGATTAATATGTTGCCAGTCTTAACGTCACCGTGTGCGTATCCATTACTGTGCATCTCAGCGATCGCGTCGCATGCATCGGCGGCCCATTCGAGCCGAGTGGACAATGGAACGGATCGTTTCTTGAGCATTCGACGCAAGCAGCCACGGGACGCGAGCGACATGACGATGGCGGGTCTCCTGTCTCGTAGCAGGGTGAATCCGACGAACGGGATCACGTTTTGCAGGCGGGCCAAGGTCATGAACATCGTTAGCTCGTTCGTGAAGCCGTTGAGCTCGCCACGAGAGGAGACAGATGGAAATACTTTGACGGCTACGTCGAACTCGCCGTATCGTCCCTGGAGCACTTCCCCAAATGTTCCACGCCCTATGCACAAAATTTCGTCGTCGTTGTTGTAGCACCAGCTGAGATCTTCGCATGGGATGACCGACGCTCGATTCTCTGCCGGTATGAGTTCGTGATGCGACAACGGTACTCTGCGAGGGATAAAGTGATGAAAACGATGCGACCAGATCTGCGCCATGCATGCACGTTGTCAGTGTGGTTTCTCTTTGGCACAAACGACGCACGGCGCAACCTCGTCGAATTCGCGGCGATCACGCTGCTTCTGAGCAGGATCGGGCGTGCCGTGCCCGGGCACCACCATGGATACTACAACCGTGAGACATAGGCTCGTCAGTACGCAGGCGACCTTCATCGTTTGTCCGATCTGGATGCCTAATTATCTACTTCGCGGTCCGTGGCGCAGGCCGCACTCCGGAGACGCAAGTCGCTTCCCACTCTTCCAGCCTGTGCAACCTCCAAATTTAGAAACGGTGTCTGAACGTCTGTATTGACATAGATGCGGCATTGCAGGTGCGGCATGGCAGTTCCACGGTCTGCTGCGTTCATCCGACCGCCATGGGAAACCTGAATGGCGCAAATCTGCACCAGTGCCGAATTGAGCTTCGAAAACGGGAGTCCACATAGATCAGCTCCACGCGCTGACATGACACTCCCGGCTCGCGCGCCACTCGCGTTCGGATACGGCGCGCCGCGCGCGCAAGCGAACCTTTGATTGAGATATGGGGGATCGCCCTAATGTCGCCCCTGCGGGCGGAGTCCGCCACGCAGTCTGCCACGCTGTCCGCCACGGCGACCCTGGCACCGAGCTCACAAGTCACAACGCATTACGCTGCTTGGAATCAAGGTCAGTGGTTCGTGGCCAACGACCTTGATGGCCAAGGCAGGCTCGATGAGGACAAACACCTTTCTATTCTTCTACCACTGAATGGAATGTGATGACTGCAAGTTTCCCTTGGCTGTCTGAGAGCAACGACTACACGGTAGTCCGTCGTTACAGACGGTCTACCATGTAGTCGTTCGTGGTACAGAGCGCTCGTTGATGATTTCATCAAATTTCAGACTAGAGTTTCTGATCCCATTCGGGTATTGACGATGAATGATGAGACCTGAGAGCAAACAATTGGGGAATATTCCAGCGACCTGCTGGGGATATCGTTCACGAGTCGTGGTCGCTAATGATTATATCACATATCTGTCAATCCACTGAGACGATCGGTGACGACTAAACATACCTCTAAGAAGTGATGAAGCGACCCTGCATTCGTGAACGATGTCCTCCGCCGGTTGCTGACACACAAGCAGTTGTTGCTGTATGCCGTTGTGGAATAAATATTGTCTAGTAGTCGGCACGAAGACTACATTGGTAGCGAATCGGGTAGTATTGCAGTGGTGGTACCCGGTACCCAGGTGGTCATCGATCGAGTGGTTAGTGCGCCGACGTTGCGACAATGTCGGCGGACGTATTGACGAGCCATGAGGCCGAACTGGTCGCCTGCCTCGACCACGTGCAGGCCGCCGACGGCCGTAATACGAAGTGCGGATCGGAATCTGGCCGCCCTCTGACGATGCCGTTGCAGAGTCGAGCATCGACGAGGCGCAGCGCATCGTGCGATTGATGAAGGCCGAGATGCGGGCGCTGGCCGGTGCCGAGCGCGCCGAATGGCAGACGCGCATATCGACAGTCGAGAAGCGTCTGCAGGACGTCAAGCACGCCAGCCTGGTTGGCCCATCTCGGGGCGGTGGCGGCGGTGGCTCCACCAGGCAAGGCACGACCTCCTCTGATCCCAGCGATGTGCGTGCTCCAACAACATGCCCTTCGATTTTGATTCTCATCGGGGCTGCCGTCTAGGTGCTCGAGGCCAGTGCAAATCGTCAGCGACAGATGGTGGATGACGCCAGGCGCCAGCTGGAAGAGACCGAGCAGGTCGGGGCGGAGACATTGAAGAACCTGCAGGCCCAGCGGGAAGTCATAGTCAAGGCGCAGAACAACCTCAGCGCTGTCAACCGAGACCTGGATCAAAGCAATCGCATCATGACTCGCATGAGCAAATGGTGGCGAGGCTGATCGCATCACGTCTGTACCTCTTCCTACCGCAGAACCTCACAGGTCCCCGAATTCGCATACAGCAAGCACATCGCCCTCTGCTGTGAATAGGTATATAATTGTATCAGTAAAAGCATGGCAAGCCGTTCGCTGCGACGTGTCGACGAACAGCGTTCAGGACGGCCAGCGCGATCGTGAAGTAGTACGCAGTGACGTAGTATTTCGACACCTGGATAATCTCCACAGGGCACTGGTCTGGGGCTGTTCTATAGACCAGCAAGTTGCCGAAGACGAGCCAGGCCAGAATAAAGAACGACCCGAAGAACAGCACGTTCATGGCCAGATTCTCCCTGGTCATTCGATTAGCGCGACAGATTTCGGCGCGGCTCTCAAAGGTTACAGAAGAGTGAAGATGATGGATACGGGAGGTTCGCGTTCGCCGGCGATTAGCAATTGCTTGTACCAGCGAAGACGCCGCTTCTTGTATAAGACAAGCCCAAACGCCAGGACCGTCATAGCCAGGCCTGATGCGGCCATGACAAACAGCCAGGTCGCCAGCATTGTCGAGCAGCGCGCCCCGCCGTACTGATGCCAGGCATACAGCAAGTAGGAGTTCACAGCAAGGCCCAGGATTGTGTGCAGGTCTGTCGCGTCAATCAGCGGCGCCTGCGCCGGCCAGCGCCATGGATCACTGACATGTAAGGGCGGCACTCACCAGGCTCTTCGAGTCGAACTGCCCTCCGAGTTTGTCTTTCAGGTTCTCCATTGCACGATGCCGGTCAACACGGCGCCTGCCAGCCCTCGGGGAGCTCGACCTAGCCTCCCGATGCTCGACACTGGGACTGCACGACTCAGAACCGATGCCATCTGCACAGAAGGGCTCCCCACCCTGTGCCCTGGCGCCTGCAAAAGCAGAGCTGCGTTTCCCCGTTGCTGGTTTTACTAAGACGAAGTCAGACTTGATAAGGCGTCAGACCAGACAGCAGGTCATGCTCGCGGGCGACCCTTTTCCTGCGAAGGGCGCGTTGGCAGGCGCATGCGGACACGACGAACAGCGCAATGGCGACCAGGACGATGCCACCGATGATGAGCCCCCATTTCAGTTGCGCCCTGAAATTGTACTCGTCACATTCCGTCAGGCGCTCCTCCAGGGTCTGCTTGGCGGCGTGGTACGCCTCGCCGTACCGAACGAGCAGACGGTAGACGGGGGTCCCCGCCTTCACAGAGTCGTCGTGTTCGCAGGCGTCGACGAAGGTGTCGAGCAAATCAAGCGCCTTCAGTTCAGTGCGGAAGTCTTGAATCTTCTTCTTGATGTTGTCGACGTTCATTTCCTTCAGGATGCCAGCTCGCGACTCGGCATACACGATTCCGTAGGCGACCACCTTGCGGGCCATGTTCAAGGCCGCACGAATGTCGCGGTTGGCTTGGATGTCCTCCTTAGTTTCCTTGTGCAAGGCGTTCGTCGCGGCGTACTTCTCCACACGGTCCAGGATCATGTTCCTGGCGACCAACTGCGTCTGTTTCTCCTCGCCGCCGACAAGCGCCGCCGGGAGTTTCTCAGGCGACTTCCGAACGAACCGCTGAACAAAGTTCTCGCACACAACGGTACCGACACACATTGCGACAAGGACGGCCACGAAGCCAACGTACCCCTTCATGATCATCGATCCCGATCCGGTCAGGCCGACTGTCGGTCGCCGCACAGCAGTCAGCACCGCCGCAGTTGCGCTGCTTGATTTAGGCATGGCTAAATATAGCCTGCCACGGCGGTCCGTGCGCCCGCGCGCATTGCACTTACCGTAGGTACCGTACTTGCCGCGACGGCAAACTCGTCGTGATGGTGAACGGGTCTTTGGATTGTCCAGTCGATTTGGAGCGAATATCCAGTGGCCTGGCTAGGGCAAGGGTAGCGTGTTATCCAAGCGATTCCGGTTGAAGACCTGTGGTGGGTCTGGCATACCCTCGTTGTAGGCGTTCTCGGATGCAAGAACGCTGTAAACAATGTTGACCGATCCTCGCAAGTCAATGGTCGTTGGTTTACACTGTCATTAGCCAGTAAGTAAGCTCCCAGTTAATTATTAGCGCGCACGAGCTTAACATGGCCCACTTCCCAGTTGACGGAAGTCATCATCGCGGAAGGCGCCGACAGCATGTTCCGCACTCTCGCGAATGGCCTCCTTCATTGGAGCATGGAGCCAGCGAGCGAGGGTAACTTGCGCCCACCGGGAATTACGCCACGCCGGCCACGGGATCTGCTGGAGGGAACTTACCGTATGGACAGACGGCTCGCACAAGGTCGTTGGTAAGCGGTGGCCAATCAAGGAACATTGCGCCCGGGCCGGCAGGTAGCATACACAGGTACGGGTACCCGCGTCAGACCAGTGACAATCCGGATGGGAATCAATCAAGGCGACCTTCATTTTTGTTGCAGCGACGTGACGTGGTCTCTCTTTTTGGGGGAGCGTGTCGGCCATCGGCTCATCCGGCGACGTCGGCAGAAGCGGGTCGATTTGTTGCCCGGGAGGGGTTTACCGACGATGAATCCGACCGAGGCGGCCAGGCAAATCTCGCAGATGGTCGAGTTCATCAAACAGGAGGCGCGCGAGAAGGCGGAGGAGATCAGGGTCAAGACGGATCAGGAGTTCAACATCGCCAAGCTCAGCCTGATCGAGGCCGCCAAACAGCAGATCGCCAATGAGTTCGTGCAGCTTCGTAAAGAGAAGATCGCAAACCAGAAAATGTAATCGCTGTCGTACCAAGTCGTCTACGTTCCTACCGTTTAACTTCCGTCATACAGTGCTCGTTCTGGTTCCGTTCAGCAATCGCGACAAGAACGCCTGCAACACCAACAGGCGACCACAGAGAAGATCCGATCGGCGGCGCTGGAGCGGCTTGTTGCTGTGCCAAACGACCCGGCTTATGAAAAGCTGCTCATCGCGCTGATCGTGCAAGGCCTGGTACGGCTACGAGAAGATCACGTCGTCATCCGATGCCGGAACGAAGACGCAGCGATCGTCAAGAAATGCCTGCCCAAAGCAACATCGTTCTACAGCGACATCGTGAAGCGAGACGTCGGCAAACCCCATAATGTGACGCTCGAGCTGGACACCAACGGTCTTGTCGGTATCGCCGGCGGTGTCGAGCTTCTCGCCCAGAACAACAAGATTCTCCTGTCCAATACGCTGAACTCGCGCCTGTCGTTGTGTTTCGATGACCTGAAGCCCGTCATCCGATCCGTTCTGTTCGATATCTAATCTACTGCTTCCTCGCGCTCGATCACGTCAGTCGAGCAATATACATACCTAAGTGTTCCACAGACGTAACCTCCAATTGCTCAGATATATCGTACGTACATAGCTTCATAGTAAAACATTGTTTACGCTTCTTCTTCGCTGCCGGATCCTTCATCGTCGACGCTGGAACCTTGTTCGTCTACGTCATCTTCACTGGACCGTTGCCCTTCATCCATGTCGGCATCGCTCGTGTCCTCTTCGTCGTGTTCATCATCGTATTCCCCGTCGCGGCCATTGTCGTCCGCCGCCTCAGCCGGCTTCGTTTTCTTCAGGCCCTTCATCTTGCGCGTCGCAAGTTCATCCAGATCTTGCCTTTGGACGTGCACGCGGCCAAGAGTCTGGCCCAGAGGGCCCTTCTCAACGTTACCGCGCTGAGTGTTCGACTTTGCGATCTTGGGCCGCTTGTTGGCTGCGTTAATGACCGATTCAGCAGCGCGCATCGTGCGACGAACCGTAAGGTCCAAGCGCGGGCCAAGCTCCTCCAGCTTCACCTTCGGGATCTTTGTCCCCGACTTCTTCAAGGCCACCGCGTAGTGCCGGAACAGGACCGTCTTGGAATCCGAAGCGGCGCATACGATGACTCGGTCGAGGCCGGCCAGATTGACCTTCTCAATAGGTTCGCCTTGGAAGAAATCAATCACGAAGTTTCGGAACAAGGCCAGGTCTGGATTGGTCTCGAACTCATCGCCCGCGAAGAAGAACATCGGCTTCGATCCCAAATGGCAGACCGCTTGCCGAGCAGCGTTGAATGCATCAATTGGTTTCATGGTCTTGTCGTCCAGCCCAAGCTCGAACATATCAAGAACTTGGTGGTCGAAGCTCCTGCCCAGAATCAGGTTATGTGGGCGCTTCTTGGAGTGCGACCCGAACGCGAACAAAGACGCGTCGTTGACATTCGACAGGAACTCAACGGACGTCTGATCTTCAAACGGCCTCGTTTCATTCTTCTTGTTCAGCTTCTTCATTAGAGGTTTCTTCAGCGCAGCAACGTCGGTCAGCACCTGGCAAATCGTCTGGCTCGTGTGCAGCCCCTTAATGATCATTGCGCATTTGCCATTCTCCAACAGCTTCGCCTCGCGCGCCTTCAGCACACGCTTCGTGCGCTGGTTGCGCGGTTTCCTTCCACAACGTCAGCCATCGCCCGTCACTGCACTCAGCATTGCACATGCATACCCGATTCTCTCCATTGTAGATTCCTGCTGCTGTCACGGACGCCGTGGCGGACTCCGCTGCTACTGTGCCGCCCGGCCGCACTTACCACATCGCAGCCTGCAACGCGCACGGCTGCAGTCGCGCAGTTTCAAGGTGAGCCAATGGGTGACGACGCGTCTGTGAACGATGTCTGTGTGGGGCCGTCTTCGGAGCAGGCCGGCAAGGCAGCGTCGTGTGCCGGATGCCCGAACCAGGCAGCATGCACGTCCGGTGCCGGACGTGCTGTGGATCCGGCGCTAGCGCAGGTCGCTGAGCGGATGCGTGATATCCGGCATAAGATCCTGGTTCTGTCTGGCAAAGGCGGTGTCGGCAAGTCGACGTTCGCGGCCCAGCTGGCCTGGACCCTGTCGGAGCGGTTCCAGGTCGGCGTTCTCGATGTGGATATCTGCGGGCCGTCCGTCCCGCTCATGTTCGGCGTCAGTGATGATGAAGTGCATCGATCGAGCGCTGGGTGGAGCCCTGTCTACGCGTCAGACAATATCGCTGTCATGTCTGTCGGCTTCATGCTTCAATCGAAGACCGATGCGGTCGTGTGGCGAGGCCCACGAAAAACGGCCTTGATCAAGCAGTTCCTGGCCGACGTCGATTGGGGCACGCTCGACTTCCTCGTCGTCGACGCTCCACCTGGCACATCCGACGAGCACCTGTCGGTGACACAGTACCTGAAGGAGAGCGCCCCCGATGGCGCCATCATCGTGACGACGCCGCAGGAGATGGCGTTGCTGGACGTGCGCAAGGAGATCTCGTTCTGCAGGAAGGCGGGCATCAACATTATCGGCGTCGTCGAAAACATGAGCGGGTTTGTCTGCCCTTGCTGTCGGCATGAGACAGCGGTCTTCTCTGGAGAGACCGGTGGCGCTCGCGGCATGTGCAAGGAGATGCAGGTCCCGTTCCTCGGCTCCATCCCGCTCGACCCGCGCCTGATGGCATCCTGCGAAAAGGGCGTATCCTTCGTGCGAACGCACCCGGATGCTCCTACAGCAGATGCCCTGCGTCAAGCCATTGCCGCGGTCCTCGATAGCAGTGAGTCGCTCCGGGCAACCGCTGCCATGGAACGCCCTGCTGCTGACCAGGACGACCAACCAATGGTCCTGTAACCCAGACTATAAACAAGTTATTACTGTATGTATGTGGCGGTTCGTTCCCGGTTGGTGTCGTTACAGGAACGTGTGATCGCGGGGAAGGCGCCGCCGAGACACGACCGAGCCCCAGCTCCGCACCAGGAACATGGTCGATGACGTGAATGAGCCCAGGCGCGCTCCTTCCATCGTTGAGTTGTTCGAGACCGCACGCGATATGCTCGCGAGCGCTTCGACCAGGTCTTCGTCGTCATCGTCGTCGTCGTTGTCCATCTCCTCTTCGTCCACGTCCGACACGTCAGGGCAGGGTGGCGCGACGGCCTCCATGGCAACCCTGCACTCAGGGCCGGATCGCAGAACGCTTCCTGGCCTGCCGCCCTGGTCGAACGCCTTCATCCATTCCAGGTTGTCACTAGTCGCACCCATGGCGGGACACGGTGCGTCCTCGTCGTCATCCTCGTCCTCGTCGGGGTTGCCACCGCTGGCCACACGGTTAAGGCGCAACTCGAGCTGAAGCGTCGACACGGCCGCATTGGCAACAGCGATATCGTTGAGCAGCGTCTCCCGTTCGGCTTCGGCGCGCTCGTGGGCGGCGCACGCCATCTTCCGGATCGTTTCGTCCTTGTCGACGACCAGCTTCGCCGACCGCTGCACCTCCTTCGTCAGCCTCTCGACCTGGTGTGACAGCGCGTCGTTCTCCTGACGGGCTTCTGCCAGCTCGCCCGTCAGCGTCGACACCTTCCCGGCCAGGACCTGCACGTCGATCGTCGACGCCGTCGCCTTGGCACTGGCGCGCTCGGCCCGCATCAGCTGCGCCTGCAGATGGCCCAGGCGGTCTTCAGCGGCGGCCAGTGACTTCAACACCGACGTCTTCGCGTCTTCCGCGACCCGAAGCCGCCGTTCCAGACCCACCGTCTCCCTGCGTTCCTTCTGCAGGATCGACTGCAACGAGTCGTGCTTGGCCTGGAACTCGGACGCCCTCGCTTCCGAGGTTCGGCACGCCTCGCCCAGCTGGGCGACAAGCGCCTCGACCTCGCGTTCACGTTCGCGAGCGATCTGCAGCGCTGCTGTACGCTCCTGGAGCTGCTGCTCGAGGTTGATTATCTGTTCGACGTTGGCGAACTCCTCCAGGGCAACGTCCTCGGCCCCCAGCGTCCCCGACATCGAATGGCGGCGTTGGGAAGGAAGCGCTCTTGGCTGTCGAGAGGCGACGATGGCGCTTTGCAGCAGGTCGAGCACCGACTGGACGTAACCGTGGTCGGACGCGCTCGCCCAGCGGTGGCGTCGCAGAATGACAACGGCCTGTTCGACCTTCTGCATTCCGGCACCGTTGTCGCCGGAAGCGGCCGGGCGCCTCGGGGACGACACCGCAGTTGCTGACGTGGTTGTCCCGGCGCGCTTGGGTGACAGGTCGGCCACGAGCTTACGGAGCGCCTCGATCTGCTTGTCTTTCGCGATCAGGTCGGCGCGAAGCTTCTGGGGCGTAACGGACGGCGGCATCATACGTTGCGGTTTCACCGGCGGGCTGGACACGCGCCGTGGCAGGTTCCCAGCGCCAGATGCGTTCTCGTTCGAACGACCGGCCGCCATGACGCCTCCCCCACCCCCAGTTGATACAGTACGACGTAGTATCACCGCGACCGTCGTGGGGTGACAGTCAGGACCCCTCCCCTGTGCCAGTCAGTGACAGGTTGCTGTCTCTGTAGCCCTCCCGGTGGCCGCACCTGCGCCGCAGGTCCGCTGACACTGCGGGACACACGCCGACCGCACGAGAATGACGCAGTCCATGAACCGGCACGCGACGGCCAGGTCCCCGAGCTATCACGGTGACTAGGTAGCAAGCCGGACCAAGGCAGTACTACACAGGCGACGGTTTACTGAGGTGATGGTGGTCCCATGGATCGCGGCGAGTGACGCTGGGTGGGCCAGCCAGTGTCGTCGCGTCGCAGACCAGGGCCGTCGACAGACGACAGCAGCGGAAAGTGCGTGAGCTGCTGCAGTTCGCGACTGCCCGGCGATGCGTCCAGAATCGGACGAGGACGTCCTCGATGCGCTGGCCAGCGACTTGCGAGATGCGCTGCTGGACACGGAGCACCAGCAGGGCGCGGCAAATGCGCTCGACCGCGTTGCAGCGTGCACAGATGGCCAGCTTGCGTACTTTGGTATGTTGACTTGCGATGCCCGCAGTGCAGCGATCGGTTACGTGCGCCCCCGTTGCCAGGTTGGCAACTTCTCGGTCCGATGACGCCCCATGTCGCGGTGCACGACTCCCACCAGGCCACGTTCGCGCGCATTGTCTCCGTCAGCGACCCTCGCGAACTCTCCCTGGCACTCTGCGAGGTGATTGACCACGACATTACCCATTGCGCAGCGGCTGTGTTTCAGTCGTTCGGAAAAGCGTTCACCACGTCTCGTATGTCTCCGACAAGGTTGCACAAACTGCTGACCCATATTGGCGCCGCTGTGCGCCCAAAGCTGGCATCCTGGGAGACCTCCGTTGCTGTCGAGTTCGCATCGTCGTTCGTTCTCCCGTTCGTTGAGAACGACGCCATGACTGAGACGGCGCTTCACGTCTTACACTATCTGCCTCCTGAGCGCCGCGATCTTCTCCTGGCCGCGATGCGCTCGTCGCCCGCCTTCTCTGTAGCGAAAACGCTGAGCTACGCTGCCAGACGTAATGGGGCGCACGAAGGTGCATTGTGCTGTGGCGTGGCCCACCTTCTCTGTTCCGGCTCCCACGATTTCGATGCGGTCGACAGGGACACGATCGGGTATTGCAGATCTAGCGACGGTCGCCGCCCCTGCCGTCACGCTGACCGTTGCATAGGGCAGCAATGGTATACAGCGTCCCCAAAGTGCTGTCAATTGCAGGTCGACTTGGCCTGGATTTGATTGCCGCCTTGACGCCCCATCTGTGTGATTGGGACGCTCCACGGGAGCCACTCCGCGAAGCGGTCCTGTCCGTGCTGACCTTCACGATAACGTCCAGCAATATCCGCACCGTTAATCAGGCACGCTTCTATGCATTATCCTGTAGTGGAAAGACGTGTGCTGACCATGTGTCGTAGATGTTGGGCTCAGTACGTGCCGGTCTTGCTGCCGACGTTCTCATTGGGTTGATCCAGTCCGATTCGTCCGACGTTCACATTGCGTCACTGGCCGTTCGCAGCCTGAAAGATCAGATCGCAACGCGACCCACTGTGATGTATACGCGGCGTCCCGTTCGTTGTATTCCCTGCACATACTGAGCGTGTGCTGCCAGGCCCACAGAGAGGGTTCTCGTCCTCCTACAGGCGACGATGGCCAAGTTTAAACCCGATTTCACCGAACCTGTTGGGTCGTCGATGACCACGTCGGCGCTACGCTGCCTGGACCTCCTATCGTCCTCGCTGAACCTCGTCATGTTTCTGGCGATTCGACGTTCTATTGACGCGGAAGATGCCAGGCGTTTAAAGGTGCATTACTCGGGGTCTCCGAGATGAAACGTTTTCAACTGTGCCCGCAGGCCCAGACAATTGCCCCGATGCAGCAGCAGCTGTCCCGGTTGCTGACCCGCGTCGAGGTGGAAGGGCGACTGTCGGGCGATGAAGAACGGCTGCATTCCGCGAGAATGCAGATCCGTCTCGTCGACTCGGTTGCCGATCGAACCGCTACGCTCCTGGATCAGCTAACGTCCTAAAATTAATAGCGCCTACTGATATTGGGTGTTGGTGGCTGGCCCTATTCCGTATTCGACAAAGGGTGCTCAGTGGTGCGGCAACACGTCGTTCCGCTGCAGGGCGTGCGCCCCGTCTGCCGTACATGGCGCATTGGATGGCGCAGAGTAGGCCTAGCACGAACTCGGCAACGACGTCGATGATGATGGTCTGGCGCCGTTGCTCCCCGTAGACAATGCACGGGTACGAACCGTCGCGAGCGTACACTGGAGGCGCTGCCGGCGAACAGTTTCACGTCGGTGCATTGGTCGGTATCGGCATAGTCCCACGACGACCAGCAGGTGACGTTGGACAGAGCGACGTGCAGAAGTCGCAGTCTGCCACGGGTTGGACCACCAGAACACGCTCTGGGAATCCAGCCGCGACCCGCTGTTCGTATCGTACGGTGGGCACACAAAGCACGGCCCGTCGATCGCATTCCGAACGTTCGGGTCCACAATGGCTTGTACGCCCATTGCGATGCTGGATCCGTGCTGACAACGGCCGCACCGATCGCCAGGACGCGACATGAATACGGTCGCGTTGTGTCGCGCGTTCTGCAGCAAGGGATTCGGCGGAAGAGCGCATCGCAGACGAAAATACTGAAGGCGCCCCCGTCTGTACCTTGGGTCCAGGATGTTCTTGACGAGGTAGAGGGGTTCCGCCTCCCCGTCGACCATGATAGGATCCGGTGCGTCGGCCCCAGTTCTGGCCCACTTTAACCCCGATCGGTCCTGCGAGGTCGAGACAGACGCCTCGGACTTCGCTATTGCCATGGTTCTCTCCCAGCGGGACGCGGACGATCGGCAGCGACCGCTCGCGTTCGACTCTCGTAGGTTGACGAAGGAGGAGCTCAACTACAAGATGCACGATAAGGAGATGTTGGCGATTGTCCAGTCGTTCGAGAAATGGCGCCAGCTCCTCGATTCGGCGCGCCACCAGACCCTGGCCCACAGCGATCACCGGGACCTCGAGTACTTCCTGAGCACGCCGAAACTCTCCAGGCGTCAAGCGCGGTGGTCCGAATCGTTGGGTGAATTCGATTTCCGCATCCGACACCGCCCGGGACGCCTTCACGGAAAGGCGGACGCGCTTTCCCGCCGACCCGTGCACCAGCCCTCGCGCGCCGAAGAAGAGACGATCCAGCGCTCCCTCCCAATGCTGTCTCCGGACCACTTTCTTCCCGGCCCGCTCGGGCACACCATTAGCGCCTTGCGACAGGAGGCCAATCGGGAGCCATTGATTGAACGCATTCGGCGGCAGCAAGCGACCGTCGCGCGAGGGCTGGTACGCGGGTCGGCGGGAAAGCGCGTCCGCCTTTCCGTGAAGGCGTCCCGGGCGGTGTTGGATGCGGAAATCGAATTCACCCAGCGATTCGGACCACCGCGCTTGACGCCTGGAAAGTTTCGGCGTGCTCAGGAAGTACTCGAGGTTCCGGTGATCGCTGTGGACCAGGGTCTGGTGGCGCGCCAAATCGAGGAGCTGGCGCCACTTCTCGAACGACTGGACAATCGCCAACATCTCCGTGTCGTGCATCTTGTAGTTGAGCTCCTCCTTCGTCAACCTACGAGAGGCGGCCGTGGTCGCGCAGGGTCGATGATCTCGGCCTTTGGCACGACTGGCTGGCGGGCGGCGACCTCTGACAGGATCTGATCGCGCTGCTGCCGAAGCATGGCGTCGATCTCGGCGCGCTGCGCCCGGAGCGCCTCCGCCACAACCGCAGCGATTTGTGCGCGTCAGCGCCGACTGGTCGAGCGCCGCCTGCGCCGCCTCCAGGTGGCCGGGGGGTATCGGGTGTCGCGGAATCTTGTCTCGCTCTCCTGTTGGCCATGGCGAAAGTCGGTCAAACTGTCACGACCAAACACCGACTCGTTGACCGACTGCCGTCGGTCCCCGCTCGCGCGGACTCTATTCCGGCGCCGACTTGCGATGTCGACGCCTGACACATCCGAATGGGCTGAAGACGGCCAGCAGGGGAGAACGGCAGCTGGACAAGGACCCGCCAGATGGACAGCTGCTCCTCGGCGATGATACAAACGGATGAGTAGATGAAGACGGCCAGCGCCACGATGAGCAGCTGACGTTGGAGAGCGTCGCACCGGGCAATACGCAGGTACAGAAATCGTTGCGCCGAGGAGCGTCGAATGCTGCTGGGTTCGACCACCAGAACATGTACTGGTCCTCGACGGCTAGTGGGCCAGATCCCCGCCTAGTGTGCGTACGGGGCACACGAAGCACGTTCCGTCGAGCGTATCTCGGACGCTCTGATCCAGAAGAGCCTGCATGCCCATCGCGATACAGAATGCGCTGATCAGACCAGCGGCGACGGCCAGCCCGCGATCTGTGTAAGGTCGTGACCTATCCCGCCTTCTGCAGCACCTGAGCCGTCGGCAGAGCGCGTCGCTGATGAATACAAACATTTCTGCACCGGCAAAGAGGAAACCGCATGGACAGAAGACCGCCATCAACGAGCACGCTAGCTGAACGAGGACCCTCCAGATCGGCACCCGGTCATCGGTGACGATGCATCCCGCAGAGTACATCAGGACGATGACGACGACGGGCCAGGCTGTTGGGTGTGCGTCGATCTTGAAAACGGGGGCATCGTCCGGATTGTGGGCCTCGCAGAAGAGAACGCCGAGACAGATGCAGGCTGCGAGCCAGTGCAACCCGTACGCGACCTGTCTGCTGGACACTGCCCACGACAGCCTGAGTGCGTCGACCATCCCTTCCTAATATACTCGTACGTCGTACATGTTATTAACGGGTTAGATGACCGTCTCGGCGTTCCAGTGATCGCAATATCTGCCGGAGGAGTACAATCCAAACGACCGCGATCAAACGATAATACAGAGCATATGGGGACGGTCTGCATTGATTAGAATATTCGCGGAGCGATGGCCATTGCCATGAGCTCCTGGAACAGCAGCTTGCACGCATACGGCAGGTAGACCTGGGACACCTGCGTCGTATTGTGACAGCTACGACATTCGAAGGAGCCCTTGCGCAGGTTGGCGATCGCGATCAGGCCACACAGGTCGCACACGTGGCACCGGTACTTGTCGGACTGCTGGAATAAGCGCTCCCGAAGGAACTGGGCAGCGCCGTGCGCGATCATGCAATCGCGCTCCATCTCTCCGAACCGAAGACCGCCGTCCCTAGGTGCCAGGTACATCAGCACGGTACACTGGATGACGCACTCGCCTACCTACCTGGAACGACCTTCGACAGGTTGGCGCGTCAGGATCTGGAGCGGACCGCGCGCTCGAGAGTGGATCTTGTCATCGACCATGTGCTACGTTGCACAATCAGGCGGCGATAGAAACACCATGCCATAGTTCGACCAAACCTTCAATCGCTGGTAGAACGTTGGACCAATGAAGACCTGAGCGGCCAGTTTCCGCCCAGTGTGTCCACTGTACATGACCTCATTGCCGCGCTCCTGGTAACCGCACCGATGAAGCTCTTTCGAGACGGCCTCGACAGTCAAGCCTTCTTCGAACGGTGTCGCATCTCCTTCACCGCCCTCGATGGCGGAGAACTTTCCCTGAAGGCACTCGATGAGCTGCCCGATAGTCATACGACTCGGGATAGCGTGCGGGTTGATGATAATGTCAGGGACGATGCCCTCGACAGTCCACGGCAGGTCTTCCTGTCGGTAGGTAATCCCCACGGTACCCTTCTGACCGTGCCGACTGGAGAACTTGTCCCCGATCTGAGGAATACGAACGGACCGGACACGAATCTTGGTCGCTTTCAACGACCCGTCATCAGTGGTCAACATGACCTTGTCGACGATACCGCTTTCGCTGCTGCGAAGCGCCGTCGATGCATCCCGCCTGGTCTGTTGCTGCTGACGAATCGACCCAACCTGCGCCTCACGCAGCGGCGTCGTCTTTCCGATAATAATGTCGTCGCCCGATACACGAGTGCCAGGAGCAATTAGCCCGTCCGTGTCGAGCTTGTCATAGCACCCGAACCGCATGCTCGCTGTCGTCTCAGCAGAGGGCTTCTCGAACTCTTCGATAACGTCGGACGAATGCCGAGCTTCGACATCGTGGTACGACCGGTAGAAGACAGACCGGAAGAGACCACGGTCAATGGCTGACTGAGACATGATGACGGAATCCTGTGGCGAACGCAAAGGTGAGGGACTGACCGAGTTCATGAGTTCGTCGTTAGCGTTACCTCTTGATTGTAGCCGGAATAGCAACCAATAGCGACGATAGCGTTGATGCCAGACGGCAGTTCACTGAAATGGAGGTACTCCATGGCGCGGGTCGCTACAAGAGGGCGTTGGGGATAGTACATCACGTGGGCAAGCGTGTCGATGCGCTGCAGGTAGTTGGTTGCATAGATACCCATCGCCTGTTTGCCCATGGCACTCTGATATGTGTTACGCGGAGACTGGTTGTGGTCTGGGAATGGGATAACCGACGCGCAAATTCCAAGGATCATGGAAGGATGGATCTCGGTGTGGGTATACGTTCGCGAATATGAAGACTGACGCAGTTCGTGCATGTGCATGGCAATCATGACAGTTTCCTCCTCTTCGGTATCGATGTACTCGATAAGGCCGTCGGTCATCAGGTTAGACCACGAGTACTTCACGTGTTCATCCGCAAGAGCGTTGATGTGGCCCTTGCGAATCCGTAACCGCTGGTCTTCAACAATGTACAATGGGCGCGCACATCGACCAGCATCCGAGTACAGGCGAATTTCCTGGTCCCGCATATCCCACACGATGCTCGTGTCAAGAGGAAGGTTCATCCTCCGCCGGTACGTACGCAACGTGTTGACCAAGTACTGTGGGTCCCGGTGAACGCCAATCCACGCACCGTTCACGAAGATCTGCCAACTCCTGATCAGGAAACATCCATGACGGACACCTTCAACCTCGTACCTTTGTCGCATGCGGAATAGCCGCCGCAGGCGTCTCCTCTAGACTCTCCATGCTCCAGTCCTCCAGGAAGTCGGTAATGATCTGCGACGGGTTCGGAACACTGATATACGCCATCAAAGCGAGGTTCTTGACGAGGCCACACGCCTGGCCTTCAGGCGTTTCAGCAGGGCAAATCACACCCCAGTGCGTGTTATGAAGCTGTCGTGGTTTGGCGATTTTTCCATCCCTTCCAATCGGAGTGTTCAACCGCCGCAAGTGGGACAATGTCGCCGTATACGTGAGGCGCTGAAGAACCTGGGCAACTCCGGACTTGGTCGCACCACCACCCTTGTTGGCGGTCCAGTTGCCGGTCGCCAGCGCGCTCTTCAACCCATGAGTGATGTGGTTTGGGTTCAGGGCAAGATCCAACGAGAAGTCCTTGCCTTCGCTGATCTTCCTGGCGATGTACCGTGAGCAGTCTTTGCGCATGCGGTCGAACAGTTGACGGAACAGCTGTCCCAGGAGCGGGCCAGCTAAGTCGAGCCGCTTGTTGCCATAGTGATCTCGATCGTCTTCGGTTCGTCGGCCCAAGACCGTGTGAAGCAGCCGCTGAATTATGTAGCCAAAGAAGTACGCCTTCTTGGTCTCACAAAACTCCTCCGTTCCAATGTGCGGCAAGAAGTCGGATTGGAGCAGGTCCCTCGCGAATTTGATACGCTTCGCACGTACAGCACCGACGGCAGCGCCACGTTTGCCAATGTAATCCAAGGCAAGCTCCTGATCCTGGATCCAGTAGGCCTCTTCAAGACTGGGTCGAAGCAGCTCCATCATCTGCTGATCCCCGAAGTCATAGCAGATGTGCTCAAGAATGGCACGATCGGATACGATCCCAAGGGCGCGAAAAACAATCATGACAGGGATATCGGAAGAGATGCCCGGGACGGTGGCCCGCAGCACTGGACCGCTAATCGCGCTGCCCTTTCCGGCCGATGACACCTTCTTCACAATGAGCGTAGCGGTAGGCTTGTTCGATCCCTCGGCAACAGAGCGGATCTCCGCGACCCAGTCCTTCTTCTGCTTGTGAAACACGTAGACGTGGTTACTGGACATGCGTTCCTGGGCGACAAGAACCTTTTCGCTACCATTGACAATGAAATACCCTCCCTGTAATTGTCGAGCAATGAGCACGCGAGTTGCTCGACGGCGATCTGCGCCGCGTCTACCTGGTCCTTCGGACACTCGCCAAGGTCGTATAGCGCCTTGTCGCCCTGCTCGGGGTCAGGAGCAAGGTGACAGTACTGACTTCGTAACATGATGGGAATTCTCCCAATGAACACTTTCTCCGTAGACTCGGTACCTTCAACAATCTGTCTCACGTGAGACTACATCGCTATCGCGAATATCCTGATAGATCGAACCTCTTCGGTGGCGTCTTCAGCGACGATCACTTTGCAGCGGGTAACGTCGACGAAAAGAGGAGCACGATACGTCAGATTGCGCAAACGAGCAGTCGACGGAAACAGGTATTCGGGAGCACCGTCGCCTTCGCGCATTTGAGGATCGGAAACGTAAATCTACAGCGCAGACCATGTCAGTCCCCAACGTATCCGGGTACGCAAGGTGGGCATTACCTGTCCAAACGATACCCGCGTCTTTGAACGGGAGCCGCGCTCCTCCTCGGATCTCGGGTCTTCGAAAACTTCGATGGGGAATGATTCTGACACGACAGACTGGATCGTATTCGTGACGAACCTACACGTGCGCACATGTGAGATGGCACTCCGTCGTCGTCATCACGATATTCGGCGATCCGACTCGTTGAAGGAGTCCAGCTGCTGCCGGACGAGGCCGTGCATCTCGAAATACGACGAGATGACCGTCCAGGAATCGCTCGGCGAGATATCGTCATCGGCATCGACACCGCCCATCGATATCGGGCCGTCCTCCATGGCGCCATACATCGACATGATCGGCCCCACTTGCCGAATGACAGGCTTGGAGCTGCCGACACCACGGACAAACCCCGTCACGCATTTTCCTGCCACGCTTCCCCCGGCTCATCCGCTTCCGTCACGCTTCCGCCAAGCAACGATGAACGACCAGGCGAATCATGTCGGCCTATCGATACACGACATGCGGGAGCATTTGTCGGGAGGAATGTGGTTTATGCTGAGTCTGTGTTTTTTGAGTTGTCGCTGTTGTTGGGAGCGCCGGCGTCGCTGGGGAAACGGGGACGGGATGACGTCTTGTCCGCGTGATCGTGGTCGGGCCCCGATGTGGGATCGTCGGTGGCGCGCCCGGCGCCATCGGACGCTTTGCGGTCGGACCTGAACCTGACGACGTGCATGGGGAACATCTTCGCAGATATAGACAGTGACGTGGCCCGACAGCACGCGCCACCTGCCCCCGGGTATCCGGCGGCTGATCTCCCAGGGGGGGCTGGCGCCGAATCGCCAATGGGCTCAAGCCGACAATCAGCCCGTCACAGACCCGTTCGATCCACTGTACTACCTAGTCCATGTATCTAAAGCCAAGGCGATAGATAGCCTTTTCGCCTGCGTTTCGCCCACGCGAACATCGGACCTCGGTCCGGCCACTCATTCATCGCCGTCGGAGGTGACCTGCATCGTGTCCATGGTAGCCCAGTAAGCCGGTGTCATGGGACCCAACAACAAGCAATGCTCCGGTGCTGGCTATGCCCAGCAGAAGCAGGCCGACAGGCAGCAGAAGCCGCCCAACAGGCAGGAGAAGCAACGCAAGAAACAGGAACGGCAGCGCCGACGATATATGACGCTGCCAACGACGGCGCGGGATCAGCAGCAGGCTGCGTCGCACGAAAGGGAAGAGTCGGCGGCGGAAGATCTCTCAGCCGAACAGCGCGAACTGGACCTGAAAGCAATTCAACGACAGGTGGCCATGCTTCGCCTGCGTATCAAGGATGTCGCCGGGGACGGCAGCTGTTTGTTCAGCGCCATCGCAGACCAGCTGAACATTATCCCGGATCACAAGCCGCCAGTGACGGTGAGGAAGACTCGCCACGATATCACGTCGTACATCGAGGTGCACGGCGAGGCGTTCGCCGGGTTCATAGGCAAGGAAACGCTCGAGGAGTACTGCACCCGCATGCGAAAGATGGGCGAATGGGGCGGCCAGCCAGAGCTGCTGGCCGCTATGCAGCACTACCAAATCTCTATCGTCGTCCACCAGCTGAAGGACCCGAAAGCTCTGATCCTCAAGTCCCCAGCGCCCGGTGCGAAAACGATTCACCTGTCGTACCACGAGGGCAGGCACTATGGCAGTTGCCGACCAAGCCAGGGCATCCGCGAGATGATGCTGGCCGGCAAGGTCCACGAGGTCATGGATCGCACGTCGTGCCCGGATGTCGACCGGATCCGGTTCGTGCTCGATTTCTGTGGCGGTATCGTCGATGCGGCGTGCGAATCGATCCTCGCTGAGCAGGATGTGGTCGGGAGCGGCGGCTCTGGAGGTGAACCTGCGCTGACATTGACGGCTGATGGCGACCTGTGCCCGTCTGATCCCGCCCCTGGCCCTGCTTGCGAACCTGACATGCCGGGCAACGATGAACAGGGTCCACCAGCAGACAGGGCGTCCAGTAGTGACGATACCAGGATGTGGAAACGTTTGGATGTGGAAACACGTGGCGGCAAGCACGGGGCGGATCCGGTCATCGAGCCGAGAGTGGCCGTCGAGGAGTCGCACGCTGGCGCCGCCCCAGATTCATCACGTCACCCGCTCGACACGAACCCCGTCGCGCTAGGCACCCCAGCCGCTTGTGCCGTTCTACACGACGACGAGAGCGCCGCCCTGGTGGGCAGGATTCCAGACCCGTCGACTGACCCATCTACTGCTCGGGACCAGATATGCAGTGAAGGCCCTGATTTGCGGAAGGTTCCTGAAACGCCCACCGTCCAAGGTGATGCAGGCGACGTTGCTGCCGGTATGCACGGTTCGAGCAGTGTTTCGACGCCAGTCTTTGACATGGGAATACCTTGGAATCAAGGCGGGGTACGAGATGAGGAAGCGCACCGTCCACGATGCCATTCACTGACCGGTGGAGATTGGCCCACCCCGGCCGAGAGCATGACAATACTGACGTCGGAAGCAGACGCGGGACAGATCGTGGCATTGACGTCGCGATCCCAATCGGTTGAGAACATTGACAGCACGACAGTTGAGCCTTTCCAATTGCGATTATCGCGTTCTGAAAAGCGGAGATTGAAGAAGAAGCAACGACGGGAAGCGCGGGCCAAGGCAGCCGAGGCCAATGGGACCAAGCAGACCTGGGCCAAGGTCGTCCACGACAGCGACGCCGACGATGGCGACTACGAAGAGGTCACGATTGACGATGTCCTCGCCGCCGGCATCAGCCACGTGTTCCTCTGAGGCAGACGGCGCACACAATGCATAAACCAATACTGGGGTCGGGAACATTGTTTCATCGGTGACGGCCCAGGTTACCCGGTGTGAAGATCCCCAGTGCCGTTAGGCAGGGCACGCGCCCCTGCCAATCGACCTGGAATATCATACAAGCGTGCGCGCGCCTCTGCCCTTGTGCACATTAGCTCGCCGTCGTCACGCTCGTCGTTGGTCACGTCGACGTGACTCAGCGGCGATGGCGAACCCGTTCGACCTGATATCCAGCGAGCTCGGAATCGTCCATGGCGGCCTCCCCCATGACTATGTGGCCTCGTTGACCGCCCAGCAGCAGCAACAGCAGCAACGGGCGGTCGCCGCCAACCAAGAGCTGATGATGAGGTCGGCAGGGCCGAACATGGGCCTGTCGGCCCCGATCGGCATCCGGCCGCCACGTCGCCGACAGCCGGAATCGTTAGAGAAGGTCGAGCGTCGTCGCAAACGGGAGCGGGAGGCGGCACGACGATCCCGACAGCGGAAACAGTCCCGCGTCGAGGACCTCGAGAGTAGAACGGCGATCCTGGAGCGCGAGAACGAATCGCTGCGAGAGCAGTTGAAATGCTCGAACGTCCAGGGCCTGCTGCGGGAACGTGACGAGCTCCTGGACAAGCTCCAGGCCGGTCTGGACGCCCTGGCACAAGGGGACGGCTCCATGGAGAGCGCCATCGGCCCGTGCCTGCAGGCGTATTCGTCCGTCTCCGACATGATCGTCACCGTGAACACGCAGGCGGCAGAGGCGATGAACACGGCCCTGGACCATGCGCACCTGAACAGCATCGTTCTGTGGATGTTCAAGGCGGCCGACCCGTCGAGCATGGTCGGGGACGACGAGCACCGCGACCTGATGCTAAAGATCACGTCGAAGGTCAACGACAAGGTCTGCGAGGACATTGGCATGACCCAGGCGCAGTACCAGGAGATCATCAGCTCGCGTGTCAAGTACTTTGACAGCTTCCAGGCCGCGTTCGAGCAGACCCAGCGCGCCGCCGCTCTCATTGCCGAGCTCGAACAGCAGCGCGCCTCCATGGCCCACTCCATGAACGTTGTCAAGTCGTTCCGCGAGCACATCCTCAACAAGGTCCTGTCCGACGTTCAGGTCGCCAAGCTCGTCATCTGGATGCGCCGGCATCAGAACCTGCTCGACCACCTCGGCGCCACCGCCGCCAACCTCGCCAACAGCGCCGCCAGCGCCGGCAGCGACGCTGCCCCACAGTAGGACATTGATAAACGCAGCCAGCTGGAAATGTGGTTTAGTACCCCAACTATTTATAGCACCCACACATGACATGGGCGATGATTTCGACACAGCAGCCCCGCGCAAAACGGGCCACGGCGCCCCCGTCAGTGCCGAGTGGTACAGTGCGTCCGTTGCTCTGCACCGCGGGCGGGTTTGGCTTAGGGGGGTTAAAATTATATCGCCCGACGGGAGGAACTGCATTCCGAAAGTGTGCAGTTTCGGGCAGCGAGCGCGGGCGAAGAAGACCAACGTCGTCAATGTCGTCGTCGGCGAGTGGTGTGACGCCGCAGGCGCTGTCGTGGAGCACGCGGGCGACGCGGTCGTCGGCGCCGTCGTACCGCGGGCCATGGCTGTCCGGGATCGTGCAGACGCCGCCGCTCCTCGTGGGCCTGCCGCTGTCGACCTGGTCGCGGTCGCCGGCGCCGCCCGAGGAGTCGATCTGGCCGCACCAGTTGTTTCCACCGTCGCCTCTGCCGGTCAAGCGGGAAGATGGCACGGCGTTACTGGACCGCATCTCGCCGTCGTCGTCGCCGCCGTCGACACAGAGCCATCAAGTAGAGCTGGTCTGGGATGAACGGGTATGTCGGTATAGGTCTGTGAGGGCGTTTGTAGAAGCTGAACCAGGCAATGTGCAACCGACTGCAGACGCCATCGGAAGACAGCAACGGCAACGACCGCGACAATCGCGTGGACAACGACGAGCACCTGTTCAAGACGGAACTGTGCCGGAACTGGGGCCCTCCCGCATACCATTGCCAGTACGGCGACGCGTGCAACTTTGCCCATGGTACCCCGCATTCGCCAGTTCGTGACAATGCCAGACCTAAAGCGGTCGCTGTAGGTGAGTCGGAGCTGCGGGAGCGCCTTCGCCGCAGCGAGTACAAGAGCAAGCTGTGCGACGAGCCTGTTCGCATCGGGGTTCGCTGCTGTTCGTACACGACGTCGCAGCAGAGTCGTTGCAACTGTACGCCCCCGTCCGCGTCGTCTCCGCCGAATTCCAGGCCCGCTGATTGCCGCTGTCAATAGATTGCCATCCCGGCGAGGCCGTTCGTCGCAAGTGCAACCGTTCGTATTTCGACTCCGAGTACGTCGCGATGCTGGCGAAGGAGTACCCGGGCAATCCGCACCCGTTCGGCATGTTCTTCTGACGCCAGGGTCCTTCGCCAATCGAAATGGGCGCGCGCGATCCAGTATGTACACTCTCTTCCGTCTACTAATATCGCGACTGGTGGCGCGCGCCGAAATACACATCGCTGCTGTGCGACACCCGGGTATTGGGTTTGTACATTGCTATTTTATTCGGCAACGACAGCCGTGCTAACGCTCTTCATCGTTGCGAACTGCGATAGTTCCTCTTCCAGAATGGACGGCCGGCTCGGCGCGTCGTGCTTGAGCGACGTCTGGTGCCGTCTGAGCTTGGACGCGTCCGGGAAGCCCTTCTGGCACACCGGGCAAACGTTCCTCGACTTGCCCAGGTGCGTGCGCACGTGGCGCTTCAGGGCGGCGGCATCGTCGAACTTCTTCGAGCACTCCTGGCACGACAGCCGGTACTCGGCTGCCCTGGGTTCGGCTATCGAAACGTCAGGGGGCGGGGCGCTGATCGGGGAGCGCTGACCACATCGCACAGACCTGATGCCCAGGCCAGGATCCTCATCTCGCCCGACGCCGTCGGGACAGTCTGCCAGGCCCGCGTCCAGGCCCTCGCCTTCTTGTGCTTCCTGGCCAGGTCGGCGCCGTCGTCATCGGACGCCAGGTGTCGCTTCGACGTGCTGTCGTCGCTGGACGACGACGAGTCCTTGCTGGACATCACGAGGCTGCGACGGGTGTGTGGGGCGTTTCCCTGTGAGGCTGGTGTCCGCCAGACGTCCACCAAGGGGCGGAGGCGCGCGTCACGGCACAGACGGGCGCGCCCGCCGACGTGGCCCGATCGAAATAAGGATCGGAGGTCAGCGCGCGCGTCCTCGGCCGATACGATATCTGTGATGCGATCGGCGCCCTCCCTGGCCTTCGCGCTCACCTTCCTGGCGTACGTCGCCCTCCATGCCGAACGCAAGGCGTACACGAACGTGAAGTCGGCCGCCGTCGCCGACTGGCACATGACGCCCGATGCGCTCAGCGTCCTGGACACGACCTTCATGCTGACCTATGCGGTATGTAGCGCATCGTCGTGTCGTCGCTGGCGTCGGCTAAACGCGCCCCAGGCCGGGTTGTACGCGAGCGGCGCGCTGGGCGACGCGACGTCGCCCAAGACGGTGCTGCTGGGCGGGCTACTGGCCAGCACGTTCATCGTGATGGCGATCGGGCTGGCCGGAAGCCTCGGAGCGCACCTGGTCGTCGTCGCGCTGATGGCGCTGAACGGGTTGGCGCAGTCGACCGTCTGGCCGAACGCGGTCGCGATCATGGCCGCCCATTTCCCGGAGGCGTCCCGAGGCAGCATCATGGGCGTATGGTACGGTGCTGGCATGCGGTCGCTACGAGAACCAGTGCGTTGAGAGGAGCGCTTGCGTTGCAGGTCGGTGAATGGCAACGTGGGCAACCTGCTCGGTGGCATGTTCACTGGTGCGGCACAGTCGTCTGGGCTCTCCATCCAGGTACGGGCACACCGCTGGCGTCCCGGACACATGTGGGCAACGAGAGTCGTAGGCGACGCTGGCGGTACCGAGTGTGTTCACGATGGGGGTCGCCTTCGTCGTATGGCGGTACCTGCGATCGACGCCGTCGGCGTCGCCGAGCAACCCCGATGAAAGGGACCCGATCATTATCAAGCCTGTCATGGCCACGAAGGGGATTGGGGTATGGAGGGCGCTGCAAATTCCAGGTAAAGAGGGGCGCCATCATGCGCGCCTCCCCCCTGAACCGGGACGCAGGCGTTGTGGAGTACTCGCTGGCGTACGCTTGCATTAAGTACGACGCGGATATCGTATCGTCGCGTTCGGGTTCTTACCAACGTCCAGGAACGTCAACTACTCGGCCATGTTCTGGATCAGCTTCTGGCTGAGCAGCGAACTTCACTTCGCGGATGCGGATGCGTCCCTCTTATCGTCATGGTACGACATCGGCGCCATCACTGGCGGCGTCCTGATCGGTTTGTCGGATGGTCGTGTGGTCGTCATCGTACCATCGGCTTACGAGCCTGGTCTCGGTTAGGGTTTGTCTCTGACCGAGCACGCCTGCGCTGCCTGCCGTGTGTTGTTTCAATGGCATTCGCATCGGTGGCTCTGGCGATGCTGACGGCAACGACTCCGTCGTGGGGGATGCTGGCGGTACTGCTCGCAGTCAACGGCGCCCTGATCAACGGTCCATCGGCGCTGATATCCTCGGCAATATCGGCTGACTTGGGCAGCCATCCAACCGTGCAGCAGAGCGAGAACGCAATGGGTGCCTGCGTTGCTGCCTGGTCCTGTATCCCGTTGAACTTACCGCCGCTCTAACAGCGACGGTTGCTGGCGTTGTTGACGGCACGGGGGCGCTCGGCGCTGCTGTTGGCCAGTACGCGATCGCTGCTTTCAGCGACTCGTTCGGATGGAACGCATCATTCTATATGCTTGCCGCGCTCTGTCTGGCGTCCTGCATTCTGCTTCGCCGGAGCCTGCAACGTGATATTGCTACCGTTACGAAGCGCGTGTTCGGCACAATAGAGGTCTCTCGTCAGTCGTCCGAACTTCATAAACTCGGCGACCACGTTCACTAGGCGCGCGATAGCGTTCGAGACGCCAACAGTAGGATCAAGAAACGACAACATATATAACGATGCTACAACGCCAGCCGATGGAACTCGTCGATGATGGTCTCTGCATCAACCCCGTCAAGCCTGCCGAAGCAGGCGACTCTGACGGCGGCACCATCTTCGCAGAGATCGGTGACGAGGAGGGTCAACTTGGAATCGGCAGCTCCCAGGGCAAACGACGACGCTGGCGCGACCCCGATTGTGTCTGGGACACGGAAGAACGACCTTAACAACGACGCCTTGACTTGGCCGTCACAAGCAGCGGCCGTGTCCGGCATCCAGTCCAACGACCACGACGTTGAGCATTGGTGGACAACGTGCAGGCCAAATGAGTGAACCACCAGAAGGTCCCTTCCTGAAGGAATTCGCCTCAGCCGAGGTGCAAGGCCTGCGAGCATGCTGCCGAGTTACCTGTCCCTGGACTGGGCATCGTGATGCGGATGTCGCCATTGTACTGTGCAAGTGGCATACCTCTTGGGCGTAGACTGAATTGCCGAGTCTCGCCTGGCGTGAGCTGGACCTTGTGAATGCACCAAGACAATCCGTTCATTTCAAACCCTTCATCGCCTTCCAACGTAAACGAGACGGAATCGCCGCCATGAACATCGTTCAACGCCAACGACACGGAGACGTCAGCCATGGGGACCGCACTGCAATTCGACATTGTAATGAAGATGGTGGCGGGTGACGGTTCAATACGGGATTGCACGCGTAGCGATTTCTGCACGTAATGCTCCATGAACGAATTCATCCCGGCCATCATCTGCAAGCTGGCCGTCATACTTGTCGCAAGCTGCGAGCAGGTCGCGTTCATCGATGCCTGCAGCGACGACACCGTCTTCGTCAACGCCGCCAGCACGTCGTTCGTGCCGCTGTCCGGCTCTTCGCGGTGGTCACTCGTCATGGTGACCGACGATGGTGAGCCCCAACGGGACGGCGTCCGTCACGGAGTCCGTCACGGACCTGCTTCGACAGATGGGTGCCCGGCACGACAAGAAGCAGGGGCCGAAGGGCAAGGCCGCCAAGGCCAAGGCGCCTGCCGCCTCCAATGAGGAGCTGGAGCTCGATGCAGTGCCGACATGCGAGTTCGGATACGACCTGCCGTCAGATTTCTCCGATGAGGAGATTGACGAGGAGATGGCGTTTGAAAGCGACGACGATGATGAGATGGACATGCTGAACGGGCAGGGCGCTGACTATGACACCATCGAGAAGGAGATGAAAATGGAATCGAAACGCACCGGTCTTCCGCTGATGGACCTGTCAGACTTGATCGAGTCCGATGAGGACGTTTGTGAGGCTCCGTCTGCCATTGCTGACGATGGCGCATCGGATGACAGTGAAATCGTGGAAGATGACGTCGGCAGCGATGTCGAACTGGACAGTGTCCCTGACGACGATGGGGAACAGTCCGATGATGCCGAGGAGGACGATGACGATGAAGACGGTGACGATGGCACTGGGAACACGGATGATATTGATGGTATTCTCAGCAACGGCGACGGCGATTCTGACGATAACGAGGACGCGCACAGGGCGGTCATGTCGATGGTTGAGGCAATGTCACGTCGTGACGAGGCGCGTACTCGCCGTAAAGCTGACGTCGTTCTGGAGCGTATGTCATCGGTTGCAGAAGGCGACCAGTTCGACGTTCACGATGGGTCCGCGAAGTTGTCCATCGACGCGCTCGTCGATCCTCTGCGTTCATCGGCCTCCTTCGCGTCCATGAAGGCTTCTCTGGATAAACTCGCCACGGACCGCCACGAGAAGGTCGCTGACGTACCACTGGAACCCGCCCATCGTCAGCGTCTGGAACGGAACGTCGCGTTTACGAGCACGAGCAAGGAGCTGGACAAGTGGACCCACCTGGTGAAAGCGAATCGGGAAGCGGCGCGCGTTTCCTTCCCGCTCAAAGACCACAAGATCGTCGAATCGACGGCGTCGCTGACGGCCAAATTCACTCCGACGACGTCACTGGAAACCGACCTGGATGCACTCCTCAAGATGTACAAGCTCGACGAACGATCCGTCTGCAAGAACGACGACCCGTTGCTGTCGACGAATGACTCGGCGTCGCCCGAGGAGATCGAGAAGCGCCATGCCGAAATCGCGCGTATGCGCGCCCTGATGTTCTACCACGAGCTTCGTGCGAAACGCATCAAGAAGATCAAGTCGAAGAAGTTCAGGAAGATGCTGAAGAAGCAACGCGCCAAGCACGAGGGCGACGACGAAGACGGCGAGGACGATGAGGTGAGGGAGAAACGCGAACTCGAGCGTATCAACGCCCGCATGAGCCTGCGCGTCAAGAACACGAGCAAGTGGATGAAATCAGCGCTGAAGCACGGTGGCGTCGTCGACCCTGAGGTTCGCGCCCGGGTCGCCGACCAGCAGCGTAACATGGAGGCGCTTCGCGATCGGATTCGATCCGTCAAAGGCGCCGGATCGTCGGACGACGACAATGATGACGACGCGGAGATCGAGGCGCTGGCCCAGGAGATCAAGGACGACGTCCCCGTCGAAGGCAAACGTGGCGTCTTTGGTCTCAAGTTCATGGTCAAGGCCGCCGCGAAGCAGAAAGCGGAAGCCGAGGCCATGCTCAAGGAGCTTCAGCGTGCTGCCGAAGAGGACGATGACGACAATGATAGCGACAAAGAAGCGCCTGCCGAGGGGAAACCCGCCGTTTCTGGTCGTCGTACGTTTGGCGGTCTGGCACCAGCGTCGTCGACTGAACCTGCGGCTCCCACCGACAAGCGCTTCGAAGCGACTGGGACGTCGTTGCAGTCGGTAGCGGTGGCATCTGGTGCAGCGTTCCGTTCCCGAACAGCCGGTCCCGTGTCGTCTGTGTCGAAACAGCAGGACGACGACAACCCGTGGCTGAACGTGAACTCGTCGGCAATTGCCGCCCGAGAGCGTAAGGCGGCCAACGATGACGTCGTACTGGACACCGAGGTCGTCAGCGCCGACGACGACGACGATGACAACGACGACAAGTTCGTGCTGCTGGACGATGGTGCGTCGGCCGAGCGTCGCGAGCTGGTTCGCCGTGCGTTCCCGACGGCCGGCGATGAAGGACGGGAGTTTGCAGCGGAGAAGGCGGCAGTTGCCGAATCGGAGCTGCCCGACCTGGAGCAAGAGCACCCGGCAACCATGCCGGGATGGGGGTCGTGGGCCGGCGATGGCGTCACGGCTTCCCGGGCGTCGCGTAAACGCGCCGCAAAGCGCGCCCACGAGCTCCAGCGCAAGAAGCAGACGCTGCTGGATCGCCGCCGGGACGGGTCCATGTCGCACGTGATCATCAACGAGAAGGTGGACCGCAAGTCGGCCAAGTACAAGGTCGGCAGCGTGCCGTTCCCGTTCACGTCCAGGGAGCAGTACGAGCGCAGCCTGCAGGTGCCGATCGGCCGCGAGTGGAACTCGGCCGGCGGGCACGCCGACCTGATCGCCCCCGCGGTCACCTGCCGCGTCGGCGCCGTCATCGCCCCGATCACGTACAGCAAGGGCCCCGGCCGTCGTCGATAAAGCGCATCCGTCGTCTATTCTATGCAGCTCCGTTGTTCGTTCCCGGATTGCCGTGCCAGCAGCGCAGGACCCGCGCGAGTCGCGAACTGCAGCAACGGTGCAGAAGAACTGCGGGACTGCACCCGGACCGCGACTGACGGCCGCCTGTCGCGGATGAATTGGTTCATTCGTACCCGCGCCGCTATCATCGTTCGGCGCGGAGGCGGGTCCGGATCCGGCCCGCGATCCGGTCCACCTCGCGGCGCCTGTCCGCGTCGGTGAACGCTTCCAGGCCATGATGATCGGGGATCCAGAACAGAGCGATCAGGGCGCGGATGCTGTCGGGAAGGGGCAGCCGGGAACGGGGTGTCGCCAGGCGTGCGATGGTTCGTACGGCAGCGTCACGCGCGTGCCGCAGGTGCCGTCTGGCGCTGCTGACGGCGGTGCGTTGCCATCGGTTCGGGCGCCGGTGCTCGTCGTCCTGGAACGCGAGGCCGGCCCGCAACAGGCGAATGATGACGGACGGGGACGTGCACTGCCAGTTCGGCCAGATGGCGTCGTCGGCCCAGTTCCGCTCCGAGACGGTGTCGTCGCATTCCCTGGCGATGGCGCCGATCGCGTCCCGTAACGATTGCGGGATCGACGGCCACGCGAACGAAGCGTCCAGCGCGTCGCGTACACCCTCCTCCTGCAGGATGCGATCCACACAGGCAACGTTCTGCCCAGAGATCGCCGCGCGTAACGCCGCGTACCAATTGGTGCTAACGTCGACACGCTCGTCCCGTAGCAGAACGTCGACGACGGCGTCGTGCCCCATCGCTGCCGCCAAGGCTAACGCTAAACCGCCTCGGGCGCCGGGGTCGGCACGCCGATCTCTCAGCCTGGGGTAATACAACATCAGCCAACGCGCCGACATGTCGCTCCTGGTGACGGTTATACAATTCAGAGACGACGTCAGCTCGGCCGTTGCCCGCCGCTCGCCAAAGCCTAAGGGTGCAACCTGAGCCATCCATCCGACGTCGACGGCACGCTGCACATCGTACGCTTCAGAGTCGTTGGCGGTTGGGTCCACAGAGGTCGTGCCCAGGAGGATCCGGACGGCCTCCACCTGCCCGTTGTTGGCCGCCACCCGAAGCGCCCACGACTGCACAGAACGTCAGCCGGCCTGGATGGTTACTCCCGCGTGCGCCCGCGTGCTCACGTCAACGGCGTTCGCGCGGGTGAGGCGATTGCTGAGCAGGTGCCGCATGACGTCCGCCTGACCCTTGCTGGCAGCGACGACGAGCGCGAGGCTGTTGTGCGCGTCGGCGCGGATGCAGAGCGGGTCGGCCAGGAGTCGTTGTACGATCGGGAGCGACCCGCGCTCGACAGCGGCGAACAGCGCCCAACCGTCTTTATCGCCAGCGTCGACCCCGTCTCTCCCCAGCAGCATGTCGACGACATGTGCATGGCGGCCGACGACAGCCGCCCTTAACGCTAACGACATGCGCGAGCGGGGCACTGCGTTCAGCAGCGATTGCACAGCGATCGTGTTGCCGGACAGGCACGCCACCAGGAGCGCGATGTCGGGCGACCGTCGGGGAAGCGAGTTGCAGGCCACGAGTCGGTCAAAGGTGGAGGCGTCGGACCCGACGGCGGCGTTCACAGCGAGTTGGACAGCGGCGCTGGCGCTAGTCAGCGCCCCGAGCATGCGTCGCAGGACGCGCGCCATGATTAGGAGTTCATCGGCCAGCAGGTACCGGACTGAGATGGGAGACAGGGTGAGCAAGCGCTTGACGACGGCGTCGGAGGCGGTCAGAAGGCGGTCGGAGAGGAGGGCGGCCCGTGAGCCGGATTCCCCAGCAACGCGAAGATAGTCGTGGCACAGTGCGCCAACGATGTCACCAAGGTCGCCGGTGTCCCTGCCGAGAACCGACCGGACGTTGACGTCGAGGCCACCGAGCGCGCTGATCACCATCCAGTACCCGGACACCATCGGGTGGTCGTCGGCCAGGTCGCCATAGGCGCGAACGAGTGATCCGGCAAGCGCGGCGACCCGGCCCGGCAGGACGCTGACGAGTAGGTCGGCCAGGTGCCGACGCTCGAGCTGATTCTCGCTGACGATCGGGTCGTTGACAATGAAGTCCGCGTTCAGCGTGGGGACGTACCTGCACGTACCCGCTATTGGCAAGGTGCTGTGCGAAGCACGCTGTAACAACACGCTTACAGTGTCGGTGGCACCTTCAGAGCAGCCTGGCGCGTAGCACTGATGCCAGACGACGCCATCGACGCGCCTAGGTCAATCGGATGGGCGTTGTCGGCCTTGGGCAGTACGTCCTGTCGTTGTGTGGTGTTGGATCTAGTATGCCGCTTCCCCCAGCACCTCCCCGTCACACACTTTGTGCACAAATGCCAGCGATAGCGCCGTCAGGCTACGGTGTGTACCGTTCCCGGGTCCTCGGGTCCACAAGCTAGCACGCCCCCCGCACACAGCACGGGCACACTAACCGGGTGCGTTGTACAATACATACCGTGCAGTAAGGAGTGTGCACGCACAGCTGTTGTGTGTGTGTGTGTGTCAGCGGTCCGGCACCGGCACGTGCGAACCGTCGACGACAGGGAGCTGCACATCGCGCCACGGAGTGCGTTTCTCGTCATGGACGACGATCTCGAGGAGATGCGGCGTCTGCGACGCTCCCGGGGCTACGCCGATGACCGCCCGTCGTCGATGGCCGCTGACGACGGCCAGCCCCGGACGCCCGTCAGCGACGGCGCCGTCGTCGTCGACGATGATGATTTCGGGCCGCCGATGCCGACGCAATTTGCTGTGCCGGCCGCCGTCCCGCCGCCGCGAAAGGTGGTCGACGACGACGACGACGGCGACGATTTCGGGCCGAGTCTTCCGACGGCGGGCGCATCGCACGGGTTCGCGGTCCCTGCCGTGCCCGAGCACAGGCCGCCGTCTGCCACCGAGGACAATGACGACGATTTCGGTCCGGGCGTATCACCACCAACGGCGGCACCGTCCCGCTCCGGCGAACGCGCGGACGCGATGTCGACGATCGAGGAGTGGCGCCTGCCGGTGACGCATGAGTTCACGATGCACGGGCACACGAAAGCGGTGTCGGCGCTGGCGCTGGAGCGATCCGGGTCGCGCTTGCTGACGGGCGGCTACGACTACATGATGCGGCTGTGGGATTTCAACGGCATGGACAAGCGCGGGAAGGCGTTCCGCGAGGTCGAGCCGGACAGCGGCCAGCAGATCGTCAGCCTGTCGTACTCGTACCCGGCGCCCGACCGCGTCCTCGTCGTCACGGCTGCGTCGCGTGCCAAGATCCACGACCGGGAAGGCAGACCTCTGGTTGAGTTCGCCAGAGGCGACATGTACGTGGGGGCAATTACGTCGTCGTTGTCGGCGTCGTGTGCCCCGAGATGAGTAACGGGTTCGCATAGGTACATCCGGGACATGAAGCACACGAGCGGGCACACGGTCGGGTGCGTCGGCGGCCTCTGGATGCACCACGACCCGAACGTTGTGATGACGGCCGCTGGCGATGGCACTCTCCGCCTCTGGGATGTGAACCGGCCAACAAAGGCGCGCGACACGATCAAGGTGAAGGCGGCACGTGGACGCCTGCCGGTGACGGCTTGCACGGCCAGCGCCGACGGCAGATACCTCGCCGCCGCCTGTCAAGACGGATCCCTGCAGATCTGGAAGAACGACGGCAGATTCAATCGCCCAGATGTGTATATCGCTTCGGGGCACGCGGCCAACACCGACACGTCGAGCATTGTGCTCACCAGCGACTGTCGCCAGCTCGTGTCGCGTGGTGGGGACGACACCATCAAGGTCTGGGATCTTCGCAGCTCGAAGGCGCCTCTGAAGGTGTTCGATGACCTGCCCAACTTCTTCCCTGAGACCGACGTGATCCTGTCGCCCGACGAGCGCCTTATCGTCGGGTGCGTTTCCGTGAAACGTGGCCAGGGTCGAGGGCGGCTCGTCTTCATTGACCGCACCGAGCTCTCCGTCGTGCAATCTGTGGACGTCTGCGACGGGAGCGCCGTCCGAGCTCTCTGGAGCCCAACCCTGAATCAGATCGTGGTCGGCGGCGCCGACTTCAACGTCCACGTCCTGTACGACCCGCGATGGAGCACGAAGGGCGCGCTGCTGTGCGCCGGCAAGAAACCCAAACGGAAAGAGCCGATGGACTTCCACCAGTTCGCCCCGGCTGTGCACGTGTTCGGCCAGCAAGGTCTCAGCAAGAAGCGGCAACGCGAGAAGCAGGCCCTGGACCCAATCAAGGCGAAGATCCCGCAGATCCCCGTCTCGGGATTCGGCAAAGGCGCCGCCCTCGAGTCGACCGTCTCCGACTACGTAGCGAAGCACGTTGTACGATCGCACGACCCCCGCAGCGAGGACCCTCGCGAAGCGCTCCTGCGGTACGCCGACCAGGCCGCCCAGGATCCCGTCTTCTTCGGCAAGGCGTACGCCGAATCGCAACCTGTCCCTGTGTTCGACACGGCCGGCGTCGAGAAAGAAATGGCGTTGGAGGCCGAGAAGGCCGCCAAAGCGCAGCGCCTTCGCGAAGAACGGGAACGCCATGAGCACCGATGACCCCGTATGGCGACACGTGTATAAGATATATGCCCGGTTACTTCTCGAAGAGCGGCGTCATCTCGGTGACATTGTCGCGTTTACTGGGCTCCATACCGGCGCCGCCTACGCTGACGTCTGATAACGAGGCCTCGTCGTCGCTGGCGCCGTCTTTGGCGTTGCCAATGTCGGGCAACATCGACAGGAGCGGGACGGGCAACAGCGTCGTCAGGTTGCAGATGACGATCAGGGCCCAGAGGTTGTCGAAGTCGCCCTCGCGGACGCCCAGCGCTTTGGTCAGCAGGCCGCCGGTGAACTCGCTGACGACGCTGCCCAGGTTGAAGACCGAGATGACGGAGTTGTAGATCGTGCCTTCGGCGCCCTTGGGCGCCACCTTGGCGGCCAGCACGGCGATCGGCATGAAGGCGATCTGGGAGCACGCGGCCACGAACGCCGTGTCGCCGAGCACGAACGCCCAGTCGGGAACGTGCAGCACCAGGTTCCACCGCTGGACAAGGAGCAGCGTCGAGATGCCCACGACGAACGCCGCCCAGATCGTCCGCTTCAGCATCGACCTGAACGGCATCAGGCGCAGGTAGTCGCGATAGACCCAGGACCCGATCACGTAGGACGCGTGTCCGGCCACGTTCAGCACGCCGAGGAACGCCAACGAGAACCCGAGCCTCTGCCTGACCCGCCAGTAGTATCCCATGAGTCGCGTTAGACAACGGAGACGCCGACGCGTACCTCATGAAGTAGAAGATGACGTCGCCGCTGGTCGGCATCGCTGAGAACATGAACACGAAGGCGCATGTCTTCCAGATGTGCTCGTGGGACCAGAAGGCGAGCAGGTCGCGCAGGCGGGCGACAATGCTGCACTGGTCGGGGGGCGCTCGCGCCTCGACGATGAAGATCACGGAGGCCAGCCCGGACAGGGACAGGCACCCGGACAGGGCGAACATGTGGCTGGACGACAACTTGAAATAGTCCATGGCGACCCCGGCAAAGATGGACGCCAGCAGGCTGCCGATGGACCTGGCGATCCAGACGCCAGACTGCAACGTGCCGAGCTCGGATCGTGTCTCCAGCTGGACGTTGTCGGCCAGTAGCGAATCGCAGGCGGCGTCAGCGACGACCAGCGCCAGCGACCACAGGAACAGGAGCAGGAAGACGGGCAGGAGCCCGGACGCGGCGCCGACCTTCGCCAGGGACAGGGCGGCGCACGCGCAGATGGACAGACCGAAGGCAACGTAGGGCAGGCGACGTCGCCCCCTGATCGGGTACGAATCGGACACGAACCCGTATAGCGGTTTCACGCTCCAGGGCAGGTTCATACAGCTCATCGTGAACGCCATCGTCGCCGGCTCGACTTTCAGGTCGTCCATCAGCAGCGTCTTCGTCGGCAGGACCTGTACGGGCGCCGGTCATACGCGAACCCGGGGGGGACCACCCACCCAGACAGCGACGTACCGGGAGAGCCAGGTTGACGCCCAGCGTGAAGTAGAACCAGTAGAGCGACCATCTGAAGGCGACGCTCGTGTGAGCGTTCGGGATGGCGCCATCAGCGCCCTGCATTTGGCGGCGGGGCCGGCCCACCCTTCACAGGCTCGGAAGGCCGCAACCTCCGATACGCCTTCACCCACATCATCATCATCCTACACGCGTTCGCCAACCACGCGTCTCGTGCACTTCACAAGGAAGACCTTATATATTGACACGCTACGTTGCCCGGCCCAGGGCAAGCTTGCGGAAGTCTGCATTGCTCTTGGGCGCTGTGGCTCGTGCGGGAGCGCCATCAGGCGACGTTCCGTCTTCCGCGGCCACGTCCAGGCGGACGTGGCGTTTCGATTGGGAGAACGTCGGGACCGGCGGTGCCCCCCGGTCATCCTCGTTCTTCCTGGGCGGGTTCGACATGGCCACAGAGACGGGTAGGCCGCCTAACTGGAACGCGTTCTCGGCCAGGGCGGCTCGGGCAGCATCGCTGGACGCGAACTCGACGTACGCGAACCCTTTCAGCTTGCCGCGCGCGCCCGGCGGGATTCGAACCTGGCGAACGACGCCATGCTTGCCGAACTGGCTCTTCAGGGCGACCTCGACATCCGCCTGCGACAGATCCCGGCTGAACCCTTTGACGAAGAGCGTCGCCCCGGCGTCAGCCTCGTGACGGCGCGCGATCGCTCCCGACACGCCCGCTTTCTGGACGGTGATAATGCGCCCGTCGAGCTCCGTCTGGTCCAGCCCGCCGATCGCGCTCTGGACTTGTTCGGGCGACTCCAGCGTGACGTAGGCGAAGCCACGTCTCCTGCCGCGCGCGTCGACGGGAATCCGAACGCTGGCGACGTTCCCGTAGGCGGCGAACGCCGACGTCAGCCTGCCCTCGTCAGTCTCCCGGGCAACGTTCTGGACGAACGCTGAGCAGCCAGGTGAAGCGCGCACGCCCGCCTGCTGCTGCTGGCCATCAGGTGACGATTCCGATTCGAAGCGGACGCGTTTCGCGGGCCGTGTCTTGTCCTCGGCCACAGCTGGCTCCGATCGGCGTTTGGCCGCCGTCGACGACGACTGTTGAGGCGCCATAGCAGCAGCAGCCGCCGCACGACGTTGCTCGGCACGATCGCGGCGTCGAAGAATAGCCTGGCAGCGCAACGTGGCGTCGTCGAGCGACGCAACCGTGCCGGATTCGGCCTCGATCTGCAACCACAGGCGACAGATCGGGTCCAGCGAATCCGGCCCCGTGTTCTGCAAGGCGTGCGTCGCCCGTTTGAAGGCGGTGCGCACGCGCTCGATGTCGCCGGCGCGCCGCTCGAACTCGACGTACTGCGTCCAGACGGCACAGCTTCGCCCGTCGCGACGCAGGATGACGTCCCAGTGGTCCCGGGCCGTCTTGCGGTCGTCGAACAGGGCGACGTCCATCTCGGCCCAGAACGAATACAGGCGGAACGCAGGTTCCGTCAGCGTGCGGCCGTCGCTGTACTGGTCGTACGTGAGGGCACGCTCGAACAGCGATCGCAAGGTCGCCCCGTCGACTGGGTCCGACGCGCGCCTGACGGCATAGCACATTTCGAGGAGGACGCGGACAACGCCATCACTCGACGTCGACGACAGCACAGATACGGCTTCGTCCAAGATCGCATTCGACGCCGACAAGCCGTCGTCATCGTTGACAGACGACGACGCAATGAACTGCGACCAGAGCGTCGCGCTCCAGGGGCAGTTACGAACGGCTCGTCGACAGACGCGAAGCAGATCCGGGCGGGAGTGGACACGGGAGAAGATAACGTAGCGCTCCCACAGCGACTCGGACGCGAAGTGTACCGTCAGAGCGCGCTCGAACAGCATCGTGCATCGGGCCAGATGGGGCGACTTCTCGCCCACCTGGGCGGCGATATAGTCGTCCCACGACGCTTCATCGCCGCGCTCAGCAACGGCCTTCTCAAACGGCAGCAGCTGCTTTAGGACAGTGAGCGCCTTCTCGTGAGACGGCACAGGTCGTGGCGGCTGTCCGAGAGCGGTGTTGGACCTGTGTCCACGTCAGCGAAAGGGCATGGTGGTGTGATCCGGAGCGGGCTCACCAGGCCTCGTACTCGTGGAAGAGATCCGGGAGGCCCTGCAGCGGAATGCCAAGTTGCCGCGCGAACAGCTTCTGGACACGTTCGGGGCGGTCGGATTCGAATTCACGGAAGGCGGCCCAGAGCCGTGCGCCCTCGGCGAAATGTGTGCCGCACGAGTCCACCGCTCTCTCGAAGATCGGCCGTGCGTCCGCACCCATGAAAGTCGCATACCGAACCCAGAGATCCACCGACACGAAGTCAGACAGGGCGCGCTCGAACAGGTCGACAACGGTGCCCGTGTCGGCGCCCACCCGCTGCTCGTCCTCGATCCATTCCAGCCACAGACCTGTTGCGCGGGAATGAGACCCGGTTCTGAGCGCCGTGATTGTCGCACGAATTACGAGGCTCCAACGGGAACCTGCTGGCCATCTCCTGGCGCACAGCGCCCAGTTCATCGAATTGCATCGCGCTGCGCAGCGCCTGAATATACGCGTCGAACGTCTCATAGCTGGGGTTGAACGACAGCTGGCCCGAGCACAAGTCAATAACGAATTGCAACCCCGCCATGGCGTCATATCGCGTGGGGACCTGGGATTTCAGTTCAGCGACACGTGCGATGGCGGCGCTCTCTTCGTCCTCTTCCTCGTCGTCATCGTCGTCGTGCGACTCGCTGGACTCGTCCATGACATCGTCGATTGCGTCGGCAACGGCCATGACGGGGCAAATGTCCGCCACGGGGCCACGAGGCACGACGACGCCCAAAGGCGACACCTATCACGCCGCTGGACGACACAAGCAGTGATGACGGCACGATTAAGACAGTAAATGTATTGGAACACGGGCGGACAGGGATCAGCTGGAGATGGGCTTGCCGGCGACGAGCAATGGCTCGATGCTGATTTCCAGAAGGGAGCACGGCGAATCGATGTGGAATTTCTCCAGGACCTCCGGGTGGATGACGCCCATCGATCCCAGACATACGGATCTAGGTGGGAACCGACCCGTTAGATCAGTTGGCTTTAGGTCCACGCGGGTGGGTGAATACCGTTCGCTGCCGGCGGCAGTAAACATAATGTCGGCGCACAGATTCGGTACAAAGGTCGTGTTCGCGGATCCTGTCACGACGTACATGCCAATGGGAGGCTTAGAACCGCTGTGGCGTTCTCTGCAACGCACAGTCAGATGAAGCGTATGTGGCAGCAAGGTGAAGCTGTTACTAACTCCTCGCTGTCTCCATGACGAACGTTGTTCAAGGTCATGATACGATCGAGCAAGCCGTGGATGATATCGAAGCCAGCAGAGCGCGCACAGTAGAGAGCGGCTGTGGACCCATGTGACGAACGTTTACATAAGACCGACATTTACGACTACGTACCGATCCTCCTCTCGTTACGGGCCCCATTGGCATTGCCTGGGTCGATGAAGACAACGTCGGATAGTTCAAACAGCCGGATGGGAAGGTTCAAATTCGCACGGTTGTGCGCAAGAGTCTTCAACAGGCCTAGCGTTGCCTCAGTTTGCGGTTGGACAGCTGGGGAAGCTAGCGTCATGTCTTACCAGGTGTTAGCGAAGTTCGCACCATTTCGAATTCGGCCGTCTTGGGATTCCCAACCGTGACACCACGACCGTCATCTTGCTGGCGAACCTTCTCATAATTCTCCGACTTTGACACAAGGGCCCAAGTGAGAACCTTTAACGACACAAATGAGTATAAGCCGAGATGCCCTGTCTAGTATAGAACGCTAACCTCAGTGAACCCAGCCTCGGCTAGCCCTCCTCGCAGGAGATCGGACAGGACAGCCACCGGCTGCTGACGCGCCATCGTGTAGCACTTTGGCAACGTTTTCGCGATTCGGTTGAAACCGTATCCGATAGCAACATCCTCTACCAGGCAGCAGTTACAGCGTCTGTTCTGCCTAGAACCGATGCATAGGCGTACCCATAATATCACAAGGATGAAGGACATCCGAGCGTGTCGGCGGAACTTCGCAGGTAATCGTTCCATCGTTTGCCAGTGTCGCCTATGAGGATGTTGTGTGAACCCGAGTGGTGCCAACAGTGAGAGGAGCTGACAAACCTTGATTTGCATGCGGTTCAGTAACCCAACCATGTCATCGGGCTTGATGGAAGTCCCGATGCCCCGGTTAATGTAATCCGCCGTCGTCTGGTATTGCTGGACCTTGAGCGTCGGCGTTCGCTCAACCGGACGACCTTCCCAGTCGACAATGTTGACAGGCTCGGCGACGAACGCCCTCGGCGTCGTGTACTGGCCGAACATGCAGACGATAGTGTTTAAGACAATGTGGGCTTTGGTGAGATCCGTTGCCGTCACTTCGATGAACACGTTACGCGTGTCCAGTGTGATCCGCGACAGGTGCGAATTGATGATTGGCGGCAGTGACAGTACGTTGCCCTTCGAGTCGCGAATCACAGGGTACACGGGCGATGATTCAATCAGTGGCAGGTATTTGCGCACCTTCAGAGACATGAGTGCACGTAACGACATGGGATACTGGACACACTAGTACCTCACACTGTGCCTGCGCCCGGTAATGCCCGAACAGTTGGGCGGCAGTCATAACCTTGTCCTCCTTAAGAGCGCGGAACGAAATGTCATTGGGCGGGAGTGCTTCGTACGTGAAAGGTGGCGTGATGGTGTCCAGGTCATGAGTCCCGATCGCAACCAGGCTGCGCTCTCTGCAAATGTTCTGGTGAAGTTTGTCCTGCAGATCGATGAACGACTTGAACGTCGTGGCGTTGAACGACACGTTTCGCAGGACGGCTGCAACAACGTAGGGACGAATCTGCTTGGTCGACGGCGAAACGCGCATCGTGAGAGGGTCGGCGACATCGTCAACGATATATTCAGGCGGGTCTTCCGACTGTCGGTACACACGAAGCGCTCGGGCAAGCCCTTCCAGGCACAGCAGGTCATATCGGTTCGCCGGGATGTCGATCTTGTAGATGACATCGGTGGATAAGTTCGGCGCGGCTTCAACGCCTTTCATTTTCGCGAACATTGCGGCCTCAGACGTCTACGAAGGGTGACTCAGCCCGCATGTTAGCCAATGTCTGCGACATAAACGCACCACATCGTCGAGCTCAATCCCGAAGTCGAAGCATAGCTGCTCGAATTCCTCCAAGGCTGGAGCAAGGCAGAATCAGCTGTAACAAGGATAGCGACGGTGACAAGTGTACGTCACGTACTGAAGGATTCGCCCAGGGCCTCGAAGAGTTTGTCGCGGAGGACGCTGACGATGGGCATGGCGCTGCTGTACCTAGCCCAAGCGACCTGCGCACTGCTTGCGGAATGCGGAGTCCGCAGCTGCGACGCCGACTGAGGTGATTTGTGGGCGGCACATCTGACATCACTCATCAGTCATCATTCAACAGCCATCAGTCATCAGCTACTCATCAGTCATCAGTTAGGTACAATACATGCTTTTCGTCATCGACGCGCTCTGAGATAACCGCAGATCCGGCGTCGTACTCGACGTTGACTTTGCGGGGGCACACTGGGTAGGTTCCAACGAGTACCGTTTCAGCATGTACGCGTTGGTCAAACCGAAGGAGTACCTAAATACATAATCCGGTAGACTTTCACGCCTATCATCAGATCTTCACAGGCTTGCAGCAACCTTTGAACCGACCCAAGGCAAGCTGAACGCGTGCCTTGCGGTCGTCTACGAGCGGCGCTTGAACAGACACTGGTGTCTTGATTCGGCGATTGGCCTCCAATGCTTGAGTAGACCGGATCGAGCAACAGTACCTGGTCATATTACATATAGTTCGACCGAGGTGCCCCTGTGATGCAACCGGCAGTGGCGAATGTCGTCCTCTGCCTGCTGGCCGCCGGCTTCACTATTGTAATGACACTTCGTCCAGCGAAGAAGCTCCACCTGAACATGGCAACAGCGCCTGTCATCAGCGTGGCCTTGCTACTAGCGACGGGCGCCGTTACTCTCGACAATGTTGTTCATGCAATCGTCGGTGACGCCATGTTGGCGCCCTATACAGTCATCATCCTGTTCCTGTCGTTGGCGTACGTTTGCATGTCGTTGAACGAGACCGGCGTCCTGCATACGATCTCGAGAGCTGTCATCGACAGTGCCGGAACATCGTACATGCGCTTGTTCGCATCCGTCTTTGTCCTGTGTTCACTGCTGACCGTCTTCACGTCGAACGACATCGTCATTTTAACCGTCACCCCCATCATCTGCCACCTTTGCGAGCGCAAAGCGCTGGACCCCGGCCCGTTACTATTCGCCCAGTTTCTTTCCACCAACACCGCCAGCGCGGCGCTCTTGATCTCTAACCCAACGAATATCATCATCGGGGTCGCATTCGGCCTCGACTTCAATTCCTACATTCGGGTCATGATCATCCCGGCGATGATCGCCACTGGCACCCTGTTCGTCTTCCTGGTCCTGTACGTCCGCAGGGACTTCCGATACCAACAGCACCTGCTAGCCCAGGAGGACGCCCCACCCCGCCCATTCGAGGACTGTCATCGTCCCCAGCATGATCGATCCATCACTGTCGTCGCTGTCGTCGTTTTCCTGTCGACATTGTTGGCGTTGGTGCTGTCGCCATGGTGCCAGTTGGACCTCTGGGTGATCTGCCTCGTAGCGGCAGTGGTCATGGTTGTGGCTGATGCGGTGTACGTGAGACGTCTATCACGTGTCCAGGCCATCTGCAAGCAACTACCATGGAGCATTGTGCCGTTCGTCTCGGGTATGTTTGTTATTGTCGGCGGCCTGGAAGCGAACGGGTTCTCCAAGTCGGCCGCAACCGCGCTCGGTACCATGTTCGCCAACGCCAACGTGTTCTCGGCGACGTTAGTCGCGATGGTCGTCAGCGTGCTGGCCTGCAACCTGATCAACAACCAGCCGATGAGCATCCTGGCCGTCAGCATCATGAAGCAGAACGAGTTTCGGGCCGCATTGCCAGATCGCCTCTGGTCGGCAACGGTCTTCGCCGCCATCGCTGGCAGTAACTTTGGCGCCAACCTCAGCATGGTCGGATCACTGGCCGGCGTCATGTGGACGGGCATGCTTCGCGACCAGTTCAAGGTGGTGGGCGCTGTCACCCACCTGAAAATGGCCGCCATTGGCGTATTCTGTATGGTACCCGTCGTCCTGATGATGTCGGCTGCCATTTCGTTCGTAGTGTAATGATCAATCTGAATACCTAACTACTACACTTTGAGATACGATTGGATGATAATCGATCTGCGATCGTGCCCCGGGTCGCTGAGGGCATGCAACCACAATCGTCGACGGTAGACCAGCATGGTGTTCGTGCAACAGGTTCCGCTGAGGTTGCTGTCGGCCCAGGCGTTCCGGGCAATGGTCACCGCCATCGGACAGGACAGTCTATTGGCACCGTATGATAGGCGTCGGGTACCGCCCGCCCTCATCGCGCCGCCTGTTGGTATCTTCCCAGCTAGCAGGCCAAAGGCGTCGTCACCTGTACAGCAGCAACGTTGCCGACGTCATGCTCCCGATCACGTTGACCTGTTCTGGGCGATGCTGACGGATCCACCTGCAGGTGACGAGGGTGATGGTCAGCAGCAGGCGGAGAAGATCACGCCCGAACAGTTCAATACGTTGCTGACGAAGGTGGCCACCGCGATGAGCGGTCGTCGTCCGGATCTCGACCAGTGCCTGACGCACGCGGTGCGGCAACGAACCGTGACGTGCGATCTCGACCACGAACGGTTTCGTCGCGCCCTGGACGACTTTGGCGCCTGGTGGACCTCAATGACGCAGCCGAATTCCGATGTCGATAACGACGAAGAGATCGCAGGAGACGGCAAGGAGGCCCTGTTCGCCGCCATCTTCGAACAGATCACCGACGTCGTTGTCGACAGCAACGACAACCGCGGTGGGCGTCGACGCTGGCGGACGGTCTCCGAGATCACATCATCAGCCAGCGCCAACGACGACGATGACGACATCGTTGCGATCGCCGCCATTAAGTCGGACGACCCGCCCTGGCTCCAGCGCCGTCAACGCCTTCCGCCGACCCCGGTGCACTCGGACTCATCAGGTCGAAGCCCGGACACGCCGAATTGCGGCATCCGCACGGAGCTCCCCGCCGACCCGCCGACTGAAGCCGCCGCGAAGCAATGCGGCCTGATGCTGCACGTCGACCTTCCCCGCGGGCCGCCGGCCAGGAACAGTCTCGAACGATTCGGCAGCGGCAGCGGCATTGCGCCTGCGAAGGCGGACGATGGCACGCCGATGCCGACGAAGGCGCCGCTGCTGCTGCTGCCACCGAGAACAACGAAGACGGCGTTGGCGAGGCGCGTGGCGGCGGCATCGACGCGGGCAGCGGAATTGGCAATGCGACGCGCGGGACCGGCCACTGCGGTGACGTCGGAGCGGCGGTCGCACCGCAGCAGTGACGCGCGCAAAGCGGCAATCGCGTCGAGCATGTATCAGATGGAGATCGAGGCACGGATGAAGTTGGGGCGAACGGCGTCGGCAGCGTGTTTCAATGTCCGGACATCGTTCCAGGGCGGCCCCTCGCGACGCCGATGCGTCGAGAGGCCACTGTCGAGCGGTTTGCAGCCGGGACGTTCTCCTGGTTATCGTCCTTCGCCGCGACCTCCTGGGGTGCCTGATGGCGTGTCAAACGGAACGACCACATGTTCGTCGCCGCCGATACCCTCGACTGCGGTGTCGTCAGGGGCGACGTCGACCTTACGACGCCTGACGAGATGCATATCGGCAGGCACTACGACATCGGTCGCCCCGTTTGACGACGGCAGGCGGGACATCCGCAACGAAACGAACGGTCCTGCCACCTCCGCAGCAGACCCAGCGCCCAGTCCCACCACCAACGATTCAGGTCCAGTCCCGGCGGCGTTGCCGTCATCTGAGCACATCAACAGCGCCGGCCGCCGAACCCGTATCCGCTCGCAGGCGCAGCGAAAGCATTCCCGTTACCTGTCCGTCAAATCGCTGGATCTCGACGTCCATGTCGACCGTCGTGGTCCGGACACTGACGACATCGGCGCCGCTGTCGTCGACGCCGACGACCGTATCGCACTCGATCTGTACACCTCCAGGAATACGGAGCGGCGGCCTCTGCGACGATGCCACAGTTCGGGGTCGGTGTCGGCCCCGATACTATCGTCACCGTTGTCAGTGGGACAGATCCCGCATCACTGGGTCATGGCCGTCGAGAATGCCAATGGCGGCGACGTACCACGCCATCGTCGCACAAAGTCGCTGAACGACGACCTGCGTCCATCGGCTTGTAGCAGGAGGCAGATGATCGTCCAGCAGCAGAACCTGCAGACGGAGACGGCAGTCTGGAAGACGACCGCTGGTGTACAACGACAACGTCGACCACGACATGTAAAGCATATCAGTGCCGAGAACGCCAAGTGGGCGTGGCTGGACAGCATTCGACAACGGGAGCTGGAGCTGACAGGAGCGACGCCTCAGGTGCCTTGGGCGTTGTCCATGTCCAGGTCCTTCCATGGGCAACCGCTGGTCCTCCGCATAGACTAGCAGCAGGTTATCACTCGGTCGAATACAACCATAGATAATATGACTGACGTCTGTATTGTGTCTGTGAGGCACGTTAGACGCCAGAAGGATCGGGTGCAGATGGAGCCGGCTTCTTCGGGGTTGTACTGCGACCTGTCGTGCTGAACGTGCTGTAGAATTGGGCTGGCGGTACACCATGCTGATCTTCGAAGGTGTACACAGTGGGCACTGGAGGGTCGGGCGGGTTCGCGATCAGGTTCAGGTAGTCGGCGGCAGCGGAGTCGCCTTGGGGTACGGGAGGCGTTTGCGGTATAGAAGGTGGTGTGTACTCTGTGGTAGGCGGTGGCGGGAGCGCTGCGACGATCGGAGGCGGTGGACGATCGAATCGGTCCTGTGGAGGCGGCCTTGGGTCGACCCATATGGGCGCTGACGACCCGCCTGGCAATATGACGGGAGGCTCATACGATGGACAATCCAACTGATAATAATCTCCTGACGACGCGGGTACGATGGTCGAGAATTCGACCTGGTGTGTGGATGACCCCATGACGCGCTGGACGGAGACACTGGAGAACTTGAGCCGACCGGCGCATGGATTGCCCGATGGATGTTCTATGTTGACGCGTAGATTCTTGCCCGCTTCGATCAGCTGTCGAACAGTGAAGCGCCCAACCCCTACGAGTGCCGGCGAATTGTCTACGTGATAGCAATCAGCACAGGGTCGCAACGAGTCAGGGGCAACCAACCAGGCGCCAAGATGAAACAACGAACGATGATAATGCGGTCAACGTCGTGGTCGCAGACATCCTGTAATGGATACACCAAATCCTTCCACATGGGTTTCGTCATCCCGTACTGGACGTCAGCGGTGCCGAATTTAACTGGTCCGCTAGCATCCTGCCGATAAAAGTCCAGGAATGTATCACATTTGCTCATCTGCAATGCGATATCCGGTTAGCATTGTGCACCATAAATGAACAGACGCAACGCTGACTGCCGGCTGCACATCGCTTGACGTAAGGCGCTTCCCTGAGTTAGGCAGTTGGCTGGGTGACATACTCGATTACGATGCCATGGGCTCCTCTACCTTTGACAGTAAAGCGTAACGTATCCCCAGGACCTACACCACGTCCGGTTTAGTTGGAGGCAACGACGTCGCAAGGCGCCGTACAGGATTGGGTCACGATATCGACAGCGCGCCGTGCAGCCTCGTATGCGATACCTGTCGTTCAACGTTAGGCTCAGCTATCATTGAGGCACTGCGTCATGAGTTACCTGGGTACATGTCTCGACTGCCGATCGCGATGGCCGGCCACGCGCTCGTCACATAAAATATCCGATGTGCGCTATCAGCTTCAAGGTCGTACGTTTTATACGCGGTCCCCAGGACGCTTGATATCGGGTTGAACGTCTGCGCATACAACGAGGTCGAAGAAGGCATGCAATCAACACATTGTGGTGTATTGTTGAAGTATGCTCTTGCGGGACACGCCGAACGTCGAGTTTCTCTCCATAGCTCAATTGGCAGAGCGTCTGACTGTAGATAGTGATCTGTTATCGGGCGGTTCCTGGTTCGATTCCGGGTGGGGAGATTTTTGCAGTTTTGCAGGTTCCACATATCTACCGTACATACAGGCGCGACGTTAAAATCAGCGACCGGGCTTGTTTGAGGACGTTGTCACCATCCCCTGCGCAGCTCTTCTGTCCTTTGACGCGAACAAACTAGGCCCAACACCGGATCAAGCATGACGAAATCTGTTAATTTGTACGTAGGTACATGAAAACCTCAGGGCATGACCGCATGAGTGTTTGAAATAACACTGACGGCGCAAACGAATGAAGCACGGTACTGACGACGCATGGTGTTTCGCTGCGGTTGCGTACTACAGGGATGGCCATGGATAGGCTTGAAGCGGCGTCACGTCTGAATCACAATGGCGGCGCGATCAGTCAGTGCATGCCAGAAGGATTAGGTGGACGTTCATCCGGAATTCGAATCCTATCGCGGATCAACTGGTAATCATGGACGCGGCATGCATGATGATCGCGTTGCACGCGCTTGACAGGGTTCCAAGCCAAGCCGAAACGGTTGGCGTCGTGTTCCACGAGGCGATATCACCTATTTCTCTCGGTCCTCTAGTCTGGCTGGTGGTCGTAACAGTAGCAGACAACAAGTAGCCCAGCGTGAAGTAGGACGACACTGATACGAAGGCAACTACCGTTCTCAGCGCGTATTTTACGGGTGTGAGCGTCACCCAGGAGCGCGTTGTAGATTGTCGCCGCAAACAGTAGTGTTTGTGCTGCGATTTCGACAAGGGTTTCAAGTGTGTCAGAAGACAGAATGAAATAGAGATTGTGAACCGTACGGCTTAACGAAGACGGGGTTCCCAAATTGCAGCCGTGTTCTCCGTCATTTACGATAGGGCCGTATGACCGTTCCAGTGAAGCATAGCCATCCAGTTGGCCAGGGTTTCCTCGGGTCGACACCGCCTGGCGACGGGACGGGTCGTCGGCTCCGGGACTGCATTCCCAATTTTCGTGCGGGGTTGCGGCGCTGTCGACTGTCCGTCGTGCTCCTGACCGGCAATGCTGTTGGCCCTGGGACTGCGACCCTTCCGATCCCGGCTGCATGCGGCGGCCGGGGTCAGGTGGTCGCCCATGCGCCCGTTTTCCACGAAGGATATCGTGGATGGCGAGGGCGATGATGATCACAACTCCGGCAGTAGTAACGGGGAAGATGAGGGCAATGCGAGCCGCTCGAAGGGCAACGCGCTGATGCCGCTGGGTGCTGATGTTCCTCGCCCTGGATCTGTTATATGTATCCCATTGGCCAGGCGACCACTGTTTCCTGGACTGGCGTATCCAATCCGGCTGCAGAACAAGGCTGTTATCGAAGAACTGAACAAGACGCTTGACTCCGGCAATCCTTACGTCGGCATGTTCTACAGGAAGAAGCTGCCGGGAGATGAGACACCTGCGCCCATCCTCCTCGAGCACGCAAACGCAATCACGTCCATGGATGAAATCCACCACGTCGGCACACTCGGCCAGGTGTTCCGCATGATTCCAAGTAAGCTCTATTGCCATCGCAGGCTCCTCTCAGCGGCGCTTGACGTTCTGTGTTCACAGCAGTTACACTGGACGGTAACGTGACGGAGGCGCAGGCATTCGTTATGGGGCATAGACGCATTCGAGCAACGTCGATGCTGTCGTCGTCTCCAGTTGCGGTCTGCGAGATCGATCATTTCGATGAGAAACGACTCGAGAAGGATTCCAGGGGTGAAGCGAGCACGCTGAAAGCGTATAAGCTCGAAATCATGTCGACGATGAAGGAAATTCGGGCGTTGAACCCCGTGTTCAAAGAGCAGCTCGAACTGTTCATCCAGACGGTCGACATCAACAGCATGGAGAAATCGGGGCTGCTGGCCGACATTGCTGCCCAGCTTACATCTGCCGATGGCGATGACCTGCAGGAAATCCTGGAAGCATTCGACCCGGTTGACCGTCTTTCCAAGGCGTTGCTTCTGCTGAAGAAGGAACTGGAGATATCCAAGATGCAGCAGGACATCAGCCGTTCCGTCGAGGAGAAGCTATCGAAGAACCAGCGTACGTTCCTGCTGAATGAGCAGTTGAAGTCAATCAAGAAAGAACTGGGCCTCGAGAAGGACGACAAGGAGGAGGTTGTCGCCCAGTTCCGGGCTCGCCTCGATTCGCGTCACCCTCCGCCTGAGATTGTGAAGGTCATCGACGAAGAATCTCGCAAGCTGTCCCACCTGGAATCATCTTCATCGGAATTCAACGTCACTCGCAACTACCTGGACTGGCTGACAATCATGCCTTGGGGACTCGTAACGCCAGAGGCGTTTGACATTGTCAAGGCGAGAGCCGTTCTCGACGAGGAGCACTACGGGCTCGAGGATGTCAAGGATCGAATTCTTGAGTTTATCGCTGTCGGAAAGCTCTTGGGAGAAGCGCCTCGTGGACGAATTCTTTGTCTTGTTGGCCCACCAGGAGTGGGCAAGACCTCCATTGCCCGATCCATTGCCAACAGCTTGGGTAGGAAGTTCTTCCGATTCAGGTACGTGCATTCAGCGGGCAGTGGCACCGGCGATGTTTACTCATGTTTATGGCCAGCGTTGGTGGTCTGTCCGATGTCGCTGAAATTAAGGGCCATCGTCGCACTTATATCGGTGCAATGCCCGGAAAGCTCATTCAGTGTCTTAAATCTACGCAAACAACCAATCCCGTTGTTCTCATTGATGAGATCGACAAGATGGGACGTGGCGTCCAAGGCGATCCCAGCTCTGCGTTGCTTGAGGTCCTGGATCCGGAGCAGAACAGCTCCTTCGTTGACTACTATCTCGTACGGTTGCGGCTGTTGTTTTCGAAGGCTCGTGCTTACCACATCGTCTTGTCAGGACGCACCCGTTGACCTATCGAAGGTACTGTTCATCTGTACCGCCAATACCGAAGAGTCCATACCGCGCCCGCTTGCAGATCGAATTGAATTCATTCGCTTGTCCGGGTACATTCACTCGGAGAAGGTCAATGTGTCTTTCCTGTGCTCCAGCCAAAGAACTCACGTATGCCGCAGATGGAAATCGCGAATCGGTATCTTAGCCAAATTGCTCGGACGCGAACGGGTGTCACTACAGAGCAAGTTGATCTGACGACGTCGGCCCTTGATGCGCTGATTCGCGGCTACTGCCGTGAGGCCGGTGTTCGTGAGCTTGACAAGAGGATCGAACAGATATACAGGAAGTCAGCAAGGAAGATCGTTGAAGCTGATGGCGGCTCGGCGACGCTCCCCATTCGTATCGATGCCGACAACCTATCGCAGTTCGTCGGCAAGCCGATTTTCACGTCAGATCGGCTGTTTGACAGCGTCCCGTCTGGCGTTGTTACGGGTCTTGCCTGGACGGCGATGGGAGGTTCAGGTAAAGGACAACTGATCGTCTCTCGAGAAGCGAAACCTCAGACCGGTCTCTTTAGTTCTCTACATCGAAGCTGCTGCAGTGGACCGCGTCAAAGATACTCAGACTGGGTCGATCCAGGTGACGGGACACCTCGGCGATGTATGTTCCTGGAATGACGAGCCCGCTCCGGAGGTAACCTTTGTTCACAGGTCATGAAAGAAAGCTCTTCGATCGCGTACTCTCTTGCGAAGCGCTATCTGCGAGATCTTCAACCGGACAATAAGTTTTTCGCAGAGACAGTCGTCCATCTTCATGTCCCTGAAGGTGAGCCCCTGACCGGTTCCTGGTGACTGCTAGCTCAGGTACGGTTTCTGCAGGAGCGACACCAAAGGAAGGACCATCTGCCGGCATTACCATGGTCACTGCTCTGTTATCGCTTGCGATGGGGCGGCCTACACGGCCCGAGGTCGCCATGACGGGGGAGGTCTCCCTGACTGGTAAAGTCCTGCGAATCGGCGGCGTTAAGGAAAAGGTCATCGCCGCCCGACGAATCGGCATGACGAACCTGCTGTTCCCGGAAGCCAATCGCAGCGACGTCGACGAGCTACCGGCAAACGTACGCGAGGGCGTCCAGTTTCACTTCTGCTCCACATACGATGACGTCTTCCGGCACGCGTTCGGCGACATCTCCCCGGCGACTGCCTCGACATGAACCTTTGGCTTCAATCCCCCAGTTGGGCACTTTTATGCCGCCGGCTCCATCGGCACTGAAGCGGTGTAGAGCGCGCCGCGCGCGAACTGTGTACGGTAGGTACATAGGTAGACGGTCGGATCGGTTCGACTGCTGCGCGGGCGCTGTCACGCAGACGCGGAAGTGCGGAGTGCGCTGCATCATCGGATCTCTGGCGCCGGAGCATCGATGGAGAACGGCGGTGACAAGGGCAGGCCGGGCGCTGAGCCGGCGCCGTGCGAGCTGTGCAGAGGGCTTCGGAAGCGGCTCGTCGACTTGTCGGCACTGATGATGGCGACGTGAGCGTGCGTGCGTATCCGACGGGGGTACCGGATGCTGACCTCGCCGTAGGCTAGGGCACCTGATCAAACCGAAGACCTGACCGTACGGCATGTAATACTCTCTGGACGTTATTAACCAGCAGCTCGGCATGGCCTGAACCAGCGACATAAACTCCGGCTTCGACTAGGTCTGGATCGATAATCGGATTAATGACGATGTGGTTCGTTGCGCGCTCAGTGGGCTAATACCATGATATGGCGAGCTGTGTCCTGCGTCGTGCTCGTGCCTGTAATAGCATCGATCGTCGTCTGGGATGCCGGGGCGCGTACCAAAGTTCTGCGGCTGAACACCCCAGTCGTCCTTGGCATCCGCGACGAACGCTTCCTGCCGATCCCGCCGACGCGCGTTGTCGTTGCCCAAACAACGACTAACGATAGGGACATGTCGAAGGCCATCGTCCTGTTAGGGCAACCGCTGTCCCGGGACCTGACCGCCTACGAGAGCTTCCTCTGGATGAAACGTTGCCATGCCGCTGGCTGCAAGGCGCTCATCCTCCATACAAGCATCGATCTTGCTGGCGTCGTAGCGGGACTGTTTCAGGCGACGATGCCTGAGCCTGTGGAGATCCCAGTGGTCGAAATCGGTCGGATTGACGGGCGCACCCTGCTTGATCACGTCGCGTCGCATCCGCACGACTTAATCAGCTTGACCAGCGACGAGCCTAACTTGCAACTCCAAATGATGTCGTCGTGGAGGGTGAAGTCGGTACTCCTCGTTCTGATGATGCTGAACGTCGTCGCTTTGCTGATGATCGCCCGACGATTGTACCAATCGTACCGCGCTTCGCCTCCTTTCAAGCTGGATCGCTCGTCAAAGCTGTGCCTGGTGTTCCTGACCATTGCGACCCTCGTGCAGATCATTCGCGGGATATATTCAACGTGCATCGCGTTCATGCAGACTTCAGTGTACCCTGTGCCGTTAGGCGTTTTCCTTTGGCTTCGCCATGGCGGTGTGCCCTGGTACGTGTCCCCGTGGTACGACGCAAGGCGTCAGGGTGACCGTTCTGATAGGATTATTCTTGCCGGGCTTCTGCTGGCGTTCACCACGTTTCGCGTCCACCACCGTCTAATGGGATGGCATCGATCCTGGCTGACATCCTACACCTTCCTGTGCGTCGTGGTCGGCACCTGTTTATGCTTCATCAATCGCTAACTGTACCGCGACAGAACTGTGGTATCCGTCATCCTGTTCGCCCTGGACTTTGGCATGACCTCCATTCCGCTTCTTTTATCGAACGGCCTAACATCGTGGACGAACTACGGCAAGTGGGTGTCCTTCACCGTCCTGCTCATCATATCGTTCACGTTTCTCGTGTTCGCTGTGCTGCTGATCCTGACGCTTCGTAGGATTACGTCGGCGTTCGACCTGCAGGCCACATCGGTCAGGATCGACTTCCTGCACAGCGTCCTGACACGAATCGTCGTATGCGCGTGCGTGTACTCACTGCTGGCGCTCACGTTTAGAGGCCATCTTATCGGGTACACCCTGCGCTGGATCATGGGCGGGAACGCAGCGTATGCGTCCGACGTCCTGCGATGCGTCGGGTCGCTGCTGAAACCCGTTGCGGTCATGTCCACCGTCATGGCGCTGAGGCCGAAACCGCCAGGGACGGCCCAGTCTGGCGCTGCGCGCTCTGATCCGGATCGGACGAAGCCCCACATTCTCGCCGATACGTTCCTGCTGAACGTGTCTGAATCCGGGCACAGTCGCACCGCTTCACAGGTCATGCAACGGTTCGAAATTGTTCGCAACCAACCTAGCAGCACTTCCACGTAAGCCTCACAGTACTGTGTATATATACATGGTTCGTACGTTCAACGGCCGTTCAGCAGACTTCGTCGTTGGTTCCGCAGGGCAGTCGTCTCAACCTGAAGGTCGTGAGTCACTTGGGGAGACCTCGGTTCCGTGCTGGCATTTGCCTGTCGAGGCGATGACGCGGAGACCATCGTCATCACCATGGAGTACTATGGCGTGCATGGTGGCAGTGTTAGCAGGCACCTGCCTTGCCTCGTTTCACGGCAACGATACGTCATTGGACCCCTACCTGACAGTTGGTGCCGCTCCGCAAGGGTTCGTCATGGACCTGTCCTGTCAGGTATCGTTCACGATCACGAACATCACGTTCGCGTCGTATGGGACACCTGTGCGGCACGGGCCGGGCAATTACACAACGGGCGAATGCCACGCGTCGAATTCAGAGCGCATCGTCGCCCAGCGGTGCCTGCGACGCGCCCAGTGCCGAATCGTCTCCGACAACCTCGTCTTCAACAGCGACCCATGCCTAGATACCAAGAAGAAACTCGTCGTCGTTGCGTTATGCACCCCATCCGGTAACGGCACGGCAGCGCCTCTCGCGAGCAAGAATATGACGCAGGAGGCACCGAACGTTTCCGATCACAGTACTTTGGTGTCCGGATCGTCCACTCAGCCGCACAGCCCCTCCAAATGAGCTGGATTATAAACACCTGACGACTGATATGGGAAGGGACTGGCGCAGCAACGAACGGACTCGGTATGCACGTTGTATTCGTCGGGGAATAGTGGTGCTGCGGCAGGATGATAATTTAGACAACGATCTTGGCGAACGTGGTTGCGTGTACAGAATGGAGTCCAGACGCGGCTGCCAGGCGCGAGTTGTTGAACGGAACCCAGTGCCCTTCCACGAGCTGGACGTCCTCTCGACTGGCGGGTCGCCGTTGTGCATCACCGAACAGGCGTGTGGCGGTTGGCACGTGGGGATCGACCGGTTGCTGGAAGACGGATGCGACTAGCGGCCACTGGGTGACAGAGTTACTTGGCCATGGCGGCGTGCGTCAACCTGGATCGCCGCCCATACCTCAACGCGATGCGTCGCCTCGTCGAGGTTGGAGTTCGTGCGGAATGGGTGCATGATCGGACGAACGATGCGATGCCGAGCGGCCTCCAATCCGAATGACTGGCGCCCACCTCCCTCCCGGACTTCGATCCGAGCACCCGACGTTGGAGCGGGCGACGTCGCCCGGTGACGTGGCCTATCGGGCTGTGGGTGCCTGTAGGCGCGCGCCTGACTTGCCTGCTCGATATTTCCGTCACCCCCACGTGCTATCAATAGCGCGCTGGCCCCTGAGCCCCTGACCGAGTACCCATCGTTGTGGACCAGGCGCTCTGATGTCCACTGATCCGCTCGTGGATCGCATATAGTGACGTCACGTCGTTGCGGTCGTGAGTCACGACGGCAACGTACGCTTCCGCCGACGCCGACGACGCTGTCAATCTGAAATCGAACGACAGCCATGCTTGTCGTTGTTGTCGCGGCCCTCGTCGGGTTTGCCGCCGGTCAGTCGGACAACACGGCGTCGCACGCGCCCACCACGGTGGCCCACACGCACGTTGCGGCCGCTCCCGAGAACTACGTCCTGAGCCTGAACTGTGAGGCGGGGTTCACCATCACCGATGTCCTATTCGCGTCCTATGGCAATCCGGTTCGTCATGCGCCCGGCAACTACACGTTGGGGTCCTGCAATGCGCCCCAAGCTACCAGCATGGCTTCCCAGGCGTGCGTCGGCAAGAACGGGTGCACGATGGTACCTAGCGCCAGTCTGCTTGGCGACCCGTGCCCGAGCGTTTCGAAACGGCTGGTCGTTGTGGTGACCTGCACGCCGGATGACAGCACAGCGGCGACAATGTCGTCGAATGGGACTGCCGGTGGTGCCGGCAACGGAGCCTTCCTCGACAACGGCATGATGAACGTCAACAGAGTGCCACCGAGTACATCAGCGCCTCCAGCACCGGCGCCGACACCTGCCCCGATGCCTGCCCCGATGCATGCCCCGATGCCTGCCCCGATGCCTGCCCCGATGCCTGCCCCGACGCCGGCACCGACACCGGCTCCAACACCGGCGCCGACACCCGCCCCAACACCGGCTCCGACGCCTGCTCCGACACCAGCGCCGGCTATGTCGTCGCCGGTGCCCGCACAGTCCCCACCGCAACCCGTCATCGCGCTCAATCTCGGCATGATGCCTCCGGCCGTGCCGCCACCCGCCTCCCCGGCAGCGGCCGACAAACCGCCAAAGAAGAAGCACAAGCACCACCATGACAAGACGGAGTGGATCCAGGTGCGCCGGAAACACCACCGCGACGACGACGGCGACGACGATGACGATGACCACGACGATGACGCCGATGACGACGACGACGACGATCGCAGGCGTAAATGATCAGCAGCGAACGATGGTGATGATAAATGGCACATGTGGCGCTTCAGGTTGCGGCTATGTTGGTGCTCGTCACGGGAAGTGTGCAGCTGCGGAGTATTCAGTCCGTGGTGGTCGTCGATGGCGTCGCGCGACGACTCGCGGGTCGTCTTCGTCGGGAACATCCCGTACGACGGCACAGAGCAGCAGCTCGCGGAGCAGTTCTCGGAGGTCGGTACCGTTGTCAGCTTCCGGCTGGTCAACGACCGCGAGACGGGCAAGCCGAAGGGGTTCGGGTTCTGCGAGTACAAGGACGCGGAGACGGCCCGAAGTGCCATCCGGAACCTGAACGGCATCAACTTCCATGGGCGCCCGCTTCGCGTCGATACGGCGGATGATGACCAGGCGGGCAGCCACTTTGGCAGGGGCATGCAAGGTACGCCAGCGCCGGCCGCCGGCGGGCCGGCAGGTGCGCCTCCGTCTGTCGCGAAAGAGCGCATGGGAGTCGACGCCATCGGGGCCGTTGTCGACAGCCTGTCCAATGAGCAGCAGTGTGAGGTCCTATCGCAGATGAAGCAGCTGATCGCCAGCGACCCGGATGGCGCCCGTCGGCTGCTGCACGAGAACCAGCAGCTGGCGCAGGCCATGCTGCGAATCCTCGTCATATTCGACGCCGTCAAACCTGAGGACATCCAGAGCCTCAGTGCGGTCACTGTACCGCCCATCGCCCCACCTGCCGAGGTAGACCTCGTTCACCGTTTCCCCGACTGTCATCTGCTGACACACGTGGCAGTTCCCGCCCGGGCCGCTGCCCCCTCGCGGGCAGTACGACATGGGCCCGCTGCCTCCTCAGCAAGCGCCGCCAGCGTTCGATCCACGTCGGCAGCCGCCTGCGTTCCACGGGGGACCGCCGCCCCCCGTGCGCCAGCGCCGACCGATGCCATCGCTCCCGCCGCAGAAGGCGCAGCTGCTCCAGGTCGTCGCGGTCGGACGCTCATCGCTGCTGCCCCGCGTCTCATTGTGTCCCTAGACGATCATGACGATGTCCCCGGAGCAGCTGGCGACGCTGTCGCCCGAGATGCAACAGCAGGTCGCCGTTCTTCGCCAGCGGATGGGCGCCGCTGGACGCCCGGCGGCCCGGGGCCCGCCTCGTGGAGGGTACATGGGCGGCCCGCCGCCCCCACAGCGCTATTGACCTACACAGCCACTGTCGCCATCCTCCACACCCCGGCCTGCTCCTCCTGAAACGTGATGATTATATTAGCTGCTAGTCGTACACCTCGAATTCGTCTGGCGAGGTCGCCTCCTCGGAATCGTCGAGCTCGAGCCCGTCGTGGTCGGCCGGGAAGTCGTCGTCGGCGTGGGCGGCGGCGGCCGCCCCAGCGGCGTCGTGCAACAGCTTCTGCCAGGACGCCGACGACGACTGCGCCCGCTGGGCGGCGAGCCTCGTCCAGGCGTCGATACGGGATCGCATGGCCGCGCGCAGGTCGGCAATGTCGGCCGGGTTCGCCCAGCCGTGCCGCTTCGTGCACATGGCCGTCGGGCGCATGCGCAGGACGACCGATTGCAATTCGGGGCCGCTCAGATCGCACAGCTGGTAGAGCGAGAACACGCGGCGGGGCGGCGCGCTGAAGTCGATATCGGTCGGCAGCACGACGAGCTTCACGTCGGGATGCGACGGGTTCAGCCCGTTGAACACGCGCTTCCTCCGCTTCGTACCGGGGGCCGGGGCGGGCACCGCCTCCTCGTCGTCGTCGGCGATCGGCTCGGTCCGGTTCGCCGCCTCCATCAGCAGCAGGTCGTCGCGGATCCGGACGTCGATGCACTGATAGGGCAGGCTGGACGGGTCGCGTCGTGGGTCGTACCCGTATCGGCACCACAGGCCTCGCCAGGGCCCACCCGAGAACCGGTACGCCACGCTGTGGACGTATCGCAGGACGCTGCGCCGGTCCTGGTTCAGCTGCTGCATCGTGTACAGCAGGCGGCGCTTGGAGATGACGGGGCGCGACTCGAACTCCTGCTTCAGCAGGGTCGTCACCGGGTGCGACAGGGCCTTGTCGGACGCGGAGAACGAACCCGCCTCGGGCGCAGACGGGACGGCGGCCGATTCGAACGGGAGCAGCGCGAACCTGGAGAACCGCTTGAAGTGGTCCTCCAGGCGCGACTTGATGCGCTTCTCCTGCGTCGCGGTCGACTGATCCAGGAAGCGGTACTCACGTGGCGCGACGACGTGCGAGAACGCAATGGGCGGGGCAAGGTCCTGCGACCCGTCGTCAACGACCTGGAAATCCGCCAGGCCGTCAAATCGAATTTGTCGCCTGACGCGACCGACCACCACGGGTGGGGCATTGCGGCGAACGGCCAGGAGCAGCGTTGTCGAGTCGTGCACGGCCCCGTCCAGGCGGATCTCGTACGGGTCGTCCGGGCGCAACGCGAGCGTCAACCCGGGGCCCGCGCCGCTGAACGCCTCGGCGATCGCGTCCATCCCGCCGAGCGCCTGGACCGCGTTGCCGACATTGTCGACCCGGCCGGGGACCTCGACGGCCACTAGCTGGCGGTCGTCGGGCACCGTCAGCTCCACAGAAGACATGCGGCGCGACGGTGCGTCAGTGGCGGGGATCTCCGTGGCTGCACGCGCGCACCGAACGGGGGCGGCCACTGATCCAGTCCATTGAACGGCAGTCGCACGAATCGTTCCTAGCTGCACACGACTGCTGTAGTAGTAGTACGTTGCAGCGTCAGCAGGCAACGATGAGGAACGCGATGGCAAACGCAGTGTGGACGACGCCAGCAGCAGGCGACGCGCCAGACACGACCGCGGGCTTGTTGTTCGCCCCGGTCGGCGTCGTTGCCGAGGTCGAATTGGCGCCCTCAGGGGCCGTCGCGCCCGGACTGGTTCCGCCAGGGCTTGCCAAACCATGGGTACCTGTTGAATTCGTCGAACTAGGGTCATGGGCCGAGTGCCCCGATCCAGACGTGCTGGCGTCCAGTGGTGTCGTGCTTCCTGTCGTCGGTACCATGGTGGGCGTTGTCGCGTTGAAGGGGGACCCCGCTGCCGGTGACGAATCGCTCGTCGACAACATTTGAGCGCTGCAATGCGCGAACAGGACGCCTGCAACCGCAGCGGCAATCTTCATCATGACGTACCCTCACACACGATTATCGAAATGGCGCCGGCGTAGGTACCCCGGACGTCGTAATCGGCCGCTTCATCGGGTGGACGGCATCGGCCGACCAATTGTGGACAGGACCCCCCGCCCCATCTACCTACATATTGCTGGGCGGGGAGGCGGGACCTCCCCGCCCAAACGTTACCGAACGTGGTCAGCAACACCCACGCCGACGACAGCGCTTGTTGCAATGGCGCTCACGTCGGATCGTGCCGACATGCTGGCCAGGTTGCGCAGCGCGACCGAACCGGACGCCGTCCTGGCAGCGGCCCAGGCGCTCAAGGCGTTCGCCTCCGCTATCGGTACAATCGGCGCCGGGTGCGGTCCCTGCCCCCCGCTGACGGTTCGCCCTACCTCCCTGCCTAGTTCTACAGAACACGCGATCGCAAGTCGTGGTGGGCGACTGCCTGGACGCCATCGTGACCTGCCTGCCCAGGTTCCCCGGGCACGTCGACATCACCGAGGCGCTGACGCAAGCGGCCAGCACGATGGTCGGGACCGTGTGCGCCCCCCACCCACATCGCAGGGCAGCGCCCGTCTGACGTCGGCGCCCGCCGTGTTGCTGTAGACCGGGTCCCGGAAAGAGTTCGCCATGGCCGGGTACGGATCCGGCGTCCTGTCGTCGGTGATGTTCGCCATGAAGTGCCACCCGAGGCACCCGACCATCAACGTCAACTGTGTGCGCGTCCTCATCGACGTCTGCTCGGTGGACAAGCGTGCCGCCGTTATGGTCCGGCTTCAAGGTCGGCGAGCGCCCCCGTCGATCGCTCCCCCCGGGCGTTCATCGTCGTTGTACAGGCGGGCTGGTCAGCGTCGTAGAGCTGCTGGGGCAGACGTCGTTCGACAGCGACCAGAAGCTGACGCGTCTGTCGCTGGACTTCCTGGCGCTGATGGTGAAGCGGTCGCCTGCAAGCACGGCCGTCATCGCCAAGGTTCGCGGCATCGACCTCGTCGTGCAGGCGTCGCGTCGGCACCTGGCGAACGCGCGCGTCTTCTCCTCAGCGCTCGCCCTGCTGGAACGCCTGTGCGCCAGCCGGCTGGCGATCGGCAAGGTCCTCGACAACGGGTTCGTCCAGTTCATCTACGACGCCCTGGCCCAGTACAAGTTCGTGTACAAGACGTTCGTCGTCCTGATGCGCATGCTGAGGAACGTGGCCAGCGTGGAGGACGGCGCCCGCGTCATCCAGGACAGCGGCGGGTTCGACGCCATCCTGGCGCTGATCGACCACCACCTGATGAAGCCCGCCGCCGTCCGCCTCGCCTGCCTGGTCCTGTGGCACCTCCAGCGCCACCACGGCGCGGCCGCCCCCGACTCCATCTACAACCTGAAGAGCAACTTCCTGCCGCTCAAGTTCCCGAACGACGACGCGCCCGACGTGGACGACGGGTACGCGTCCGACGACAGCTGTTCGGACGTGGACGACGACGACCGGGCCGGCGAGGCGGCAGGCGCTGACCCGGCACCCGGTTCGTCGCCGATCGACGCCGACTTCGACCCGGTGCACTTCTCGCCCGAGCTGTGGGATCCTCGCGACCCGGCCAGCATCGCGTTCTTCAACAGGTATCGGTCGTGCGTGCCCTGCCGGGTGGACGCGCCTGACGACCATGGGGGGCGGGCAGGGCGGCCGTCGAGTTGCGAGCGGCCGACGCGCCCAAGAGCGTTCGGCGCATGCTGGCGTGCCCGGACTGCCTGGTCATGGCGAAGGCGAACGGGCGCCCGGGCATCGACACGACCGCCATCGAGCAGCAGCACGTCGCCCCACCGTCCATGGTGCTGACCACCATGAACGCATCGACGAACCGGTTCCGGGTCGCCAACGCGTCCCCTGTAGGCCAACGGCGCGTCACGATGCGTGTCGTTCGTCTGCTGACCTGCCCCCAGATGCGGGTCGTCTACGATCGAAGTTTCCACGATGGGGCATTCCTGCAGGTGCCCGCGTCCAGCTCCTCGCCCAAGACGACCTACAACGCGAACGACACGAACGCCATTCCAGATGATGGGCCAGGAGCGCCTGCGGCGGACGCGACTGACCAGGACGATGCCCCGTCGTTCCTGGTCCAGCAGACGGACCCGTCGCCATACGAGACGCCATCGCTAACTTTCGAGTCCAGATTCGAATCCGGTCGGCGGCAGTGACGCATGGCTGACGAGCGCCGCCGATGACCAGCTGCTGGTGACAGGGAACCTGTTCCGAGCGATTCGGACCGGGGAGACAGAGTACGACCTGATCCTGTCGTCGGACATCAACGCGGTGGGGCGCACCCAGTGGTTCCTGTTCCGGGTGCAGGACACGCGGGCGAACGCGCCGTACAAGTTCAACATTGTCAACCTGGAGAAACCGGACAGCGCGTTCAACCGGGGCATGCGCCCGGTGATGTTCTCGCAGCAGGCCTTCGACCTGCAGGGGCGGTCGTGGGCGCGCGTCCAGACCGCCACCGACATCGCCTACTTCCAGAACTATCTGCAGAAGCCGCACGCCCACCTGCTGAAGCGCAAGGCGAAGAAGTGGACGGCGACAGAGGACGACGCCCTGGAGCACGAGTACCACTTCACGTTGACGTTCACGATGACGTTCCCGTACGACAACGACACCGTGTTCCTGGCGCACTGCTACCCGTTCACGTTCTCGTTCCAGCGGGCGTGCCTGGCGTCGCTGGAGTCGAGCACCGCCCATAGCGCGTTCCTTCGGCGCCAGGTTCTGTGTTACTCGCGCGGCGGCAACGCTGTCGATCGTAAGCGCGCCTGCTGCTGACGGTGCGCCCTTCGCTTCGCTGCTGACGTCGGTGGCCCCAGTTCTGACGATAACGAACTTCAAGTCGAGCCAGGCGTCGATCGAGCAGCGTCCCGTCGTCGTGCTGACGGCGCGCATCCACCCGGGGGAGACGAACGCGTCCTGGGTGATGAAGGGCGCCCTGGAGTTCCTGACAGGATCGTCCGACACGGCGATCCTGCTCCGGGACAGCGTCGTCTTCAAGCTGATCCCGATGCTGAACCCGGACGGCGTCATCGAGGGCAACTACCGGTGCTCGCTGTCGGGCCACGACCAGAACCGGCAGTGGATGAACCCGCGGGAGTCGACGAGCCCCGTGGTGTACCACGCGAAACGAATGATCCAGGGGCTGGCGCGTACGCGCACGCTGCTCCTGTTCTGCGACTTCCACGGGCACAGCATCACGTCCAACTTCATGATGTACGGCAACGACGAGGACGACTGTGCGCCGTCGACCCGCCCGATGGAGGAGCGCGCAGGGCCCGCGGCGACCCGACCCTCCTGGCTGGCGACGGTCGGCGCCGACTTCCCCAACAAGGAGCGCATCTTCCCGACCATGGTGGCGCGCCGCGCCTACAGCCTGTTCAGCATGGAGCAATGCTGTTTCAGCGTGCAGAAATCACGAGCCGGCACCGCACGGGTAAGGTTCGCTGTCTGGGGTGATTGCTGTGGGCGGCCGGCCGACGCCTTTTGACCAGGTGGTTCTGTGGCGCGAGCTCCCGCTGACGTTCTGCTTCACGCTGGAGGCGACAGTACGTCTGGTCGCTGAGCAAACGCGCTGACGGTCGGTGCTGATAACTGGGGCGCACAGTTCAGCGGAAGTTCGTTCGGCCCGCTGAAAGGATTGCTGTACAACCCGACCCATTACGAAGTAACGGATCGGTTGCCAGCGTCGCACGTGACGTTGTTCTGATGGACGCACGCCCTCTAGACGATGGGGCAGGAGTTCTGCAGGACGATCCACGACCTCGTATCGTCCGACCAAGCGTTCGTCTCGAGAGCCGCCCTGGAGGTCACCGCGTTCCACAACGGTGCCGACGCCGCCAAACAGCAACGCCGACGCCTGGCGCGACGCAAACAGACGGCCGACAAGCCAAAGACGCGTCCGCCGGCCAAACCAAGGACGGGTGCCGCTCGGAAGCCGTTCACGACAGCCTCTGACACCTAACGTCCTACACGGTTCCGTGTTTATACGTGGCTATGGAGGGTCGTGCTGCCCATGGCGTCTATGGCGGCCTGGATAACGCCCGGGTCCCACCCGAGGACGCTCCTGGCGATGCGCTGGCGAACGGCGAGGTTCGGTTCGGCGACGGCCAGGTCGAACCGGAGCGTGCCCCGATCGGGCATCTGCGCGATCCAGACCGCCGGGATGTTGATCGGGCGGCCGTCCAGGACCGCGTTCCTGACCTGCAGGCGCCGCTCGACCAGGACCATCCGCAGGATGTGCCCGACGAGGAGGCGCGCGTCCGCGTGCCTTAGCTCGACGCTGTACGACGGGACGGGGACGAACGGGCTCCAGAGCGCCAGCGGGCCCAGGCGCGACATTAACGTGATCTGGGACGACGCGTCGAACATGCTCTGGAACAGGTGCCGGACGGCCTGGTCGCCGATGATCCTCCCGTACATGCAGACGAACGCGTCGACCCGCCCCGGCATCGTCCTGAAGCACCGCAGCACGACCGCCGCCTGCTCGGCGAGCAGCAGATCGGTCGAGCACAGGCGGCGCAGCGCGCCCAGGGCGCGCTCCACGTTCGAGATCGCCGGGATCGACACGGGCTCGAAGTCGACCCAGTCCACCACACGGTGCTGCACCTCCTGAACGACGCCGCCGTCCTCGTCGTCCAGGTACCCGTTGAGCGTCTGCAGCAGGTCGACAAAGTCGTGCGCCAGCGCCGGCACCGACGCCGCCGCCGACACGTCCGTCGACCGCAGCACAAAGTCCAGGTCGAGGATGCCGCGCGGCGGCAGGCGCATGGGCGGGGCGAACACGAAGGGGGCGCCGTCGAGCGTTTCGTTGCGCCACAGGTGCCCGTTGCAGCTCTGGGACAGGCCCGGGGCCCCGTTCCGCGACTGCAGCGCGTGCCACCCGCTGACGTCGACCAGGACCTGGGCGATGTGCCGGTCGACGGCCGACGACAGGTTCAGCCGGTAGTGCCCGGTCGGGTTCGTCCTGCTGAACAGGTGCGTGGCCCGGTCGACCAGGACGCGGTCGTTCGGGGCGAACAGCGACGCCAGCGGGTCGCCGGGCGACGTGCGCACGGAGGAGATCAGGAGGTGAGCGGCGGCGACGATTCGCTCAGGGCTGCCGGGGGTGAACAATGACAGGACGTCGCGGATCTGCGTGTCGCGGTACGTGAGGCTGGAGCAGGACGACTCGAACAGGCGAAGCCGGTCGATATCGGTGACGAGCAGCGGGTCGGACAGCAGACGCATCACCGACCCGAATTCGCTGTCGCTGAGGGCATCGGCCAGCTGCGTCGGCCGCGGGTACCACATGAAGTCGAACTGGACGACGCCCCTGGCGGGCAGCGTCGCCCAGGGGTCCGGTCGGCGCACGTCGAGGACACCGGGCGCGTCCCGCATCCCGATCGACACGTTCGTCAGCGATGTGATCCCCGGCAGCGTCGCCATGGCCAGCACCTCGGTGGCAACGGCTTGATGGAATGGCGACGCCATGTCGAGGACCCGAGGCCCACCCGGCGACCTCGGGTCGAACAGGAACGGGTCGTCAGCATCCTCCTCGACCGTAGTGCAGTTGGATAAGTGCAGGTGGCGCTGGACGCGGCTTGCGGCCGACGTTGTCACCAGGCACCAGACGATGGCCCGGGCTGATGTCCCCAGCGGGTTCCCGTTCAGGACGATCTCCTCGATGCGCGGGTTCAGACGCAGAGCCCTGGTAAGGACCATGCCCGAATCGACGCCGACGTCGCAGTTGCCAATGTCGACCCGCCGCATCGCCGGGTGCCGTTCCAGGACGCTGGCCAGCAGCACGCCCGTCTTCATCAGCGAATTCCCCGACGCAATCAATGTGCATAAACGGCGATTCCTTTCCAGGCCGGTCGCAACATACGCGAACCCGTCCTCTGTGATGCCGTTCCCGCTGATGTCCAGGTTCCGCAGCGTCGACATCGCGTCGTTCAGCAGTCGACCGATGTGTCGCGCGCCGTCATCGCCGACCGCATTCCTGGCGACGTTCAGCGACGTGAGCGTCCGGTTCGTCAGCATGGCGTCGACAACGAGCTGGGCGCCGTAAGCGCCGACGGCGTTGCCGGCGATATCGAGCTGCATGAGCTGGCAGCGCTGGTGCAGGACGAGGAACTGCGCGCAGACAACTGCGCCGTGCCGGCCGAGCCGGTTCCCGGACAGGACGACTTTGCGCAGCTGCGGGGCCGACAGCAGGACCTCCGTGCCGACCGGCCCGATGCAGTTGTCAGCCAGGTCGACGGACGTGGCGCCGCTGGCCTCCAGCGCGCATCTGACGGCGACGGCGTGGCCGTCGATCAGCTCCATGGCGCGGGCGCACAGGTCCGCGCCCTGGTCGTTGATGACGATGGGGCGGACCGGGACCATGACCCTGCGGCAGGCGTCGACGTAGGCAGTGATCGGCGCAGAACGATCGTGGCCGGCCTGGGGGACCTGTTCGAGGTGCGTGAAGAACGCGGACGACATGCCTTTGTCGAGGCGGCGCTGGCGAAGCGCCGGCGTGCGCCAGGACGTCCAGGTCTCGCGGTCGGCGGCCTCGCCGGCGATGTCCGATAGATGGGTCAGGTCCCGAACCGATACGGGAACGGCGCGGGACGTTCTGACGAATGGGCCCGTCGGTATCGCCGGGGCCGGCTTGTGGACGACGGATTCGGCCCCATTCGCTAGCATTCGACGGCGGTGGTGGCGCTGTTGCAGGTCGCTCTGTTGACGTTCCAGGAAGCTTAACGGCCGCGTCAGCTTTGGAGCGGACGTCATTAGCGGCAGCTGATCCGATTGCGGCTGTCCGGGCGGATCTGCGTTGGGTTTGTCATTTGTCTCGTCTTCGCCTTCCGCCAGGGTTGGTAGAACCGGAGAAGGTCGACGGCCGGCACTCTGCATCGCATACAGTTGTCGTACAGCTGGATTCGATCATGCCAGAGGAATATCTGCTCATGGTGCCCTGGGAATTGGGATCCTCAACGCAGTGACCGGTTGGTACCTAAAACACCCAATTTATGGCGCCGGTGTCGTTGCCGAGTGCGCTGGAGGGTGCCGTCGCAGCAGACTGGCTACGAGAGACGCTGGCCCACTGCCAGGGTGACTCTCGGTGCGTCATGGAGCAGCTGGCGTTGGCGCATGCGCATGAGTGCTGCGTACCATGCATTCCCGAGAACATGCTGTCTGTCGACTGTCTCCCTGGTCCGAATCAATTGCTGCCCTGCTGGATCGCATCTCTTCTGATGAACCTGTATGCAGGGCGACGGCTTCTACAAGTTGTGGATGGGGCAGATATTGGTCGAAAGCATGATGAGCAGGACAGACCGCCAGTAGGGACCAGCAGGAGAGGCGCTGGACGGCGCCCTTACGCATATCGGTGTCGTAGGGCAAACGGACATTGAAACTGTGTTTGACGGATGGCGCTCGATATGCGTTTGCGGTCGAACGGAAACCGATGTCGGATGCTCTGTCTGGCACGCACGGGGTCAAGATCATCTGCCAAGATGTGCCAGTTCGAATGGGTCACCTGTTGCTGACGCCTCGCAACACCTTTGTCGTTGGTGGAGGCTGCGACTTTAAGGTTCGCTATCTTCCGACGACCTCGATCTTCGAGCGGTTTGTGTTGATGAACGGTGCAATGCCAGGTCACTGCACGGGGTCCAGTTGCTCACGACCAGCAGAGTCAACTGTCGCGAGCCAACTCGTCGTCATAAACGCGGGGATTAATATCGGCCTTGTGCCTAAGGAGTTGCCGCAACCTGTTCACCAGGTTTCCTCTGTCCCATACCGTGCCGCTGCTCTGCTCATACGTATTGGCGTCCTCATTTGCACCGTGCTCACAGTCTGGATGCTGCATTATAGTCGTTCCTGCGTTTTCAAATCGGAGCATTTCGCGAGGTAATGACGCCGATGTCTGACGGGCACGTCTCGGTGGATGAAGTATGGCTGTGTTTCACCATAACAGACGGCAATGGACGCGCCGACGGGGTTTGCGGGAGCAGACCGTCATCGACTCTGCGTGAAGGTCGCCGAACAGAGCTGTGGCGACGGCATTCTCTAGACGACCAGGAGTCACCCATTGGCCGTAAACCGAATTCCTGAAGCCGGCGTCCACCTGCTCAGCCGCTTCTGCGTCGCCTTAGCAGTTAGCACGTTGTCAATCTTCCCGGCCCGTTGCAGCATTTCGCTCGATGACATCATTATAGATCTGCTCTTCAGGGCCGGAGACTGTCAGGGATCTGTCCACACGTCAGAGGCCGGGAATGGGATGGGAATTGGGAGCTCCAGGGGCTTTCGTATCAAGTCCCCGCGTCGCGAGACTCGCGAGTTATCTTAGGGCAGCAGCCCATATACGGTACCTAGTTCACGGACTCCGTGGCGGCATCTGTAGGTCTTGCAGGCGATCTCGCTGTCCAACAACACCGCACGGGCATTTCGCCTTGAGGCTGACGGTTCTCAACATCACAGGTAGGCACCTGCGTATGGTGTTGTCATTGGATTGTGGTATCTTGTTGGGTCGGTTTCCTATTTCCAAATGATGACAGAACTTAGCTCCCTCTTCCGATTCTTTCTCGTGGGGATGATGTTTCGTTTTCGAAAGTCTGATGCACGATGTGTTTTATTGCCTGTCAATCATGTACTGTATCTAACATGTGCCCTTAGGTAACAACGTTTTTCCCGGTTTCTGTTCTCTGTTGTTCCATGAGTGATGACCATCTGGCACCAGTCCGAACGATGCAGTTCTGGTTTATACTGCATCATAAGTTGTCGAAGACACTTTATGGCTGTTTCTGACATGTTTACGTTTCGCATGATCGCCCTTACTGCTATCTACGTTTGTCGAACGTGCTCTTATGAGAGATTACTTTGCCGTAGGGACCATGCACGTGTTGTCGATGTCGCACAGTTATCTCTCAATCAACGTAGTAATACAACCGTGTGCATATATATCTACCTATAGTCTCATGCCAGGCAGTCTCTCATTTGATGCAAGCTGTCGCTGAACCGCAGCAGCATCGCTACGAACGTCATTGCTGTGTGTCAGGCATTGCGTGTGATGGCTGCAGTGGTGTATGCTTCTTCAGCGAGAATAGAGCCCGGACAGCCAATGTGGACAAGGGAGCTGCCATTAAATGTGGGATAGCCATCAAACCTGAAGGGTATGAATTTCGAAGAATTAGGTAATGACTGAAGCTGGGGCCATAGAAGGCTATCCCGCTTCGAGTACGACGTGCAAGGACCTGTCATTTCGAATCAGTGAAGCTGGCCGGCGGACAAATTTCTGGAACGAAATGAGCAGCCGCGTAGCGCTCGTGACGGGGGCGAACAAGGGCATTGGGTTCGGGCTGGTGCAGGCCCTGGCCAGTTCGGGCGCCCCAAACATCACCGTTCTGCTAGGGTCCCGTTCCGCCGCACGTGGAGAGGAAGCGGTCAAGAAGATTGGCCGCGACAACGTCCGCCTCCTTGTGGTTGATGTCGACGACGTAGCTTCAATCGGGAAAGCCGCAATGACAATCAAAGCGGATTATGGAGGTGACAATCTGCTGTCGACGTCGTACCTACGTGTCTTCTATCTGATCTTACCGCGAGATTGCTGCAGGCCTGGATATCCTTATCAATAACGCCGGCATGGCTTGGAAAGGCGACGCGTTCGATGAAAAGTAACCATTTCAGCGGTGTGGCACATCGACGTTCGTATCCCTGACATGTAATGAACGTGGCAGGGTCGCGCGCGGCACTATTCGTACGAACTACTACGGAGTGCTGTTCTGCATGAACGAGTTTCTACCGCTGATGCGTCGCAATGCACGCGTCGTTAGCATCTCCAGCACGGTGTCCTGCAAGGCACTGGGCAGTTGCAGTGAGTCTCTGCGTGGCCGCTTCCTCGCCGACAACCTGACGATTGATGGGTCTCGGGAGATTCTGATTCGTTTTAGTCCTCCATTGATGCGCTTGCCACTAGGCTCAATGATTTGATGGAGGAATTCATCTCCGATGTTCGCGATGGTGTCTGGGAAAGTAAGGGTTGGCCCAAGTCAGCGTATGGCATCAGCAAGGTTGGCGTATCGATGTTGACCCGCATTATGGCCCGCGACAACTCATACAAGAACGCCGGCATTCTAATCAACTGTTGCTGCCCTGGTGCTTCTAGCAACGCCCGTTTCCTTGGGTACCATCAGTTAACTCGTGTACGCACAGGGTATGTTCGGACGGACATGACGGGCCCTCACGCCCATCTGTCTGTCGAAGAGGGTATCCAAACCCCATTGAAGCTCGCTCAGCTCCCCGAGGGTTCGCCATCTGGAAAGTTCTGGTACGAAGGCAAGGTGCACGATTGGTACTGAAAGATATGGAATACACCATCGTCTGATTTGTGTCGGCGAACCAAGACTGTCCAGAGACAATTTGCTCGAAATGTATTCGACAGGAGGTGTTCTCGGGAGAGCGTCTAGTAGTTCTTTTCTGCCAGGTATGGCAGCTGGTCGCCAGGCACCATCACCCGCTCAGCGCCGTTTGCATCGATAGTAGCAAGACGGATGACGCCTCCAGATGATCCATCCCGCGCAATGGCATGTGAGATTGCGTGACGAACGAACTTCTGGCACTCCTCCTTTGTCATGCCCTTACGGAAATGGGCATCGCAGTAGCCGTAGATGTACGACGATCCAGAACCGCCGATCGAATAGTCCTGCTTCACGACTGATCCGCCAAGCGTGACCGTGTACACCGACCCGCCGTTCCTCTTGTCCCATCCGCCAATGATGAGACCGGCGAGCAGCGAGTCCTTGTAATCATAGCACAAACGTCGTGCAAGATGAGCGGCAACTGAGACCTCGGGAAGATCGCCAATCTCGATGCTACAATTCAAGGTAAACTCAATCGGTGACCCTTGGGACACATGAATCCTGCCAACCTATGCACATCGAGATAGTACTTGACAATATCAGCAATGGCCTGGGTGTCGGCGGCTGACCCAGACCGGCAACAGTAGATTCGGTCATGAAGTTTCGTCAGCTTGTCCGACACGCGGTTCGCGACGTACGCCCCCGTCGACGTCCGCGAATCGGCACCGACCACCACGCCCCCATCAAACGCCACGGCCATGATAGTCGTCCCCAGCATGTGCTCGCCGGTCGTAGGCGGCTCCACGCCCATCATCGCGCCTTCATACCCGAACGCCATCGTCAAGTCGAACTCGATCTGACGACCAAAAAATCACGGGGCGGAAATTTTGGATCATCGTCGCCCATCGGGGCCTCACTGAGTGAGTCGTCACTTCGGGCGGGACCGGGACAGTCAACCAGTCCAGTACGATTGCAAAACTCGTGTCTCTCGGCATGAACACAGGGGCGACACAGGGAGAGCGAAATAAAATAACTGACTTATATTGAACACAGATGTTAAGTGCTTTTGACGATGGGCGATAATGTACAGTAGCCGCTTCGTATGCGGCCTCGACTGGAGGCAACGGTGCCGTCACCTGTTGGAGTTCCACTTGAATATGGTATTTCGCGGGAAAGACGGTAGTTTGAGAGTGGAAATGGAGGTGTTCGATAAGATCCTGCGCTTAAGGAATTACGGCCGGAGTAGTTAGAGAGTGACGATGTCGAGGATGTGGAAAGTCTCGACGCGTTGCCGAGTAAGGGTGCGCAGTCAGGCACATGTCTTGTGTTCAACAGTATCCGACGATAGCATGCGCTCCGCTTAAATTCAGGGTACTTTTCCTGCTCCAACTCCGACATAATCCGTCGTGAGAGCTGATCAAATAGTGCCCGGTCAAGAGGTCTCCTACGCAGCAACGCCTGAATATCCGATTGCTCTGAAGGAGAAATGCCGATCTCGCGGGGAGCCCCTGCCAGAAACAATGAACGGCGGCGACTTATCGTTGTGGCAGCAGCTCAGCATACCAGTAGCCAAGAACTTTTCGAAAATCGCTTCGGCGACGTTCATGGCTTGGTCTTCGTGCAATGATGTCGTAACAAACTGATTAACAGCAAACCAGAATAACAGTCCTACACCACAGCACGGTTCACGATAAAGCATGTTAGTACACACTCCCTGCATACCATCTTGCGAATGCGTTTCCTCGAGAAACGATAGGAAGGCTTGGAATGCGAACGGATTGCCCACAAGGTTTTGCATGCTCGAAATGCTTCGGACGATGTCCTCGTGTGCCGTCCAGAAGTCATGCTCTTCCGTATCGATCTGGAGGCACGCATTATCAAGCAAGCCATTGGGGTCCTGTACAACAGAGTCAGGCGACGGAGCATCGCTGATCAGGAGACTCTTGTACGGAATCAGCTTCGCAATGCAGCCGAAGGCTTGACGACCAGGTGCGAAGTTGCTCGATGGAGTCCATGCGGAACTGGACAAGCTTGTCTGGCTTCATGATGCGCAGCACGTATGCGCTGGGACCAACGCCAGGATAGACACGCCCGAATAGTCCCACCAGGTTAACTTTATCCGATCTCACGATCACATCGTCTAAGTCGATGTGACCTCTCACCTGTCAATCGCCACCGTAAGACACAAGTCTACCGCGAGCATAAATTAAACGCATACCTTTCTATCGTGACGGGATTTAAACCAGAACAATTTGCCCTCACTTAGCACAACCCAATATCGGGTAAACAGCTCATGCCCTCCCGTTAGCATATCGAGATATCCATGGCACTCATCACGCACGTCTACAACTGACCTTAGACGATGCGCTGTTTGCAAAGGCAAACGTCTACTGTTACCAATGATTTGCGCTGGAGACCTGTTGGGTTGAAGCTCGCGCTCATAGGCATCCCGTTCATCGCCGTCAACCTGACGGACACGAATGACTGGTGACCCAAGCCCTATAAGGAAGTCAGATAGATGCTCATTGTTCCGGTGGGTTCCTTCCTACTTCCGTGTTTTTCCAACGCATCCATAATCACAATAGGGCATTCATGCCGTGTAAGCGTCCGTTCGAATTGATCTACCCAGGACATGGTCAGACTCTGTGGAACCTGAACAGCCCCATTATACCGACTTCCGTCATATTTGTAGGATAGAGTGAACACCGGCACCCGCATTTGGTCAAGTCTACGCTTGCGCTGTAGGACATTGGAAAGGTGCTACACAACGATAGTTATCACGCAGGAGGATGCGGATCGGCGCCTGTCGGCGAAAGCACCTGGACAGTACTGGTATCCGTGGCGTCAAGCGTCGTCCAGGACCCGTCCTCCATGAACACGCGCAGACATTCTCGGCGCGGAGCCATGACACAGTTGCTGCAGGCAGGCTGACCACAAGCCCATCAAGGACTTGGCAGCGGCCTCTGCTTCGTCAGTGTCCCCGAATCGCCTACGCAACGTTACGCCATACGGACTGCGTTCGTGGGTTCTCGGCTTCCGGCTCCCATTTTGACAGTGTCCCAGGCCGTTGGCACTTCCCGACTTCGTCGACGACAAACGCCTATTCGGGTTTTGATTCGCGGGAGACGTGTCGTTTTCGTTCCCGACCAACGATCAGGAAGTCTGCGGCAGGCGTGCTGTTTATCAGGCGGCCGGGTCCGTAACTCGGGTGTGCTTGGTCCCGTCGGGAACAATGGGATCAGGCTGCCAGTCTGGTTGGTCACGGAGGTCCAGCATCTGGTCGGGGTCTCGCTGCGGGTGGATTCGGGGCCCGACAATGTCGAGGTTCACGCCGAGGGCGGTCCCGTTTCGGGAATGCTCGCGGATCACGTCCAGGTCTAGGCCCAGTATCTTGGCGATCTTCTCAGCGCTACCCCGTTGAATGCGCGTGCCTGGCGGGAAATTCGTCTCATGCTCCTTCATCATCTCAATGTGACGACTGCGCTATGTGGACTGGTGCTAACAGCGACGTGATGCCGACTGATGCGGCAAGGATGCAGTCAGTGGGCCTGTGACGTTTCTAGGATGTTCTCGACTCCAAAGCCACAACTAACCTGCGCGCCTGGAGCACAGGCCCAGACGTCACGCGCGCCGTGACGTAATCGAACTGGTCCAGAGCAATCGGCCTGCGTTACCTGCCGTGAGACAGTCATTGCGAAGACGGCCAACCGCTGGATAGCGTCCTGTTTCTCCTCGCATGGTGACGCATCAAGTACTTCATTATTGACATGGGCGCCACTTCAGTTCGTGCCCTCTAGGATGTGGCTGGAAGGACCAGAGCGCAGTCGGCTCCGCGGTCACACACATCCGCACATAAAATATGAACTTGCTCGCCCCTTCCTGCCAGACTTACACAGTCAGCACCCGGGTCTACAAAACACATCTCACCGGAGCCCATGCCACTGGGATCGAGCGATCGAGGCGTGCCCAGGACACCCGACAGGACGGCATACACTGCAAATCGCCGAACGTGACATTCCACGAGGCTGCCACACCCTGCATACCATCAAGTTCGCATCGTTTTTCATTCCTTATTTCTGTGTGCTCAAATTCGGCGCCTGTCGAAATCGGTCGTGAGTCGTGGCTCGTGAGCGCTGAGGGCCAGCCGAATCGCAAAAAAGCATAACGGCTGGGAGACGTTGCCTCGGTGGACCATAGCGCCTTGTCCGCCATCGGCATGGACCCAGGAGGCACTGGCGACCGCGCCAGGGACGCGGAGATCGGCGCCGCGTACCGTGCCGAGTTCGCTCGCATTGCGGTTTGCTGCATGTGTCTTCGCTGCTCCATGGGATGACTGACGGCCGCGGTTGGCCCCAGCGAGAGAAGATGAAGAACGGCGAGCTGCCCTATCGTGAAGAGCGCCCGCACCGATGTAACGATCGGTTGGAAGACTGTACGTGTGCGGTATCGAGCACACACCTACCTGCCTGCCTCAATCGATTTGCACCACAGTTATCAAGGCGCTGGTGAACAGCCCAACTGAGATGGGTCAGCCATGGCGAGCGTTCTGGAACTGCTTGTGGACAGATGAAGGGTAATGGCGCTATGGGCGCATTTCACAGATGTATATATTGATGGTAGCATTGTACAGAAAGGAGAAAACCAAAGTGTAAACGGGGCGAAGTCGGACCTGTATTCCGCTTCCAATAAAAGATAGTACGCGGCGACGAGAAACCGGCAACGGCTGGGATATCATAGACGGACGAAATAGAGCAAGGAGATGTAGCGTGCGATCGTGAGATGTCCTTTGCGTCGAGCCTTGTACAGGTCGCGAACTCGACGGAAGCTATGCTGCTTGAACAATTGCTTGATATACCTCATACGGTCGTGAAGCGACCCGCCTGCGCTCCTCTCCAGTTCGTAGTTGTTGATGTCCTCCAGCTGATTCAGGTCCTTTTGCAACAGGCTCTGCCTGGGCGCCACCCAGAATTCCATGTTGACCTTCTCGTCCGCATCGTCCTCGTCCATATCGTCGACCAAATCGCCGATCAGGTCGCCACCGCATCCTCGCCGCGACCAGTTCGGCCCGCCGACCATGATGCACACGTAATCGGAGCAGTTGTCGACATTGCTGTTGAACGGGTCGCCATCATAGCAATCCTCATCGTCGTCGTCCGACATGTTCGTTGTCGGCACTCCGTTCGCCCCTCCACAGCTCTCCATCAACGCCAACAACGGCAGCGCCGCCTCTACTGGGTCTTCGAGATGCGTCGTCGTCCTGGCCGGCGCCGGCAACGACAACCGGCGCGGCTGGGTCGCCGGCGCTCGCCGACGTGGCACGGTGGATCGTGCTGGAGGCGGTCGAGGACGACGCGCGTCCGACGATTTCCATTGGCGAACGACGACGACCATACCGCCGGCGCCGTCATCACGAACGACGACGTCGGGACGCGCCTGCGACGGCACCGGCGATGACGCTGGTGTCGCCTGTCCGTCGCCACTGCCTGCCGCCACAGCACTGGCGACGAAGTCGCTGTCCACCTGCATGGCCGACGACGCGACCGGCTTGGGCTGGCGCGACGATCGTCGCAGCGCACCGTTATTGGCGGTGCCGTTGTCGTGGGTGACGGGCGGCGCCAGCGCCTCAGACGGCTGGCCGGCGTCGGCGCCGTTCAGGACGATGTCGGGCGGTGGCAGGACGGCTGTCGACATGGGCGAGCGGTTGTTGTCGTCGTTGGCTGGGTGACCTGTGATGATTGTGATGATGATGTGGTGATGGATGCGCCCAACCAGATCAGAGTGTGCCGGACGCAACTTTTCGTAATGGTGTGCACGCGCAGGCGCACTCGAGCAGGGCCTTGTGACGCGACCCCACTCGCATACTACCTAGACGATCCTGGGAAGCCAATGCCTCCGGTACCTATAGGCCGTACAATCGGGAGCTATGATCCCCGCCAGGCTCCACTTTGAATGGTGCAGCATCGCTCAATGGCCGCCTGCCCGCGACGCCGTCTCGACGATGCGTACGTGAGAACCGGGACGCGCTGAGCTAGCGTCGCAAGCGGACGTCCATCCTGCATAACGCCGTGTTAGTGAGTCATGCTCAGGAGTGTTCATGGTGCTTACGGCGCCCGCGACTGGTGGCCTAACGAGTTTGCACATCCTGAAGGCAACCGTGTCGAATGGTCTTACTTTAGCACTTTCAATCATGCCAAGCCACTTGAGAGACACTACCACATCGAAGTTGAGAGCATGGAATTTGTCTTATGGAGTATTAATGCCATGGAGTCATAACCGGTTTCTGAAACGTGATGCGCGTATCATCAGTGATCCCCGTCAGGGTATCAAGGGCAGCTTCGAATCGCTGCCACCACGGGTACTGGGGCAATGTATCATGAGTTAAACCCTTTGCATTGTCTGATCAACGGCCGCACGTAGTACCCAGGTTCCTGGGTCCTCACTACAAGCGGCCGATCAACCAGCAACCTGAACGTACGGAAACGAGAGACGGCGAACCTCTCGCTGCCCGTGCCCACTAACGAGCGCAAGGCCCCGAAAAAGGGTGCGCCTGTCATGTCGTTTCGATATCAAACTAGCCCCAGCTGCACAGATGGGCGAAGGAGATGGTCTGTAGACGTAGTAAACTCCATTCAAGCAAGCCCTCGGTCGCTTTCACGTTGCCGCTCATCACGCAAAGGGAAACGATGTCGACGACGACAACGACGTTGAACAGAACGAAGACGATGACCAAGACTGCGCCGATTGCCAGATATCCGAGGAGATCGCTCAGGAGAGGCCTTCAAGGAAACAGTACTCATAACAATTGTGTTCAGGGGCACGTCGGAGGCGTTGCATTTGATGCTCAAGGAGACGCCGGAGGCTTTGTATTTGATTATTTGAATTGGCCGCTCGGTTACAAGATCGATGTTCAGGTGCAACGTGATGGCGTCAGGATATCTACTGGCCGTATTGTTACGGGGCCGAGCTGAGGACTGACCAACGCCCAAACATCAAGCATGCTTGGGAAACAAGGGTCCAGACTGTCAGTTGTTTGCTGTCTTCATTCCGGGGCCAGACGACGTCGTGCTGTTGAGTGGTAGCTATACGAAACCCCATTTTCTGGCGTTTGGTTCACATCTCCGGCGAGGACCTGGAGACGCAATGAATGCCGTCCGCTTGGCTTCCCAGATTCGTTCGCAGCTGTAAATTGCCTTTGTGTAATCATTGTTTTGTGCAAGCGTATGATCATATTCAGGCTGGTCATGCTCGTTTTCGCTGTCCACTGTCCGATGATAGACGCCATCCCGAGTCATCTATCACGCCATCCGTCTCTTCTCTGTAGCAGAGCTCTGCTGGTGTTCCGAGATGGGCAGCGCGGCGCAGTTTGAGAATGTTCCTCGCCCTCTCGGAGGCATCCGGCATTCCCGACGCAGCCGGGTGCTTTCATCAAAATAGCGTGCGCGTTTCGAGAACTTCAAACGGACGTCGGGTCGGTAAGCAGTGCGCCCGGCATTATCGGAAGCGGGTGGCTGCCTGGACCAGGCAGCCGGTAACGTTTCAGAGCCTGCACGATGCAGGCGATCGTGCGAACCATCCTGAATCGGGTCCTCGGCCCGTACTTTGATTTCCAGGGTAGACCGCCTCGTAGCGCAATGTGGGGTCATCCTGTTGATTACATACCGTGCAGGCGATATCGATGTGGACTTGTGGACTGGAAGGTATTTAGGTTACGAGACGACGTTCGTCGCACTTTGACACGAACTTGTTAGGGCGGTGCTTCGGCACATCATGTTGCGGGAACAAGCAGTTAACGAGACTGGCATCGCACTGCATGTCAATGCCTGCGTGATCGATCGCATAGAGTTCGGTGCTGAATGTCCCCGCTTGGTGGAGCGCTAACATGAACTGTGCAGGCTTGTATGCGATTGGCGCGGAGGTTTCAGCAAGCCGGTTGAGGTTGACATTTCACACGTGTACATGTCAGCTACACCGAGAAAAAATTTCGCAGACATCAACCGTGATCAGCTTCGAGAGACGGTGATCTCTTCCCGCCGAGCCTCGAAGCAGGCGCGCCTTCAGGTTCGTTACATAGTAGAGTACTTGAACGAGACATTTGACTTGTGTCTACTAGTCCTGGGAGAACCGCACCTTTGATCCAGATGTGGGTTTCGTTGGACGACACGGTAAAGCCATTGTCCGAGCACAACGCAAGCGCGCATCCCTGGAACGAGGTGAGGACCCCGCTGATAATGCCGACTTTACGTTGGACTCGTCGAGCAAGAATCTGTCGACAGTGGAAAGGGTTGGTGCAAAATCTTTTAGAACCGACCACGTCTCCTTAACCTGGTGCAGATTGTCTCAAAAATTGTGGCAAACCTGAAAGTTCGTGTTCGTCATGTGCACGTACGCCTTGAAATGGATGGTCTTGCATGTGGCTTGCGGCTGCGTGAGCTGTATCTTTGTACTACCGACGAGAACTTCAAGCCTTCAGTCGTCAATGGCATTGAAGATGCGCTCTTTAAGGTATATTTCTACACAAGCAATACTACGTGGCGACTGACGCTGTGTCAGTGTTTGTCATTGGATCGACTGTTCGTATACCTGAACACTGGTGATAACGTCGGATCTACTATGCTCAAAGTCGACCTTGAGGAAGATGAGGTCTATACCTATTCTCCAACCGGTCAATGCCGTCACGAATGACTGTTTCGCAGGCTCCGCCCCATGAACCTCAGTATCGTTACGTTATGCACACAGAGATGGCGGACACGCCTCCATCTTTCGTCATGAACCCGATATCTTTTCAACTGCACGTGACGATGCACCAAGGTCATTCTGCGTCACCCCGTATCAAGGTAGGCATTACATGTGGTTAATTATTTCATTCGTATTCAGTTGCTGTTAGGTCGATTTCGACGTTGAAAAAATTCAGTTCGCTCTGTCTCAAGAGCAGTATCGTGCTGCGATGCTTCTTACCGATGCTGTGGACAAAGCATCATCTCATCTCCAAGCCTTACTTGGCAAAGACCTGTTTCAAGGACGCCCGTCGAATCTCGACGTACTTGATAAGGAGTATATGGAGCTCTACAAAAAGTCCCTTTATGCCACCGGGTGCACATTCCCTGACTTGACTCTTGATGAATCAGCTCGTCTTGCCGAGTTGGAGATGGAGCATACGGCAAAAGAGATTGAAACATACAGGCAAGCGATTAGTGGTGATTCTTTATTGAGGTTTCTGACATTACCCTCCAGAAAAGTCGTCCTGTCAGAGCTCGATGAGGCATTAGCTCGTGCTGGACCATCTGTGAAGTACGAGATTTTCCGCAAGAGCGACCGTAAAGCACCAGGGCTGGCGACCCGCGTTTTGTCGTGGTTCACAGCATCTAGGGACGTCCTGGGTGACATACCTGTTGATGTCGACCTGCCTCCACCCGAGATTGAAGACATACAGCATGACTCTTCCGAAGAACAAATCGTATTGGCTTTGGCCTTTCGATTGCCGGAGGTCTCACTGACGGTTATGTCTGGCGATGTGAGTCTCCCACCCCGAATTATTCATTCTTGCATTGACAACTGTTCAGTTTACCCTGGTCCGATTCGGGATTTCCGATATGAGGGCTGACGCGACAGCAAGCGAATCTTCTACGATAAGCGTCGATTTGTCGCTTCAAGACGCCTTCATTCATAATTCGTCGCTGCCGGAGGTTGGTCTGTAAATGGGTCCGGCCCATTCGAGCTAAGCTCACGTTCCTCCAGGTGGCATTCCCTGAGATCCTGTACCGTTCGTCTCTGGAACCGGTTCAAACAGATTCTGTAACGTCCGTGGCGAAACTGCACATCGGAATAGAGCCTGCTGGTTCAAATATTGGGGTCTCCGTTTCAGGAGGAATTGAGCCTGTACGTTCGTATTTCGCCATTTTATCCTATTTCCCATAACTAACATGGTCATGTTAGCTGGACCTCATTGTCGATCAGTCTCTGATTCAACGGCTAACCCGTTTCCTCGAAAAACAAGGGTCGCCTTCATCAGCGGCCGACGATGCAGCGGCACAGTTTACTGGCGATGCCTCTGAGGAGGACGGTGCTCAGACAATGGTCAGCACGGTTACTGCTGCGATTGCGTCTACATCGCCCGAGGATATTGCCCTTATCCGGCGCCCGTCTATGGTCATAGAACTGAAGATGTCGGCTCCAACGATGATAGTACGTTCCATGTAACCGTACCTGACAGCGTTTTATCTGATTGGTCCCAAAGGTGCCGGAATGTTCATCACGATCTGACACGTCGTGTTTGGTTATTGATCTCGGCAGTTTCCTCATATCTACAGCCCCTGCGGCAAGCAAAGCGCCTACTACTGGCGAGCTGCAAGGCATTACTGCAGCTGACATCCGCGACCTAAGGAATCCCTTGTATACCCGGTTCTACGATCGGCTCTCCTTGGATGTGACTCAGATTGAATTATTCTTTGCGGCTGGAGGACAACAGTGGCGGTCGCATTTGGAAGGTCCTGTTTTATTTGCTGCATCTTGGTATGAGTTCTCACTGTTCAACGATAGACCAACGTGAACGTATTCTGCGCCCAATCGACATGACTGTCCAAGTTGGCATCTGCGTCCTTATCGACTCGGATGTTCTCCCTTCCCTGACGTTCGACATGAATGTGCTTCCCTTCGATATCCGTATTTCTCCTAAGCAAGTACACCGCTTTGTCGTGATGGCCCAGGATTTCCGCACTGAGCCTGACGCTGTACCGACAAATGACGTCCCTGCTGCAACTAGTGAGGTTGCTCGTCACGAGCCGATTTCCCCGATGATGAAGGATCAAGCTGCCGTATGTTGGTGCTACAGCGTGCGCATGTTCTTGAACGCTGAAGTTTGCAGCAGGTTCCGGTATACACGGAGAAGGAACGAAGCAATGTCCTTGCAATGGCGAACATAAGCTTCAGCGGGCTCTCGTTAACCGTTGCTTCGGAGGAGCGTGACATTGTCTCTGCGGGCCTATCAACAATGTCGTTGAATGTTACAAAACGGGTGCTCGACATGGATGTCAGGGCGGCTATAGCAGAATTTGCTGTTCACGAGTGCTTGTCGGATATCGATTTTGTGCGTTCACGCTCGTCATATCCAGAGGCGATTTCCGACAATCCTTCAGCATCTCAAGCGTTCTTGGGTGTTCACTACCTGTAGGCTCCGTTCAATAATTATTATGCTCACTGGCACTGACGTCCGCGATAGGCAATGCCGTCCCGAGTCTCCATTATTCGAAGGTTTCGAAAATTCGATAAGTGTCGAAGCTGGTCAGGTTGAAGTCACTCTCGAACCTCTGACGCTATATGATACGGCAGTCGTGATGGTAATGGGTTTCTTCACCGATTTCGTGCGAGTATGTAATCTGAACATATCCCAGATGTCGCTGATCGAAGTCGGTCGGCCACTGTCGAGGCCAGGTTCCTTGCCCGACTTGCAGCGTCAGGAAAGCTATGCGTTGCAGCCGTCGACAGAAGCTCCGTCACCCTCGACAAGTTTCAAGGCAATGTTCGGTGGTGCCATTATTCGGCTCCTTGCAAATCCTCTAACACCTGTGATAACTGCGTCGCTGGGTAACGTCGCTGGTGCATATTCTCGATTCAGCGTTAACACACAGGAGTTCACCTTCACCGCTACCAGCATCAGTATGGAGGTATCAGAGAAATTGATATCCACACGAAGGCTTTCTACTGAGGCACGTTTCAGGACTTTCTTGTTGAGGAGTCTCATTGGCTACGACACCCAATCTGCATGGCAAAGCTACCTGATGAGGAGGCGCCATATCTCATTGACGTGCACGGCTCTATTGCTGAGAATCGCGTCAATCTCTTTACAAGGGCTTCTGGGTTGCGCATTAACGTTCGCTGCGCTCTTATCAAGGAATTGCTGGACATGACCCGTTTCAGCGCAATTCCAAAGCTTCTTTCCCTGGTTCCGAAGAGTGAACATGCCGACAGTGACGAGAGTCACAGGTCAGGTTCACCTCTGTCTTCATTATTATGGCGCGATACCACGTTCGATATCGTCCTGGGTGGACTCCAGCTTGCCATTGCGAAAGAGAAGGACGAAAACGACGCCTTGAAGGCAACACTGGCGGATGTAGTACTCAAGACAGACGGGTTGGTGGGTTCGTCGAGTGCTGCCATTGCCATTAAATATTTGTATTAGGGCCACTCTTGGACGCGTCAGTGGAATTTTTATCGGGTTCGGGAATGCAGGCCTGGACGAGTTTACTGAAGAGCTGCTTGATGTTTCATTTCTTGAAATGAGGATGGACGACGAGTCGCACGTTGCGGTTCGATCCAGCCCAATGATCTTCTGTGCTGGAAGAGAACAGTACGAAGACATTTATGACTCACTCGCTGCTGGACTAACTATCTGTATTTAGATTTGACAAGTTCATCGACTGTTACAATTCCGATTATCGCTTAGCTCCTACGCGAATGCGGGCGCTTTATGGGATTCAGGCTGTCGACGATGCGAAGCCTCTTCCGCCCAAGTTGGCGTCTCAGTTACCCGAGCTTAATATCACCATTGCGTCAACCAAACTTGACGTTGCATTCGTAGAAGCAGGTAATTCGTTTGTTCATTTAGTGTAAAGTCCCTGGCTGATCTTAAGTTACAGGGCCAAATGTGCGTCTGAAGTCCCATATCAACATCAGACTCGTCCTTCATTCGTTAGAACGCGTTGACGAGTTCTTACTTGTTGGCTGCGAGATAGAAACTGATGCGAGCTGGCAATCTCCTGCAGCTTGGAACGTCGTTGCTGGTGTTCAGAAATTGCAAATGGATCGAAAAGCTAAAGACGCAATCCTCCCTGTTCTTCATCCAATTGACTGTTCACTACAAGTAGGCTGCTTAAGGTACACAACGAGGTATGTGGAACTAAGTTGAGGTTTCAGGCGACGAGTGGCCTTTCCTCGCTTGGCGCGCCGAAATTCATTTCGGCAAATATTACGATGAAGCCGGTACACCTCGTTGTATCGTACTCTGCCGTTTTGCTTTTGAGCAGCTCCGCTCGAGTAGTCCAGGATGTAAGAATATGTTATGCGTCGATTACGGTTCGTATTTGTGAGCTGCTTACCTAGGCTCTTGCCAGTATTCAACCAGTTGGGGAAGCAAACCGAGAGCAAGAGGCAAATATGGAAGACACTAATCTCCCCAAGATCGAGATTCTTGATGAAGAGTCGCTGGTAAAGGGTTTTTACTATTGTGTTTGTTGTGGCCATATTGTTGACGGAGCTACCTACAGGGACCCTCAATAGAGTCTCAGAGTATACTTTCTCGCTGGGCTCTTCATGAATCGGTCGGGATAGGGCTGGAAAGCATCAGAATCGACATTGTAAACGACTGTTTCGGAGGTCAAGATCAACAGCGGATTCCTGTTGCGGAACTGATTGCTCTCGTTGATTCGCGATCGCAAGTGTATTCGTTCGGCTACGCCCGGCATTTGTACGTTTGGGCTTGAGCTTGGAGAAACAATGGACTAAGCACGAAGACAGGTTTGTTGGCATGTGGGTAGCCGTCCGATATTTCAATACCTCGAATTCCAGTTATGAACCGCTTATCGAACCGTCCCGGGTATCCGTTCGCTTGACGCAAACCGCGTCCAGTACGGAGGCAACCATGGGTAATCAAATGGGGTGTTGTGTCGGAGCGGTTCTGGCTGTTAATATATTGCAGCGATTGAGGGCGTCCTGGACATTAACATTACTGCTGGACTTGTGGACTCTCTCATGTATTCTGTCCAGTTAATACGTAAAGGTGTGCATGCAAACTTGTATTCCCCGAGCGCTGCTTTAACATCAAGCTCAGAAGCGGACACGGCTGGCTCTCCTCGATCAAGAAAGAACTCTGATCGAATTGAAATCTTGAACAGGAATAGACTTACAATCCAAAATCACACTGAGGTACTTGGGGCTTGTCAAGCGATACGTTTATATTGACGACCCATTCCCTATTAGGCGATAGTAACCGTTTTGGTTCCAACAATCGAGTCTGTGCCTGTTGATCCTGGTTCAAGTTGCGAGCTACCTCTTCAGAACAGTCAAGACGGTGCCAAAGTCTCGTTGTCTTTCGGGCCCGAATGGACAACAATAACCGAAGTGCGACAGAGTCTCATATGGCTTCCTCCCCAGTATTTGCTCATCAGTTGTATGCTAGGTCGACGTTAGCCGTACCGGCTGTCAGTCATTCTGGCTGCACCGCGAAGCCTCTGCCAAGTCGCCTTTGTCGACTGTTCGCGTCTTTGTTGACACATCCGAGTTGGGCATGTCGAAAGTTCTCGATGTACACTCAGCATTCTGCATTCGCAACCGTACCAAATCCATTATGGTTGTCGAGTCGAAAGGTCACTTTTCGAAGTGGAATGTTAATTGTCTGACCTCTGAACTCTTCAGTAGATGTCGCCCCAGATGAGACCTACTGGTTACCCGTTGCTGTTCGTGATTCGAACTTGCAGCTTGTCGTCTCGCTCAAGGGTATTCTTGTTTGAATGTGCTGTTCTATTGCACTCACTTACTGTGTCTTCCCCTAGACTCGAAATTGTCACCTGCTGTATTGAACCTCGCCAACGGGTCCACATTACTGAGATTCAAAGTCGCTCACTCGCTCATGCTGTCTTGTTTGTTCTCATACTGTCACAGGCGACTGATGAAACGTACGACCTTATGGTTGGTGTCGTATACAAGAGAGGGGTAGAAGGCTTGCACGAGTTCATATTCACTCCTCCACTGATCCTTCAAAATCTTCTTACCCTTCCCTGTCAAGTTCGCATCCGCAAAGCTGGCAGCCAAAAAGGTTTCGAAACAGAGGCGCTGGAATCCGAAGAGGAGCTCCCTCTTATGGTCGTGTCGCCTGAAGACACTTTCCATTTTGAGATAATGCTGCCTTTTATGAGGTGTGGGGATATTAGCTCCTCTGATTATTGTGATGCTAATTTTGAACTTAGTCATTGGAGCAAGCCGGTTACAATCGGTCCCTCATCTCAAGCACCATCTTTGGCTTGCGTTGACGCGTCGAACAATTACACTCTTGTCGTACAAGCAGAGCTGACCAGCTCCCGGTTACTGCTCTACGTCCCGTACTGGATATACGACATGACTTCATTGCCTGGAGGGGACTGCTTGTCCGTGTCTGCCGATAAGGTTAGAGGCCATCGAACTGTGTAACGTCTTGATTAACATGCTGTAGTCCATTTTTGTCCCTCCATTCTATCCACCTGCCGATATCGACATCCAATCAGATGCTGATCCCAAGGAACCACTAAGGCAGCCTCTTATGTTCAATTCTTCCAACGGGCGTTGTCATGTCCGTCTCAATAAGACGAACTCGACGTGGTCTGAGGCCGTTGCTATCAACGCTGCCGGGTCGAGCGATTTCGTATCGATCATCGCAGGCCGCCAGTGTTTCCAATTTAACGTTACAGTTGCCTTGTGTTCTGCTCCGTTCACGCGAACGAAAAAGGTATTGCTGCTGCTAATGAGATGGAATTTTACTCATGCCCCCTAGGTTATATTCTCTCACCGTTTTGTGCTATTCAATGGCTTGCCCTTCTCTGTTTCAATCAAACAGTTTGGGTCGGGCACGCAGTGGGCTGCGTCATCGCAGGAGCGGTTCATTATTCACTCATGGCCGGATCGGGATCTAAAGGAAATGCTAACTTTTAAATTTGACGGGGATGACAACGAATGGTAAAGCAGCTGGCCGACTGATAGTAACAATAACTGAGCAGTCCCAAACTGTAGGTGCTCTCCGGTCTCAGTGCAAGGTGTCTTAGACGACACAATTTATCTTAGATCTGCAAGGGACAAGGACCGTCTCGTTCGTGTTCAAGTTCAGTATAATGGTGTCTTCTCGAATTTTGTTGTTCTCTCATGCCTACCTGCTGCTCTTGCGCCGATTACTGTTATCAACCGAACGGCCATGTCCCATGTCTGGTTCAGACAGAAAAGCACCAATCAGTGGCTCCATGTTCCACCCGGTGAACGTTGTCCATATGCGTGGGACGATAAAGGGCGTCCACCGACCATTACCTTGAAATTGGACAGCACGATGACTCGTTCAGGTGAACCCCTCGATCACATTGAATTCGACTGGTCGCTTCCTAGGGTAGTTCTTGTATACCACATTGTGATATCTGGTTCTCAATAGTGTCTCAGGAAGAGAAAGTATCCGTGGATGTGGACGACCCTGTTCCTCATTCGCTTATTGCGTCGGTAAAAGTGTCGGGATACAAGCGGACTATTTGCATTCAGGAGAAGGTCCGGAATATGCGTTCCCTTGCAGAGAGCCAGAAAGTTATTCACCAGCGTTTGGCAAATCTTGTATCAATCGTCTTCCGCGGCCCTGTTAAGCTCTTCTGACAACACTGCCAGGTCTCACAATGGAGTGCCAAGAAGCTGGAGCTGTCGTTACTACAATCCGACGAGAGTGAAGACACACACGGTCTGCTGTTCGTTGACCTGGTGTGGACATTTAAACGGATGCAGCAAAATTGGAGTTTGATTGATATTGGTAGGTGGAGTCAAGCAACATGGAGGCTCCTAAGCATTCCGCGGTATATGGAGTAGTGTCATACGCCGGCGTTGAGAAGAGAACGCAAAGTAAGTGGGCCATGTACCGGTATAGGCGCTTCCATAACTGGGTCTGACATCTATATTCAGTAACGCGCGATTTTGTTGACCCCTTCTGGGACCTGCAAGTTTTCTTCGGAACTGAAGGAAATGTTGTAATGGGTCCTCTCACTATATCCTTCTTTGCATCTCGCGGTGCTGGCAACGACGTTCTCTTAGGCGGCCTCGTTGTGCCTCTTGGAAAGCTTGGCCGGCCTTCTGATCTCCAACCTATTGATCGCTGGTTCCCTGTGTTGGGTGTTGACAAGGAAGTCCGGGGTAGAGTTCACCTTAGAATTCGCTATCTGCATTCGCGCCTCGACGCACTTCGAGAATCAATCAACAGTACTTCATCAGTCCGTTCAGGTCGGCCTAGACACTGATTTAGCTATAGTGCTCGATAAGGACATTGCGAACCAACAAGCAACTCTGGCAAGGCTTGCCAAGCTTCTGGAAGCCGCACGTGTCCCACATCAGCCAGAGTCAACTTATGAACTGGAGGAGCCAACGCAAGCGATTGTACCAACAGGCAAAGAACGCACGTCGGCGTCACTGAAGAGTGCGCCTCGAATAATCGAATTCGCGCTGTCTGTTGTTGATGTTCGCGGTCCTGTGCTCTCTTCTTCACTGTTCTTGTAATTCCAGTTCTTCGCCTGCATGTACTGGCCGTTAACCCTTAGCTGCAGAGACGCGCCTCCTGATAATCGAGCATACTTTGACAGTGTCGCACCGTTGAAAAACGAAAGGTATCAGTTCAGCATTAACGTGTAATATTGAGCTGAATATTCGTCAGTGGACAACTGTTGGAACCCGTTCCAGCTGCCTCTGCAGACAGTGGTTTTGCCAAACCGGTGTCAATGAGGCTCCTCTGTCGTTTTACTGCTAACGTTCCTGGACCTGATGAGGTCATTATGCGCGTGGTCGACCTACATAACGATAATTGACATGGGGAAGTAGGGTCTGGAGTCTGTGTCTGTTGTTACAGATTATGCTGGAAACATTATTTCGGGAATGCTGAGACAACCATTTGTATTCCGTACCGACAGCAGCGTAAAAGCTGTTTATGTAAAAGGGGCGAATTGATATTGAGTAGAGTATTTGCTGACCTTGACGGCAGGTTGGATCAACAACCAATGTCCGTCTGGCATTGCTGATGGAGACTCTTGATCACTCATCGAACACCATATCTTACGAGCATGTATCAACTGGCGATGTTTCACTTGCGAAGGTCATAACATACGTGTACCTCTCGGAGGTTTACCTTAAAACGGGTTTCCTTCAGGATTCTGAGGAGTGCTGGATCAAGCTTGCAGACGGATCCAACGAAATCTGCATAAGCTTGTCCTCATCTGAGCTGCCTAACGGATATCCCCCTCCATCCACTTCGCCTACAACAAATCTGAATTTGTATAACCGAAAATTGTCTTTGGTGCTTTTGACTAACCGATGGCATCCAGGTTCTTGGCGAAGCTTGGAATTTCATTAGTCGACTCAGTTCCTGCCGAACTGGCTTACATTTCAATGAGCAACATGCACATCGGGGCGTCTTTGTCGGACGACGGAATAGTAGGATTTGTTACGTTCTTCGGAGCTGCTACCTGATTTAGCATCATCCAGGGATTCTTTGCCGTCATTGAGAACGCGCAAGTCGACAACCAGAGTTACACTGCCCTTTTCCCGGTCGTGATCGCACGACGGCTGCCCGCAGCCTCGTCCGCCATGCCTCCTCCATTATTCCAGTTGTCGATGCTGAGTTCCTCGCGGAGCCAAACTCTGGGTACGACAGGCACGGTTCGTGACGGTTCTATGGGATCTGATCAGACCCGTCAGGTTTCATCAATTTGGAATTTGTCAATGTCCTCCTGCAGGAAGTGGATGTTCTGATTGAGGAAGATTTTGTCATCGACCTTTTCCACTTCGTGACGAGGGTCTCCGACACTGTTTTGGCGGAAATGTCCGTTGACGAACGTCGCGCGCTCAGTTTTGAGGAATCCATGCAACACCCTGTTTCTGGTCAGCACTCGTGGAATACCAATGCGTCTGGCACTCTCTGAATGGTTGTTATTCAGAGTCTGCATCTAACCTGTTCGTTAAACGTCTTCTCCTGCATCCCATTGCAATCAACTTAACGCTCCATGTAATCGCTTGGTACTGTACTTCTCTGCATGCCCTTACTTACAGCGTATTTAGCCTACGCTGAGGCCACATCGTGCTGTTGTCAGCGATTCACGCTGGACAACTCCTGTCGATATTCTTCTTGGGGCAGCGGGTATTACCTTTGCTGCTGTCAATGTCTGTATTCGTCGTCGCGGGTTCCTTCTGTGAGCTTATGCGAACTTTAGGGCGCTCCTATCCGAATCTCTTCATTTGAAATCAACGATGTCTTCGGATCACTTGACGTAATTTTAGCTCCAGTCAAGAGGCACTACATCGTGCAGATGCTTCGACAGGTTTACAAGGTCCTCGGGTCTTTGTCGGTATTGGGTGATCCTGTCGGGCTTGTATCGAATATTGGTACCGGTGTCAAACACCTTGTCTACGATCCAGCACAAGGTATTGTCTCGAGTCCGTTGGAGTTCGGAAAAGGCCTTGCGTCAGGTTCTCGTGAGTTTGTCCGGCACACAGTTGGGGGTGTCCTCTCCTCGGCAAGTCAAATCACCTCGAGTATCAGCTCAGGGTTGTCGGCTCTGACGATGGACAAAGAGTACCTGATGCAGCGAGAGCATGTCCGTGTTAGTCGGTCCATTTGCAAAGGTTTTATTCTAATGACTGGCTAGGATGCGCGCCAACGGGTTCGCGAAGCATCCCAAGGAACAGAAACCCATAACATTGGGACAGGTACAGTTTCCTACTGTCAACAGGGGTTTACTGGCCTAAACCCATGCGCCAGGCCTTATTGCGTTCGGTTCTGGTGTTTTCGGAGGCATAACGGGGATCGTCAAGAAACCAGTGGAAGGCGCGCGTGCTGGTGGTCCGCTGGGCTTCCTCAAAGGCATAGCCCAGGGTTCAGCTGGCCTAATCGCCAAGCCTGTTGTTGGCCTTGTCGATTTCGGAACACACACTGTACAAGGCCTGCAGAATGTCGTCGGTGGCCCAAATGCAATGTTCGCCACTGGACGGTCTCGGCGACCCCGTTATATTCCAAAGGTCGGCGTGATTGGCGTCTACAATGCTAAGGCTGCTAGAGGTTTGGGTCCCATTCGATTATCTGGTCGTGATTCTGTAACGACTCACGAATTTCGTAGGACAAGCCGCATTGCGCATGTCGCAGTCATTGCTTGGTAACAGTGTGGCCGTGTTTAGGACATTATTTGTAGCTGACACTATGCAGTTACTGAGGTACCCGTCCTGACAGAAGATCAGCTTCAGCAAGAGGTGTACATCGACTCGAGTCACACTTTCTATGAGTCGAAAGACGCTTCCAAGCGCAAGTCCATGCTTGTGTTGATCTCCAACTTCCGGCTACTGGTTGGAAAGACACGGCAAGGCAACACCGAGCAGGACATAGAGTTAGCCTCTATTCGGTTCTCGTTGTTCCTGCAACACATTCGTGCGATTGAGCTATCGTCCAAGCCCGATGGCGTATCTGTCCGCGTCGGGTCGAACAAGCAAACAATTAAATGCGGGTCGCCAGAAGAGGTACCACTGCCGGGATTCGTGCATCATAGTTGGCAATGAACTCGTTGCATGTAGGCCCAAGATTTATTTGACTGGCTAGAGCGTAACCTTCAGCAGTGCACGCCTCATGTTCAGAGTGCCCAGTTCGGCATCAGGACCTTCATCGACATCACCAGTGAATTACAGGCCTTGGTTTCGGCGTCGCTGACTGCTCAGCAAGAACCACGTCTGACGCCAAGGGATATCCGTACTTCCGCTCAGGTACAAACGCGCAACCCAGTACTATGCGGCCATCAGTATTAACGTTCTCGCGTAGAATGTATACCTGAAATCCGCCGACAACGAGTTCGATTTCGACAACAGCATTCTGCTGCTTGAATACTCTCGCGGACCTGCAACAGTATCCGCCCAGTTCGATCTCAGCACTGACGTTGTCCTGTAACGGTGAAACACAGTATCGCCGTTCATCTGACGTGCGCGGTAACGATCGTGTAATTTCTATGAATCTCAAAAGCAGTGCCTTCGCGAGGGCATTACGCCTTACATAGACTGCTGTGTGATAACGCGTGGTAGCAACAGGAGAGGAAAATTGGCCTTCTGCCTGGGAAGTAACCAGGGACTCACTTGTAGAAGTTGTCGTTGGCGGTATCTATGCCGGGAGACTCAGGTGAAGAATGTCTCGTTGGAGAATAGTCATTCATCAGCCGGTTATGTCTGCGAGTTACCTAGGCTGTTACCGTCGGTCGTATTCGCATCTTTAGCTGGAATCCGTTGACTGATGAAGGCAGCCCTGGTGCGGTATGTGACCGCAGGCGGAAACAGGCGATATGCCAACGCTAGAGCCGACGACGTTCGCGTTACTGTCGCTGCGGGGTGCTAATCTGATGTCGTGGCGTCGATGTGAAGACACTGCACTCGTCCGACAATAGGCATGTTCACCTAGAAACCACATTTGGCGCCCGTGTCGATGGCGTTGAGTCCCCCCTCATGCGAGCTCGTTTGGCGTCGTCAACGTCCAGACGGTTGCTCAATGAAGCAGTGGCCATCGAGATTGTAGGTCAGGTACGCGACTATGGAAGAGCAGACGGGGGCCATCTCAGCGTTGCCGGTAACGATAGGGAACGGCCGGGTCATGACCTTCACCCGGATATCGCTGTTCACCTGGCTCCATTACTATTCGCCAGCGTGAACGTGGATCAAGCAACTCGAGGCAGAGTGGATGTGGAGGTTCGCAAAACCGTTCAGTGCGAACAGCGGGTCGTTGTTGTCGGTTTCGATACGGAGATCATTCCAGGAACTATGGCGGGGCGATCCAGCCCCTGGCTTTGTTTAGAGCAAATCGCGTGGCGCGTGCGGGCGCGCGCCGCGCAGTTTCATGGTCGCCCGCATTTTCTGAGACCTGGCGTGGCAGTCCGCCCATTGTTGTTCTGACTTCTGAGGCAGAAATGTACGGGTGGCTGGTGATCGGTATGGTTGCATGCGCGGTAGCAACGTCGACGAGCGAAGACGATCTGCGACGGGGCCTGCTCGAACGGGCAGCGGCGAGACGAATCTTCGAGGAAGCGCACGCGTTGGGCCACTATTTGGATCGATCTCACGCGACCGTCTATCAAGCTGTTCTCGACGCGTCCGTTTTGCCCTCTTCTTCGTCCACTGTAGTGAACGGAACGGCATCGCGGGCATCGAGTCTCCAGCGTGTCCAGGCCATGATGCGTAACCACAATCTCCTCCGTGCCGCCCACTCCGGTGCCCTCAAACTGCGAGCCGTTGCAATGAAGCGAATGCAGACACAGGGCCGCGGCCGGGCGAAGGACGTGCTCGATCCACGTCAAGCTCCCAGGGCGGCCAGCCGTCTACAGATTCAGACGTTGGACGATGAAACGCACTAAACCACTGTTTGTGTTGTACTCTATAGCTCGCAACCTTTCGGGTTTACATTTCAAATCATCGCGATGGGGACAGTACCGGTTCGTACAGCGTGCAACGGCCCAGGTAGAGTACATTACTGCCCGATCGCAATGACGGCCGTGCGTCAAGGAAGAAGCGCGCCGGTGGCACCGACAACCGTCTGTCCGCCCACATCAAACGTGTTCAACGCGGACGTCGTCTGGCGCGTGGCGAGGTCGTTGCCCACAGAGCGCTCCCCGTAGCTCGTGCCATCGTTGGTCACGCCGGCACGTGTAACGCCCAGGCTTGCCCCGCCAGGGATCACGCCCGCTCCCAGGGCCACCTTCGAATCCGCGCCCGCCGTCTGCCGATTGTGGTTGACCAGCGCAGCGTTATCGTACGCGTTGTTCGCGAACTCGTTCACCGCTTGCACCTGGTGCGCGCCGCGATCCCACCCGACCTGGTCGATGCCGACGCCGACCCCGGCGACCCCAACCGGCGTGAACGCGTAGTATCCTCGACCGGCCTGCAGCGTCCCAACGTTGTCGTGCGCTGCTGCCAGCCCGGCCGCCGTCCTTCCCGTCTGAAGCACGCTCTGCTTCGAGACGAACCCGTTCGTGTTGTCGCTGGACGCGCTGCCGACCTGCTCGCCGTAGCTGGGCGCGTACCCGAACAGGCCTTGCTGGACCAGGGCTCGTTGAGCGGCTCGTTTCTCGCCGCTCCCAAAGTTGAACGTCTGCAGGGATCCGTCTTCGACCTCGCCGTATGATGATTGCTGGCCAGCGGAGACGCCCTGGACGCCCCTCTGCTGGACGAGCTGGTTGTCGAACGCGCTGTACGACGCGGGCCCGAATACGGTCGGCACGTTCACGGCCGTGTTCACGTTCGACCGCCCGACGTTCGACGCCGTGTTCGTCAGCGAGTCCAGCGCGCTGCTCGCCCGGCGGGTCGTGCCGGCGTGGTTGGCGTCCAGCGTTCCCTGATGGTACCTGATCGTGCCATGGTGGGCATCCGCCCCGGCGCTGGCGCTGTGCACCCCGTCTGGGCCGAGCCCGCCGCCGGCGATCGTCGCCGTTCGCAGGTTGTCGTCCGTCGTGTCGAGCTGGTCCACTGCTCTGTGCACGTCGGCCGCGTTCGAGTCCGACGCCGTGTCCGCGCGCTGGCTGACGACGCCGTTGGCGGAGTGCTGGTTGACGGCGGCCTGCTGGGTGCCAACGGCCGGCAGGTAGTACGGGTCCACCGGGGCGTACTGCGCGTCGGCAGCGACGGCGACCACCACCACGGCTAGCAGGTGCGACATCCTCATCGGAGCTGGCACGCGGTATCCGGCAATGGGCCGAGGTGTGTGTGTGGGTGTGTGTTCCGGTGCCGCTTCGTACCCCCCGGGGAGGGGGGGCCTCCCTGTCCACAACTGCAGGGCGCGCCACGCTATTTCTGGTCAGCAGTGGGCGCCGTTGCAGTCAACAGTCACCCCAACTACCGTACTCACTCGTCAGCCCTCAGGCGGACGTCAACCTCGTTGTTATTCGACAGAGTTCGTGTATCGCGCACAGCATCGCGCTGGAATACGGGGCGGCGCGTGACGTGGTGGTGACGTTGGGCGGCCGGCTCGCAGGCTCGGAGGCCGCCGCTGGTCCATTTGCGCCGCGTTGGTCGCCAATCATGGCGGACGACAACATGGATGTGGACGACAAGGCCGACGCCGCCGCGCCCGGCAATGCGGCCGACGGCGACGACGACGACGGCGCGCGTGTCCAGGTCAAGAAGTGGAACGCGGTCGCGCTGTGGCGCTGGGGTAGGGTGTGCGCGCGTGCGCCGCCCCTGGGCCCGAGGCACCGGTCGCTGACACGTTGCAGACACCGAGTACGACACGTGCGCCATCTGCAGGAACCTGATCATGGAGCTGTGCATCGAGTGCCAGGCCGACCAGCGGTCGGAGTCGAGCGGCGATTGCACGGTCGCCTGGGGAGGTATGGCCGTCGTGTGGGCACTGCACCATTGGTCGGCTGACGACGGTTCGTTGGTTCAGTCTGTAACCACGGTAGGAACTGGTCGAGCGGCGCCATTGCACGAACACGACAATAACGAATGTGTTTGCTCGGTTGACAGCGTTCCATTTTCATTGTATCAGCCGGTGGCTGGCCAATCGCGGTGTGTGCCCTCTGGGTAGGGACGCGGTTCTGCTGGCCGCGTCTGCTGCTGCTAATCGCCACCCTGGGGCACTGCGACAGACAATCGCGATTGGGACTTCCACAAGTACGCGTAGACGTTCGCCTGTGCCAGCACCCCCGACGCTCCGGAACCATGGCGGGCTCCTATCTAAACCAGACGACGCTTGCCGTGTCGGGACTGGCAGTGCAAGGCGCCACTCGCGCGCGTATGTGTAATTCTATTGTCGGCTAGGGTTTGCTTGACCCGGACAGCGCTCGCGTCGACCTCGACCGCATCGTGGCCTCGCTGGACGTCCCGGCGTCGCTGTCCTCCTCCTCCGAGATCCGGTCGATGCTCCTGATGCGCACGTCCCTGGACGACCCTGCAACGTGCCGGCGCAGGTCCTGGGCCGACCCTTGGCGCTTCGGCGAGCCGGACGACCCGGCGACCTGCTTGCGAAGGTCCTTGACGGACCCATGACGCTGTGGTGAGCTCGCTGGGTCGACCTGCGGCTTCACGTCGACGAAGGTTGCGGAAATCGACGCGCGCTCCCTTGCGTCGCCGGCCGCGTTCGAATGCACGGTCTGCTCTTCCGCTGGCGTATCGTCGACGGACGTCTTTGCCTTGTTCGGCGGCGATATGTCCTTCATCTTCATGTAGGCGATCACCTGACCGGGCACCTCTGCTAGGACTTCGGCGGCTAGCCGACTCGTATTGCCTCGCTGGATATTCTTCATCGCGACGAACTGGACAATGTCGCGCTGCATGCCTCGACTCAGCGCTGCTGTGCATCGGTAGGAACGCCCCCCGCCCACGACCGACCTTTGCAACCTTGCCGTCCTGCTCCAGCAACTTGTCGTCCGAGTCGAGGAACACCATGTCGCTGAAGTCGGCGCTGCCGACTCCCACGATGATGATCGACAGCGGCTTATCCGACGCCTCGATGATCCTGGACAGAACCGGTTAGACGGGCGCATCTGGGCGGGCAGATTGCTGACTTCTCGGTCGTCAGCGTGCGGTCGTTGACGACCCCGTCGGTGATGACCAGCAGGATGTTGTAGTGCTGGGCGTCGGCGGTGTACGGCTCGCTGGCGATCTCGGTCGCCCGATTGATAATGTCGGAGAACATGGTCGGCCCTGCGGTCGAGCCAGTTAGCATCACAGGGCGGGGCGCTCGTTGAGGACGTCGGCTGCCTCTCCCCCTACCGGACAGCTGTATCTTCCCGAACGTCTTCCTGTAGGCCTTTAGAATGCCATGCACGCCGCTGACCTCCTCGACGTGCGGGTCGAACGTCAGCGAGAACCGGTGGCTGACCTGGTTTGAGGACCGCAACTTGGCACCCTGGTGTCGTTGCACGTCAGATTGGTGGCACACGTGGCGGCGACTCGGCAGAACTGACGAATCCCCAGACGGGAAACATCTGGTCGGTGTCGTACGCCGCCAGGACGTTGCCGATGGCAATTATGGCGTGCTCGTACGGGTTCTGCACCCCATTGTTGCTGTCGATGTAGTGCAGAGAATCGGGGAACGATGGGTCGCCGTTCGAGGCCGTGAAGTCTGCGATCGCATGGGTCGGTGTCGTGACGTCGCCGGTGGTTTGCAACCGGCCCCGTACCGATGGCGACCATCAGTCGGACGGTAAGGCCGCCCATGATGTAGTCGAGGAAACTGGGATCTCGGTAGATGTGGACCTATTCCCACACCCGTGAGACACATTCGGGAGGGAGGGGGGCGACGCCGAGCACACCTTTCTGAACACGAGGAACCCGGTGTTCTTGTATCGCGCCCCTCTCCTCGACTTGTTCGGGTTCGTCAGCGCCAGCGTATTCGCCGTCCGGTCCAGGGATGGTAATTCCGCGACCTGTGTTGCGGCCAGGTCGGATTTCATCCTGACCAGCTTCCGCATATCGTCTGTGACCACGTATGGGCGACTGTTTGACCTCGCGGGCAGATCCAGGGGCGCGTCACGTACTGAGACAGCTTTCGCACTGGCCGATCATCACCCGGCTGTTCCGCGATCGCTGATCCCAAACGGTGACCCGCAGCAGACGCGTTCGGTCATTGTTGCAGATCTGGTGCAAGCCCATCTTGAATTCGGGCCAGACCGGATCACAGGTCCGGGTCGCAGGCTGGTCGGCAGCGTTCAGCGATGAGGATCGCTCGTAAAGCGTCGTCGCGCGTGTACCTCAGTACTGTGCACCACCTGCCACGAGTACCCTTCTTTGACGCGGGCGATTTCCAAGACAGGCGACGGTTTCCCACAGCACCGCGTCTTGTCGAGCGACAGGGCGCTGATTCCCAGCATGACGTTGTCTTCCGTGTTGGCCACCTTCTCGCATCGTACGACGACCCTGGACGGCTCCGACGACGGTCCTCTGACGGTGGCATTGCCCAGCATCAGGTCACGTCTGGCTGGCGAATCAGACAGGCGATATGGCGGTTGCGTTCCCACTCGAGGTACCGAGCTGTCCTGGTGGGCGACGAGACCAAATCGCTGAGCAGCATCTGGCATTGGCCGATCAGGTCGGATTCGCCTGGAGGCGTCGCATCCTTCTGATCCAGCTCCTTGGACGAATGGTACGCGCGCAGCGTCAGGATCTGGTTCTCCTCGAAGTAGTACTCCACAGTGAACTGTGGCGTGAGCTCCGAGTTCGTGACATCTCTACACGCGCGTGAACAGGCGTCAGCGCGCCTCGTAGCCAGGGTCCCCTCGTGGTGGTTCACAGCAGACCTGAGGATGTCTGTATGCCCGATGTACTGCTCGCCCTCCTTCCTCGAGTCGGCAATCGAGACGAACACGATCAGGTGGACATGGTGCAGGCCTCTCATACGCGGGAAGTTTCTGATCACGGCCACGGGTGTGAGATCGTGACTGGGTGCCATACGCCAGGGAACCCGGGCCGCACACACCTGATCGAGAGGTCGATCGACAGCTTCGACGAGACGACATCGTCCATGGCGACCACCTACAGACGCCGATAGCGGCGGGCCATCCAATATGACTATGCGCTAGTTCTGCTATACCTCGATTGTGCCCCTCACCAAGTGTACCCATACACGATCTGACCAATAGCGAATTCCGTTCCGACTCCCAGGCAGCACTTAGGGACGTACTGACTGATACGTTTCATGCGCTCCCGCCGCTTGTTTGCAATCGACGGCAATGTTAAACGACGCGCTGTCCGTTTCAAACATCTTCCTCCCCGCACAAGATGGGCCTGGTCGGGTCCCGGGCTGACAGTGACTGCTGGCAGCGCGTGGCCAGGCAGCGGGGAGCGCCGATTTTGCCGGGCGCAACAGTGGTCGTCGGACATCAGCATTCAGCAGCGGGGAGCGGGCAGCCCCGTGGGCGGTGGCCGTGGGTCAAGGATAATCTGGGCGCTGGGCCCCAGTGGGTCAGTGGGCGCAACTTTTGCGCGCGGTCGCGCCTGTCCGTGTCCGCGGCCCGTGCAGGCAGCCCGCGCCCGCCCGCCCGCCCGCCCGCGCACGAAAAACTGGACAACAACCCAAATTGTGGTCGAGGTCGCACCGTCGCATGAGCTGCCCCGAGTCGGATGGCGGTGCGTCCGGCCCGGACATGCCGCTGCCCGATACGGTCGGCAGCGCCGTCGACGGGTACTGGCGCGTCCTGAAGCAACGGCACCTGGGCAGCGGGCATTTCGGCGATGTCTACGAGGGCGAGGCGATCCGGCGCGTTTCGAGCGACGGCGAGCGCAACGTCGCGATCAAGATATCCAAGACGAAGATCTCGTCGAAGGAGATCGCCGCGCTGAAGTCCATGTCCGGCAATGGCGCGCCGAAACTGTACTACCATGGCGTCCACAAGGATGGATGGCACGTCGTCGTCATGGAGCGATGCGGGAAGTCGCTGTACAGCGTCATCGAGCAGCGGTCGAAGACGAAGAACCAGTCGTGGATGCTGACGGTGCCGGAGGCCCGAGAGGTATCCCTGCAAGCGCTGAGGCTACTGAAACGACTGCACGACTGCGGGTTCGTCCACGCCGACGTGAAGCCGGCGAACTTTGTCTGCGGGCCGCAATCCGACAAATTCACGAGCGGCATCCGCCTGGTGGACTTTGGCCTGTCGCGCCCGTGGCGATCCAGCAACGGAATCCACGCCGAGTACTGGCAGCACCTGACGCACTTCGCTGGTTCCCTGCGATACGCGTCCCTGCATGCGCATCTGGGACGCGGCCTGACGCGCCGCGACGATCTCGAGTCGCTCGGGTACATGATGCTGTACCTGATGCGCGGGTCGCTGCCCTGGCAAGGGTTCCGCGGGGAGCACAAGGGCAAGCTGATCTGTATGTCGAAAGGCGTCGTATCGTTGCCCGAGCTGTGTCGCGGCGTTCCCGATGGGCTGCTGTACTACATGGCGAACGTTCGCGCGCTGAAGTACGATGAGGAGCCGGACTACGAGTACCTGAGCCAGTGCCTGGATTTCGAGCGTGTCGACATCCGATCTGTGGGAGCGCCAGATGATGCACCGGCGAAGAGTGGCGAACTGCTGAAGTTCGATGGGTTCACGAGGAAGCGAGGCGAGCGACCGGTGGATACCGAGGTGACCGTGCCAGTGATGAAGAAGCATATCGTGGCGCCCAGCAACCGCAAGGTGCTCCAGTGGATCATCGTGTCGACGCAGAAGGATGTCGAACCGATCCAGGAGATGATCACCAGGACCGACATCGGCTCTCTTGAGAAGGCCATTGCAGCATTAGGCAAGTCGAGCAAGGTCTCACGGCGGTATGGCCGATGGCGTATCCAGTCCCTGTGCTACGCGGAAGGCACGTACAAGGCCGTCATGGTTCAGGATCTCCAGTGCAACAACATCAAGGATCAGAAGCTGTTCCGCGCCACGACCGATTCCGACTTCCTCGACCTGGTTGAACGCCTGTCGAAGCGCGGCATGGTGGTCACGTCGGTCGTCGGGAGAAATGCTGGCAATAGCAAGCAGTGGATCCTGGTCGGGACCCAGTTCGTACGCGAGCGGTACGAGAACCAGATGTTCGCACTGTCGGAAACGTTCCCGTCGCAGTGGGTCGCTGACAATTGGGAGAACGGGTTCGTGATCACGTCGGTCGGCGCCCAAGCCGCCAAGTGGGCCGTCGTGATGAGCAAGTCGGCGTTCATGGACTTCGACGTACAATCTGTCGAGCTGAGCTTCTGCTACCCGTCCGAATCGGTCCGCGCGCGATGGCGGGAAGGGTACTCCATCACGGCGGCCGCGTGCACCAGCGACCAGTCGGCGTGGGTGCTCTCCCGATCCACTGAGTACAAGGAAGTCGTGCAACGGTGTACCCGGACATCTCATGATCCCGGCCTTAAGCTGCCGCACGAACAGGAGCAGAACTTCGTAATCGACACGCTGACGTTTGGGCGCGTCGAATGACTTTGATCACATATCCGTATTATTACAATTGGTAGATGACCCCCCATCCCCGGATTGAACACGGCCTACCGCGCGTCCCGTGCACAATGTTGTCATGCGACCAGTTTACAATCGTCAACAACCTCAGCGATGCATCTTGTGAGTAGGTCATTGGTAAGCGTGTTCCTTGGGAGCAGACCAAGCGCCTTGTGATACTGATCGATAGCGGCATGTCGGTCGCCTTCCAGATGGTAGGTCAGGCCGATCGCGGTGTGCACGGAAGCATTTCGCGGGTTGACGGCTTGCGCTCGCAGATAATACTCGCGGGCCTTGGCGATCTCGCCAATCTTCCTCAGGGCGTGCCCTAGATTGAATAGGGTCGGTTCCCAGGGCGAGACGGCATCGGGAGGAACTAGCGACAGGGCTTTGGTGAAACCCTCGATGGCTTCCACGTAGGCACCGTTACGATAGTGAGCAACGGCGATTTCGTTGTAGACCATGGGGTCTGTCGGGCATGCGTTTAGACTCTGCTCGAACAGCGACATGGCGCCCTTCAAGTTGTTCGTTCTCATGAATTCGATGCCAAGGCACAGAAGCGGGACGTGGGAACCCTTGAAGAGTCGCTCAGCGGTACGATACGCGGACATCGCTTGATCACATTCGTCCTGAGCGCCAAACGCGTGCCCAAACCCGACCCAAGACGAAACGAAGTGACCGTCGACTGAGGTGGACTTGCTGAAGTAACGACGGGCGACTGGCACACACCGTCAGTAACCATGCGGGGAAGGAACACAGCTCACTCGCATACTGTCGTATTTTCCAATTAGGTAATAATAGCACGCGACAGCAAACCACGCGATGGCCTTGTTCGGATACGATTCCACAAGCTGATGGGCGCAGTAAAACAGGTCGCTCTTCCGTTTGAGCTCGACCAGTGAGCATAAGTATACCGGGAGGACGCCGTCGTGATACGGGTCTTTCTCCATAATCCCTGACACGGATCGAGCCTTAGAACGTCGCGCGCACAGCTACTGCGATTCAGCATACGCTGCGACAGATCATGAGCCGCTTGGAACTGGTTACAGTTGTACGCATGCTGGGCCTGGCACGCCAGCACGTTCGAATTGTCGTGCAGGCCAATCGACGCAGCAGCAGCAGCATGCTCAGAAACGGCGTCCTTCTCATGGCTATGCTGACTGATCTCGCAGGCATACAGATCGCGCAGCCATTCGTAGCCAGGCGGAAACACGAGCTGTTGAAAGAAGGCGAGTTCCTCCTCCAAAGGGAGCATGCGCTCCTGAACAATTCTACTGAACGCGTCGTAACAACGAACATCTTGCAGAACCGCCTGCTTGAACCAGTAGACCGAACGGTGCCGGTTCTCAAGCGCCTCAAAGATGCAACCGCGAAGGAAGCAAACCGCCGACTGAACCTGCTGCCAGCATCAGTGGTCTGGCGAGGCAATCGCGGCGAGACACGCACAGAGAGTTCTGTGGCGCTGTCTTCGTGGCGGTCCATGGCAACGCCGTCCTCATCATCATCGCCAACCACGGCCAGGGCGCCATCGAAATCACCGACCTCCATCTGGATCACGGCTCAACGACGAGCACGCGACACACGTATTCACGACCGATATACCAGGCATCGTCCGGCCAGCAACCGGAACCGAATATTCGTTCGCATCGCCTCCGACTGCGACAGCACATGAACGGCGCGTCTGAATTCGCGCTTGGCGAACAGCAGCTTCGCCAGGGCGTACACGTCCGAATCGTCGTTCCTGAACGAGACGAGCTTGTCGGCGAAGAACAGGCCGCTGCCGATGCAGCCGGCGGCCTCGCACGACTGGACCAGAGCCCGGATCGTGTCCACAGGCACGGTCGCCGCCATGGTGTGCCGCCAAAAACGTGGGTGCGTGTGTGTGCCGTGCGCGTCGCTGACGACACTTGCGGGTGCGACACCCATCACCGACCGGCGATCCGTCGAAGTGGTCGTCAGGCAGGCGCAGAAGATCGGCATCGCATTTTCTTCGTCATTGGGCCTCGTTTCCGCGGTCATGGTTGGCTGCTGCGTCGTCATCGACGAGCCGTGCACGCGGGCGGATGCCCATCACCACGTCGTCAAGGTATGCTGCCGCGTGGGTCGGCTCGCCGCGTCCCTGCGCCCCCCTAACCGGTGACCGCCGACAGGCCGGCGAGCGCATGCCTGGGTTCGCTGTCGGTGACGACGCCCAGGTCTGGGTGATTCCCGCCGCTGATGAAAGGTGTCGAGTAGGCCGTTCGTCCATGCGGGGTCGCTCTGGTCAAACTGATGTAGACTAGTGTGGGGATGTTTGCGACGACACCAACCTCGTCGACGTTCAACTGGATTTCGGAAGAAATGTTTCCCGTGCGGTTCGATTGGAGATGGTGGGCAACTGGAGTGCTAACGCCCCCCTTGCTTAGTCGGTCGAGAGAGTGATCAATGGGAAACTAGCTGCTGATCGGCAGCCTGGGAAACCACGTCCGGTCGGGCGGATAGGGGCTCCGTTTGGCACCTTTGATGATTTCAGAAAGGCCATCATGGGCATTGTTCATGCGCTGTACGAGGACCAGATAGAGGTATGATAAGTGGCACAGAAACACGAATAGCTGTGCGTCTGAGCGTGCGACCGGAAGCCTTCCAGCCAACGACATATCTTCGCTCGAAAGCATGCGTGTGTCCCCGATCTCGTCAGTGTCGTGGAGGATGGTGAACGGGCCATTGCCCTTTTGTTTCGAGCCTCGCCCTACACGCTAGAATCGTATTTACGAGAACCTGATACGGTAGGTCATATCGAGACTTGCCTTGGCTTGTTGATCCACTGTGTCTTGAGCAGGGCGCGTGCGATAACGAGTTTGTCCGGCTCTTTCGCGTATTTCAGGCTGTGCACGCTGTTCGCGTTCTTCACTCGAACGGGGTGGGATTTGCTCAAAGCAACGCAGAATGTGGCGTTCACTGACATCGTTTTATCATGCAGATCGCTCATGGCGATGTCTCGTTGGGCAACTTCCAATTCTCTCCTGACTCCAACTGGATGCAGCTGTCATGCATTGCTTCACCTGCCCCCATCGCAATGTACATTGTGCATGCGGGACGCTGTTGAAACATCAACGCTGAACAGCTGCCGTAGTGATCGTGGCGAAACGGCCAGTGGCGAAACGGCCAGTGGCTCATCGCGAAACCTCTGCTTGGAATGGGTATCTGGCCGGATGTCAAACTACGAGTACATCCTCGAGCTCAACCGTCTCGCTGGTCGTTTCATTCGGAGACCTCATTGTCACCCAGTATTTCCCTGGGTCTCAGACTTTTCGGATCGGTGGGCAGGAACCAGAGACCTTTCTAAGGTCAATGCGTTCCCGCCTGTCTGTTCGGACTGCTTGGAGCTGACATTGAACGGTAGAGCAAATTCAGGCTGAAGAAAGGTATTCCATAGGGCAGTTTCCAATGCTCGATATGTAACCGTCAATCATGCTGTCCGTATAGGTGATGAGCAACTTGATTTTACTTACAAAGGTGCGTCTGGCAACGATCAACGCCCGCATCATGTTCCGGAAATGCTCTCCGACTTGACGCTTTGCGTCTACCTTGCGAGGTTATCGATAACATAACAAATATATCTATCGCGCGGTCACTGAGATATCCTGCAGGAGAGTGCCCGTTTCTCGCCTCACAGCCGAAGTCAGATGCAATTTTGAGCCGAATGAATACCCCTCGACCATGGCGCAAATGTACCAGTGGACACCGGATGAGTGTATACCAGAATTCTTCTCTGACCCAACGGTATTCGAATCGTTGCATAAGGTATTGCTATTTCCCTGCGTTTCGAGACGCGCACGGTAAACCAATCATTACCAATGATAGGATCTCGGGCTCCCTGATCTGAAATGCCCCGAGTGGTGCGCTAGCCCAAAGGAGTTTGTCGAATGGCATCGATCTGTTCTGGAGAGTCCTTCTGTGTCAGCGCAGATTCATCGATGGCTCGACCTGACCTTTGGCTACCTACTCAGCGGGAAGCCTGCGGTTGATGCCAAGAACGGTAGTGCTTTATGCTCCATCCTGTCTTCAGCTGTACATGTGACACCATCCCGTCCCAGTGCCCATCGTCCCGAAAGGCGGATTCTGCCAACTGTTTACCGTTCCGCATCCAAAGCGGTTTACGGGTGGACCAGATGAAGTTGAAGCTGTCATGCACTTTGCCACGTCTCAATTTGCGCCGTTGTGCGTCGGGCAATCTAATCGGTGTCAACATCTACCGCTATGGCCTAGAAGACTCGCTTTTCTTACGTGTGTGTCGCCAGGAACGACTGCCCGCTTGAGGCAGACCTGTTCGCACTGGGAAAGTGCATCTACCAAATAATGACACACTCTCGTCATACTGTACACTGTGATGACCGTATCGTATTGGATCGCGTATCACGGCCGATGCAGATCCTTGTACATGCGCTCCTGTCACCGTCGCCGCCCAGCTCCAGCGACATCCTGTCCTCACAGATCTTCCCTCCAGGTATGGGCCCCGCCAGCCTCTTCGGCAGGTCGCTAGACTGAATTCTTCTGGTACCTTTCAGGCATGCACACGTTGCACGAGTTCATGTCAGCTATACGCCTATCTAAGTCCCCATGCGATTGCGCGATTTCGTTGCTTCAGACGCCTGCCCTCATGCGCCTCGACCTTTCGCTTTACCTGCTACTTGGTACTTTGCTCCTATAAGGCGGCAGTGCTAAACAACATCTGACTGCTGTCGTGTTAGTCCCTGCATGTTTATCAATTCCCCCAACCGCCCGCCTACTTGAACTTCTCGCAACCCGGCTGGGTCCAGGGCTTTCCGCGTCTACAGTTCAACTTTACGTCGATGGCCTACTCAGATCCAGATCACCGCCGCCAGATTTGCTCTCGCCATCGTTTGTACAGACGATGTCGCATACCATTGGCCGGTAACGTGGGCTGAGAACCGCTAGCACGTCTTGCTCTGACGTAGGGCAGTACATGGTTGGTGCAGCGATACCTGCCGTATCTCTGCTGTCATGCAGAACAGCCTGGCACCAATTTGGCAATGTTCGTGTCGGTCATCGACGTCGTTGATATGGATACTGCCTACCGAGGAGTGCTGCTTCCGCTGGCATCCCGGCTGCCGTCCCCAAACGCGTTGCGGGCTCTTGCCGCAACGGCATCGCTGTCCAACCGTGGGCCAGAGCTTGTTACACCAATCGTTCGCCGCCTTTTACTTTCACGGAACCTTGCTGGGGCTGGTACGTCTTCAGTATACACATGTCGCAGTCTGACACAATCCGGGACAGGCCTCCATATCCTCCAAGCGCTGCTACCCAAGTTGAAGCCGGAAACGGCGGGTTCGCTGTTGCTGACTCCAACCGCAAATGACGATGTGCCACTTCTCCTCCATCTGCTCGGGCGGCCAGATGTCGTTTGTGATCCCGAAAACGCCACCAGCTTGCTTGCCATTACAGAATCGGTTGGAACAATGCTTTACAGCTTTAATTCAAATGGGGAATGACTAGTTTCTCAGAGCGTGCTATTCGTTTCACGTGCGGACGTCTCAGGAAAAGTCGCCAGCTGCATCGTGGACATGATTCGAATTTGTCTCAACGGCAACCATGACCCCGAATTCTTCGTCCGGGCTTGCAATCTGCTGACCAAAATCACTGGGCCAGCTGCGATGGCTCAGCTTCTTCCTGCCGATCTTGTCGAGCCCCTTCATGACCGCATTAGCTCGGGCAGCAACACTGTCGCCATGCACGATACACCAGGACCTTGCCCTGAACCTCCAGCGCATGTTGGGTCGGCAGGCGAACCCGATGTGATCTTTCGGGCTACATGGGAGTTCTACGACAAAGATGGCACCTGGACATTGAAGCCCTCGGTTCGTGATTGCAACAGCACCGTCCACTCGTCCGCAGTTACTCACCTAGCCGTTCATCCAAACCTGGGCATCTTTGCTACCATGTCCCATGACCAAGCGCAATTGTGGAGAGTGACCCCGAACCGGTCTCTGAAGTCTGCCCGTCAAATCTGCGCCGGTGGCCACGAGGAACCTGCTCTGATCGACATGTGCTGGGCAGACGCTGCGGCGAGAGTCGCCACAGCAACCGAACGAACTGTGAAGTTGTGGGATGCATCCACAGGCGTTTGCGCAAGAGCAATAGCCTTTGAACCGGATCTTGCTATAACATCACTGGCCAGCCACACCCAAACCGTGTCGTCGCGAAACTGTTTGATCAGTGGGACATCGCAAGCGTCGGTCCACATTCTTGACCTTCGTGTCGGCCGCCGTGCTCTGCAGTGGCGACTTCTCGATGCATCCAACAGGTTTTGCAATACGAACGAGGGAACCCGGTTAGGCAGGACCTCTAAAGTGGCTCCCTATGTAGGTCCAGTCCAGACACCACATCGGTGCGACGGATCGTAACGGATAGGTCTGGACTGAAAATTGCATGCGGCCTCGCCAACGGTTCCGTCTTCGTTCTCGACAGCCGGACCGGCATAATCCTGCTCTCCTGGAAGGCTCACGATGGCTCCATTGTCGAACTGCTGTTCTTTCGCGACGACTTGCTGCTTACGTCTGGTGCTAATGGCAGCGTTTGTGTCTGGAAGGTAACACGCATGACACGCTATCGCATCGGGCTGTAGCTCATCGGTGTGCAACCAGTTCGGCGACGACTCGGCAACGTCGACACCACGGCTTGTGCAGAGAATCCGGTCCAGCGCGCCTGTGTCCTCCATAGTGTGCCATGGGAGCGACATTGTGTGCGCATCGGGCGCCAAGATCGGGATCGCTAGAATCGCAGATGGGCAAGACAGCGAAGAGGTCGACATGGTACGAGTCGGTCTGCAAGGGGCGAAGACAAGAGCTCCGATTACCGCGATCGGCATCCTGAACGATTCAGGAGTCTTTGCTGCTGGGAAGCTTGACGGCAGGGTGTTGATCACTGGATAATATATGCATGATCTAACGCCAGCCGACGTCACCGGGACGTCGCTCCATCGCCAGCTCCACAGCAAACGAGCCACCTTGACGCGCTGCTGCTTCGCCTGGCGGTATCAGACGGCCAGTGACCTGATGTAACTGACCGCGCGGAACGATGATCTGATGGGGCACGCCATGGGCGGATGTCGGTTGATTCGAGCGCAACGTGTTGGTTGGCCAGCATCAAATTTCGTGGTATGCCCCATCAGACCATCACGCAGCACGATCAGTTCGTGACATCACAATCATGTGTCGATGATACTGTCAGCAGAGTTCGCGAGTCGGGGCGGCGCGGTCGGTCTGGTTGCCATCGAGCCAGCACGGATGGGTGCAGGCGAGGCACGTCTCTGTCGCGACCTGTTCGGCACTGCACAAGGGCGTATGAGCACAGCGTTATCACAACGTTCCCAACATGATCCCAATCTTTGCTGTACCGATACGCAATGGGCACGATACTGCTACAGGATGCTTCCGTTGCCTGGACGTTCAGCGCATCGACATGAAATCCTCAAGGTCATATAACGTCCAACAAATCCGCCCCATTGCTGCAACGAAAGGGGGACGAGATAATACGCGTCACCGCAACCGCAACCTGAACACAGGTGAACTCTGCAACGGATTGCTGGACATCGACGTGCGGCTTCCAACCGAATGGGATCGTGAATATGTCAAACAAAGATAGGAAGTGGCAAATCATTGCAAACGAGTTGAATAATCGACATCGGGTAAATGTATGTTGGACCGCAGGCAAACAATCGTACACAACAACAGCAACCTTAGTACATGTGCGGGTAGGAAGGGTGTCGCGGTTGCGGCTGCTGCCCATACTGTGGCTGTACATGAACGTAGGGCTGTGGAACCTGACCGTACACCTGTGGTTGGCCGTAGGCCACTGGTGGGGCGTATGGAGTCGCGTACGGCTGCTGGGCGGCTCCAGGCGCCTTGCCAGCCGATGGACCGGCGGTCTTGTACTGGACCTTCAGCAATTTACCACCAACGGGATACCCGTTCAGTGCGGCAATGGCCGCATCCGCTTGTTGCTGAGTGGCAAGGTTCACGAAACCGTACCCTTTGCTGCGTCCAGTGGCGGGATCCCTCATGATCTTCACGTTCGTGACCTCCCCAAACTGCACGAACATGTTCTGAAGCGTCGCTTCCTCGTACTCCATCGGAAGGTTGAAGACGAACAAGCATACACCTGTGTAAACCTGATGCCGCGTGTTCATCTGTGGAACAGGAGCCGACGGTGGTACCCCAGGCGGCGCTACAGGAGGAACATAGGGGGCAACCACGTCACGACCTCCACGAACTGGGGCGTACGCTCCAGCAGCAGCCGCAGCGTAAGGATCCGGATACGCGTAAGGTGTGGCTGGCGCTGGTGAAGAGTATGCCCCTCTGGCATAAGCGGCATAAGGATCAACGCCACCATACGCCCCAGCATAGGCCACTGGTGGGGCAGCGTACGGCGCCGCGTACGCTGGCGGGTATGCAACCCCAGTAGGAGGGGCGCCGAACGGGAGCGCGACACGCGCCTGTCGTTGCTGTTGCAACATTTGCGCTTCCCGTTTCGTCCCAGCCGCGAACTGGACCTGTATGCGGCTGGTACACCCAGGTGGCACCGAATCGTGCAACGCAGCCACAGCCGCGTTCGTCTTGGCAATGTCGCTGAGGCGAACAAACCCACACCCTCGGCTAACACCGTCTTTGCCTACGCGAGCCACCCACCAACAGGTCAGGATAGGTTACCGAGGAGCGAAAGCAATTGCGAATCCGTACCAATTAGGATCTTGGTTTCTACAACGGGACCGTAGTCCTTGAAAACGTTGGCGGCATCATCGTCGGTGAAGTGAATCGGCAGGCCGGTCACGTACAAGTTGCACTGCTTATGGGTCGTGGCCGGACGCGCGAAGTGCACCTTCAGTTCTCTTTCGTCAGCGGCCGCCTTTTGGAAATGCAGGACGGCCTTGGCCGCGGATTCGTTCGTGAAGAACTTCACGAAGCCATATCCTTGGCACTGCCCCGTATTCCGATCGACGATCGTCCTGGCGCTCTCGATCTCGCCGAACGGGCTGAACAGATCGCGCAGCAGCGAGTCGTTCAGCGACCGCGGCACGAAGTTGATGATCAAGTTGCTGCCCCGGTCAAGTACGAGTTTGGGCTCCGTTGAAGGACGTTCCGGAGACGTTTGCGTCGCGGCGACGGATTCACGCTCGTGCACGGGCTTCTTGGACACTGGGATGGTCGCAGGTGGAGACGCTTCCCGAGGACGTTTCTCCGCAGCAGATATATGCCCATCACCGATCGCCACGTCAGCGGACGAAATCGCCTGCGCCGCGACAGCATCGGCGCTGGTCGCCTCCGCCTCTTGCTCCGTCGGCATACCGTGGTCGTCTTCGGCGACGGCACCTGTCTGCACAGGCGTCGAGGAGTCCCGGTTATCGGCATCGGGTTGGCGCTCGGCGGCGCCGGCCGGTTGCTGTTCGGTCGGCGGCGGCGCTGCCACGACGTCGCTGTCGCTCATAGCTCGGCAGGCAGTCCCGTCTATCGCGCCCCGGCGCGCAGTTTCTCACGTCGACGAGCCCAAAAACTCCGCCACATGTCACTGCAGCCCCACTGGCCGTCACGGCCCCGGCACTGGACATAACCCTATATGGCACGACGCCTGCACGTATAGGCTTCGGGATCGGCCTTACAATATAACTGTCGCTAATAGCTAAACCCGAGAAACCCACGTTGGCGAGAGCAGCACGCTCAGTTTAACGCAGGGCATTCCCGTGTAAGTCTCGTCAAGGGTTGACCGGAATTACATCTCGGGCGCGTTGATGACCGGCGCAGCGGAGCCAACGCTCCACAGCGGTGTTTGCATCGTTTAGCGCTTCGCGCTGTGCAAGGGCAGCCGGCTAGCGCTGCCGCACTGTATTCGTCATCGTCGGGGTGGGGGTGGTCTCCTGCATGTTCCAGAGATCGCACCCAGTACGTATGTACCGGTTAGAGTCTGGGTCCCAGCTAGATCGCGTTGGTCTCCGATATACAGTCGCAGTCAGCGGTATTGCACCCAAGTGCAACCGCAGCGTCCAGTGGGCCGCTTTGCCCTCCCACTTCACTTCTAGGTACAGTAGTGATGTCAGCGGCCTGCATGCGCGCGGTCTGGGCCACCTGGGACTATGGGTTTGGTGACTGACTGAATGCAGACCGGCACTGAACCGAGGGGCCTGCGTTGCACGCACGTCTTCTGGAGCGAAACTGGCCCAATGGGACGTGCCGAATTCTGGAAATTCGGGCGCCGGATTTAGTTTTGAACGGATTTAGATCCCAAGAGTCGTCTCTCCCTGCTGGTACGGGCGCGTGCCGTCGACCGTGACTCGTGGTTCGCCTGCGTTTGTCAAAGCGACTTGCGGCCATCCAGCACGTGAGGCAATGCCAGGTGTTGCCGACAACGCAGCCTCCGTTGGCAAGATCGATGCCAGCCTGGCTCTGAGTAAGATCCCTGCAGGCGAACGCCAGCAACTGTTGTCGCTGACAGTGCACGCGTGCTGCCTAGAACTCAACCAACAGCTGGAGGCGCGATCCGAACGCGACCAGCTCGTCAGCAAGTCGATCCTGCGAGGTCTTCTAGCGCATGTGGGGTCGTCCGTTTGGTTGCCCGGCTGATCCGATCGGTGCTGCATGTAGACCCGAATGAGTCGTGGGTGTCGATCCAGGATCGTGGTGACAGCCTGCATGGGCTGCTGAAGAACCGTCCATCACGTGATCGTCTTCAGCGTCTCAACGTCATTAAGGAGGACGATGTGTCGCCCGCCCTGATTGCTGCGCGTGACAAACTGAAGAAGGCGCAGGACAAGGTAACCGTTAGGCGTCACGACGCCAGCGCGTCGCACACTGAACATGTTCAGGACAAACTCGAGTCGTTCCTGACGAGTCGTCCCGAGCACGGCAGCCTTCGTGACCGTCGTATCCTGGTCGATCCCGAGCAGGCGCAACCAGCGCCGTTGGACGAACGCGCCAAGCTCGAGAGGCTGTTCGCTGGACGCCCGAAGCGCGAGAGTCTCATTGAGGCGAACATCCTGAAAGACCTGTCGCATACCGAGATAGCGGCGGCCGCCAACGAAGCATACGTTATCGTGCCCGGCGTCGTGGAACCCTTGTCGAAGTCGCGTATCACCAGCGTCGGCGTCGGATGGTCGTGCACGATCGCGCTCGATGACCAAGGCAACGTCTACAGCTTTGGCAGCAGCGACAACGGCCGACTCGGGCAAGGTCGCGAGGCGACCACAGGCGGCGAGCCGAAACGTATTACCGGGTTCGGTGGGGCACGCGTCGCGGCCATCTCCGTTGGCGTCAACCACAACGCGGCCGTTACCGACGATGGCAAGTTGTACCTCTGGGGAGAAGGGCAGTGGGGAAGGTAGCAATGCTCGGAACCGATTGCTGATCTCAGCCTGGTGACCGGACGGCCATGTAGGCTCGGTTTGGGCGACTGCGAGGACAGGTACGACCCGACGTTGCTGGATCTGGGCGAGCCCGTCTCGGCGGTGTCCTGCGGTGCCTACCACACGCTCGTCCTGACGCAATCACGGCGCGTGTTCTCGTTCGGGTGGAACAAGTTCGGGCGCCTGGGCGTCGACATGACCAAGCACCTGACGTCGGAGAAGCCGCTGGAGATCACCGACCTGGCGGCCAGGAAGGTGGTGCAGGTCTCCGCCGGATGGGTCTCATCAGCCGCCATCACCGGTCGGTGCGATATCGTCCTGATTGACGATGCGCGCGTGACATTGACGCGGGCGTGCCCACAGAGGACGGCGCCCTGTACACGTGGGGGTGCGGAACGTATGGCGTCCTCGCGCATGGCGATGAGGAGAACTTATGGAGGCCCAAGATGGTGGCGGCATCGTTCGGCGGCGCCGCTGTCAAGAGCGTTGCGCTGGGCGAGTACCACATGCTGTGCCTGAACGCGAAGGGCGACGTGTACAGCTGCGGGCGGAACGACTACCATCAGCTGGGCAATGCCGGCGCCAGCGTCTCCGTCCCCGTCCCCGTCGCCATCGGTGAGTTCCGCATTGCCCGGAACGACGCCCCGTGCCGAGATTCACCGAGCGACGGTCGCTGCAGGTGAACCCGTGTCGCACGTGGCCTGCGGGAAGCAGTACTCGATGGCGGTGACGGCGTCGGGTCGTCTCCTCACCTGGGGTCGCGGTTCCTATGGCGTCCTCGGCCAGGGCGACATCCAGATGAAGGACGTCCCGACGCCCGTCGGCCCCATCTCCCAGGTCGCCCGCGCCGCCGGCGGCGTCGCCCACTCGGCGCTCTGCACCAGCGCCGGCCAGCTGTTCACGTTCGGCAACCGCGGCGCCAACGGCCAGCTGGGCCAATAGACGCCACGAGCGGACGTAGGCGGATATCGCGCCATACAACAACGTTAATCGGCAATCGGCCCTCGACGACAGCCACGCCTTGACAATGACCTCAAGGGGAAACGGGCGAGTCACACCGAGTTCCTGCAGGGCGCCATGTGCGCGCATGATGAACTGAAATCAGGGGCGGGCGTTTAGTGGACGGGTGCGGGCGGTGCCGGGGGCGGCGGAGGCGACGACCGAGCGGCGGGAGAGTTGCGCTTGGGCGGGGGGTTGTCGGCGAGGTCTTCGCGTAGTCTGTGGAGGAACGCGGCGACGACCGCGTCGGGGTCGCTGACCTGCGGGCCGGCGGCGAAGTGCCTGGTGGCGGCGTTGACGAGCTCGATCTTGGTCGGCGTCGACGACCGCGTCGCCAGGTTGAAGTGGCGCGCGTACCGTCGCAGCGACCGTGCGCCGACTTTGGTGAAGTCGACGGCGACCACCGGGATGTCGGTCGCGACCGACGACGCCGCCGGGCGCTTGGCCGGCGCGCGTCGCGGCCGCCGCTTCTTGGCGTCGTCCGCGAACATGTCCACTATCGACATGGCCCCTGTGTCGGGTACCCTGACGGATGATCCCTGGCCCTCTGCCCCAAACCTAATCGAGGAGGTCGGGTCCCCACGGAGTCGATCGCCGTTCTGGGAATGAACACGACCCCGCCCCGTCCTATCGGCCCGCCCACAGACACACACACAACGCGGCACACACACACACACTCGGTCCGTTTTATGATGCGGAAGTCGACCGTATTTGGTATCGGATGCGAACCTCCAGGTGGTCGCTGAACGGGTAGTCGAGGTCGGGCCCGAGGAGGACCTGCTCGTTGCGGCCGTCGAGGAACGCGGTGTGAAGGGCGGCAGAGCAGACGGGGATGTCGCCGGCCAAGACGGTTACCCGGAAGTCGTCGTCGATGGCCAGTGGCTCGGCGTCGTGGATGCAAAGGGTGTCGCCGCGGTCGATGCACTGCGACCATCGCGTCGTGCCCGTTCCTGAGGTAATCGCGGCCGACATGCTCCCGGGCAGATCGGGCGCGTTCCTGATCTCGACCGAATGCAATGCAACTGGAACGGTTGCAGCGTTCCGGTTGCCTCGGAGCAGGTCGGCGAAGTAGGACACGTACCTGGACTGAGACGGCGTGTCCAGCGCGGCGATACCGCGCTTGGAGCAGAACACGCGAAGTGCATTGGCGGCGGGTTGCTCCCTGTTCTTGAACAGCAGCCAGCAGGACACCAGCAGGCCTACTCGACCGTGCCCGACGCTGCACAACCGATATAAATCAACTGCCGCCTGATCGATTCTGTCGATGGCTTCTCTACCTGGCTATTGCAGCGACGTTGTCGGGGGAACCGTTCATCCACGCGCTCATGGCGTGGCAGAACGCCATGATATCAGCGAGGGGCGGCACGTCGTCGACACCGATCCCGAATTGCGTCCAGACACGGTCGTGGAATGCGCCTTTGGCGAACGACCTGTTCCTGCACCCATTGACAACGACGTACGCGTTGGCGTGGTTCGCGTCGAGGTACGCCTACACAACAACAGCGTCATCATTTGCCCCAGGAGCGCCCACCAATGGAATCGGACCTGAATATCGCCAATCCGAGCGGGAACGATGCCATCGAGTTCCGGCCCGACGGGCCAGGGCATGACAATCACGCTGCAACGGATGAATCAGCATCGCCACGACTGGGGACCCCTTGGTTCCACACCGATTCGTAATGTACGACATGCCGAGGCGTCCAGCCGCGTCACGTTGTTCGGGCGGAACGTTGTGCCGCTGCCTTCGCCAGATCTCGTAGAACGCCCAGACCTGCAGTCGTAAGCGGGCCGCGATCCGACCGGCATGCAGGCCTAGGACGACCACAGCAGCATCCCGGGCTGGCGTGGCGAACAGGATCGCCGTTGAAACGATCGACATGCAGATCAGGAACGTGTGGACGGCAACCCAGATGCGATGCCGCATGGCACCGGCAGCGTTAGTGACGAACGTGGCTGCGTTCGCGATAAGAAACAGCGCCCCAATTGCAACGGGAACGGCAGCGACGATCGTGTAGTCCCGAACTAGTTATCACTGATCAGGTTGCTTCACACACATCGAGCGTCCGCTCGAACCCCCTACCTTGCTGCCACGTGTGGGTCACGCTCCAGAACATGACGCAGAACGAAACGCAATCGCAAAGGAGCAGTACAGACAGTACGACCTGGAAAGGAAGCTTCCGCAGATGTCGTTGCAGAGCTGATGTGCTGACATGTCGCGATAGAGACACATCGCCGCACCTGGATAACATTACCGCCTTTACAAACGCGTCCGACGCCGGCCCAACGGCATCATCACGATGATTAATCGGGCGATCGTTCCAGCCAGGAACGCGTGCAGACGGGCAAATGGCTCTACGCTTAAGTTTAGTACTCCATCAGGGCCGGCTGTTCAATGTAAGATTTGAACGCGCGAAGCCATTGTCCTGCGACGACTTCGTGGATGACGCGTCTGTCGTATGACAGCGTCACGGTCATCGACGTGACGGATCGGAGCGTTCCCTTGGCATCGTCCATCACGGTCTTCGGTTGCCCTGAACCGACGGCGAGAATGCAGGCTTGTGGCATGTTGATGATCGCGGAGAATTCGGTGATCCCGAACATCCCTAAGTTGGAGATGGTGAACGAACCGCCCATGAATTCGTTCGGCTTCAGCTTTCCGGAGCGGGCACGTCCAGCAAGGTCTCGAACGGCGTTAGAAACCGATACGACACTTCGGGAGTCCACATTGGTGACAATGGGCGTAATCAGGCCGCCTTCGGTGGCAACGGCGACAGAGATATCGATTGACGGAAATGATTTGACGTTCGAGCTCTGGACGTCAAAGTATGAATTCACACCCGGGACATCACGTAGTGCCAGGCCGGCCGCGCGAATCACAAAGTCGTTAACGGAGGCGTTAATCCTGGCATAAAAGGGGACACAACGTCAACCCTGTAGCATACAGAATCCAGAACATCGTCAGTACCCTTTTGCTTTGAGATCGGTGCGCAGCGACAGCAACTGATCGATGAAGCACGGCGTTGACATGTACGAATGCGGGATCTCGCTTTTCGATTCAGACAAACGGGTTGCTATCACACGCCGCATCGTAGACAACTTAATATCGGTATGCGAGCGTTCGCGCGCGCGACGACTTCGTTGTTGCGGTTGGGGAGTGGCTGCTCCTGGCACCTCGACACGGGCGGAGGTTGTTGTGGATGGGGCAAGTCTCGACTCCAGGTGAAGGATCACGTCTTCCTTCAGAATACGTCCTGTAAAGCATCATGACGCTGCACAACAAGGTCCTGCTCAAGTACCTGAATGTCCAGTCCCCTTAATGTCTGACGGATGAATGTGATGCTGCAGGAGGAGCAGTGAAGCGGCAGGCATTGCAAATGGTCCCAGACGAGATTCCGTGGGCGCTGCTGGCGTTGGCTCCGAACGCACAGCCGCTGCTGGGGGCGTTCCCGACGCCGAAACATTTGGTGGCGGCAACTTAGCAGCTTCTTCAACCTGATCCGCATTTTCGACCCTGGAAAACCAGAGATCAACTCAGCAGGCGCATGTCACGACAAGGTCCCTCCCACATAATGCCAATTAGTTGCCCACAGGGGACATCGTGGGATCCCTCTTTCGCATAAATTGCGGCAATGTACCTGATTCATGACGGTCAGGCGCATTTCACAACTGCGACAGCGAACCGAACCCTTCTTCAACCGAGTCAAAGTCAACAACCGCCTTGTCTGTTTCAATTGATACCAACGCGTCGCCGGGAGACACGGCATCGCCAACCGCTTTCCGCCACTTGCCGATGTTGCCTTTCGTCATTCTGCAACAATCTCAATTTCACACAGTACGCCAATCACGACGATTTCCACGTACGTGGGTGACAGCGCGGGCATCTCGATACGGATGATATCGCCTGCTGCTGCATGGCATCCATTGATCAGACCTATCCTCGGGCAACCCGGTTTCCGTTCTACAAACACAGGGACATGCATCTTCGCCAGGCCCACGGCGACACCTGGCGCATGCATCCAATGCGCCACAGCATCTGCATCGTCGTCGCGCCTGAAGGGCGACCAAGTCCGCGTCGGGTTGTTGTTCCACACAGGGCACCCCGCGTCCTGCGAGCAAAACACCCCAACTGCTATTGTGGATTTCCTCAAGCCAGGTTGCACAAATCACGACTCGCGTTTCCGAACTCGTCAGTCAGCGGGGTGTCATTTTCGCGGGTCGCTGGTTCGGCATCGGTACGATGGTAACTGTGGTGTCCACAGAGGCGGCACCAAAGGCGGTCGGTGGGTGCAATAATTGCTTGGTGCGCTTCTCGCCAGGGCAGCGTCTGATGGGCGTGCACCTGGGCAGGGCCATATTCGCAGGCGATTGTGGCGAATGGGTTCGTGTACACGGCGGGCCAAATCCCGATCGGTCGGCGAGCATACGCGAAAGGCGTGCAATCCACCTTTGCGTTGACGCTCAACAGATCCTGCAACGTCGAAGATGGTCGAAGGAGGAATTCAGGAGCAGACGTCCCGGGTTCTGGCAAATATCAAAGCGGTCCTTGCTGCGGCGAACACGACACTGGACAAGGTCGTCAAGACGACGGTTTTCCTGAAGGTATGTGCAACGAGCGACGGCTATTGCTTACAGGAATACCTACAATTTCAGGACATGAATGACTTTGCGAAAATGAACGAGGTCTACGGCAGCGCGTTCGGTGGCCATCGACCTGCGCGCTCAACCGTTCAGGTGGCACGACTCCCGTTTGATGCACTTGTCGAGATCGAATGCGTAGCGAGCCTTCAGTAAACTATCTGTCATCGTTACACATGGGAAGACAGAGTGAAGGTCACGTATGTGTAGTGATGTCACGATACAATGTCGCTACATGTTCGGCGTGCTGTTCTACGGCTTGGTATGCAACAACTGCATTTACAATTCTTCCTTCTCGTCGTCGTCAGAATCAAGGTCGATATCTTCGTCTTCATCGTCCTCGAACTCCCCGGGATCCTCGGCTGGTGGCAACCCTTCAGCTTCTCTGCGTTCCTTTTCTCTCTTGATGCGTTCCGCCTTCTCAATTTCCTCGTTCATCTTCTCCTCCCCTTTTTTGTTCTTGCTCAGCCAGGCAGATGCTTCAGCAGCGGCTTCTTCTTCGTCGTCCGTGACCAGAATGTTGTCAATAATCGACCCAGATTTCATCTAGGAGACATTCAGCAGCCCAGCACCTTGCAGTGTGTACACTTGCATACCTGCCAGAGCTCAAACCCGACAAACTGAAGGTCCTTCTGCACATAAACGTTGGGGTCGTCGATGAAGTCCGGGTTGTCGATTTCTGGTGCAACCCATTGACCTTTGTAGTTCGGGTTGTCAATACGGGTCGGCTTCCAGACGCCCTTGTACTTGGGGTTATCGATCATGTTGGGCTCCCACTCGCCATCGGCATCGTCATCCCAGTCCTCTGATATATCGTTAGCCACGTGCATGTCATATGCTGCATGTCAATGAACCTGGTTTGACAGCCTCAGGATCGGGAATCTTTTCCGGTTCATCGTCCCAGTCAGCAGGCTTGACCTGCGATGGGTCATCCATCATCGGGTCGTCAACCCAGTCATCCGGCTTCTTCGCACTTGGATCCTAACAGTTACGTTAAGGGAGAATCCAGGTTTGCCGAAAGAAAGCCGCCCTACAGGAATACGCTTCGGAGGCAGGAAGGTCCATTCGTCAAGAAGATTTCCAGAGTCTTTCTCGACGTTATCGACCTTGATCACGTAGGTGTTGTCTGGGCGGATGACAAATGTGTACCAGTGGGTGAACTTATCAATTTCGCAGAGAACTGGAGTCTTCTTCTCAAGGTTGTTCCCCTTGAAGTTGAGAATAGCATGAACCCTGACAGCAAATACTGGTGAGCTTTACCGAGTATCGGGCAAGCGAGCCTACTTACTTGCGCGTTTCCGCTCCACAAATATCCGGTCCAAACATAATGGCATAATCAGATGCACCCGAAAACGATTTCTGGGACGAATTAGCACCAATTCAAAACGTATAAACACTGCAACCTACCTGGTCAAGACCAGCACGCAGCAGCTTGAGGTAACCGCCAGCACAGTCCACCATATAAGGAAACTTGATCGAGTACTGGATGACAAGGTCGCGACCCTCATTGCTGAACGGCTCGTCTCGCATCTTCCCGCTGATGCCATAGTACCGGGCGTCCTGGGTGGTGAACAACCCCTTGTCTTCCTGGGCATCGCCGTAGAACTCGCCGTGCGACCATCCCCACTTGCCGTTTGTGCCCTCCTGCTTCTTCCAGTCGGAGACCTCCCAGCGATCCTTCCATGTCTTGTCCGCGAACTTCTCTGAGAAGAACGTCTCGGCAGCGCCGGCCGTCGCTAGAGCCAGCCACAGCGCGATCCGCATTGACGCCCGCATCACGGACGGCCTAGGAATGGACAACCGGATAGGTTGGCAAAATGAACCCCAACGGCAACGCCGCCGCGTGCAATGCACATGCGGTGCTCGCGCGGGCCCGCGGGCGCAGACGCCTAAATTTGGCTGATGTCCTGACAACCCCCAATGGCAAAATGGTTCTGAGGGGCGGTGCGACCGGCTCTGGCCGCTCACTGCAGCTGTGCGGCTGGAGACGGGAGACATCGTTGCGCAGCAGTCGTGTATTGAAATCACTTGGAGTGATCAGTCTTGAGAAATTCCCGCAGAACAGCGGTGAGCTCCGATACTTCGGGTCCCCGGCCAGACATGGACGAGATGGCGCCTTGGGCGACATCAGGAGGAATCGATCCGTCCTTTGTTCGGGTTTCAACGAGTCTCTGGACAATATCGCAGTTGAACTCCGGATGACTCTGCACGCAGAGCACGCGATCGCCCAAGGAAAACATTTCGATCGGGGTATTTGCTGACTTCGCCAGGAGCTCAGCGCCAGGAGGAAGCTTGTTCACTTGGTCACGATGAATCTTCAGGAGGTTGAGTTTGGGCGGCAGAGTTGGGAACCGGCTCTTTGCCGCGTCTGTCGCGGTGACCTCTTGAAGCCCGACCTGTATATCGATCAGCCTGTGGCAATGAACGAGACAAAACGACCCAGAAACCTGCCATCCAGTGGCCCGCCCCGATAAGCCACCCTGTTATGTTTTGTCAGGTCTACATCGGGTGGCACAGGGTAAGGACTGCGATTTACAAGTGAGTGCGCGATGACTTGATGTCCAAAGCATACGCCCAGCAAGTTGCTTTTCTTGCGTTCATAAATGGTCTTGATTAGCTGCCTGAGCTTCACGATCCATTCCAAGTCAGAATGGGCATCATGACGAGATCTATACGGTCGTAAGCATTAACTGAAGCATATGACAGAGGGAGTTATGAGATAATTACCCTCCAATGACATAGCCTCGATACGAGTCAAGGACCGGTTCGTCGGGGAACTCATTCTCGATGCATTTATACACGTCCCATTGCTCATGCGGACCCTCTTTCAGCAATTGCTGATACATCGTCGCGTAGTCGCCTGCCACTCGGACGGTCAGAAAGCGTCAACCTGCTACCGACATCCTGTCGACCCGACCGTATTGCTCAAGAAAGGCCGGCGGCACATGGCCGACGACCAGCACGGCATACCGCTCCGGCGTCGGCATCACGCGACACAGGACGCAGAACCCTCGGTACGCTGTAGAAGTGGCCCGCGCAACACGCCGCATCGCCGGGTACCTCCGAGCCAATTATTCGGACACGATCGCTGCAAATTTCGCGGCCCTGTTACTGTATGATTGGGCCGCTGGAGGCCGCTCCGTCCAGAAGTGAGCCTAGGTAGGTAGGTAGGGGTAGGCAGACCTGGTGGCTGGTGGCCCCGCTGCCGTGACTGTCAGAGGAGCGGTCGCTGCGAGGCCAGGACACCGTTGAGTGACAATGACTCAGGCCCGAGCAGCAGCTGGCCCACAATCGGGGACGTCAGCGCCGAAGGCAGAGGTCGCCGTCCCTGGGTCCTTGTTCGGGAAAGGTTGGCAACACGGGTCCGATCGTCAGACGATGAGCCTAGAGTCACCGTCTGGACAGTTTTCCAGGACCCGACTTTCGATCTGATGAAACAGATGAAAGCTGCTCAGGTATCCCCAAAGCGCGAAGGCGAAGTGGAGCAGGTGAGGGCTTTCACGCCCGTCTTGGATATGGAACTCAGCGTACCTGATTATCGCAGGTTATGGATCGATCTACGGGATCGTATATCTACGAGTTGAAGGGATTGGTGCCAGCCGCCAATTACCTGCAGTTTCCGTCGTCGAATACGCACTCTCTTGGCCTGACTGGCCCATACTTGTATATGCAGATCCGCCGCCCAAATGCAGACACGTCAGAGTTTGTACGAGTGTGTGTCTCGTGACCTGACCCATCAGCCCAGACATTTCTCCCTGCATTTTGACCTGCTGGCGACAATACCGCAACTTGTCGTCCGGCTCTCGTTCAGCAACCTGTTCCGAGAACGGAAATCGTTGGGTCGCGTTATCCAGATACCGTTGACACAAGTGAAGGCCAAGAAATGGACAGGTACCCACCCTGTCAATGCTGGACAGTACTGGATGCCTAAACGCCGAATACAGTTCTTTGCGTTGATTTTAAATCCGTCATGAGCCAGTACTCAAGTTTCGAATTCACATGCCTAAAAGCGATCAAGGTCTGCGCGTGCATTCAACTTCGTGGTGTATATACGTCGTCCAAGATGTCAGTCTATTGTTTATGTTATGGTTTCACGTATGGATAAGCGTTTCAACGGGCAGCTACGATCCAAGCACACTTCCGCGAGATATGAGATTACCAATCGCGGCAACTGAAGACTGGATGTCCGTTTACGATTGGTACGTGCGTCTGACCTGCTAGGGACCGGTTGGAGTTAAATTTCAGATTCATAGGCTATGGTGCCCAAAAACGCCTGTTCTAGAGGGTACCACAGCAACGTCTGATGTTGCTGAAGGCGCCAATAGCCCCATACCTCGCGACGGGCATTCGGAAGCAGTCGTAGCCAAAGATGCCCTGCCAAGAAAGAGTCAGCCCGAAAAGAAGCGCGTTTCTACGACCGCGATCGTCCTGGTTGATGATAGCATTAGCAGCCCTGGTCCGGACCCCGTTCTCGAGCTGTCTCGAATCGTTGGCTATAATGGTTCCGTCCCGGGATCCATGAAGTGGCTCGAGAAGAACACTGTACTGTACACGGCAATGAGCATGGTAAACGCCATGGCTTCATCAACGTCTGGTAGGCTTCTGATGTTACATTTCATCGCTAGGTCGTCATTCACGATATCGCGACCGACGAGCAGATTATCCTGACTGGGCATACTGCGAACATTTGTGCCCTTGCTATCTGTCCTTTCTATCGGCTACTAGTCACTGGACAATCTGGTCGCCATCCTTTCTTGTTGATCTGGGATCTCAAAACGAAGACTGTCGTGTGCCGAGTGCCGACGTTTGCCAACGGGCTAACATCCTTGGCGATATCCTGTGATTCCAGGCTACTTGCTTGCGCCGGGCATGATGGTTTGTGTGTGAAAATCGATTCGTTTAAGGACGTCTTATGCAGTCACTGCAGGGCACGGACGCGTCCAGATTATTGTATGGGACCTGTCAGACGTCGTCGAGAAAGGAGCTGTCTCCGTAGTCGCCAAGCAAACGTCAGAATTCAATGTGTCTCAGATCGTGTTTTCTCCACATCCGGGCAGCCAGCATCAGCTGGCATCCTGCGGCCATGAAAGTATCAGGTTCTGGAGAATCAAGAACGGGCATTTGCCGGGACACTCGTTGGTGCTTAACGAGGTAATCTGGGCTTGGCATTTTCCTTCAAATTTAAACTGATCTATTATGTCGTCAGCATTCTCGTAACACATTTGTGGCGTTGTGCTTCGAGCCGATCTATGGGATAATCACTGAGGAGATGTCGCGACCGCACCTCCTCTACGCTGCCAGCGCTTCAGGCGCCGTCTTTGTTGCTGACCTTGATACTACAACGCTTCGTTACGTCTATCAGCTTCACAACGGTCCAATCAGAGCCATTGTAATTACTCAGGGTACGGAAAGACAATCGGCCGGCGCTGGTCGGTTACACACACCACTAACTGCCGACGCTCTGACAGGATTCTGCATTACCGGATCCGACGACAAGCACCTTCGAGTGTGGCCAATGGATTTCTCGTCATGCGTCACCGAAGCACAGCATGACAGCCCCATCACTTCTGTCTCCGTCTCAGAAGACGGACTTAGAGCAATCGCCGGGTGCTCATCTGGCAGCGCAGGCACCCTTGACATAACCGACTCGTCGTATCGCGTTTATCTGCGGTCGCATAGTGGACCGGTATTCGGTTCCTGTCTCTGCTCCGCCAACGGCGTTAACGAGTGTATGCAATAGATTAGTGATGTTTGCGTCAGCCCTCGGCTCGACGAATTCGCTACTGCATCGTCTGATGGCACTGTCCGCATTTGGGACATTGCATCTCATCAGCAAGTATATCGTATCGTCGAAGATATGCTCGATGTTCAACTCTGACGAGCGATGTTCAGTTATATGAGTTCCTGACGCCTGTGGAAAGTGCCATTTGCGTTGCCTATCACCCGCAACAGAATCAGTTAGCGCTCGGCTTCGCCTCCGGCAAGATTCGCATCATTGATATAGCGTCAACAACGATGATCGTCAGTGCACTGGCACTTTGTCATCCTTTTGTAGGTTCGTAATGACATGATACCAGGTTGAATGTTGCCAACACACGGGTCCAGTACGGTCACTTGTGTACACCCCCGATGGCAGGAGGCTGTTCAGCGCGTCTGACGATAGGCACATTTGCGCTTTCGACGTTCTGCGTTTCTACCAACCAGTCCGCGTTCTTGGTGCTTCGTTCTCGAATCGTATATCTATGTCGGCGATACGTTTCCCACACATATCGTCGTGCGTATCTGACTGACGGCGTATGCCAAATAGTTGCTGTGACCCAAAAGGGTTGCTTCTGGCAGCACCTGGGCCAATGGGATGCAACGAAATCGTTGTTTACAACGTCGACAATTTCGGTGAGCAGCAACGGATCATCCTCAAGAGGTAGGCAGCAAGGCAGACGTCGTCGAACTGAGTGCCACGACTGACGAGTAGCGACAGCGGAGGAAGCCGCATTATTCAGTTCCACCCGATTATTAACGAGGTTGTTATCGCGACCACGACCCGGTCGCTCATTCGTTTCGACCTCTCCAGTCGTCGCGTCGTCGGTGAAACCGTTTATGGGAAACTGGGTGAAAACGACCAGAACGATGTGTCCGACCTGCGTATTAGCCCAGACGGCAAGTTCATCGTGTATGCTGATAACGCCAACTCCATTCGGGTCGTCCCGTACCGTTCCGTCGGGGATCCCAGCTTCGCTCTTAGTGGCCAGGAGTTCCGGTCGCAAAGCGCCATCAGCAGTCTGGAGTTTGTCGATTGTGATCTCCTCGTCACCGCCGGTGGGACTGTTGTTCAAATCTGGAAGTTCCATCCGGATCGCTACACACGAGGTTGTGCCTCCGCGTTCGGTTACTAGTGTAGCGTTAATGAAGAATGTCTTAGGAGATGCGGTATTATTGGCGACGCCAACACGATCGTCGCGGGCAAGCGCCTCGAAGGAGAGCAGTCTCTCGCCTAGACGTAATATTCCTGTTCCAACGTCCCCATCCGCTGTCCTGTCTCCTGTCCGGTTGTCATCCACTGCTTTCGATTCGTCGCAGACATCTGGTCCACGGCGCAGGCATGCAACGTCCTTGGAGCCGTATCATGCAGGTCGACCACCTAACGGTTACTTCGCGAACAGGTTATCAATTTCCGAGGACGATGTCGTTGAGGAGTGTCCGGAGCAGTTCTCCAAATGCTTGTTCACTCCATTGAAAACGTTTCCAAGAGCAACAGTCGGTTATGTTGTGCCGGCTCACAAAGAAGCGCTTAGGGTGCAGCAAGTTCTTGCCTACAACGGCAACGGACGAAACAACGTTATCTGGTGAGCATCCGTCGTCGTCCGTTAGCAAAAGTCTAAAGTAGGGCGTTCAGGCACCCACCAACTGGACTGTTCTGCTTTACCGCTGGGAGCATAATCGTCGTGGAGGACCTTGCGGATCGAACGCATCAGATACTCCAAGCACACTCTGTAAGCAGTGCGCCTGCTGTCGTCTCGGTCATATCGAAATTGCTGGTCAGGTTGAGATTTCATGCCTTGCCGTCACCGATGGCGGGAACATTCTTGCCTCAGCGGACGGAGGCCTGCCAACACCAACGAATCCCTTCTCAATGATCTTCCTCTGGTCACCGGCAACCCGGCAACCGACCCGTGAAATCACATCTAAGCACGCTGGTGGTACAACTGCCAATGCGAGTCTTACTGCGTATATGTGACCAGTGGTCTATTAGGCATCCAGGCGATGGCGTTCAATGCGTCTGGCACCTACTTGGCATCTGTTGGGCGTCCGGCGGATTCGAGCGTTTGTGTTTGGGATTGCGCCTCGGGTGGGGATCAGCGGTCTGTGGGCGCAGGGACGCGGGCTGACGTCCATGACAGGGGAATGCATTGCCTACCATGCTGCATCGACAAGCAATGTGGACTGGTACACTGCAGTCTGCTGGGTGCCACGTATCAACGATCAGTTTCTAACCTGCTCTCGGAGAAAGGGTAAGCGCAACAACTAAATGACGCTTCAGCGGGCGTTGTTAAGCGTGGCCCCAGTCGAAAGCTGGACGGCACCTCCTCCGCGATTCGCTCTGCCTGCCGATGAGGTTACGTGTTTTGAACCGAGGTTGCTCCCTTGCGCTGTCTCGAACCGCCAGGCGCAGTCGAAGGCAACGTTTACTGCAATTGTCGCGCTCAGCACACATTTCTTTGTTGGGACCTCAAACGGTCAGCGATTGCGGCACTTCGAGCCACCGAAGCCTTTGTTTTGACATGGGTTAGGGGACGTAATCATATGGCAATACTCGTCGGCATTGTCCGATTGGGAATGCCTTGGAGACGTCATCTGTTTCCCGAACGAGATCTTATCGATGCAGATCGTCCCCTGCCAGCGGGAGCTCGACAATACGTTCCATTTGGTGCTTGCTGGAGCTGCCGACTTTATTCGCCGATGCGAAATCGCTATCGGCGATGGAAACGCAAAAGGAAAGGTTAGTGCTGGGGACATTCCTGTGCATGAAGGCGGCGGTCGTCTAACCTGAGCGCGGGGCAGATAACCGTCGAAGAAGTTGGACAGCTACGTTTCAACGCAGGCACCGTCGTCGCATGTCGCTGGGATCCTTCTGCACAAGTCGGTGTCGTTGGGTTCGACTATGGCACCGTCGTTCAAGTTGGGTGGTCGTCTGCGACCACGACCGATGAACAGTCTTCCATTGCGACTCCCACCAGACTCGTTAACGGTCATCGGGAGACGATCCAGCAGGTGAGGCCATCGTTCTACACGGCCAGACCTTGGTCAGCTCACGACTCGCGACAGGTTGCCTTCAGCCCAACCCGTGATGAATTCATGTGCTCTTGCGGAGACGACGGGTCCGTCCGCCTGTGGGACGTCCCGAAATCGACCAGCGTCGAAGGCGCACCGTTTAAGCATTACGAGCAGATCATGCACTTCCAGGTGCCGAATCAGGTCAGTAGCCAGGACGCCAGCGGCAAGATTGTTGTTTAGTTTTCACTGTAGAAGTGCAATTGCGTAAGCTTTGCGCCCAGCGGCACAACGATCGCGGCTGGATTTACCGACGGGTGTATTCGGGTTCTGGATTTGATGAACTTGGAACTGAGGCATTGCGTTAAGCTGGCGCACGCAGTGGACCATGTTATTCACAGTGCAAACGGTACGGCGCTGTGGAGACGCCAAACGTCTGCGTTGACATGTGGGTTTTGAAGGGCGAATCATCATCGCGGCCACCTCAGATGGCATTGTGCACGTTATCGACAGCGTCTCCTTTGACGTGCACATCCACATTGCCAACCATTCCGGGAATCGGATCCACTGCCTGGAGCAGTCCACCCATGATGATCACCTGTTCCTTGTTTGCGATTCGCACCAGCAGGTATCATTGTGGAATTCGCGCGTGGCTGATGGCAGGGACAACTGGGACGCCATTCTCTACCGATGGATCAACATGTCGCAAGCGTTCTCGGCACAACAGGACGTTTTCCAGGAGCTGGATGATGTTCCTGGGTTTATGCCGCCCAACCTTGCGAGTACGGTACTCATTGCATATCGTGTTGAGCAGGATGTTCAGTTTGTTATGTAGTCTTCGACAAATCTTCAAGTAGCAACCTGATCGCTTGCTGTCCGTCAACACGCCCTCTTCTACACGTGTTCGACTTCGAACTCAACGAGGTACGTTGTCGATAAGCGTAACTGGCGTGACCTCATGGGCTTTGGTAGGTCGTCCGAGTGCTGCCCTTGCCCCATACTCCTCTGTGCGTTTCGATGTCGAACGACGGCGCATTGCTTGCGGTTGGGACGATCGGTAAACGGGCCGCCGTGGGGAACCGTGTCGTCAAACGACGCCTAACGAAGCATGGTCAGATTGGATGATCACCTTAGTCGACGTTTCGTCGGGCACGTTCCAAGACGTGCCTGTCCATTGTGATCGCGTATCGGCGATTGCGTTCTCGAACTCTAGCAAAGTCGTCTCCGCAAGCGGCCACGTGATGATCGCCCACGTGTTAGTTGACGGGAATGATGGGCACCATCAACAGCACGTGCAGTAGTAAACTGAGCGTTCCCCTGTTTTACGCAACAGTACGAATCGGGAGCAAATATTACTTTATTCTACGATATGAATATTGTAGGTCGAGTAGCCGGGTTCAATTAGAATCAGGGGTCGCAACATCGGGGCCGCTCACCGGGACAGCCGAACCGTCATCGTCAACTGGGGCGCCGGGTTGTTCCGCATCGGCATGATGCGCCGGTGATCCCGAATGGTCCAGACCGGCAGGCGGGACGGCCTCGTCATACGTCGTCTCGGCGGACACAACCTGCTCAGCGGTGGCCGCCACCTCGGCAACGTCCATTCGATCGTCCGCCGTCTCGTCGACCTGGATGATGGAGTCGGCCGTTGGGACGAATCCGCCGAGCGTGGATTGCCCCGTCGGATGGTCGCTGTCTCGCTCGTCGCCTGCAGGATCAATCGGCATGGGTGCCGGCAGCGTTGGCACCGGGCCAAGGACGATCGGCTGGAACGTCGCCGTCCTCATCGATGAGTTTACGAACTGCGATGCTAGAATCGGCGGTACCACCGGGTTTGTCACCATCGGCGACGGATGTGGCACAACGAGATGCGGTGGCAACGGATAGGACGGGAACGCCGACGGCGGATACACGACAGTGTTCGGGGGAAGCGCTGAACCCAGGCTTCGCAAGATCTCATGATATGGCAGCGGGGACATCATGGGCGCCATTGGGCCAAACGCTATGGGCGGCATTGCAGGATTGGGATATTGGCCATACGACGGCACAGCGCCGATGGCACCACCAGCTCGCTGGCCTGCAGGAGCGACGATAGGGTGGGGATGGAGAGCGGTGTGCACGACGGCAGGTTCAGATAGCGGCACAATGGATGGTGCAGAACCGACAGACTGGGGGACGGCATCAGGCATGGCAAACGCAGGGGAGTCTGCAACCAGGGTTCGAGGACGCTTAGCAGAGGGGACGTCCCCATGGCCGGATGCTTGAGTTGCAATAGCGGCCAGGCCGAGCTTCTCCTTGTAGTTTTGATAGAAGTTCTTGATCTGGGTTTCGGTTCGCGTTGGCACCGCCGAACATAGCGCCTTCCAGTCGCGACCGTGCACTCGTAGCGCCTCCATAAGGGCCGTCTTCTCCTCCGACGTCCAGTTGACATTGCGGCGAGGCTGGGTAACCTTCACTTGACCAGCGGCGTCCTCGACAGATTGGCCGTCGCTGCCGTCGCCACCACCTTCACTCTCGTTGACACTGGCAGAAGACGCGTTACCATCCTCCTGCGTTGTCGTTGCGACAGCGGGCTTCTCGCTGTCAAGTCTGGCTTCACGTTCGGCAAGAATCTTGTCGAAGAGCATCTTCGTCTTGTTGTTGTTGAAGAAGTTCTTGCACTTCTCGGCGTCCTTGCTTTGCACGTATTCACCAATGGCGCCGAAATCCTTGCCATGCAGTGACAGAGCTTCGACGAATAGTTCCTTTTCTCGCGCGTCCCATGACGCAGAGCCCGATACACGACTGCGTTTCTTCCCAGTCGACTGCGCCTTTGCCGCCTGCTCGTCGTCGATACTCGTAGAAGGCTTCTTTCCTTTCGGTTTGACCGCTCCAGATGCAGCGGCTTCATCGTCTTCCGTTCGCCTTCGCTGAGCACGGCTTCGGCTAGCTTGCACCTCGATGTTGTTCCGGGAAATGTCCTCAGCCAGCTTCAAGATCTCCCGAGGGAACGCAGACGAAGAACGCCTCGGGGCATCTTCATTGACCATGTTCGCAACGTCGAAGTCGATATCGTCGTTGGACTCGATGCCCTTGCGTGACAAGACCATTTTCCGGTACTTCTTCACAAGAGACTTGTAGTTTACGACCGTTTTCGAAGAGTAGTAGTGAGCAACGCAGTCGCCAACAGACTTGTTTGGGAGATACTTGGCGATCTTAGCGAAGTTCTTGGGGTGCTTGGCGTACTTCTTCTCGAAGATTTCGCGTTCCGCGTCAAGCCAGGGATTAACGAGTTTCCGTTGGTTTTCGGCATGTCTGGGGTCCTCAACGAGTGCGTTGCGACTGCGGAACGACCGGTACCGTTTCTCTTCGTCGGTGAGCATGTTGGGAATCGGAGCCAGCCGAGCAGCATAGTAGGCTTTGATCTCAGCACTCATGTGATAGCGGAACGGAGGGACGTTAAGGTTTCGACTCTCAAACAGGTACACCTTCCAGTCGCGATATTTCGTCCACCATTCCAGAGCAGTGAGGCGGGAGAGGTTCGCAGCTGCCAGTTTCGTTTCTCGGACAGCACGAAGAAGACGCGGTCGAGAGGCAACGTGCCCCTTCACAGTGGAACGAACGAGGTCGCATTCCAACGGTTCCCGATACAACGGCGTGTAGAACGCCCCGGGAGGACAAGCCTGGGTAAGCCAGCCAGGAAGCACTTTCGCGAGTTGGTGTGACGACAGCTTGGACAGCCGGGCGTTCTCAGCGTAAATACGGTCCACAACGGCCTTCTCATCTGCGCTGGTCACGAGCGACGCTCCATGGCTCTCCGTGTCGTCAGATAAAGGAGCACTGGTGTCCGGTCGACCTTCAAGAACCTCCTTCTGTCGCGCGATTGCGTCCTCAATTTCCGCGATGTCGTCATCGAGTTTCTGTATCCGCTCAAGCAGAGAAGCTTGAGACGGCGTATCAACAGCAGGAGTAGATGATGGTGCGGATTCAGTAGCTGGGTGCAACTTGACAGGAGTTGATGTGGTCTCATCTGCCATGGGCACATCCATATCCTCAGGACGCTGATCATCTGCAGATGAAGGACCGGCATCGGGTGCCTGGGCAGACTCGTCGGGATTCTGATCGGCTTTGGGCGATTCGACTTTGCGAATGAATTTCGCAAGGCCTTCACCAAAACCGATTCGTCGTGGCTCACTGTCCTTTGCGGATGAAGAAGGCGAAGAAGGTCCGACACTGACGCGAAGGGTCGCTGCGCTAGGTGACGATTGCACCGGTTGTTCGGGAGCCAGACTAGGAGGACGAATATCGAAGCGCGACCTCGCTCGAACAGCATCACCGGTTCCCAGCTCCGCGGGATGTGTAGAAGACAGCAAGCGAATCCGTTCAGTGTGCACAGTGGGCCCAGGACCTACAGGAAGCGAACTTCGGGGCTGTTGAGAGCGGTCGACCGGCATACGCTCCTCGGGTGGACTCCTTGGAGGGATATCAAAGCGAGACCGTCGAACGGCCCGAGGTCCATACGCGTCAGACGGCTTATGCTCCGCCGCAGGAGCAGAGCGCGAGCTTGGTCCAGAATCCTCACGAGGCGGATAGGACGACCCCGGCAGGGAACCGCGTGAGGGCATCCTCAACGGGATCCGCGAGCGACTCTGGGCGGCAACGTCCGTCTCAGGCTCTGACCTTGACAGAAGTCGCATCCGGTCGGCATGGATAACTGGACCCGAGTTCGGTGGGCTAGAAGACAGCGGACGTTGGCGCTGGACCTCGAGCAGGTCGGGACCTGACGAACGAATATCTGCGATCTGCCTCTCCACAGGTCGATCCCGTTGCGACCTCCAGCTGATGTCTTCTGGGCCCGGCGAAGCGCCGATACTGAAACGTGAGCGTGAATGGCCAGCGCGTTCCCGTCCCACCGACACGTTGGGTCCAGCTCCGATAGCAAGCGAGCTTCGCGATGGGGCGTTGCGGTCCACAGGTAGGTCCATCATGGTGGGGCTCGGACCTCGACTGGTCGTTCTGGCGCCATCTGGAGGCGACCTCTGCATCTCCGACTTCGACAACAACTGCGTTCTGTCCGAGCCAGTGGGCGATGCCGCGCCACTTCTGGCGGGCCCTCTAATCGGTGCTGCCGCTGGGAAATCGGGAACAGGTAGCTCCAAGATTGGTACTGGCCCTAAGACGGGGAACTCCAGCGATATCGGCGGCTTGGATCCAGCCGGGCCAGGAGGTTCAGGGCGGTCGTTCCGCCGAGGTGGCGACATGGATCGAGCGGGCGACGAATCCCTGCTCATGCGATGCATACTGTAGGGACCCTGCGGAAATCGTTCCGTACCGCTCTCAGGCAGGCCTCGAGGCATAATCCGGTTGGCGTCGCTGGGTACGGCACCGGCGCCGCCTTGACGGGAATGGAAACGCGAGTCGGGCGGCAGGGGTTGACGCCGATTCCCAGACCTCCAAGGCGGAAAACGGTCACCGCGAAAATCCCCATCCGCCTCCATGTCCGGCTCGCCGATCGGTCGGCGCCGCCCTCCAATCTCGCCGTCCTCGAACGTTCGAGGGCCGCCATACACGTCGCGTCGCGGCCCAGGGCGCCGATCTCGCCACGGTCGCCGGTTACTTCGGCCGCCGCGTGCACCCCCGCGACCCTGCCCTGGCCCGCCGCCGCCCCGGAACCCATGGCCGGCACTGTTGGTGCTCATCGGGCAGACTGCCAACTGACGGACCAGGCCGCCAAAATCCACGCGGCAGCTTGGCACGATCACGCACGTGGCTACTCCGGAAAAGTCGCGTCCAACAACAGGCAGCCGTTCTCCAGAGAACGCGACGCTTTTTTGGGGCGGCATACACAAACGGACGGCGTCCATCATTTAATTTCATTCATTTGGCGTTTTGCGGGCGACCGATGACGGTCTTGCAATGCTTGAACCTGGTCGACGGGCGGTTCGTCGCCGCTGCTGACGGGGGCACGCTCGACGATTTCAATCCAGCCACCGGAGAGCGTATTGCAGTTTTGCCGCGCTCGCGCGCTGCAGATGTCGACGCCGCAGTGTAGTAGTGCTGCACGTGCGCATGGCAGCCTGCGATGACGCCTAAGTGTGTGTGTTCCTATCAGGTCCGCTGCGGAACGTGCTTTCCCTCAGTGGTCGGAGACGCCGGTCGAAGACCGTGCTCGATGCCTAGAGAGAATCGCGGATGCGGTTGAGGCGCGCCTCGATGACTTTGCCGAGCTGGAGTCGATGGACACTGGCAAGCCTGTCCAGCTGGCGCGTACTGTTGACATCCCGAGGGCTGTGGCCAATCTGCGATTCTTCGCGCAAGCGGTTCGCCAGCAGGAGGCCCCAAGCACGGAGATGACTGGTGCCATAAACTACACTCAACGGATGCCAGTGGGCGTGGCCGCTCTCATCACGCCTTGGAACCTGTCAGTGTGTGCGCCTAGTTCACATATGAAGTTTGTGGTATTCATCATGACAGTCCAGGCCAATCTATTTGTAATATGGAGCATTGTTTGCAAGTACGATATGACATAATGGTGGGTCAGGCTGACGTGGAAGCTGGCGCCGGCGCTGGCGATGGGTTGCACAGTCGGTATGCATACTAGATTATGCGGTCGGGAACCCGCTGCTGACTCTTCGATTATTGAAGTTTGCAAGCCAAGCGAGCTGAGTCCGTTAACGGCGCATGCGCTGGCAAACATAATTGTGAACGTCGGGCTGCCTCCTGGCGTTGCCAACTTCGTGTTCGGGTTGGGTAGCGAGGCCGGGGAACCCCTCATCCGGTCGCCGTCAGTCGATGCGGTTTCGTTTACTGGCGGCACAGTACGCTTCCACTGTCGTTGTCGAGGCTGATCTGATTGCCCGCTCCCACAGGTTACAGGGCGTACCGTTGCGGTGGCTGCTAGCGAGACGTTCAAGAAGCTGTCACTGGAGCTTGGCGGCAAGAACGCCACCATTGTATTCGCAGATTGCAATTTCGATCAAATGATCGAGGGTACTTGTGACAGTAATTGGAAAGCGCATGCTGGCGGCTGACACCTGGCACAACTGGGCGCAGGTGTTTTGCGTTCCAGCTTCCTGAACTCGGGACAGATTTGCCTGTGTGGCTCTCGCATCCTCGTCGAGCGTCCATTGCTAGACAAGTTCCTAGACGCCTTCGTCAAGCGGACAAAGTCCCTGACAGTTGGCGATCCAAAAACGAGCTGGATGGGCTCGGTTATATCTCCTCAGCAGCTGAAGAAAGTCGAATATTACGTCAAACTGGCTGCCGAAGAAGGAGGAAAGATCTTGTGTGGAGGCGAACGCCCTGGTTCACTTTTGCCACCGTTTTCCAATGGATGCTTCTTCGAACCCACTGTTATTGTTGGGCTCTCCACCCAATCTAGATGCGCTACCGAGGAAATCTTTGGGCCTGTTGTTACCGTTCATCCATTCGACACTGAAGACGAAGCTGTGCAAATCCACAACTCTGTGCGGTATGGCCTGGCTGGTTCAGTCTGGACCTCGAACTTGGGCAGAGCCCACCGAGTTACGCGACGCATGCACACTGGTAAGGCAAGCCTGTGTACCTCTGTCATCATTTCGTTCGCGCTGAGGCCACTGTGGCCAGGTATGGTATGGGTGAACACATGGCTCAAACGGGACCTTCGCGTTCCTTTCGGCGGAATCAAGGAGTCGGGCATAGGCAAAGAGGGTGGAATGCGGTCATTAGAGTTCTTTTCGGAAATGAAGAACATCTGTAAGTGCTTCTCAACCTTCACGACCCGCTGTCTCTGCTTATATCGGTTTCTTATAGGCATCCAGTATGAAGAGTAACGGTAGTATACACAAGTAAACACAACGCATGGATAGAGGGGCGTCGCCCTACTCCTCTTTGCACCTTGCGTCGTGGCTAGGCAATTGCGTAGGAGCGCAAGCGCTGTCGTTATTGATATACAAAACGTTGCCACGATACAAGATCATCTCCAAGTTCATCTCCTCAAAGGAGGGCTTGAAATGTACTGCTGGACAGCAAGTAGGGGAGTTCGACCGAAGGGCGTACTGGCAATTGTTCCGGTCACCGTGGCTGTTAAATCGCAGGGCTTGTTGCGGCAGACAGTGTTGATGTCCCAAACGTGGGGTATGTCGAAGGTCTTGTGAGCGCTCACATGTCTGACGAATTCGCTGGCCCAAATGTCGCCACCCGCCCTAGCCATAAGCCAACCTGCGAACTTGGATCACCGTGCGCTTCTCGAATATTCCTCAAGTTCTCCCACATGGCACCCTTGAGTCCTCGACCTTGAGTTTGGACTGCGCATGATCAAGCTCGCAACAGCGTCCCTCTTCATTGGCTTTACCGACCCTCGGCGGCATTGCTTCTTTCTCTCGGTAATTTGTTGTACGTTCCATGAGAAACGTCGTCTCCATATCCTGTAAATTGTGCATAACATTGACGTTGGTTGCTCAAAGTGTAAACAATAGTTAATTCAACGAATTGTGAGTGTCAATTCCGACCGGCTTAAGCAGACGGGACACCGCCGCCTGGCCAGTTCTGACGAGCGGCAGAAATCGCACGAACGTGGGTTGCAGATGATGTGGCCATCTCGACGCTCTTCGCACAGATGGCAATAGCTGGATGATAAAGGTCAACGAACTTCGCAATAATCTCATCAGTGCCGCCCATATGATTCAGCGTTCCCTGTTCCCACCGGGTAATCAACGACATTGTCTCGACAAGCAGGCGCGTTTCCTGTACCATAATAATCCCAGTAACTGTGGCAATCGTCCGAGGGCTCTCGCTCTGGATCGCCAGCTGACGAGCCTGCCAAAGAAGCTTGCCAGCCAGACCCTGGTCGAGATTCGCCGCGCAGACATCAGCCAGCAAGGCTAGCCCCAAAGCCCTCAGGTTGTCCTGCTGGTTCGGATCCATGCAAACCGCAGAACGAAGGCTTTGCTCAGCGCGGCCACCCGCTGCGCCCAGGCCAAACAGGTAACCTGAAGCGATCAGCGAAGCTCGACTAGAGGGGCATGATAACGCCTCAATCTGTATGGCTGCCTCGAGCGCGTTGGCTGGCGACGACGCAGACTGGCTCAACAGGTGCAACAGAATGCTCGCGAAAGCAACTAATGGAGCGTGCGTATCCTGCATTCGGCTTTGCAGCAAGCGAGCATGTGTGGCGGCAGCGTCGACGTTTCGAGTCGCCATTGCGTACTGTGAGACAGTTGGCACAGTCAGCATTGACAACTGTAAGGCGGGAACATGAGCAACCTACCTGTGCTCTTAGAAGTGACTCGGTTGCCGCAATCAACGTGTTATCGGGGCGGCTTACAAACGATGACAAGCGATGAGCAGCAGATACCAAATCGAACCGAGACAGGATGAGCTGAATTGATTGCGCTTCCAAGAGCGAACGCAGAACGGGGTCGACAGCGTGTGCATCGAGGTCTAGGCCCAAATTGACGAAAGACCCCGCCTCTGAATTGCGGCCCAGCGACCGCATTTGAATGCACCGAAGCAGAGCATACAGAGCCGCGACTGTACTGCTCGTCGCCCACTGGATTGGTATCCCCAGGCCATCCAGTACCGTTACATTGGACGAGGGGGCCAGCAGCGGTTTCGCAAGGCGTTCATATGCCCACGTAGCCTGGGAGCAATCAAGGGCGGGCCCTCGTACAAGCATCAAGGCGGCAGCGTACTGGGCCAGCTGATCCGGGAGAACACCGGCGATCTGGGCGACATCACACGCAGGGTCCTCTTCAGACAAGATGGAGATGTGACCAAGGACAAGCCGGACAATGGCAGCATGTTGTGGCTTATCGTGCGATGACGACTTCAGAACAGCCACTTTGCAATTCATGATCAGCGGTTCGCGAGAGCATCGCACGATCAAGTGCACTTACTGTACCGAGCAGCGGAAACAAGATCGCCACGACCAACGAGAGCGTGGCAGGCGCCGAACACGAACGGGACCAACCATTCAACGCGATCGTATCGCGCAGCGATCTCAATGGCGCGATCGACGGACGCCATGGCCTGGCGAAGGTCGCCATGGCGAAGGCAGAGCGACATTCCCTGGCGAAGGGCCTGCAAAACCATGCCAACGGCATCTTCATCCGGTGCCGTCTGTTCGAAAAGCCGCACGATGTCGTTCAGCACTTGTAACTGCTGCGCCATGTCCCAGCCCAGCTCCGACGCAATCGCCGCAATCTCCAGGCGTATCTCCATAGCGGCGCGCCCGCACGTTACCGCCTTCGCGGCTGCTTGCAGCGCCCAAACCGCGATGCTGGGCGCCCCAGCAGCCCTGAGCTCACGGGCAGCGGCAAGCGGGTCCATTTCCACTGGAACTCTACGGATTGCGGGAACCATCGAACAGACCAACGAATACTTCCGACATTCCATCCTGGGCATACCCTCAACCTGTAGTGGACTGGGCGGCAAACGTCATCCGCACCATCCGACACCCGGTCCGGCCATTGGTCAAAGCACTCTCAAGCGCTCGTTTCAATGTTGCAACGTCTTGGGGAGCGGCGGCGACCTCGGCAGAGCTGCGGATGCAGGTGCGAACGTGGCCGGTAGCATACCTGTCAGCGGCACTGACGGGCACCTACGGCCGCAGCGCCGGGCGTCAAGGTTGCGTACCGTCCTACACGCTGCGGAGTGCGCGCAGTCGCAATGAACGGCATCGTCAGTTACGCGTCCGACTCCGACGATGACGCTGTCGTGGAACGCCAGCCGCCGCTCGTGCGGTCGGTGTCGACCACCGCGCATGTGCCAGCCGCGGATAAGGTGGGCGTAGAGGGGCATGCGTCGCAGGATCGTGCGGCGTCGATTGCGCCGGCACTGGCGGCGTTGCCGCCGCCGAAGAAATCGGGCCGTAAACGAAAACTGGCGGCCGAACGCACCGGGCAGGAGCGAGACGATGCGAATGGACAATCGGTTGAATCCGCTGCCGCTGCAGTGCCGTCGTCGGACGCGAAGAACGGCGATGATGCGCCGAGACTGTTGATTGGAGAAGAGCAAGGCCCAGCTCCTCCGCCGCCCCTATTGCCACCCGAGCAACTGATTCCTGAGGTTCGCCTCGACGGCCGCGTCGTTCGTCCACCTCCGGGATTGAAACCGCCGCCGACGCTGTTCTCGTATCTCCACACTCAATCGCAGCCATCGACGCTGTCAGCGACAGGGCCTGAATCCGAATATGCTTTCGAAGCGCAAATGTCTAAAGGTCGCTTCATCGACATCACCGCCAACGACCTTCGTAAACACCTTTGGAGCCGCCCTGATGGCGGCACCGACCCGCTGGCGTCTCAGCGAGAAATGCCTGCTGCTGCGGCATCGATCTGGAACGCCAAACAGAACGCCATCCTGACAACGTCGAAGGTGCAGTGGCAGGCGTCCAGACGGCATCACATCAGCAACATGGCCAGCAGCGCCTCGGTGATGGAGGACCAGATCAGGGCAAGAGCCGCACAGGGTGCCGACCGTCGTAAACTGGCCAAGGCCAAGTACGGCTGGTAGAGCGCATAGGCGTTAATATATCGATGTGTTTGTTATCGTATGGCGAGACTGTGCATGGTGCCGTGTGAACTCATCCAGTCGCTTTCCGAGGGGGGACCTGGCGGCGCAGTTTGACGCGAGCGATGAAGGCGACGGGGTACCCCGTGCCATCGACGCCGAAGCGGGGTGGCGCCGCGACAGGGGCGACGCCGTCGACAGCGCGCCGCCGCCCAGGGCCGTTCACGCCGTTGTCGGCGTCACGGGCGCGTATGATTGGCGAAGCGCTGATCGCGATGAACGCGAAGAAGGCCGGCGGCCCCGAAGCGAACGCCGGACGACGGGCGCTGGACTTCTCCGACAGACCGCCTGATGAGAACCTTCCCGTTGTTGATGCCGGCGTCGCTCTGCGCGCGCTCGAAGCTGAAGAAGCACTCCTCCAGAAACAGGTCGCCGAACTCGAATCCGGGACAGAGCGTGCTCCGTCCGGGGCGGTGCCCAGCCTCGAATGCGCTATCGACAAGGAGATTGCCGACCTTCTCAACGACTCCGCCTGACCCTGTACAAACAAACCTCATGTAGAGCGGGGGTTCGTCTTCGATAAACCGCATACGGATGCAACCCAGTGCACACTGACATGGCTCGTGACAAACAGCACATTGCGCGAAAGTATCGTACGGGGCGCACTGTTCGGATAACGATGACAGGCGCAGACGCACCGCTGGTTGCCGTGTTTGCGGCGTACGCCGATAGGATTGACGATCTGGTATGGGCCCGCGTTCCCCGATGCTCCTGATCGTGGCCGCATGACATGCGTCTCAGAATGCACGGAGGGAATCCGCCAGGGTCTTGTCGCGAGACGTTACGAAGGATAGCAAGAACACAATCTTCCTGCTTCATAGGGCGACGACTGGCGATCGCGACAAGCTGCTCCGGCAAGGTGCGACGAAACTGGAAGCCATTCGTGGCAAGATTGCGAAGTGGACTGAGTGTCAGTCCCTACGTAGGGAATGCGCCACCGAGCGCACGTTCTAATTCCATGTTTGTCTGCAGATATTGCCTCTGAAAAGGAATACCATCAGTATGCCTCCTGCCGGAATCATATTCGGGGCCGTGCCTGACTGTGCGGCAGATTTATGTACTCCATCAGTCCGGGCTTTCAAGAATACGTGGAAGCGGAAGCGTTCCTGAATTATCTCAACCACGGGACGCTGGTCACGAAAGACGAGATTCAGCTGGGGCTGCTGCGATGTAATGCCGACCTGGTCCGCATCCCTCTTACTACACACGATTACCTTTTAGGAATTGCGGATCTAAGGTACTTCTCGCCTTGGTCACCTTGTAGGAACGGTTCATTGTTTGCTGACGGAGCGATGCAGTGGCGAGGTCATGCGGTTTGCGGTCGGGTGCGCGTCGTCTGGTAACTTTGATGGCGTCAAGGACGCATGTGTCTTCATGCGCAAGTTACTCGCGAAATGCGAATACCTTTCTGGAATGGGTCGTGTCAAAGATTGGCCGGGAAAGGTAGAAGTGATGCGCTCCAGCACGATTAAAGTCGAAACCGGTCCGCTTTTCAACTGGATAGTTCATTCGGTGTGCCGAACTGACGTGCGTCCCGACAGCGTTGTACAAGCTTTACTTGCAGAAGCTGGAGTTTCCTGACCGACCCCTGACCCTGTCGAGTGATGCGTTTGAGCGCTCCTCTGATCAACGAGAGAGCATCGGGTTTACTTAGTGAATACACCCGCAGACGGCAGGCGGTTAACCCATCTGCGCGCGACGAAGAGCAGCCCCGCTGCGTACTGTGTAACGAGGTGATTGGGTCAAGGGCCCGTCGCTCACCTATCTTCAAGAGATTGCTCAGCGATGCCAGCGCGCGTTCTCTGCATCGTGGCTGTGTCTGCGTTGCTTCATGTTAGCGTTTCGTCTTCCAGCGTCGAACTGCTCTCTGATGGAGACTTCTACGAGAAAATCAAACGTGACGTGTGGGTCGTTGCTTTTACAGCAACGTGGTGCGGCCACTGCAAGAAGCTGGCGCCGATTCTCGAAGATCTCGGTCGTGACGTCCAGGCTGGGTCAACTGGTATCCGAATTGCCAAGGTTGTGGTGCGCTCTCAATCTCTGCAAAGCGATTTATGAGTTGTAGGTCGACGTTACGACCAATCCCACCGTTGCCAGGCTTGAAGCGATTGAGTATTTCCCGACCATATACTTGTACTGTTGAGACGTTGCTTCCACCCGTTGTCGTAATCTGATAAGATCTATCTGTTTAGCTACTGCGAAGAGAAGAGTATTCGCGTCCAGTATGGAGGTTTGCATTAGATGAATTGCTTGTTGTGCGCTTGTATTGATTATATACGTACAGAGGAAACTCCTCGAACCAAGGAGGAAATTATGTCATGGATTATGAAGCAATACGCCCTCGTGGACCCTTCGAAAACCACGAACAATGAGAACCCTCCAGGAGTTCAACGCCGGGTCGATCGCAATACTCCCCGAAAGAGAACCAAGGAGCTGAGCTCTGATCAGCTTGACGCCATTCCCGACATTGTAAAGGCGTATCTTGCGGAAGCCCGTAAGCAGCTGGCGCTTGTCGTCGCGCTGCACCATCGTTCCTCTGATGAAAATCTCATCCGACAGCCCTGATGGTTCTCGCTCTCGTGTACGTTCTGGGCCTGGTGAACGGCATATTCGTCGGCGTGATGTTCCGAGTCAATAAATAGTTGGCACACGACGTTCTCTGCATCTGTTGGCATCAACCATTCGGGAACGCCACCGACCAGGTTTGTATTTTTAGACGTCGCCGAACGCGCCCACAAACGGGCGTGGACAAAAACGGCGTCGTCGTCCCCTTTGTCTGACGATGCTGTCGCTGCGACTGACACCGCTGGGCGCTGGAGCAAAAATTCAGGGTCACGTTTTTGTCTGGCGATTCGGTGTGCTGTGTCCTCCTCTCGCGGGTCGACCGTTGGCTGACGCGACAAGCCACTGACAGCTCCGACCGCGCCGGCGCCTGCCGTTTTTGTGTCACGACCCGCGACGATCGTCTGGCGGTCGTGTCCTGCCGACGGCGTTTGACGAGAGACGCGCGCGAGCGTCCCCTGTGTGGGGCCGGTGCTCTGACCTGCGGGGCGCCAGTCGGTGCAGGGCCGTATGGCGTACCAGTGGAGCCAGCAGCAGCAATACGGTGCGGGTCGTGGGTGTACGATGATGCCCTGCACCGGACTGAGGCTGGTGCAACAGATCAGGGATACTACGATCCCAATGCGCAGCAGGACCAGTATTACGATGATCAGGACGGGCAGGTCGGCGATCCCAGCCAGGGATATTATGATGAACAAGGCCAATGGCAATTCTATCCGTACGACGACCCGAATGGCCAGGATCCCTATGGCCAACAGCAGATGCATCAGCAGCAGCAACAACCGCCCCCACCGCAATGTAGGTCTAATAACGCATTCCCTTAGACTTGCAATCTCATATTGGCTATCGCCGGAAGTGGCCGTTCCTTCGCTGACAATACAGCCCATGCAAGGTGGAGCGCTTCAGCTACCAGAACTCATGGTCATCGAGATTGCCAAACGAGGTATACAGCCCGCCGATGCGTTGACCTGTGGACCAACCGCATGACTGGTGCGATTGCAGGCCTCGGCATTCCCATGATCTTCATGGATCCAGGGGTGCAAGGCGAAGTTGAGGCCATGAGCGCGGCCGTCAACCTGCACCGCCCCATCGATTTCCAGCGTTACTCGATTCTCTCTATTGCGCAGAGCCTGAAGAAGGTTTGGTGGTAACGCGTGTCGTTGCCGGCGCCCCCCGTCCTGACGTGTGCGCCAGGCGATCCGGGATTTGCCATCGCCCATTCTGCCTCCTCACATCCTGGACATGCTGCTGTCCACCCAGAAAATGACGCCTGACAATGTACCTCAACTAGCCGGCGTCCTGAACCAGCTTGCCCCGGATACGAGGGGATTTCTGTACACGCTGTTTGTCGTGCTGAACGCCCTGTCTCAGAACGAGGTAGAACTGTTCGTGGGGTATCGAAGGTCAACCTGACAGATGTCGTACAGGAGGTGACGCAAATGTCAACGATGAAGCTCGCCTATGCAATTGGGCCGTCGTTGCTGTCTGGAGCACCGTCTGGTGCGGACCCTATGTTGCTCTTGACTGCGCCGAAGCTTATCAATGCCATCTGTGAGCTGATCATCGAGGATCCGAGCATCCTGGGCATGCCCACGGGTCAGCAGGTGCCAGGCAGACAGCCTGCAGGGCAGCCAATGGCTGGCAGAGGGCAACAAATGGCACCGGCGCAATCTCGCCAGGCAATGGGGGCACCGCCAATGGGCCAGCCACCAATGCAGCAGCAGCGTGCGCCCGCACCACCAGCTCCTCGGATGCCATCTGCACCGCCGCAGCAGCAGCACCAGCCTCGCATGCCTGCTCCTCCAGGACCGCCGCAACAACGTATGCCAGCTGCTCCACCGCCACCTGCTGCTGCACACAGGCAAGCGCCTCCACCACCGGCCGCACCCCGGATGCCACCTGCACCACGAATGCCTCCACCTCCTCAAGGGCCTCGCATGGCAGCGCCTGCTCCGCCGCCGCCAGTAGCACCTCGCGCGCCTCCACCAGCGGCGCCACCATCGGCCTCTCGTATGCCTGCGGCGCCTCGTCCACCACCCGCAGCACCTCGTGCTCCAATGGGCGCACCACCACCGCCAACAGCGGCTCGAGCGCCACCGCCTCCACCACAGAGTACGCCTCCGCCTGCATCTGGCGGTCGCGCCGACCTCCTGAAGCAGATCGCGAGCTTCAAGAAGAACAATCTGGCCAAGTGCGACACGGACGACAAGTCGGCACCGGTGCTGGCAAGTGATGCGTCTTCGCGAATGCCGGCGGGTCGCGGCATGCCTCTTATTCCGCCTCGCGCTGCTGCGATGCCTCGTGGTGCTCCTGCTGCCGGTGGTCCACCTCGTGGTCGTCCTCCGCCGCCGCCTCCTGCACCCGCGCAGTACCAAGACGAAGAACCGCAAATGGCGCCCAGAGGCCCACCTCCCAGACGAGGTGGTGCGCCGCCGCCGCCGCCGCCCCCACGTGGCCCACCTTCTGGTGGCCCCCGCGCAGGTCGACCGGCTCCTCCCCCTCCTCGTCCGCCAGCTATGGCGGCATCGTACGATGACGATGGCAATTCTGCTTATGGGCAGCAGCAGCAGCAGAAGCAGCAGCCAATGGGCGGTCGCTCTCGCGGCACGCCTAGCCCAAGGGGTGGTGGTGCACCACCGCCTCCACCTCCTGGGCCACCGCGTGGGCCACCTGCTCGTGCCAGCCCGGCTCCTCCACCGCCGCCACCACCGCCGTCGTTCGACAACGCGGAGGAAGCGTCGATGCCGCCGCCACCTGCCACAGGAGGCCGTGCTGATCTTCTCGCGTCGATTCGCAACTTCAAGCCGAAGGCGCTCAAGTCAACGCCATCGGACGATGATGGACCTACTGGACGTCCGGCGCCGGCGCCACCCAGAGCTGGTGGTCGAATGCCCCCGCCACCACCTCCACGTGCAGGTAGAATGCCACCGCCACCGCGCGGCGGCCCGGCAACGTCGCGCATGCCCCCTCGTCAACCACCGTCTGCTGCGGACGATGACGTCGATGGTGGCGGTTTCGAATCGAGAGCGTCGCCTCGAGGTCCTGCTCCACCACCGCCTGCACGTGGTCGGCCCGGTGGGCCGCCTCCGCCGCCTCGCCCACCTGCGGGTCCTCGACGCGGGATGCCAGTCGACGACGCCTACGAGTACGATGACGGGCCTTCCCAAGGTCGAATGCCGCCGCCGCCGCCGCCACCACCTCGTGGTCGGGCTGGACCTCCAGGCCCGCCTCCTATGCGAGGTCGTCCACCGCCGCCTCCTCCTCCACGACGATGACCGGCGGTGTCGGAGCGGAGACCCGCACCCCCTTAAACTAATTGTTCATACCAGGGAATCGCGGCATAGGCGTCATCCGTTGTCGGTGGATGGGCGGCGATGGGCTCAGGCGCGCGATGATCTGAACCAATCGGGATCGGGCAGGGCGCGCCGGCGCGGCACGAGGTCGCCCGAACGGATTCGTGGGGCGACGGGGCGTGCGGCGCGTTCGGTGAGCCGGCGGTTGTGATGGGAGAAGTAGAAGCCGGTTCGTTGCGTGATCGGGGCGCTCGATGCGATCAGCGCCTGCTTGTACTTGTCCCATGCGGCGATGGCCTGCAGGTCGCGACGAAGTTTGAGGTCGGGCGGGCACCGGTACAGGTTCGGGACGACGAGCGACGCGTACTTGAACAGGCTGGTGTGCGGGACGACCAGCATCTCGACGAGGTCGATGGCCACCGTGCTCGTGTGCCACACGAGTTGCACCTTGGTCAGGCGCTCCTCGGGCAGGTCACCCAGGGCGTAGGGGAACCCGAGCACGCAGCACTCGATGAATACTGGGGCGCCGGGCGATCCAGGTGAACCCCCGTGCCTGGGCACCCTCGTCACTGCCAACGAGGGGATCGGGATCTGACCGACCGTCTTCGTGTTCGTCGTCGTCCCCGGCTTGTAATTCGGCGCCGACCGGGGCCGCCGACGGTACGGCGACTGAACGGAGAACACGCCTTGCTGGACGGCGGCCGTGTTCGGTCGTGCGTACCGCATGGGGGCCTGGACGCCGCTGAAGTGCCCGACCCGGGACGAACCCGGACGGGACGAGGCGGTGGACGGCGACGTGGTCGTCGAACGGGACGACGTGCAGCGCAACGGCGCCTGCAATGGCCGACGGGCCGTCGCCGGTGGCGTTTCGCGAATGATACGAACGCGGCCGGACGCGACGAAGAACAGGTCGGTGGGCATGGCGTCGCCCTGCTGGTGGATGACGTCCCGCGGGCGGTAACGACGGAACCAGGAGGTGTTGGCGACCTCGGCGACCTCGTTGTACGGTACCCGCGCCATGTACGGCAGGCGGCGGAAGAAGTCGATCTTGCGCTTCAGGACACGCTGAAGCGTCTGGGCGCGGCATCGGTTAGGGGGTGGGGGCGGTGATCAGTCGTGGCAGAGGCGCACCGACCGGGTAGAGCAGGCGCCTGAAGTCGGGCGCGTGCAGGACGCCAAGGACCGTGTGGCACTGGCCGATCACGGTCGCGTTGCGACGACCGCCTGCCAGCATCAGGGAGCGCTCGCCGAACCCGTACCCGGCGACGAACTCCGACACCGACCCGAGCATGCCGAAGATCGTCGACCGCTTGACGATCAGGGCGCCGTCGAACACGACGAAGTAGTCCTCGGCCAGGTCGCCCTCCCGGCAGACGGCGTCGTCCTTCTCGACGACCCGCAGCGTCATGCACCGGACGACGTCCATCGTCGCAGGCCCACAGCCCAGGCGCTGGAGCGCCTGGGACGCTATGCGGCTCAGGAAGACGAGCTCGTGGTGCTGGCGCTGCTCGCTGGGCTTGCGCAGCAGGTGGGCGGCCGTCTCGCCCCGCGACAACGTCCGATGGATCGCCAGCGGTATGCACGACAGCGTGTCCAGCTAGGAAGCAAGCACACACAGGTTAGAGCGCGCGCGCGCGCGCGCGAGTCGAATCGTACGACTCGGGAGATGTCGCGTAGCAGAGGCAGGCGCGTGTCGTCCATGTCCCAGGCGGCCGCGTTCGGGTACAGGTCGGCGCCGGCGAACAGGTCGCCGCTCATGGCGACGAACGCGTCCCTGGCGAACACCAGCCGGGATCGCCCTACGTCGTCGTCGTCATCGCCGAACATGCTGCCCAGCTTGGCGTCGGTGTGCCGCCGCAGGACGGCCTGCAGGGCCCTGCCTGGCACCAGGCCACGAATCCGACGGACGGCGGGGACGGCACCGAAGAACTGGACCAGCATCTCGGCCAGGACGCCCATGGTGACGGTCGGGCGGGCGCGCGCGAACTCGTCATAGACCGCCCCGCCAACGTTCGCGCCGGCGACCCTGTGCGGGATCGTTCAGGACGGGGGTTCGCGCGCCCCCAGTACACGACAGCGCCTGCGCGTACAGGTCGTCCCAGAGCCCGTCGAAGACGTTGCGCCTGATGGCGTCGCCCGGGCCGCTACCGCCGTCGCCGTCGTCGTCGCTGCTGGCGCCGCCCTCGTGACGGTCGTCGTCACCGTGGTCGACCGTCATTAACGCACGTGACGCCGATCGAGCTTAATATAAGACGCGACCCGCCTGCAGGAGGGAGACCCATTCTGTCGAACAGGCGGGCGACACACACACACACACACGACGCGGCAGGTGGACAGAATGGTGAATTCGCCGTGTGAACACAGGTAGACGCGATCGGTCGCCGCTGATGCACTGGAGCCCCATCCACCACACTGTTGCCCAGGTACGACGACGGGGCGCGCGATATCACATGACGGCGCAGGCGCACCCGCCGCCGGGCGCGTGTACCCATTCGTTGCCGCCGTCGACGAACGGGTCCGGCGCCGCGTTGACGACCGCGACGATCTTGCCGGCAGCCTGCTCCGGCGTCATCGCATCGCGCAGCGCCGCCTCCTCCACCCGCAGATGCTCCAGCTCCAGGTGCTTCTTCGCCAGCGCGTCGTCCGACATTCGTCGCCCGTCGTCCCGCACGGCCCCCCGTCACCCCAATGCGGCGGTCCGGCGCGTCCTCTGGCGCCGGCGGGTCCTCCCTCCTGCCAAACAACAACCAACCCGTCGACGGGGTGGTGCCTACCACGTATGGGACAATGACAACGACGAATGGGACGCGACAACGTTCATTGCAGATGGTTCCTGTGCGCAATGGATCGGAGCGAGCGGGACGCGTCCGGGCCGGTGGCGTCGACCATCTGGGAGAGGGCGCCGCCCGGGTCGGACAGCAGGCGCCGGGGCGCGCCGTACTCGACCAGGCGGCCGGCGCCGACGACGAGGATGGCGTCGCTGTCCATGACGGTGTGCAGGCGGTGCGCGATGATCAGCAGCGTGCACTGGCGGAACTCGGCGCGGATCGTCTCCTGGATCAGCTCGTCGGTGCGCGGGTCCACAGCCGCCGTCGCTTCATCGAGCACCTACGTACGTCGGATGGTCAGCACGAACGGTCGGGGGGCAACACTCGGGGTGACAACGACGACGACATACGATCACACGCGACTGTCTCAGCAACGCTCGCGCAAGGCACCTAATGATCGGGGGCGCACACTTAGACATCACCCACGACGCGATCGCCAGACGAACGTACAGCAACGCCCTCTGCCCGACGCTGAAGTTCTCGCCGCCTTCGGAGACCTCGTAGCCCAGCTGCCCGTCGAGAGACTCGACCGCGTCGGCAATGTGGGCACGTCGCAGCGCGTCCCAGACGTCCGCATCCGCGTACTGCTCGAACGGGTCCAGGTTGTACCGAAGCGTGCCCGTGAACAGGACGGGCGTCTGCGGAATGATCGTGATGCGCGAGCGCAGGTCGCTGAGGCCGACCGTGCTGATGTCAACGCCGTCGATGACGATGGCGCCCGACGACAGCTCTCGTAGGCGGAACAGGGCGTTGAATATCGAGGATTTCCCTGCGCCTGTGCGGCCGACAATCCCGACGCGGGCCCCGCCCGGGATGTCGACGCTGAGGTCGTTGAGGACGAGCGGCAGGCCTTCTCGATAACGCATGCAGGCGTTCACGAATTGCACCCGTCCGGCCTGAGGCCACTCCGCTGGGGGGCGGCGGTCTACGTCACGTTGTCATCGACCAGGACACGCCCAGACGGGCGTGACAGCATACCCTCAATGAGTAGGGGCGCTTCCTGGGGCACTTCGGTGTAGTACAGGATCCGCTCGATGGAGTTGAAATGGTTCTCCGCCATCGACCCGAGACGAACGTTTCGGTTGAGCAACCCGGTCAGCTGCAGCGCGTACGTCAAGAGCAGGCCTGAGTGAAATCCCACCGAGTTTAGGAGGGCGCCCCATGAACAGGCGCGCGCATGCACTACCTGCTAAGGCGCCCGTCATGACCGCATCGACCCCTCGAACAGGCAGGACGATAAACAAAGCGCACCCGAACACGACCGCGCCGCCGAGAAGCTCGAGACGTAACGACAGCCAGCGATTTGAACTGAACGACACCAGCAGGAAACGCAGGTTGTTGTCGATCCTCTCCGCATTCGACTTTGCTGCTGCCTCTTCGCCACGGTAGGCTAAACAGCAACAGTGGGAACCGACTCTGGCAAGAGCATTTGCGACGAACAAACCTCGAATCGAGGCAATCCCGTTCAGGCACTGGCTGAAGTGGGTGTAGACGGGCGACCGACTGATCGAATCCAGACGTTGGATTTCGCGGGACGACATTGTGAAATGTCGCCAGACGATCCAGAACAGGACCGCAACAGGCACGATTGCAACCAACAACTGCAGAGGCAGCAGCATCCGTCAAAACCAGGATGACGCAGAGGACCGGGGTTACCCACAAGAGGCATGAAGAATGACATGACGCCGCAGACAGCCACCAATTGAATTGCCGACAGGATGAAGATGCTTAGAATCCCAGGAAACGTCCCGTCGATGTCCGAGGTCTGCAGGACACAACGCATCAACGACAATCGGACCGTGTGGCCGGTTCGACAGTACGTACGTCTTTCGAGAACCGGGATATGATACGGCCCAGAGGCGTTTGATCAAAGAACGACATTGGCGCACGTAGCAGGTTAGCAAACATGGCCGTGTGGAGCCGTTTGGCGGCCCGCACACCGAAATAGGACAGCAGGAGACGCCAGACGTAAAGAAATACGCCGGTCCCCATCGACAGGGCCGCGTAGACGCCGAGGAAGTACAGCACGTCTGATGGGAGCAAACAAGTTAGCAGAAGCAGGCGCAAGACGATTCAGCCCACACTTATTACGAGCGCTAACGTGCTTCTGGTCACCCCATACTTTCAGCCAGATGGAACTGGCAGCGCGGAGCGCCTCCGTCGTGACAGCAACGAGGCACAGCAAGGCGACGATGCGGTAGCCGCCGAATGCCCCGACAAAGTAATTCACGACATGCAGTTTCACCAGACCAGTGGAGCGCTCCTCGTCCACGACTAAGGCTTTTCCAGCTGTCGTCGGCTTCTGCAACCACACGCGCTGAGTGGCGCCGCGAACAGAGCAATAGACACACGATGATTACCGAGGCAGGGGCCGGGGGAGCGGTCGGCGTCTCCGTCCCAGCAGCGCTTGATGAACCGCTGACCGAAGGCACCGATTGCGATACGACATCGACGCTGCTGTCCCCACCGAGTTCGGATGCGACAAACTCCCTGAACGTGGCACTAGAGGCGTCGAGCTCGTCGAACGTCCCAATCGCGTCGATTCGCCCATCCTGGAACGGGGCGCTCAGAGCCACCACGGTCTTGGCCGCGTTCAAGTACTATACCTTCAGCAATACGATGCGATCCGTCCGACGCAGGTACTGAAGTTGGTTCGTGACGAGGATCCGGGTTCGACCTTGAAGGGCGCTGCAGATGCACTTGTCGAAGACCGTCTGGCCAACATTAGCGTCAAGGGCGCTGAGCGGGTCATCGAACAGGTAGACGTCGGCGTCGGCATAGATGGCCCTTGCGAGGCTGACTCGCTGAGCCTGCCCTCCGCTAAGGTTCACGCCTCGTTCGCCGAGTTCGGTCTCATGCCCGGCCGATAACTGCTCGATATCGGGCCCGAGGCACGCCAAGGAAACAGCTCGCGAGTAATCCCCATCGTGACGGCCAAACGTCACGTTCTCTCGCAGGGACCCACCAAATATCCTGTCACGCGCCCCCCTTGAGTAACGGCGCCAAACGCAGCATTCCGAAACGACGGTACCATGCTTGCTGAGGCACATAAGCAATCGACCCGCGCACGGTCACGTCACCGGCTTTCTGGTCCATCTCGCAGAGGATTGACGATAAAAGCGACGACTTGCCACATCCTGTTCGACCGATGACAGCAAGAAGTTCGCCTAATGACAATACGCTGTCAACATATACCGTTATCAACAGGGCGGGCGCGACGCTGGTACGAACCTGATCGAACACTGAGATCGATGTCATGCAGAACAATGTCGTCGTTCTCCCAAGCAAATTCCCCGTTCGATATCTCGACTGACGGCAGGCTTGGGTCAGGTGTCGAGAACGGGCGATCGTGCAATTCCTCCGCCAGCAGATACTGCATTGACCGGAAGAGCCTCATCAATCAGTATTCGGGGGCAATGGCGAAGATGACGCGCTCCCCTACCTCCTGCAGACGACCAATTGCGACTTTGGCGTTGACCCAGTCGTTGAGAACCATCGGCAACAAAAACAACGGGAACGTCATCACCGAGAACAACGCAAGCGATGTGAACGCTTGCGCAACCGTAAGAACGTTCCCGAATAGCAGCACGTGTGACGCGAACGCCACCACTGACACCATCATGGGAAGGGAAAAGATGACGAAGAAGTTCAACGCGTACAGGTACTGGCCCGCCCGGATCTTGCTCAGCTCTTTGCTGCGCAGGCCCTCGACAGCGGACTGGAACGACGATAGCCAGTCGTAGCACTTCACGACAGATATCGCCGAGAACACCTCTCCGACAACCTTAACACGAGTATCCGAGAACGCCTTTGATGCTTTGGTGAGTCGCGTGGCCCGTCCAAGGATCTGTAGGTAAAGGTCAGAGAAACATACAGGCACGAAGAACGACACAGGGTCGAACAAATTTCTGAAACGGGATCGAGAGAGGGAACAGAGCGGCGCCGATAACGCCAGACCATCCCAGTTGCGTAAACAGCAGGGCAACGCAGATCACGACGCGCAGCGGCGCCGACCACAGGTTGTGCGCGTTGTTAATGAACATGTTCACAGCGTCCGTATCGCTCCTGAACACGTGACGTTATACCGGCAGCGATCCGAGAGTAACAAACGCGACATACGCGATCATTGTGTTGATTCGTCCCGTGGATAGTTTCTGTTTCGCCGAATTCGACAGGCGACTCGCTTTGCGGAACACAGAATGTACAAGCACCTAGGCAGGTGTCAGCATGATGACCTTGTGACCTGGTCCTTGCTACAGATACCGCTTTGACATTCATTCCGGATCGCATGACGAGTTGAAAGAACTGTGCCTCGCCCAGAGCTCCAAGCATTTGAAACACAAACATAGCGACTGCGAGCAGGACACCTGTACGCCCAGACAACGTCAGTACTCGCTGATGAATGAGAGACCACTGGCAGTCCTTAAACACCTATGGGGATTTTGCGGTCTGGATTGGCCACCCACCCGATGAGGGCGTTCAGGAAAAGGGGCCCGGTGAACTGTGCCGCATCGTTGAACACCTATGCGACACAACGCTCAGGTCGTGCCGATGTCCCAGGCAGGTGGGTTATGCCAAACCTTGAAGAACCCTCCAAGCCAAAACCGCCGCATGATGAATTTGTACACAGCACGGGACAGTGAAGGAGAGGGAGCCGCGCGTTCGTGCTCCCAGTGCTGTTCAAACGCAGGATACAGCGTTGCCGTCTGGTCGTTGCCGTTCAAGTGCCACACATCGGACTCCTGGGGATTCGCCGTCAGCAACACTGGACGAAAACAGTCAGGCACCAGCGAAGCGCACCTGAAGTGGACGCTTTGCGCCAACTCGAATGATCGGGTTCATCCAGCTGAACGACAACCGAGACAGGAGCCCGGCGAGGTCTTCGGGAAACGGCTCGGCACTGGGCGTTACCGTCGGCAACGGCAATCCCGTCATCTCAATCGAAGCGCCTCCGGCCCCAGCCGTCGACTTCTCATCGTCGCGTATCCTGGGCAACTGCCCCATCGGTTCTATAACGACACACTACCACCGGCGTTTGCTGTGTCGATGACGCAGAGCCCGTCGTACTGCACTGCGCCGGCTACCGCGTCTGCGACTCGGCACGGCTGCCCGAAACTGCGCGCTGACCGGGCACGCTGAAGGGAATGACAGCAGACGCCGATTTGGGTCACTTTACTGTTCGCGTACGATAACACGACTGCTGTCCAACGGGTTCTACATGCTGTCGGGGATCGGCTCGGCCGGTCGAGCCAGGCTTCTGAAGAAATCAACGTCGGATCGGGTACGGACGCGGGTCTCGTCGATTTGCCGCTTCTCCAATGCGAGTTGACGGAGCTTCCTCGCCGTTTGCGGGCCGGTCTGGGCCACGAGCGAGAAGAACGCGCCGTTGGGATTGTCGAGAAGCGTCGCGGGCTTGTCGAACTCGAGGATCTTGCCGGCGCTGAGCATAAGGATGCGGTCGGATTGAATGATCGTGTTCAGGCGGTGCGCAATGGTGAGGACGGTGCAGTCGGCAAAGTTCTCGGCAATGGCCTTCTGTACCAGCGCATCCGTTCTGGCGTCAATAGCGGCTGTTGCCTCATCAAGAACGACAACGCGGGCCTTCATCAGGATCGCACGTGCGATGCAGAAAAGCTGGCGCTGGCCGAGAGAGAACCGAGGACCTTTCTCGACGACGTTGGAATTCAGACCGTCAGGCAGATCACGAATGATGGCGCCTAGGTTGACAGCGTTCAACGCCTTCCAAATGTCGGCGTCATTGTACACGTTCTTCACGTCCAGGTTTTCCCGGATGGTACCCGAAAACAGGACCGACTCCTGCGGGATGATGGCAATGCGACTTCGAAGATCTTCCAGACCGATCTTCGATATGTCAACGCCGTCGATGATGATTCGACCAGCGGCCAGTTCGACGATTCGCAAGAGGGCGACCAGCAGTGTGGACTTGCCCGATCCCTACAAACCGACATTACTGGAAAGCCGAATTATGACGAGCAATGCTTACGGTTCGGCCGACGATGCCAATCTTCTCCATCGGTTTGATTGTGAAGTTGATACGTTTGAGCACAGCGACGCCGAACAGCGAATACCGCAAGACAACGTCTTGGAAGACGATGCTGCCTTCTTGCGGCCATGGCGGGCTGGGGCGCGCTGAGGGAATAATATCTGGGGCCTCGGCAGGGAGCTTAGTTGCGAGGAATTGGAGATTTCCAACCGACTGAATCGAAGAGGACGCTTCCTCCCACATCCTTAGCGACCACCCAGTGAAGACAAGAATCTGAAGGGCGTTGGACAGGGACAATCCGATGGTCGCTGCGTCAACCGAGTAGACGACGAATAGGTACGCATTGATGAAGATCGCCAAGGAACAGATCACATCAACGTAGAGGGCGATGAAGAATCGAACAGACTGGGCGGCCAGGTCGAAGCAATTAGCGCTGTCCAGTCGATCGAGAAGAATCGCCTTGAATCGATCCTGAGCACAGAATGCTCGAATCGAGAATAGGCCCTCGAGGCTCGCCGTCACATGCGAGTACAGCATCGTCTTGGCCACTGCCTGACGGTCCAGGAAATAGACGAGAGCGCCGGACCTTCGCGTAAACAATACCAGCAGCGCCCCGATAAACAAAAGTAGGATGACGAAACCGAACATGGGCAGCGGGGCCGAACTTTGGACCGTCATGACAATCAGGGAACCGACAGCAAGAGGAAGGTACTGCATCCACTGCATGAGTGAATCAGGGAGTCGATCGTCAGCATCGGCCTGATGTTTCGACGTTGACTGCAGTATGCGTCCCAACGGGGTGTTGTCGTAGAATGACATTGGTGCTCGGATCAGGGAGTTCAACACACCATCGTGCAATGCCCGAGCTTTGGCCGCCGTCACACGCGCCAGCCAAGTTCCACGCGCAGCAACGGCACAGATGAACAGAGCGCATAACCCAGAGAAGATGGCCACATCGTTGGTGGGACCCAGCGATGCCGCCTTGTACGCGGAGTGAGGAGGCCCCTGCCAGACCTTGACCCAAATATCAATCCCGATTCGAACACCATGGGTTAGCCAGAACACAATGAACAGAAGGACGGCACAAGTGACACCGCCAGTCTGGCGCATGTACCGGCACCACGTTCGTCCCGGGCTAACCCATTCGGCGGCGGCCTTGGAGTTCATGTCCATGCTATCTTTTACGAACGGCTTCGTGACAGTTGTCAATGGTCGCATCCTGTCAGTCCAATTAGCAGCTAGACAATGCTTGGCAAAAGACATACGTACATGTTATGGCTGACAGTTCGTGAGAAATCGCGGTTATCGTGGCCATTCTGGGGGACCGGAAGGTATCTTGTGCCAAACAGCGACGCCTGGTCGAATTCAACCTTCTTCATGAGCGTCGCCTCGTCGACCGTCTGTACAGACGCCTGCAGTTGTCGGTTGTAATAGGCGATTCGCTCGATCGCGCGCTCGTTTGGTATGATGACCATTGACGGAGATGACGGATGGGAAACGATCTCGGTGAGTTCAACTTCAGCAGAGCGAACGAGTTCTCGGTCCTCTTGTTCTCGGCTCTGAGACAACTCGGTCATCGGTTCATGTAGAGCTAGATTGGTTCCACTTGGAACACGAATCATCTTCATAAGAGCTTCATCAACAGCTTCTGGAAGCTCCATTTCTGACGTCGTACTGAACTGTTCCATGAGTGACCGGAGGCGTCCATCAGGACGCAACATCAGGTCGTCGAACTTCCCATATTCGCCAATCTTTCCGTCAACCATCACGACAACATTGGTGCACTGAGACAGATACTGGAGTTGATGAGTGACAAGCACAACGGCCCGATCGGCAAGAAACCCTTTGACGCAGTTGTCGAATATGGATCGCCCCACGTTCTGGTCAAGCGCGCTCAAGGGATCGTCGAGAAAAACAATGTCGCTTTGATTGTAGACAGCACGAGCCATTGATACACGTTGTCGTTGCCCTCCAGAAAGGTTGGCTCCGCGTTCGCAGATTTCAAGTTGATCGCCGTCCACGAACAGAGAAAGGTCCCGTTCGAGAGCACAAACGCGAATCACGTCAGAGTACCTCTTTGAGTCCCAGTCCGACCCGAAGAGAATGTTCTCCTTGATGGTCGCGTTGACCAGCCAGGCCTCTTGCGGGCAATAGGATACCTTTCCGTTGATGGACACAAGTCCCGATGTGATCGGCATCTGTCCCAGCATCGCTGCGATCAGACTGCTCTTGCCACATCCAACGTCGCCGACAATGGCAAGAACTTCACCGCGCCCAACACGAACTGAAATATCGGAAAGCGTATCTGACCGGGAACCCTCCCAGCGAGTCGACGTTGATTGGAGCTCAATGGACCCAGCTGGGCACGCCTTGTCACGCTGGTCGATCATCTCTGGACGCCCAAGGAACTCATCAATGATCGAGAAGGCATTTCGAGCGCTTGAAAACGCTTTGACTGCCATCGGTAAGAGCAGGAGAGGGTATCGAAGCGTGTTGAAGACGGACACCAAGGTGAAAGCCAGGACGGGATCCAGTTTTGCACCAGTAAGTTGAAGAACCAGTAAGCATGACAGTGTTGTCAAAACAGGCGCCCCGAAGACGAATGCGAAATTGATGGCTCGAGCGAAAACCTGAAATGATGCGGCTCGTGCCTCGCGTGTACGAACCGTCTCGACGCGCTTGAGAACGGGTTTCTCCCACGCGTAAAACTTAACCAGCTTGATAGCCGTTAGAATTTCCGTCATCAGTCGAAGCCTGTCGCTGGCGGCAACGACGAACGACAAGGATGTCTGGCTAACAAAGTTCCCCAGAAAGAGCTGGACAGGCATGACGAACGCAACGATGATGACAACAGGGGCAACCGCCGCCCGTAAGCCAGCCAAATAGACCGTCAGGACGAGAATGAGCAGGACCTCTAGGCATCCAGACCATAAACTAACGACAGATCCGGTCAGTACTGAATGGGAGGTCGCCGCCAACAAAAGGGTTAAGTTACAAGTGGAAGTGGGAAGCGGCGTCGGCGACAGCCTCAATGTTGGTGGCCATGATTGTCACAATGTGCCCAACGTGGACATTGGCAGGAGAGAGCACGAGCGATTTCCGAAACACAAGGTCGATCAAGGTCGCTTTCACTCGTAACCCAACGCTGTATGTGCCGCCGTATAGCCTCTGCAATGGAGTGTCATAAGAAAATCAACGAAAGAGAATCGTAGAACGAACCTGGATGGCGACAGCGCTGACGACTGACGTGATGAGTAAGGATACAGCAATGGACAGACGCTGTTTGAGCATGAGTTGCTCGAGCAGGTAGTATGCACCCGCCCAGGTACAGATCGACCACACGATTTTCCATATCCCCAGTGCGAGAAACCGAATGCCAAAGGCTTGCCACAGCGCCTTCAGTAATCGCTGGTCATCCACGTAAGCCTTTCGAAGCTTGGCGGTCGCATTTGCTGAACGATCACGTGAACGCAGGTGTACAGGAACATTCTGTGGCTCCTCGCCCAGACAGCGCCACAACAGCCAAAATACCCACGCGAATAGAACATCGGAAACGACATTGCTCGGGGCGAGCCTGAACGGTTTCGCCTGCTTTCCCTCAACGTCCTCGGGCGCAGAAGGCGCTGACGATCCCTCAGACGCATCGACGGCCTGGCTTTTGCCAAGTGACGCATCGCCTGGCGACTCCGTGGCTGACGCCATCCAGTCGGTGCCAGACGCCCTTTACGCGGCTCGATTCAGATCGCGCCCGCTGCAGAGGTACCTGGAATGCGCGCAACGACACCTGTTTTCGCGCCCAACCCCCCGTAATGATAATGACCGATAGCAAGCGAACCTTAGATGCGTGGTTGATCACAATGAGACAGCGGGTCGGCCATCAAAACGTGCGTGGCCACGCGCAGTCAGCCTAAAACAGGCCCAGCGAGGCTGCTCATTCAGGAGCCACAAGCTTTCAGAGTAGCAGCGGCCCACAAGACGTGTTGATGGTCTCGCCACCATGTTGTGGTGTACGCTTCTGCAACGATGATGGTGCAGGCTGCCGTTGTCCACCTGGGAATAGAAGTTAGAACGTCGAGCTATCCTGAGTGCGACGCTCGGAAGGATACATGACATGATACCTGGCAAGACGTACTTAGCGAAAACGCGGGCGGGCGGATAGATATGATAGGTTTAACGATACGCTGTATAAGCTTGTGGAAGCAGGGCTTCTTATACCTCACCAGCCCCAATGGTGTGCTCTGTGACTTGGCGTGGCCGCAGATGGGGTCGCGACCACACATAACGTAGAGGGGGAGCCGAGTCTAGGAAACATGCCCGTCACGATTCGGCGTCTCCAGATGTTGCTAGTCATGGCAGCGATAACCGTGGTCGTCCTGCTTGGGCAGTGGCTTGCTGTCTCGCGTAGAAGCGAAGCCTTGCATACGCCACGATTCGGTTCAGGATTACCCGGTACCGAGAATCCGAGGGCACGTCGGGTACCTGGGCGTAGGCGAAAGGTTATCGCTTTTCTGGTTCCGTCCAGATCTGTCCCCGGCTGGACAATTCCATCGATACCGCTCTTAACGACCTTCGTTCCTTCGTTGCTGCAGTCGCTAGATGAAACTGACCGAGACGATTTCGAATTTGCTGTATATTTCGGGTACGATCGGGGCGACTCATTGTACGACAGCGAGGACGGGGGACGCGATCTGCAGACTCTATTCAGGAAAGCAGTCGGTGATTCGTACACGTTCAGCCTGGTTACGAAATCGTTCAACAAGACTGAGGTTAGATCCAGTGGCAACCGTGGCAAACTGCTTCGTATAAATAATGACATGGACACATAGCACAGCCCATGCTGGGTATGGAATCGCCTGGCCGTTGCAGCGAATCACGATAACGCCGACTTCTTCTACCAAGGTCAGTACTGTAATGAAAGTAACGGGGATAACGCTGAGACATGCCACCCCAGTCAACGACGACATCGAGTTCAAAACTCGGGGATGGGCGAAACCCTTCACGAATCTGCTACTCAACAATCCTGTGTTTCCTGGATTGGGCGTCGTTGGCCCTAAGGACCTGAACCGCCCCGACAACCTCATGACGCAGTCTTTTGTTTCCCGTGTCCACATGCACATCTTCGGTATGATGTTCCCGCCCATGTTTCGAAACTGGTGGTCGGACGACTGGATATCCAAAGTCTACACTGGCGTCAATTCTGCCTTTTTTACATGTACGTTGGTACCTATCCACACACTACCGACGTTCTATTTGTGACCTGTGGTATGCACAGCGTACACAGTATTCAACACGAACCAAGTGAACTCGCGGTATCGCGTGTATCAGGAGGCAGAGGCATCCCTGGCGATTCTCGTCGAAAACGGCCAGCTGCAGATCGATGAATTTCTGCAAACGCATATGCCCAATGATATTGAATACCTAAATTCCGTTCATTCCCACTGACAGAGCAATTCAAACCTGCCGTGGCGGGCCGCACGGATTGCATGGCGACGCTTCGTGACTGGCCGCAGCCACCAGCTCTATAACCAGATGGTCGCGGCCTACCGGCCCAACCCTCGAATAGCCGGCAGAAACTGATGTCAACATGGATCACGAGCCACACAGCCGCGTCTGACTCAACTTCCGATTAGTGGCGATTACCTATCGTCCAACGAAGACCAGCCGCGAACAGTGTCATCTGCAGGATATAGGCGATGCCAGTATCCGCCCGTTTATCTCAAGTTATGTATGACATACCCTCGCGGGCGGTAGAAGTCGAACCTCTTATACGCAGATCATGTCGTCCTGCGGGTCAGGTAATGCGTTCGCACTGTGTTTGAACCTGCACAAGCAGTAGAAAACCTGAGCACATCCGTTCTTCAAGAACGTGTAAGTGCGTTCTGACGCTCTTGAATCCGGCCAGCACTACTCCTGAATGCGGCCAGCTGCTCGGGATACAAAGCGGGCGCCAGCTGCGCGTGTCCACATTGGCCGTGATCTGGTCCTGGGACACACGAAGGTCAGTCCGCAGCCCCCCAGCGGGACCCCCAAATTCCAAGGACGGACGGAAACGCCTCGGAAGTTGGAAGTTATCCCAAAATAATCATTCCAGGGACACACGATGGACGTCAAGGAGATGCACGCCGAGATAGAATGCGCCGAGACGTCGGCGCTGGTGGCCAGCGCCCCGCCGTATCAGCTGGATGCGCTGAAGGCGCCTCGACTGGCGGGTTGGCCCCTGAAGGTACCATGCGTGGCGTCGCCCGAGTCGTTTACATTGCTGAGATGGTCATAGGCAATGGCCTGGGCGATGACAACGCCCGGCATTGGCAGCCTTCTCTCCGTTATCCTATTTAAGCAGAACCAAATGAGTTTACCGACTGAGTAATGCGCGGAATAGTATCACCCATGATCATCACTGATCAGGCGGTCTTCTGTGATAGGTTTGCGAATCGCTTGCCATTGAAGTTCATTCCGATGGCGTACCCTGACACGGGACGCCCGCATTCTAACGAATCGGAATCCGGCGTACCCCTCGACACCTGGGTGCAGTTGCAGCAATCTGAAAAACGGCAGCTGTCATCCCAATCCGACTTCCGCTACTGGACGACAGGCGATTTCGTACAACGATACAAGGACGGCAGAGCGACGCCTACGACCGTCATCAAGTCGGTTCTTGGTGCAATCGACAAGTTGAATCCGACGCTGAAGGCATTCACTGCCGTCAATGCCGAGGATGCTCTTGCACAAGCAGAAGCGTCAACGAAACGCTATCAGGCTGGTGCGCCACTAGGTCCACTTGACGGCATCCCTATCGCGGTCAAAGACGAGGTTCTGGGCATAAGCGTTCAATGTTTGGCTGGTCTTACAAACCGTCCGACACAGGTTGATGTTGCTGGGTACATGACCACATTCGGCACACTGTTTGTGAAGGAGGTCCCGTCATGCGATGATCCCTGCATCACTCGCCTGCGAGCAGCAGGTGCCATCATTATCGGGAAGACCAACATGCACGAACTTGGTCTAGGGACGACTGGCTGCAACTTACACCATGGAACGGCTCGCAATCCATATGATTCAGCCCGATACCCGGGCGGGTCATCTTCCGGATCGGCAGCTTCAGTTGCTTCTGGGCTGGTTCCTATTGCAGGTTCGGCAGTGTTGTTAGTAAATTCATCTTCATACTGACGTGTTTGCACAGTCGCATGTGACGGTGGTGGATCAATCCGGATTCCAAGTGCGCTAACTGGACAATTTGGTCTGAAGGCAACGTTCGACCGAATCGCGCACAAACATGGATTCACATACAGCGTTGGTCATGTGGGGCCCATAGCATCAAGTCTCGCCGACCTTGCCATTGCCTTCGCTGTCATGTCGGGCGTGGCTGCGCTACCGAACACCGATGCGCCTCTCCCACGCCTGAAGATCGGCGTCTTCAGGCCCCACTTCGAGAATGCAGATACGGAGATCGTTCAGCGTTGCAGGGAAGTACTGGATACACTTGCGCGTCATCACGGAGCCGAGATCGTTGACATCACAATACCGTTCCTGAACATAATGACGAAGGTGAACTTTAAACCCAAATGTGAAGGCGTTCCCAAACTGATTCGCGAGCCTGCAGGCTCACGTTGGAATTATATCGTCCGAAATCCTGCGGTTCGTTGAACGATACCCGAACCCATTCTCGGAGCTGTCGCCGGAATTACGCATCTCACTGTCTCTGACAAAGCAGTTCACGGCGCAAGATTTGCTCGCTGCTCAGCAGGTCAGAGCGTTTGCCACCGACCAGATCAAGAAGATCTTCAAGACAGTCGATATAATGGCAACGCCCGTTACGTCCGTTACGGCGCATCAGGTGCCGAATGACGTCGCCACTGCTGGAGAGTCAGATGTTAGCACAACGTCGAAGATCATGACGTTCGCGCCACTTGCAAACCTCGTTGGACACCCATCCATCTCGATCCCTGTCGGTTGCGACTCTTCTGGGATGCCCATCGGCATGCAGTTCGAGGCTGACTTCTGGAAAGAGGACATCCTGGTTCATGTTGCCGCAGTTGTTGAGAAGTCAGTGTCGAACAAGCTGCGTCGCAGGCCTAAAGAGTTCATCTCTGTTCTCTCCGACTAGACTGTACCACTAAATTCACATCATAATTTCGCTGTAATTTCCGATTCAGGCGCAAGACCCTTCTCCCGAAACAGTTCCTGGATGTCCGGCCACATTTCTTTCTTACCCTGTAGGGGGAGCGTTAGAAAAGCGCGGTTAACGTCTGTTCAGGAAAACAGTACCCCGGTAAGTTCAAATGGAATGACGACGTCCCTCTTCAAGTACTCTTCAACTATCGGTTCGTGTTTCGCGTCGTAATCGTGCAAGCGCTTAAGAACGACAGCCTGAGATAAACGTTTAGAAATGGGAATGCCCGTGGACAACGTAGTCTCACCAATGCGTCATCATTCCTTTGGACGACGCGGCCATGACAGTCATCGCAGACGCCAGCAACTTTGGGGGGCATCGGCGGCATCCTCATTGTTCCCAGTTTGATATCGGCCAAGTTGTAGATTTTGCTGCAGCCGGTGCAGACACGACGTTTGACGACCTTTTCGATCAGCACATCACGTCTATAGTATACATATACGTACACCATCATCTACCATATAGAAATGTCGATTTCTGACCTCAGCGTTAGAAGCAGCACAGCTCGAATTTCCGCCACAGTGTCCAGCATGGCCACTTGGGAAGCCTCTCTTGGAAAACTGCAGTATTGACGTTCAATGGACAGATATAGTATACCGATTGTGGCACAAACCCGTCCATGATTACGTCCTTCTTGCCTGCGAGCAGTTCCGCGAGCAAAGGCTTCATCATGACATTTGGCAAAAGTTCACCTATGACCGTATTGGATTGTACGACCTAAAAACCACGTCCATCAATGTATACCATTGTCGACGTACTTCTTGTACACCATCCCCTGGGGTGACCCATCTCGGATCAGTTTGCGTATAGCATCACCAGTTGAGATATGCTCGATGCCGAGCCATGCACTCAGCAGCGTTGCATAGGTGCCTGGAAGCGCGATTAGACGCGGATCGCAGGCTGACGTGCGCCATGATACCTTTGCCAACGCCGGGCGCCCCAAGGAGTACAAGCGCCCGTGGGCGCAGCGGCTTCATGAAGAAGCCGGCTGCCCACTGCGCGAATGCGGCAAGACGCCAGGAATAGGTCACTGGGGCGACCCTGCCAGTGCCGGCGAGTCGACCCGTCAGGGGCTGATCAGTCGTTGGGTCAGGCGGTGCCGCTGGAGGTCACTCCCACGCTGATGAGGTTGTCGGGGTGTGCCGAGGGTGCGGCAGGGCAGATGAAGGCAGGAAGATACCGCCCGAGTAAATGAATCAGCAGTCCGCGTCCAAGTTTAAACGGTGACGCTGTACTCGTGCCGGGATCTCAACTGGTCAGGGCAGCTGCAGCAGAATACCTGTAATAAGCAGCTGATGCAAGTCTTTCATGACAGCTTGCATCGACATCACGATCGCCAGCGTAATCGTCCACTGTATTCGTACAGTCGATACATGGCCAATCTGTCCTCGCTGTAGTAGTAGACGACAGCATGGTAGAATAAGCTACGAACGCCAACGAGGCTCAGTCCTATCGCGTATGTTCTGGATGGTACACCACCAGTCATTTTGGATCTACGTCCATAGACGAGATGGCCACCTGATCTCTACCGGGACCGACGTGGCGTCATCGTATCTCTCAGTTGCTGCTGCTGCTGCTGCGGCAAGGGCACGTTAAACGCAGCAAAAGCTGTCATCGTCCCGAACCTCGAACACGCATTGAGTGTGGTCCTTTCTGCTGCTGCTGCTCTGACCACCAGCGCAATACTCGCCGTCGACTCATAATATTAAGCCAACCAACGCTCCTTGCCAGCGTCAGCTCCGTCCTACGAGGCGCATCCCGTAGTCGGGTACCAACGGATGTCACCTCGGCGGTGCAACAATCTGGTTCCAGGTCCTTTCTCGTGTCCTCAAGCTGTGACCGTTCCCTCGTGCAAGGAATGCCAACGTGCCTGCTTCGTATCACGTCGAGTACATCCGCGAAACTGATGTGTAATTGAAACTGTGTGAACCGTGTCAGGTCTCCAATCGGGACAGCGTCATCTTTGTCCCCGAATGTCATCCGTAATGAGAAATCTGCCAACCGGTGAGGACGTGATCGACGTAGCATTTCTCTATTTCGAAGTCGCCCTGTGGACTTGGCACCCGAACGGTCCTGCTGCACTGGTGCGCGATCCTTCTCCGGCAGATTGGGCACGAGTTGTGGCCATATACCAATATCCAGCGATCGATACAACGCTGGTGGAACCGGTGCAAAGTATGTGACGCACAGGTCAGCGCTCGGATTGCCTCTGAGGGTCGTCGCTCCAGGCAGATGCTGCAGTCCGCTGATGATCTGAAAATGATTCGCAATACTTTAACACGAGTGTCACGGATTCCACAACATCAAACGAGGTCGTCACCGGTCAAAGTCAGGGTCCGTTATCGCGGGGCCAACTGTGTTCAGAGTCGGCAGCGCCAGTCTCTCACGAAAGAATTCGAGTGGTGGCAGGACGCGCATCTGTGTCCCTGGCAATGGCAGCGATATGCCGACAGTGATGATGAACAGATGAATATCTAGTCGGTTGGCGGCTGACAGAAGCCGGCGAATTTGTTCAGCTTCTGTATGTTCTGGTATGTTCTGGGTCACCCACTGACAGGCATCCACGATCTGTGAGCCCATGAGCGATATTCAGTGGATTCGATTTATCGTCGTGAAAGACTGTGAAGCGGTTCGACATACGTCATCGACATCGTTCATGAACTGCGCGAGCGTGAGCAACTCCTCAGTAGCGACGTCCAGCCGCACGGTACTGTAAGAGTCGGCTGTTCCGCCTTCCTGGTATATATCCATGACGCACTGCAGAAGAACAGAGGAGTGCAGGACGGCCCGCCCGTCTGCCACATAAATTTCGCCATTGCTGTCGCAGGGTAGAAGCATAAGAGCGTGGCCAAGACCAGCGAGGAAGGCCACGGTCGCGATATGCGGCACCGTCGAAGGTCTGAAACAGCATGCGCGCTGGTACTTGTGCATCTCGATCGATGGCTTCTTACGACGATCGTCAATGCCGCTTCAGTCAGAAGTCGAGGCTGATTGCGCAGACTTTGGAATGTGCGGACGCGCGCGGCCTGCGTCTTCAGTAGCGGCAGCTACGGTATGTAGCTCTCCGGAAAACCCCGGTGTCCAACAGCCGAAAGTGCGGAACGGTACCAGTGCCATACTAACTTGTCGGTTCGCGTGTGCGCTGTGCTGACCACTGTCACGCCGCTCCGTGGGCAGTTGGTGGCAGGCGAGGAACGAAACGTAGTTGATACGCAGACGGCGGCACGCGATGAACGAAACGCGAAGCGAAGCAGCGGCAGTGCCGTCGTCACGTCGCGAGCACGTCGCGTTGGGAGTTGCAACGGCCCACTCCGCGGGCCGCTCCCCACAGTCGTACTTTCGAGAAGTGCAGCCGAAAGGGCCAGAGCAAAGGGGGTATCGCTTGAGCGTCAGGGGCGGTGGACGAACCGTGACATAAGGTATGCCGGGATGTGAAACCCCGGCATAGACGGTATGGCACAGTGGATCGACAAAGTGATGTCGACAAGACTGAGCGAACCTCGTTCCCGTTCCGATATCGTCCAGGCGCGATGAGCCCAGTACACGGGTGATGGGCTGGCACTACCAGGCCAGAGGCTGCTGGCGTTCTGCTGGCGGAGTACTCTTGTACCCGAGCCGGCTGCAGAGCTCCACAAGGTGAACCTTCGGACGCGTGCCGGCATGTTGGCCCATACGAAACACCTAGCGACGCTATACCCACCGTCCAGGAAGACCATGAACAGCACTGCTGGGCTCGCATGAAAATTACAGATCGCGGACGTAATGCTGCCACCGTGATACCCTTTGTTTATACCGTTTCCCTTGACTTGTTTCGCGTCGCTCCGCTCGCGTCATTAATCTGTTTAAAGTAGCTTTTCACAGCTTGACAAGTTCCCATTCCGAATCAGCTAGCCGTCGGCGGCCAACAGTGTTTTCTCGTCCACCAAACCATTCAATGGCAGCGCTCGGTGCCGGAATCGACTAGGTACTGCGCGTGATGGCACAACGTGTGCCGCCATCTGCCATCCCTGCCCAGCATCGACCTGGCTCGTTGCCCTTGTACCTGCACGTGTGCCCCCTGTGCTGATCGTGTAATCGCTGTGTTCATACCGACCCCGTGGATTGTTAAGTGGCACTGGCCCAGCCAGTGCGCATGGGGCGGCGTGGTACCCGCACGTAGGTAGTCAGTCGTCTTTCATGGTGCGGCCATCGAGGACGGCCAGTCCGGGGCTGACGCAGCGCCGGGTCGACGCGTACTTCGCACGTGCCCCGGCGTCGGTCCCAGACGTGGCTGATGACCCGGGCGCATGGGATGCCGTACGACGGTTCAACGATGGGCTGCCGGCCATCAGGGCGTGCTCCGACCCGGCCCAGCTCGCCAGGGTCGTGTATCCGACGAACTGCGAGCGTCGGGAGTATCAAGTGAAATGCGTCATGGCTGCTGTGAAGGTGGGGCAGCCCTGCTGTCGCGTGGAAACCGTTCTCCTAATAATTACTGCAACGTGCAGCATAATTCGTTGGTGGCGCTTCCGACGGGGCTTGGTACCTAGACATATGCCATGCGCAAGGCGGCATCGCGTTGCTAATAGAATGGAACAGGCAAGACGATTATCGCCGCTGTTCTTATTTCGAATATGCTCCGATGGTATCCAACCGGCAAGTGCGTCTTTGTTGCTCCTACAAGAGCGCTGGTCGCTCAACAGGTACTTACACACGTCTGCTGTTCCCTTCTTCCGATGTGCTCTAACTGCACGTGACTAGGCACAAGCGTGCTGTGAGACAGCTCCAATACCACCAGGTGCCGTCACAGTACTCTTGGACGTGGAACCAAGGTCCATCGCATGAATCTGCATTCCTAATGGCCTCCCGTTCTGACGACCTATATCAGGCTCCGTTCCGAGCTATGGTCCAAGTACCGAGTTTTCTTCTGCGCTCCTGAGACCATCCAGAACGACATCAAGTGTGGAATATGCCCGCTCGATCAGATTGTGTGCATTGTTATTGACGAGGTCCAGTCGTCGATCGTCCGTGTCAGTATGTACTTGCTTACCCTCTTGTCATGTTAGGCGCACAAGGCGACCGGCAACGCTGCCATGACCTCCATTGTTGAGGCGCGTTATTCAGTTGGCGGTCCGTGCCGGATCTTGGCTTTATCAGCAACACCCGGTACCACGAAGGCCGATGTCCAGAAGCTAATCGACGTCCTGAGAATTGGCGATATTGTTGCCTTCGATCGGGACAGCCCTGACGTTAAACAGTCGGTCTTCTGGATATATCTCGGCGTTTCCTCTCGTAAGCATTGGCAGGTATGTGAAAGGACGCCTCGAGGAGGTCATCACGGTTCAACAAACGAGGGACGCTTTGAATATTCAGGTTCGCCAGGTATTGCTGGTCCCTGGTCATGCTGGTAATTGTTCCCTTAGATATTGCTGGACCAGCTGTTCGAACGTCTTCTGTCTGCGCTTCTGTCCCACAACATCAATGTGATGCGTGTCCACTCTTCGCCCATTGTTTATTGGTTGTGCTGATGCGCCTGAGTGTATAGCCCCTCCCTCACCAGAAGTACTCACAATTCTACTACAACAAAGAAGTTTCTCGCGAGATTGCAGAACGGCGCATCGACAGGGTGCACTCTGCTGAGTTGACCGCGGGTCTGGTTGTGTCCTGACGTGTGGTTCGCTCAGGGGCGGCAATTCCCCATTCTCAATGCTGCAAGCGCTCTTGGCGCGCTGTCGTTCTGTAAAGAACTTCTTTCCAACTACTCTGTGAAAGGTATCAACGCCAGCATTCAAATCGAATGCACCACTGAGTCCAAGTCATGATTGCAGCATTTCTTGACAAGGCGAAGGAGGAATTCGTGCACGGGCCCAAAGCAATGTCCAGCAACAGAAGAGCCGTGGCCAACTATGAAGAATTCACCATGATGGTCGCACTTGCCGAGTAACGCGTGGTCTCGAACGTTGGGCTGTGTAGTGGTGCTAACGATAGGTGCAGGCAAACAATCGCGAAGAACAGCAGCTTTCATCCCAAATTCGACGAGTTACGCCGCATTTTACAAGAGCACTTTATGCAGTTTGGTACGAGCAAAGCTATCGTCTTCACTGATTACAAGACGAGGTCGGCATACTATTTGCGGGCCCCCCTTCCTTTTCTGATCTCGCCGCCAGCGTCCGTGAGATATGTGATCATCTCAACAGCGGTCTGCAACCTGTTATATCGGCAGTGCCATTTATCGGCCAGAACAGTTCCAGAGGTCACTCTGTGATGATCTGTGTCACAAGATTTTACTGATACGGCACCATAGGTTCTGGAAAAGGCATGAATTCTAAAGAACAAACAGAGGTTCGCAAATTGCCATTCTTTAGCTTTCAATTCCTGGTATTTACGCGGTGCTCGATAGACACTTGAATGTTTTCGACGCGGATACAACAACGTTCTTGTGGCGACATGTGTTGCCGAAGAAGGGCTAGACATCGGTGAGGTGGATCTCGTCGTTTCGTTCGATTCGTCGGCATCCATTAAGAGAACTGTCCAACGAATGGGTCGAACCGGCCGCAAGGTTAGTCTGCGGTAACGGACTGTTCTCGCTTACTGACGATTCTGGCCTGAAACGTTAGCGCGACGGTCGATGCGTTTTTCTCGTGATGGAGGGTGACGAAGCTCGAGCTCATGCTGCAGCTATGTTCAAAAGGAATGCCATCAACAAGATGCTTGCATCCAAATCGTTCCAGTTAGTGAAGCTTGATGAAGCTGTTATCCATCCTCCAGGAATTGTACCGCAGATTCGGTTCGAACTTTGCCGCATCAGTCCTCTTCAAGCCATGGCGCCTAATCCTAGGCCTGCAACAAAAGTATGTCTAATATGCGCTTCAGAGTCCGGTTGATCATTAGACCGTTAACCCTAGGCACCAACGTCCAAGTTTTCCCCATTGTCAGGCATTCAGAAACGAGAGTTCGATTTCTGCTGCTACCTGCCTACAGACCAACGGCCGCAGCTGAAGTACATTTCACAAGCGGAACAAGTATGCGCTCGATGGGTTCATTCAGGGTCGTATTCACATCTCCATGTTCACAGTTACTTTTGCCATCTGCCGCTCGTATTTCTACTCGTTCATCGACATCCATGATCCTGATACGCGTGATGAAAAAGATTGTCGATCTTCGTGTCGAGGCCGCCATGAGCAGCCAAGCAGAGTTTGTCAGTCCTCTCCGACGACCGTGCAGGGCAGCGCCACCCAAGTCGCCAGTGTCACCATTCGCGCTTGTGACATCTCCGGCACCGGTTTCACCGGTCCGGGGCAGCGATGACGAGCTCCATGCAATGCTGGACGAAATTGGACTGGACCCTTTGACCGGCACCGGCCCTGTTCTTCGTGGCACCGCACCTGGTCAAGGTGTCGCTGCAGCGTCAAACTCTGCTCCAGTTTTGTCGCGCCACGCTTCTATTACTGGTCAAGGTGGGCCCCGGTTAGGTACTGCCATTTCCAGTGGACAACAGGTATGCGCCCCTGTACGTGAAAACCGCACTGACAAACCTGACGCTGAACCTTGCTGGTTTGTTAGGTCAGCGCCTCGAGCCACTGTTCCGATTCTCGCCTGTTGCATTGGGGCGACCGCAAGCGTCTATCATCCTGTATAATTCAAGTCGTTGAGATGCTGGCGAGCAGCAGGTCGGCTGCTCCGACGGTTCATCCCGAGAAAGTTCGGTTGCGTGGTGTCCCACACGTTCCTTGTGATACCGGTTTCCCTGGCTTCCCGTTAACGTATCCGCGCTTCTGCCTTCCTTACGAAATCCGGGAGACGACCAGTGAACATCATCCGCACGCTACCGTGCAACCATGTGCTGTGCCAGAAATGCCTTCATCTCAGCGAGGCAATGTCAGTTCCCAACTCGGCACGTCGAGAGCCAGAAGGCGCGTGTCGATCCGGGACATCTACCTCAAGAACGCGTCACTGGCATTGTCATCACTCAATCGGGATGCTCCACCCGTTCCACTCGAAGGACAGTCTAACCTATCGTCACTCCTTAGTCCTGCAGCGCTCGTTGATGCAAATATCAGCAGACCTCCAACTTCGAAGTTATTTCCATCAGTTATTTCAGAACCGGTCTCCTCTCCTAATGGGCGAACGTCTGACCGACCCTCGTGCGCCAGCCTGGTGGCTTCGCCTATCTCCGGCGTCAACTCACCGTTTCTCGTGCCCCATCCGGTTTCCCAGCTGAGGAGCCCACCCCCTGGCCCGGTTGTTCCAGAGCTGAAGAGCCCATCTGGTGTTGACGCCCCATCATCGGCAACACCGGTCAAGCGTCGTCGCAGAATACGCCCTACGAACGGTGTGCCTTTGCCCGTCCCTGGCAAATCTGTGAAGCCGTCGTACCAAGTAAGTCATCAGGTCCGTTCTTACATGGGTTTCTAATCACGTCTGCCAGCGACTTCAAAAGCGAGCGGCCATCAGCGTGAGCCCATCACAACAATCGCCAATGTCAACTGCTTCCGTACGGGAGTACATCCAGAAGAGGGGTAAAGGGTTCGTCGACTTGGAAGCAGAGCAGTCGTCCGATGCCAGCTCCGATGAACTCTGCTCATCCGGCACTGAAAACGACAGGTGTCCTTTGTCATCCGCCGTTCGCTACGTTGGCTGACGTCCGTTCCAGTTTTGTCTGCGTTTCTCAGTCGCCCTCCGTTCGCTCGGATGATCGAGCCATGTATCTGCGGTCGCTGCTGAGCCAGCCAGCGTCAACTCCTCCATCGACGCAGGACTACTCGGGCAGTAATACACCGACTTAGGGACTTGGATGTTATCCATCCATGAGCACATTGATGGTTACCCACTCTGTATTGCGCGCCCGGGACCGCGCAATGGCGTCCGACGAAGGACCGCTGGACGCGGCCGACCGCATCGCAATGTACGACCGGTGCGCCAAGGCCATTCGCTCAGTTGGGGAGGTACGGCTCGACCTGTGGCACGTGTACAACGTTGCTCAGGGTTGGTACAGTCGTTCCAGGTCCTCAGCAGTCAACTGGGGGCATTCGAAACGACGGCCGTGAACACCGAGGTCCAATGGCCCCTGGCCGGCGACGCGCCTGGCCGATACTAACTGTTTGTTTGTGCCAGCTGCTCGTTCAGCGTTGGATTGACATCCTCGAGAAGCGCCAGACGATCGCAGTCGATCGGAGTCGTTGATGCGTCCTGGGTCCGCCCTGAGGCCGCCGCTCGCGGTTCGCTCTCCCGAAACTCTATCCTGCAGACGTTGTCTGACGATCATCATCCTTGACACACATCATCGAATATACATTATGTCTTAATCGCTATCGGCCTGGGTGAAACACCCGACAAACGGATTCACCTATCGACACATAACTGGGTGAGCGCAGAACGCACCGCAAAGCAGGCATCGCGTGTTACGTCTCGAGCGGGGCCTGCCGCTTGATTGGAATCGTCATCATCATCATCGTCGTCCTCCCTCTCTAGACATCGTCGCATGTCTTCCGGGCCCGGCAGGTCCGCTACCCTGGCGAACCGTTTTCCAAGAACGCTTTCCTTCAAGGCCGGCTTCCGCTGTGCGCTGGCCGCCTGTTCTGTCACAACTGTGCCGACGTTGCCTTCGACCCCCTCAGCAACAATTGCTGGGCGTTCCGGCACGGCGGCGCTCATGACCGCGCTTCGCTCCCATTGCGGCAAACGGGACGCGATCGACATTGCCCTGTCGAGCTGGACCTGCAGGTTCTGCCTGCACAGGTTCAGGCTTAGCAGCTGCCGGTCGACGACGGCAAGCTGCCGGCGAATGCTGGCCACGATCCTGGCCGGCGCCGTGCCGCGACAGCGTTCCCATCGTTCGGCACGGTCGTCCTCGTCGTCGTCATCACCGCCCCCGACGAATATCTCCTGAAGCACCTCCATGGGGACCCTCGTGCATTCCACCAGGTGTTGCAGCCGCGACTTGACGGGAGCGCGCGCGTTGAACACCTTGGCGCAGACCCAGCACTGGAACGTCGGTCGGCCAACATCAATGGCCCCGTCGACGGAATCGAACGCGTTCAGGACGGAGTCGTCCACGAAATCGTCGTCGTCCTTGCGATCTTCTGAGCACTCGTCGACTGTCGTAGCACCGAATCAGATCCCAACGATCGACAAGGCGCGCGCAGGCGGGCCGGCGACCGTGGGCGTTCCGCTCGGCGACGGTCAGGTGCGCCATGGACACGGCGCAGACGGGGCAGGCGTCGACCGCCCGGTTCCCGTCCAGGCAGTCGTTGACGTGCGCGGTACGCTCCTGGACCGTCATCCTGGCCAGCGACCCGCAGCAGACCATGCACGAGGTCGCCATCGTCGATGCCAGCGACTCCGCCGCGCGCACTGACGTCGTCCCGGCCGCCCGGATCCGGCTCTTCAGGCACGTCACGCGACGAATCCAGTGGGACCGACTTGTGCCGGATTGGCGGCCGCGGACGTGGCATCGCGCGCAGGAGGAGTCGTGCGCTCATCACGTCGCCCGGAGGCGAATCCCGGGCAGTGAGTCAACAATGGCCGCCGACCCCCCGACAATCGTTGACGTCAACACGTGCGCGCGTGACCGTCCGTCCATTCGTCACAACGCCTGTCAGCGGCCGTTTGGGACAGAGCTGAACAGCCATGAACAAGGACAAATTCATCGACGCGATCAAGAGCGCGCCGGTCAAGATCGCGCCGCGGGTTCGCGTCGCGCTGAACGGCGCCGCCCCTGAATGGGTACGCAGCGTTGCACGACGCACGTGAACGTGTCTGACTGACGTCACAGTTTCCCAAGATGCCCGTTTCTGCTGGTAGGGCAGCGAAAGCGCCCCCTACATGGAACGACCCTCACAAATCCGACGATGACCTCGAGGTGAGGACCCTGCCCTTTATTCTGTGGGCCACTCATGATGACGTCTCGAAGGTGGTCCTGTTCAAATCCGTCGCGCCTAAAGCCGTCCAACAGCATCAGCAGAAATCTCCACAGAAGAACCTGAAGCTTTCTGGCGATGCGGAACAGCAGAAGGCGGGGCTACCGTCGCCGAGCCTTGCTCGTCTTCAGATTGACGAGGAACGTCGTGCTGAAGAGCAGCGCGTTCTGAGAGCGGCAGCCACGTCGAGGCTGTCTGCCCAAGCGGCTGCGTTTCACCCGTCTGCCGGCTGGCATCCGGTTCCGACCAAAAGTATGACGCAGGAGCAGATCAGGGAGCACAACCGGTTGCTGTCGATCTACATGAACGACAAGCGCAATCATCGTGCGGCGTTGAAACTCAGCCTCCATAACGCCAGGCCGGGCGTGTCGTACGACGCGCTCATGGCTGAGCACCGGAATCGGGTCTGGGCGTTCTGGAGGCGCAAGACCCGTCAGTACAGGCGACAGATGCGGCAGGTGCAAGCAACGCAGGCACCGGTACAGGAACCCAAGCGTCGCAGCAGCTGGAAGACCGATGCCAACCGTCGAGCACTGATCGTCGTGAACGACCCGGTGGTATTGAACTCCTGGCTGCTCGCTCTGAACTTGGGCACGGCGACGTCGACGACGGAAGCGTTGCAGCGGCTCCAGTCCGTGCACGTCAACATCTACGATCTGCTCGAGAACCGATTCATCACGCACGAGTCGGCGACGGCCCTGGCGAAATACTCGAAACGCAACGGCCTGATCTTCCCCAAACGCGTCGCCGACAAATCCCCTGCGCTGCGCCTGTTCCTGCGCCCCATGTACCGCAAATGAATTGTAGATACCCATGCCGTCGCTTCGCGCGTTGCAACGGGCTGGAATAGGTAATAGGGCAGTTGGCATCAGGGGCAGCCCTCACAAATGACGGGACGGCACGGGATGATCCGCACAGGAGCTGCACCGTCTGCTCACTGTGCTGCACGGACTGCGTATATTCGTGAGAGCGACAACACGAACGATTCGATGGCGTATTCGGAGCCTCCGCACGCCGAGTCACCCCGTGCCAGGCGGGTCGCCATGACAGCCTTGCATGGGTTTGGCCTGGGTAGGACCCGGCCCGGAGCGTCGTCCGCGTCCGGCGTCTGACGCTCTACGTGTGCTGTAGGAGCCGCGCTGGGCGTGACCATCGGGATTCTGTTCGGCGGGCTGTCCGTCATGGGTCCTGGCAACAAGGGCAAACGTCTGCAGACGATGGCGAAGACCTGCGCGCAATCCGGTCTCATGTTCGGCACGTTCCTGGCGGCGGGGTACACCGTCCTTGAGCACAGCCTCTGCTGTGAACCTGACTGTTGTCCCCAATCGCAGGTCCGTCATGCGCGGCTGCTGAATCCTTGCAACACCCATCTAATACATGTGCGATGTGTATTCGTCTCGAAACGAATAGTGCGGATGGGTGACGATAGATGAGGGCACGCCTGCGACTGCTGCCTGCCAATAGGCATCCCCGGTCAGTGTGCCGATGGCGCTTCTATTGTACGATCTATCGCTGGACCTGTCGCACCCGTCACACCACGGTTTATACATATTGATACCGGGATGAGTCACGGTCTGGCTCGCACTTCCCAGTCAGACCTTTCATTGGCAGCCCGAGCAGGTCGACGCCAACTTGGCTTGGTCGGGACCGTTTCTGGATCCGACTCGATCCAAGGATTCACTCCAAAGGCCATCTCGGCAATGGCCGCGCAGGAGGTGGAAGTTGCCGTGTTCGCTGCCCAGTTGCCTGCCGGATGTTCTAGAGTATAGTGCACGTACGAGACGGATCCAAATACCGGACATCGTCTCTTCGTGAAGGCATAACGTCACCAGGAAATCGCGGAAAGGTCGTACAGGAATACTGTTTTATCGGGCGCCCAAAGGTGATGGCACTGATCGCGCTTGGCGCTACGACACTTATGCTAATATCAGCACGTGGGAAAGTTGCTCGAATCCGACAGCTGACACCTGAAGAGATTCACGCCGTCCGCGACCCGGCAACCAATAGATTTCAACTTCCCAAGAATCGTGAGACTGTTACAGCTATACGGCAGCCTAAAGACGCAGCTGAACTTCGCCACTTCACACGAAACCTCGATGTCGGCGTTGTCGAGGGTGAAGCGTGATATTAGCATAAACGTCGTAGCGCCAAGCTCGACCTATGCCAGCACCTACATTCCACCATTATTTGGGGCGCACGATAGGAGAGGGTTCCTGTATGACGTTTGCGCGATTTCCTGGTGACGTTATGCCTTCACGAGAAGACGATGTCCGGTAACTGCAACTTTCACCTCCTACGCGGCCATTGCCGAGATGGCCTTTGAAGTGATCTTTCGACCTGTTCCAACATCCTCATCACACACTCATATTCTCCTAGAGTTTGTTTCGCCGCTGCCGCATGCAACAGAGGCCGTCGGATTCTGCACGATACCCACACAGTCGACGACCGTCTGCTGGCCTGCTGACGCCAACGGTTGGAGAATCGCAGACTCTGGACCGGAACTGTCCACCGGCAATCCGCGAAACGGGAGACATCCGAGGACCATTTCCAGTGGCTTGCTCCTCAGGGGCTCTTCCTGTTCCGGAGACTCATCGCTGTGGCCTCAACGGTGCCGCAACGAAGCGTTGCGCGTGCAGGGCGACTGGACTTGCTGTGTGGACGCATTGGGCCGTGTTGGGCATGCTGGGCGTCATAACGCCGTGAAGCGGTGGTGATGTACCTACCGGATGCGCAGCCGTCATCGGCGCTGATCCCGCCGTTCCGCTTCGCGATCTGCGAGCAGGGCCTGTCGCGTGGCGCGTATCCGACGTTGCTGAACATGCGGTTCCTGGCGATGAAGCGGCTGCGCACGATCGTGTCGCTGGTGCCGGAGCGCCCGACATGCGACGTCCTCGATTTCTGCAGAGAGCACGACATCGCATCGCACCACTTCTGTGTGCCCAAGTACACGGAAAGCGTATCGATCACCAAGGAGCAGGTGATCAAGATCCTGCAGATCATTATCGGTTAGGCAGTGACGTACACGTCGACGCGTTGGACGTGACACCGAATGAGGATGATCCAGATCCGTCGACCCTGCCCTGCTACGTTCACTGCCTTGATGGCGTTAACGTGACGGGTGTTGTGTTCGCCTGCCTTCGCAAATTGCAGAACTGGGTTCGCTCGTCTATCATCAACGAGTTCTGCAGGTACACAGGGAACGGTGACGAGTGTGCGGGCTCGGTGGTGATCAGATGCATATGGCTCAGGTTCACCTTCGGTAGAGAAATGAGTGTTGAAGAGGTGCAATTTCTTGACGATTTCGATGGCGAAGTCGTTGTTCCGCGTACGGCATGCCATTAATGAGTTGTCTTGAGATTCGCTGTGGATTCTCACGTGACGGCTACAGGCGAGGTGCCTGACTGGCTGTGGAATGGGGCCAACGTCGTCAAACACAGCAGCATCAAGTTGTGCCAGTTGGCAAGTGATCCTCTCGACGAGCAAGGCGGCGGCAACCTGTCCGCACTGGGGACGCATACAGCACCTGCCGTTGTCGATCTGGTCGAAAACGGCGTCGACCGGTCCAGATTGACCTACTTCGATCTCCTGCTCTCTAAGGATCCCGAACTCGGCGAGGACAGGGTGCGTCATGGGAGATCGAAGGAGATCTTCCCCGTCCATATTAGGGCAATGGCATTGGAGTCATCCACTGCGATTACGTACCGCACCCGAATGGTTCGTAGTAAGCGTTTTCGAACGTTTCAATGCATTTGCCTGATGCGTTGTGTGTTCCAGCTGTCGTTGGACGATATCTGATTTGACGGCGCTCTCGTTATACACAGAGACTGCCCTCGGTCACCCCCATTAGTGCCCCGCGCTCTGCCCACGATACACGGCGATCGCGTCAGTACCGTTGGATGACGGATTGACCCTAATAGGTGTCTATCGGCCGCACGATGGTGAAGAGCGCCATCCAGGTCGTTGTGCGGTCACGGCCAACGGCCGATTTCGCACACGATGCCATAAAGCTCGACACGCAAGCCGGGACGGTGTCGATTCACATGGACCGAAACTCGGGCGGCGCCGCTGCCGGGCTGAACAACCTTCAGCAAGACTGGACTTTCCGGGTCAACCGCGTCATGCCTAACGCCAGCCAAGAAGACATGTTTGAGGCCTGCGGTCGTGACATGGTAAGGATGTGTCGTGACCGGTGCCTCCCTGTGGACACTAAGGATATTGTCCACCCCAAGGTGATGTCAACCCTTGCGGGTTACAATGGCACGCTCATGGCGTATGGCCAAACGGGAGCCGGCAAGTCTTTCACGATGGGTCGGCGTTGCTGAACGAGCCGTTCCTACGTGCCGTGCTGACGTATCTTCCTGCAATTTCAGGGAACGGTACATACGACTACAAGTATCGAGGCATATCCCCTCGTGCCATCACCCTTCTGTTCAGGGCGATTGCATCCAAACCAGGCATGCAGCGCGTTTGATTTCCCTATCCTCGTTTAATTGACGTGACGGTTGCTAGAAACCGAGATCAACGTCAGGGTTTCGTACCTGGAGATATATAACGAAACGCTTCGTGACCTGTTGTCAACGTCGACCCGCGATCTCTCCATACGGGAAGATGGCAACGGGAACGTTTCAGTCAAGGGATTGCATCTCGCTTACGTCAGCAACGAGGAGGAGGCCCTGAACATGCTGTTCGAAGGAGAGTCGAACCGCGCGATGGCTGAGCACATGCACAACACCGCCTCGTCCCGGTCGCACACGATCTTCACAATGCACCTTGAATCGCGATCGCGTGTCGAATCGTCTGAGAAGGTCATCGTCTCGAAGCTGCATCTTGTAGACCTTGCTGGCAGCGAACGTGTCGCCAAGACTGATTCCAGAGGACAGACCCTCCAGGTACCATCTCCTAGGTCTACTTCGTTTGCCTGGTGCTTACCTCTTTTAACAGGAAGCGCTGTATATCAACCGATCCCTGTCGTTCCTGGAACAGGTTGTCATCGCCCTGAGCACAAAGCATCGCGACCACATTCCGTTCCGCTCGTCGAAGCTGACGCATGTCCTGCGTGACTCGCTCGGCGGGAACAGCATCACGCGAATGATCGCCAACATATGGCCCGAGTCGCGGCATCTCGAGGAGACCATCTCGACGCTGAAGTTTGCCACGCGAATGGTACGACAGCCGTTGCGCGCCGTCTGATCTGGGGCATTGACCATCGGCGTCTGTAGATGCGCTTAACGAACGACGCCGCTATCAATATCGACCTGGACCCGACGCTGCTTCTAAAGAAGTACGAATCGCAGATTGCGCTTCTCAAACAAGAACTGGCAATGGTCGGTCGTATCGTTGTATTCCGAGTATGCCCGCCTAAGTCTCCATCCCCCCCAGCATGACATGATCGCGAATCGCGGCCCGGTGTCGTACGACGAATTTACGCCCGAGCAGCAGGCTGAACTTCGGCACCAGGTCGACCTGTACCTTGCGAACGAGATCCCGCGCTTCGACGTCGTCAACCTACAGCAGGTCCACGAGCTGTTCCGTCAGTTCAGGATCGCGTACAACGCCCTGGCTCGCGGAGCGGCACCTGTCGTCGCGTCTACGCCTCAGGCAAGCGTCACCCCCGATGCTGCTGCCGCCACGAAGCAGCAGCAGCCGCCCGCCTCCGTAACGTCTACGAAGACGGGCACGACACCGCCTCCTGGCGTTACCAAGGGTGCTGCGACGCCGCCGTCGGGCTCCACACCAGCTCCGAACCCTGCAACGGGTCCCGTTGGCGACCTGGTCGAAACGACTGGATTCAGCGTTGGAGGTGTCGCGCCTGCGGATTCCCGTCCCAACATCGAGGACGATGCCGAAGCGGTGCTGTCTCGGGCGTCGTCGCCTGATCGTCAGTCGTTCTTGCAAACGCCAGCACCTGCAGATCCCGTCCCGATCTCGGCTGGCGTTCAAGTCGCGATCGACGACGAGAGACTGCTCCAGGAGTGGAAGGCGGGCGATGGTGCCACGTGCAACAACGAGTACGTCGAGCTGGTCCAGAAGAGCCACGATATTCGCCAGCAAATCAAGGCAGCTGGGGCTGAAGTCAACGACGCGAAGCGTGCAATCGACGCGCTATCAGACACGCTGGCGATGATGCGAGCGAACCGTCAAGCGGCGAACCGGATCGCGGGCATCCCCGACAGCACGGAGATCATCGACGAAGAGGAGTACGCTTTGATTCGCGACCTGAAGCAGCGCAAGGTCGACTATGGCAAATCGTACGACCGATGGAGCGCGCTGCGGAACCAGGCCGCGCTGCTGAAGGAGAACGTACACCAGGTCAAGCAGCGTCTGGCGAACCAGTTCCTACAGTGGTGCGAGGTGCAACGTCGCGGCGTCGACAGCGTCGATGTTCTCGACGACGGCGAACAGTTCGAGAAGATTGAGACCGAACGCATTCTGAGCACCGACCCGGATTCCTTGTCCTACTACAATGCCCGAAAGAACCTCCTTCGCCACGCTCACAAGGTAAGCGCGTCACTATCGTTCTCTGACCTCCGAATATGACCTGGGGTTCCCTCAGAAACGCAGCAAACGCTCTGGCATGGTCGTGCCGCGGTAAGGACCGACTCGTCGTGCTCTGCGTAGCAGGTCGTGAAGCGTGAACGTCACTTATGTATAAAACGCTGTTGGTTGCCCATCCGGCCATTGTGGAGTGGACCGGCTCGGCGGATTCGGAATTCAACCGGTTTAGAAACCGCGACCCGATGGCGGATGACGGGTACATTGACATCGGGTTCGATGAACGGTGCCAAGCGTTTCGGGAGCAGTACGAGCGGATCCTCTGGGATGCATACCCGGCCGATCTACGCTTGTCATACATCGACGCCGAGCAAGAACGCGTGGAAATCACTAGCGCCGCCGACCTGCAGGAAGCCATCCGTGATCAGAACCCCCTGATCGTGCTGGCCGTTCCCGCAACACTGACGGCATCGAGGTGGCATCTTGCATCTCCCTTCCCCTGCAGGCAATGGAGTGGCCTCACCACGACCGCCCACGCGAAACTGTTCCACGCCCTGGGCACCACCATCGCTCGCTGCTTCAACGCCATCCTGGACGCCAGCGACGCCGTCGAATATTACATTGCCACGCTGCTCGGTTAGTGGGACTCGTGGCAATACACTCTATACAGAATCGACCGCGCATTCTGCTGTCGCAGCCACGTCACCACGCACGCCGCGACTGGAGTCGTCACGGTATGTGTAGGTACCGATAGTCGGGAACGTTCCAAAGGCTGCCCAACTATTTTTAGAGGCGGGCGACAGTCATGTTGAAAACCTGGGGCCTGAGAGCTGCAATGTGGCAGGGCAGTGTGATTCGCTAGAACGCTATTTTGTGCGACACGTAGCGCTGGGGTACATGCCGCCACGGAGTCCGTGGTCGGGACGAGTAGCGTAGCGCGTAAGGCCGGGAAATCTGGCGACCGCCGCGCAGAGACCGCCGCTCATTGCCGATATTGGTCGAGCCCATCCCGCAACGGGTCCGCTGCATCCCGCACCATCCGACCAGAGCGTCTGCGTCAAGGAACGGCCGTCGTCGCGCTCGCACGCCCACGGACAGGTGACGTCGCGTTGCAGGCAGTCGGGGCGGGCGCAGCCCCCAGGCTGAAACAGATCTGTCTGACATTGCCATCGCAGATGTCGACCAGCTCGGCAGTGTGGTTCACGCCGACACAGTCCGCCTGGTCTGAGCACCGCCCGTCCAAGACGCATGACAGCTCGCCGTCGCGTGGAATGTCCCAGTATGCGCACAACTCCAGCCTCTACAAGACCGAGTTGTGCCGCTCGTTTAGCGATCACGGGTACTGTCGCTACTCGAACAAGTGCCAATTCGCGTACGTTCCGCCTTTGGATTTGTCCCCGCCACATCGACGTTGTCGCTGATTACGTCTGGATAGGCACGGGCTCGCCGATCTGAGACCTGTCGTCCGGCACCGTCGCTGGAAGACGGAGAAGTGCAAGAATTACCTGAATGGCAACTGCCCGTACGGGTCGCGATGCGATTTCATCCACCAGGACGATTTCATTTACACGCCGGACGCCGTGCCCGGGTATGTGACCCCGATCCCACCGCCATCGACGGCACGTCCGCTATCGGCGGTCGGGGCGGCGTCGTTCACTCCCCCGATCAAACAGGATTCGATGCGTTTCAAGGTTCCGGTTCGCGCCGTGTCGCCCGTTAATATCGCGCGTCCATCGACTCCCGTGGTCGTCAAGGTGCCGGCGGCGGCGAAACCGTCGCCCGTCAAGGAGGGCGACAAGCGCCTGCCGTTCTTCAAGCACCTAGTTGACGATAAATCCGCCGGCGCCCCGCACGCGCAGCGCGAGGACCCCGAGCTGATCGCCCTGATGGCGCAGCTCTGACCGCCGGCGCCCCGGGCCTCCCTGTGGGACGACGACCGATCACACACCTCGTTCGACAACATTTTCACACATCAACATCTGGCTATATTATGTCGTCCATAACTTTATTAAATACACCCTGTAATATGATTGCTCTCAGTCATTGCGCCCCACGGGCTCACCCACGAAGAGCGGGCGGCGGCCAACGGCAACTGAACCATCCAAAAAAACGGTCGTGCCCAACGAACGCGGCATGGGAGTCCGTGGCTTTTTGGGGGTTGCACGGTTTTGGCGCCAAAACCGACCAGGGGCGGGGCGCTGCGACAACGCGCGCCGGTCTGGTCGGGGCGGGCGGAGAGACGGACGGGCGGACGGAGGAGGGGTGGAATCGGCCTCGCCCGTGGGGGTGGTTTCGGCTGCGGCTCCATTTGGTTACCTGGTGGTGTGTGTCGGCCCGGCATGGCGTCCGTCATTCGCCGGTCGTCGTCGCGGACGGTGGCGTTCTCGCCCGCGTCGTCGATCGCGGCCACCGCCGAACTGCATCACGTGCTGCGGGCGCTGTCGGATGCGGACTATGCCGCCGTCAACGGCAACGCGTCCGACGGCTGGACGCGGTCGGCGACGCAGGCGCTGGTTGATGCCGTCATGGCTGGACGGGACTGCGGCGACGTCGACGGGCTACCGTTCAGCGCGGCAGAGTGTCGGGCTCGTTTCGAACGCGTCAGCGCCGCTCTCGTGACGGCCAAGCGCCGCCTGGATTTCGACGGCGAGAAATCGGGTGCATCGGCAAACCCATCTGCGGCATGGCCACCTGCCAGGCAGAAGGCGTGGGCCGCGCTGGCGACGGACCCCAACGCATACTACATGAAATGGGGCAAACCGGGCGTCGCTGTCGATGAGGGCGAATGGCGCCCGGATGAGTTGGGCCTCTTTGATAAACTAATGAAGGAGCGTCCTCCACTCGGGCAGTGGGGTAATTCATGTAACGTCCAGCGGGCGTACCAACTGGATTCTGAATCGCATTCAAACAGGCCTGTTCTCGTTGTATTTCCCTACGCGGACGGGTGCCCAGTGCAAGAAGCTGTTCGAAACCAGGCCACGTACCGCCCGGTGTCAAACGCTGCCGACAGTCAAGGGCGTCGCCGTGAAGAAGAACAAGTCCAAGAAACGCTCTGCTGGGTCAAAGTTGCGACCTGCGGCTGACGAGCGGCGCATGCCACCGGGGCCTGAGCAGTCACCTGCTCGCCCTGTTCCAGGGACCCCTCAGAAGCAACCGTCTTGCATCCGAAGAGTTCCATCGCCACCCCGAAAAGTCAGGCAAGCCCCGAGCCCTCTCGAGCAGATCCCCAAGCGTGTTAGAACCATTGAGCGTCTGGGGGAAGATGCCGGCGAAGTCCACGCCGGCCTGTCGAATGCTAAAGGTGTACCGCCATCGGCTCCGACCAAGCAATGTCCTGCTGGAGAGTCAGACCCGGATCGTTATCGAGGTTGTCCCGTCGCGCCAGACGCGAAGCAGTATGGTCTACCGCCCAAGTGCCCGACGGCGGCGAGACCTGGCTCCAAACGGGTCTCTGTACTGCCATACCATACCAACGATACCGCAGGATCAGGAGTCGTTGCAGAGAAGGTCCCGACGAAGACTGCAATTCGTGGCGCGCGCCCGCTGTGCTCGACAAGTCCGGTTCCTGGCAGGGAACCCGAGCAGACGGTTCCTGCGCAGGGACCTGTTGGTTCTGCGTGTCCCCCCGTCCGCTTGCTAGAGCAGTTACAAGCGGAACGGGCGAATCTGGAGCTTGGATTCGACAACATGAACTACAGGTCAGGGCGGCGCTGCGCTTTGGCCTGACACTTTCTTCCCTAATGCCGGTCCACAGGCTGATCAGTTCCTACCGGGCTTCGCTAAACAATGCTGTCGGAGAGCAGGCGCGTAACGCTGTTAGAGCCGAGTTCCTTCAGCAAGCTGCAGATCAGGCACGTCTGCAGACAATTCAAAGCGAATGCCTCGCCTGCATGCAACGCAACCGCCTGCTTGCATACGCACAGGCAGGGAAGTTTCATTTGCCAGCTGCGGCTGTGCAAGACTTGACCGCCACACAGCTATGAGCTGGTAGACTAGCAGTGCGGTGAAGGGGGTTATCGTTGTGTAGTTGTCTAATAAATCAGCCATGAGATGTAAACGCATGCGTCACGCACGACCGTTCGTGATCGCTTTGATGGTCACGATCAGGTCGTTCAGATTGGACTTCCCCGCTTCATCGTCTCTGATCCCAACCTTGGCCTGCTCATGGTGCGTGTGTCAGACTGGCTGCTTAGATCGGCACGTGTAATGGGACGAACTTTGAGGAAATGCAGAGCTACGCCAAGCGCGTTGAGAGCGGCAAGCTGCGAATCAGCAGTACAGACGACGCAGAGAGTGCCCGCGGTTATCGAGTCGGCCAGCTGGAACGCTGAGCCGGACCTGGTCGCCATGTCGAACGATATACCCTGCTGGGGGAGTCAGTGACCGTATGATGCGACGCCAGCATGCATCGCAACGGTACCTCGAGCCTGCAAAGGCTAAAGAAGGCCTGATAGTGCAAGCCTGACAGCGATGGGATGACAACGTTGTCGAGCGCAGCATAACATCTTGCCGTCGACAGCCTATTCTGTAGCTGCTTGGACAGGTCCGCCAGCGACGGCTGTCGCGACATTAGGCTCGCGTTGGAAGACGACCTCGAATTCATCCCTCCACTGGCATCCGCAGCAGACGCGGCGGGAATGCTGTAGTCGCCCGCTTCGCTGAGCTTGCCAGCGGCAAGGTAATCAAACAGCCAGAATGTCAACTGGGTCGTCGTTACGTGCAGGTTCAAGTCCACAGCCAGCAGCACGTGCTGTTTGGTGCTGTCGTTGACGGCCACGATGAAGTCGATGCCAACGAACCCGAGCACGCCACGTGCGGAGCACACCGCTGCAACTTGCAGGGCCGTTTGCCTTAGGGTGGCCGGGTTGCACGAGGACTGGGGGAACACAGATCCGACGTGCACGTATGGTCGACTGAGACCCCACGTCAGATATATCCAGCGTAGGGAGGGCGCGCATACATTACCTGAACAGCTGGTCGTGCGTTGACAGGACGGTGATGTTCCCGTCTGGCTCGATGAACAGGTTTACAGACGGCGACCCCGCAACCGACTGCGGGCACGCCTCAATACATGCTCCCACGAGCGCGATGCACTCGACAAAGGAGCGCCAGCCGTGCTCGTAGAGTTCAGGGTGCACGAGGCGGACGATAAACTGCAGCGTCTGCGACAAGGCAGACTGAAGGCGTTCCCTGTGCGTCGCCCCGTTCAGGGACATCGTAAACGAGACGGCAGCGGCAGAACGTCGTACTGGTTGAACGTGAGCGCGTCGGGGTCCGAGAACTTGTTCGACGTCTGATGCTCCTGTACGATTTCCGAGAAGACCTTCAGCTTGGCGGGCTCGAAGAAAGAAATGCCCCTGCCGCCGGATTCGTCGTTGAGTTTGATGATCCATCTCTGAACGCCCAGGTTGCCAATGATGAGCTCGCTGAGCTGTGTGTACAGGTCGGATTCAGCGTGAATGTCATGCGCCCCAATTGGAGATCCAACGAGGGCCTCTGTAAATACCCGCTTGCTTCCAGATGCTGCAACGCCCAATCAGCGTTCCCAAACGGAACGGAAACGCAACGGGCGGCACGTGATTACCAGAGGAGATGTTCCTCGCGATGGACGGTTCCGCAGATAGGATGGGCAGTTTGAGGAACACGGCAACCTTCAGGTCGTCCGGGCCGACCAGATTGGGGACAATGTACGACGAGTGCCCTTGTGTGAGCTGACGTATCCTCGACAAGCATTTCGGGGAGTAGTACAGGGACGTCGCCAGTGGGACCTTGAGGTCGACCAGCATGGCCTGCGGTTCGGGGCAGAGAAACTTCAGGCGGGTCTGCAACGAGGGCACCCCACGAAGTTGCAGTAGCTGGACATAGTATCGCTGGATCTCGTCGCTGATCGGATACGCCGACACGTAGACGACCTCGACGTTGGGGTCGGCCAACTCGAAGAGCCGAGACAGCTGGGCCTCGTGACAGTGCGTTACGTCGTCCTTCAGTTCGATCCTGCCGACTTGCCGTTGCGGTCGTGTTCGCCATGCCGACGCGATATGCACGACGATGCGGCGGCGCTCCTTGATGCGAGGCCATCTACACGACACACGACGTCAGCCATCGCCAGGCGTTACGCGCGCAGGGACACGTGCCTCTTGATGAAGACGGCTTGACGAGCACGCCATTGGCGCAGATCGTCTTCCCATTTCCTTGCTACGACGCTCCTCGTGTCCATTCTCTTCAGGTACAGCCGGTAGGCGATTGCAATGGTGCGAGCAGAGCGGTGCCTTCGCAGTAGAACTTTGTACAGACGTTTCTGCCTGCACATCCTCCAGACGCTCTGGATGGCACACGCCGCTTCGTCGGAGGCGTCCTGGCCTTTGAATCGAGTCCACTTTCGGAATTTGGGGGCCACCGCGTCGCCGTTCACCAGCAGGGCGAGCAGCTCGTCGACCGCCAGAGGCCGGTCGTCAGCAGTGGCCCGCTCCGCCAACAGGGTCCCATTGACAACGGCGAGGGGGACGTGGAACTCGGTCATCAGCTGCTCCAACTGCTGGACGACCTGGAGGATCTGCCCCCACACCGCCTGGTACCTGCGATGGAACGACGTGAACTCGGGCGTCGACGACAGTGTCGACCTAAACCGGGGGACGGGGGAGGCGACCGACAGTCAGGACAAGCACGTGGCGAGACGTCCGGTGCGGCGGTACCCATGGCGTATCATGAACTGGTGCAGGCTGTACGTGTCGAGGAGCTCGTCGAACTCGCGCGCCCTCTCTCCCGGTCCTTCCCGGACGTCGTGGACGAACTCGGCGGACACTGAAACGGGGTCGTCATCGACCGCAAACAGCGACCCCGGCGGTTGCTGCGGCGGCGATGGCTCGCCGATCGTCACCGGCGACAGCCGAGGCGGGGCCTGGCAGGCAGCAACCTCAGCAGCAGCGCCTCCAGCAGCAGCAGCAGCGCCGCGTACCTTGAGGGCGTCGGCGACGGCGCCGCGAACCGGGGTGCCCAGGTCGAGGACCAGGTTGGCCGGCGGCTGGCAGGTGGCGACGAACCCATGGACGAACTGCTGCCCATGGTCGTGGAGCACGGCCGGCCGCTGCTGCAGGCCGCCGACGTCGCCGACCAGGGCGGCGGTCACGTCGGCGTGCCGCGGGATCAGCCCGGTCGTCATCAGGTGGAGCAGACCGCGCCGGGCGTCCGTCGGGCGGATCGGCGGCGGCGCCCCGCCCCGATGGTGACGCGGGATCACCGCTGCGCCCACCCCCCAGACGCGTGTCACCGACAGACCCGAATGACGCGCGTCGCATTGCCGCCCTACCTGGCACGGTTCGGCGAGGCGGGCCCAGGGCGATCCGCCCGGGGATCCTTGGGCGCTGGGCGGCCAGGGCGGCCAGCGTGCGCGCCCGTTCGTCCTGCTGGCGCTCGTCGACGAGCTGGCGGACGAGGTCGGCGACGGGGCGAGGCGGTCTGGGCGGCGGTGCCTCGATGATGGCCGGCAGTGTGGGCACGGTCGAGCGGAACAGGACGGCCGTCTTCCGCTGCAGGTCAGCCTGAGCGCGTTCGATGATGTTCATCACCGCCGATGGGTCCTGTCCCTGGGGGCGTCAGTGCCCTGCTCCGACAGGTCGCACGCGCCCTGGCGCGCACCTTGGGCGTCGACGAACCCTGTTTCAGTCGTGCCAGCTCATGCTGGACCTCGGTTAGGATTTTCGCGACGTCCTGCGTTAGGGGAGGGGCCAGCACACTCAGAACCGTCTTCGACGTCGGCGTCGCGCGCGACCGGACCTGAATGTGGTATTCGGACGCGCTCTTGCCCGTCCCGACCGCATGGCTCATTGTTGACGACCCGCGATTGCCAGCCACTACGAGCGCATGGGGCGACGCTGCCGATTACGTTGGTACGGTACTGCGATCGTGTCGATTCCGCCTGGGGCTCGACAGCCGTTGCTCCTGTCCCGTCCATCCAGACTGGGACGTTGATTAAACGATACATCGTAGTGCTCCTTCGCTAGCCCTGCCGCAACGATCGGCGCGCGAATTCCACACCAACGTCATTTTAGTGGGAAATGAGGCGTGCCCGTTCGTGTACCCAAGTTCGCCGCTCTGGCAGGTATACGACGAGCGGCTGGATGACATGGGTGACATCCTCGGTAGCCTTGTTCAACGGCCTTGGTTCAACGTAGGACGGGGATCAATGAAGAACGCCGGTGATCTTGCCAAGCATGACGGCCGAATTCCCGTCCAGGAAGGCAATTCGGGACAGGCCCTCACAGTTCTTGAACGTGTCGACGACGAGCGGCTGGGTGGGCTGGAAGACCACCTCGGCGGCCTCGTTGGCCTTCAGGGCGTGCGGATCGTCGAGCTTTTTCTTGCCGGTCTCCTTGCCGACCTTCCAGTTCAGCTTGGTGATCTTGCAGGCGGAACGGCCGCATCGGACGAAGCCGATCGGCGTGTACCCGACCTTGATCTCCCCAGGGATGTCCAGCGTCTGGACCTGGGCGGTGAACTCCTTGACCGGCTTCAGGCCCGTGTCGTCCGCCAGGATCATGACGTCACCAACATGGGGCATGCGCTCCGACTTCAGACCCCTGATGTTCATGCCGACGTTGTCACCCGTGCAGGCCTTCTCCATGCGCTTGTGGTGCATCTCGACAGTGAAGACGGTGCCCTTGCAGGGGTTGCTGGCCGTATGCGTCGGCATGAAGACGACGTCCTGCTTGGGCAGGACGACACCCTGTTCAACACGTCCTGTCAGGACATCACCGATCCCCTTGATCTTGTAGATGCCGGAGATCGGCAGACGCAGGGGGGCACCGTGCTTGCGCTCAGGCAGGCCGCAAAAGTCGTTCAGCGCCTGCAGCAACGTTTCGACCTGGTGCTCCTTGCCGTTGAAGTCAACGACCTTGACGCCCGTCCACCATTGCATCTTCTCAGACTTGCTGACCAGGTTGTCGCCAATCCAGCCCGAGATCGGGAGAATCGGGACAGACCTGTCGACGAAGTCCTTCTTCCACCCGACCTTGACGAGCATGTTCCGCATTTCGTCGGCGACTTCCTGGTATCGTTCCTGTTTGTAGCCGGCCAGGTCCGTGTCCATCTTGTTGACGCCGACAATGAGCTGCTTGACACCGAGCAGGTTAATCAGGCGAGCGTGCTGGCGCGTCTGGCCCTGAATCTCGCCGGCCTTGCGGTTGCCCTTGGCAATGGAGACGGTGAAGTTGGCGTCCGCCGGGACCATGAGCAGGGCAACGTCGGCCTGGGCGGCACCGGAGATCATGTTCTTGATGAAGTCGCGGTGGCCAGGCGCGTCGATGATCGTGTAGTGCCACTTGTCGGTGAAGAACTCCTTGGTCGTAGCAGTAATCGTGATGCCACGCTCGCGCTCATCCTTCTGCCGGTCCATGTAGAACGCGAACGCAAACGACGACTTGCCGAGTACGTCCGCTTCCTGCTTCAGCTTCTCCATTTCACGTTCCGGGATACCGCCCAGCTCGAACAGCAGGCGGCCGGTCGTTGTCGACTTGCCGGAGTCGACATGGCCGCAGATCACAATTGACAGGTGGGCCTTCGCCTCGGTGGCCATCGCTGTTGCTGGTGGAACGCCTTCCTCACACACAATCTGCACGCAGATACGAAATGAACCGCCAAGGTTCACCCGCGACCGTGGCAGTCTGCAGGCGAGGTCGTGCGACTCATAAAGGTGCTATTTTTAGTTATGTGCGACTGTACGACAGAGTGTTCGCGACATTCTCGGGAAAACAGGGCTCAAACTATTCAACTATTTTAGGAGCACCTTGTCCGGAAGTGTTTCAGGCAAGACTAACCGCGCTGGACTCTTCTGTCGGAAGGGACGGCTGACCAACGTGCCGAAAATCATGGCATGGACGCATTCTGTGTAGGGGGATGCAGGACAGCGAACGTTACACCGCGTTGCCGGGCTAGAGATAGGGATTGCAGTTCGACCATGTTGCGGTTAAACTCTCCTGCAACATATACCCACGGGTTGGTAATAGCGATGTATTGCTGTTCAATTGTAGGCGAACACAGCAGATGCAGCAACGCCGGCGCCAACCAGTAGACCATACAACGTTGACGATGAGGCGCGGGAACGTTGTCTGGGCGCAGCACAGATACGCAGCCTTGATGACTGAGCAGCCACACCGGCAATCAGGCGATGAAGATCGTTCGTTCTTGCAGTCAGGTCTTTCTGCAGAGATTCGACGCGTGCCTTCAATGCATCCTCGCGAGCGAAACGCAATCGCTCAGCCTCGTGCATATCAGGCAACGCATCGGGAGCAGGCACGGGAGGAGGCACATGACGAGTAGACAGTGGCGCTGCAGCTGGTGGTGTAGAAGTACACGAAAAGTCATCCGGCAACGCATACCGGGAACGAGGACCAGCACCTGGTCGCGCAGCGCTGAGCCGAGCAGAAGGATTACCTCGTGATCTCTGCGGTGGCAGCTTTGGAACCGACGGTTGTCCAGACGTCGGATCGGAAAGGTCGACGTACTTCTTCAAGACCGGATCATAGACAAACTGCGTTTCCTCTGACATGTCCGCCCGAGGAATCGGCTTGCCATTCTCGTCGTATAACTGACGCTGGAAGAGCTTCGTCAGTCGATCGATCAGTCGCGTTTGCCACCGGCTCGGATTGGGACGCGATTCTGAACTGGGCTTTGCGGGGCGTGGAGCAACTGTCGACAGATCTTGTTCCCCGTGGTCAGTTGGCTTAGGCGGTTCGCGAACTTCCTCAGTGCGCGTTTGCTCTGTCCCCTCCCGGCTCTCTTCTATAACGACGGTAAACATAAAGTCTGGTAAGTCTCGAAGTGATACAAAAGATTTGGCCGACCTTGAAGCTCGTTGAACAGGCGCACGATCGCCCAGTTGTACGAGTGCTGGTCGCGAAGCTGTTCTAGGACGTTGTCGTACTTCTCCGTAAGATGTGTAATTTCACGTCGCAGCTGAGTTCTCTCAGCATTGCGCTGATGCACTGATTCGCTTTGTTCGCCGCGTTCATGAAGGGGCATATCTCGAGAACCAGAACCTCTCTCAGCGTTGCAAGTAATCGTTGCAAGGGCACTTCGACAGCTTCTGCGTGACAGGACATCGATTGCGGTTGATGCACGGTCGTATTGCAACCGGATAACCTCCAATTCATGCGACATCGCTTGAATTGTTTCCTGATCCGCCTCAGATTGATGGCAAGCTGCGATGCTAAGCGACCGTTCGTGCTCGAGAGTAGAAAGGATGAGTTCGACAAGAGAAACGTCCATCCGGGTTGAAGGGCCTCGTGGTTCGACCGACGAGACCTAGCAGCGTCAAATGTCCAGTAAGGTACGGGAGCGACATCAAGCATGCAGAGCATCTCACATTGTTCGCGAGGGCCTCTTTGAGCTTCGCTACCTCAGCTTCCTTGGTGGCATCGCTCATTTCTGCAAGCACACGTAAACATATCAACATGCAAGTAAGTGTGGACGGTCTTACGATAGCTTTTCTGCAGTCCATTAAGCTGCTCTTTCAACGCAGCCAGGTGTTCCCTAGACTGCGCCTCTGACGTTTCAGTCAGTTTCACGAGCGCGTTATTCACAGCTTCCAGCTCGGCTATTCGACATTTAGCGTCGCTGAGCTGAGTCGAGAGGTCGACGATCTGCTCATCACGATCTGCCTGCGTGGCTATCAGATACGAGCCGGTTTCTGTTGCGTGCGTTTACGGGCCAACCTTCGAGCGGGATTGGGCAATGCCATCTGACGAGTTCATCGTAGAGCGATTGTACCGCAGCTGTTCAAGCTCTTCTTCCAGTACTCGCAAGCGTTCATTGGCAGCAGCTTCCGACGCCGCAAACGCCTGCGCCTGCTCTTTCAGGCGTTTCCAATCCGGCACGATCTGATACATTTTCCTTCGGATGCGCTCTAGCTCCCCCTCGGCCTGCTCCGCCCGCGCCAGCGCCGCCGCATGCGCTTCACCAGTCCTCTGGTTCGCACCCAGCTCCGACGACATCGCCCGCAGCCGGCCGCGAACCTCGCCGACCTGATCACCCGCCGTCATCGCTATGGGCGGTGGCCGCGCGAAAAATTCCCCTTTGGAACCGGCCTACGTCCTATCGGTCGAAGCGCACGGCATCATGGCGCCGCTGTCGTTGTTCCGCACCGGCGCCCGTCAGATGGTACAGCTGCCTCTCGCTCGGCGTTAGACAAACTGCCGTTGTTGCTTGTCGGGCAATTTCGAGGTGTGATTTTTGCAGAGCGGGGGGGAGGCGGCGAGGCGGTATCCGGCGACGGCGTCATCCGGGTCCCCGTCCCGGTGGTGTGGCCGTGGGTGGGGGCTGGGGCAGCTTCAGAGCGCGTTTTGGCCTCGGGGGTTGATTGGTGACGCCAGCAGCGGCCATCGCGCTGTGCCGATCATCACTTGGGCCCCGGGTCTGTACGTAGTGTACGCGCATACAGATCACCACGGCCAATGCAGGCGATGTCGGCCTGGTCGCCCAGCGTGACGCCCAGGCGCCTGGCCGATGGCGACGAAGTCGACGACATCCTGCGATGTTTCATCTGTTTCGACCGTGTTGTTGACGCCCATCTGTAAGCGAGACGCGTCTTGTCGTGTGCGCTGCGCCCACTCGTGTGCGGATGTAGGTGCCCGTCGTGTAGCAGCATGTGCTGCAAGACGTGCATTGTTCGGTGGCTAACCGAACGTCGGCCGCAGTGCCCTCACTGCCAGGCTGAGCTGTACGCCGAGAATCTGGTCAATTGCCGGTTCGTGCAGGACCTGGCGAAGGCCATGGACCGCATGCAGACTCGCGCCCCGGTACTGCCTCGCGAGATGTGCCCGGAACACGACGTCGAGTTGCAGTACGTCTGCTCGGACTGCCAGCAGTGCATCTGTGCGGACTGTTCAATGCTGAGCTCCAAGCACGCCGGCCACACGTTCGAAAAGCTTGCTGTCGTCCACGACCGTCAAGCGCAGCGGCTGAAACAGGAGGTGGCCGCCGTCGAGGAACGCATTGCCCAACTGAAGGAGCAAGATTCCGTCATTTCTGCGAACATTAACGCCATCGTCCTCGGGAAGAACGAGGCTGTTACTGCACTGCGCGCCGCCATGAACCAGATGCATGAGAACATTCTGTCCCAAATGCGCTCGAAGATGCTGATTCTCGAGGCACAACGGAACGACCTTGCTCGAGAGGTGATTCCTCTGTGCCAGGACATTCGCACGTTGTCTGATTGCTCCTTGCTTAGATTAGCGTCCTTGAGTCAATTGTTCATGAGCTGTCCTGCCACATCGACCCGAATCTGTGCGCGAGGAGCGAATTGATACGCAGGAGCATCGATCTGCAATCAATGGCCAACAGCGCGCGGGTAAGGGCGCGGACGAAGGTGCAATCAGTGTCCGATCGGTTCCAATCTGAGGTAAGCGAACATCGTTCGCGCTCCTCAATAGTGTTGGGTCAAAACATCTTCACATAGATTGCCCCGGAATTCCATGGTGCTGTATTCTGTCTATCGAGCTTCCTTGAAGCCCATGCCAACGAGGAACTCATCTACAGCCAGCCATTCTCTCGAAATGGTTTGACTTGGCGTCTCAAGGTTTATCCGAACGGCAACGGAACCGCTAGAGGTGTGTTTCTCAGCGTCTTTCTGGAGATGTCGTCTGAGTTCACCGGCGCCGAGCAGTACGAGTATCAAGTCCAAATGGTACGTGTAGCCCTGGCAGATATTTGCGAGCGTTGGGAGATTTAGGTCTGCCGACAGGTCAACCATCGAGACCCTGAGAAAACGATAACCAGGCGGTTCTGCTCAAAGTTTGAATCCGGGGAGAGCTGGGGTTACAACCGGTAGGGTTGTGATCTGCTTCTCTGAATGTCGTACTTCTAATCCTTTTCCAGGTTCTTCCGCATAGATGCTTTAATTCGTGACGGATACGTCTCAGAGAGTGGCGCCCTCGTTCTGCGCTTTTCGGTCCGGCCGCCTTCCCTGCTTCTGGCGAACGCTGAGTTGCAACGGTACGCGGACAGCCTTGAGGCGTCGCAGCTTCGTTCCCAGCGGGCACTACGACGACTCAAGCTACGACTGCTCCTGCGTAATGCCAAGAAGAAACCTTCGAGACGCGCACGAGTTGCTGTGCCTGCATCTGACACCGATGCTGAAAGCGGTGATCGAGATGCGGATGCCGAGAATGCTCGGAGATCCGATTCTGAGTGCAAGGCGAGTCACACTGAATCGGACGGCGAAACAACCGCACCGTTTGAGGAGAGGGAACCTGGTCCCCAGCAACATGGGATCCGTTGGACAGATGCACATGTAGGGGAGCGACGTTCTGATCCTCCATGCGGTCAAGAGGCCATTCTTCGCTGCGACGATTACAACAACGAGGACAGTTCGAACGACGGAGAAGAAGATAGGCGATCTAACGTACCCTGGAGTAATGAGGACGCTGGAAGCTCACACGATGATGTCCCAACTCAAACATAAACGTAATACTAATCTCCCACGTATCGTGCAGTCTGTCGACCGCTGTACCTCACTGCGCCGCCTCTCAATTGTCGGGTACACATCTGTTGCCGCATTCTCTGAGACGTCCTTTGATAGTCAGAAGGGGGTGACCCTGTCATAGACGACAGCAACACAATGCCGCAACATAAAAGGCACCACGACGGCAGATGCGGTCCAAACACATTAGAAGAACATCGTTCCGTTCGCAAACGCTCGGACAGGTGTAACTACCAGGTCAAGGCAAAGTGGGATGAACGACAGAGAGCATTGGATCTCTCTGAGGTCACATCCGTTGTCGGAAACGATTGACAACGGACCGACAGGGAGCAAATACGAATCTCGACAGAGATAGCGTTAACACACCTTGGACGCGCAGCGGCGCAAGCCGACCCGCCTTCTGGGAATCGGGCCAAAACTGCAGAGCGGTTCGAGCGTGAACACTTGCGGTGGCGGCAGCCACCAGCAGACCCATGTACCGGTACTCATTTGCAGGATGGAGTTCCAGGCCGCTTCCATAAAAGACGCCTCTCTGCGACACTATCCCAGTGTTTTGAGCCTTAAACGCATGCGAGACGTGTATAGCGAAATCGTCAAGGGGACCACGGGCTAGCTAACGCCACAGCGGGAACACCTGAGTCGTCTCCTCCCGTTCTTCGCCAACTTTGAACGTCAGCTCGACCTCGAAGTGACGTCGCCAGAATGCCTGCCGGCGAATCTCAATGTGCCCTTGAACGATGTCACCCTCGCTGACGGCAAGAGGGTTCGCCAATACAAACGTGACTTGTCGCCAATGCGTCGGAGTGTCGAACGGAGAAGTCGACAGTAGCACAAATGGGGTCTTCGACTTCGGGTCCGCTTGAAACTGACAGTCAAACCACCCACCGAATCCGTGAAGCGTCCCCGACTTTGCAATGGAGAAGGAAAACGAGCTGCGCATTCTCTCCAACGATTCCACGTCGGCGGTCGTCATGTCGACAGTTTGAGTAACAACATCATCGGCCAGGCATTCCCCGGGCTGAATAATGCGATCAAAGATTGGCTTGGAAAAGAAGTCGCTCATGGCCTTGGCCTTCAGGCCGGACATCTTGATGCCATAGACGTCGTCCCAGAAAGCGATCTTGCTGTCATAAAAGTCGCTGATGTCGATAGGAGCCAGACGGATGTTGCCAATGTTTGGCATCATCAACCCCCCTGGCGCTAGATAGCGTTGACGCGCAGACAGCACAGACGCAATCATCGACTCGCAGATCAAGAGCGTACCCATCCATTCCGATATGATTACGTCGACTTTCTCGACAGGTAGAGTGATGTCCTCGATTTTACCTAGAAACTGGATGAGGCAAACGGTGACATCAAGTGACAATGACCCTGACCTTTAAGGAGAGTGATACGATCGGACAAATCGTTCTCGTTAACAACAATCCGAGCGTGCTCAATAACCGATGACGCGTCAACGGCATACACATGAGCAGCCCCGGCATTTGCACAGAAGATAGAAAGCACACCCGACCCACACCCAATATCAAGAACGATCCTTCCCTTGATAAACCCGGATGCCAGTTCGACAGCCTTCTTGTAAGCAAGCGTCCGGGACTTATCCTGCAAGCAATGCTGTCAGACACGCCCAAAGAGCGGCAGTCAGCCATTGCGACGTACCTGCAGCATCTCTAGGTGAATGTTAAGGTTGGCATACCCTTCGAAATACTCGTCATCCTGAAAGTTGCAATTCGATAGAGTTGCGACTTCAGGCCCGTTATCAGAGAAAGGAGGCAGCCCGAAGACGTAGTTCGACGGAAAGAAACCCGATTCCGCGGGTTTTGCGGCAAGGTGGCCTTTCGCCCAATCCTAAAGCCTTACCTTATTAGCCACTGTTCAACCGGCATGTGGCAATACAGACCTTGGAATACTGATACTCAAGGACAATTACGTCACCGGCAGAGAACGACAGCTCAGATTCGTTCTGGCCTTTGAAGTCGTACTGGGCAATAACTTGCACAGGTGATTCGCCCTGGAACCAGCATAAACTTCGAGCTCGAGAACCGATAGGACGAGCTTGTCACCGAGTGGATGCTATCCTTTGCTGATGGATAAACACGAACAGTAAACACATTTTCGGGGGGAAGCTCTTTCAGAACGGGAATGTCGAGGGGGACAATGACATCTCGCGATGCGGCGACGTCGTTTTCTCGAGAATCCTAACAACAACATTAGCATCCAACTCCAGCATTTACAGTTTGATCCTGAACAACCTGAATGCCTTCTAGGCCGGGCATCTTCTGGGACGACGCGACATTCGGAACCGTCAAGCCGACCTGCACCTGTGACCCAAGCATGAACTCCCGTTTGATCAACTGCGCAATCGCCTTCTCAGCACATCGATGTACAACTACAGCCGCACGCAGGCACCGACGTCTTCAAGAGCGGCCCCGGTGGACGGAAGCACGAACTTGCAGGTCACTGACCCGTACTGGACCGTGATGCATGACGGCGTCGTCATAGCGGGCACGACCGGATGCGCCGAGAGAGAATCCACCTCGCGCGAAGTGAGCCGCGACGATTTTTTTGGTCGTCACGACGTCGTGCCGCTGCCCATCACGCAATTTTCGTCGCGTGACTGAACGTGCACGCACCGGTACGTAGGTACGTAGTCCAGCTCCGACTCGTATGTGACCTGGGTGCGTGCGGATAACCATTGTGTACAGAAGTCTGGCACAGTGTATGAATGCGACGGTGTTGCCGAATAATATTGACAGCAACCGAAACGGGGTTATCTCGTTGGCCGGTTCCACGTGGACGCATTCGTCAGGCTGTTCCAGAAGTAGGTGTGTCCCGAACCCGGGTCGACATGTTCGGTCCAGTTCGGCCTGCCACAAACACAAATCAGCCAATGTCGGCAACGAGTCATTCGTGTGAACCCTACGGAAGCCTGTTGCTGAGATCGTTCTTGAAGACGACGGACGTCACCGGTCCCGGCGTGAAGTCGGGTTCCTCAAAGTCAGCGTCGAGGTTGCTGTCGTCGTTAACCGAATCACCTGTCGGCATCCGTCGCGTTGCCGCTCTCCATCTCGCGGTCCAGCCGGACGGCTGCGGTTCCGGTCCAGGCGAAGCCGGGTGCGCAGCGCCGCTTCCGTAATCGAATGGCTGGAACGGAAGCTGAACGGCGTCCCTGCCCGTCTTTCGTCTCGCTACCGGCGATGTCGAAAAATCAAACGTCACAGGGCGACGATGCATGCGCTTCGGCCGCACTGCCAGCTGGTTGTCGTTGTCGTCATCGTCGTCAAACACGCGCGCGGGGCGGTTCGCCGGTTTCGTTTTCGATCCCGTTCGATTGCCAATGTTCCCAGTGGTGGCACGCCGACTGGACGCTCGCCGCCTGCCATGTGGGTCGACGGCGATCTCGTAATGTGGCAGATCGCGGAAATCCTTCTTGCGCGTCGGCCGGCGCTTCTTCCGATCGGGCCGAATCGTGGCCTGATGGATCCCCACAGCACTGTCCGAGTCCCCGTCCGGCACGCTCTGCTCGAAATCCCCTCGATCACCCGCCACAAACACGGTCTCGTCATGCATCGCCTCCAGATTATCACGCTGGCGCTGCGCGTTCTTGTGCAACCTCGATCGCGCTCGCCCGTACAGGACACAAGCGAGGATCATGAAGCCGAGAATGACGCCGACGACGATGGCCCATGTAGACCATGAGGATACGTCGGAACTGGATGGACTGTTGGCGCCGGTTCTCCCGGCAGGTACCGACGCCAGCCATGGGTATTCGCCGGTGCACGTCTGCATGTCGACAATGTGGAAATCCATCATCGCCGCATAGTAGGAGATGGCTGAGACGATCGTACGTGGACCTTTGTTGCCGCCCTGGATCTGGAACGTCGCCAGCAGATCCTGGTTGTTGTCGAGAACGATGATGAACGACCCGTTGCGCGCCAGAGTGCCGTCGACTGAGAAGTAGCGATTCCTGAACGCCTCCAATACGGCATCGGACGCGGTCGCCGTGCTCGGGTACTGTGACAGATCCAGGTTCCACAAGATGATGGTCTGGTTCGCCTCGCTGGCCGTTCTGGTTTCAACGGAAAACGACGCCCCGTCGGCTGTGCCGACAGGGCGTCGGTATCGTGGGCGTTTCCCCGTTATGCTTTCAATCTGCTGTTGGCATGCGGCCTGTTCCTCATGGTCGGCACGGCAAGCCACGATGTGTCCATCGTTCGCAGCGCTCTTCACGACATCGTCGTATTTGGGTGACGACATGCCTTTCCGGTCGAAGAAGAATACTGCTTTGGCGTTGGCATTTTTGAGCTCTTGGAGAATGCCCTTTGTCTGGTCACTGGGCCCACCGTTGATCGTCAGCGCCGCAAAGGCGGCGACATTGTCGGCAACACAATCGGGTGCGATTAGCACCCGATCGTCTGCTACGGCTATGGCTATTGCCAATGCAATGGCTAACGACGCCCACAACGGGCGAACGGCCCGAGCCATGGCCCGCGTCGCCCTCTCGCCACGCTTTCTGTCTACTGTCGGGATGACAGGGCCCTCTTGGCACGCGCCCAGTTCCATTGCGTCACCGCCATCTGAATATGACACACATGGACTACCGTTCACCACGTTCACCCAGTGCCGAGCGAGGTGGACCTGGACGGAATGAGGTCCTTCCCTGAGATCAGGTGCCAGAAATTTGCATATCTACATAGATTTTCACCACGACAACAATTTCCACAGTGCCGCCTAAACACCATACCTCAAGATCAGAAATGTAGGGAGCACATTCGAACGTCGCAGTTCGGATATGCTACCTGTATCCGTATTGCTGACAGATTTCCACCTGACGTGGCAGGTGGCTCTGGAGGTAGCCTTCGCCGACTGGATGATTCCTTTGTTGCACGCAACCGTCAGCTGATATGGCACGCGCTGCCAGCGGAACTGCTTGTGGCAGACTCCTGCATGCGACTATTGGCGCCCTGCGTGAAGTGGTCGAAGAGCCATTCAGCTTGGACCTGCTCTCGGTAACATCCATGACAGGCGAAAGCCACTCTGGCTGCTCGTTCGCTTCATTTGAGAATGATAACAGTCATTAACGCGATATACCCTGAAAACGTCGCCACCTTGTCGCCACCATGGCTATTTGCCGCGACAGGAACACGGATGTTATCGTTCCGGGCTGTATAATATACCTATGCGACCATGTAATCACGGATTCGTTGTTGTTCCAGCTGTTGTTTAGCTTGCAATGCGGCAAATCAACCGAGGTCGAAGGCGTCGAAGCATGGCCGGTTGTTTGAAGGCTGGCACGTCAGCGCAATGCTGGTCCGCTCCGTGGACCTCGGCATGGTGGCGTGCGCCATCTGCAGAAGAAGACGGTGGAATAGGAGTTGCCTTGCGTCCCAGGAACCTGTACAGCGTATGTATCTTCGTAGATACCCAGTGCCCGGTACAAGTTCGTTGTAACCGTCAAGTCATCGAAAGCGGAGAAGGGAGGACGCGGTGGCGACACGCTGGATCTGCACCAACAGACCGTCAGTGGCGACGTCCTCAATCTGGACCACACGTTCCGAATCTGGAAGTTGTTATCGGCTGCGTGGTACGAAGCACTATGAAGGCCTATGAATGGCGGGCGCTGCGCACTTCACGTCGTCACCAGAGTAATTGCCTCATTGGTCGCATCAACTTTTCGTAGTACTCGTCATCACTGATCGGACTACACGGATCAAGGTCACCGTCGCCACCTGCCTGCGCGGACGTTACAAACACGCTGACCGTGCAGGTCACCAAGATCACGTTCACCAACATCGTGCAGCCAACGTCTTTACCGAGTTGCTAATTCGGGAAGGGGCCCGCCGTCGGCATCATCTGCGCGCACCCCGCTACCTAATCCATTTTACGTTTTCGCATCTGCGAGCGGGTTGCCGCGGAGACGTCGCTTCTCGGCGGATGCAACTTCGAACGTTCTGTTCACCGCGGGACGTCACACATGGGCTACCGGTATGGCCTATGGACACCCACCTATGCCGTCTGTACGGTAGTATACGTACATTGCAGAGCAGGCGGTCACAGAATTTTGCAAGGGTACTCCGGCCCGTCACCGTGGCGTGAAGGACTATAGTAATAACACTAGCGGGCTGTGGACTGGGCACGCCTTAGAAGCCACGCCGCCGCCCTTCTGAGCCACATGCGCGGCGCCCGCGTCGCCGGCGCCAAATTCGTCGCCGTGCTCGCCGCGGCATGCCTAACATGGGTCGTCATGCTGGCCAGCAGCGTCGTTGTGCCGTTCGTCCAGCAGCAGAGATGGGCGAACCGGTTTAGCGACTGCGACGCGACGCTGGGCTGGGGCCTCCTTCGGTGCGTTGACGCGGACGCTGCACGATTTTGGGCTGTGCCGATGTATTCATTAGTTTGTAGGACCTGGAAATCGTTGGCGCCCTCCAATATCTGCATGCCGGGGGGCGAGAGTTCTGCCATCGCGAAGACGGTGCACGGCATCTTGTATCCAACAACGACGGAGTCGCATCTGGAATTCTATAATGTCTCTCTGGACACTCAGTCGCTTCTTTCTGACAAGGCGACCAATCTTGATTTGGCCTGTAATATCGGGGGGCTTAGCAACGAGCAGGTTCTTGTTCCGGATGAGTTTCTGACGTTGAAGCGGAAGCCGACCCGGATGCTGAGTCAGCAGTGCGATGGGCGCTGGCACGAGCGACCGATCCTGCTCGCCGTTCGACATGAATTCTGGAATCTCTATCACTCGCTGGAAAGCCTTATTGGGGCGTTCCAAGCGGTCCACATTGCGGATCTTGATCCATCCACAGTCGACGTTATTATCGCTGACGGGTCACTGAAAGCGAGACGCCCTGGAATCGATGAGTTGTGGAAGGCTGTTTTCCCGAGACTGGTACCTATGAAGACGCTGGTTGACATCAACACGACGCTGTGTGCTCGCCGGGCCGTTCTAGGCATGACGGGCAGACATGGAAGCATCCTTGTATGAGCCATGCGCAAACGTCAATTCGCTACATTGGTAACGTCGTTCCGCAGGTGCATACATGGTACCCGTTCTCCCCATGCGCCCGGAGTCCTGGAAATCTGTTGCTGCAAGATTTCTCGTTGCGTATCCTGAGGCACTTCCAGCTGGTTGATTACCGCCCGCCCGCCTCGGGACCTTTCATCGTCACGTTTATTGCTCGACGACCCGATGCAAATTTCACGTTTGGTGGTCGGACAATGTCCATGGAAACGGAGTCCGAAATACTCGACGTGATCAACGATACCCCACCTGTCAATGGTATGGGCGAATGCCTGACATCTGTGAGATTCATCAGGGATACTGAAGTTTCCTTGTTGCAGGACGACCTTTTCACGCGGCCGCTGTTGAGTTCACGGCCCTGAGCATTTCTGATCAAGTTCGGACGGCTCGCGGCAGTCATGTGCTGATTGGCACTCATGGTGCTGGTCTGAGCCATGTCCTATGGTTGGCAGAAGGTGCCGGGCTGGTCGAGCTGAAAACGGAAATCGTCCTGCCGTTTCGCAGCGTCCAGCACGTGTTCCACAATATGGCCGTATGGTCACGACGACCATACCGGCACGTATCATACCTGAGCAGTCAGTACGACATTGATCGACGCGAGCTTCAAGATGCCATACGGCACGTTGTTATCGAAGGCATGCACAGAAGTATCGATAGCGGAGTAATATAATGTACCTGTAAGCACAATCACACCCTCTTCCTCCTGTCATCCTCCTGCATCCATCTGACACGGTCTCTAATACGACGCCGGCGACGGATTTGTACCACGTATCGTATCGTTTCGTGAAGCGGATTCCTACTCCTGTTTCGATTGGACCACATCCCCAGAACGGCTATTGGGGTTGCCGTCCGGGCTTTCGTTGCCCGACCGACACGCAGTGAACGGCAGCCGTTGACGTTGGCAGTGACATCGCGGCCGTGACCAGGGTTCGGCAGATGCAGCATCGGCGGTCAGCCTGTTCCTTCTGGGGGCATTGTCCGTCTGGGTCGCCAGCCATGCGGGCTCAGGACGCTGCCGCCTTGGCATTGATGGCCTTTGCATGCTTGCTCTTCCTTGTCGTGATGACGAGCGACGTTGTCGTCCCGTTCGTTCGTCAGCAACGGTGGGTCAACCAATTCACGAATTGCGATGCATCCCTGGGATGGGGGTTCCTTCGGTGGGTCGACGACGTCCCGATGATCAAATACCCAGCGGTGGCCACTTATCAGTGTACACAGAACCTGGACCGGGACGGCTCCTTTCGATATCTGCACGCCTGGTGGCATGAGTTCTGCCACTGCGAAAACGATGCATGGCGTTATGAATCCGACCACTACGGAGTCCCATCTGGAGTTCTACAACGTCGGGCTGGATATCGAATCGCTGCTTTCCAGAAGCCCCACGACGTTGGAGTTGTCCTGTGATATCACCGAGTTCAACAATGACCAGGCTCTTGTACCGGCCGAGTTCCTGACACTAAAGTCCCTGCCGGCCACGACACTGGCTGAAAAGTGTTCCGGGCGCTGGCACAAGCGCCCTATCCTTCTCGCCGCTCGACATGAATACTGGAACCTGTATCACTCCATGGAAAGCCTGCTGGGCGCGTTCCAGGCTATCCTTATTGCAGGCCTTGACCCATCCGGAGTCGACGTGATCGTCGCAGACGGTTCGGTGACGAAAAAGCGCCCTGAAATCGATACCTTCTGGGGCGCCATTTTCCCAAACATCGTGCCGGTTGAAGCGCTCCAAGCTGCCGACGGAACAGTGTGCGCTCGTCAGGCTATCCTGGGCATGAGTGGCAGGCACGGAAGCATTCTCGTACGAAATTCATGATCGTGTGCACTACTACCCTTGATGTAATGACTGTCGTGCAGGTGAATACCTGGTATCCGTTCTCGCCCTGCACGCAGAGCCCTGGAAACCTGCTCCTGCAGGATTTCTCGCAACGTATTGTGGGGCATTTTCAGCTGGCAGATCATCAGCCGCCGACCTCGGGACCCTTCATTATCACGTTCATCGCGCGACGACCTAAGTCATCGTATGGTGGGCGGGCAATGTCAGTCGATCAGGAATCCGAGATCGTCGACATTATCAACGACATGCCGCCGATCGATGGTAATTACGGCATTCCTGACCGAAATGATGCCATCCAGTAACGTTGCTTCAGGACGTACAATCCAGGCAACGTCTTTGGATTTCGCATCCATGAGCACCATCGAACAAGTTCGTCAAGCTCGTGGCAGCCATGTCCTGGTTGGCACTCACGGGGCCGGGTTGACCCACGTTCTATGGCTAGCCGAAGGTGCCGGGCTCGTGGAGCTGAAGACCGAGGTCGTTCTGCCCATCCGCAGCGTCCAGCACGTATACCATAATATGGCGATGTGGATCCAGCGACCCTATCGGCGCGTCTCCTACCTCAGCGGCCAATACGACGTCGATCGGCGCGAGCTACAGAGGGCCATCCGACAGGTTCTCGTTGAAGGCCTGCAAATACGATCGCAATCGTAACCCATAAAGTCGAGGATAGAAACAGCGGTTTGGTCTTCGTTCATGGTATCTACTGGTTGTCGGCGTGCTACGCAGTAGTCGCATCGGTGCCCTGCTATGGCTGGCGATGCGCGAGGCGGCGCTGTCGTCCACGTTCTCGCCGGATGCTCCAGCGGGGTGGTTGCTGCCGCTGTCCTTCAGGTTCTAAGGGGGCGCTGCCCACGTTCGTTTGCCCGCGCTCACGGGGCGTTGCGTTTAGCCGCTCGACGTCGTCAAGACCACGGTGATCGGCACGTTCCGGTCGGAAGGTCTCAGAGTACCCGCGTATTCGCGATCGTTTGACGCTGCAACCCAAATTGTCAAAGAAAGAGGCATAACGGCGTACGACGCTCGTGCTCCCTATTGTAACGACTGCGGTTACTGATTCGGGACTGGAAGGCTGTGGCGGGGAGTTGGGCCGTCCGTTGTACGAGTCGCACTTGGAGCAGGTTCGTGGCCCATTAGCGCATGGATGCTCCGGATCTGAAATTATATCCAGGCTTCTACTTCGGAATGCTTAATGCCCTTCTGGTCAAAGACGAACGTGGGAAGGCCACGAAAGAGGTGCGAAACGCCCCGTTTCTCGTGCCTGCGATGTGTGGTGGTGACCTTGATCTAACTGGCCACTGAAGAGTGCTGCATTTGCCGGTGGTTTCTCTAGACTGTTCACGGCGACACTTTTAAGCCCGCTAACTCTGGTGAAGACTCGGTTCGAGGGCGCCGTTGCAGATCACTACACAGGCCTTGTGGACGCGCTACGTAGTATCCAACGGGCTGAAGGCGTACGCGGTCTGTATTCTGGACTGTTGCCAACCCTTGTTCGCGACGTTCCTTACTCGTCAGTGAATGTCTTGATCTATACTCAGGTTAAACCAATGTTTCAAGGTGCGTTTCGCGGCTCCTCATCGCGTCACAGCTGTTTCTGACAGTCTCTCGTCCAGAACGTATCGAATCGTCCATCGCTGTGTCGCTGTTGACGGGCATGATTTCCGGTACTACTGGAACAGTAATCACCCATCGTCCGTGCATCGCATAGGTGCCTGTATGATCCGACACGCTGATCGTGTGGCTCTCAGCAATGGACGTCCTGCGCACTAGAATACAAATTCGCGAGTCGAATTACGCCTCGGGAGTTTGGGGGACATTCCTGCGCGTCGTCCATGAAGAGGGACCGAAAGGGCTCTTTCGTGGCGTTTTCCCTCGACTCATCAAACGCGGCTTGTCCAATGCGTTGACATGGTCCGGCCATAGATGGTGACTGTATGGGGGCAGGTTAGCTCATCTGCACGTCAGGTCAATGTACGAACGCCTTGCAGTCTTCTACGAGCGGTGCCTTGACTGAACAGGCAATACATCCATCCCTACTCAACTGCTGCCTCACTTTTTGGGATCGGACCTGCCAGTGAGATCTGCAGTTCGGGCTGCCATTTGGAATTCGGGTGGGTTACCTTCGTTTCGCGGTTGGCTGAGGCGATCCTGGGACACTGTCCGGAGATGTCAGCGAATACGAAACTGTCGGCGGACCCGACCATTGCGAGTCCTGGCAAGCGCCCTCGCGTCGACGGAATCGGTCCGGACGATGCCGACCATCTGAGCGATGCCGGCTTCGCTGGAGACGGGCCGTTCGACTAACGTATTGGAACGTGCTACAGTCCAACCAGTAACGACATGTGTACAGGGCTATCAGTGACGACCGGACCGGGAATGATTTCTTCCTTGATCGCGCACCTAAGCTGCCAAGGATCAACAAACTGTTGGCACCGTACATGTCCTTCAATCTGCCTACCTAGGCTGATATTCCAACAGGCATGCCGCATCAGAGCCGCAGAACATTACATTCGGCGATGATGACTGCACGCGAGTCAATATCCCTCCATTCAGCTTCACCCAGGCGGCAGCGTTGGTTCACCCAGTGTTATATATGACATTCTCCTGATCTTCGTGAAGGTTCAATGGTGGCACCGACGCGCAAACAATTCCTAGTGAAGCGTCCAGCGACCCGTACCGATTTCAAGCGTTGAAGAGTTGACGCTCTAACACCTGTACACAGGAAGCCTGCAACGCATGAGACGGCAGACGCTGGACGGTTCTTCAAGAAGAGCATTGCTGTGACGCCTACGAATCAGATCGTCAAGTCTGTGGAGGCCGCGAAGTCCACTATCGAAGCCGTTACGGAAAGTGCACCTAAGGGAGCTCTGAAGTCTGTCGCCCCGATTGCATCGAAACCGCCAATGCCTCTAAGAACTGACAAGACGATGCGACCACCTGTCGCGCACACTCCCTTATCCATCGAGCCGCTGCCAAAGTTCGGTTTGTGGCAGTTCGTTGCGGTGTCGACTGAACGATTGTTGTGGCAGAGATTGCGTTCCATCCGATACCCCCGATTGTGACAATTTGTCTATGAAACAGTCTTCGCCCGCTCTATGCGCTGACTCGCCAAACTCTAAACCCTCGCTTGAAGTCCTGGGGTTCGTTGTGACCTTGTGTTTCAGGAATCACTGATGCCTATGCAGGTTTCACTTTCTGCTACTGGCGGCTGTACCGCACCTGCGGCGTTGCCCGTCCTTCGCGAGCCGTCGGACTGTGAGAAGCAGGAATGCCTAAAAGTAGGTACTATGCTACCCAGGTAGCGACTCCAAGTTTCATTACCCGGCAACTGAACTGTCTTTAGTGGCTGCAGGAAGGTCGTTCGAAAGCCTTAGAACAAGACCAGGATGAGGCAAAACAAGCTGAAACGATTGAGAATACGCTCCTCGCCCAGATCGAGTCCATGCTGTCGAGGGCGAAACTGCTTCGTCAAAAGGAAATCGAGTTTGCCGGTAACCCCCCATCCGCACTCGGACAACGTCCCATAGCGTGGTGACATGCCGGAGCACAGTCCAACTTTGCCAAGTTCGCATGCAGTGCTTGCTGTCTTCCTTTCAGGAACTGGACTATCTGGAACATCAGCGCTAGCGTGTGCCAACGTGACCATCAATACAAAGAGTCCCGGTGACGTTGAAAACCCGGCACCGGTACCAAGTTTCACCGTATATTTCGGGTGTCGGCATCGGTACCGCTGACCGGGCGCCGGCAATTTGCTCTGCGGCGTGCCTGCGCTCGCTGGTCGTCAGTTGCCGTGATGACGTCGGCGTCTCGGCAGTTTGGTACCGATGAGGTAAGGACCCGCCTGCATGCCGGGGGCAAATATGTGATCATTGCTGTCGATATAGCCAGTCAACGGCAACCGCCCACCGTCGCCGGTGAAGACAGGGTTGGAGTCCAACGAAAGTGGTTCAGAATCGTCGCCTGAGATCGCCGTTGTCGGGTCGCTGGAGTCTACCCGACATAGGCAGAGTTGTCTCTCATATCATGACTTGCAAAAGGCCAGTCGTGAAGTCCAACCTCATCCCGTAGGCTCTGTCGCGTGTGGCGTCCGTTGTTCGTTCTTATTCGCTGTAAAGGAGTTGCCACAGAAATTGCCAACCGGGTATCAACGAGTGCGAATCGAAGGTTCCAACTGACTGGCCTGCTGTATTTGCCATTTCTCTGATAAGCATTCTCAGACGACGAATCATTCCACGCCCCTGAACTAACGAGCTTGCTGCGGATGGCGATCGACATACGACATCGATATTTCAATTCTTCCCTGAAGTGTGATGGTGCTGTCATTGAAGGTACTGGAGATGCTCCCTCGACGTAAACGAGAACACATTGTCTTAACGCCGCTGTAGACGAGAAGGACCCATTTCGTGGTCCAGTTCCTGGAAAGTCATCGCACGTGTTCGAAATGGTGAACGGTGTTGTGACATGCTGGGAGACCCCTGATCGAAGCAAGCCGCCACTTCCCGTGCGAACTGTTCAACAATTCTACCAGGACCTTGACGTAGGGCGCTTGACTGCCGTGCAGTGGCTGTCCTCACACACATTTGTAGATCCTCTGTGACATCGTCGCTGATGGCCCAACGAAATCCTTTTGCTACAAACGTTTGCAGATCCTTGACGCTCGTTTCCTCATGCATGTGACGCTCAATCAGAGGATCGAGTCCGAGGCCCAGAAGGTACGGAGACTCATCGTGTGTATGCGACGAAACCAACATGTGCTGGCAGCTCGTCCCTCACCGAGACTTTTACAATGTCCGGAAGGTTGACAATCACGTCCATCACTCTGCGTGCATGAACCAGAAACATCTTCTCCGATTCATCAAGCGAAAGCTTCGTGAAGACGGAAATTTGCCTTGTACAGAACGGTGTGTATTACAATGCCATTGCCAGGTTTATGTGATTGACGATAATGTCGACAGTGACGGCCAAATTTTGACCCTCCGCGAAGTCTTCAACTCCCTGAATCTGACCGAGTATGACCTCAACATCGATGCTCTGGACATGCACGCCCATCAGGATTCGTTTCACCGCTTCGACAAGTTTAACCTGAAGTTTGTGCTGTCGGGCACGTTGTCTATCGATGCATGTGTAACTGGGAACAGGTACAACCCGATTGGTGAAACGAGACTTCGTGAAATCTTCTTAAAAACGGACAACCGGATCAAGGGGCGGTTCTTGGCCGAAATCACACAAGAAGTTTTCTCCGACCTGGAGGCGAACAAGTACCAATTTGCGGGTAGGTGTACTTTCCATTTCTGAATGTGTCCCGGACATCTGTGGCTTTGTCTGACTTTGCTACAGAATACCGTCTGTCCATCTATGGGCGTTCAATGAAGGAGTGGAATAAGCTTGCTGCCTGGGTCTACGATAACAAGCTGTACCATGCGAACGTGCGGTGGATGATACAAATCCCTCGTCTGTACTCCGTCTACAAGAGCGCCGGGATCGTCCAGAGGTTCCAGGAAGTCATTGACAATATCTTTCTGCCGCTGTTCCATGTATCCATCGATCCCAGCTATGATATCAAACTTCATAACTTCTTGAAGCTTGTTGCTAGCTTTGACACTGTTGATGACGAAAGGTCACTAGCGTTTGCTCTCGTGGCTTGGTTGCCTTGCTCATCGGTTTCATCAGTCAGAGAGAACCGGTTCTGAATGCGAAATTGCCACTGCCGGAAGACTGGGACCTGTAAGCGTTCCGATTCGTCAATGTTTGATGGATTCTAAACTGTACAGTCCTATCAATCCGCCTTACTCGATGTGGTCATATTACATCTTCGCCAATCTCCAAGCTCTCAACCATATTCGCAAAGCTCGGGGCTTCAACACATTTTCGTATCGCCCACACGCGGTCTGAGTCACGTTGTGCACCAAAGCGAACACTGTTGAAACGTTCCACAGGGTGAAGCGGGAGACGTGGACCACCTTGCCGTTGCCTTCATGACTGCCGAATCCGTACGTATAATATCACCCTTGGCGCGTACCGTCAATCGTACCGAATTTCATTTGCGCAGATTGCGCACGGGGTGATGTTGCGGAAGAGCCCTGTACTGCAATACCTGTTCTACTTGACGCAAATTGGGATTTCGTTGTCCCCGCTGAGCAATAACATGCTCTTCGTTCCGTATGATAAGAACCCAGTATGTGGTTGCTCTATCAACGACATCGATCGGTCTCTCATGTGAAGGTGCGCCTAGTTCCCCAGGCTGTTCTCTCGGGGATTGAAAGTGACGATTTCAACGGACGATCCGCTGATGATTCACTTCACGAAAGAGCCGTTACTCGAGGAGTACAGTGTCGCTACCCAGGTCTGGAAGTTGAGCTCTGTCGACATGTGCGAGATCGCATGTACATCCGTACAAATCAGCGGGTTCCCGGACCGCTGCAAAAGCCATTGGCTTGGCCCTAGCTATCGGCTCGTTGGAGCCGATAGCAACGATATCAAGTCAACGAATGTCCCGGACGTGCGAGTCGCGTTCCGGCGGGAAATGTTCGAGGCGGAGCTGAGCATCGTCTACGGCACCGACGCTGTCAAACGGGGCGAAACAATGGATCCTCGGATCTGGAACCCGATGTTCCCCTTCTGATTTGAGACCGCCAGGCACAGTGAAGCGCTGAATCCAGGACCTGCAATCCAATATTTCCGAATTCCCAGACTGTCACCACTCATACAAGCGATATAGATGTCGAAACGATAGCGTTCGTTGAGCAGGAATTCTTTTCATGCATTGAACGGCCCCTGAGCGTCGATGGACATCGACTATACTTACCCAGGGAACGGTACTCGGTACTTGGTTTACCACTCAGCACGCTAGCTACAACGTAAAGGAGGCAAATAACGCGCCACCCGCGAGACTGTACTTCTCAAGGCGACATTGACATATCATAGTCTTGTTGTTCTCGAGGCGAAAAGTCTCGTTTCAGACGCAGCTGGTGCAACTCTTTCTGCATTGCTCGAGCATCGTCGGCGCCCGTCGTATGCAGCAGTCTGGCGCAGCACGCTTCGGCTTCAGTGAAAGCAGCGCAGTCTTTGTAGTACTGGGCGAGGAACATCAACGCATCGATGATCTCTGCTGTCTCGGCGTTCTCACCGGATTGAGCGTCGTGGCGCTCGACGACCTTGCCATAGAAATGTGCCGCCTTCTTCATATCGTTCTTGGCGACATAGAGCTTGGCCAACTTGTACAATGCGATGCCTGCAGAGCATGTGTGATTGGATGCACCTAACGTACTTCAGACGCTACGGCACTGACCTTCTCGATCGTTGCATGACTCGGCGCGCTTACAGCAGCGAATAGCATCGTCAATCATTTCAAGCCTTTCGTAGGAGTTGGCAAGCGCACACCACATCCGAGGGTCGAATGGTCGAACGTGCACGGCCTTGCCGAAGTAGTACAGCGAGTACGTGTGCATCTGCAGAAGTTCGTACGCCTGACCAAGGCCATACCAAGCTCGATAGTCCTTCGGGTTGATGTCCACGGCTTGCCTATAGGCGCTGATGGCAGCAGCCGTGTTGTGAAGCTCGATGTACTCATGCCCCATCAGCGTCCAGGCGCTGAGGTACTGCGGGTTCAGCTTCAGGGCGCGCTGGAAGTACAGAACCGCCTTCTCATGTTCGCATTTCAGGCTGTAGTAGTTACCGATGATGCAGCATGTCTCGGGGCAGTACTTCTCAGACTGGACGGCGTTGTGCGCCAAGTAGGACAGCGCGCCTTTCGATTCCTTGACGAAGAGGATATTGGAATACGTATCCATCTGATCGAGCCGGTCCGGATCCGTTTCGCGGATCTCTTCAAAGATCTCCTGCGCGGCGTCGAAATCCCGCTCATTGTAGTGCACCATCGCCGTTTGCGACAATATGTACAGGCTCTATCGGTAAGCAAACGTTTGTCAGGTGGCGCTAGTCCGATCGGGCTCGCGATCTAATCATTACCTGTGGGAAGCACGGTTTAACGACGTTGATCGCAGCCATTGCGCTCTCGCCGTCGTGAAGCTCGATACCAACTTCAACCCTGAAGAAGTACAGCATCCAGTGCTCGCGAAGCTCCAGCGTTCTGACCTAAGCGATTGGTTATTGCTCGTTATGTGCGTCAGATGTCAGGGCGCGCTGACCATTGACATGTCGGTGACCAGTGACGCCAGGGCCTTCCACGCCGACCAGTTCCACGGGTACACGTTCACCGATTCAACGAGCGCACGTCGGGCTTGCTCGAACCGTTGTAACGATTTCAGTACGATACCGTACATGTAGAGCCCAAACCCATCTAGTGCACCCGACGAGTACGCGTCGCTCAGCTCGGCGTCCAATCCAGACAGCTCCTCGTTCACCAGGCGGCTCGTGCTGCCCTGCTCCAGGCCTTCATCCTCCTTCCGTTTCTCACCGGCCAGGAACCGTGAATACGCCCTGATAAACACGGCCAGCGGCGTCGTGCACCCTGTGAGCGCATTCGCCGCCCGACGATGCTGACGAAGCCCGACGAACGATTTCGCCAACCCGACCGCGGCCGCTTCCCGGTCGTCGAATCGGGGCCCCGCCTCGCCCCCAGGCACAACGCCTGCCCCGCTCAACAGCAGCAGCTCGGACGCCCATCGCGCAGCATAGTACAGCGACCGGTCAAGCAGCTCGGGCACGGCGCTGGCCAGCTCCGCCAGCGCCCTGTCCAACGGCACGTCCATGACAGCGCGGGGCGCGCGCGCGCGACGCGCTGAACTCCGCCCCGCCCCCACTGGACCTCAATACAGAACACGCACGCCGCACCCCGCCCAGTCACGAAACGGCCACACATGTGTCGCTGCGGCGCATCATGCAAAATGGCATTATCGTCATTCTCTATGGGGGTGGGGTGGCCCGCGGTCGGCTGCAGCTGCATCGCGTCAGTCGCGTAACGGGTGGGTTGGTGGCGGGTGGGGTGGGGTGGCGTTGCGGCTGCGGTTCATGGCCGCCCGTGGTTCGCGTCGGCCATGCGCAGGCGCAGGCGCTGGCGCAGGTCGGCGACGGCGGCCGCGTCGCGGTTGCCATGGCGGGCGGCGCCGATGAATGTTCGGATGGAGGATCGCGCCCAGTCCAACTTCATGGCGCCGGATCGGATGATGTCCAGTAGGTCTGCGTGGCGGTTGGTTCAGGGCGGGTCGCCGTTTGCAGGGGCGAGCTGTGTGGCGTTACCTTCCGGGAGCGATTTCAGCAGGTTTGCCACCTCAGCCGGCAGCTTGAACGAGTTGAGCAGGTCGGCACTGTTCATGACGCGTTCGAATCGGTCGACCTTGTCGGCGAACCCGTGCCCTTCGGGAATATCGAGCAGCAGCCGGAGCGACCTGGTCGTCGTCACGATCTCCTCGTCCAGCTGTTTGATCCAGTCGACCAAGACCTTTGGAATCTTTGCCTTCTGGCGCCTGTCGGCTTTTTCGCTGACATCGACGACGGCCTCATCTGGTTTCAACAGGGGCTGTCGCTCATCGGAGGCGTCCAGTCTCACGGTCGGCAATGCTGGACCGGTGGGAACAGGCGACGACATCAGTGTCGCTACTGAATCCTTGATCTCGTTCAGTTGAACCTGCGCGGATGGCCGTCACGCTTTGCACACATTTGTGCTGATTCGGACGAACCTGTTGTCGTGAGACCAGGTCGAGCTCAACGAGGTGGTACGTATAGAGCTTGTTAATCTTCATGTTCATGGTTTTGATGATATGCTGTAGATGCGTAGACAGCGACGACGCACTGGCGTATTCAACGCCTGCAACCGACTCGCTTATCGACCCGTCATCGACGATTGCGGATGCGTGAGTTCCCGGTGGCGTCGCAGGTCTCAAAGCAGGTTGTCTTTCCTGCGATCGCATCCTCGGTCGGATGGCGGGACCTGGCCGACACTGGCTCGACAACCGTCTTGGTAGTTTCGTTGAATCTAGCATTGTTAACGCTGACAGGTTTGTCTGGCACGTCTGGCGCAACTGAGCGCTCGCCTTGGCTATATCGTTGCCTTCGAGGCAGAGTATTCGCAAGCGACGGTTACGCCCCAGCTTCCTGATCTCATCCATCGTTTTGATCTGATACAACTTAGTCACAAGAGAACCCGTTGGTGGTGACGCTTGATACAAACCTGATTGAATCGGACGTCAAGGTGCGTCAAGGTGCGAAGATCCTGCAGCCCCTCGAAGCTTGCAATATTGTTGTGGCTGGCGACTAGAGTGGAGACGCCGCGTACGATAGCGGGAAGCAGGGACCGGATCGCGTTATGGTTCAGTCGCAGTGTCGTGAGGTTCGGCAGTCTCTGCAAACCGACTGTGCTTTGGATCTGGTTGTGGGATAGGTCCAGTGTCTCAAGCCCGTTAGGCAGGCCGTCAGGTACCTCGCTGAGTCCCACATTGGAGAGCACCAGCACGCGAAGCGTGTCCCCCTGCTGATCAAGAAGGGATGATATATCTGCCAAGTTCTGTTTCGTGATGGCTAACGTCGGCAAACGTTCGCCCCCATTGTCGACCTGATCGTCAGGCGACCTAGCTGATGGTGCCGTTAAGACCATTGGATGTACACCGTACTCGAGGATTACGTGCTCGATCATAGGGCAAACGCCTGGCTCCAACTGAACCGATACCGCCAAGCTACCTGTACTCCTCAGCAGGCGCGTTTATCGTTGCCGATACCGAACAGAAGGACCGATGCCGAGATCCCTGGCCGCCGCTTGACCATGCGCTAAGAAGACGCCCGTGTTTGCTCGCGACGTGACCGGCGGCAATCGCGCCGGCCGTCTCGCTGAATCGCCGGGCTTGCCAACGTACACGTCGTCGGCGTCATCCTCGACAATGGCACCGCTGCTTCGTCGCCTCAGCACCGGAGCGGGCCCTGCTTGAGCGCCGCCAGTCTCCGTACCCGTAGCCGGGCCGACGCTGTGGGTCAGCTTCGCCTTGCGCTTCAATAGGTTCCATCGTCCCGTGGCCAGTGCCGACATGTCTCCGAAACTCGTCGCGCTCATCGTCTCGTCTGGGCCCGCAACAACCACACCCGCCAGTGTCGCGGTCGCTTCAGGCAGCGCCGCTTCCTCTAAAACGCTGCTTCTACTGCTGCTGCTCGACGCACCTGATGTCTTGTCCTCTGTTTCAGTGACGGACGTCTTCCTTGACAGCGGCGCTCGTCGTCTGGACTGCCTTGCAGGAGCGACTGATTCACCCACGGACGTACGTCGGCTGAATGACGTTCGACTCGAAGCCTCCACCTTGAAGTCTCCGTGAGGCAAATCGGTGACATTCTGGCCTGCGCTATCACCGCTTTGAGTCCCCGTTGTCGAGCTCCCGACCGACGTTGCACGAGCGAACGATTCGGGGCGGCGCCCGACCGATGGACGTCCATGCAGGGCGACTGGATCTTCATCCGTCTTTGTCTGGCTGACCTCGTCGTGAACATCGAATTCGCGAAGGAGGCGCGTCAAGCGCGCCTGGTCAGCGTTGCTGCTAGGGGCCGCGATCGCGACCGTGTTCGTCTTCGGCTCGACTGTGATCCCGCTGGACATCGTCTGCACGGCAATGCTGACCATGTCAGGCCTGGCCGACGACGGCTGTACCGGCGCGTCGGTGATCATGGCCTTCATGTGCTCCTTGGCGGCAACGTTAGCCGCGGTCAACGCAGCCGTTAGCACGTCGACTTTCGCCTTCAGCTCGGCGTTGCCAGCCTCGAGCACGCCAATCTCTGAACGATGGCGTTCCTCGGCCGTCGCCATCGTCTTGGACATCTGCTGCAGGTCGAACGCCAGCTTCGTACACTGCTGAACACGCATCACGACCTGCCTCTCCAGCTCCTCCGTGGCAGAGTAATGCTCGGCCAGCTTCTCTTGCAGCCTGCTCTCGACCTGGTCGCGCTCCTCTTTGTCCCTAGCGATCTCGTCCAGCAGCTGCTGACGTTCCGTCTCATGCGCCGCCTTCACGTTGGCCATGTCTGCGAAGAATGCCTCCTTGAGCTCGGCGAGCTCGTTGGACAGCTGGTCGCGTTCGTTGGTGCGATCCAGGAGCGCTTCCCGCTGCTGCTCCAGGGTCGTGTTCAGCTTCGTGATCTCGTCGATGGCCGTGCACAGCTCCTTGCTCTGGTTGGCATGCCGGTTCTCCAGCTGGTTGAACTGTGAGCCGGACACGCCCAGGCGATCCTCCAGCGCCCGCCGTTGCTGATCAGCAGTGTGAACGCGCTCGCCTAGTTGCTCCGACAGCGTGATCCTTTCCGACAGCTGGTTCGTCAGGTTCGCCAGCTCCTTCTGCGACTCCTCGTGCATTGCCCGCAGCGTCGCGTTGATCTCGATCTGCTCGTCACGCTGGCTGATCACGTTCCTGAGCTCATGGCGCACGGCGGCGACGTCTTTGGCGTTCTGAGCCAGGACCATTCGCAGCTGTTCGCGACCCTCGTTCAGCATCTGCTGATGGTTCCGAAGCCGTTGCTCCATCTCGTCGCGATCGGCGGCCATGGCCGCCCGCGCCCGCTTCGCGTGTCGCAGGGCGATGCGCTCGTCGATCACGCGTCGGCACAGGCCGTCTTTCAGTCGTCGCAGGTTCGCCAGCTGTTCCGATTGCTGGAAGACGTGACGCGCCTGAGCCACGATCCGTTGGTCACGATCAGCGACCTGCGCCTGTGCGTCGCGAAGGTCGCGCTGATGATCCGCTAACGCTGTGCGGGTGACGTCAAGGTCCTGGCGGGCGACGCGCAGCTCTTCAAGAGCCGTCTCGAGGAACGAGTTGCTGCGGGCGAGGTCGTCGCTGACGCGTCCGAGGTCGTCGACTAGGGCGGCACGTTCCCCGGTTAACGTTGCGATCGTCGCCGACAGCGTCGTGCACTTGGCATCCAGCTTCTCGCGGTCGTGCGCCTCCCGTTGCAACTTCACGGTCAGCAGGTGGCACTCGTTCTGGACCTGGACGATCTTCCGGTGCTGCTGGTCGCGCGCCAGGACATACTCGCTGATCTGGTCCTTCAGCGCGCGGATCGTCAGGTTCGCGTCCTGCAACGACGAGAACAGGACGCCCATCTTCAGGTCCAGGTCGGCGCGTTCGGTCAGCAGGCGTCCGTTGTTGAATTGCATCTCGGCGGACCGCTTCTCGTACGACGCGATCACGTCCTCGTACTTGCGACGCCTCAGATCGGCGATGTTGATGACGATCTCGCATTCGGCCTTATCGTGCCTGAGCTTGGCGATCTCTTGTTCGGCGCTGGCCACCTGCTTCTGAATCCGGGCGATACGCCCGTCCAGTTCGGCGTTCGACCTGGACAGGGCGATGTTGGCGTTGCGTTGCGCGTCGAGCTCCGTCTGGGTGTCGTACAGGTCCTTGCGGACGCCAGCAAGGTCTGTCTGGACGGCGGCGATTTCAGCCGAGCGTTGGGCGGCGTCACGCTCGCTCAGCGATTTGACGACGTCGAGATGGTTGGCCAGGGCGGCGATCCTGGCGCGCACCTCCTGCAGATGCTCGATGTGCTCGTCGCGTACTTCGGCGACCAGGCGACCGTTCTCGCTGGACCCGGTGTCGCTCCTGTCGGCAAGTCGCCAGTACGCCTTCCAGAACAGCCGGGCTATATCGGGGCCAACGTCGCTCAACAGCTCGTGAAGGCCCGTCGTGTACACGAACAGCCCTCGGTGCAGCCGATCGATGACGTCGTGTGCCAGGCCGGCCGCTTTCAACGCGGATCGGGACAGCCCTGTCTGGTCCCTAACACGGTAGTCAGAACGTGGACGACGGATCGTCGCCGTCGATATTACAGATGGGTCTTTCGCAGGATGTACGAGTCGCCCGCGTATGGGTCCGCCGATTGGTTCGCCAGCATCGTGTCGATCTGGCCCCGCAGCTCGACGATCGGGTCCAGGCCCAGCTTCTCGTTCAGCCAGCACTCGACGGCCAGCTTCTGCTCGGTCCGGAACGGCACGCGACCGAGCGCCCCTCTCGCCGTCGCAGGCAACTGCCCATCTAGGAACGCGCGCCAATCAGAACCACAGGCTTTCGGATGGGTGCCCGGCTTACGTGGCGCAGCAGACGTGGCGCTGCGAAACAATTCGAGCACGTCGGCAGGACGAAGAGCTCGCTTGCCGGGGCGCTGCTGGTCCGGCGCGGCGACGTCTCCAGGCACGATGCCACTGGTCTCCATCGCGGCCCTGGCGACAACGAATCGGTCATGCAACCGGCGGCGACGACGACGAAGATATTATCATCATGGCGATGTGCATCGCGGTACGACGAATCGAACCTCGGGCCCCCGTCGGTGTGTACCGGATTTGCACTCGTCGCACAAACAGGGTCCGATAATTTAGTACAGCAATGGGGATCTGGGTTTGAACACGAACTCGTCAAAGTCGATGTCCTGACGATCGGGTCGCCAACGATCGTTATGCGACGCCGCGCGCCGCCTGTCGCCCGGGGCCGGGCTGTCGAGCAGGCTCTGGAAGTCGATGTCGTCGGGTTCGAGGATCGCGGACGTCGTCGCCCGGTGGACGAAGGGCGTCGGCGTCGGAGGCGTTACCGACAGCGCGACATGGTCGAACTCGCTACCGGGCGTTTCCGTGGGGCGCGGGAACGCCGAGCAGCACAGAGACGATGCGCAGGGGGCTGGCGCTGGGTCAGCAGGCGCCGCTGCCCGGCTCCGAGCGCTGATCGACATGGGCGATGACGAAGGCAGACGGGTGTCGACGGCGGCATCCTCAGTCGCATCGTCGTCGTCGTCGTCGCGTATCTCGCCGAGCGTATCTCGAACAAGGTCGCGTAGGCGCGTCCTGGCAGCGCGAAGATAGGCTGGACGAGCAACTCTGTCAGGGAGCCGATACTGCCTAGCGAAGGAGCGATACCGACTTCCGTCTTCGTAGTCGAGAAGAAGGTCGACGACGGGCGGTCGCTGCCTGACGGGACGGTGCCTGCGATTCGTCGGCGATCGGTCGTGATGGACGATGAACAGGCCACGTCGTCCGGACCGCGACCGCACCTCCCCATCCTTCCCTGTACGGGCGTCATGAGACGGCGCACGCACGCGCGCGGCAACGCACACACTGGGGTCGCACCTCGACTAATCGCCTGGCTCCGCACAGCGTTGGCGAAGATGCCACCCGGGCGCATACCTCCTACCTGCGACGACCGCACGCGCCGCACACGCCACACCCAATGCGCGGACAGACGCCGCCGCTGCAGCTCTGACTGTCGCACCTGCCGAGACCGACCGTGGCCAACGCTTTATTGTGAACAATGGGGGCAGTCACGGGCGGTTCGCCGCAGTCGGCAACTGCAGTCCGGGCCGGGCCAAACGCAGTACGCAGTCAGGTGGCGAGGCAAAACGCCGCCGTACGCGGTTTTATTTATAGTCGGGTCTATCTACCGGAGTTCGTAGGTACTACCTACCCCTGGTGTACCCCCCGACCGCGGTGGCTGTACAGTAATTGCTTCTAATAAGCCCCGAACTGAAATAATTGGGGTTCGGGGTCATAGAGCATTGTGAGGGTTTGGGGTCTTATTGTGAAATATTTTTTGGGTAGGTTCAGTGCTTGGGGTCTTATCAGGAGCACAGTTTATACTTGGAGTTACGTTGCGTAATTCAACCACAGACTGGTCCCGATTAGCCCAAACAACAAGAAACGGAACATTTATTTGTCGCAGCACAGGAATGCTCGATTCACAGGGACGGCAGTATATCCTCCGACGCCAACAGGTTCTCCAAAGTGATCCACGCCCAGACAACTTGTAGTGTGCAGTCGTGCGATAACGACCACGATGTGGCCGTCGGGCACAGGCTGTCCGTGTAGAGAGGTACGCGGTGCAGTAACAGAGCCGGTGAGTAGCGGCTGGCCATCGGAGTCGAACACCTCGACATAGTCGCCTTCACGAAAACGGTTTTGTCCGGGTTCATACGACAGGATAGGCGCGTCCTCGTCCGATGAACTAGGGTCTGCGGCCTTGTAGGTGCCTTCAGAAAATTCGCCGCTGTCGCTGCTTCGGAATCTGTCCCGTCATCGACGTTAATTATGAACGGGACGTTCGGGATAAACCGGTACTCATCAAGACCCTGGATCTTGATCCTGCCGGGATCCGCACCCACCGTACCAAGCAGGCAACCGGTCTTCTCGAAGTACTTATGAATGTACCCCGCTTGACACAACCGCTCCCACGCTTCACCCACCCAGTTGGTAATGAGGACGCGACGCTCGGAAGCCGTGAACTTTCCTCCTAACCATTTGGATGAGAACGCAGCGTCATCGTCCATCTGCGCATCAAGCCGCGATGCGATCAGATATTTCATCATCCGACCGGCGCCGGCATCGACTGTCAACGACAATTAGCATGGGAAAATCAAGGTGAACGAAATACATACCAGGTTGCAACAAATCAGTAACGTTTGGCGGAAACAGCACGATTTCGCCCAAGGACTTCATCGAATCGACAAACTCTGGTGCCTTGTGGGATTGAAGGTTGTCGCAGAGGAAGGTCCGATTCTCGTCAGGGTTTACGAACGCAGGATCTTGCTGCATGACCTTCGCGATGTTTACAGCGGTCTTGGTGTCAACCCATCCGTTTTCTTGAAAATGGACCGACACCCTGGAGTCCTGTGACAAATGGCACTTAGAAGTTGATTTGAAGCGTCCAGTGAAGAACACACCCATTGATTCGGCTCGTCAGATCGGAGAATCTGTGTACCCTTGCCGCGAAATATGACATGGGGTCGCGGTTGGACCTCACAATCCGCCCCAATGCAGAGGAACAGTGTCGCCTGCCGCTTTTCATCTCCCGCACCCGGCTGCCTGATCCAGACTCGCTTTGTGCCAACGTCGTCAACGGTCCGTCTGTCACCATCATTCACGAATGGAAGAGGAACCTGCAAAGCATCAAAGAAGTGCAATACAGAGCATCTAGGCGGAATGGACCTCATCGAAGTTGAACATGGAATGTGGAAATACACTACGACTGGAATTGCGTTTCGCGAGTAGTTGATGAAATTCGTAAACGATGGGCTTGTATGCTACTGCATCAATCTTCTTTCGGTTGTTCCCGCGTCTGATGGAGAAATCGTGCCTCGGAAGGAACCCATGATAGTACCACCCATACGAGAGCTTAATCTCCTTCGCGTTGTTTGGATTTACGATGTTCGGCCTTCGACGAATCTGCCTGGCCATTGAGAGTGACCAGTTCTTCGATATTTTCCTACCTGGAATTACACAGTTAAAACGGTTACCTTTGACGGTTAACCCGGAACCACCTTTCGCCCTCTCTTTGCGGATCTCGCGAGCAAGCACCTCTTCGAGGTGCCGCAAGTCCTTCAACCAACAGCGATTGTACGAGGACTTCTTGGCACGATCGGCCGACGAAGCCACACGGTCACGTAGTTGATCTTCGTTCTTCATCCATCTTGCGATGGTCGTTGCAGGTATACCAGTATCATCGGATACAAGTTGAACCGCCAGCGCACGAGACCGCTTCTCACCCGAGCTAGGACGCTGCGTGTCCAATACTTCTTTGATAATATCCACCTTGCGCTCAAACGAATAACGCTGGCGCTTCGACGAAGGGCCATCAACCCGTTGTTCATCAGGCTGGGGATTTGCTTGGTCTATGACACAACCACGAATTATCACACAAGGCACAATATTGGGCGTAGAAACTCCATTCGGCATACATTCTTCCTCGACCTTGTGCGTTTTCATGTGGGAAATCAGGGCTTGTTTGGTTTGACAGCGTTTATCACATTCAGAGCATGTGAACCTGTCCTTGACCATAGCTGGACACTTGGAGGACACGAATATCTCGCCGGAGCCACGGGACATTAACATGGACGGCCCGAAGTATTTATGCAGAGTCGCTTGCGACGTCACAGTCTTTCCGGACGTTGCATTCGATGAACTACCTGTCAGCAAACGTCATTAGTTCAAGAACGAACAAGTAACCACAACACGTACTGTGAGCAGCAGAGCCAGGACGGAAAGGGTCGAGTTCTGTCTGACGAAGACGCACACGATGCGGGTCTTGCTTCTTGCTTTCCATTCACGTCTACGAGAGAGACAGTTATTCACGAACGTTCGTGGCAAAAACTCGCTGACCTTCACTCGATTCCTCGAGGTGACTGTTGTCGCTGGGACCTGTGTTGCCTGATCCCTTGTATCGGGCGATAAGCGCTCGTTTCATATCATCGAACTCCGAAGGTGTTATAATATCATCCTTCAGCAGCCCAGATAGCTCACGGAGCTCTTCCAGCATCGATGACATTCGCACAGAAGCACTACAACACCATTCGACAATGCACAATGAGTCAATGAGCTTGCGCCGCGGCACCGCCGCGTAGTCCGTGCACCAAAAAAAAGCAAAAACGTTATGTGGAATTCCTAATAAGACCCCAAACATCTAAATTTAGCCCTATGTCTTTTATTAAGACCCCGGATATGCCTCGAAATCGGGGTTCGGGGTCATAAGCCATCGAATTCAGGGTTCGGGGCTTATTACAGGAAACCTTAATAGGAGCAATTACTGTATACGGGGGGCACCGTGGATGAAGGTCGCGCCCGTGTTTGCTGATGCAGTGCCCGATGCGATGCCTGTGCGGCGCGGGACGCTGGTCTGGCTGCTTCTGCTGCTGGTGACGCCGCCGGCGATCGTCTTCGTCCCCATGTGGTTTATCGGCCTGCATGACCCGACGCCGGCCCTGGAGTCCACGCAAGCGCCCTGGATTGTCGTCCTGGCGCTGCTGGCGCTGCCCCCGTACGTGATCCGGCCAATCTCCAATGTGAACCTGTTCCATGACGAGGACGCGTTCCTGTTCACCGATGTGCGACGCGGCATCGTCGTCTGGGTCGTCTACGTGGCCACCATTATCGCGCCATACCTTCTGCACGTCAACCCAGTCCCGTTCCTACTCCTGGCGGTGGCCATGACGCTGACAAGCGTCGTGAACGCGCTCCAGTCCCGGGCATACGCCAAGGCGGTCAACCCATATGGCGACGACGTCGTCGCTAACGCGCGAAAGTTCGCTAAGGCGGCGTCGGCCGCCAACACAGCCGCCATCCTCATCCTAGCAGCGTTGGTCGGGTTCGTACAGGTCCCGGCCCATGAAACGTTCGTCCAGAGCATTGTCGGGATGGCCCTCGGGACCCTGGCGCTGGTCCTCCGCCTCCTGGTGCCCTGGCTCGTCTGCGACCGTCTGGCGCTGCGCAGCGGGACCCGTATCAAACCGCTGATCGCGTACGCCATCGAGTGCAGCAGCGAATGCTGGGTTCAGTTAGCGTTCCCGCACATCGCCAGCCTGTCCACGTTCGTCCTGATCATTGTCGTCGAAGTCGCATCCACGGTCGCATCGTCCCTGTGGATGTTCCAGCCGTTCCAGGTCTGGGTGATGTCGGCCTTGCACCCAGCCAGGTCACCGCATTCCAACTGGAGCGCCCTGCGACGCCTACAGGCATCTATGTCGGGCATGGTCGTCCCGGCCGACGTTGCCGAATCGCGCCTGGAGGAGATCGGTATCAACTGGATGGACAGCGCCAGGACGCAGATGTTCGCCCGGGTCTGGGCGCAACTCAACGGCACCTTGGCGTTCATCACGATCTTCACGCTGGCGACGTACTCGCCGAACAGCCGGTTCTTCCCGTTTCACGCGTCCGACCAGCAGCACTACCTGCTGCTGGTCGGGTTCTCCCTGCTCACCGTCCTGGCGCAGGTTTGCACCATGCTCGTCATGATCCGCGTGTCCTCGGTCCTGCACAGCGATTCCGCGTACGATCAGCTCGTCGACTGCTTCCAGCATGGCACCCGATGGCTCCTGTCGTCGAAACGCAACATCCTGTACACGGTGACACTGCCGATCTCGATATGCGCCACCTGTCTGCCCATCTTCGTCCAGCAAGCCAACTCGCTGTACCCATATTTCGGTAGCACGAACGGCCCGTAAACAGCCGTCGTGCCACGTGCCTTTCTGTTCTAGAAAAGGCAAATATATATACGGTCATGAACTTCATTGGCTTACCCAGTGTGGTTGGTCGCACCTGTCATCCGACCCACGAAACGGCCATCCAAAGCGTTGCCGGTAGGGCATTGGGTGTTGCCGGTCCCGTCCTGCTCCGTTTGATTCCTGGATACGTGTACGACTGCCAGAGGCTTCGCAACCGGGGCCGTATCAAAGGCAACGTGCTGTCAGAGTGAACAAAGTCCTTATCTGCGAGGTCTACCATTGACCATTCTAGGGCCCATCGTGCCACGATCGGTGCCTAGTTTGATCTGCAGGAGATTAGTATCGTGAGAGTACCCCTCGCCTCACCTAGACAAGTGGGTGGTCGTATCAACACACGCGAGATGAAGGTTGCACCCGTCTTCGCCAATTCTGTACCCAGGAGAACGACGATGAGTGGGCGACCTCTGTGGAAGACAGTTGCCTCGCTGCTGGTCCTGCTGCTGATACCGTCCACAGTGGTCTTTATCCCCATGTGGTTTATAGTACTGCACGATCCCACGCCGTCTCTCGAATCCACGCAGGCGCCCTGGTTGGTGATCGTGGCGATACTGTCAGTGCCTCCTTTCCTGCTTCGGCCCATCTCCAATATGAACTTGTTCCACGATGAGGACACGTTCCTGTACACCGACGTGCGCGCCGGGATCATCGTCTGGGTGATATACTTTATCACCGCTATGGTTCCGTATCTATTGAACGCCAACCCAGTGCCGTTCCTGCTACTGGCGGTCGCCATGACCTTGGTGAGCATCGTTAACACGGTCCAATCCAGAGCATATGCGAAGGCGGTCAACCCGTACAACGACGATCCTGTCGCGAATGGGCGTAAGTTCGCCCAAGCGGCCTCGGCCCCTAACACAGCTTCCATACTCATCCTGATAGCGCTGGTGGGTTTCGTGCAAGTGCCGGCTCACGACACGTTCGTCCAAAGCATTGTCGGGATGGCCTTGGGAACTCTGGCGCTGATCCTTCGACTCCTGGTGCCCTGGCTCGTCTGCGACCGCATGTCGGTTCGCAATGGGACTCGAATCAAACCGCTGATCGCCTACGCCATCGAGTGCAGCAGCGAATGCTGGATCCAGTTGGCATTCCCGCATATCGCCAGCCCGTCCACATTCGTCATCATCATCGTCATCGAGGTGGCAACCACGGTCGCCTCGTCGGTCTGGATGTTCCGGCCGTTCCAGGTCTGGGTGATGTCGGCCGTGAATCCTGCAACCTCGCCGCATTCGAACTGGGGCGCCCTGCGTCGTTTGACGGCATCCATATCTGGCACGATCGTCCCGGCCGACGTTGCCGAATCGCGCCTGGAGGACATCGGTATCAACTGGATGGACAGCGCCAGGACGCAGATGTTCACCCGAGTCTGGGCGCAACTCAACGGCACCTTGGCGTTCATCACGATCTTCACGCTGGCGACGTACTCGCCGAACAGCCGGTTCTTCCCGTTCCACGCGTCCGACCAGAAGCACTACCTGCTGCTGGTCGGGTTCTCCCTGCTCACCGTCCTGGCACAGGTTTGCACCCTGTTCGTCATGATCCGCATGTCATCGGTCCTGCACAGCGATTCAGCGTACGATCAGCTGGTCGACTGCTTCCGGCATGGCACCCGATGGCTCCTGTCGTCGAAACGCAACATCCTTTACACGGTGACGTTTCCGATCTCGACCTGCGCCACCTGCCTACCGATCTTCATCCAGCAGGCCAACTCCCTGTATCCGTATTTCGGCGACACGAGCAGCTCATAGATCGGCCTCGTAATGGCGCCTCGCCCGGCGATGAGCGGTGAATACAGACCGGAAAGCGGTTGCACGTTTGAAGATAGGCCCGAACCGTTACCGGTAGGTGGCTCTTGTAGGTAGGCGGGACGACGTTCCGTGGATTGGGTTTGGCAAGCAGACTGTGCGTCCGACAACGTTCAACGGTATAGGTCGAATGGCCACGCCACCGCCCTACAGGTACAACAGGCGCAATCGTCTTCGCTGAGCGTTCTTGGCCCGTATTCGTAGACAGGTTCCTGGCATTGGGCGTATTCGCAATGTGACCGCCTAATTTTATAACAGAGCTAAAGGATCACCCAGAGAAGAGCCCTGATCAGAACAAGTAGGACCAAGAGGCGGCTGATAGTGCCCTGCAGGGGTGCCAGTAGGAGGTTGCCGCGCACGTTGACATTGGAAACGGTGGCAGAGAAGAGCACGTCCCTCGGGTCGGTATCCACCCGGGGAGCATTCAGCAGCAATCCTAGGATGTTATGTGATCGACTAACCTGGGACCACCGCACCGGCGTTGTCTCGGGGTCGTCGCTGAGGGCTTCGATCCTGGGCGTGTTCATCAGCAACCCAACAGTCTCTTCGAACCCGTTAATCGCCGCCCAGAGCAGTGCCGTTAACATGCGGTTGTCGCGTGCATTGATGTCGGTTCCAGGGACGGCCAGCAGCAATGCGACACCGTACGTATGCCCACAAGCCGCGGCCCAGTGCAGAGGCGTCATCCCGTTGATGTCACGTGCATTGACGTTAATGCCAGGGAGGCCCAATAGCAATTTGACGACGCTAACGCTTCGTGTGGCCGCTGCCCAGTGCGGCGCCGTCAGCTGATTGTCGTCGCCAGCGTTAACGTCGATCCCAGGAACATTGAGAAGTAGGTCGACGGCAGATTCCTCGCCACGGCTAGAGGCCCATTGCAGGAGATCGATCGCGTAACGATGGCATTGTGCTGAGCCAGCAGAAGCGTCATTGTCACCAACGACGAGGAGATCGTGAATCTCGCTGATCCACGCCTTCTCTTCGGGCGTACGCGCGACCTGGCCAAGTCGAACCATGCCCGGGGAGATCTTCAGAACGAGCCAGAGCACATTCGCTGGTAGCATCGTGCGAATCGCTGAAATCCCCCTCCGCAGCATCCGCCAAACGATCTGGGTCACGAGACAGCGCACGTCGAGATAGTCGGCTGCTACCAGTAAACGGCACTGCGCATCCAGCGTCGTCGTACTGAGCCAGTCCTCGAGCCATTGGGCGGCAGCGGGCGCGAACTAACAGGTGCTCGTCAGGCGGGGCCGACAACGGCATACGGGGCACTGGCGTACCACATGTACTGCGGACGTGTTCATGAATCGCACGATCAGCCGTAACTCGGTGCCGCCCACGTTGGGCAAAGTGATGTCGCTGTCGCATACGCCAAGTTCAGCGATCATGCTGTACAGCAGCCCGGAATGGGCGACCGCAGTCGCCTGTTCGACAGTGTGGCCGACGGCATCGTTCGCGCGAAGCGTGACCGCGGGGACGGTACCGCTGAGAATGACGGCCAGTGGCAGCAGCAGCAGCAGCAGTGGGACGTTGGCGATGATGCGCATTCCGAACCGATGCTTCGTGTGGCACTGTTCACTGCTGCAGCCTGTCGGTGAAAGACGTGGCCGTGCGCCCGGACAGTCCGACCCTTTTATAGCGGGGGCGACGAAGCGTTTCCATACAACGTTTCCATGATTGCTCGAGTGGGGTGTTCATAACGCAAATTGGTACATCGACAAACATCACGGGGGGCAGCTGATGCATACAACGATTGAACGATGGGGATGAACGTTTATTATTGGGACTTGCACTGGGTTACCAGTCTTCGTCATCGTCATCGTCATGGTCGTGATGGCCGTGATGGCCGTGGTGCCCATGGTGCCCATGATGACCATGATCATCGTCGTGATGGCCATGGTCTGCGGGCAAGCAACTACTCAGACAAACGCATGAGTAAGGTGCCCACGTAACGTACCGTGATCGTCGTCGTCATGGCCGTGGTGGTGGAATTCATGGTGGTGATCTGTACCGTTTGCGCATAAGCACCTTTGCCCGGCGACTCAGTTGTGTACATACCATCTTCTTCATCATCTTCCTCGTCGTCATCGTCGTCGCCATGATCGTGTCCGTGGTGACCATGATGGCCGTGCTCGTGCTCGTCGTCGTCGTGATCGTGGTCTAAGACGACGCATGCGTCAGAAATCGCTCCTCGGTACTGTCAGTCCGAAGGGTTCGCGAGATTACCCGATCCGTGATGGCCTGCGTCCAGTGATCAGATATCAACCTGCATGCCAACCGACGTCTGCACGTACCGTGGTGCCCATAGGCGTCTACTGACGTGAACATGAGCATGATGATGGACGTAGCCACCATCAAGAAAATCAACCTAGTCGAATCCATTATTCGCCTTGCCCAGCAGATCTCGTTTACAAGTCTGACACGACGTCAACCTGGGCTCTTCATGACTCAACATGTCGTGGCACGCGTCACGGTGGCTCGTCATCGCCGCCCAGTGAATATATAACACGGCAATCGTCCCCCTGCGGGTGCCTCAGGATCGGTTCGCCCTGTCTCTGTCGATTCGGGGCACCGTGTGACAGACTGGCAGCAACGAGGAGCGGCTGACCGCTCTGTCTGAGCCATGATTTTCAGGGCCGTTTTCAGCCATAAAAGATCGATCGGCGCGCTCGCCCGTTGATGTCGTCGCGCCAGTCAGAACCGACATCGGTGCGGGCCGTCTGCGGCGGCCTCAGCTCGATGACTGCCGAGCTGTTCACGATGCCGGTCGATACGCTGAAGATCCGCATGCAGTTGCAGGGCCGGGGCCAGACGAACAGTATCGTCCGCGTCGTGTCGGCCATGGTCCGGGAGGAAGGCGTCGGCGCGTTCTGGAAGGGGCTGTCCGCCGGCATGGCCAGGCAGGCGGTGTATTCCACGGCGCGAATGGCGCTGTACGAACCCATCAGAAACGTCCTGGGAACGTCGAACGACACATTGTGGAACAAGATTGTGGCTGGAGGTACCGGTGGCGCCCTGGTGATGAACCATCCAGATGTCTGTCGCCTGCATGCTCGCATAGCTGACCGAGATTAAACAGGGCGCGTCGATTGCAAACCCGTGCGACGTCATCAAAATCAGGATGCAGGCCGACAGAGCGATCGACGGGAAGCGACGGTACAGCGGTCTGGTCGACGCGTTCCGGACCATTGTGAAGGCAGAAGGCGTCACGGGCCTGTGGAAAGGCCTTGGCCCCAATATACAGAGGGCCTTCCTTGTCAACGCTGCTGAACTGTCCACGTAAGGCGTCCCCCAGTTGCTTGTACCTTTCTCTTATGGTTCGTTCAGTTACGATCACGTCAAGCAGTTGCTGAAAAGGAACGGCATGCTGGACGAAGGCGTTCTATTGCATGGAGTATCCTATTCGTTGCGAATCCCCATCGTCCAGCGTTTGAATATATGGAATGTTCGCAGGCAGCATCGTTTGCCGCTGGATTCTCAGCCGCATGCGCGTCCACTCCCGCCGATGTCATCAAGACAAGGTTGATGCAGCAGCCCGTCGATGCGAACGGTCGCGGGCTACTCTACTCAGGGACTGTCGACTGTGTGCGGAAGACTGTGCAAGCCGAAGGCACGATGGCGCTCTACAAGGGCTTCTTCCCGACCTGGATGAGAATAGGGCCTTGGGCCATGATAATGGTTCGGCATTGTCTCCGATAAGGCTGCCACCTGACCGTCGTTTCAATAGTTCATGTCATACGAACAGTACCGCGACTTTGCGCAGCAATTCTATTGATGAGCCTGCCTGCGAGGTGCACATTCCAATTAATCAGTCATATATACAAGTTTCCATTCCAGACTTGTAGGTCCGCTTCTTCGAGGGGTGTCACATTAGGGCGTTTGCGCTATATTGCCGGTCCGCAAGCACTCCGTACGGTGTCCGCAAGGGCATCGGTCGCGTCATTGTTGTCATCAGCGGTACGTGGACTGTGTTCGTTTGGAATGTCGTTTTCGATGATGGTTTCAACAATATTTCATCGGTCTGAATTCTTCTTGAGGACATGAAATGCCAAGTTTCTGAGATTATTTTCTTGATGCCCACATTTTGTCCATTCTCATTCATGCGTGAAGCTGACACGTCGTCACAGATGCTTGCTCGTCCGTGCTGCGACACGAAAGGATGGTAGTTGCAGACAGGCCAATTTGTGCTGCGAGTAGTTGTTCCTTGGCACGCTGCTCAATGAATAACCGGTGCTCGTCGTAATTAATGCGCCCGGTCAGAGGTGCACTGCTCGGACTGGCGCCCTCAAATGAAATACAGTTCGCTCAGTTTGCTGGGAAATGTATATGCACAGTAGTGCTGGCAAGCGTATTTCAGACGCAGTCTGCAGGTGTCGGTACTAGCGTTGCATCATGTTGATGCGAACAGGTCTGGACTACCTTCGTATGTACAGACGTAGACTGCACCAGTGGCCACCCGCGCGTCGCCGAAGTCGGCCGCACGGAGCAGCGTCTCGCTTATTTTTCAGGGGCGGCACGCGTTTGGCGACCACGTTCGGGCGAGGTGTTCGGTTCAGCGCGCGAACTATGACCAAGCTGAGCAACAAGCTGAGCATCGACGATGTCGATTTCTCTGGAAAGCGGGTCCTGATCCGGTAGGGCAGGGCGGGCTGGGGTTGTGTGCCGGCAGGACTTACCGAGTGAGTGGCAGCGTTGATTATAACGTCCCGCTGAGCAAGTCTGGCGATGTGGAAGACCCTCGGCGAATTGAGGCCACGTTGCCCACGATTAGCCACATCTTATCGAAGGGTTTGGCACATGGTCAAACTGCTGCTGTGTTCAGTAAGTTGATGCGGTCGTTCCCAGGAGCAAAGAGCATTGCTCTCATCTCTCATCTCGGGCGTCCTGATGGCCTCCCGAATCCAAAGTAACGACTTTGTGAATGTGCCTGGTAACGTGTCGTGTAATCAAATGCGTGTCAGATACTCTTTGAAGCACTGCGTGCCAACTCTGAACAATCTGCTCAAGAAGCAAGTCGTATTCCTGCCAGACTGTGTTGGTCCAGGTAACTGCTTGTACGGCTGCCTTTTCGTCGCATAAGAATTGACACATGTCCTAGAGGTGGACAAGGCAACTGCCAATCCAGCGCAGGGGTCGGTCTTCCTTCTCGAGAACTTACGGTTTCATCTTGAGGAAGAGGGTAAGTTACGGTAGTATTCCTGAGGAGCAGGACGCTGACTACATCTGGTTAGGGAAAGGCATGGACGCGTCTGGCAAATCGGTCAAAGCCGACGCTGGCGCAGTCAAGCAATTCCGATCTGACCTGTCGAAGCTCGGCGACGTTTTCGTATTTGACGCGTTCGCTGCTGCTCATCGTGCACATAGCTCTGTCGTACGTCTGCGCGTCGTCGTCTGTACCTCCGACTGCTAAACGGCACAGGTCGGCATTCAACTTCCTGTTCGTGCATGCGGGTACCTCATGAAGAAAGAGCTGGATTACTTCGCCAAAGCTCTGGAGAGCCCGGCCCGTCCTTTCCTGGCCATCCTTGGAGGAGCTAAGGTCTTCGTTCATTGTCTGTAGTCTTTATGTTTTCTGACCACCTGTAGGTCAAAGATAAGATTCAACTTATCGAAAATCTTCTGGACGTCTGCGACGAACTTCTAATTGGAGGAGGGTCAGGTTCACCGCCGTGGCAATTGGAGACTCTGCTTTCCTCATTATTGTCGTTAGCATGGTGTTCACGTTCAAGAAGGTCGTCAACGGGATGAAGATCGGTAAATCCTTGTTCGACGAGGACGGTGCCAAGGTAGACGGTTTGCGAGTGCTCTCGTTGCTGCGATTGACTTCGTGCAAAGATCGTGAACCGCCTGGTCGAGAAAGCCGCCGCTCGCAAAGTCAAACTGCATTTCCCCGTGGACTTCGTCACTGCCGACAAGTTTGCCGAAGACGCCCAGACGGGGCTTGCGGATGACCAGACTGGCATTCCCGACGACTACATGGGTTTGGACTGTGGCCCAAAATCGATTGCTCTCAACGACCAGGTAATACTCTGTCAGCATCATGGCGTGCAAGGCGACATTACTGAGTGGGTATGCATCCGAGGTTATCAAACGCGCGAAGACGATTGTGTGGAACGGGCCGTTGGGGGTGTTCGAGTTCGACAAATTCGCCAACGGGACGAGGTCTGCGCTGAACAGCGTAGTCGAAGCCACGAAAGCCGGTTGCGTCACCATCATTGGAGGTCGGCGCAACAATCCAAACATCGTTCGCGCTCGTGCCTAAGTTGTTCTCGTTGTCAGGTGGCGACACAGCGTCGGCAGCCGAGAAGTTCAATGTCGTTGACGGTGTATCGCACGTCAGCACTGGCGGTGGCGCATCGCTGGAACTGCTCGAAGGCAAGGTCCTGCCGGGTGTCGACGCGTTGTCCAGCAAGGAAGGCAAGAGTTCACTGTGACTTGAATCAAGGACACCCTGCAATACAAAATGTCGCCTTCGCGTCGGAACGGCTGCCCAGTGCCTTCTCAGCCACGCGCATTGCTCGAAGAGGCAGAATCAATTGGTTCGATTTTAAACCGTCCACCAAGAGTGGCTTGTGCAGACTGCTGCACGATCTCGAGCACTCGGTTAAACGCAAGCGCATCAGTGCATTGCCTTCGCCACGCCTTCAACGCCAGTTCAACCTCCAAGAACCGCGCATCATCAATCAGCTCAAGAAGCGCGCTTACAACTCTGTCGGCGGCGCTCTTCTCAGCCATGTCCAGGAACGCCTTCCGGAGGCCTTGCGTATCATTCGCTGTAGCGAATGATATCAGGCAAGACCTCTCCGATGCCTGATTCCCACTCTCCGCTTGGATGGCCACTTGGAATTTAGAATCCGTAGGGCTCGGGTCCGGATCCTTCCGACGAAAGAAGGTCGGGATCTTTGATTTCTGTTTCTTCACACGAAGAGATCGCCCGTATTCGGCTAGCAACTCAGTCCGTATCGAAGCAGGAAGGTGACGGAGCTCCGCGACGACCAGCTTCTCTCCCAAGTATGCCACACCTGAGGGCGAATTACGCTGCGGTTGCTCCTTCTTGACGCTCGACGCAGCTGGAGGAGGACGCCGTTCTGGCTGGACAGGAACCTGATTCTTCGGTGGACGAAGCCTCGCTAGCTGCATCAGCTGCTCAGCACGTAACTCTTCAGGAATCTGCAGAAGAAATTCTCGGGTAGATGGATCAAGGTGTTCTAGCCCTGTCGGGTCATTCCGCTGAATCTGCGGATGGGATGGGGGTACCTCGCGGTTAGGTTCAGCGCGGCCAGGAGGTGACGGAGCCGCCTCACGCTTGCCACCTGGAGCCGAGTTCCCTAAATACTTGTTGATCGTGTTCACCGACCGGGCACTTGATTCCAGCTTCGATACCTGAAGGCCAACTGCCCGAATCTGCATCAAACGGAGGGTAAGGACACAAACAGGAGTCTGAACAGACAATGTAAACCTGATCAGGGGGAATTTTCATGTCTCGCATCAGGTTCCTACAGATGTCGAACAATGCATCCGGATCGCGCGTCGCGCCAGGAACAGATTCGTGCCTGGTAACGACGTCGCACATCCCTGGATACCGCCCTGAATTAGTTACCGGCAACGCATACGTCACGATGGAAAGGGAACCTTGCCCAAGAAATTTATGGGGATACACGGGCGCATCTGCGCTTCTGACCTTTATCTAGATACCAAGAAGTGAGTTGAGCCGCTAACGCACACATTCAGCATACGTTACCTTGAGAGTAAGCGCCTGCCCGAACCGATTAGCAATGGACAATTTCTTCGACACTTCTTCACAGAGCGCTTTGAGGAAGAAATTGACCTGCTCTTCGGTGAAGAACCGAACACCCCAGCCCAGTTCAGCCCCAAGGCTGGTCCGCGGTTTGTGATTTGTCTTCAGCGTGCGCTTATCAACACCACGAGCAAAGTCATGCAACATTTGCCCAACAGAGCGACCTACGATATGTCAGGTCTGACGCATACGTTAGTCGCATACGATCCTACCTAACGTGTCCTGGAGATTTTCCAGCGGGACGCGCTGAAGCTCAGCAACGGTGTCGACGTTTAGCGCTTCTTTCAGTCGCCTAGCCGTTTCTGGGCCGACACCTGGAAGATCGCGCGCCTTGAGATTGCTCAATACCTCGGTTTGGTCGATCTCCTTGATCCAGTGCAGACCGTCAGGCTTTGCTGATCGGTTCGCTAAGCGAGCGAAAAGGACCGATGACGCAATCCCGATGCTGGCAGGACACCCGGTTTCCCGTTTGATATCCTCTCGGATGCACTGACCAATAGCTTCGGGATCCTCCTCGGCAGGAATTTCAAGCAAAGCCTCGTCGCAGCTGACAACCTGAACAGCATGCGTGTACCTGAAGCAGGTTCTATATGACGGTTTCAGTGTTCATCCTCCAGAAGGGCACAAAGGAAAACGTTGTACCGATACACTGCTTCCGAAGCAACAGCATATTTGTCGAATTCAAATCCGACAACGTGAAGGGCAGGGCAGAGCTGGATGGCGGCCTTCATCCACATGCCAGACCGAATGCCGAACGAGCGGGCGACATAGTTGCATGTGGATATTTCCCCATTGCCCGTCTTCGAGGAATGTGATACAACGACGGCTTTGTCAGCGAGTTCAGGCCGGTCACTGAATAACGACGTAAGGGGGCGTTGCAGTCGAACAGCAAACGCGCCCTCATCGTACCGAATCGAGACGGACGCAAAGAAGCAGTCCATGTCAACGTGGAGCACGTGGCCTCTTTGGCCAGGCCGCATGGAGAACTTGGGCTTCTCAGCAAGCAAGCTCGGCAGCAGGGTGCATTCAAATTTCTCTTTCCAGGATCCGATAAAATGCAGGCGAGACTGTGAGAAATAGCTCTTCACGAAATCCGGGTCGGTTAACGTAAAGCTCGGCAGACTATCGTGCTTCACTGGCTGCGCCTCTTAAGTCAGACACCGGAGCGTCGCAGGAACATTTAACATCACATACGAGATGAAAACGTCTGTCGCCAAGGACCTTCATGATGGTCTCTTCAGTATGGCCAGCGGATGCTCGCGGTGCTGAGTCCACGACATCAAGATTATCATCTTGGCTGGCATCGCTAGCAGTGTCGTCCGCTTCCACATGGCTATGACGTGGCGCCGATACGGCCGGTCTACCAACCCAGTCAGTTATGGTCGACAAGGATTCGGACAAGTGACCCAACTTCATAGGCGACATAAACGGATTCAACGAGGACTGAGACCGATCGATCATGTCACCGGGGCGGAACTGCGAGCATGGAAGCAACCTGACCGGGCATTCACGATTCTGTACGGGCCACCGAACGTGCGACGAACCTGTTTTCAGTTATCGATCGCAGAAGCCACTCGGGGGTGACGACGGAAAGTCGAGCTGACTTCTTCAGCAAGGTCGCCTTCGTGGCCGCCAGCGAATTCGCAATGACATGCGTCACAGACGGATGCTGCACAGCCATGAGTCGGTGATCCGGATCGCCGACACACAGTCCCCTACCATCGTGTGTTGGAACTCGCCACCGTGCATGCGGACCATCTTCCACAGCTCGCGGCACGTCGGGTTCGTGCTCCCGTTCACATAGACGCAGACGCCTTTGAGCAGGTCGGACACGGGGCGTATCACGGCGAACTGCCTGTCTATCTTCGCCCGTTTGTTGCTCATGTAGTCCCCCATGCTCTCGAACGGCGCCCTGGACGGATCCATCGCCGCGTCCCACCTGACGAGAGACGCGCCGCGGACGTCCGCACCTCGACAGAGCGCTGTGATCCACTTGGCACTGACCACCCCTCAAAGTAGCACCCACTGCCTATGATTGTAGGGAGTGGGTGCTACTAACGTAGAGGTACACGGAGACGGTCAACGTCTAAGCGAAAGTATGAAGGCGACGGTTCGACTCAGGCGCACGTCACGACGGGTGCTGCTACTCGCGTGCGTAGGCCTGCCGATACTCATCATCCTCGGGGCGATGACGCGCTCATCGCTTACGGGCCATTCCGAGCGGGAGCCAGTCCACAGGCCAGCGCCGGCGTTCAGTGACGCCTACGCGCGGGTGTACGCGGAGATGATGATGCTGCCGGAAGCGGCCCGACGGTACGTCATCTACGAGTGGAACGAAGGCGACGCTGGTTGGGGCAATCGTCTGGAGGCGTCGCTCAACGCGTTCAGCCTGGCGATCGCTGACCGTCGTATACTCGTGTTCAAGCACCAAACGTTCCACCGGATGTTCGACAACCCTATCCCCGGGACCGACTGGCGATACGAGGCGCACGCGTCGGCAATCGAGCGCATCCCACCAGAACGTCGCATCGTCACTCATTTCCCGCCTCGGAACGCGCTGATGGACACGAACGACTACAAACAGGTCCTACACGACCACGACCTGATCTCGGTGTACTTTGGCGATGGCGACACGAAGTTCCTCAGCGAACTCTTCGAGCAAGGGCTGTTGCGGGCGAACCTTCCTCACACACGAGCCGGCGAACTGGCCAGCTGGATGCTGTCCAGGCCGACTGAGGCGCTGCTGGCCGCATGCCGATCTGTAGGGAGTCGCATCGGCCTGTCGCCTGCAAAGCCGCTGGCCACGATCCAGCTGAGAGCCTTCGTTGACCTACCGCAATGGCACGACGAGTTTATGAAAGCGGGACAGCAGCGGGCCATGTGGCGACACATTCGGCGAAGCTTGGCACGGGCGGGCGTCCGCCGAGACACTCATGACATCTTCGTGACGACGGATGACCCAGCGCTGTGGGATGTGGCCGTTCGCGAGCTGTCACCCAACCTCGGGGCGGTCCGATTCCACGATGTCGCCGCTGAGCATTCGTCGTTCCTGAAGGACCAAGACGGTATCCCGAACAGCCTCGCCGAATGGTTCATCATGTCGCAGTCGAAGATCATCATCTGCACGATGACGTCGTATTGCCAATCGGCCGCCAAGCGTAACGCGTTCCAGGCCCAAGTGTACTACCTTCAGTTCTGCTATGATCCCCGGTTCCCGACCGTCGTCAGACGCATGTCACCTGAATGAATAATGGAACCGGACGGTCGTCCAGGTGCAGGTCGTTCGACGTTGTGCCAGATCGCGATAAGCGTAGAACGACCCGCCACATGACATGCCAGCTCGTCGGGCAATGCTGGCGTTCGTTATCCACTCCGCGCCAAGCAGCCTGGATTGGTCCACGATGAGCCACCCGAACCATTCGGCGTCGAGGACGGCGATCCTGCCGGAGCGCCCGGTCTCGAGATCGTGGACAATCTTCAACGCCATGGCCCAGTGCGCGAAATTGGATGAGAACGTGACCACCAGCGGGTCGCTGTACTGCAGGTTGATGACACCGTCGATAACACTGTCGTTCGTACGACCCGGATCGCCGTCCACTGCTAGCGAGAAAGTCCTTCTGCAGCGTTGACGAGATATGTCGAAGTCAGGCAGAACGGTGTCCGGATCATCGGTCACGACCCGGACGGAGATTGGTGTCGACCCGCCGACGTGATCCAGTTGCCGAAGGAAGTCGATAACAGGGACGACAGGGGCCTCGTGGTGCTTGTCGGTACGACGCACATGAATGCCAGCGTGTCGATGGGCATCGAACCCTTGCGGAGCAAGGTCGCTTCGTGGTCGCGCCAGGAACGCAAGGGCGTGCACTCCCCACCACAATCGGCCTACATGCCATAGGGCAGCAGGTGGTTCGACATAGGAAGAATCGGTTCGCGCTTCAAAGTCAATGTCGCCGTCCCCGTAGAACGTGCACCGCATGACGTCCTGGTCGTCGGGTGACGGCATCGGGCAATTCGTCCAGGGTTCCAGGAGGTTCGCATGAGGTAGGTCGCCCTCGGCGATGATAAGAACGCGGCCGAGGTTGATGGCGGCTGCTAGGCAAGCTCGGTAGAAGAACAGCGAGGATCCGAACCCAGCCATCGTGTAGCGAGGGGCCACCAGGAACCTTGCCGCGCCGCAATCTGTCCGGAATTGGTTCTTTCGAATGATGTCCATTGTGTACCGGTGCTCCCACAGCGCTCGACCTGATTGTACAAGCGTCAGAAAGCTGTCTTAGCATTCGTTTTCCAGGGGCTCTTACTCGACGGCGCTAGATAGGTTGTGGAGGAGGGCGTCCCTGCGGAAACCAGTACGAACATCGTGACAACGGCCGCCACGACGACTGCAATAATAAGGGCAAGGCGCCGAATCGTCACCGCCTTCCTCCTGGGCATGATGGGCAGACGACCGGCTATTGGAGCCCAGCGATCGAACTCGTACGATCCATCGGATTAGGACAATGACGCCGACGGCAACCGGCTGGTTGCCTAGGCTAAGACGACACGCAACGTCCACTGCCCAGGTCGGCGTCTTGATTTCCAGTATCCTGCTGACGGGATGCCTCGTGCACATGATCCCGAATTTGAAACATCGACGGATGACGCCCTACTTGTCCACAGCAGCAAACACTGCCCAGGTTCCGACTACACCGATCGACATCGCCATGTTCGTTCGGTTCCGACCGGGAGACGAGGTCCGGTACGCCGAGCTCCATGTGGCACTGAATTCGCTCCTGTTCTTCCGTACCTGCCCCCTTCGACTGCACTTCGTCGTCGCCGATGACACGACACGTGGCATCGTCAACAGCTGGGTGGTCGCCCATAACGGCAGCGAAGTCGACGCGTTCTACCATTACGTTCGTCGTCCCGATCGCCGCCTGAAAAGCAGTTTCCAGTACCCGTTCGCCGTGCTGAAGGCGGTTCCAGATGCGATCCTCCCTGGCTGGATCGATCGGGTCATCATCGTCGATTTCGACATGGTATGGATGCGCGATGCCTGCAGGGCGTTCGACGAGTTCGACCGATTCGGCCCGAAAGAGCTTGTGGGTTTGGCTGTGGAACAATCGACGGCGTACACGTTGGTGGATCCCGGATACGGGTTTCAGATCCCAGAGGCGACCAGGTCGGCGATGGGCTTCCCGCCCCACTGGGCAGGGTTGAATTCAGGGACGCTGTTCGCTAATCTCCAGCGCATGCGAGCAAAAGGGTGGTCCCGAAAGGTGTACGAATTCGCGGCAGGCCTGGAGAAGAATCAGCCGGGTGGGAACCATTTCAAATCGGGCGACCAGGACATTTACAATCGATTCGCGCGCCTGCACCCCGAAGTCGTGCATGTCCTGCCGACCGAATTCAACTGGTGCTTCGATCCGGCCCTCGAATGCGTCCCGGACGAGAAGCCGCCCGAGATCGTCATCGCCCACGCGAACGGCCACCGCCTGCACGCCGTCGTCCCGGACCACGGCCTGGGCGCCTTCATTGCCAACGTCTGGAGCCTGTTCACGGACGCGAATATGGAGACGATCGCCGACGACGAGCGGACGTGCCGCCTGCACCGCGTCCTGACACACGGCTGGTGTGTCGACGTCACCGGATCTGCCTGCCAGACGACGAACTCGAAAAACGTAGCTACACGATAATGGCGAAATCTGGCAAACTTCTTCTATGCTCACGTTTACAGCTCGACGCTACCTTGACTGCTCGCTGCCGCCGGCGTCATAAAATTTGGGGCTCGAATCCCCATTATGGCCCGTGCCCCCTTTGGGAAATAGGAGGCCATTTGACGGGGGGCCGTCTCTGGCAGGAACCTAAAACCGCGCGGAAAAAATCGAAGGCGGACACCGAGGTTGGGTCGACGTCAATCGCGTCCAGAAGGGCGAGGTTACAACGCACAAGTGTGCACGTGCGTCGGGGGGACAGCATTCGTCGTCATGTTGAGTCGTGGGTTACGCGTGCCAAGTCGTGGCCTGTCTGCCGGCATTCGTTATCTGGCGGGTCGCCCGCAGCAGCATGGCCCAGAGCGCCCTAAGCGGCCGCTGTCGGCGTACCAGTTGTTCCTTCGCGGGCAGCCAATGGGGCGGCGTCAGTCGACTGCGCGAGGGCATGCTGTGATCATGTGCTGACGGTAGTTGAATTAGATGGCTTGCCCGAGTCGGCTGAGAAGTGGCGCTCGATGTCCCACCGGGAGAAAGTTCCTTATGAGAAGGAGGCAGCCGATCTGTTCGAAAAGTTTGCGTCGGAACGCGCCAGCTGGCAGCAGGAGATGGGGAAGCTTAACCCGAAGAACCCTCGTTCTGCGTGGACTGTCTTTGTTACGAAGCAGTTCTCAGCTCTCAAGGCCAAGAAGCCAGGTTTTCTCTCGTGACGCCGTCTGACCGTTCCTCTTATGTTGGCAATTATTTGTAGAGTACACGCCTAGGGAAGTCCTGACGGAGCTCTCCAAGCAGTGGAACTCGATGACTAAAGACCAGAAGCAACCGTTCGAAGCGGAAGCTGAGACCAACCGCCATCGCGTGCAGTCACTCGCACCTCCTAAATATGCTCTGAACCCGTACGCCCACTATTATGCTCAGAAGTACCGTGAAGTCGTTGGCACCAACCCTTCAGGTTCACACGTATGTTTACCTCCATCGTGTCTACTGACTCTTCCTTGGCAGTGACGTTCACTGAAGCCAGCAAGATGATGGCTGACTTCTGGCGGAAAATGAGCGAGGATGACAAGAAGCCGTACGTTGAGGCGGCTGACGCCGCTCGGCGGGCGAAGGAGCTTGCGAAAGGGGAGCACGACCCAGATCATTCTGCTTGAATCTCCCCTCAAATCGGGTTCGATTGTCGCATCACAATAAAACGTTTCCAACCCGTTCGTCCACTACTTCCGTTGCTGTGCAGGTCTGTCCCCGGAACCGCGTTGATTATCGGCGCCGCTGTGTGCGCATCTCAACTCTCAAGGCTCTCGAACCGGACTCAGGAAATCGCGTCAGCGTCATGCGACTTTCGTTTTTTCACGTCCGGTTGGCGGTTGTTCGGACAATCGCGGGGGATGATGGCGACGGCGTCTTGGGCTTTAGGGGCCGCCGCCCTATCGATGGCGGCCGTGCTCGGGGCGCCGGTGGTAATGTGGAGTCCGGTGGCATTGCTTGGTGCCAGGAGCGTCGCCCTTCCGGACCTATCTCCAATCGACTGCGAGTGCTTCCTGGAGTCCCTTGTGACAGAAACGCAATGCACGACATCGGTAAGTCGTGTAAAATGCTTCACCATGGCTGCATCCAACACCTTCCACAGACGTATCCATTGGACTTGGTCACAAAAGGCCATGTTAGAGCTCTGGTTCTAGTCACGCCCCAAGGGCCGATGCATCCGGCGAAAGTCGCGCAACTTGCGGGATCATTCAGCCATGAAGGTATGTGTACCTTCCGACCGTGATATAATCGTCCTGTAGTAAGCGTGTACGTGCGGGCGACAGACGCATCCACCATGGGCCCTGTTATCGAATCTGCCAAGACGCGAGTCCAGATCAACAACGTCCACATTCCTGCGACCACGTTCCTCACAGCGTACGATGGGACGCCCTTGATATCAATCGCAACTCGCCAGGATGCTGCATCTTTTGAACTATCGAGCAGTGCGACTTTTATGTCTGTCATCGTAAGTGTCACGGCACCAGACCTTAGTACCCACGACCTTCGCCATATCGTCAACGTGGTTAGCGAAGCATGCGATGGCAACTACGCTGGTGTTATTACTGCTTTGGACACCAGCGAAAGCCATATGACATGGTCAATGCTTAAGGCCAGTGATTCAGTACGAACGCTCTGATGTGACGTCTCTATTGTTCGCTCACCTTCCAACAGAGCGTTCAACTCGGGGGCTCCCAGCCCACTGACTTCCTGACATGGGAGATTTTGTCAGGGCTAATAGTGGCATTCATGCTTCTCGTTATTCTATTCCTGTTCTTTGGGCTTCTTGCTGACATTGAAACGCCGCTTCGTTTCCCCCGCAAGCCATTCGACGTGTCAAAGGAATACTAGGATACTGCAGCTACTGTTATCTTGTAGTAAACGTTCTTTATCAAACATTGCCATGTGCCGATTAGCGCCCTGCAGGCGGTTTCTGTTTATCCGCTGCAAGCGCACTGACCATGGATTCTTGAAGCGTCAGACGCTGGTCGAACAGATTCATCGTGTTGCGAATAACATCGAGTTGGTTGACGATGTGGGAAAGTGTTGACGCGATATCGGAAGGGGCAACTGAAGGTGCGACACTCTCGGTACGCGATTCCGATGCAGGTTCGTCAGCGCCTTCGGTAGGAGGAGCTGTTGGCTCTCTCATGATTCTGCGAGGCGCAGCAGCTGCAGCCGGTTTCTTGGACGAAACAGGCACTGCCGGCTTCTCGAAGCTGGTCTCCACGGGCAACGGCTCGTCAAAGTTGGTTTTCCATACCATGACCAGGCGATCTTCACCAGACGAAGCAAAGTATTGCCCATCGCGCGAGAATGCAACTGATTTCACAGGGGCCTTGTGGCCATGGATTGTGTACAGCTGGTGGCCTTCACGGAGGTCCCACACCTTGATCGTCGTATCGTCCGAACCGGATACAAGGTAATCACCAGACGGATGGAAATCGATGACATTGACCTCGTCGCTGTGGGCATTGTAGTGCTGGAGCAGTTTCTGTGTCCGAATGTCCCATATTTTGATGGAACAATCGGCTCCAGTGCCCGCAACCAGTGTCCCCTTGGGGAAGAATCGCACACAGTTAACCGTCCTAGATGGTAAATGATCTCAATGTGTACCATTGATGCACGAGCAAATAGCAGACATACCCTGAATGGTCGTAGAACGTGTGGATACAGCTTTGGTTTTGGGCATCCCACAAGCGCACTGTCTTGTCGTCGCCCCCCGAAACAACAAGCCGAGAGTCGGAGCTGAAATGTGCCGAGCGCACCCAGTGCTGATGACCAATAAACGAAGAATGGAACCGCTGCGAGTCGACTTCCCATCTCTGGTTACTGGTCAGCCCGGACTCGCGGATCCCCTTAACGGAACGAACCTTGACACTTTTGTCGTTGGAGGTCGTTAGCACGTATTTCTCGTCACCCGAAAAGCAGACGCTGTACACAGCAGCGGACGTGTGCGCGTTGATCAGCGACGATTCACCATTTACACGCGGCTTCCACAGACGAAGAGTTCCGTCTTTGGAGCCAGAGGCAACAAGCCTCCCGCTCGGCGAGAAATCGACGCCCATCACTGCCGACTACAGAACCATGAGGCGCTTCTTCGCGTACCAGGTCCTGAAAGGTCGATTACCGTATGTCCAGTGAAGCGAAACGCCCGCAGATCCGGTTTGAAGTTCCACACGGTCACGATGTGGTCATCCGACGCCGTCGCCACCTGCTTCATGTTGGGGCTGAACGACACGCCTCGCACCGTGCCCTTATGGCCCCGGAACGTGCGCTCGACGCACGGGTCCAGCGAGGCCATCGGCGACGCCATCGCGACCGCCCGGCTGCCCCAAAACGAACCTGTTTCCCAACTGGCCTGCAGACTGCAGGCCAGGGCCCTCTCTGACAGGAGTCACACTGGACCCAAGGGCTGCTCCAAAATCACAGGACCACCTGCCCTGTAGTCATGAACCGCCCGCCCCCCAGTCGAAGGCTACACTCTGACTGCTCGGTGTGCGCGCCCGAGGCCCGAGCTACACTTGGTTGCTGCCGGGCTGGTGACGGGGTTGACGGCGTCTGCGACTCTGGTTCTGTCGGCGGCTGCCCCGGACGCCGCGATGGCGTTCCGGCGCGCGACCCGAAGACGACGCGTTTTGAACCCGCTGCACGCTGTACGGGTGGAGAACCGGCGGTTCCGAAAGTTCAGGCGTCAGGCGTTGCCAGATGCGGCTGCGCGAGCGTTCCTGATGGATGCGGAAAAGATTGCGAACGCTGTGGTCGACGTGTCGTTGCCACCGATGGACGGGTGCAACGGCAGGATGCAGTACAGCTTCGAGGGGAGCCTGGTTCGGCGATTCGATGCAGCGACGGGTCGAGAGACTGTCGTCGTCAACGGCGACTGTGAGCTAATGGAGATCAGCGCCGCGTACCGGCCCGTGATGAGGTCGCTCACCGCCAGTGACGATGGTCGATTCGTTGCCTTCACAGTATCCGTTACTGACGATCCGGACCATCTCGACGCTTTCGTCAAGGATACAACCACCGGTGCGATCGCCTCTGACAGGCTTCCTGCTGCCTCTGGGAATGTCGTTTGGCTGGCCGGTCGTGCTTCGGTGGTTTACGCGAACGTGGATTCTCTTCTGCGACCAGCGAGAGTAATGCATCATGCGATTGCCGGTGGCCCCGTCGTGTGTCCAGGCAAAGCAGTGTACGAGGAGACGGATCCAGAGTTCGTTGTCAACGTCAACAGGACAAAAGACGCCCGGTATGTTGTCGTTACGTCTGCGTCGAAGATGGCCTGCGAGTCGTGGATCGCTGCTGCGGATGACCCAGAACTTGACCTCCAATGCGTTCGGAAGCGCGAACCCAATCTGGATTACTTTGTGGAACACCTGAACGGATATCTCTACATGATAACAAATGCAGACGGGGCCACAGATTACAAACTCGTCAGGGCCCCTATCCGGAACCTGGAGTCCTGGTCGGATGTCTTCGTTCCTCCTGTAGGAACAGTCATCGAAGACGCCGAATACTTTGCCGACAGCATCATTCTGTACGTCCGTGAGGAAGGTTGGTAATTTGCCGTTTGTGTTCTAACGCCCGTCAACCTGATTACATTGCTTAGGTGTGCCTCGTGTGCTTTCCGTGAGTGTTCCCGATCGCGATTCGCACGTCAGTGTCCATCACGTGTCTCTGCCGGCAGACTGGGTCGGGGCCATTACACCGGTCCCTAACAAAGTATGTGCGCCGGGCGCGTCTGTGGATTGTCTCTTACCTGCGTGCCATGTTAGAGTGTTAGCGCGTCATCTGTCCGTTTTACATTCCAATCAACGCTTATCCCTGAGGTAGGAGAGGGATGAATGCCATTAGGGACCAGCTTCTGAATCCAGTTGTTGCAGGCAGTTCTCGAATATAACTGGCAGCTCTTGCGATTAAAAGAGATTTCGCGGCAGACTGCTGCCGAGAAGCTGCTGAGCCAATTCCACACAGAAGTCGTATCTGCAACGGCTCGTGACGGTGCTCGCGTTCCCATTACGGTGACCAAGCCGCGTCTCAGCAGAAACGATCGCAGGTTTGGAAGATCCACTTCAAGCGTGCGAAAGTTTTGACAGGTTGCATTTGTCAGACTGCCTACTATCGCCGTCGTGTACGGGGCATATGGTGAACCTTTGGATCCAGAGTTCAGTTTGCGGTACTCGAGTGCACTCCTGCAAGGATTTGCAGTGGCGTTTTGTCACGTTCGGTGAGTGCCTTAATCTGCCATTAGAAAAACGGAGACTGACACATTGCATATTCAGGGGAGGGGGCGATCTTGGCAGAAATTGGTCGGTGATGCCGTTGTCCCCACGTGAAGTTCTGTATATTTATGTATATGTCGCCTAGGTACGCTGCGGGACGCGGGGTTCGGAAGCAGAACACCTTCTCTGACTTCATCGCATGCGCTGAGTACCTGATCGAATCTGGGCTGACATCGCCCGATCTGCTCTGCGCAAGGGGTTCGAGTGCGGGAGGCCTATGTGTTGCTGCGGTTCTAAACGAGCGACCCGATCTGTTTCGTGCCGCAGTGCTCGACTCGCCTTTTGTGGATGTGTTGACTCCTATGCTGAATCCCAGTTCTAGTCCTCTAGCCTTCCAGGAGCGCAGTGAATGGGGAAACCCGTCCGACAAGTCCGCTCTCGATTACATCTCCTCGTATTCTCCTTTCCAGGTATGGCTTGTGTGTTTATTTGAACCAAAGCCAAGACTCATTCTGTTGCAGAACATTAAGAAGCAGGCGTATCCGAATCTCCTGATTTCCGCTTCGGCCCACGACTCAAGGGTCCCGCTTGACTCGATACTGAAGTATATGCAGCGACTTCGGGATCATCAGACGAATCCAAGTGCCTTGCTGCTGATGCGGATCTGGGATGATCGCGGACACGTTGAGCACTCTGACGCCCACGTTCAGCTTGCTGACGACGCGGACGAATTTGCGTTCATTACAGCTGCCTTAAGCACTGGATAATGTACACATACAAGCCGCATGTGTAAACTAGCAGCCGGAATGCCTGAGGTCGACGAAGCAGTTGCTACCAGAATGGCTCCAAATGCAGAAGTCTCTCAGGATATGGCATTTTATGTATGTACTGGCTGCGTTTCAAAGCGAAGCCTTCGCCTTATGACCGGCACGGAACATTTCTAGGTCTTCCTCGAGATAATGTTCGTCGATGAGTTTGGACAGCACATCGTGTTCTTTTGTCGCCTTATCCATAGCCGCTCTGTTTCGGGCAGTCGTTTTGTCGTCGTTTGCCGCTCTACGCTCCCGCTTCTGCAAGTGCTTCTGAAGCAAGGTTCATGTCGGGTATCGAGACGTCTGTCAGCGTGCAAACCTTTGCTGTTCGTATCGATTGTCGCAACTGGGCACCATGGTTCGACTGCGCCCTGGACCTGAGCTGCTGGATCGCCTTCTCCCGGTTCTCTGTAGCCTGGGTGGCTTATGGGTTTGTGCAACCGGGACACGAGTGTCACCGAATATCAAGACACGCACCTTTTCAAGGTTGATGTACTCCTTCTCCAGCTCGTACTCCTCCGTCTGCAAGTTAGACAGCGTCTTCTCCAGAGACATGCTGACCTCCAGACGGTTTCTGGGGGACATTGGTTGGTTAGCGACACACATGGCCGCCGGCAATGACCAGCAATTGGGCCCACCTTTCAACTGTGCGCTGGTCCTGCTTCTGCTGGCGTTGGAAGATAGCAAGCAGCTTCTTCAGGTTCTGTATGTCGCTGCGAATGACTGCAGATATGATTAGACCCTTGCGACGTATGCGGTTCATGCGGCACCACCTTCGGCACGGTCCTTCGGGCCGTGGCGTTTGCTGTCGTCGCTGAGAGCTTTCTCTGTCTCCGCCGCCGTTTTCACCACATCGTCGAAGGCAGCGCTCAATTCCTGTACAAAGGGGGGATTATGCACGACTGTCGCAGGCGGCGACATGACGTTCTGAGAGGAACCTTTGCGCGTTGAAGCAGTTTTCTGTTCGCGGCCTGTGCTTTCTTAAGACGATCGCCTGCAACGACGATCTCCTCTGACTTGACGCGGATCTGCTCTCGCAAGTTCTCGATCTCTGGAGACGACTCCACCACGCCACTCGCATCGTCCGCTGTCCTGGCGGTTGCCGCCTGCCCCGCACCTGACGCGCTCACGGGCCCCGCATCCCCCTTGGTCACCTGCCTCGCTGACAACTGCTTGCCGAGTGGGCGCTGAACCTTCCCCTCGCCAGCTGGCATGACAGCAGATCTCTCCCGAACACTTCTGTCCCTCAGCACGACCGATGACTCGTCGAAGCTTGCGCGTGCCTCACCTCTACCCGATATCCTCCCCTCACCCTAGTCCCACCCCTCATGTCAAGCGCGGATTGTAGACCAGCCGATGGCACCCTGCCAATGTTGCCTGTTTTAAGTACGCACATCCCTGAGGGATATCGATGTGCCAATCGGAGAACGCCACAGGCCCACAGAGGACAGAGCCACGTCAGTGCGCGATCTGCGGCATTTGGCGCGAACGGCGGATGGAGGCCATCGACATACCGTACGACAAGGTTTGCCAGTGGTTGGTAGACCGCAATCAGATCCCGAAGGACTGGGCCGTGCGCGTCGCTGCGTTACGGGCGCGCATCGCCGCCGAGCTTGAGTCGCTGCCGGCGACGTCGGCAGAGCTCCAGGAAATATCCCAGCTTGATTGTAATGCCGACCTGTGGCGCGGTCGCTGGCCTGTATCCTTACGCTTCGTATAAGTTGTCGGGTTCAGGGAGTGCGAACGAATCGTCAAAGCGCTGATCGCCATTGAAACGGAGAAGGGCGTCCCGGTCTTCACATTGTTTGGTCAGTACAAGTCGGCAGAGATACGCAAATGGAACTCCATTGCCAACCAGTACCGCAAGTCATCGGTAAAGGAAATGACGCGAAACGGACTTCTACCAACGTCTGAGTTTGTGAAACCAGCTGTTTCTCGCCGAATATGGGCAGCGAGTCGTGCAAATCGTTAAATACGATACGTCGGTGCCCTTTCAATGCGTCTGGGGTGTATTCATGCTGAACATCGTTTGCACAGACAGGCGTTAAAGAGCGAAATGGCGTCGCTAGCGAAGAACGTCGAGGACGGCAAACGGCATGCGTTCGAGCGCGATAGGAATGCGGCCCAGGCCAGAGCAAAGTACCTTGAGAGGGCCAAGCAGCTAGATGTATGTACTGTTGGAGGAGTATGCGTCGTTTCCCGGTCGCCAACAAGGATGTACTTAGATCGACCCGGATCTACCTGCCCGGCAGCAACTGCTGGCTCAGACTTCGCGCCTGCAGGACCTGTTTGGTGCGATACTTGCTGAGTGCAAAAAGTAATGAGCAACGAATTGGTCGTGCACGTGACTGTCTAATCATTATCCTTTCTTCAGGCCGATTTTCCAGCAGTGTATTGATTCCTACGACCAGTTCTTTGCGTTTTGTCGTGGAGAGAAGCCGGTCGAACATGGTAAAGGGAATTCCATCGCTGCCATTGTCAAATATTCTTATTGTTGACAGCGACGATCGTGTCTTTGAAGCAGTTCGTTGCGTTGAAATCTGCTATTCTCCCAAGTGAGGCAACGTTGCTGAGTTTGATCTCTGATCCGGGAGCGGGGGTCGCTGAGGTTTGTGTCAGGTGTATTATCAATTTACGTAGATGTGTGTCTCTGACTGACGCGAAAGGCCTCCGAAATTGTCGAACTTCAGTGGGACGGTGCGGTGGAGTCCGTCTCGGTCGATCAAGTTCCTGATCCTGACGAGGCACCGCATGAAATCGAATGGGATATTACAACCGAGGATGCTGCCACTGCCCAAACGGAAGCTGGCGCGGAAGAAGGTTGTCGTTTTCGATGACAATCTGACCTCATTTCGTATGTTGACCTAGCGGTCACAGAAACAGGCTCATCGCTTCTGCAAGCTTCATTCAGGTCGGCGGTCAAGATCGACTTACTTGAGGTTGAACATTTCCTTAAACATCGATGTGAGGAGCTTGAAACCCAGGTCGGCGTCACCGTTTATCATTTATCCTTCTGCGCTCGCTAATTCTCGATTTTTCGTTATAGTCTTCCTTTCTGGACACGTTTGAAGGAAGCTCTGAGGCCGTATCGCGGTTTGGACGAGACGCGACATGGACACGAGAAACACTTTCTCATGTGCAGCATGTGCTTTCGATGTTCGACGATGACCTGCTGCAGCGATTGCTGCGAACGCGAGTGTCACCCTCATACGTTGACCGTCTGGTAGTTGTTGCATGAACAACTTCCCGTCATCGTCGTTTGACTGGTGCTATAGGTCGCTTCCGTTGAATCACAGCTGACTCTTGAATCGAAATGCCTACAGAAAGCAGCAGCCATGCGTCAAAAGGCTACTGAGCTGGGCGAGCAAATGGGCGACCTCTCTCGCCAGGTGATAAGAGCTAGACTGCATTCCAGTGAAATTTGAAACCTGAATCTCTCTCACTGTAGCTCAAGTCGAAGACATCGGAGGCTGTCTGGCTGAAAGAAAGCATCGAATCCGAACTGGCGCAATTGTTCAAGGGCAAGAGTATCAAGCTGATTGGCGAAATCGGAAATGTGGTTCGGTCGGCTCTTCAACGAAAATGAACATGCCGATGGTCAGTATTTATGTACTCTGGCCATCTGCTGCTATTGCTTCACTTCCTCCTTCTTGGGCTCCTCCGGTTTCTTCCTCTTGGGGAGCAGGTACCACAGCACAATTTCGCCCTTCTCGGTCAACTGTGGGGAAACGCTCTTGAATTCCTCCAGCGAAATACTCTCATCGCGCGCCTTCTTGAGCTTGTCGTAGTACACCTCGGCAACTCCCTGCCCAGACAATATCTGGAGAACGTATTAGTCTACCACCGACAACGGGACTGCCAAACTGACGCTCCACTCGGGAGGAAACCAGCGCGTCTGACGAATAATCGATCCACTCGTGAAATGCCCCGTTCGCAGCATGCGATCCAGAAGTTCAGAAAACCGTTCGAACCGCAACGGCTGGGACGTATCCGGCTGTACAGCGCGCCAGGCGAGATCCAGCTTCTGCAGAGGCGTGTCTTCCTCCCCGAGCATGGCGACGCCGACTTTCGCTTCGGCAGACTCTAGGCGTCGGCGTTCGAAATGCGAGTTCCTGAACAGGCAGAGGACTTCCCACGGGTTCGCTCCGCCAGTGCTAACACTCGCCACCATGTCGCCGAGGTCCTCTGGCGAAACACCGACCACACCCGACAGTCGGTCCTGGATGCGCCAAACAGACTCGCTCGACAGGTTCGACCGGCGTGCAAGATCCTCTGCCTCTACATCCCCGAAACGCTTGTCAATCGCAGCCTGGTACTGACGATAGCGAATACGGAAACACGACCTTGACGCTTAGCTGAGATCAGGTCCGTTCCAGCATCTTTCAGAGCCTCGTCTTTGCCACGTCCTCGCCAAACATAACTATGCGAATGTACATTTGCTCAAACGACGCCCACGTTGTTATCCCGGTCCAGCGAAACCGTACTAGCCAATGGGCAGGCCTAATGCAAGGGCGACGTGCCATAGTTTCACGTCCGGCCCTCCAGATGAGGTTCGTGCCGCGTCTGTCGACCCTGCAGCACTGGCGTTCCCTGACGCAGACGCCGTCGATTGCAGACGCCTGGCCAGATGCCGGCGCAGTAGCCCTCGCCTGACACGCTCCATGTCCGTTGCGCAATCCAACCTACGATAAGCCAGCGTCAATGCCGCCATATCGGTCGGTTGCTAGGTAGGCGCACTGCTGCTATGCGCTACATCGATGTGCAGCGGCCGACGTGCGCTGTGGGCATTGCCCACACTGAATGCCACGCCATCTGACAAGCGGCGACGAATGGTGCAGGGTGCCGGAGATCGTGCACATGGGTCGACTGAACAGTATCGATGGCGTGGCGCAATATGCCATACGAGCGTCGGTGTATGCTCAACGAACAATGGCGTTGAGCAATTCAACGGCGAGTTTAAAAAGGTAATGGCTGGCCACTCTCGTAAGCAAATACAATAACTAATGTGCATTATGTAGGATGCGACGGAAAGGAAGCGCCTCCACATTCCCATGTGGATCCGGGCTGCCGCGAATCTGATTCATGTCAAGTCGCAATTGCCTGTACAGTTTGCGGCAGATTTCGCGCCGAGCAAGACGATGCTCAGTCATTGGGCATCCCTTGACCGCGCCGGCGTGTTCGACATCCGCCGCGGTCCCGACGGTAGTGTTCTCGTACATCAGCGCCCATTTGCAGCGCACGACGTAAGTCGTCTTAGGTCTGTGATTGAACAGTGAGCTGATTTCGTAAATGATATGGTAGGACTTCAATGAACGCGACATGGCGGACTGTTCTGATGCGCGTTGGAGGCAGATAGTCCTACGCGGTGCTATGAAGCATTACGAGCACTTCGAACGTGCCGATATGCCGGTCGAAGGTTGGCGAGTCGATGTAGCGGCGCACAGGTGCCCCTGTGCGTTGGCTCACAAATTTGGATTCTGTGTGCATATTGTTGCTGCTCTCAAGAAGTCCAACCTTCCGATACCCGGCCAAGTAGCTCCTGTCGGACGGTTTGTTAATCGTGCCCCCCGGCCGGCGCCCAACCGCGGGCGTCGTGGCCAGCGTCGTGCCGGGCAGGGACCTCGTGGCGGTGGACGAGGTGTACCAGCACAAGAAGAGGTCCGGGCTAGACCGCAAGGTTATCTGCCCGGACCTGGGCGCCCAAGGATGCTGGGCGGTGCACTAGATATCGAGTAATACAATGCAACCATATTGTCAGCGAGCTGCACGCCGCTGGCCACGACGCCCACGGGTGCCGGCCGGAGGGGCTCGATTAACGAACTGCCCGACAGGAGCTACTTGGCCGGGTATCGGAAGGTTGTGCAACTAGGGCCAATCGCCAAACAGCTGGTGACCTACACGACGCCGACGGTTGAGTTTGGAGCCGCAACGCTCCGCGGGTGCGGAATGTGAAGTCTACGCACTTTGCCACATAGGCTAAGGTTGAGTGCGCCAGTCTCTTGGTAGAGCGTACCAGTCTCTGGGTCGACAGCACCAGTCTCTGGGTGGAATGCACCAGTCTCTGGGTGGAATACACCAGTCCCTGGGTGGAGTGCTCCCGTCTCTGGGTGGAGTATCCCAGGTTTTGGGTGGAGTGCACCAGTTTCTGGGTGCTGAATCCCAATTCGACACCCTGTGACCTGTTTGGGTGAAAAGTGACAAAGTCTGGGTGTTGCATCCCAGGCTCTAGGTGTGACGTACCAAATATTGGGTGCTCCAACCTTTTTGTCTGTACCTGGTGGGCGCTTGCTGAGTGCAGATGTGCGACGATGATGACGTCACGTGGTGACTCGACACGCGGCGCACGCTGCTGTGGAGGAGCGCATATTTCACAGTAAGGCCAGCGTAGCAGGTATGTCGCGCCTTGGGTACCATCTGGCAATCGAGCGCGATGAGTACCACGTCGTAAGGACAGTGCGGGCGCCACAGCTGCCAACGTCCACTGGGACGGCTATTCAACCACAAGGCAGACCTCGCTGGGTCAGCGCCATCACGTACAGCCCTAGCCTCATGCTATACGTACGAACACCCAGGTTTATACTGATATTCTGCAAGCAGGCCACTCGCAGCCCCTGTCCAGACGCGCGGCGGCTTGGACCACGGCACGCGCTAGACGATACGCGCCACAGGAGCGCCGACTTGATTATCAATACATTGTACTACTTGACCTGCCTCGGACGCATTGAGCACCTTGCCAGACGCGTCGTGGTGACTCGTGGCAAACGGACGACGAGGCCGGCGACCGGACAACGCGTGGGCAGCGGTCGGCCCCCAGCCACTGAGCCAGGCGTGCGCCTCCCCCGTCGGCCGTCACAGGCGGGGGAGACGCCGTTACAGTGCACAATCGATGCCAAATGAGGCGCCGGCAACGAAGGCGGCATGGACGAAATACGTCGACCGCGAGGTCGGCCCGGCCGCCAGCGCCAGCGTCAGCGCCAGCGGCAACTGCGTCGTGGTCCTGACGCCCAACTTCACCGATGTCGCCGACGTGTGGTTCGGGTTGGGCCGCGTGCCGCTGGAGATCTGGCGGAGGCTGGCCCAGCATGCTCATTGGATACCGCTGGCGTCGCCCGGCGACATCGACGTGCAGATGTTCGACGTGACGCTGGACGGGAGCGAACGCCTGATGGTCGTGTTCGACAAGAGTGCCGACGGGCAGGTGTCGCACGAGGAACTCATCGACGGGCTCGAATCGAAAGGGTTCTCGAATCTCGGCGCCTGCGAGGAGTTCAACGACCTGCTCAACATCGTCAGCGTCATCAACAACAAACGATGCATATCCGCCCAGCAACTGGCCTGGATTCTTCAGGTAGAGATCCAGAGGATCCGCATCCGTGGCCAATACCAGCCTGTCTGAAACGGCACAGAGGACGAAACTGGAACAGCTGGACGGCATGGCGTTACCAGGTGGACCTTGCCCTGAACACGACGCGGGCACATGTGGACCACGGTCGTCGCTCTCCACACAGTGCTACAACGCGAAGGACTTTGCCGCCTCCGCCGTCGATGAGCCCGACGCCGTGCACCAGTTCTTCCTGCATGCGTCCGACAGCGCCAAGATGCATGGGCTGGCGTCAGGTGATCTGTTTGTCGAACTACGTGGAAAAGTCGTTCTGACGCCCAGACCCGCCAGGGCACCCGGTCCTGTGGATCGCGTTCGACAACGTTATGGGGTTGGATTACAGGAAGACGCAATGCCGTTGTGCCATCGAGAACCGGCGCCTCCTGATCATGATGGCGCTTCGGTATCGCTTGCACCCACTGGGGGTCGAGCGGGTCCTCAATCTGCAGAATGAGCGCCCCAAGCGGTCGGCGCAGCCGATCACATGTATGGACGTTTCCTAAGTCTGGCCTGGTCGACAGGCTCGTGTTTGGAAGGTGCGACTTTCTGGTCATTCCGTCGTACCGGCTGTCGCCACGATCGGCACGGTCAGTTGCCGAGTACAGCCGTTCGATCGAGAAAAGCGATTCAGGGCGGGCGCATCATTCCTCAGTCCTGTCGAGGACTGCGCCGGCAGTTGAGATCGAGGAATGCCAGCTGGCGATCTTTCTAGATAACCAGGCGTGGAACGAGCTCATTCACGTGCAGACGCCCTGGGTGAAGGCCGGCATGCGTGCGCACACGCAGGCGCAGAACATTGACATCCTGGAGAAGTTCGACGGCGAGGAGGCCCGGCAAAGGCCCATGTTCGCTGACCTCATGGGACAGCTGTCCTCGAACTATTCCATGCTTCGACGAGGAAGCACGCAGTGGTTGCAATTCGCCAGTACGGTTCACCTGCCTGTGACGAAGGGGCGGTTTGGGATCTGAGTCGTGCAGTGCTGGAGATCATATCTAAGAATTTAACTGAGGTCGTCGACGCCTTGCGCCTGTTCATCATCTACCATCAGGTAACGACGATGGCGTGTCCCCTAGCCGTCTCGTGCTAACGTCCGGTCAGGATCTGCTCCATACCGAGGAGGCTGGATACAAAACGGAGAACATCAAGATGATCATTGCGCTGGGAGACGACCTAGGTAAGGCCACATCGTTCGTTCCAGGAGTCTGTTGGTCTGACATTTGCGGTGTTCGCACCCAGAAAACCTTCAACGCAAGGTGCGACCGTTAAGGCGCATCATGCGAAGCGTTGCCGATGAAACCGCGTTGGAGATTAGTCTTCGGTAGGGTTGTTGGATGTGGCTGCGACGGGTGTCGACCTAACGCTGCTTCCCAAGGCGATACCTAGCCGACCTCGATGAAGACATCAACAATTCGCTGTTGGATATGGAGCAGATGATATCGCAATGCGAATCGTTGAGGAACGAGGTACGTACGTACAAAGAGGAGCGGATGAACAACATCCTCTACACGCTGACAGGTACGTCGTTCGTCGTTTCGCTTCGCGCACCTCTGCTCTAACCATTCCTCCCGTCTAGGTGTGACAACGGCGTTCATCCCTGCCCAGTTCCTCACAGTAACGCCAGTGTTGTCTGAGTACCATATATAATGCATAGTAACGGGCAACCCCCTAGGGCGTGTACGGTATGAACTTCTACAATGTCCAGACCGAGCTGTCTCCCATACCGGAGCTAACGGTACGCACCGCCATCGGAGCCCGTCGTAACCTGTGGACTTACGACCTTCGCGCAGTGGACGTACGGATATCCCATGTTCTGGGTGCTAGTCGTCCTCCTGTCCACTACGATATCCGTGTTTGTCCGCTGGGTCCTTCGTGGGTCGACGGGATCGTCGTCCTCGTCTTCGTCGTCGAAGAAACCCACATAAATATATTGTACGTAGTCGTAGTACCAGATGCCTGTCGGGCGAACATGTTGCTGTCACGTTTTGGGTTGCTGCTGCGGCAGAGTCGGTGGAAAACGCGAACTCCGGGGGGCCCACACTGTGGCAATCCCGAAGGGGGGCGTTGCTGCCCGCCACCACCGGCCACGACGTCGTCGATCGGGGAGCACTGGGTCGTCGACGACGCCGATGCGCGCGTCATGGTCGTGTCGGACCGCGCGGCCCGCCAGCGCATGCTGGCCAACCTGACCGGCCGGATCGTCAACATCGTCCTGGATGCGCGCATCCTGTCCAGCGATCCCGAGACGCGCCGGTCGTCGCGGTCGTTCAACTTCGAGGCCAGCGAACTGGCCTCGGGGCGCAGCACGTCCGCACCGGGCATCGACTTCGGTCGAGGCCTGCCCCTGCACCTCGATATCAGCCTGTCGTGGCGCGACGAACGCGAAGGCGTTCTGCTCGAACGCTGGTCGCTCAATGTCGAAGAAGGCGCTGGGTATCGTGGCAACCTCGGGACCGCATCTGTCTATCAGCACGCCCTCGTCATGCTCAGGTCGCTGCATTCGCTGCTTCGGATTCTGCCTGTACACAAACTGTTTCTTATGGGCGAACGAGCACTTGACCGTGTCGATCCGCTCCTGTTCAACCTGTACTACTCCATCAGTTATGGGACGCCTGATGCGACGCGCACGTTTGTGAATACCCCTGTGAACAATTTCGTGTTCGGCCCTGTCAATGCCGGTCCCAGCGGGTCTCTGCATCTGTCCGTCTTTTATCGCCCGCACATCCAGTACGACGTCGCCATGCACACGCCCGAGCTGGCTCAACCGGTCATCATTGCCGACTACGTGCGGCCGTCGCGATTGCCAGATGGGTGGTGCGACACTGGCGGCGGTGGGCCGTTCTCGACGCTGCCGGATTCGATATCAAGACGGGATCTGCTGACCACGAGCATTGGCACGCCGCCGTTCTCGGCGAACCCATCCATTCTCAACAGTACGCCGCCGTCGATCGCGTCATCGTCACTGCCAGTGGCGGCACCGCCTCAGCTGACGATGTCCCCGTTCCATTCGTCTGCGTCGTCGTTCTGCCAGACGACGCCAGTTGGCAGCTTCCAGATCGAATCGGATCTTGGCTTCGCTCGCGTTGAACAAGGCGACCATCACGCGCAGGTTGGGTCCTTCGTTGCCGTCTTGCGTGCGGCCCCGCAAACGCTGACGTTCCATGCGGCCCTGCCCTCTTCGGTCGCTGAACTATTGAACGACCTCGACGGCGTCCTCGCACAGAACCGTTCGCTGGCACCTATGCACCGCAGATAGGCGGGTCTGTTGTCACATTCTTCTCTCACTGGACCTAGACGTTATCTAACAGTACTCAGCATTCATACAAACGTGCACCTTAATATTGATTCGAAACAACATTGGGTACCCTGTATGGCTATAGAGGCTATTTACATGTCTGCTGTGCAAATGTAGCTGCTTGACCTTCTTGAGCAGCACGGTAGCGTTCCCGTTTCACAGGGGTCCAGAAGAGCGTTCCCTGGATGTTGGCCCGGCTGCCCGTCGGAAGCTTGGGTTGCACCGACGTCGATGGGCACCGGATGGCCGTTGGTTGCACCACGGCGAATGGTGCAGGATCCGTCAGGAACTTTTTCCGGTGGGGACCTTCAGGGCGGTTTACACAGCTGTGCTGAAGGTTCAACCGGATGCATCGCCGGCAAGGGCGACGTTCCTCGCATGCCGTCTTGGCCCTGACGCAGGGGACACAGGCGCAGCGCGTCTTGGGCTTGCGCACCTTCACCGGGGACATCGCGAACGAGCCCTGGTCGTCGGCAGCGAACACCATCGGCGCTTGCACGACGATGGCGTTCTGCATGACCTGCGCGTTTTCGTACGGCGCGAATCCAGCCATGGTCGGGTGATGTTCGCTCGCGAACGGGATCGGGTTCGAGTAGAACGCATGCGTGCTGTTCATCGTTGACGAAAGAACGATTGGGTTGAAGGCGCCCTTTAGCGGAATTCAAGCAAGCAACAGAATAATAACCGGATTATAAAATAATAGGACTTGGTGTTTGATCAAACAATTAATAATGGGTCGCTGCTCGCAGCCACACACATGGGGGGCATGCGCCCCGACTCCGCGCCAATGACTCCCGCTCATCGATGCGCACGTCATGACTCAACACACCGCCTGACATCGGTATTGGTAGGCGCGCGCACGCAAACCCACTGTGCGCCACGTGACAACTGCTGCCGGAACACGCGAACCACTTCAGCAGCAGTTCGACCCAGCTCGAGCGTGTCAGGGTGTGCGTTGTCAGCCAATTGCCGTTGTCGTTACGGTTTTGCGCAGCGACCACGACAGGTGACTGGTAGAGGTACAGTCGGTGTGGCTGCAGGCTGCAGCAACGACGCAGTGGCGGTGATGGTGCGCACCGCGGTGCGTCGGGGGGTCCGTCATGTAGCCACGTCGGCCTGCGTCCGGCCCCGCCTCTCCATGTCGTCGCTGTTCGCCCCGATGCAGAAGGAGCTGCCCGCCGATGCCGTCCTGCCCGGCCACCAGCTGCTGATACGGGCTGGGTTCATTCGCAAGGTTCCGCCCGTTGCAGGGCAGCAGTGCTGGTGTGTGTGTGTGTGATCGTCGTGCGCGTGGTAGATGGAGTCGGGCATCTATACGCTGCTGCCGTTGGCGATGCGGACGCTGTCGAAAATGAAGGCGATCATCAAGGATGAGCTGGATGGCATCGGCGCTCAGCAAATCCATATTCCGCTGATTAGCGGGTCGGACGTGTGGAAGAAGACGGGGCGATGGTCCCTGATGGGAAAGGAGGCAAGCGAGGGCCGCCGATCCGCTCTGAGGTCCTTGTCTGATGGTTTGCCTGGCAGATGTTCAAGCTGTCGGATCGCAAGGGCGGCAGCTTCTGTTTGGCTCCCACCTGTGAAGAGGTGCCGACGATTGCAGACGTTTCATGGCATGCCAGCGGCTAAGTCAGTGCAGGCTATCACGACGCTGGTTGGAGCGGAGGTGTCATCGTACCGGCAGCTGCCACTTCGACTGTACCAGATCAACCCCAAGTTTCGCGACGAAAAGCGACCCCGGTTCGGCCTGCTTCGCTGTCGGGAGTTCATCATGAAGGTGGCCGTCGTCTTCTATTTCGTTTCAGACCTGGTTCCCGTTTCTGACGCGTGCCCCGTTCCAAGGACATGTACACATTTGACGATACGCCCGAGGAGTCAGTCGAGACCTACGAAGCCGTTGGAGCCGCCTACGATCGCATATTCGCCCGGATGGGCATTCCGGTAGATATTGCTTCCGTTGTGGGAACGGGCACACGTCTCATCGTTGGTGCTTCAAGGTTCAAAAAGTCATTGCCGATACAGGTGCCATTGGAGGCAACCTGTCGCACGAGTACCACATCCTGTCACCGTCTGGCGAAGACCGGCTGTTTACGTGCCCTAAATGCGGGTATGCTGCGAACGCCGAACGTGCTGTCTCTGGGTTGCCTGTCGAGGTTTCGCCGAACATGAAGCGATTCAATTTCACGTCGGATGATCCCGACTACTGTAGAATCGTTGCCATCGTTCCCGAAGGACGAGAAGTCAACCCGTTGTTGGTGCAACGTCTGCTGGGTGGTATCGAAGTGCGCCCCGATGACGCCGAGGTTACGATCCCCACTGTGATCCTTCTTGATCCGGCGTGCCACGAAACAGGGGACGAGTTCGACTCCGACTTTGACGTCAAGACCATTGAAGGCTCCATCAAGGAAGTTGTCAGCGGCGATGCCTGCTCGAAGTGCGCGCACGGCCGGCTTGCTGAAACGCGCGGCATCGAAATCGGCCACATCTTCCACTTGGGAACCAAGTACTCCGTCCAGCTGTCTGCCTTGTTCAGAGATCAGCTGGGCGACGACTTGCCTTTCAACATGGGCTGCTACGGAATTGGCCTGACTCGAATCCTGCAGGCCGTCGTAGAAGCAAGTGCCACCGAAGAGTCTCTCAAGGTGGGTGGACGGGAGCGCACGCTTTGTGTCACGTGTTTGTCGTTAACGTCGATATAGAAAGGGATCCGCTGGCCACTGCCGATCGCGCCATACAAAGTGGCCATCTTGGCAGCTGGTACCAACCTGCAGCTGGACGCAGCCCAGGCGACCTACGACCGTCTGCAGATGCTCCCCGAACTTCGCGGCGAGGTCGTGCTCGACGACCGCCCCCTGATCCAAATCGGGCGCAAGTTCAAAGAGGTCGACCTGGTCGGGTTCCCGTTCGTCGTCGTCGTCGGCCGCGAATCCAGTAGAGGCATCCTGGTACGCAGCGTCAAGGCACTGCGCGCTGTGAACCCGGCTCTGACGTTTGTTTCAGGAGGTCCAGCACCTTGGGCAAACCTGCCGAGTCCCGTTCGAGCACGTTCCCGAACACATCCTGAAACGCATGGCGGCTGCCGCGAAGCCCACGCCGTCCAGGTCGTTGACGTCCACCGCCGAACCGCAGGCGGTCGCGTAGTGTGATCTAGTACCTATTCATGTAGCAACAACGGTGGTCCACACCTAACCTACAGACATACCTTGGCCTGGCTTCGCGGCTGCGCGTAAACTGCGTCGCATGACGAACGTGGAGCAGCTGGCCGCCGTGCGCCAGCGCCTCCTGCTGGTCCTGTGTGCGCCCGTCCGCGAATGCGACGATACCTGGTTCGAGAAGGTTGTCGCCTGGTTCGACGACGTAGGCGCAGTGATGCTGGCCGCCCCGCCCCCCATGCGTACTGACCAGATCGCGTTGTTAGCTGTGCGCCAGGCACGGCGCCGAGGCCGTCGTTGATCGGTGCACCCCGATCGACATCATCCAGGCCGGGTTCGTGCACAGCGACGCACGCGTCGCCGCAGGTGACCCGTTGCGATCGCTTCCCGTCAAACGCGCTGACGTCTACCGTGCCGCAGGATGCCTGCGTCTGCTCGCGTGCATCGCTCGGCACTGCTGCCGCCTGCCCGAACCGATCGTCGGCATCGTTGACCGCGTCCTGCCGTTCTGTACGTACAAGGCCGATGTCGACGGCATGCACCCCCGGGTCCGCTGCGCCGCCTTCGAGGCGCTCGGCGCCATCGTCCCGTCCCTGCACCGCCCTGCTGCTGCCTGGCCGCAAATCGCCGAACTCTGTCGTGATGCGTTCGCGGATCCCAGCTGGTATGTTCGCGAACAGGCGGCGGCGCTGGCGGCGGCGCTGATCGGGGCCGATGTCGAGCTGTCGCTTCACGAGGCCTTGCGTGACGACCAGTCGGTCGACGCGTCGCTGGAGACCGTTCGCCTGCTGATGAAGACCGCGAAAGGCGTTGACGCCATCAAGAAATACGACCTGGTAGGTCCCCCTCCGTGCCTGTTCCTGATCGGTGTCCTTTGCCCAATGCCCTGCGCAGGTGTTTCGCGTCGCCGAAGTCGCCTGTAGCCAGCGCGAGCGCTCATCGGCCTACGACGTCCTACGAGCGTTAGCGAACGGGGACCTGATCGACAGAGATGTTGGATCCCGGATCGTGGACATGGTCCGTCGATCTGTTACCGACAGCAACGCCACAGTACGCCACTGGCGCCTGCCCTGCGCTCGTCACTTGACACCAGCGTTGCAGGGCAGCATTTACGTGGCGTCCTGCATGGCGAGGATCGACACGCCCGCAGACCTGTTTGATCTTGTCGTGGCCGGCCTGTCGCGGCACCCAGCACTCATATGCCCCTGCCTGCCGGACTGGCTGGATACCGTTGAGCGATTGCAGGTGGCGATGGAGCGTAGGTGCTGTGCAAACCTTCCTCGGCAACGGCCCTGATTTACGGTTCCTGCACCCATCATTAGGCCTGATCGTACCCGGTCTACAAGCACGCGGCTGCCTGGCGTCCTGTCTCCGGTGTCTGATGTCCATTGACGTTGGTGTTCTATCAGACCTTCCGCATCATCTGACGGGTCGCTGCGCCGGACTCGTCGTCGACGCGCTCACCAGTGCATCGTTCGCACAGTACGCGCAGACGGTATCGTCGTCAGCTTGCACCAACCGCTGATTCTGCGTCTGTGTCGACAGTTGCCAGGTATTGGCAATTGACGTTCTTACGCACTGGGGCGTGTCGCCTGTTCTGGCAGCAGAGGACTGGCTGCTCGAGCCCCTGCGTACCGTGTTCGTGCGCAGGCCACCATCGGTACACGCTTGGACGCTTCTTGGTGGCATACCGCTCTGTATCCCGTCCATCGTGAACCGTGTCCCAGACTTGATCAATTCGGTGCTTCAGTGCATCACGGCTGACGCCGACGCCGATATCGCTGTTGCAGCGATTCGTGCTGCACGAGTTGCCGCTACGGTTACCTGTTCGACTTCGATCGTGTCGCAATACGCGCCACGCGTAGTGGATGCGGCCGCGAGCCACGATGAACCATCGGTTCGCGCCGAAGCATTGTTGGCAATGGCCGACATGCTGTCATCACCATGTCGCTCAGTGTTCCTGGACCAGGTGGCGCTCGTTCGCTGCGGGCTGAACGCGGTTATCATGAACCTGCCGGGCGAGATGGATGAGGACGTGAAGTTGAACGGTATACGGCTGATTGTCGCACTACAGGGTGACGACCGTGACACCACCTCTGTTGATGCTCTCTGCGTCCTGCAGTCGTTGTCGAATGACGACGTCCGCTGTGTTCGGTTGGCTGCGAACGCGGCCTTGTGCGGGCGGGCGCCGTCCGTCGATCTCCAGGGCAAGCTATCGCGCGATACGCACCGATCCTTCTATGGTGAGGCTGACCGATTTCCGGACGTGCATGGAGTTGAGACAGCAACTGGCTGCTTTTGATACAAGACCACTGTAACAATGTTTCCAGTGGACGATGACGTACGTCAGCATCGTCCTTTAGGCGTTCACGGCCAGGTAACAGTCGGCCGGGCCACCCGCTCCCATCAGTGTATATAATACCCAGCACACTGCCAGCAGGTCTACGTGTACTGCCTACCGCATTCAACGATGTCAGTGCGTTCTGAATCATATTGGTTTCATCACAACACCGTATTCCTATAATAGCGGCGGATGGCAATGGTCAGGACCGAGTTCTGCGAGGATGCCCGAGTTGGTCTAAGGGGTCCGACTCAAGATCGGATATTCTTCGGAATGCGCGGGTTCAAATCCCGTTCCTCGCATCTCTTTTGTCGCGACCTTTTTTCCTCGACGGTTAACATTGACCTGCTGCTCCGCCTTGTCCTGCTCCGGCTGCTCATGCTGCAGGCTGAAGACTCAGGATGGCATACGTTGTTGAAACTATATAGAGTGCACCCGGCCGCCATTGACTGTGCACGCTTCGCACCTTCGGGTTGTGTTGACCGAGTCAGAAGTGAAAATCCAGATCAGGTCCGTTCCATCCGCAGATCGCAACCCATCCGATGCATGAACGGGAAGTTTCAAGGTCGAACTGCCCCAGGATACCTACGGGTAATCGGGTGCCGCTTGCTTGTCGCGGCAGTGATTTGACAAAAAAACGGATGCGAGGAACGGGATTTGAACCCGCGCATTCCGAAGAATATCCGATCTTGAGTCGGACCCCTTAGACCAACTCGGGCATCCTCGCAGAACTTGTCGGGTTCCCCTGTGATACACGGAAGTAGTGGGAAGGTCGATTCTGTTCAAGAGCAAGGTTGCAGATGGTACAACCCGGGATGTGCTACGTAGACTGGGCTTCAACCCCGCCCTACCGTGCTCCAGTGGGTATGACATGTCATTATTTCCCGTTTACTGTGACCCTTTTCGACGCCGGTAGGCCCGAGGTTCCCTCGCGGGCTTTCGTTTGCGTTTCTGGCATTGGCTCGTGGCCATCTGGTACACGTACCCGAATGGCATCAGCAGCGTAGACAGTCCTATGCAGGACTCAGGCCGAGGTACAGGAGAGGATGGCGGGCTGCAGACCTAAGACGAAGAAAGAGATAGCGTACTCCTGGATAGTGCTTGTTGCTGATGGCCCACCCTTATGCTGGATCCGCGCCTGATTAGCGTCGACCCGCTCTGTGAGCGCGTCCAAGCTTCGTTTGAAACCAAGCGTTAACTTTTGCAGTTTCTCTGCCTGCCGCCGTTCCGATTCAGCGATCAGTGTCGCCATCCTGGGCTCAATCTGCTCCACGCTGTGCTCTAACCTGCAACATAACCATATAGTCCAGCAAAGCCTTCACAGAACGCGTGGCCTACCGTTGGATGACAGGCAGTAGGCTTTGAATTACATCGGGGTCACCGAGCTTATCAAGAGCGTCATTGATGACAGCGATCTGAGCATTCAGGTCATGGATCGAAGCAGCAGCGCTCTCGGAAAAGAGCTCGAGTTTTGTCAGCGAGTCATTGTCGAGAACAACGGAAGCGACTCCCGGTGACAATGACAATGGAGCAGTTGCCGTTGGGGCGCTTGCGACGACTGATGGCGCCACTGTGTCGCCTCCTGCCATGACAATACTGTCACCGCCCTCTTCATCTGCATCCTCATCGTCCTCGTCTTCCTTCTCGTCACCAATGTCATCTGAACTATCGTCAGCTCGCGATTATAGCGATTCTGCAACTGGCCGACTTGGTGCGTCAAGGGCGACTTGTGATTTGAACTCCATTGTCGACGTCTCTGGTTTGGCATCGTCGTGCGCTTGTTCCTGTCGCTGTCCGTTGACAAGCGCCACAATGTGCACTGACAAGACGAGACGTACACTCTCCTCAGCACTATCACTGTCGGCTTCTCGTTTGCGACGTTTTAGCGTATGCATGATCGACGCAATCGTCTCGCGAACCTGCGGGATGTGGTGCGATTCGGGTTCGTTCGTGTCGACATCGATCCGAAGGCCGTGATCGTGCTCTGGACGTGGCCGCTCAGTTAGCATTGCCGGTGCCAGTGGCGAGTCCAGCTACCGACTTCGGCGGGCATTCCATTTCTTGAGGGGATCGGAGAATTGAATCTTTCCGAACAGGTTCCGTCCCATTCGATTCAGACTGCGCTCTTTATCGTCATCGACGGGTCCCGTAAACGTCTGCCTGGAAGCAGGGCACGTCAGAACGGCCGCCGTGACGACTGGCCTACCCAGCACGGACCTGGAATTGTCGTCGTTGGCACTAGGCGTAGCGTTCGCTCGAGTGCTGGCAACTGTGCAGTGAGCACGGTCAGACCGTGACAAGTCTAACGCTACGAAGGCGTCCGCATACGCATCTGCTGGCGTTGTACACGTAGCGGCGTCCCGTCGTCCCGTAGCCGATTCGGGACAGCTCGCATCGACGCGAACTTCTGCGAGATCTTATGCAGGTTACGCTCGCGCGCCGACGTACTTGGCGACATTCGCGAGTTCGGAATCGCTGCTGGCGTCGGGGACGCCGCCGCTGCTGCACAAATCGTTCAGGCCAGCGAACACGGACCGGGGCCGATACGGGTTCGAACCGACGTCAACCGTGTGCGCCTTCGGCATGGGCGGCGGCGACGGCTCCGACGACTTGGCAGACGCGACCGTCGCCCCATGCGCGTCCTTGTTCAGCAGGACCTGCAACCTGTCGCGGCGCACGTCCCGGCGACGGGTCAGCGTGCCCGCCACCTTCTTCTCCATACCGTCGGCGGCCACACGACGACACCAGCCCCGCCCGTAACGTGTGGCATTCCCGGGGCGGCGGCAGGGCGCGCAACCCACACTGTAGTTCACATGTGCCGGCGCCCGACGCCGCGCGCTTGCCGTGGGCCACCTGCCCGACAGTAACGGAGAACTGGGCAGGAGCTGTACTGACACCCTCTGCGGAGCTTTGCGGCGCGCGTACCACTCGCTTGGTCGGTCAGGCGCAGGTGACAGGTCAGAGGCGCCGACGACGGGGTTGCCAGCTGCATTTTTGGAGGCGGTGACTCGACGCTGGCCGGCGATGGTGGGCGACGACGAGGACGGCGGCAACGACGAGTTGTCGTTGATCAACGAGCGGTTGACAGAGTTCCCGGATCTGACGCGGGTCACGTCGTTGCCGAAGGTGTGCCCGGCTGGGAGAGGGGGGTGGGACGACTCTAGCGCTGCAGGCTGACGCGGCTGGCAGACGGTTGTCCTGCGCCAGAACATGATAGTGGAGATACCGGCGTTGCCCGACGAGATCGCGTCGCGTATCGAGCATCTTGACCTGTATATCAATTCGATCGAGCGCATCAGTCACCTGGACAATTTTACCAACCTGCGCGTCCTCGACCTGTCGTTCAACGGCGTACGCAAGATTGAAGGACTGGGCAATCTGCATTCGCTTCGTGACCTGTTCCTGGTCAAAAATAAGGTCCCTGGAATTCGCTTACGCATGAACGTGCCCTGACGTCGCCTGCTGGTCCAGATTACGACAATCGCGCACCTGGACGGCCTGGATTCGCTTGTCCAGCTCGAGCTCGGTGACAACCGCATCAGGTGCATCGAAAACGTGAACTGCCTCGGGAAGACTTTGACGTCGCTCTGGTGAATTACGCTGGTTTATTTCCGTTACGACATGTGCCTGCTGATCGCTGCCAGGTTGGGCAAGAACAAAATCGAAGCAATCGAAAACGTGTCAGAGCTGACGAACCTGGCTGTCCTTGACATTCAGGTCGTGTTTGCTACATCCCCGCATATGTCTCCAGGCTAATTTTCATGCTGTAGAGTAATCGGTTGACGTCCATTGGGGACGGCCTGGCGACGCTCACTAATTTGCGGGAGCTGTATCTGGGCCACAACGCGATAACGTCCTGTGATGGGCTGGGTACACTGATAAACCTTGTGACCCTCGACATTAGCGCGAACCGCATCGAGCGTCTGACAGGAATTGGGCGTCTGAAAATGCTCGAAGAGCTCTGGGCCAACCAGAATCGTAATTCACCCATCCGACTGCATCCTCTGGCCCGAACTAACACGACCTGCGTCAGAGCTCACCGATATTGACGAGGTGCTCTCAGAACTGCGGCAGTTGCCCCAGCTTCAGACCGTCTATCTCGAATGGAACCCTCTCTGCACTACGTGTGACTACAAGACCATCGTGCCATTAGCCCTGCCGAACCTTCAACAGCTGGATGCTGTTCCGGTGCCTCGACTGTCCACAGCCGCGCCGAAACCAATATAATTCGCCCGGAGTATCCCCAAAGGCTCTACCTATTGTAGGTAGACGACGCGGCGTTCACCCGATGTCCCCGATACGACTGAATGGATTGATAACGTTTCATTTGGGCGGCCCGCTCTATCCTACGGGCTTGTTATTGAAGTGGACCCTTCGGTGACGGAGGAGGTGGTCCTGGCGGGCGAAGCGGGACTTGCAGACGTCGCATTCCAGAGAGCGCTCGCCAGTGTGGATCAGGACGTGTCGCCGGAGGTGATCCTTTCTGCTGAACACGCTCTTGCAGAGCTTGCACGGGTACGTCACGGTTCTCTTCGCAGCGGAGCCCCCACTGGCTGTCGCCGGCCGTGACCGGTTCCCCGGCGTCGACGGGCGTCGTGCCGTCATAACTTGAACAGGTCGCAAAGGCGTGCATTCGCCTCCGGTAGGTACCACGACAGGTTGAGGGATCCATGCGTTCACCATTGTCTGCGCCAGATTCCATTAGATCGGGGACGGCCATCTAACGTCGCGGACTACCATCCAGGGCATGAGAGTGATGGGAGGCGATGCCTTGACGACAATCACGGGTTCAGCTGACAGGCTGGCCTTCTTGACGGGGGTCGGCAACACAGGCTGCTGGCGTTGCTGCTGTTGAAAGACGACGCATTCGACAGCGCGGGGCGCTGGCGGCTGGCTTGCGGTCAACGGCATGGAGTTGCTGCGAACAATGCTACCCTCCTGGAGCTTCCGGAACGCCGACATAATCGCCATCGTGTGCGCCGACCAACACGCGAACGTCTCGAGTTGCAACTGTCTGTCAACTGGGGACAGGGCACCCCAGTACTATTGGAGCCCTCCTCGCGGTGGCGCTGTGACTGCACCAGACCAGCGCTGCTGTTCGCGACGCCTGCCCGACCCTCGCTGCGCGCCACAAGTGTCGTAGTCTAGGACGTGCAACGTAGGAGAGAATCGCCTGAAATCTCACCTGTGAGGAATCGAACGTAGTTGAGGAGGGTGCGTTGCAGGGACTGGAAGATTTACACAGCAGTCAGTCACCCACTGATCAGGCAGTTCGTTGATATCGCCAAGGTCACTCCTCCGTTGAAGATCTCCCGCAGAACGCCTGCACGTCACTACACGGCCCACGACTCTCCCTGCATCCGTCAGATTCGTGCAACGGCCCTCGTCGATGCTAAGCGGCGCTTACGAATAAGAAACGGGACAGTCTAGTGTACGAAACAGTATGGCGAGTCGTTAGCCGATTCGGGCGTGGCCCCTGCCCATGACGTTGATGACAGGACCGTCGTCGTCGCGGTTATTGGGATGCCGAGGTGGCCGTCGCTGGTTCTTCCGATAGGGACCCGAGTTCGGGACCGTGTCGAACCGTCGACTTCGTACCATGTTCTCCAGGAACTCGGGAACCTCCTGGTTGCCCTCTTTTAGCAGATCGTAGATGCCCCGAATTATAGATCCGCTGCGCTCGTTGACGAAGCTGACGGCTGTTCCGGTATTGCCACAGCGACCGGTCCGCCCGATACGGTGAACGTAGTCGTCGATCGTGTTCGGCACGTCGTAGTTGACGACATACATGACATTGGGGATATCCAACCCGCGCGAGGCCACGTCGGTAGCGACCAGGAACTGAGCTTCGCCGGTTCGAAACGCATGCAGCGCCTGTTCTCGTTCTTCCTGGGTCCTGTCACCGTGTATGCTCTCGACAGGGATGCGCTCCCGACGCAAGCAGTCGTACAGGAAGTTCGCGCCGCGTTTCGTCTGGACGAATATCTACAGACATCGGAGATCAGATCAAACGTCAACGGGGGACACAACGACATACAACGGTGAGACCGTCAAATCGAGGCATCAGGCGCATAAGCGCTTCGCGCTTCAGGTGGTCCTCAGCGTACTCCACAACCTGACGGATCGATCCCGTTGTGGATCCGACTCGGCCAACCGTGAGAAACAGGTAATTAATGAGGAAATCGGACGCCAGACGCTGGATGGCAGGTGGGAACGTTGCGCTAAACATCATCGTCTGTCGGCCCGCAGTGCTCGACGGCATATCAGCGCCTTCAACAATCCGACGGATTTGTGGTTCGAAACCCATGTCGAGCATTCGGTCGGCTTCGTCAAACACAAGCAGATTCACCTTCAGACAACGTTAAAAACACGGACAAGGTCGTCGGGGGCCGACAGATGACTTACATGGGCGAATCCAATTCGATTTCGTTCGACAAAATCCAGCAGACGTCCAGGAGTGGCGATCAGAATGTCAACATGACGCCCCATGTCACGAACTTGCAATCTGATATCTTGGCCTCCATACACGGCAGCAGCACGAACGCCGGTCTTGAAACAGAACTTGCGCGATTCGAGATGAATCTGTGTCGCCAGCTCGCGTGTTGGTGACAGGATAAGCACACGAGGGTAGACCGTTTTCCTCAGCGCGGCGGCTGTCACTTCCGCAACGCTCATGGGCTTCAGTCTGTTCGTCAAAACCAATTGAATGGCTGGGATCAGGAACGCCGCTGTCTTGCCGCTGCCGGTTTGAGCGCCTATGCACGATCCGGTTATCGATAGAGCCCAGGCGTCCATTTCTCCACATACACGCCATTAAATCGCGACCGGCCAACGCAATCGGAATGGAGAACTTCTGTATCGGTGTGGGCTTCCCGTAGCGCGCTCTGGAGACATTTTCCTGCAGCAGAGCCTGCAGGCCCAATGTCTTGAACGAATCGACCGCATCGACAATGTCCTTCCCTTTGACCTCCACAGGAATGTCGTCGTACTTGTCAAAATTGATCCCTGAGGTCACTGAAATCTGCCCGAACTATGGAGACAGGGCGGCGTCACACGTGTAACAGCGGAACAGACGTCGACCAAATACGGACCAGTTCGCGAAGCTCGTCTTCCTCCGACATCGGCGGTCGCGCGGGAACATCATCAGCACTGTAAAACGCTTTCTTCTCCACCGGTTTGTCCCAGTTCGACGCCGTCGTCGTGGTTGTCGTCGCGCTCCAACCAGATGTGACATTGGCGGGCGTATCCCACCCGGATGTGACATTGGCGGGCGCATCCCATCCCGATGCTGCATTAGCGGGCGACGTCGGCCAGCCGGACGTACAGGGCACGCCGGTGCCCGCCCAGGAATCCGAAACGGGACCCGCAACGGGCTCATCGTCCCAGGTCGCCGACTGGACAACGACGCGGTGCTGCTGGTGTGGACGCCGTCCGTCAGACCGACCCCAGCCCGACATCAAACCACCCACCCCCGTCGCGACTGCCCGCCGCACTTTCCGAATGCAGTGCTCAGTGTCATGAGGTACCGGTAACTACCGGACCCGCGTCGCCCGCGTCACTCCTGAGCGTGGCCCCTGGGCAAAAAACTGTGGCAGTCTTTTAGAAAATACTTTTACGCCAGACACGGCCGCTATTCTATTTTATCAGTCGACCATAAGCCGGGAGACATTCCAGAGGGACCGGATGGCGGATTCGAAATGTTTCGGTACGACCCGGCGGCTGCCATCGATCTGATCAGCGATGTCGGTGAGCTGGGATTGGAGTTCGCGTAATCGGATCACGTTCTGGGCCATCATCTTGTGGTGGACCGCGACGAGGTCGGTGGTCTCCAGCAGGGTGATCAGCTCGGCCCAGGACGAGAACGTGGCGATGTGCGGCCACTGGTAGTAGTCGGCGTACTGTAACCAGTACGACTGTGCTTCGACGGATAGGTCCTCGGGACTGAAAGGGTGAGTTGTCGACCCATTCGCCAGGCGAAACGGGGGAGGCGGTTGCCAATTAGGGCCGCAGTAGAACCCGTCTCGAATGTGAAGGTCTTCGACGTGTTTCAGTTCCATGAGGAACGGGATCGATGGGACGAACATGGGCACGCCGAGCGCGTAGATGTCAGAGATGCCCCAGGACATGCACGTCTTCGGCATAATCACAACAGCACGATGGTTGGCGATATCCTGCAGGCGGAATGGCCTGTACAGCGCCTTAACGGCGATGAACGTGAACTTGCCGGCCGCTGCCTGGTTCAACGTGTCCGTATAAGGTGACGATTCCGCCTGCAGCGGACCAATGAGAATCTCGGGACGCGACTGTGTGTACACCGTCTTGTTCAAGGCGTAACCGAACCCGCTCGTCGACACCAACGATACTTCAATGCCCTGGGCTTCGATATGAGACACGACTGTGCACGACGATAACAACCTTACCATGAAGTACTTGATGTATTCGACGTCGTAGCGACCGGAGGCGACGACGAAGTGTCGAGGGTGTCCAGGACGTCGCTCCAGCATCATGCGAAGGTGGTCGACGAGGCGCTGGGCGGAGGCGGTCGAACACCGCCCAAGGAATAGGCGATGTGCCGCGTTGAAGATGATGGTCCTGTTGAAAGGCATGAAGATCTCGCAGTACGACGCCGGAAACAGGCACAGGAACGCGTCCGTCTCGTACATGACCGGGTCGTCCTTGTAGTACTCGAACATTTCGACGACGTCGCTTTCACGTAGACCGGACGAATGCGACCAGAGGCGGTCGATTGTCGGCGCCAGCGGACGGCTCGGCATCGTCATCCGAGCGATGACTTCCGGGAACGGCCCGCGTTCCCGCTTGAGGCCCATGTTGAAGAACTTGTGCCCAAGGTCCATAAGCAGCGATGGCAGGTCGCCACGCCCGCCATCGTGAAGATCCGATGTCCAGAATCGCTTCGACATGCCCGCCCAGGGCCTGACCTCCTTCTCCTGGTCCTCCACCGCGTCGACATCGGCAACGGCCGCGCCGGCTGTGGCCCAATCCGATTGCCAGTGCACAATCGAGCTCAACAGAACGATATTGACGAGGACGCACGCGATAACAAGCCCGGCCAGGAACCGGCTCGGTCGAGCTAGCCGCCGCCATATGACCCTCGCCATTCGCCGAACAAACGTGGCCGGGAGGGCTGCGACGTGGACCGTGACCGTCAATGTAACTACAGATGACCTATATAGGCAGGTGGCAGACGATCGAGGTACATTGACGGCCGCGGTCGCTCTACGGTGTCATCTATCTACCAGCGCCAGTGATACAGGCGACCGTTTGTTGAAGCGCATGTTGCGACCATCTGGATGTCGAAGTCGTGAACCGAAGTCGACAGGCAGGATCGCGGCACCCGGAATGGTCTCGCACTGGGCCCGTGACGCGGCAAGGCATTGATTGGAGCTGCTGCGCATCGGCTCGGGGAATAAGGACTTGCGTGACTGGCGTGGCGATCCTAAAACCGGAACACACGCGCCAGTCGGCGTTTAGGCCCGGAAACCGCGAGAATTGTTCCGCGACGCGACGCTGGTCCTCGACAGGGTTTGGCCTACGCGCAGATCGGAACGGATCGGCTGGTGACGCATCAGCCACACAATAATGCCGATTGGTATAGCGGTCTGCGCCGTCCTGCTGTTCGGGTCCGCGTGCGGGGACCCACCTCGCAATGGGAGTTTGGTTGACCAGGCCGAACGGCACCGTGTCCGCCACTCGAAATCGTACCCTGACCTGTCAGGATTAGCCTTCTCGACCGATCTGCGACGTACGAGCAGTGGGCACCCTGCGTCTGGCGACGACGTGCGGCAACAGCCGCTACGCAAGACAATCCGACGATTCGCGAGTCTGATGTTCGCCAAGGACTGGCGGGACAGTCGTGGTCCTGCGGATAGCGAATCGTCGCTGTCATCCACATCTGCATGGAAGCGACCGTTGCTGCGTCTCAAGTCCAAGCTGCGTCGGCGTCCGTCGCGGTCAACATTGCTTGAAAGCCGAGATCAGTCTGGGCCTGCTTCGGCCTCTTCCGATGAGCACAGACTAGAGCCTGTGCCTAGTCGTCGTGTGCATCCCTATGGTGATCCTTTCCTGGACGACGTTCCTCACGTCGTTCGCGTCCTGATCAACACGATCTACGGTGGCACAGACATGTCGCCCACCAGCGTCCAGGGAGTGTTCCGCGTGGCGCCTGCACTCAAGGGTGTCGATGACGCCATGGCGGAACTCGCCAAGTACCATACCGAGATGCCAGACGCCGATAAGCAGAATACGAAGCGCGCTGCCGCATTCTACATGAAACGCTGGCTACGCGAACAGGCTGAACGCGGGTACCCGCTCCTGCCTGATTCCGCTGTGCAAATCGTCATGCATGGCAATTCTGTTCTTCACGTCATGGATATGCTGTGTGCCGGGCGACGGCACACGTTGTATGAGCTTCGCGATCTGTTGAGGTGGCTCGTTCGCGTACAGCTCCCCCTCCCGGCTGGTGAATCCATCACGCTTGATAGTCTGGCAATGCTACTGGCGCCATCCTTGATGAACCAGTACTTCTTAGGACTGGATGATGGTATCCCATACCGTATTGGCTTCTTACCGATCTTCCAGCGGTGGCTCCTAAGTTCTTCGTGAGCACACGCCTTCACAATACAGCGTTTAAATGTCCGATCGTGTCGGTATCGCGAGTCATACACAATTGCACTGCTGCTATATAGTGATATTGACGATACAGAAACCATATGTTGCCTCTTCACATGGTGCAGTGACAGGCAGATACGGTCCACCGAAGGCGAAATGCATGCACAGAAGTGGCCAGGGAGAATTCGCTTCGACATCTCCTGGCGACCTCTCCTTGCCGAAGCGCGGGCACTGTACCTGGCCGCTAATATGATAGGAGCGAACTTCACGACCGTGCATGGGCCAATCGAGATAATTACAGTGGTTGTGCACGGTGAACGTACGGATAGATGGTCGACATGCTGCGCCAGGTCTAGGGTGCCGTCATTCGGCTCGTTATTCGAGGTCCGTCTTCGGATGCGGTTCAGTTCAGAAGAGGAGCCCTTGGGCGGGTATGGTTGACTTGTCGCCTGAACACGACGTATATAATGCATACTCTGCTGATGATGGAAATACCTGTAAGCAACGATATTAAATTTTGTAATAGGGGCACGTCGTCAAACCTGGGTATGTTCTGCTGCCTTCCAACATTTGCCGTAGTAGGCTTTCAGCACGAGCGCATGCCCTGGCATATTCACGCAATAGCGGCTTCGAGCAAAGATTACCCATTCCGTCGACCACCTGCAGATCAGGATCGGCGTGCGGAAGCGTCTGCTACACTGACTACGTACAGACGCTCTCTCCGGCGCAGAACCCGAGAGCGACTCGCTTATTGTTGGGACCGTCATTCAGATAATTTGACACAATCAGGCGTCACGCCAGCGAAACAGGCGATCCGACAAGAGGTATACCGTATATGGCGCACGGTTCGTGCCGGACGTAACGACCGCGAACATACCATATGTATCCTGAATTGCGCGTTGCTGGATGGAATCACGTACGTGCCTGGTGGCGACCTCGACACGTAGTCCGGAGGGGAACCAGGTCCGAGGCTTCCAAGAGTGGCAGGTGGTATTGTCGAAAACGACATATTCTCGTCAATGACAGCAGGTGACCAGGCGAGCAGGCGTAGCAAGGGCATCTCGTCAATGGCGGGAAAAACTGACGTCGGGCGGATCGGGGATCTATTTATGGGCGCCTGCCAGACGATTTCGGACTGCCACTGGGGCACGGACTCGCTCCTCGTCTGCCAGTCAGCTTTGAGCGGCGGACAGCGGCGGGTTCGACCTGGTAACGCGCTCGCCTCATCCCCATTGCTTCGCCATGTCGCCTGGCATGTTCGCCATCCTGCTGTTGACGTCCGCATGTGCAGCCGTGAATCCCAACGACCGGTCCTGGGACCGCGAGTACTGGCACGCTGGGCGTCCCCGTCTGGGTTATGGCAAGTCGTATCCTGACCTGCGAAAACCGTCATCCGCGACTAACGTGCATGCTGCAAGTGGTGGACACCAGGGGCCTGATCCCGGCCCAGGGCCGCCACGACGATCGCTACGGCAGACTATCCGAGAATTCACGAGTCAAATGGTCGTCAAGACGTCCAGACGAGGCAGTGCCGGCCAACCTGGAGACCGTGATCAAGCTATCGTGCATCCTTTGACCCAACCGCCGTCCCCGCCTTCGGCCTGGAAACGCTCCTTGGATCGTATCAAGACCAAGCTCAGTCCCGCATCTCAGGACCCAACGAACGATCATCCGCGGTCCTCGGCCGCACGCGAACGACGACAAGGTCATCAAGGGCGGTTTCCTTTGCACTTCTCTTACGTCTGCGGACCATCTGCAACGCCCACGAGTTCGCTTTCAGATGACGATCCATTCCGCGATGGTATGCCACATGTCGTTCGTGTCCTGCTTAATACGATCTATGCTGGCAAAGACATCAAGCCCAGCACAGTCCAGGGCGTGTTCCGTGTGGCGCCGTCGCTGAAGTCAGTCGATCGAGGCATGGCGCAGCTGTCCAGGCTCGAGAACGAGATGCCACGTGCGCACAGGCAGCGCGAGAAGCGTATCGCGGCATTCTATCTGAAGCGCTGTCTACGTCGACTCGCCGAAAGTGGTCATCCATTGCTGCCTGACACGTTCGTGGAGCTTGTCACAATCGCCGACTATTCTTTATTTTCAAACGTGGACCTTCTGTGTGCCGGACGGCGCCGCACGTTGCATGCCCTTCGCGAACTGTTACAATGGCTTGTGCGCATGCAACGTGGTTTGGCATTTCGTGAATCAATCACGATGGATGGATTGGCGGTATTGCTGGCTCCGTCGTTGGTCAACCCCTACTACATAAGTGTCAATGGAGGGATTCCATTCCAGTTCGGCTTCCTGCCAAACCTGCAAACTTGGCTTCAAGTGTCTCCTTAAAGCGCTCGTTTCGAATACATCATCGGGGTCTCAGTGTTTGTAATTTGCTCGCACCGACGTACCCTGACATGCATCAGCTGCCGCGAGCAAACGTACGCAATGGTTTATGGTTGGTTCCACGACGAAGTCGAACGCTGATCACGGGGATATGGCATTAGTCTACAAAGGCGTGATCTGTTGTTCGTATTTCCCCGTAATCGGTGAGGGTGCGCTCCGCACGCCCAAGCTGTTCAACGTGCATGATTTGCGCAGTTGCCCTGCTCGGACTGCCTGGTGGTTCGCGAGTCGCGGGGACTGGGATGGGCCTATTCCAGGACGTCTCCGCCAGTCGAAAGTTAGGCCCGGATTTCTCGCCACGCAGTGACCGCGACTTCTCGGAAGGGCGAGGTCACAGGGGACACGCGCATTTCATAATCCAACGGCTGTGGTTCACCCACAATGTGCACTGGTATCGTAATCTGCGTCCTGCTGTTCGCGACCACGTGCGCGATGCTGGATCGGAATGGCACCTCCGCGAACCACCAATGGGACCTCAGACGTCTTCGCTTCGATCAGTGGAAATCGCATTCGCTTCCTGACCTGCGGCTTCGCAACGGTGACGGATCACTGTCGCGGCAGCCGCTGCGACAGACCATACGACGGTTCGCGAGTCAATTGCTGATCAGGCGTAAGCGAGGCAGCGGTGGCGAACGTGAAAATTGCGAGAATAGTAGTACTGGGCATCTTGCGACGCCTAATTCGTCTACCTGGAAACGATCGCTGGAACGACTCAAGACCATGTTCAGTCAATCGCCTCAAGACCTCACAACGTTGCATGTTCCCGCGTCGTCTGAAGACACGTCTCCCGCCTCCTCAGGGTCCGGTCGTCAGAACTCAAATCACGACCCGTTTCAGCGGGGGGTACCTCATACTGTTGGCGTCCTGATCAACACGATCTACAGCGGCACAAACATACGACCCAGCGTCGTCCGGGGCGTATTTCGCTTAGCGCCGTTGTCCAAGGCAGTCGACGAAGGCATGGCCGATCTGTCAACGTTCGAAAGTGAAATGCCAAATGCGCATAGACGACGACAGAAGCGCACGGCAGCGCTGTATCTCACACGGTGGTTTCGTCAACATGCCGCAGACGGTCATCCTCTTCTTCCTGACTATGTCGTGGAACTTGTCATGTTCACCCATGGGTCCATACTCTCCGGTGCCGATCTTCTAGATGCAGGACGACAGCAAACGTTGTATGCGCTTCGTGATCTGATGCGATGGCTCGCCTTCATGCAACGCGACCTGCCGGCACACGAATCCGTCACGCTGGACGGTCTGGCAGCGCTGTTGACGCCATCCCTGGTCAATCCATCCTACCTGGTCTCCAACGCTCGCATCCGCTACCGGCTTTGCTTCTTACCTAAATTTTATTGCTGGCTCCAGACCTCCGTTTAAAGCGGCCCCTTTCCCAATACAGTCTACGATGCATTATTTGTCGCTCGCGGGTACAGTTTAGTGTCTGCTCAGGGCCTCAGCGAGTCTTACCCGCTCTTTCATACCCCCTGACAGTTGACACTGAGGACTCCCCCCTGGCACATATATATTCTTAGACACTTCATATTCAACGCGTGGTGCCCAGCAGGGCAGACCTCGGACGGGGCACGGCTCGTCGTTTACGGTCAGCGGACCTTGATGCAGCACCTAGATCGTATTGCCTTCATGTTAATAGTGGCAGATGCTTTCGTCCATAGCCCTGGCTTTTTTGCATATGGGATAAAAAACGGTAACAAAAGTTGAGGCCACGGCTTCATCACGTAACGTGAGGCTGGACTCCCAAGCCTTGGGACATCATAGATCACGTCCAGTTGAATACATATCTGCAAGGATTTGATCTGGGTAGATCTAGAGATCGTCTTGTGAGTTGTCAAAAACTGGCTCCAGCGGGTCCAGTGTAATCGTGTTTTATCCCATAATTGCGCCGTGTTGTGGGATAAAAACGGGAACCACTGAATCGTTTAATTCAAACGAATTTATGGTGCTCACGTCCCAGGTTGGCTTAAGCTGCGACGCGAGCGACGAACACTATCAGCCGACATCGACCGCGTACGTGATCGGTGATTCGGCTGCTGGGGATCCTCTCTACGACGCGTGGGCGGGGGAGCTCGATTCGAGTGGCCCTGAACGGATGGGACCTCAGCAGAGTCGCAGCACGGATACGCTTCCAGCCGAGTGTGAAACAATTCGAAACACGAGCTGCCATTATAGCGCTTCTTCCTGCAAAGCGGAACGTCACAGACAGAGCAGGCCCATGACGTCTTGAATCCCAGGCGCCCGAGATGTGGCGTCGTACCATCGTGCACCCGGCTGCAGCACACGAGGCAGGTAAGACGTTTACCGTGTAGACTGGATTGCTGGTGCTTCAGTCGCTTGTTCATTCGCTTTGCGACCAGCGAAGGGACTTGGTAAAACTTCTCCCGCTTGTTGTACGCGAAAGTGATATCGCCATGCCTGTCGTCATCGCCGACGCTCTCCCCATCTTCTGCAACTGGTACACCGACGTGAAGGACGTCGACTGACTGACAACAACTTCGGGATTTCGTCAGAGATAGCCTCCACGAACTCGCCGAAGCTCACTTGATCCTTTCGGGCACGCCGGTACGCGTGGAACGTTTGGCATGCTTGTTCATTCGTTAGGAAGTCGTTAACCTTGTAAGTGTTGTCAGTCAAGGGTTGCAATTGCGTTGGATGTCGAATTACCTGACACATGGTGTGCGACTGGTAAGCATTGTAAACGAGAGTCATTACGATCCTGAGCCAGATCGCTTGAACGGGGTTCAGCGACGAGTGTCGGGAGTGTAGATTCTTGAGGTATCTGCTGTACACGTCAACGCCGCCCTTGATCCGGTTCCACAGGGCAACCAGTGACGGCAGGATATGCTTGCCTTTCGGCAGCGGTTGGCCTCTTTCCATCACCACAGCAGTTACTGTACGCCACAGTTGCAACGTCTGACGTACAGTCACGTCATCGATCGCGTGTCCGAATTCGTCTTCATCGAACTTTGGAACTGGTTCGTCGCCGTATATCCACATAAGGTATCGTTCGCGTATGAACGACAGACTTGACAAGTAGCACGCGCGATCTTCCACGTTAATCTGCACGTGCACGACCCTAATGATTCTGGTCGTCGATGAAATGCAGAACAGCCAGTCGTCCAGGCCACCACACGACATATCGTGGATAAGCTGACCCCGATAAGATCGATTGGGAACGGCGGTTCGGAACAAGGCAGCGTCAGTAGACACATTGACGCGACAGAAGGCGCCAACAACTCGGGATAGTGCTTCGTCGGTTTGCAGGGTGTCTCTAGACGTGCGCGTCTTAAATTCCATTCCAGAAAGAAAGGCTCCTCTTTGGGGACAGTGCAGGACAGCCACCAGGTCTGGCGAGAACGCTGCTTCATGTTGCCGACGATGGCACAGAAGACCGTACTGCTTGTGGCATACAACCTTCAGACCACTGCCATGTCTTTCCACAAACTGGCGAATCCCATGCTCAACGTTGGTTTCGTTCAGGGAACCGATCTTCAGGTGGTCTTTCTTCAACGGCGCCATGAACCATGTCGACATTAGAGCAGCCTCGATTCGACGAAACTGGCCGCAACCACTTCCACCAGTACCATGTTCCATCAGACGTTTAACCAGGTCCTCCTTCTTGCCTCCAAGACGTAAACCTTTCGCTCGGCAATGATCTTTAAGGGTGTCGTTCGTCATCGCCCTGAGGTCTTCTTCAGTAAAGGTTCGATCTGCTCGTCCTTCTCCGCGGTCAGCCTCTGGACGCCCGTACTGGATCGCAAGTAGATCAAGTACCCTCTTCGTTTCGGGGTCGATTTCGAAGTCAGGATCATTTCGGGCCAGTTTCGCGATGAAACAATACGAAGCTGCAGAACCGGTGCCAGTTATGCGAAAGTGCCTGAGTAGGAACCAATCGGGAGTACGCTGGGAGATCGTGAGTTGCAGGATGAGCTCGGCCTCGAACATAGAAAGCAGTGGGTGTGGTGATGGAGCAAGAGGCCGATCACAGCGATTGCAGGACACAAAAGTCCAGGTACCCGGAGCCGCTCGAGGAAGCGTGGTCTCGCACATGACAACGCGCCCGATCCCGGTGCGGTATGCCAGTAAGTACACTTGCCTCCCGTTGTCATAACGTCGTACTGCCCAATAGGCACAACGGCTGCCACTCTCAGAGATAGAAGTTTGCGATTTGCCAGGGACCTGGCCGAACGTAAAAGGCAGCGACCTAGACCTCTTTGTCGTTCCAACAACATCCGACCCTTGCGCCAGAGCGGTGCGCCTGGTCTCATCGCCATTGTATCCACGATCACGGGCGATGATATTCGGGATGACCGCATTGACGCCACAGATGCCCCCGAAAGTGATCGCGATAATACTTCCATGCAATCCGACACCGTTTCATTCCTGGCAGCCACGTGTCCGCCAAGATAGAGGCCCGATGTGACGGATACCATGCTGTGGTGCACGACGCCAGCCCTGTGCATGGTCAAGGTTAGGGTCGGATCGAATCTCTTGTGAGGACAACATACCCTTTGACCGGATTCTTCTGATACTGTAACCCGGCCGCATCAACCTGAGCATGCGACGATAATCGGAGATGATCGTCGTCAGCACTGATGATGGACCAATCCGGTACAAATCCGATAGAAGCACACAAACGCCTGACGATATCCAGGACGTGAGCGACATCCGGATCATGAGTCAGCGGAGCTTCCCACTCGTCCACGTCACGTTGCTTATGGCGGCCCCCAAGCGCTTTCAAGATGGCGATATAGCGCTCGTGGCTGGGACAGCCCGCTCGCTTGACGAACTTTGCGCTGGAGAAGTACCTCGATGGTGAGCATTGATAGAATGCCAGATCCAGTTCCATGGCAACGAACGCCAGAAGTTCGGGACCGGTGACCTTCAGGCCATCGATGAAACGATTAATGAACGCCAGCATCGGAGAGAGAACTTGGGAAGAGAGCCATATCTGAATGTGCTGGAAGGCGGGCACGTTTTTGGGCGAACGAATACCAGGGAGTCGCTGAAGAATCCTTTGCATGACCTTCTCCTGCTCTTTGCGGGCATGTAGTAACAGGAAGCTATCCACGTCGTCAATGCCCAGTGTGCATGCCAGTTCGGATGTGTTGACGGGAGCCCATCCGTTTGGACAAGCATCGAAATCGACGCTTATAGACCCGTCGACAGCAGCAAGGAAGTTGTCCAGATCAAATTCGCTGTCAGCGTCGCTGCCAGCATCCGACATTTGCAAACACCTCGCGCGAGCAATGGCCACAACTGCACCCTGACCTCCCTGACTGACAGCAGTGGATGGGCGCTATTTCAGGCCCTTACAGCAACCTCCACAACTTCTGGAATGTTCTCAGGAACTCCATGTCGCTGTCATAGTTGCCTCAGATGGGGACTACATTTTATCCCACTTCGGTTTTGGCAATGGGATAAAACTCACGGCGCCCGCGGCACCTATTTTTAGTGATTATCCCATTTTAAGGGATAAAAAAAAGCCAGGGATAGGGGCGGGCTTCGACGGTTCCCACAGGGAATGGCCGCCGCGTCCAGGCATCCATACATCCAGTTCATCGACGAGATATCCCGGTCTTCCACGGCTTCGTTCACGTAGTGCTACTTCCGATCTGCGTTCTGTACGTCAATTATCTCCAACTTCAACGCCGAATAGCCTTGCGAACATGCGCGCGCTTGGATCAACAGGAATTTCGCAGTCCAACGTGGACAACGTCTTTTTAGAGGTGCCGGGTACCGCACCGCAAGGCACACGGTTAAACGTCAGACAACGAGCGGTTTCGTTGGAAAGAGCTTCAGGCATTCCATCCGCACACGGTGCATTGCCGGCGAACCCGGGTACGGCACAATCCTAACGCATGCCAGGTCGCTCATCGAATCCCGGCAAGTTCTTCAAGCTGGTATGGCTTAATCACCCGAAACAGATAAGATTGGTTTGTAGTCCACCGCCGGTGCTCGTCACCGACGTCGTACTTGAACCATTCCAGTTGGTATTCTTGCTCCCACCCACAACGATTCAATTCTTGGGCCCATCCGAGTCCGTCCCATTACTCCTACTTACGCTCAAATTAGATGCATTCCACCATCAGCTGCGATGTCTCATGTCAACCCTGTGACAGGTGAGCCCTCGCAGAATGTCGTACGTACATAGGACAATTGTCACTTGCGCCTGTAGCTACTGGTTGGGGGCGTCATCGTGAGATCATGAACTCGATCGCATTCCACCGACGATCCCTTGTCCCACGTGGTTATCGGACTAGCTAGTACCTCTCGTCCAGGCATGGCGTTATCTGGATCTTTCTCGCGACGTCCAATAGCGAATCAAAGGCTAGCGTCGACGTCGCTATGGCCGCGTCGCCCGATGACGCTGGCGGAAGAATCTGGACAGACAGCTGTCTGCATAGACCGCGACCTAAAGCACTCTGTCCACGATTCTCTCTTAGTCAGGTTCGCTTCGGGTTGGCGGTTTTTGGTTCGAAACCGAACCACGCCGACCCTTGCCTGCGGATTTGACTGGCAGAGCCACGTTTTAGCGCAGCCAGCCAAGCGCATTAATCGACACGATAGAGGATGCATAATCAACGAGCTTGCAAAAATTCGCCTTTATTTGCCGTTTAGCATGCTTGGTGCGCCGTCAGCTGGCGAGCCTTGATGAATGGATACGAGGCGCGGTGGTTGCAGCTAAAGGAGATGCATTTTCCGCGGCCGCGCGCACATACGCCCCACCGTCCGCCTCTGAACAGGAACGGCATGTGTGCTTAATTACGTACGTGTAGTCCCGGTTTCAGGTATCGCTAGACGCCGCAACCCGCGTCACATGTACAACTGATTTCGCAACAGCCGGCCGTAGAGTTGACCTTCGACGTCGCCCCTGCTGCGGCGGCGGATGCCGAACGAGAAACATCCCGGACGCCGCACGGACTTCACGCGCATACGATGCGCACGGGACTCTGAAGCAGGCTGACCTGCACTTCAGGATACAGACAGCACGCAACCTCCTCGAATGCCGTACGGACTTCCGATAGGGCACCCGTTTGCAATACGTTTTGCTATTGTCTGCGCGCGTTATTGGCTTGTCCGTGTTCGTGCAGCAAGTTCCCCCGCTATCGACACGACATGTTGCCGAAACCGCACGGCAAGGACATGTCCATTCTGCTGATTGGACTTTGTTTGGCGCCGGTGGTGCTTAGCGTTGGCGTCGCCGACAACGGGAGGGCACGGCTAGAGCTTTCCATGGGAGGGCGACGAAGTGTAGGGTCCGGCATTATTCAACAAGGGGGCTCCTCGACAGGACCAATGACGCGGAACTGGCCGGACATCGATGAATCGTCGCCGGCGCCGCCTCGATCATGCTATTCCAATATTGTTGTCAAGGTATCCAAGCGGACGTGGTCAGCCATCAAGCGCAATGTACGGATTACCAAACCGGATTGTAACAACCTGAATCCCGAGGTCACTCCCGACACCTTGCGGTTTCCGTCACCAGCCTATGCGACCGACATCCAAACAGCACGCGGCGAACAATCCACCGACTGGAATCTTGACTGTCTTCGGATGAGCGATACACAGCACGTCGCGGGACTGCACCATAATGGCGACCCTTTCTATTCTGGGACCGGCGTCCCAGTTCCAGTTGTCGTCCTGATCAACACGATCGAGTTCGACTCCGGACGAAACGGTTCGGCCAGCCTGCTCGAATGCCTTCTATCCCGGCTTGATCCTCCCTTGAGCAGTGTCGAGGCCGATGCCGATCTCTACAAACTGGCGTATAATTACGACCGATTTTCAGATGCCTCGGAAGCTCAAACGAAACGCAAGGCTTGGCGGCTTCTGAAATATTGGTTGGTACAGACTGCGACCAATGGGCACCCGTTGCTTCCGGGTGCCTTCATCCACTGCGTCATCACTCGATCGGTACAGGGCATTCACTTTCCGTTCTCTGAATGCATTTGGTTTCTGGATCGCGGCCGGGCAAGTACCCTTGAATTGCTCCGGGGACTGGTCCAGAAGGCAACTTTCATCGATCTGCAACCGGGAGCCCTGTCAAGAGGATCACTGATATTCAGCATCGCGCAAGGCCTAGCAACGGACGCCAGTGACCAGGTGTATAAGTCGTTCCAAACCAAAGACCTCATTAGACGCTTCCTCTCGGAATTCGTCAACTGGCTGAAATCTTCGCATGCAGTAATTCTTGCTTCGCAATAAAATTGTCGGCACAAGGCGCCCCCTCCCCGACACTGTTCCTTGGAACCGAAGTTCGACACCATAGTACACGGGGTTCACGCGCCAGGCCAGGCGTTTGCTTTGTCTCTCTCGTTTCACCAGCTTTGTATCGGGTTCGACGCGCCCAGATGCCGTTCTAAGGGCAATTGACTGACTCAGGCCGTCTTTTCGGCGGCAATCTTGAGCAGGCTCCATGACTGTCGTCGACGCCACGACAGAACTGGGCAACGTTGGCTGGTTTCCCGCATGTCATCCTTTTGGCAGGGGATGCCAATTAGGTGGCGAACATCCCACCTCTGTATCGTACACAGTTTACCCTTTCACGTAAACGCACCTGTAAATTCAACGTCGTGGTACGGCATCGAATCGTATGAAATGGAATTTGTTGGGTTTATCCTTTTCAGAGAGGGCTCCCCGGCCCGTAACGGTACCGGGAACCGTCAGAGTGCCGCAGTACGCGAGTTTCGCACATCTGAGCATTCGTGTATGCGTTCACACCCTTTGGACCTGGCTCTCAGCAGTTGGGACGACTGCAGGGTAGTGTGAGACTCGCCATATCACTGGGCGTTTGGACAATGCATCACATTGATGGTCCACTGGCCATACTCATTATGGCGTAATTAACGAGTACGCGTACTCGTTAATTACGCCAACACAGGTGTAGCACTCGCCCGGGTCTCGTTGTGCGTTCAGTCGCTACTGATCCATTCCCCTAAGTAACCTTTTGGAAATCTCCGCGTTATCACTCCGGAATCTGGAGCCTGTCACTCCGGATCGATGCCCGCACAGGACCCTGCGGATATTAGGGCTCTCGTCATACATGCTGCTGCGTACTGGTACTATTTTTGGCGTACGACTGAGAACAAATTCACTCCAACACAGACGCCGTGCGGGCATTTGTCCAGGCTGCTCACTGTCCTGTCTGCCGACTGGCCGTTATCTGTTGAAGGCGACCGCGCGACACGTCATGGCTCCGAAAACCTACGTCGTTGCTTCAGCGTTGGCGATTGCAATGTATGCGTCAGCCGTGCTGAGCACTGACAATATCAACGTCGACCATGCACGCATACGCCGTTCTGTCAGCGCGCGACAAAGCACTCGGACCGCGACCGATTATGTTCGAGATGCGGGCACAGAGACAGGGCCCGCATGGCTGTCACCACCGAGGTGGCTGAGTAGGGATTTCCCATCAGCGACGTCATCTTCGTCCAGATCCTCATCTTTTGTCACGTTCACCAAGCGTACGTGGTCGACGATCAAACGCACATTACGGTCGAACAAACCGGATCGTTATCCCCCGAATAGTTTCGTTCCACGTCAGCATTCATGCCACACGGCGTCGCCTTTCCGCAATTTGGTGCCGCCGTCCAGCTCTGAAGAGTACTATGGTCGAACACAAGGCGATGCCACCTGTGCCCAAACATCTTCGAGTGATGGAAGCGCCCACCGGAATCCATTTCAAGATGTTGTCCCGCACCCAGCTGTTCGCTTGCTGATCCGTACCATCGAGTTCGATGCAGCAAGTCTCCATCCAGGCGCGTTGCGTGATTCCTTTCGATCATCGTATTATCCTTCCAAGTTCATGAATGTCGCAAACGAGCTCCAGAAGCTGGCAAATTATGATTCCGACACGTTGCCGAATGCTGGACACGCCGATACGAAACGCGACGCCATGTTCCTGCTGAAACGCTGGTTTAGGGATGCGGCGAACAATGGGCACCCATTGTTCCCGGATGCCTTCGTTTCGTGCGTTTCTGAACAGATTGAAGCGCGCGGGGTCGACGATCCGTTCACGAAGTGCAGTTTGATGAAACTGGATCGTGGCCGGTGCCGGGTGATGAAGTTGTTGCGGGGATTGGCCCAGAAGCTCATTGGCCTGCAGAGCAAGTCGCAGTTAGAAAATCGTCTGACATTCGTTGAGTTCGCGGGCGGCCTGGGTCCCTACATCGTCGCCGAGTCGTGCGCGGAGCTGATACGCGGTACCAGCTATGCGGGACGTCTCTTTCTCCCCGAATTTGCCAAATGGTTGGAGGCTTTGAAATGAAGTTATCCCCAATGGCACAATGGTGCATACACAAATGGGGCGTAGTACTGATAAACCCAGCAAGTGTTTGAACGTTTATCGTACAGTCGATAAGTCATTACCTCTGAGGTCCTGCATCTGTAACACCCGTTTCGCTCATGGTGACCACGTCACCTTAAACGCTGACGTCCTCTTCCATCTGAAACGAGCACTCGGTCTAGGGCATACCGGTATGCCCTAGACCGAGTGCTCGTTTCAGATGGAAGAGGACGTCAGCGTTTAAGGTGACGTGGTCACCATGAGCGAAACGGGTGTACCTACGTACCAATACCACTTCGTAACGGCGTCCCTGGACAGCGAGTATTTCGTTTGGACTCGATTCAGTGGTAACCAACTTCTCATCGACTGCCAGCAATGGTCAGCAGTTCCTTGCAAGTCCCTTGCTAAGCAGGTACAGACGTTAGAAGTGCAAGCATAATTCAATAAACGACAGACGGGCTGGCACTTCCACCGGCGCCCGTGTTCACCACTGTATGCCGTGGCCCATGGGCCATGGCTCACAATTCACGAAGACTCGCCCATGCGTGCGAAGCAGCGATCAGCGCGCAAACGGACTGGCAGGTCAGAATCTTATATCTACCGAGCGCTCTGTTAACCAAAGCGTGCCAGATGTCGGCGGTATAGCAAGCTGACGTCGGTTAACGCGTCGCGATTTCGTTGTGACAAAGCTGTGCCTATTCGGCTATACTGTCCATGCGGCCTGTATGGACGTCACTCGTAGAGGATGTGTCACCGATCACCAAATTAATTAAAGTGTCCACTGAGGTAACCAATTCGTCTCCGCGTCGTAGCCGATTTGCTACCAGTGTTATTCAGGCTTCTTATTAAAGTCGGGGACGCAGTTGAGCGGGCCCGGCCGCCTATACAGTAGATCCGAAGAAAATGACGACGACTTTTGTTAACTTCGGGTTCGGCCGGATGATTTCTTGACCGATGGGCAATGTGTTTAACTTAGTCCGATACAGCCGGTTCTCCCTGGTGCCTTCTCGTACGCTAATGCCGTCGTCGTAACCATGTCGTTAATGCACGTACTCTCATCAACCTCAAACCTATGATTTAATGCGTGCTGTTCTCACGAGGACAATGAGAAACTCGAGCGCGCGCGACCCTGAACGCATCCAGGCCTTGATGTTCTTGGTGTATCAAAGTTCGGTTATGGATAGCTATCCGGAATAAGTGCTGACGTTCCAGGATGCATGATTTCCGCATGTCGATGGATCATATCGAGCTATATATTATATCGTGGGCATGTCGCGCCTGACCGATCCATGGCATGGCGGCCAGGTGGGACAGCGCCCGTCATTAAGTTGTCGATGTAGGCAGCAGTCATTTCACAGCCCCGAGGCACCAACTGCTGACAAATGCCTTATGTGCGTCAGCAATATTCTATGGCAAGCGCGTGTTTCGGGCTGAGACAGACAACCTTCGCCAGAGACGACGTCGCGGTCGAAAGTTCCCATGCACGAGAACGTGATTTTGACATGCAGGACATTTTCGCTTACAACCGGAACTGGGATGTATATATTTGAAAACCGAGTCACAGGAATCCAAACTTTGCTATACCAAACGCAAACGCAACATTCGGAGATACCTACATAGATAGGCGCTGAGGCATCTTGAGCCAACAGGCGAATTCAGAGATGGCCCTGGTGGTCCCGGGATTCCGAATAAGCCTCGTGCAGTGGATATTCGGATGCATAGAAATGATCACAGATGAGGGATGTGCCAGAGTCATCATCGTCAGAGTACTTGACGCGTGTGTCGCCCCACGCATCGGGTTTGACGTTTCCGTTATCGTCGATCCATGGCTTGCGGGGGTAACCGCCGTCGTCCCGGTCGTCGTTGCTGTGCTGATGCGAGTAAGGCGGTTGCTGCTGCGTGTACGGCTGCTGCTGCATGTACAGCTGCTGCTGCTGCTGCGTGTACGGCTGCTGCTGCATGTACAGCTGCTGCTGCTGCTGCGTGTACGGCTGCTGCTGAATGTACAGTTGCTGCTGCTGCTGCGAGTACTGCGGCTGCTGCTGCTGCTGCTGCGAGTACTGCCAGCTGTACTGCGGCTGCTGCTGCGGGTACTGCGGCTGCTGCTGCTGCTGCGAGTACTGCGGCTGCTGCTGCTGCTGCGAGTACTGCCAGCTGTAGTACTGCGGCTGCTGCTGCGAGTACTGCGGTTGCTGCTGCGGGTACTGCGGCTGCTGCTGCGAGTACTGAGGCTGCTGCTGCTGCTGCGAGTACTGCGGCTGCTGGTGGTCCTGTAAGGCCGACATTGGCATCGACGAAATAGCAGACGTGGGCTCGAGCGTATTGATGCTGACCGGGTCAGGATGCGGGACCCATGCGCCGCGCTCGTTCGCCGTTTGAGGACCACGATGATCTGCCTTAGGGGTTTCGCCGCTCAGTGAATGGACGTCAGATTCGTCAGTCAATGAATGAACGTCGGAGACACTGCCACTGTCTTGTGACCGTTCATCTTTGTCCTTGAGCAGCTCCGGCTCGCCGGTTGACAACTTCGAGGGATGTGGTTGCCGAGCTGAAACGGGATCGGACATGACCGGTGCAGGGTTGCGGGTTTGTAACGTCGAGCGACGTGTACGGCGAGCTGGAACGGTATCGGGCGTGATCGGTGCAGGGTCGCGCGTTGGCAACGTCGAGTGAAGTGAATGGCGAGCTGGAACGAGATTGGGCGTGTGCGGTGCAGGGTCGCGGGTTGATGACGTCGAGCTATATGAATGCCGTGCTGGAACGGGATCGGTCGTGAGCGGTGCATGGTCGCGGGCTGACGACGTCGGGCAATATGAATGCCGAGCTGGAACGGGATCAGGCATGACTTCGGCAACATCTTGGTCACGGTTCGACTTGTTCTTCTGTAGCTTGCGCTTGAGCGCGTACCACGTTCGCTTGATGAAGAACTTGGTTCCCGACGACGATTTGGACGAGCTCCACGCTGGCTCTGGTTCTTCGATACCCGGACACCAGTCCAGTGGCAGCCTCATGGACCCGGTCGCGATATCCTCACGTCGAGTAACATCCGGTGCTGCGCCCCGCGGCCGGGCACTCATCGAACGGCGTAGGCCTTTGGGGCCGCCGCCCAGCACGACTGACACCGACAGGCCAATCACGATGAGGGACGCGATCGCGACGCGTGGTTTCGGCGGCATGACTTGGCGCGCTGAGCACGACACTAGCAAATACCAAATCACCCACCGACAGCCCGGACGGATGCGAAAATTGAGCGCACCTGCCAGATGGTGCTGGGTACCGGAGTTGGATGGAGCCCAACTATAAATAACCCATTATATGGAGCTAGCACTGATATTGGGTAAGTCCGTCCGGCATCCGCAAGCGTGCGTGGGAAGTCCGTGCGGGATCCGAAAGGGCGCGTGGGAAGTCCGTGCGGCATACAACTCGATGTGCGTGGGAAGTCCGGGCGGCGTCCAGAGATGTGCGCGCTGCACCGGCCGGATCCCGTAGAGCCGCGCGGCCGCAAAGTCCGTTGGTGTTGGTGGCAGGGCGTTGCTGCAGATCGAAGCGCCCCGCCAACCTGAATCATGACGCCGACCCCACATGTCGCGATATTCACTGCCGTTATGCTGACTGTCGTCTGGGTCCCGGTCGTGTTGAGCGTCGATGACACGGCCGTTGAACCCAGTCGGCGTGTGCACATTCGCGTTTATCCCCGTCCTCAACACAGATCCGTACGTGAAGAACGGCCATCCCCTTCGTCTTCTCGAAATCACCACTCCCGGTCCACATCAAATGGTCCTGTCGCCAACGGTGTCCGCCGACGTTCTGTTCCTTCGCGACAACGGCAAACGCTGCCAAACTCAAACGAACCTGCCACAAGCGCATGGAGAAACACGGGGACCCACAGGCAACGACATGCGGAAGCTCCGTCACCGTCCCGGGCAGTGCCAGCGCCTCGGATTCGGCCAGGTAGGAATACGATTTCACGACTAGCGGTGGCCCCTTCCACTGTCGCATCTGCTGTCAAGTTACTCAGGCGAACGTGGTCGATGATCAAACGTAAGGGGCGAGTGATTATGCGCAAAGTACGCGTGCGAAGGCGCCAGGCCCGGCTCAAGAACAAATATGCGACCGTGCCGAGTGGAGAGACAAACGGAACGAGTGAGTCAACCCGCGACGCATGGGTCCACCACAGCAACCCATTTCGAGATGGGGTACCGCACCCTGTTCGTGTGTTGCTCTCTACGATCTCTTCCGATGCGGCTAACGTTGATGCATTGGTCATGCGTGATGCACTGCGGTCGTCATTTGCCTTCAGAAACATCAACGTCGCTGCCGAGTTCGCCCAGATTTCGTCTGCCTCGTCACTGTTGCCGTATGCCGTTCAGCCAGAAACGAAACGGAACGCATGGTTTCTGCTGAAACGCTGGTTCAAGGAGGCCACGGATAGCGGATTCCCGTTGATCCCGGACGAATTCATTCAGAGTGTAATCGAAAGATCGGCTGAGCTCAGTCGATCTGCCATTGGTCTCGAGAGCAATGGCTGCGCATTCTGGCAAAGTTCGCGCGTCCTGGACGATGGCCGCTTTCAGACGCTAATGGCGCTGCGGGAAACGGTCCTGACGGTCATCTACGCGCAGCGCCAATTGCGGACGGAACACCGCTTGACAGCCAAAGACATCGCGACGAGCCTGGCTCCATACGTCATTGACCAGACTGCAGAAATGTCACTGCCGTTATGCCCCGCCGATACACGGCGCTTCGTTTCCGAATTCGCCCGATGGCTCGACATTTTTCACGAGGACTGAAAATGGCTGAAACCTCCATATTGCTTGCGCCATCAGTAAATCCGTCAGCGACCCGGTCGCATCGTTATCTGCTGGATGCGTCGCGTTTTAACGAACGTTCGGACACAGCTGGCTTTGCCATTTGCGAGGTCGGTCGTCAACACCTATTTGCGGCGTCCTTGCGCGGCTCCTGGCCTCCGGGCCCTGATTTATCCCCAACGCGGACACTGACGTCGTCTGGTGGTAGCTGCATTGTTGGCCCAGTGTGTGTCGAGCCGCACGCGTCTCAGGCGAAACCATGGCAGCAGCAAAAGCGCCCGTCGTAGTCGTGCTTTATTTCGCTCTTCTGACTGGGTTCTGCCTATCCGTAGTGCTGAGCGTCGACGGTCATGACGAAGCCACCCCAGGTGACAGCCGCTACCAAGCGCAATCGCGTCCATTGCGTGGTCGTGCTCGTGCTGCTCCTCCACTGCGTTCTGTTCCAGAAGCGACATGCCTTGTTTCCTCGCCAATCCACTACACACGTTCGAAATCAGCCAGCTGGCCCGCCAATGATGAACATCTGACATCAGCTGGCGGCAGCAAAACTGGACGCATGTGGCCCGGCATGAAACGTCGTGCTGGTGCTTTGCCAGGACCCAGCAGGGTATCCATACAACGATGGTTGGATAAGGAGGAATGTCCGCCAGAGGCGCCCTCGTCCCGTCGCTCGTATCCCGCCAGTTTCTTCAAGCGTGTAATGTCAGTGTTCAAGGCGCCGAAGATGCAGGGCGTCCCCGCCCCGAATCCTAATCCTCCGGTTTCCCTCGTCGTACCCGATCCCACTCCAGTTCGTCCAGTCCCACATGTACACAAATGTGGTCCCGTTCCTCCTGTCCGCAAGAGTTCACTTCCGTCGCCCTTGCCAATGCTTCATCCGATGCGTCTCGAACGCGACGATGCTCGATCCGAGGCGCCTGGTTCGCAATACGTTGGACCGCAGACAGACCAACGGAATGCGAACCATCACCGCTCAACGGCAACTGCGCACGTCAACCAGGACATGCTCGAACAAGCGCTGTCCACGACCGACCCACAGATGAATGGGGGCAGGGCGGTGAAGCCGAATCATCAGCATCGTCGAGCGGTCAACCCTGGTGAATGCGCCCATCGACGACGTCGCGACCCTTTCGTGCGTGGCGTTCCTCATTCAGTTCGCGTCCTGATCAACACGATCTACTGTGACGCGTCATTGATCCCACCTGCCGCCCTGCGCGATCTGTTTCGACAATCACTTGCCCTTACCGAGATCGACGCCGATTTGGAGTTCGCGAAGCTGGCATCTGTTCCCGAAATGTTACCCGATGCCTCGAAAGCCCAAACGAAACGCAAGGCCGTGTTTCTGCTGGCACGCTGGCTTGCGAATGCAGCGAGCAAAGGATGCCCATTGCTGCCGAACTGCGTCGCTTGGAATGCCTCGATACGATCGACAACTCACCCCAGCTACTCATTTTGGGAATCCATATCGGACCTGGACCACGGCCGGTTCCTGACGCTCATGTCGCTGCGGCGACTCTGCCGAAGGGTCATTGCCCTGCAGCGGGACGCCCCATTGCGAGACCAGTTGACATTCGATGAACTCGCGGCAGGCCTGGCTCCTCTGATCGTCGCCAAGTTATGCAGGGAGCAAATGCGCGGCACCGTCTACACGCAACTGTTCCTGCCCAAATTCGCTAGATGGCTGACGACGTATTCGGAGTGACCTCACGGTCTCCCAACAATAAATTCGGCACCCACCTGCCGTGCCAGAGTTGTCACTCCTGGTCGGACACTGTCGCGCACTTTGCCCAGATCGCTGCCACTGGCACAGGCCTAAATTTGGCCCCGCGCCTGTCCGTACGGTGTTTGCAAGTCCACGCAGCGGCCGGAGCGGGGTGCTCCACAAGACCTCACGGCCGCCAAACTACCTCTGCCTGTGAACGTTCACCATGCGTGTATCCGGATCGATGGTCGTCGTCGCTGCTGCGCTGGTGCTATACGCGGTCGTGTCTGCGAACGATTCCGACGAATCGGATCAAGGCGCGCCTTTGCCGGCGGGTGTGGAACATACGCGTTGGAAGTTGAAGTCTGTGCCTGTCCCGAACCTGAACGATCGTCCGCTGCCGACGCCGCCTGGTACGCCGACGTCGTCCATCCGTAGGCAGCGTTCGTTCGCAAACGACGTGCTGGGCGATTGTTCCCTGCCAACACCGTCCGGTACACCGCCTCGACGGCGACAAACCGGACGTGATTCACCCGTATCGCCACCTGCCACCCCCACAACTAATCGGAAACAATGGGGTTTCGCTTCCGTCTCCCGCTGGAAACTGGGCTCCTCAAAGACGGCGTCACGTTTGGTAACTGCCACCGATCGGCCTGACGTCGACGACGCTGCTTCCGCGAAAAAGGATACCATGTTCATGCCATCTTCACGTTCTGCGACCAATGACCATCAGAAGGCGCAGACTGAAAGCCGGTCCTCGTTATGGTGGGTCTCTCGAGGTCCAGCGGGGTCTTCGACGTATGGGACGGCGAGCACGTCGCCGGGGGTCGCGCCTGAGGGCGAATCCGACGACTTGTTGCAGGAACCGGGCATGCTTCCCGATGATGCGGAACCAGCAACCATTTTCCGTGCTGCCTACAACGTGGACCAGGCTCCAAATCAGCGCCATGCCGTCAACAATGTTCATCTACCTGGGGACTCTGTTGAATCATCGTCACTTGCTACTCCTCGAAAGCGCCGGTCTACACTGATGGGCAATCTGGGTTCGTACTGGGGATTGCCGCCAAGCGGGACGGCCGGTAACATGCCCTCGCGTTCGCCGCCTTCCGACCTGGCTGCTGTTTCGGAACACCTGCCGTCTGCACACCAAGATGCACCAGCCCCCGTTTATCCATTGCCGTTCCCGCGTCCTTCCACGCCCACCAGTCAGCCGAATAGGCTGACACCGCCTCCGCATCGCCCCTGGTCGCTCCTGCCAAGCGATGTCGTTGTGAAGACTGACTCCGGGTGGAAACTAGCGTCGGCAAGTCGCGCCCACTCGCGTGTCCCTGACTTCGCGAAGCTCGACGCGATCAGTGAGGGTGCCCAGCTCGATACAGAACGTTCGCCCCGCGAATCCAGGACGACGTCGACTGTTCACTCCAACTTGCCGAACGCGCCTGTGACAGATGCGTCTCTACGTGCTAACCGTCGCGGCTGGAGAGCGGCGGTCTCGTTGCGTCGTCCGCCTTCGACCGACGGTGTCGATGACTCGACTCGCCTGCCAAAGGACGCACGTGACGTCGCTTTCGGCGCTGTCGATTCATCCCCATCGGGCACACGTCGTCGCAAGCGTCGATCGACCTTAGCGGATGGTATGGTTTCTCGTTGGTTATCACCAATGCTTAAAAGGGATGGCAACAACGCCCCTGACGCTGTCGATACCATAACGCCGTCCTCTCTCGTTGTGCATGAAGATGAACCCTTGTTGCAATATCCGTTATCGTCTTCGAATCCTTCCACGACCGTAGAAACGTCGTCGAGCGGTTCATCCTCCTCATCCTCGTTCTGGACACGTTACGCGTTGCCATCGAAACGTGCGGGGTCATCGACACCTGGTCTGGGATCGCGCACGTCATCGGCGAAATCAGATCGTCGTCCCAAGCGGACGGCACGTTACTTCAACGACCCTGACTCGGCTGACACTGACGGCGAGATGGAGGCGACATTCAGCGAACTCATCACTCTAACCGTTCGTCCCACTCTGCCCAAGGCGCCGTCGAGAAAGTCATCTCTTCGCTCTATCTCTGACGCTGGTTCCAGCGCGAGTCCCCGAACTGAGGTTCAGCAACGTCCTTACCCGACACCGATTCCATCACTAATCAATCGTCCTGATCCTGTTCACCGGGCACCCGGTTCAGCTGACAAACCCCAAGGTACACTGAAACGGCTCCCGTTGCTGCTCAAGCGCATCGCATTGAAACGGAGCATCGGGGACCTCCATACTGGTGATCGTTCTTCGCCGCCATTGCTGCAACCACAGCCCGAATCGGGGCCGGCGTCGTCCTTCAAGACGCTGTTAAGAAGGCGCACCAAGTCAAGTCCGGGCCTGACGATTCGGAAGGTGGATACCGAGTCGAGTACCCGTACCGAGTTCTGGGGGCGGTCGCCCACCACACCAGCAGCGCGGGTCGACGATGATGGTTCACGGCCATCAACGCCTGCATTTGACGTCGCGATGACGCCGACGAGCACCCGCAAGGCCAAGAAAGCCGTCCAAATAGGTTCCCCAGGAGACTCGCAGTGGGTGCGACGACCGTCGACAAGTAGCACGTCGGCGAGCGTCCTTTCGGGAGCGTCGACGACGTCGCGCGCGCGTCGTTGGCCAACGAAGCTCTGGAAGTCATCATCGTCGAACAATGCGGGTCAGATGCCGACATGGGCGTTCACCGTGTCGTGCCCTTACCCGAACGCATTCAGCAACCTGGTCATCCCTGCTGCCGTTCGCGTCCTGATCAACACGATCCGGCACGGGGAACCCGCGCTCCTCGCTGATCACGTCCAGGGCCTGTTCGGCGCGTTCGACGACGCCCAGTTGGCGCAGCAGTGCAAGGACGAAACGGATCGTGTGGCGCTGCAGGTTGTGCAGGAAGACGTGGCCAGACCGCAGGCGACGTTGACGAACCCGCTGGATGGGGCCACGAAGCGTGCGGCCGGGTTCCTGCTGTTGACCTGGCTGAACGATGCCGCTCGGCAAGGGCATGCTGTCCTCCCCAGCCTCGTCGTCGATTCGCTGGCTGCCGGCGGCGCTACATCGTTGGATTCCCACATGCTCCTGCTCGGGAAGGGACGCGCGGGCGTCTTCAAGGAGGTCATCGACCTGATCGTCCAGGTCATCTATTGGCAGCGACATCTCCCCGCTGCGGAACGCCTCACCCTACGCCAGTTATCCAAGATGTTCGCCAGCGCGTTCGTCGGCCCTGATCACGACGACCACCTTCAGGTCGACGGCAAGGTCGTCGATGCGTTCCATCAGTACGCCCGGGACGCGTTGCTGGCCTTCCTCCAACGTATCGTGGCCGGCGGCGCCATCAGTCTGGAACAGATGGCCGACCTGCTGACACATGCTGCCCGCGAGTACAGGCCGAGTTCGCGATCGCACAACATATAAACCGTCGCGACAACATTGTTCGTCGAATTGGCCGGCTGCGGCTGGATCGTACAGTCGGGACTGGGGTACCCACCCACGATCGAACTTACGACTCAGCGTTCCGTTATCGTCGGCACACACACCCACACTGTCGTCGTCAGCAGCACCATGTCGGCACACGAGTCGTCGCCGTCGGACCATGTCCTAGATAATGATAACGGCCACGAGGACGACGACGACAACGACGCCGTCGACGACGACAGAGACGTCGAGAACCCGCCAGACGAGGTCGTCGCCGACGATGCGCCGTCCCGTCTACTGACGAAAGCGTCGACGACGTCGATGCCTTTGCAGTCGAAAGCCACGTCCGATGTGATTGTCATCGGGAGCGGCGCCAGGCGCCATCCGTCGGCGCTGAAGAACGGCGACGGCGGCGGCGCGACGGCACAGGAAACGACGAACGACGCGGCCGGCGCGATTCGCGTGGTCGGCATCATGAGCCAGGCGGAGAACGCGATGATGAAGTAGGCGAGCGACCTGCCCACCGCACGTACGTTGCCGCTGAACAGTGGGTGCTGGGCAGGTTCTGCGACAACACGATCGTCACGTCGAAGTACACGGCCTGGAACTTCCTGCCAAAGTGCCTGTTCGAACAGTTCCGGCGCATCGCCAACGTGTACTTCCTGGTCATCTCCGTCCTGCAGGTCGGGACGAACCTGTCGCCCACCAGCAAGTACGCCACGATCCTGCCGCTGATGGGCGTCGTGGGCGTCACCATGATCAAGGAAGCCATCGAGGACTACGTACGTTTCGCTCGGCGGCGCGTTTGCTAGCAAACGGTCGCCCTGAGATGCGCGCGCCTCGTGTGTTAGCAACGGCACGTCGCCGACAAGGCCGTCAACACGAACACGTCCAGGGTCGTCGATCGTAAGGGGGCGCTGCTCGACGTGCCCTGGAGCGACGTCCGCGTCGGCGACATTGTCGAGCTGTCGGACGGCGATGGCGTTTGCGCCGACGGCGTCCTGCTGTCGTCGACCACCGACCAGGGCCTCGTCTACGTCGAGACGTCCGCGTTGGACGGCGAGGTACACCAGGCCGCGACCGTCCCCGCCGGTGGTGTGACAATGACCCCCTGTACGCAGACGAACCTGAAGATTCGCCAGTCGTGCAGGGCGACGTCGTCGATGCGGTCGACGGTGGCGCTGTCGAAGCTCAGGGGCCGCCTGCACTGCGAGTTGCCCAACCCGAACATGTACCGGTTTCGGGGGTCGCTCCAGATCGCCGACAGCGAGGAGGGCGACGACGCCCCGTTGCCGATCACGTTGCAGAACGTGCTGCTGCGCGGCAGCTTCGTGAGGAACACGGCGCGCGCCTACCTGCTCGTCGCCTACACCGGCAGGGACACGAAGCACGCGCGCAACATGCGGGCGACGCCGTCCAAGCGCAGCAACATCGACCGGCTGATCAACTCGACGATCTCGCTCGTGTTCGTCACGCTGGCGATCCTGTGCAGCGTGTCGACGATCCTGTTCGCCGTCTGGGTCGCCCGGAACACGGCCGACGCGCAGACCGTCTGGTACCTGCCGTTCGTCGGCCAGGCCGCCCAGCTGAACAGCCTGACGTCGTTCATCACGTTCCTGATCCTGTTCAACAACCTCGTGCCCATCTCGCTGTACGTCACGCTCGAGCTCGTCAAGCTGGTCCAGGCGCGCCTCATCAGCGACGACATCCGCATGTTCCACAGCGCGACGCGCACGCCGGCCCTGGCGCGCACGTCCAACCTCAACGAGGACCTCGGGCAGATCGAGCACATCTTCTGCGACAAGACGGGCACGCTGACCTGCAACGAGATGCTCTTCCGCCTGTGCACGACGGGCGGCGTCATCTACGAGGCGGCCGCCGAGCCGGCCGCGTCGTCGGGTACGCCCGGCAGACCCGGCGACCTGCTGACGGCCAAGGTCGCCGCCGGCCCCGGCGTCGAGCGCGAGTTCGTCCGCGTCATGGCCGTCTGCCACACGGTGCTGCCCGAGATCCTGAAGGTTCGCGGGCGCCTGGTCACACGGTGGCAGGCGTCGTCGCCCGACGAGGAGGCCCTGGTCAACGCCGCCATCGGGTACGGCCATCGGCTGGTGCGCCGCGACCACGACGCCCTGACGGTGAGCGGGCCGGCCGGCGAGGAGACGTTCGCCGTCCTGAACGTCAACGAGTTCACCAGCCAGCGCAAGTGCATGTCGGTGATCGTCAGGACGCCCGACGGCCGCCTCGTCCTGTACTGCAAGGGCGCCGACGACGCCGTGTTCGCCAAGCTCGGCGCCGGCCAGGACCAGGAGGCGCGGGCGGTTCGCGAGCACCTGCAGCAGTTCGCGGTCGTCGGCCTGAGGACGCTGGTTATGGCCATGGCCGTCCTCGACGAGGACGTGTACGCGGCCTGGGCCGCCCGGTACCAGGCGGCGCAGAACTCGATCGCCGACGACAAGGACGACGCGCTGGAGGCGCTGTCGAACGAGATCGAGGTGGGCCTGTCGCTGCTGGGCGCCACCGGCATCGAGGACCGCCTGCAGGACGGCGTGCCGGGCGCCATCCGCACGCTGCTGTCGGCGAACATCAAGGTCTGGGTGCTGACCGGCGACAAGATCGAGACGGCGATCAACATCGGCAAGTCGTCGTCGCTGATCTCGTCGCGCATGCAGGTCCTGCGGTTCGGCCTGACCGACGAGGCCGACATCGACATCGCCCTGCTCGAGTGCCAGCGCACGGCGGCCGACGCCACGATGCGGTCGACGCCGCTCGCCATGGTCGTCGACGGCCGCACGCTGTCGTTCATCGTGGAGCACAAGCGGCGCGCCCGGATCTTCCTCCACATCTGCAATCAGTGCCAGGCGGTGATCGCCTGCCGCGCCTCGCCGAAGCAGAAGGCCGGCATCGTCGCCATGGTCAAGCGCCTCGTCCGGCCGGAGCCGATGACGCTGGCGATCGGCGACGGCGCCAACGACATCGGCATGCTCCAGGAGGCGCACGTCGGCGTCGGCATCAGCGGCAACGAGGGCATGCAGGCGGTCAACTCGGCCGACTACGCCATCGCCCAGTTCCGCTTCCTGACGCGCCTCGTCCTCGTCCATGGCAACTGGAACTACCGGCGTGTCAGCGTCGTACGTCGTCGTCGTCGCGATCGGGACCGCATCTGACGCTGACTGCCGCGCTCAGGTCGTCCTGTACAGCTTCTACAAGAACATCTGCCCCGTGTTCACCCTCTTCTTCTTCTGCTTCTCCAGCGGGTTCAGCGGCACGTCCCTGTACGACTCGTGGCTGCAGGCCGGCTGGAACGTCTTCTTCACGTTCCTGCCCGTCGTCGCGTTCGGCATCACCGACAAGGACCTGCACGCGACGACCGTCGTGCGGCACCCGTCCGTGTACGCGCGCGGCCAGATGCACCTGCTGTTCAACCTGCGCGTCATGGGCCAGTGGGTTGCCAACGCCGTCCTCCACGCCGTCATCGTCTACTTCGTGGCCATGTCGGCCATGTCGAACGACGTGTCGTCGCCGGCCGGCCGCGCCCATGGCCTGGGGACGGTCGGGACGGTCGTCAACGGGTGCATGGTGCTCCTGGTCAACATGCGCCTCCTGCTCGAGGCGAAGCACTGGAACAGGATCACGGTCGGCGCCGTCGTCTTCAGCGTCGCGTTCTGGTTCGCGTTCGTCGCCCTGTACTCGTACGCGCTGACGATCTCGTTCGACTTTTACGGCGTCGGCATCGACCTGCTGTCGCACGCCAAGCCGTGGCTGGTGCTCCTGCTGGTCCCCGTCGCCGCCATCGCCGTCGACGTCGCGTTCGCCTACTGGAGGGACACGTACTACCCGAACCCGATCGTGATCGCCAACGAGATCCAGAACATCACGAAGGTCCTCGACCAGGACGAGTCGTTCTCCGAGCAGCGCCACGTGAACTTTGACAACGCCAAGGTCGCCGGGACGGCCACGCCGACACCTCGATCGGCGCTGAAAGCACGGTCGTCGTCGAACGAGAACTCTGGCGTCCCAGCAGCGAGGCGCAGGGGTTCGAAGAAGGGCGGCAGCGCGGTGGAGCCGGCCAGCTCCGATACGGACGTGGAGGCGGGCGTCGCCAGGCGGAAGCGTTCCAAATCGAAGCCGGCAGCAGATACTTCGTCAGCGTCGCCGGCCCACAGAAAGAAGACCAAGAAGGAGGTCCCCGACGCCGTTGCCGATGCTGCCGGCACGCCAACCACCCCAAAGACGCCGTCCACGCCCAAGACGCCTTCCACGCCCAAGACGCCTTCTACGCCGAAGACGCCCTCCACGCCGAAGACGCCCACGACACCAAAGACGCCGCCCACGAAGAAGGCAAAGAGTAGGCAGGTCGCGCAAGACGGGCATAGCAACGACCCCGGTTCACCTCCTTCTGCCCAGTAAATACATAGCGTAGAGGTTAGCAGGCGCGCGTTGCACGATTCCATCTGAGACTGTAACGTTTTATGTGCGGAACGATGGCGACCTGGCTGGTCCACGACTTCACTGGTCGTCGTTATCATCGTCGTCGTCGTCATCGTCGGCGCCGGGTTCGTCGGCGGACACGTTGAGCATCGTGCCTTTCCTGATGGTGCCCCAGCCGATCAGGCGCCAGTGCTTGTCGACGCGCCGGCTGATGGCCAGCTTCTCGCCCTCCAGCGTGCAGACCGGCTGCGTCAGCGTGATCTTGGCCAGGTCGTTCTTGACGGCGCGGACGCAGCCGCCGACGCTCGTCGACCCGATGTTCACCATGATGATCTCACCCTTGGTCAGCTTCTTCACCTTGCCCAACTTCTTCTTGCTGTCCGCAGCGGCGTCCGCCAGCTTGACGCCAAGCAGACGACGAAGGAGGAAGAAGGAAATTTCCAGCGACGTGAAGATCGACGGCAGCTTGCCAACCTATCGGAGACAGTGAGCGCCGGGAACCTTGCGGCCTCCAGCGAGCGACGAGCGGCGTACCTCTCCAAGAACCTGGCCGACGAGTCGGTCGGCACGAGTCAGCGTCGGGTCGATCTTGGTGCCCACACCAATCAAGCCACCCGGCACCGCGTACTGCAATTCGTTGTGCTCGGCGAACAGCGACACGATCCGGCTGTAGATTGGAAGGCACATGACGGCGCCGTCCTTGTCCTTCGTGACAATACCGGGGCGGACCTCGATCTCGTCGCCGACCTTCAGCACGCCCTGCAGAAGCGACCCACCGGCAACGCCGCCACGAAGGGCGTGCACTTCCTCACCAGGCTTGTTCACGTCGAACGACCGGATGACAATCAACCGCGGCGTTGACGTGAAGTCGCGAACCGGAATCGGAATCTTCGTCACCTGGAGGCATTGTAAACAGCCAGCCTAAACACGGTCGGCGTGTTGCGCGCGCGCGCGCCACCGTACAATGTGTTCGCAGATCAGGTCGATGTTGTACCGAAGCTGGGCGCTGATCGGGATGATGGGCGCGGAATCCGCACAGGACCCCTGGATGAAACTTCGGATCTCGTCGTACTGGGCGGCGGCTTCGGCCTCCTTGACCAGGTCGATCTTGTTCTGCAGGATGATGATGTTCTTCAACCTCATGATCTCGACGGCAGCCAGGTGCTCCAGGGTCTGCGGCTGCGGGCACGGTTCGTTGCCTACGATCGCGGACCAGTCCCCGTTAACGGGTGAGGAGACGCCCTCTCAGCCACGTACTGTACCTGAAATTAGGAGCAGGGCGGCATCCATGACGGCAGCACCGTTAAGCATCGTAGCCATCAAGATATCGTGGCCAGGGCAGTCGACGAACGACACGTGGCGGACCAGCGACAGGCGACCGCCGCACCCCAGCGGGCAGATGGGCGCATCCTCCTTCGACGATCCATACGATATGTATCGTTCGGGGCGCGGCTACAGTACAATCATGTTCAGCGTGCACGCGACGCAGATGGCCCTGTTCGCGGCCCGTCTTACACAGCCGTTCTTGCACTCGTAAATCTTGGCGTTCGCATAGCCGAGCTTGATGGTGATGTTTCTCTCCAGTTCGGTCTTGAAACGGACAGTTTGGACGCCTGCCATGCGACGTGTTAGCAGACGAGTACTATAGGGGAACCAGGTAAGACCGGGTACCGGATATGGCCTTCACAACGGTTGATTTCCCGTGTGCGACATGGCCGATTGTTCCAATGTTGATTGTGGCCTGGCGCGAAATGACTTCCGGGCTCAGCGGCGTCAGTTTGCCGACGTCCAAGGTCTGCATGGCATGTCAGCACGGTCATCGGGACGCACAGGCGGACGACCGAATCCCACAGCGAGGTCCTGGACGGCAAGGCCCCGGTGCTCGGCACCCTGCGTGGACGACGTCAAATCGTTCGTCGTGCTGACCCCGACGCCCTCCGACAGGTCGGCCCCGGCCAGCGGGGCCCGGTCGCCGGTGGCCGTGACGACCTCCTCGGCGAATCGCACGCCCTTCTCGGTCATGGTTGGGGCACGCAGGACACACACACACCGCTCTGGCCCTGATGATGCGCGCCCACGGACTCCGCCACGGGGCAGCCGCCGCCCAGTCCCGGTCCAGAGGCAACATCGTCACCACCACCAACCCGTGATCCCCGTCCTGGCGCCGCTCCCTGCCTGCAGACGTGGGTCACTGCCGCTTCTCCGTTCCGCTGCCCATTCGTTTCATATCTGCCTGTATTACTAAAAATGGCACAAGTCACGGCTCGGCGGTCTGCTCGGGGGCCTGGACCGTCGGCGGGTGCCGGGTGCCGCTGGACGCGGCGGCGTTCAGGAACGCGTGCAGCGAGTCGACGGGCGTGTCCGCCGGGTACCATCGTCGTGCGACGATGGCGACCGCCTCGCAGAACATGGAGAACGTCATCGCCGGGCAGTCGGACACGAACTCGAACGCCTGCCGCCACGGGTACGTCCTGTTCGTGCTGTACGATTGCAGCTGGGCGTAGATGATATGCGCGTCGGCGGCGCCGAACGCGGCCGTCGGCGGCTGGAACGGGGCCAGCGCGTGCAGCAGCCGTGCCGACGCCCTCGAGCTGCGCTTCGGCTCCCACAGGTGCGTCGCGTAGACGCGCCACAGCGTCCGCCCCGCTGACACGCTGTCGGCGCCGTTGTTGTTGTTGTTGTTGTTCCCCTCGCCGGCAGCGCCCTCGCCGAGGTGCCGGTTGAACACCATCAGGTGCGCGTACGACAGGTCCAGGTACAGCGTCATGTGCGTCATCGGCTGGACGTGCGGCAGGCGCGCCAGGTACCCCGACGAGCCCGACGGCGCTTCCCCGACGCGGGACGCATGCGACGTCCCGCTGACCGACGCCTCGTCGTCGCTGGTGTCGTCATCGGTCGACACCTCGCTGGACGCCAACGCTCCGTTGCCCTGCTCGGGCGTCTCAGGGGACTGCTCGCAGAGTCAGCACATGGTGGCCGTCTGGAGGCGACGCGCGCGCACGCCCCCACCTTGTCGACGTACTGCTGGCGCGGGTCCAGGATCCGGACGATGCGCAGGCAGGACTCCATGACCTGTTCGTTGATGACGGCGTCGATGACGGAGTCGCGGTTCAGCGACGGGTTCGAGTTCACTTCCAGGAGCCACAGCTTGTGCCGGGCGTCCATCATGATATCGAACCCGAGGACGTGGAAGCAGGCCTGGTCGTACGACGCGCCAACGGTCGACCCGACCTTCTTGAAGTAGGTCGCGTGCGAGTCCTGCAACTGGGGCCACATGGCCACCAGCGTCTTGCCGACGATGGCGCCGACCTCCTCCCAGAAGTGCTGTCCAGACGCATGGTCACTCGGCGGGCGCACGCTGTGCCAGAGACGCGGCAACGCACCTCGACGTCGACCGGGTGCCCGGCTTCCTGCAGCTGACGCAGCGTCGTGCTGATCGTCCTCTTGTGGCACTCCTCCTCGGAGACGGCCCCCTGCTTGAACATGCGGAACCGGCTGCTCTTCTTGTTCAGCGAGTAGTTCGTCAGGTGCACCATCGACTGGCCCAAGTTGTCCGGGCGCGGCGCCGCGTACCGCTCCGTCGCGAACCGCGCCAGGCCGTCCTTGAACAGGTGCGCCCGGAACGGCCGCAACGATTCCAGCATGACGTAGATGCGCATGTCCCACTTGGCGTCGTTCAATAGCATCGGCCGGTCAATGTACCTGGGGGCGACCACCGGCCACGTCAGAGACGGGTGCCGCCACGAAGCGGACGCCCGACCGTTGAACCGAGTACACCTTGTCGTCGTTCGACTGGAGCGTCTGCTCGACCTGGGCGAACGTGCGCGCCAGCACGATGCCGATGCCCTGCAGGCCCTTGGTCGGCTTCAGGATCCAGGTCCCGGATTCGTTCTCCTGCTTCATGATGCGCTGGAGGGCGCGCATGTCCCTGGGCAACTCGAGCGTCTCCGGGTAGAAATCGTACTCGGATGGGAACCTGGACGAGCAGCAGCAGCGCTAAGCGCGCGCGACACGACCGAACGTCGTCGCCGCCGGGACGTACAGTGTCCGGTGAAGGTTGAGCTGTTTGGCGATGTTGGCCTTGGTCATCATCCGGTTCAGGAACGGGAAGAAGTTCATGCGCTGATGCGGGGCGAACGTTCGCAGAGCGTTCGCGCTGCACTGGTTGACCCACAGGACGTCGGCCGATGTCAGCGGGTCGTCGCCAGCGTTGACGAGGACGTGGCGGAACCGGTCGATCAGGTCGCAAATGATGCTCTTGCTGTGGTTGTTCGGGCAGGCCGCCATCGAGATACGAATCGCCTCACCTGGACGAACACACACACACAGATGAGGACCGCTGCTCGTTCCGCCCGGTGGCGCTCGCGACATCGGTACCGGAGGCGCGTCGGTGCCGCGCGTGCTGAACGAACCCGTTCGTGCCGCCGTTGCACACCAGGCACTGCGATCCTGCCAGCAACGATCGATCAGGACGGCGGTTGCTGGGCGGCGCGTCGCCGTCGCCCGTTCCAACCCGCGTATTACCTCGGTTGAGTCGGGGCAACGAGTTCACGATGGTGTTGCGGCGTCGCCAGGAATCGACTCTCGCCTGTTGCAACGACGATAAGCAGTGGAAGGGGCAGAAGCGTACGTGCTGGAATGTTGCCCGCTGACCTGGGTCTTCATCGCGATGCGCTTCTCGACGTTGACGCTGACAACGGATAGGATGGGTGGGAACGAGGCCTCGGCGCTGGCCCTTCGAATACCGAACATGCGGCCAGCATTGACGGTCGTCGTCGGCGACGTTTGCACAGTCGCCTCAGCCATTGCGATAACGACGCAGAACTAGACGTGCAGGCCACCTGACGCGTCAGATGTTAACGACGAACGTGCTGTACAGTTGTGGGGCACGTGCGACCCCTGGCCAGCAGAGCGTGGCACGTGCCGCGTCCAGGCAGATTTGCAGCGCGTTCGAGCACGCGTGCCACTGGACCGTTAATAAGAACAGGCGCGTATCAGGCAGGATTAGTCGACTGGATGTATTCCAGGGCGACCGCCTCGATGAACGCTCGATGTGCTTTCGCGACGGGTTTGCTGAAACGATCCCGGATGTGGTCTTTCACCATGCGCATGGTGACGTCTTGGTCCTCGGGCTGCGAGTTCAGGAACGAGTGAATGCCCTCGCGAATCTGCACCTGCTCTTCGGTCTCGGCTGCCTTGGTCGGCTCGCTCGGGCGCGCCTTCTTCATCGCGTTATCGACGTCGTCACTGGCCGTTATCTCGATGGAATGTATCCGAGAGGCGGGCCTGCGGTTGGACGGTTTCCCGTCGGCGCTATCGCCATCCAGCAGTCGCTCCCCCCTTCTGTGTTTCGTGCGGCGCTTCTCCTGCCACCGTACTCGTTTGGCCATCCCCCGCTCTTCGGCAACGTCCTCGTCTGGCTTAACGACAATCCCGTACGAAGGCTCTGGCGCTACTCGACGGAACGATCGCGCCAGCCGATCCACCAGGTCCTCCACTGCGAAATTCACTCAGCAACTGGCGGCGACCGGATCGGCGCGCGAATGCTGGCACACACCTTGTTTGTCGACGTTTGACAGCACGCTGACGTGTAGCGCCCTGCAGAGGCTTTCGAGATGCGACCGGTCCATCTCCATGATCTTGGATCGCGCGAACGTCACCAACGTCTGGAAGTGCGCATGGGTCGTCGCCTCGAACCCATCGAACGCTCGCAGATGAGACCGAGCGCGCTACTGAACACTGAGCGCCGACCCGGAGCCAGCCACACCACGCCACCTTACTGCGATATCCTTCATCTTCAGCGGGAACAACGCCAGGAACAGCACGTCGACCGCAGACGACCCGACCGGCTGCGTACGGCGTCAGATCCAGCACCGGCGAATCGAAACGTCGCGTCACCTGCGTGCGTAACCATCGGTTGAACCCGTCCAGGTCGCCGAGCATCGCCGCAGGTGCCCCATCGTCAGGCTGTTGCGGCCTGCCGACCTCGTGGCCTGCTGCTGCTGTTGCGTGTGCCACTGATGGCATTCCCACGACTGGCGCACGCGACAACTCCGTAGCGCACTTTTGCAGGCCGCCAGTAGCGTTCCTGTTTTATTCGTTACTGCCACCGACCGAACGTTAACGGTCTGCATCGCGCGCGATGCTCGCCCGTCGTCCAGTCGTATCGCTGGCATTTCCTTGAGCAGTAGACGGCGATCCGGCATCCCGAGCAGAACTGGAACGCTTTCGCCGTGGGCTGGATCTTCGCGCACGTTGGCGCGCTGCACTTGCGGCGAAGGTCGCCTGCCCGTACGTCGAGGCCGGGCCAGGCGTCGCTGTGGGCGCGGTCGATCAGCCCCTGTCCTATATGATTGTTAGACGAGCATCATCCTACAAGCTCAGCCCGAGGCCCGGTTGCCGCCATCCGTCTCGGTTGCGGATCGCGACAATATCGGCGATTGCGTCGAACGAGCGCGTCGCGTCCCGGACCACTTCGGGCGTGAGCTCCCCAATCTGCGACGGGAAGCTCTTCCCGCCGGTGACCAGCCTGCGCAATGCCTCCATCCAGTTGTCGACGAGCGGGCGTCCACTCGCTGGCACCCAGGGGACCAGCCGCACGACACTGCTGCCGAAGATGGCGATCGTGGCGCATTTCGGCCGAGACACCCCCAGGCCCTGCGCGAACGCATACAACGCGTCGAGGAGCTGCTCTGCAACCGCCACGTCTGGTGACCCGTCATGTCCCTGCATGGCAGTGGCCAGTTCGGCCAGGTAGGCGCGCTTTCTTTCGTCCAGGAACCTGTTCAGGATCTCAACCATCAGCGCCATCATGTACATCGGGGGGTGGATCTACAATGCACCCGTGTCGGCAGGCGACGTACGACGACATCCGGGACGCCGACCGACCTCGGAATTGGAATGAAGTTCGCCTCGTTGCCTGCTCGCCAGGAGGCTGCCTCGAAGCCGGGCGACAGCGTCGATGAAGCGGCGCATGAACACGGCCAGCGACGTCATTGCGCCAGCGGCCAGCGCCTGGCGACGACCCGTCCGAGTGGACACCAGATGGTGCAGGCACTGCAGCGCGTTCAGACATTCCCACAGCTCGCCGGATGTGAGTATGGTCGCCAACGACGTCGCGTACGTCGGGCAGCTAATCACCGCCTCGCCGATCTCGGCAAACGACCGGTACACGGCGACGGGGTCGGCATCGTCAGGCTCTTCATCCAGCACCGACGGGCACGACCCGTCCATGAGCCGGCACTTGTACGACATCAGCACCATGTCAAGGATTCGTATCCGCAAGGACGCGCCCAGCGAGATCCGGTTCGGGTCCGGGCGCCAGAAATCCTCCAGCATCAGGCGCGGCGCTTCCCGCGTCGTCTCGTCGCGAGACACCATCTCCTTATCCGCGCCGGTGCTGTCCAGCAGAGCCAGCGTGGCGCGGACCAGGTCGGATCGGTCGAGCCAGCGCTGGATGAACAGTTGGACCTGGAACCGCAGCCCGACCTGAAACGTCCCCAACACGTCGAACACGTCACGCGTCGTCGCCCTATCACCGGATAGCAGCAATGACGCCAGGGCGTCTCTTGGGCGCCCCGGGTCCCGAGGTGTCCGCATGCGGGCGCTCATCAGGTGCCGGCCACCTGACAGCTCGCAGATGCAGCTTCGTCCGTCGCCCCGCGACAGCGCTTGAGGCTGCAGTGCGCCGGGGTTTTGGCAGCCGTACAGCTGAGCTCTGCTCAGACCGGACCGCCCAACGAGGCCACGAGAGACCACAGGGGCAGCTGCTCTCGTGGCTTAGTTGGGCGGTCCGGTCTACAAGACGCGCTGTCCCATGTGCGGCCATTAAGGACGTCGCGCCATCGGGCGCACCTGGTCATTACTGAACGGAAATTCCCATCATAAACGAACTCCATATTGCTGTCGGTGGCGATATATCGTGATAGAATACCCCGAATCTACCGTACAATCTGATACCCTGTGTCCCTTGTTCAAGAAAGGGTCTTGTTTTCGGACATTTTCGCGACCACCGACTTGACGATCACACAAGTCGCGCCAGCCCCTCGTCGAGTGGCACCAATCTTTGTCGTAAGTGCGTCGTTACAGCGGCGAGTCGAGCGCGTCTTGGGCGACCCCGCTGACCGAGCATCGATCAGCATGACCCTGCTCGCCTCGGCATACTCGTGAAGGCGCTGCCTCGCGACCCTGATTCCGTGTCCGTGAGCTTGCTCGCGGGCACGGAAGCTCACGGACGCGGAATCAGGGTCGCGAGGCAGCGCCTTCACGAGTATGCCGAGCAGGGTCATGCTGATCGATGCTCGGTCAGCGGAGCTGATGGACCTGTTCCCAGCGCCCATCTGCTAGCGCAGGGTCACGACGGCATTGTGCGCACTCTGTGGGTTGCCCGTGGGGCTGGACCACCTGACCTACCAGGCGTCCTTCCACCCCGTCCGTCGTCCACGAGCCCGCAAGCGCCGTCATCCCCCCAGTCGCCGTTGTCTAACAATTCGCATTGATCGCCCTCGTGTACATGATATTTGTACACGGCTGTATGCCGTTTCCTCGGCACAGTTCTCACGACCCGCATGGCCAACAAGCTGCTACACTATACTTCCTCCGTTCCGCAATGGTTGCGACGTCATGAATCGGGAATCGTAACAATGTATTAAGGTCGGTCTGATCAAATTGATACCTGCCACCCTCACGAGGAGTTGTTATCCATGTCCGTCGTCCACCACCAGCCCCGCACGGCATCCCCTGGCGCCTCGTTGTCGAGCGGCAGGCTGTGGTTAATTTCGACTCGGCCGGCCGCGATGCTGCTCGGGCGGGCGATGCGGTCGCGCGCGACGTACCTGACTCGGGTGGGGGACCTGCGCCCGCCCCGCAGCCGCCCGAGACGGGAACCGACCGCGCTGGAGAGGCTTCGCGCGTCGGACGGGATGCACGTGACCGAGGACGGCGTGCGATTATCGGCGTTGAACGCCCCCGGGCTGCCCGTGCGCAGCATGCCGCACGACAACGTGTGCATCGTCGACTGCAGCCTGGTCATCGCCTACGTCAAGGACCAGGTGCCCGGGTTGGCCCACTGGGTCGAGGACCATCTCGACCGCGGTACCATCTGCGTCGCGACACGATGATCCCGAACACGACTCATCGACTGTCGCAGGAAACAAGCTGTACATGCTGCCGGCGACAGTCCAGACCGTTGCCGTCAAGCAACCGAACCTGGTGCAAGGGTTCGAGGCGTTGCGGCTGAACAGCGAAAGCGTACCAAAGTCGCAGAGCGCGATCGAGAACGTTTGCCATCAGATTGTGAGGATGCTGAAGGTCCGGGGGAAGAGAGGCGGGCGTCTGCAAACGCCCTTGGAGCTGCTGGCCTACGCTGGATACTACGCGGGATCCGCTGACCCGACCCAGATCGCGCCCGACGAGTTCGCCGCCAACCGCGTTGTGTTCGCCACGGCCAACCGGTCCTGTCCGCATTTCATCGTCAAGAACAGGGCGAAACGCGCCATCGTCGACGTCCTGCTGCTGGAGAACGGCTTCAAACGCCTGCTCCCGGTCCGGTTTGTCGATCGCGACACGGGATGGAAGGATTTCCGATCCGACCACCATGCGCCATCAGCATCTGTTGCAGACGACGACGGGGCACCTGCTGCAGAACCCGTAGATACATAATTGTAGTACAGGTTTAGATCGTAGGCGGGGCATGGATGATGACATGATGGCGGAAGGCGGCGTAGAACGCGACGGAGAAGGCGAGCATGACGGTGGCCATGGCGACGAACGCATGGAACAGGTGCCCGGGGCCCATGAACGGCGCGATCAGCATGCTGAGCAGCGACCCGACAGCGCTCGTCACCAGGAACAAAGACATCACGACGCTCTTCATCGACTTTGGCGCTGTCGCAGACGGTCAATGGTCGCGGGCACCCTGCAACAGGACGTGTTACCTTGCGAGTAGGCGAACTCCAGGGCGGTGACGCTGCTGAAGATCTCGCTGATCGCTGTCACAATGGTCAAGACGTGCTTAGGGGAACGCGCAAAGGCGGACCAATGAGAACGTAGGCGGGGATCTGGTTGAACACCGATATGCGATCCGAGTCTGGGACGCGGACGATGTACTTCCCGTCGATGAACTCGCCTTCCTGGTCGATCTGCCATTGTATAGCGCCTGCCACGCGTAAGGCAGGTGCTGACCGGGGCCTGCCAAGACCGAATACCGGCATAGAACAGGGCGGCGGCGCTGATGACGAAGCCAATGGCCATGCGGGTGATGAGGCCCAGGCGAAGCCCGAGCCGGCGCAGGCCTGGGAACACGACGCTGTCGAACAGCGGGATGCATATGATGATGCAGAGCGCGTTGACAATGTTCAGCTGGTCGACGGTCAACCACGACGGCGACTTCATCTGCATGCCTTGCTGGATGAACGACGTCTGCATCTGGTTGTAGAGCACCCAGTAGATCCTAGTTCGCCCATAATCAGTTCAAACGTTCGCTCAGCAGCAGCAGCACCTTGGCACACGGGAATACGAGGAAGATCTTGGAAGCGTGCAGGACGTTCTTCAGGTCGGCGACCAGATTGATCTCATCCTGCGTTGGGACGTCATCACCCGGCAGCGTCAATAACGCCCGGTCCAGGAACGACGGCCGCCCCGTGATTGGATCGGGTGGCGGAAACTGACGGTTACGAACCTGACAACGGTGTCGTCAGCGACCAACCGCTCTGGACCGGCCCAATGCGACGTACGGCCCGGGCGAAGACTCGATACGATCGCAGCATGACGGACGGACCGGTAGGCGCTCTGGTTGCATACGTCGGGATGCCTTGCACGAAGACGCCAATCCCGACAATGAACAGGAGACACGGCGCCAGGAACGCCATCCAGTACGAGGAACCCTGACGAGGGCGTGTTAGACCGCACTAAGAGGTTCACTGTTAGGCTGAACCTGTTCGACACCGAACCGATCGACAACGACGGGACCGAAGTGATGCAACAGGGGGACGATCAGCTGGCCCAGGAGGGCACCCGCGTTGATGGCCCAGTAAAAGTATCGGAAGGCACGTTCGATCAGTGCAGGGTCGTCGATCTGTTCGGCGACCAGGACGCTGACATTGGATTTGATACCACCTGTGCCCATGCCGATCAAGAACAGGGCCAGGAAGAACCCGCCCAAAGCGAGTGTCGCCGTCGGTCGCAGCGGGTACGCGTCGTACGCGAACGGCATCGCTGATAACGCGAGGACGACCAGGCCGAACAGGTACACCGATGCGAACAACAGGATCGTCTTCACCTTGCCGAATGAGGAGTCACCCTGTTGCGAATGTAAGCGACCAGGTTGTTCGGCCATGTTCCAGTGTACCATGTAACCGCCGAGCAAGGCACACGCATACGACCTGAGCTGAGATCAGCGTTCGTGCGACAATCACTGGGGCAACCCCGTCCGTACCAGGTGAGGAACCCGTTCTGGATTACATCGACCTCTTCGTACGACATGTTCAGCATGTTGAGCATGTCTGGGGGAGTGGTCAGAAGCGAGCCAGCGTGAATTTAGGCCGTGATCGTACACATGGAGAAGCAGAGGCTGGACCCGTAGAAGGCGAATCGCTCGCAGAACTCGACGATGACGATGGAGATGGTGGATCTGGGTAAGCCATTGGCGAAGGAGGAGGAGGTTGACGCTGTGTCAGTAGCGGCGACGATGTGGTCGGCATCTGCACTCAGCAAGGGCTGTCGGATGGCGGTCCCATGATCGGCCTGCATGGCGTCGGCCAACAACGAACGAAACGGGAAGGCCTACCTGAGACCGGCTGCCAGTCCACCCTTCCGTGCTTGTCTTCTTCTGCAGGTAGGAACGCCTCTGACCGGTTCTGCGGCTGCGTATCGTTTGTGCAGGCGCAGTCGGTGGCGGCCCCGACACCCTTGGATCTGACTGGCACGGCGCCCATGTCGGTGCAGGCTCAGCCACCCTTGTCCTGATCAGGAGACGTGCGTTAAATTGTGCGCTTATCGACCGAACCCGTTCGCAATGTCGGCGCAGCGGACACCTTGTGCCAACCTACATCTGCGATACACGAACTCCTCAAACACGCTGGTCGCCATCAACATCTACAGCGACGACATGAGTTCAGAACAACTCAACCAGCTCAGTTCGACTGGTGTCTGTCAGAGCATCATCATACACACCTCGGACTCTTGGCGCACCTGGAAGGCGAATCGCCTGCGATGTTTGCGTTGTTGACACGAGCTGGGTGACGGTACAGATGATAACGAATACGACAGGATGCGAACAGGTGACAGGTCATGGCGGTGGGCAAGAATTTAACAGTACCGTCCGTGGATCGCTTTGGGGAATCTTGCGGCGGGATGGCGGCGACCACAACCAGGATGGGGTCGTATGTCAAATCGGCGTGGGACGCGGCAGCCACGTCAGCCATGACGGAAAACCCGTTGCTGGCGGGCGGCGCCGCCCCCGACACCCTGCAAGATGCTCTGCGGATTCGTCCCGCCGAGCAATACCAGGCCGTAGAAGAGCGCACCCTAAGGCAGCGAATCTGGGCACTAGTCGACGATCCGTCGTCATCGACGGTTGCCCAGGCGTTGGCCATCTCCATCATGGCCCTGATCGTGCTGACCGGTGTGGCGTTCATCCTGGAGACTGTACCCGGGGAAGCATCAATCGACCCGAACGTCTGGAACACCATCGAAACCATCTGCGTCGTTTGCTTCACAATCGAGCTTGCGGTGCGCCTACTGTCTTGCCCTGATTACGGCGCCTACATCAGGGAACCCATGAACTGGGTGGACATCATCGCCATCGCTCCATGGTACGTTGAGACGTTCGTCACCAGCAGCGGGGCCTCGTCGTCGTCCGTCTTTCGTATCATTCGTCTCGTACGGATCTTCCGTGTCTTCAAGATCTCTAGGTACATCACCTGGATTAGCGTCTTCTCCAACGCCATACGCGTCTCGGCACATCCTCTCGCCATGCTTCTGTACATCATGGCCTTGGCCCTGGTCCTGTTCAGCACCGCCATGTACTACGCCGAGCGAGGCACGCTGAACGCTGTCACGAACATCTGGGAGCGACCAGACGGGTCACCGTCGCCATACTATTCGATCCCGGCCACCTTCTGGTGGTGCATCATCACGATCACGACCGTCGGATACGGTGACGTCGTGCCAATAACGGGAACGGGTCGGTTCATTGCAGGGTTGGCGGCGCTGTGTGGAATCCTGGTCCTGGCCATTCCCATCACCATCATATCCGCCAACTTCAACTCCGAGCTGGATCGGATGGTGCACCTGAAGGACATCGACGTCACAACGCTCGCAACCCTGCGGGACGCGTTAGAACGCGCTTACTTCAACAGGCAACGTTGTGAGGTACGTCCCGGATCAGGCATGCTGTTGTTTACAGAACGTTAATTGCGGTTGCGGTGTGTAGGAGAAAATCCTGAAGACGAAGAACAAATCGGTAGCCTGGACACCGGTGGAAGGCGCGCTGGATCCGTCACTAGTGCCTCTGTTCGTCCAGCTCGGCCAGATTAACGAGTCCATCGAGGTCGCGAAAGCAAACCTACTCACGTTCATGCAGGAACAGGTAAACGCCATAATGCGTCAACACTCCATCATTGCTTGTCTTACCTTCGGCGAAGGTCAAACATGTTTTGGATCGGAACCTCGAGGAACTCATGAAGAACATCGGTGAGACGATCCACAAACAGAAAGCGGTGTCGTCCGCCCAGATTGAGACCATCCTGAGTTCGATCCCGCAATTCTCTGTCGAGGCGAACCCATGGCGGAACACGCCCCCGGATTGGCTCGCTGATGTCACTCAGGCGGCGGAAAGAAGACGGACGACACCACCACCCGTCGGGCAGGCCGCCTGGCACGACAACGAGACGGAAACGGTGCCAATACAGTAGGCCTATACATACGACCGTATCGATCGTGTCGTGTCGTGAGTCACGTCATAAGGGGAGACGACGTTCCGGTGGATGGTCGGGTGAGTCGTCACTCCCCAATCGCACCTGCAGAACCAACCGACCAACCGACACGATGACTACGACGACAACAACAGTGATCATGGCGGTTCTGGCCGGTGCAGCGCTGGCTGCTGCCGAGTGTTCGCTGCCCGACGCGTACGCCATGTCGAGAGCATCTGTCCAACGCGACGTCGACTCCACCAAGGTCGTCGTCGGAATGGTTACCGGGCCAGAGACCCCGTCCGACGGCAGCGTCGTCCAGTTCAGCGTCCTGTTGGCGGCCGAGAATTCCGGCGCCATGATGAACGTCCGCGAATCGGCGTGCTGTCTCGACGAGCAGGGCACGTGCCAGGTGTGGACGGCGCACAACGACGAGGTCGTCTGCCATGGCATTCGCGTTGGCGTCGATTACCGTGTGATTGTGATCGCGCGCGCTCAGAGTCCTGACAGCAGCGGCCACGTTGCCGATGTCCTTGTTCCCGTCGTGTCACGGTCTGGGCACGTTAACGGAGTCGAGGCCGACGATGTCGTCATGAACGAGACGTCGTGGACCACATTCCGAGCCAACGCGCTGAGCACGCTGCTCCATCATGAATCGCAGCGTATCACGTCTTCTCCCGGCGTCATTGTCGCCGCCCCAGGCCTCGACGACGACGCCGACGAAGGATCGTGGAGCGACGCCGACGGTCCTGGCATCCAGGAGATGGACGAGGTGCCCGAATTCGACCAATCGTTACCGGAGCTGATGTCCATCAGTCAAAACGCAACCGAGGCAATGCGACTGCCACACTGGACAGTCATCGCCGGCATCGCCGGCGGCGTCGTCCTTCTCGTCGCCGTCCTCGCCGTCATCATCAAACGGTTCTGCATGCGTGACGGGCGGCCGGGCGCGCCCCTCATCCCGTCCCGGCGCCCGTCCGAGTACACCTACCTGCCGCTCTGACGAGCTCGTCCGCTCCCTCTCTAGACACGCGAATTTACCGAATGAACTGCACCCCCGATACCACGTCACGGGGGGTGTGGGCAGGGCGCCCCCCAAAACCTGCACCTGCCCGCCGCTGCCCGGCTACGTAGCGGGGCGACGTAACCCCCCTGGGCAGCAGTGCGGCTGCTGGATTTAGCTCGCAGGACACCTGATTTAGAACTTGGGCAGACTGGACGATCTGGGTAGCGGCGGCACGGTGCAGCAGTGCGATGACGGCGATGGGTGCACGGGCGGTCCCGTTCCTGCACGACGGCGCCGGGAACGTCCTGTGCGAGCTGGATCGGCGCGGGACGGTCTGGTGCCGACCGGCGCTGACGCGCGTCCTGTCCGACCAGGAGGACAACAGCGTGCAGTCGGTGGTCGACCTCCTGCGATCGATCTATTCCAGCGACGCGTCCGATGATCGCGTTGCCAATCTGCAGGTCGCTGTTGCCAGGCAGATTGTCAGGCGGTGTACCGGTTGGGATTTGAACGACGAGGAACCCACGCTGGCACCCTCATCGTCGTCGTCGTCGGAGCAGGAGGACGAGGAGGACCACGACGACGACGACGACCCGTCCATTGTGCTCGCCGAACCCCTAAGAAGGCGTCCGTTGCCTGAACCGGTTGCCGAACCTGTCGATGACGACCCAGAGGAGATTGACGGTGATGCTGGAGGAGAGGACGACGCGAGCGTCGGCGTATCGTCAGATCCAGCAGCGTCACAGGGGCCCGTCCCTGTTTCAGCTCCAACCTGCGCTTATGCGGTGTCCAGACCGCTGCCGCCAGCACGACGCCGTTCGTCTATGCTGTATCCCGACGCGAAGGCGTCGGTCGTCGCTCCGCCGACCGGCTCGCGTCCAGCCGTGTCGGTCTGGACACCGGACACGTTCCCTCGACGACTGAGCAGCGGCGTTCGCCAGGAGTTCTCGTCGTTCACGCTCGAGGCGCATGGCAAGAAACTGTCCAGCAGCCGCGTTCGGTGCCTGGAACGCATCCAGGCGTCGATCGATGGCGAGAACGCGGCGCTGGTCGCCATCGACCTGGTGGCGCTGGTCGCCTGCAACGCGATGCTGCGCGAGATGCTCGACGACGCCCAGACGACGCTGCCCGATCTGCCTCTACCGACCCGGAAATCATTTGGCGACTCACCTCGTAAGCGGTCATCCGGTGGTGACCGACGATCGAATGGCGAATCGCCGCGTTCCGATCGCATCCTCCTGTTCCGCGTGTTAAAGGTTGGCCTGTGCGCCGTCGCTCAACGTTGTACCGCTAACGACCTGGGCAGGTCAATCGCGTCCACAAAGACACGGAGCGTGTGATACACGCTCGGAAGACGTCGCTGCTGATCAACAAGCCGGGTGGCGCGCATGGCCAGGGCGAGGAACGCGTGCTGGAGATCCCCAGCCAGGACTACCTGGACTGTACGGTCGTGCCCGGCAACCGCCCCGCCCAGCAGAACTGTGTCGCGTTCAAGTTCCTGCTCGACGGCGTCAAGAAGATCCACATGTACAAGTTCGAGTCGCGCGACGAATGCGAACAGTTCGCCGCCCTGATTCGTGGCATTGACTAGTACAACGTTGCCGGGTTTTGATATTCGTGGACACCTGGATCGGTACCGGCCCCCCTTGGAAGGCGAATATCCTGTTCGGGACGGAGGGGCGGGCGCCGACCGCACCTCGTGCCCTGAGTGTCGAATGAGTTTGTTCACAGCGGCGGCGGTCGCCCCTGGATCGTTGCAGGTCGCCGGGCTCCCCCATCTGGTGACCGGCGACGACCAACGTGGGGAAACCACGGCACGTACCGTCATCGGTTCGGCACGGCACGTGGACATCACGCGAGGCGTCGTGCACTTTCGCCTGTTGCGTCAAACGGCAAACGGGGATCCCCTGACTGGGGCGCCTAGGATGGCGCACGCACGGGAAGCCGCCAGGCGGTTCGGCAATGAATTGCACCGGGAAGCCATCAACGCGCACCTGCACCGGAGGCAAATGGGCACGCGGTACAGGGGGCGCATTCGCAACGTCGCCCTCCTGCAGAAGCACATGCCACGAATGGTCAATGGCTCCCATATGCACGCACGCCTGCAACACAGACACGCTGACCGGCTCAGCGTGCAGAAATTCATGGCGCACGAGGACAAACGCTGGAAGCAGCGTTGCGCCAATCTGGAAGCCCTCCTCGTCGGTCAGCGCCGGATCGCTGACGAACAGGAGGCCGTGTTCGAATCGGAAACCGCCGACTGGGTCGCCCGGATCGAGATCCTCCAGCAGCGGATCCAGGATGCGGACGAATGTCTGCGCCTCCGAATGGAAACAGGTCTTGCCAAGCCATGGTTCGCGCACGACACCGAGCTGATGTGCGTTTGTCGTGCGCGCAGGGATCCAACAGCTCCAAGACGAGCGCGTTGAGACGCACGCCAATGCTACGTCGAGCAACGCAGCGGTTGACGAGAGTGACGAAGGCGCCGGTAGCGTTCGACACGAAGAAGGCGACGACAACGACGGTTCCGACGCTAGAAGTGACGGCGCCGGGTCTTGTTCATCGGGGGCCGCCTCGACGAGCAGAGAGAGACTAACGCCGCTATCCAGCCCAGAGTCGCTCGACAGTGCCCTGGACGACACGCGTCGGCGAATGTCGCTGTCGTCGCTGGGCACTGGGTCAGCGACGCCGCCATCACCGCGTTTCGAACGTCGTGCCTCGTCAGTCGTACCGGACCAGGCGACGACGAAGGCGGCGGCGCTGGCCGCCCTGCGCCAACAGCAGGACGACCTGAGGCGTGCCCTAGACGAAGAGAACCGACGCTGGATACAGAAACAGGCACGCATCGCACAGGAAGTCGCTCGCGTGCATTCGTGCCGGTTGACGCACCTGAACACGGTGCGTCGTGCGCGTGAATGCCGTCCGCTGCGTGCGCCGCACTGAGTCGGCTGCCATGGAGCAGGAACTCGACGACGTTCGTGCCGAGCTGACGGCAGTCGAGGCGGACGTTCGAGCAGCGCGAGACACGTACGGCTCAGCGGCGCAGGAGGGGTCGGTGCTAGGCGCTCGGTTCGACGAGCGACAGGGCGAGCTGGATCGCCTCGGGCGGCAGTACGTGAAGATGCAGGAGGCGGCCATCATCCAAGACAGCGAGGCACACATCGACAGCACTGTGGGTGTGACGCCTAACGATGGGTATTCCGGCGGCTGACGAATCCCAGGTGTCGAGGGCGATGCGCGAGGAATTTGACGACGCGCTACGCCACCTGACGCCACTGCTCGCAGCGCTCGGCGCGGGATCCGACCGTCTCAACGTTCTTGTTACCTGCCCGGTGTGCCTGGGCACGCTACGTGCGCCCGTGTTTGATTGCCATGCGCGTCGGTTCCGCTGTGAGGCGTGCCAGGCGCGGGCGACGGACGTTCGGGACCAGGCCCAGATCCAAGCGATCCGGTGCGCCGAGCTGGACAACTTCCTGACCCGGATGGACGTCCTCCAGGTCCAGATCAGCCACATGCGGCAGATGCACCGTAACGTCACCGCTCGCATCATGTGACCCTGGACGATCTACCCACCTAGCGATAGAACACTGCATCGAAACGCATTGGTTGCAACTGGGCCTTGCGGTGGCGACATCGTCACAGCGGACCGTTTTAGTCATCGGGAGGGTCTCAGTCGCCAACGTTGTCCCCATCCAGCAGGATCGGTTCGTACTGCGGCAGGCGACGACGCTCAGTCATCGACCGCCGAACGACCCAGTAGCAGCAGCGTGCCGCCGCCGACAGCACCGCCAGGGCGATGCACAGGACGACGACGATCGTTATCGGGGAGACGTTCGAGTGCGAGGCGCCCTCGGTGAGGTTCAGCGCGCCGATCGTCTGCGGCTGCTGTTCCTGTCCGTCGGCGGCAGCGTTGACCTTGTCGACGACGTCGCGGACCATCGCCTGGTACTCCTGCTCGTCAAGCGACACCTCGTCGTCGGAAACGGCCGAGATCGTCTTGGCCTGGACGAGAACGGGCGCGTAGCCGACCGTCTCGGATCCTTGCTGGAGGCGTGCCATGACGACGGCTTTGTACTGGACGGTGACGTTCAGCCCGTGGCAAACAAGCCTGTGCTTGGGTGCCGCTGCAGGGACATGCCAGTCCTGGCATCGGTCGTGTTCGTCGCGACAGCACGACGATTGCTGTGCGTCGAGAACGACGCGGGCGTCGGGGTCGTCCGCGGCGGTCACCACGGCGCTGTACTCGACCACGTCGCCTTCGACAGGCGAGAACGCTGGCGCGAACGCGATCATCATGACACCGGCATCAGACATGGACGCGTCACAGTTCGGGTCGTGGACGGCGACCTGGCCGTTTACAACGGCCAGGCACACCAGCGCGATTACGATGGGCAACATAGACTAACAGCCCCCACCAGATAGCGACGATTTCAGAGTGAGCACGGACGAACATTCGCACAGCGGCCATGACTCACTGCTTTGTCGTGACTCAACAATGGCCCCAGTGTACCGCGAGCGACGTCCGGTTGAATGGTACTTTCGCGGTTGGCGCGCACCGAGGCTCGGCGCAAGTGCGTCGCGCGGATGTCGTCGTCGCGCAAGCGCTCCTCGAGCCACGTGACGCTGGAGGAGAAGCTGTCCAAGCGGGATCCGGTGCACGTCACCCCGAAGGAGCTGAAGCGGCGGTGCGCGCGCGTACTCGAGCTGACGTCCGCGCACGAGTTCGCATGGCCGTTCAATCAGCCCGTCGTACGTGTGTCGTTTGCGTGTCTGGGAAGTCCCGCCGCCGCTGAGATCATCGATGCTAGGATCCAGTAGCATTAGGGCTGCCGACGTACCACATTATCGTCAAGCACCCGATGGACCTCGGCACGGCCCAGAAGAAGCTCACGAACGACGCATACACGTCGGTGGCCGAGTTCACGTCCGACGTGCGCCTGACGTTCCAGAACTGTCACCAGTTCAACGACAAGTTCTCAGAGGTCAGCCAGGCGGCGCCGTATTTGACTGGATAGTGCCCTGACGACGACCGCCAGGTGTGGAACATGGCGGTCGAGGTGGCAATGTTCTTCGAGTTCCTGCTGCTGCACCATATCTCGCACTGTGTCGTGGACGACGTGCCACCCAGTTCCCCGGATGCCATCGGCCTCGTCCAGGGATCCGACATGCCGAACATGGCGAAACGACTCGCAGCGATCGGCAACGACATTCGGTGAGGGGGTGGTGCTCGCCGTCGACCCCACAGACGCATTGGGACTCAGCAGGCCCGTTCCGTAGACCGCCTCTCGAGTATGCGGCCAACTCGGCTGCCTGTGGTGTCTGCGAGCAGGCCGGCAACCTGCTTTGCTGCGATGGCCCGTGCCTGCGTTCGTTCCATACGTCATGTGTGGGCTTGGGCGAATTCCCATCCGAGGAGCGCTGGTACTGCTCGAATTGTAGTTCGAAATCGCACCCATGCGCCGTTTGTGGCGAACTGTAGGGCACTTGCATCGTTCACGTGCGGTTCCGCTATCTGACTGTTCGCCTGTGCAGGGGCTCCGACGGGGTGGACGTCCACCAGTGTGCCCATGTAGCGTGTGGGCTGTTCTTCCACACGTCCTGTGTCAACGACCACGAGCTGACGAAGAAGAAGTCGAAGACGCGTGGGGCGAACCGAGGCAATTTCATCTGCCCGCATCACGCCTGCGCGCAATGCAAACAGCAGGCCCACACGGCCCTGCTCGTTCAGTGCAATCGCTGTGTTGACTCGTATCACATCGATTGCATGCCGCCGGGTGTCACCGTCGTCAACGCGCGGTCGATCGTGTGCCCCAGGCACGACAGCGGGGCATCGCTTGACGCGTTCGCGCCCGAGACGAGCGCAAAAGTGGACGACCCCTGGGAAATCAACCACGTCTTCGACCACATGCAGGTCGTTCGGCCAGCGCTGCAGACGATACGTACGGCGAACCCGATGCTGAACCCACGACTGCCCTGGAGAGCAACGCCCGCCTTCATCAAGCACGCGTTCAGCAGCGTGTTCGTCGAGGCTGTCCAGCTGGCCGAAACAGGGGCACAATAATCATCGTCTAATTGTTAGGTCTGAGCTGGTATGTCTTGAGCTGCATGTACTGGAAGATGAGGTAGACGAAGACGATGGCCAGGATCGCGTCGCTGTACGACAATAGCCTGATACGCAGCTGGTCGTACGGGTCCGTGATGAACTGGTACACGCGTTCAGCCATCGCCTTCACTTTCCGTTCGACGTTCCTGCTCTGCGAGATGACCTGCAGGGCCTGCTCCAACCGCGCCGCCTCGTCCGTCGTGATGCCGTTGTAATCGACAACGGCAACGGCTGGCTTGCGTGCATGCGGGTACCCTTGCATGATGACAACCCTCAGGACGACCTCGTAGTCGGCGCGCGTGCGTTCCGTTTGTGACATCGAGGGCACCCAGCCTGCCAGTCCTCGTCGGCGGCCTGGCTGGACGTTCCAGTGCATGCCAGCAGGAGTTACGATCGCCTCGACACATTCCAGTGCGTAGGACGGGCAGAATGACGTCCCTGGCCGAACGCGTACCATGCCAGCTGGCAGACGTTGCTTCAACCATTCGAGTTCTTCTGTTAGCTCGCTGGGTAGCGTGGTGTCACGACCCGCTGGGGCGCTGGTTTCGTACGGGTATACTGCCGCCCGAGCCCTGTCGTACTGATCCTGTGTCGGGAACGTGGGGTCGACCCCGTCCCGAGCTGCGCTGGCGCCAGCAGCGAACGCGATCGCAGCGAAAGCTAGGCCGAGCATGTCAACTGATGAGTCATGAGCGGCTGAGCGACACGATCTGATGGGTCTCGACCCGGGTGGATATCGGCTGCACCGCGAAACAGTATGTTTATCGACGGCCACCACCCTGCGAACTTCGTTCGAATCTGGAAACGCGCCGGGCCCGAATCTCATCGTCCTGGAGTTTCCGCGCCTTTTCCAGAGCGATCTGCTGCTGCAGGACTTTGTTCATCGAGGCAACGCGCATGCGCTTCATCGGCGATTCTTCCACAGCGCCATCTTCGGCGGGCTCTGCCGCCGGTGGAGGCTCAACAGGCCTGCGCGCAGTGGTACCGTTAGCGACATCACGCGACGTGGACGGGTCCAGATCATCTTACATTCGCCTTTTGATGAGAGGGCGAGCGGATTGCGTTGTCGGCGGAGCAGAGACCTCAGGTTTAGAGACAGGGGCGGTCGGGACGGGTGCTGTGGGCACAGGCGCCGTTGGGACAGGCGCTGTCGGCACGGGTTCGGTCACCATCGGTGGCGCTGCTGCTGAACCGGGTGTGCTCGGCGCTGCGGCCATTGCAGCAGGTGCCTGGTTGAAATGCGCTGCTGCCATCTTCGAGAAGTCGCCTTCGGATTCAAATACGAGCTGAAGGTCTTGCTGAACAAACAACCGCATGGCCTAACAGGGTAACGTTCAGAAGCTGCGTCTGCCCGGCACCATGCGTCGTCATTACATTCCAGCACCACTTCACGTCGTTCTTCTTCTTGTACATCTCTTCGATCCCGGCCTCCGGGTCGTCTTCCTCGCGAAGATCCTACAGGAGCACAACGTTAGCGATGCGGACGACGTGGTGGTCTCGAGAAGCCTACTTCAAGGATGGACTCCAGAGTCGGAACGGGTTTCTGAGCCTTGACATTCATATCAGGAGTGCTATTGAACAGCTTTGTCATTTCCGGGTTGCCCCTCAGGGCCGTCTCCAGACTGATAACGTCGTCGGGAGGCGGACGATCAATGTCGCGGACGATATTCACATTCTCAAGAGGAGGGCACCCGGAATCTTTCCAAGCGGACCAGTGCGCTTCAGCGGCCAGGGCCAACTTCATCGATGCCAAGAAAGCACGACCGTTCGGAGGCGTCGCCTCCATGGATTGGTGAACACGTTCGCTCAGCGCCATGAACTCCAATCGTCGCTGAAGGGTGACAGATATCGGCACCTTGGTGCTCGGCGGCGATCTCAGCAGGAAATCAAACAAAATCATCAGCTGCAGGAGCACCGTCCGGCGAAGCAAAGGGTCGCGCAGCTGAAGCGGGAACAGCCGAGGCGTTGTCAGGTACTTCGCGTTAAAAACGTTATCGTCCAGCTGCGCATCGACGTCGATCGACTTGAGGACGTTGCTCTCGAAGGCGGTCAGCACGGCGTCCACCGTCCGCATTAGCTCCGCTTGGACGCCTTCGTCGACAAGCTGCCGAGGATTGCACAGGAACGACTGCAGCGACCTATCGGTTCGTTAGAGACGCCCACGCCACGATGGGATACGCAGCGTACCAGAAGGTCTTGTAGAACGGGAAGTCCAGGTTTGGAGCAGGCGGCTGTGGCGGTTCTTGTTCAACAACCGTAACATTGTTGGTGTTGAAGGCACCTTTCAGGTTGACTCCCGAGCGCTCATCAATCGGGAAGCATTTCGTCAGCAGTATCAGTACCCGGCCGCGGAACTCCATATCCTGGGATCGCGGCAGACGGGCTAGCAGGGCGCTGCACAGCCTCAGCAGGGAGAGCTTGGCGCGCTGCACATGGAGCAGTTTGGACTCGACGAGAATCGAAATGTAATGCTCAACAAAGTCGAACACGGTCGACAGTTCGCCGATGGTTCGCGACAGCAGCAGGTCCTCGATCAGGACGAACGGCGTATCCAGGCCGCACATATTGATCCTGGTCATCTCGATTGCAATGTTCATCAGCGCAGACAGCTGGCCGTTCGACGTCGACAGCTGCTCATCGGCGGCAACCGATGCGACGACCTGGTCGGTCGCCATGCGGAGCGCCAGCGCCACCTGCGCCCGCCCGACGTCACCGGCGTCCTCGCCGACCAATCCGCCGACCGCTTTCACAGCGCTGGCCGGCGTCGACGCGTCCGCCGACCGCTGGCGCAGCACATTGACGATCACCTCGACGCCCGGCATGGCTGATGAACGAGCGAACGACGACCGCCACGCGAATCGACGCAGTCCGCTGTCGGGTCTGGCCTGCTCCCTCAGGAAGCTGGGAGCTGCGGGAAACGCTTAGTTTTCTGCAGGGCACAGGCGACTTATACCTTTATTGTAATAATGTGAGATGTGCGCACAGCCGCGACGTAACGTTCTCCCCTCCCTGATATTTGTAGACGCCAATTACGACGTGCTATTGAGGTCGTAGCAAGGAAAAAACCCACCAAGAAACTGGTTTAGAGTATGGCAAATCGCGGCATCGCCACGATTTGCATCGCTGCCATACGATGACGTTCTACTGCGTCGTAGCAATGCTGGCGAGCGCTGCGCCTGCTTCTCCCGAGGAGGACACTCATGTCGCCGAGCTGAAAAACAAGCTGAACGATCTGAACGAGCTGCTTGGGGGCGTCGTAGATGCGCACGGCGTCCACGAAGACACCGAGAGGAAGTAGAAGAACCACAAAGCGAAACACGCGTTCCCGCTGGAGTACGATTCGCGCGACGTCGACGAGTCGTCGCGCTCCTTCGATCTTGGCAGTGGGCGCGTTCAACACCGGCAAGTCGTATCGCTTGGGGGAACTGCAGGGCGAAATGGGACACGATCCATCGGATCATGAGTTCGACGCATACCGGTATCACATGGCGCTAACTCGCTACGTCCAGTGTGTCACATGTTTCGTACGCGGCGATGCCTACGTCAACATCTGCGACATGCCCGGCCGGCTCCTCGACACAAGGTTCGAGAACGAGTTCCGGCAGCACTTCATGGCCGCCGTCAACCTCGTCATTGAGCACGCCGGCCCGATCACCAAGTCGTCTACGTCGACACGTTCGGCGGCAACGACGTCAGTGGTGACGACGTGCGTGCACGGCGTGAGCATACACGGCAGCAGGAGATTGCAATGCTCAGGATCGTGACAGGTTTCCGAAAACTGTTCAATCTGCGTGTTTTAATCATAGTCAGAGAGGGCACTGTGCTGCCAGTGCCGTCTTGTACGGTCGGCAACATGCAGGTCCAGTGATCAACATCGCATCTGAACGTCGCGTCGGCTCTCGAATGCGTTCAACGTTGCCCTGCAGAATTCCATCCAGTACTGGCAGGTGCGGCTGGTGAACGGAACGCACATGAAAACCTGCACGGCACCGATCACGGGTGATCGGGACGCATTGTCAGTACGATCAGAATCCCGGATTCTACCGTCGCTTTGGAGTCGGATCGGCGTGGCACTTGAAACGGCAGCATCCGATCGACATCACAGGTTGGCTCAGAAACTGCGTCGAAAAGGGAGCCTAATCACATTCTGTGGTGGGAGTCAGAGAGAGCACCGACTGCACGACGGCGCGACGCGAGACCGACCTCATCTGTCGAACGGCCAGACATGTTGCCAAGCACTGCGGCGCTCTGCTGTACTGTCGCCGCAATGCTGGCGAGCGCTGCATCTGCTGTTCCCGTGGTGGGCACTGTTGCCAAAGTGGCGGACAAAATGGACGACCTGGAGAACACGGTTCGGTCTCTCCGAAGTGCTCTCGGCGTCCACGGCGAAGGCGAGAGGAAGTACTACTACTCCAAAGTGGAACGCGGATCCCCGTTGGTGTACGATCGCACGAATTCGAGGACTCATCAGGCTCCTTCGATCTTGGCTGTGGGCCCGCTCAACACCGCCAAGTCGGGTCTCTTAGGGACACTGCTGGGCGAAATGGGATGCGATCCATCGGGGCACGAATTCGACGTGCATCAGCATCACACGCCCCTGACGGGTCCCTATGTCCAGTGCGTCACATGTTTCCTACGCGGCGTCGCCCAGGTCAACCTCTGCGGCATGCCCGCGCTATTCGACTCTGAATTCGAGGATGAGTTCTGGAAGCACTTCGTGGCCGCCGTAAATCTCGTCGTAGAGAACGTCGGCCCAGTCAGCAGTGTAGTGTACGTCGACACTTTCCACGGCCACGACGTCGACCCGTTCCGCAACCTTGTCGGCCACACGTTCCGCCTCAGCAGCTGCACTGATGACGACGTGAAGCGAGGCATCTACCGCGCACGTTTCATCAACATGCTGTTAACTGACGCTGGGTACGACGGCGTCCTCGAGGTCGCCGTTGAATGCCTCGATCCCTTGGAGCGTCTTAGAGCTCCCGAGCGACTGAGCAAGATCCAGCGGTTTAACAGCGACGTATCTGTACGCGCTGTCGATCCAATTACCAACTTGGCGCATCGGCTCATGTTCGTCGGGGACTGGAACTACAAGGGTTTGGTCGACAAGGCCCAGTACGATCTGTCTCTGGCTTATACCCTTCGACCCACGAAATGTATTCGTAGGACCATCAGGCTGAGCAATGTGGTCGTCGACGCGTGCCGGGCGCAGCTGGGCTTACTACAAGACAATCGCGTAGGTCGCGAAACGGGACATACTCTTCCGTCGATGAACAGGGTCGCCCCCCTGCATAGCCGGTCAGCCGATTATCTGACAAGACCGGTGCACGTGGCTGCCCGTGCCCGTAACGGGACGACCCAGCGGAGGACGACGACGAACAGTACTTATGGGCTTCAGACAACCCCCACAACGAGCAGTACTCATGGGCTTCAGACGGCGGTAACGACCAGCAGAGCTGATGGGATCCCGACGGCCCCCGGAATCGTCGTCGTTGCGTGGGCACTGCTAGCGGCCGGTGCGCTGAAGGGACTGGCACGACTGCGTGCACCTGTCCCTGCACCAGCGTCGAATGGCGCCCTTCGCAAGATCGGCATAACGGCCGGTGTTGCTGCGGCGGCAGGCGGTCTAATCGCGATTGGTGTCAACGCTGCCAAAGCGAAATCGAAGGAGATCGCGTCCGGCAAGTACGAAGATCAGGAACCATCAGCTGGGCTCCAAGTCCTGTCCTCAGTTGCGATGACGGTCGCGTGCGTACTAGCCGTCGATATGGCATAAGCAAACGTGGCACACCAGTACTGATCCCAATGTTTCGGATCGTGATAACCGTAGCCTGCAGGCAGGACGCTGTGGCTTATAATGAAGTGGTGCCAATTATTATAATATTGCCGTCATTGTCTGTACGCCCGCCTCATCGGCCAAATGGTCAACATCGTGCTCCAGGGATCAATCAATAAACGCGCCCGACACGTCCGGGCGACGGTCGTGCACGTCCACGACAGGTATGAGCAATCGCCTGATCATGCAGCGATGATGCGACTCCGATCCGTTCAGGCCGTCAACAGCGCGAAAATATAGAGGCCCGCTCTACATCCCGGGCCTTGTACCCGCCTGGCGCCAGCTCCCAGAACCTGGCCGGGCACGCCTGTATGATCGTCGGCAACCTCAGTTCCGGGTTCGTGAACAACAGGCACCTGTGACGCAGCTGTGCATTCCCGATGCCGGCAAAACGCATCATTACGATCGATACGATGGCTGCCAATTAGCTGGTCGACTCTCGTTCGCATATTGTCCCAGGCGCCGCGAGTGCACGAATATCGAAACTCAGGAACCCAATTCGCGTGGAGCTAAGGTTCCGTGGCTTCGAGTTGAAGCACCCCGATTGGCTCCGAGCGATCAGCGTCAGCTAGCTCACTGGCTATCGCCTGCGATCCACACTTGCGCAGAGTGGACGTCGGCTCACCATCCGACAGGCGCACGCGGCGACCCTCGGATGGACATCTTCACCAGACCCTAATTCTTAAGCGCATGAGCAATATCGAATCCAAATTTCAGTGGCGAACCCGCTACGTCATCGATGGGCCTCTCCAGCATCCAGGCCTCCCACCGGCCACGAACGCGTACCTTCAAAGGCTTATTGATTCCGATATCAACTGGCTGCAGAAGGTATGTACAATTCCCAGGAATATGTTCATCACGAGCACCCAACTGGTTGATACTCGATACCACTGACGTCATCGTATAGCAACGGTAAGATTCCAATATCCCGGCACTTACATGGATAATACACGGTTCGAGGATCTGTAACACGAGGTTAGTGGTTTACGGTAGTTCTGACAGGACGAGTCCAAATTAAAACGGCCATGTTGACTGCTGATTGGAACCTTACCGCTGTTATACGATGACGTCAGTGGTGTCGAGTATCAACCAGTTAGGTGCTCGTGTCGAACATATTCCTGGAATTGCACAGACCTTCTGCAGCCAGTCGATATCGGAATCAATAAGCCTTTGAAGGCACGCATTCGAGGCCGGTGGGGAACCTGGATGCTGAAGAGGCCCATCGACGATATAACGGGTCCACCTTCCCAGCCCCAGCTCGCGGAGTGGATCATAGAATCTCTGCACTCACACACACCTATACGCAAGTCGTGGCGATGCCACGATTTGCGATATTTCATCGACTAAACCAGTCTCTTGGTGTCCAATATCCCGCGCGTATTCCTGTAATTGAAGGTCAATATAATTATTATAACACACGTGGGGCGCTTTCCCCATTGTGATGCGAGCGTTCGCGGTCGTCGCGTTGTCTGAACGTGAACAGAATTCGACCGTCTACGCAAGTCGATTCGAATATTACCGCTCTTGGAAGGCAGTGTAGCAGCAAAAGATCAACGCCACCCGCGACAAAGGAGATACGGTCAGTGCCTCTCCAGGTACACCCGGTCCTGGCGAAATTTAAGTACAAACATACATCGTTCGCACAGTAAGTATACAGCGCGTACCGTTAATGATGTTCACACAGCGCGTATATGAAAACGATCCTGCCCAGTCCCGACGCAGATTCGCATACACCATACTGGTCCTGAAATGAGCTGGGGCGTCCACATCCGCCGATCTCGATCCCAACCATGTCAGCCGTTCGCCCTGACGGATACTGGACGACGGGCATCGTGGCAGGATGTCAGAATGCTGTCCAAACGTCACGTGCAGTGCGGTCGGATCGGCACCACGCGTTCCTGCGGCCATCGGGGAAATATTTCACCCCGATCTGTGGAAGAATACCGATCCGAAAACGGGCTCCATTGTCGTGCGATTACGTTTCGCCGGACGCCGATGCATGGGCAGTGTTGGCAAGTCGTTTGTGTGCATGGGTCGCCATTCTGCTCAACCTGAGTGGACGAACGCGCACGACAGATCACTCGATAAAGTCTTGTTGGAAAACGATTGCGAACTGGCGCATCTAACGGGGAACCGGTGAAAGACATTGAACCGCTCTTTGCACAATTCTTCTCATGCAAAGTGAACTCGAAAATCAAGCAGGTTCGCGCCATGCTGTAATCGCGAAGAAGGAGGCCTTTGTTGCATACGAACTTGGCTCTTACGATTGTTTGTTCAGAAGAGAGGAACATCGAGTACGGCGACGAGGAGGACGCTGGCACACCTCTGAACATCGGTGCTGCAACCTCATCGAAACGGACACCAAGTACCTCGAGCCTGCCTTCGACGATGGCGAAGCAGATAAGGGTTTCGTCGTCTGACCACGGCGACACCGGCTGTTCCGTCCCTGACAGCATATATGTACAGTATTCATTGATACATTTGCTCCTTGTTTTCATTCTATATGGCACTGTCTACCGATTAAGAGGCATGTCAAAGGGTTTCCTGCAGTGCCTGGACGACTACACAGCGCCAAAAGGGTCGTACTACTATGTACCCTCGGCGACACTATGCACGCCCGTCACGTGGGGGAGTCTTCGCCCATCGAAGTTGCCGTATGGAGGTAGACGAGACCTCCCCGTAGATTTGAACCAGACGTCGTCGTGGAAGCTTGAGACGTCGATTCGTTTTCGCTCTGGCGTGGGTGTTGGGAGCTGGATGCCGTGGCGGTTCGATATATGCGAAATCGCTGGCTCTGAACGGTTTGTGCTCACTGCCCGGGGCGTCTGCCATAGTTTCGGTGGTTGTCGAGGCGGTGTGAGCGGCGTTGCTGGACTGTGGTTTGCTGTAAAGTGCTAGGAGAGCGCATTTGAGCGCGGGCGAAATGGGTGACCTAGCGACATTCTTTGTGGCTGGTCGTCGACGCTGGCGGTTGAGAAGATGACATTGGAGGTCTTCACCTTCTTGTGGTGCCACCCGGACTCGTTCAGATCGGAGTCCCCAACCGGCAGCTCCTCGTCACTGGATGTAAGGTAATCATCCTCGAAGAATGTCGCTAGGTCACCCATTTCACCCGTGCTCCTCTCCTAGCACTTTACAGCAAACCACAGTCCAGCAACGCCGCTCACACCGCCTCGACAACCGCAGAGGAGCGCGGTGCACTGCCGAGGGCCGTGGCCCGTGGCGGACTGCCCTGCGGTGTCCGCGGCGGCGACCTGCCCGCAGGTCATTTGGTCAATCTATTGCCAGCGACAGGGAGCGTTGCAGACGACGACCATGACCGCCGCCAATGAGGAGCGTTCGTTCATCATGATCAAGCCGGACGGCGTCCAGCGCGGTCTGATTGGCCAGATCGTGCAGCGGTTCGAGCAGCGCGGGTACTTCCTCGTCGGCATGAAGCTCGTCAAGCCGACGAAGCAGTTCGCCGAGCGGCACTACTCCGACCTGTCGTCCAAGCCGTTCTTCGCCGCGCTGACCACGTTCCTGTCGTCGGGCCCCGTCTGCGCCATGGTCTGGCAGGGCAAGGACGTCGTCAAGACGGGCCGCACCCTGATCGGCGCCACGAACCCGCTGGCATCGGCCCCCGGCACCATCCGAGGCGACTTCTGCATCGACGTCGGCCGTAACGTCATCCACGGCAGCGACTCGGGTATGCTGATGAACTACGCCACGTGTGAACGCAGCCAGGGACTTGGCATCTGACTTGGGGCATATTCGTGTAGTTGACTCGGCGCAGAAGGAGATCGCGTTGTGGTTCGCCGATGACGAGCTGACGTCGTGGACGCCCACCGTCAACAAGCACCTGTACGAGTAGACGGGACGCGCGTGCATACGTGCGAACCCGTCACCCTCCGATATCGCATAAAAGGCTGTCGCCTTCGACAAGGTGTGTGATTCGTCAGTCGCGCGCTGCTGTTGGTTCCAGAATCGCGCCGTTGCAGATGGTCGACGAGAATGTTCGCGAACATTAGTTGAGGTGTGCGCATCCGGTCGTGGCCCGGCGTTGCCAGGCATTCGCCATTGCGTCAACCATCGTGATTTGTAGCGCCGCGCGACGTCTGCTGGGTTCGTCACTGGGCTGTCCCTGACGGTACGGCACGCGTCCACACGTGAACGAGTCACTGGGCCATCGCCATCGACGGTTTCGCCCCTGGATGCACAGATGGCTACTGAAGACGACAGCGTCTTTGTCCGATTGTTGAACGATGACGCCCTCCCTGTGAAGTCGAACGACGACGACTCGCGGTCGGCGTTCCCCGACTGTGCCGCCGTCTCCTTGTCGATCTTCCTGCAATTCCACGTTCCCGCGGCGCTGTTCATGCTGCTCAGGATCACGGTTCAGGAGCGGTCTGTCGCTCTGCAGTACCTATGGGAGATCAGTGACGTATTCTGGATCATCTTCTTCGGCGTGCTCACGTTGCAGCTGTTGCACACGTTGGTTGCCGCACCAGATGACGCTGTCCAGGCTGGCATCGAGACGCACCTACGGCTACTCATGTACGTCAGCGTCACCTGGGACGTCATCATCACGGTCGCCTGCCTCCTACAAAAGCTCGCCTAGCGCGTCGACAGCAACGGGGGGCAACATCTATTCCCAAACAATACACACGACTGTATGGTAACGTATCAGAGCCGTGTTTGAAGCCGGGACGCACTACAGCGAGCGGCGCGGCACTGCTTGGCCTTGGAGAGTGGGCAAGCACGCCAGTGAGCATAGCTGGTCTCTGGGCGAACCGCATCGGGGTGACCATGAAACGTGCAATGATAGCGGTGGATTTCGTACCAACTCGTTTGAGTCACGGTCACATACTGGCACGTGCCCCTCGAGGGATCGGCCATTCAGGGAATAACGCGCGCGCGACCATAAGCAGCAATGGTGTCCAAGGCCGCCACCGAGCACGACGAGAGCGTCTTTGTTCGCCTTCTCGACGAGGGCAAGACCGTCGACGACCGGTCTGATGAAGGGACCGCCGACAAGGAGGCGAACGAGGACCGCGACGCCAGCATCGCCTGCTGCCTTTCGATCGTTCTTCAGTGGCACGTCCCTCTGGCTCTATGGATGATGGTGCGTCCGAACAATTGCGAGCAGAAGAGCCAACGTCACCGCTAAACCCGATTGCCAGGCACGGATCGCCATCATGGAGCACTCGCAGGCGGTCGCGACGCTCTGGGAGGTCAGCGACTTCTTTTGGATCGTGTACTTCCTGGGCCTTACGATCCAGCTCCTGTACGAGTTCTTCTTCACGCCCGTCGAGCGCATCACGGAGGCGGTCCACACACACCTGAACCTGCTCATGGCCGCGTCCTGCGTCTGGGACGCCGTCATCATCGGCTTCTTCGGCCTGCATCAGCTCCAGCTTGTCTGAGAGCGCTATCGCCAGATACCCCTAGATAAATACAGTGCTCGTTATCCACTGACGAAGCACAACGGGGCGAGATTCTCGGCGGGTACACTGGCGCCCTTCAGCGTTAGTCGAGATTCTCTGGGGTCGAGCTGGGTGTACCAATACCGCGTCGCGTCCGACGCAGCCGTAATCGTAAAGGGGAGGCGGGCGGTTATTATCTAGTGGGATGGCGGAGGACGAGAGCGTGTTCGTGCGCCTGCTGCCAGATGGGAAAACTGTTGACGGCACCGCCGACGACACTGGGACGCCGAGCGACGATGAACGTGCTCGGAGCGCGGCGGTGACGTGCGGTCTCACACTGCTTATCCTGGGCCACGTCCCGATCGCGCTCTTCCTGATGGACAAGATCGGCAAACTGTTCGTCTCGTCGGAAGTCCTGTGGCTCGTCAGCCTGTCCGAGCAGTTCTTCGTCGCGTACACGATCGCCCTCGGCATCGTCTTCGCGTACACGGCCGTCGTCGATGGCGTGAACGTTGCCCTCGACCAGAACCTGACGCTGCTGACGCCGGCCACCATCATCTGGGACGCCGTCGTCATCGCCGGCTTCACCTTGCATACATTCTAACCGGGTATAACATCGGCGACGCACAGGATTGCATACACCGATGGGCACGACACGAATCGGCGTGCAGGTGCATCACTTGCCTTCTTTATAGGCAGCACCCAGCCTGGGACGCGCGCTGCCCCACATGCGCAATGCTGGCCCAGACACGGTTGCAAATAACGATCCAGGAGACGATGCCGATCGGGTAGGGCGCCGATTCTGGCGGCACAAGCAACGATGGAGGGATGTAGCCGACGTTGGCAGAGCGGAACACGCCCGCCAGTACAGCTAGGGCGACGGCAACTGGAACGGAGGCCACGATCGACGACGCCATCGGCGCGGCCGGTTTCCTTGCGGGCACCTTCTCCTGCAGCGCATCGATCTCGACCTGCAGCTTATCGATACGGCGCTGCAACTTCGCGTACTCCACGAACGACGCCGGCGTGTTCAGACGCGCCGCCTCCTGCCGCCAGGCGTGCCGCTGCGCCAGCAGGCCTGCCAACGTCGACGACGACGACGCAGGGGCGCCCCTCGACGTCCCGTCCCATAACCGAAGCGCGCGGCGCACCACGGCGGGCACCACCGCCACAGACACGAACACGAACAGCCACAGCATCACTGGCAACTGGATCGGTCGCGGCGCGCGCAATCTCGCACCCTCCAAAACGACGGCGTCGTTCCCATGCAGCTCTCGCTGCCTCGCACGGCCTTTTTCGGGGGTGGTGCAGCAGCCCCGTGACGGTTTCGCGTCAGTTGCCGCGCGGCAAATGCCGCCGACCTGTTGTCGGGCCAGCACTCAGTGCGCTGTATCAAACAGGCCGTCGCTCGCTCGGCGGCACGACATCGGGGATGAACCCTATCCATAGGGATATCGGTCCGGGTGTTTATCGACGAGCACCTGGTTGCATACGCTGGTATTTAAAGGAGGGCCACGCCGGTCCGACTGTCGTGTCATTCGATGGTAAAGGCCTGTGCCGGAACCTGTACGTCGGGATCCGACGTGTGACGGTTGACGACGACGGTCAGGTGCTGGCGCATCAGATCGTGTTGTCGTCTCTGCTTCCGGACGCGATACGCGTGCAGAACGCACCTGCTGAGCACGACGACCATGAGCATGGCCATCACCCAAACGACCGAATACACAAGGGTGTCCGATGACGTTGTAACATCGGTTTCCGGCGGCAGATTTGGTGGGCCGGGCGGGACGATGGTCGTTGGGCGACCATGCCCCCAGACGCCCGGGGTATCATCAGTAACAACGGCCGGGCCCAGGATCACGTCGCTGGTGAAGTTCAGCTGATTCCCGATCGGGTACATGAAGGAGGCGTCCGGCAGCGTCGCGTTTACCAAGCCGACGATCGTCACTGTGAACATGTGTGTAAGACGTGCCGAGAGCGGCGGCGCTCGTTCCCCGACGTTACGAACCATCGATGCAGTTGGCGAAGAACGTGGCGTTGTTTGGCACCCACTCCCATCGCAGGAGACAGTGGTCACACGAGGGCAACCAGTCAGGCACTGTACCGAAGCGGTTATGACCGTTGAATCCTGGCGACAATGAACCGACTGCCTACCATTGAAAGGGTACAAAGTCTGGCCGCAATCACCAAGGTTGGCGACCTTGAACCATTGCATGGAAGTCAGGGGCAGTGATACATCGCTGTACGATAGGTACAAGGCGCAATCGTCCATTGCTGATGGCGGCGTGCCCGTCCAGACGAAGTCGAGGTAGATTGGCGTCGAGATCGTCAGCAGTGCCTGTGGCGGTTGTGGCGTCGATATTCGGCAGACGAAAGCGGGGTCGGTCTGTGAAGACGCGGCGGGTGCATCGATACCGTCCAGACCGGCGAGCTCCTCGCGCGTCGTTGGTGATTCCAGGTACCCGCCCAGGCTAGCAGTACAGCACGCCAGCAGCCTTGATATTGCTATCACAGCCGCCGCTGTTGATGACAGACCCATTAGGAGGCTACCATGTACGTACTGTAGGTGGGACTGAACTTCTGTGCCGCGCTCGACACAGACTGTACAGCCCATTTCAGAGCAGGAACGCTCCCAGGTTGGAAACGCACAGATATCCGGAAGCGTCACGCGTGCTAGCATCTGCACCGAGAGGCACGCCCGCGGCTGTCGACAGAGACGGACATTCACGAGTCCCGTTTTATGATGTTGTCGACGAGGACGACCAGGGAATCGCGGAATACAGACGTGGGGAACGGATCTAGAGCCTGACACGCCATCGCCGCCAGCGATCTTATAAGTTCCCTTGTTCGTTCGATCCCTGACAGCATATGTCAGACCCAGAGGAGTCGAAGCAAACCGATAATTCGCGATCGTCTCACCGTCGGATAACCGGATAAACTCTAGCGCGTTGTCGACGTCGCCAACCTCGCTGAACTTCCTTCCCATCATGTCGTTCAGCTCAGGGTACTGTTCAGCAGCGAACAGAACGGGAGCTGTTGCGACACCGGTCGAAAGGTCCAGCCCGGAAGGCTTCCCTAGGGATTTCTCGGTCCCCGTAATGTCCAGCAGGTCATCGGTGAGTTGGAAGCACAGGCCAAGGTACTTGCCAAAGTCCATGGCCGCATTCTGCAAATCACTCGACAGGTCGTCAATGACTGCGACGGTCCGGCACGAGTTCGCCATCAGCGACGCCGTCTTCCTGTACGACTTGGACAGGTAGTACTCCAGGCGGTCGCTCAGCGACCCAACGTTCATCGGCCGCATTTGCATGATTTCGCCGGATACCAGATCTGAAATAATCGTGGCCATCAAGCTGACGGCCTCGCAAGATCCTAAGGACGCCAGGATGATCGAAGACCTGGACAGCAGAAAGTCGCCACCGAGGATCGAAGCCTTGTCCCCTGGTACGACACGAGTTCAACAGCAACGCACCAAGCATTTAACGTCGCGCCCTACCGAACTGAACATTGGCCGTCGGTGTATTTCGACGCGTCGTAGCCCCGTCGAGAACGTCGTCGTGTAGTAGACTGGCGACATGTATCATTTCTGATATCTGTGCAACCTTGTCGACAGGACCGATGGCCGCAGAGGGATCGCGACGAGCAGGTGACCTATACGATAGCACGGTATGGAGGGTTAATCACCACCGTGTCAGAAGCCTAAACGGGGCATTGCCATTTACAGTGCTCCGGCCATCAGCAGGCACAGACTTGGTCGTAGGCGTTTCCCGCCGCTCTCGAACAGCAGTTTAGACACGGAGGCCAGCAGGGGCAGACGACCCGAGAATGACGATACGACGTCGTCGATGACGAATGAGACGCGATCGCTGACGCGAGACAGCGGGTCGCCGGGCGCCGCCGCACGCGCGGTCGCGAGCACCGACGACAGGTTGGCCAGGCCATCGGCGGGCGCCAAGGCAATCTTCAGTGACGACCCCGCCAGGTCGGTCTGCAACGACGACAGCGCCGACTTCAGGCCATGACGGAGCAGCGTCCGTTGCATAGACCCGCGCCTCGGCGAAATGAGCGGCGCCGCAGTTTGTGCATCGCGCCGGCGCCGCCGCTGGGGGCTCTCGCAACGGCCGGCCGGCCCCCCTTTTTGGGTCCTGCTTATAATGATATGAAGCCGTCAATGATTTCCGGTCGAAGTGCATCCGAAGGTAAAGCGGCGGTCAGTGCTTGTGACGTCAGCAGCGCGCAGATGGACGATACCATCAAGACGGGCGACGACCGTCACATGGCCTACTGCATCGGAAATGACGCCTGCCCTTCGTAGTCTACCGAACGTCGACGTCGGCGTGGGCGGCGACGGTAGCGTATACACGTTCCCTTCACGGCAAGTACTCGCGACAGGACTGGACACCGCCCACCATTCAGGAAAGAGCAATCATTCCCGGCCCTGCCCGTAACCACGCACCCCGCAATGTGCGCGGGTGGCAGTTCACAGTCCGCAGTCGTGATGGGAACGCCGATCTGGAGGAGACGTCGTCAGTCGACCATGAGGCAGCGGGAGACTACGTACTTCTGGCGGGAATGGGCGAGGCGCGGGGAGGGCGTCGATTCAAGGTCGTCCGACATGAGTGACGTCGATGGCAACTTCCTTCTTCGGGAAATGTTTGGAGTCCAGCGATAACGGCAAGGCGTCTCCGCCGGGCGATGACGAGCGGGACACGGACGCCATTATTGATTATATGCCAAGGGTCGAAGAAACTGTTGATAAGCATAACTCACTGGTGAGGGACACTGTGGAAGTATGTCTAAAGTATATTGACTGGTATCATACCCCCATAGGTTCACGAATACGCGGCTTCCAGAGGCATCGACATCGGCGATTATGACGATTCCATGTCGTCCCAAATCGGCTCCAACTTCGGCACCGTCTCTGTCGCTCATTGCGGAGGCATCTCTTCGATCTTGGACTAACAATTCCGTTCCTGACGTACAGCGTATGCTCCCACGCTCATATCTGGGCCAGCGGACACGGACGCGCCCGGCGATGGTTGCTGTGCGACTTCTGAGCCATTTCCGTGTACTTCTCGCGGATCCTGTTCCTCCAGTCATTGTTCTGTTCGAAAACATTTTCTCAAATGTCCACAACTTGCCGATGACTGACGATCATTCTGGTGATGGTGCCCGGTATTTCCGCGTGTTCTGTTTGGACGAGGTGTACAACTTTGCCAAAGCCTCCTCTCACTTCTTCAAGACATGGTTCGCCCGGATGCAAAATCGTTCTTTGTCAAGGAGATGTGGTTGGCCATCAATCGTTCGATTCTTCTGGACGTGACCCGTTTCCCTTGCCGGTCGTGACGATGCATTAGCGTTCGTGTGGACCGCGGCAACCCAGGGCGGCGTTGACCTTCCAGTTCTGTCAGTTAAGATTCATCAGCTCGAGACCCTGAGGCTACGGCTGGTTTCCAAAGCGAGACGTGCCGGGTGGTGCGGGAGCTTCATCCGCGAACAACCTGGGCCCATTATCCTGAACACGTCTTTCCCGACCAAATCGTGGTCGTATTTGCTCCAGCACTGCGTTCTGGAGATGATCAACGAGGCCGTTGTTGAGGGCATGGGGTGTGTCTTCAATCGACACGCTCGTCATATCTGTCTCCAGAGACTGCTGCCGATGAAGCCTTTATCGGTAAAACGGCCCGGCACCCACGAATGCAGATGGCATTCTGGAAAAGGGTCTCCCGCTTGCTTGCCGGGCGCGATGCAAAGGTCCCGTCACTGGAGACGCCCAAATATTTTCTGCCCCCGACACTTCTCGCTTTGGAAACAAGTCGTAGCCTAAGTGTCTCGAGCTGATGAATCATAACTGGCAAAACGGGAAGGGTAACGCCGCTCTTGGTTGCCGCTGTCCGCTGTAGCGCTTCGTCACGACAGGTCAACGGACACGGGTCCTATGTTCAAAAACAGTTCGCGAGCACTGCGTCCAGCGGAATCGAAGAACTGATGGCCACCGTCCAACTGCAGTTTATCTCGGGTATGCAAAGTGCTGGCTCACCCGTGCTTGTGTGCGCTCTGGGGACTCCCCAGAACAGCGGGCGATACCACAACTTGTTAGAATGGTCACCAGTTGCAATGATGCGACACACCGTCGCATCAGAACGAACTCCTATACTTCATATCGATGCGGTAGAGATCTGCGGGTGCCTTGAAGCCGACCGCTGTGTGTCCCCGTGGCAAGGTGCACGTGTGCCGTCAGGTCAGGTCCGCGGCGAACAATCGGAAACGCCGTGGCGCTGGCGCGTCAGAGTCTGGGTCGCTCTAACAATAGCACGGGCGTTGTTGTTGCGGGTTTTCGACCCGTCGTCCGGGATCTCGGCGGTATTCATTCTAGTTGAAGGATGGCGTGGTCGTGGGCGACATCTCTGGCACTGCTGGCGGCGGCACTAGCCGTCAACGCGTCGGGCTCCGGTCTCCGTCCCGTACTGCTGCTTAACGATGAAAGCCTTGGCGCGATGCGCCCCCGTACAACTGCCCCGCAGGCGACTGTGCCTGTTGTGCCATCCCCGCGGGGGGAAAGCGGCACCGGTGATGTTGACGTCGACGCACAGTTGCGCCAGGCTGCTGACGCTGCGACCATGTCGTGCGAGTTCCTGAAGTCGGTCATCGAGGATCTGTCCGCCGGGCCCGACCTGTTGACGTCGATGGTGTCGGTCGGCAGAAGCGACCAGCCCGCCCAGGTCACCGGGGCGCAAGTGCTGACCTACTGGGTCAACTACCACTCCATAATGGCATCGGTGCAGTCCTGGATTGCGGCTGTGGATCCGAACTCGCCGGACGACGTGTTCAGTATCGGGCAGGCCGTGTACAAGTTGATCGAATCGGCGAGATACGACGTGGTTGATGTGGCCTCTCTGGAGGAACCGTTCAAGGACTTTCTGACAACGGACAGCGGTCTTGCCGACTTTCGGACCCATGCCGCGATCCAACTTCTACCGGGCCAGGAGCTGGATCTACACCTTCTTGGCGGCCTCGACCTGACGGATGAGTTGGCTGCACGCCTCATGCCGCCGGCGGTTTGTCATCTGTTTACGATGACGAAGACCGACCCCACAGATGTCGTCCGGATCGAAAACACCATCAACGCTATTCGTCAACTGCAACTTGACAAGGCGCTGTGCGGCGACCTGTACCTCCGAATCGAGGCATTGGCCACATACCTGACCGTGCTCGACGCGCTGCTGCCTCTGATTTCTACTCACCCGCGCTACGCCGAGATCCACACGACGACTAACCCGGTGTCCGATACGATGACGGAGTACTTATCGACATGGCGGAAGATGCAACTTGAAATCATTCACGAGTATTTGGACCGCCGCGTACGACGTCATGGGGCTCGTAACCGGCCGCCGTCATCGTCGTCACTTCTGCACCGCATCAGAATCGCGTTAGCAAAGGCAGCAGTCTCCAAGGCTGTCAACGTGGACATGGCCGATTTAACGACGCCCATATACCCGCGATCAGAGCCTCGCCCGAGACCGTCGCTGAAGAAGAGGAGGAAGAGGAGGACGAAGAAGAAGGCGACCAGCAAGGCCGAAACGGACGTTGACGTCGTCCTGCCGGAACACGATGATAAGGAGCTTGAGATGAAACGTTCAATGCCGGCGCCGTCCGCGTCGGGCAGTGACGCCAGCGAGGTCCCTCGTAATGAGCGATCAAGCCGCAAGAGTCATGCTGAGGCAGAGAGTGACGCCAACGGCAAAGAGTCCCGTTCCAGGAGCACCGTCGCGAGTGACAAGTTGACCGCCAGTCGGAAGGTGCCCGAAAGCAAGGCAACGCCCGCAGAGGCCCTGAAGGCTAAGCTCAGGGATCTACCGTCAAGAATGGCCGACTTCGTCGGGGACATGTTGACAGTGTTCACGATGCGGGAAAGCCGCACCCGTAATTCGCTGGTCTTCTTCGACAAGCAGAGTGGCGCGCCCGTGTTCAGCATGCACCGCCCGCACGGCGGCAAGCAGAAACCCATCCGCAACGACGTTCTCGGTCGTATCCGCGACAAGCTTCGTATGCATTTCGACTTGTAGTGCGTACACCGAGTCGACGGCAAGACACTTATGGGTTGACTCACGCCCCCGTCTTCGTACCCGATTTTCCCATACACATCAGCGCTCAGTTTGCAATGCGCGCGCGCCCATGACCTAGTGAGGATGACGTGCGGCGTAGACGTCGTAAACCGGGATGCCCGGGCCGTGCCGCCATTCGTCACCGTCATGTGGAGCCAGATTGTCGGCTGTGCCCTCATTGCGCCGGTTCGAACGATAACAAGGGTTTGGGGGAGACATCCGGGTTGGACAGGTGGCGTATATACGATTATTTTACCAGTCGGGTGCACGCGGGCGCTTCGCGATGGACTGTCTCTGAAGCAGACCGACGAGAACGGCGCGCGCATCCCATTGCGGCGGTGCTGTTGGTTGCTGCTGACACCTGGACATGTACTCGTCGAAGGTGGCGCCGTTGGCGAACGGGTCTGCGGCGTCCACTGCCGGATGACAGTCCCCGTCTCGCGGCCAAGGCGTCAGTTCGAACCGTCGTAGCCTCGTCTCTGTGGCAGCAGGCGGCATGGCCTCCCGAGGCGCACACGCGTCCGTATGGGACTCGGCCTCGGGATCCACCGCCTGGTGAGTCCAACGATCAGGAGCACCATCGTCGTCGTCGGTGTCGTCGTCGTCGTCCGGTGCAATCCATGCGACGCGGGGCGACACCGGTGATGTCCCGTGCGGCACGTCCATCGCTTGGTGCGGTTGTGCGGCTGGGGCTGTTGAACCGATTGACGATCTTCCCCGGCGGAAGGCGCCGGATCCGGAACAGAGGCAATGCGCATGACGTCACCACTTGCTTGTATGGGCCAGGTCGGTGACGCAGAGGCTGAGGCGGCATATGAGCACAGGGAACGTGACAGGGCAGAGGGTCTGAGCCACCCAGGTCGCCACGCGAACGATTACGGTGGCGTGGCCAGGTACATACAATCCAGGCGCGTTATCGCTGGCCGGGCACGATCGAGCCGGGTTGACGCGTGCCGGATCAGGTCGATGTCTTTATTACCGGCCGGGTGTGGGTTTACCAGTCGGGCGCGCGTACGCGCTTCCGCCTGCACTGCTTCTGAAGCAGGTCGACGAGGACGCTGCGTGTGTCCCATGCAGCGGGGGCGACGCGCTTGCCCGAGGGCGCCCGATCGGACGGGGGCTGCCGAGGCTTCACGAACGCTCTCTGCCTGTCGTCGCCCTCGTCCGGGGACGGCGTGAACTCGAACTGCGTCAGCCCCGTCGACTTGGCAGCCGATGGCGTCGTCGCTGGACGCACGGCAGGCGCGTTGACGTTGTGGGCGTTCTCGGTTTCCGGGTCGTCGTCCGGTCCGATCAGCGGCGCCGATATGCCATATTCCTCAGGGCGGCGGCGTCGTTCCGCAGGTGGAGAACGGGGCGCGTCCCGCCCCGTTGGAGAAGGCGCCCCGACAGCCGGACGCCGCCCCCTGACAACGTCGTCCTGCGTGAACTCACCGACCAGCTGGGTCAGGCCAGACGCGCCACTGCGACCGCATGGATCGTCGTCGGGTTCGTCGTCGTCTTGGGTGAACTCGAAGTCGGGCAGTCGGCCGCGAGCGCCCGCCCGGCCTGCTGCCCCGCCTGCGACAGACAGGGACGCCGCCGTCGTGTCCGTTGTTCCAACAAGGGTCGTCGCGTCCGGGGCGCCCGCCGACGTAGCGGTGGGAGCAGGCGGGCGGCACGCCGAGGTAGGCGGCTCCTCGTCAATGCCACCCTGGGCTTCAGGTGTTCCGTCCGCGGGACGCTCCTCGTGGGCGATATCGGCAACGGCTTGACGATCCGTGTCGGCCTGACCGTCGAGACGATCCTGCTCCTGGTCGTCCTTGGTCGGCGAGAAGAACAGGATCTGCGACGCCGCCTCCTTCGCCGGGGCGGGCGACGCTGCCGCGCTCCCCCGGGAGCGCACGTCATCATCATCGACGACGTCGTCGTTCGTCAGGTTCGGCCACCCGGGCACGTTCCGGAACCGTGCCTCCGTCGGCTTCGTCACGAGGCAGTCCTGCAGGTGCCGAGGTTCGGGGGCGCCGCCGCCGCCCACCCTGCCCGGGTCGACGACGGGCGTCCGGAAGAACCCGTTCACGAAGTAGTCGACGGCGTCGAGGACGGCCCGGTCGCCCATGACGCAGGGCGCCGACCTGAACATGTCCGTTTCGCCCAGGAACGTGAACTCGTCGACGCGCACGACGACCCGGACGGGATGGCGGGCGGCGACCACGACGGCGCACCTGCCCAGCCCGACCATCGCGTTCTCCAGCAGCTCCAGCGTGTCCTGCCCGAACGTGCTGTGCCACGCGTCGATATCAGCCCCGAGCGCGCCCCCGGCATCGTTCGCTCGGTGCGTACCTGAGGAAGCCGGCGATCGCGTCGACGGACAGGACGCCGTCGACGAAATGGTGGTCGTCGGAGAGTTGCACAGGGACCGGCGCGAACGGCGCCGCCCACGACGTCCTGCTGACGCGCACGCGGACGGCGTTGGACAGCAGGTCGGTCGAGCGGGGCTGCGGGTCGGGGCCCAGCGCGCCGACGATCGCATGCTTCAGCCACGGGCGCCCATCCGCCATTCGTGGGCCGCGAAGGCACAACTGCGCGCGCGCCCTACACGCTGCCCGTCGTCATCAGCGCCGACCTTCGCCGAGGTCAGAACCCGACCCGCCGTCGCGAACCAAACAGGAGACCCTGTGGTGCCACCCGACTGCCCTGTCTGCTGCGCGCAGGGAGTCGCTCGAACTTAGTCCTGTCGTACTCGGCAGGCGGTGCGCGGCGGCGTCGTGCGACTGCGGAATCGGACGCGCGCCCATGAAGGTGGACCTGCAGGTGCGCATGGAGCTGGACGGCATCCGCGCCGTCCTGTTCGACAGGCGCGCCGGCTGGGCGTTCACGGCGCGCTGCGCCAACTGCGGCGAGGCGTTCCCGCAGAACATTCACCTGGACCCCAGTGTCTCTCCCTCTCTCTCAGCCGTCTGTCGCCATGCCGGGGCTCCTGACGTGCTGCTGTCGTAGGAATCCGTCCCGGTGCCCGGCAGCCGAGGCGACGCGCATGTCGTCATCAAATGCAAGGTGGGGATGGGGCGCGCGTCGCACTGGTGTGCGGGACGTCGCGCCGCTGACCGTGGTGTGCACCGGTTGCAGATGTGCGAACGCACCGGAAACGTGAAGATCCTGTCCAGCGCAGACACGGTCGAGTACGCCGACGATTCCGCAGGTCGCTTTGGCGCTGCGTCGTGCACCTGGTCTGTCTGAATGCAACTGTGGAACGGCGCAGGCCAGTTCGTCTCGATCGGCACGTTCGAAGGACGCGGCGTCGACTTGGTGTCCTGGACGCCGGACGCCGACGCCGTATCTGCCAGTGGGCTATCCAGTACGGCGTTCGACTCGATCAGCCTCGACGACGACTGGTTCGATTACGACGAGAAGCAGGCGTGCCCTGTGTCGATCACGGAATTCCAGCAGAGGTTCGTCGATGCCAAATAAAGGACACGTGCGCGCGTTCGTCATTACAGTGCAGGACGGTTCGCCTAGAAATGTGATGTTCCGCGCTGGCCAGCACAGCCACAACATGAAGCAGTGGAGATCGCCTATGCATTCTCGATCTGCACAGGTCGACGACTACGATCGGCTGCGGTTCAGATCATGAACGGCAAAGGCCTACCGTACGGGGACGTACGGCGACAGCAGTACTGTGCACTGGGTCTAATCATTGGGCCGGGCTTGCTCTCAGGCGCCCGAATGCGGCCAAGCGCATTCTGCCCAGGGTTTGGGCATGACGCAGGACATGAGCAGTGCTCTGCTCTTCCTATATCAGATTGCCGCATGCGAACACGTTGGTGGGGTCCAGCTGGCGTTTGATGGCGACCAGGGCATCGCGGCCAGGTTTCGTGATGACCTGGGGCATAAACTGCTTGCGGATCTTGCCGACGCCATGGTGATGCGATAACGACCCGCCACAGTCGAGGACCGCCTGACGTGCGTCGTGCTCGACGCTGGAGAACACATCCACTGGGTTCGCGAGGCCGCGGGCGATGATGGCGAAGTAGAAGTAGACGCAGGCGCCAGTGTCGTACGTCTGCGTGACGCGACACGATACGAACGGGGCCTGGGGAACGCCACGCTCCTGACACGATTGCACAATGCGCTGCCTGACGCGCTCACACAGCATCGTCACATTCGACCATTCAACGGACGTTTCGAACGATTCCGCCAGGAGGTCACTATGCACATACAGCGGCAGTCAGCAGCCAGATCTCCCGGGGCAACAGCAGGAATGGCATACCAGGATAGAACGAAATCGCGAATGTACGCGATCAAGAATGTGAGTCGGTACCCGCGTTTGCCGGCCTCGGCGCCGCCGGAATACCCGTCGAACGCTCTGGCTATCCGGAAAATGGTCGACTTCTGCCTCGCGATGGACTCAGCCGACCCTTCGAACATTAACGTCGCGGCGACCATCTTCGTGACGTCGAACCCGAGACGAGCAATGACCTGCGCCAGGCACCGGTCACCACATACGGCACATTAACCACCATCATGGTCCTGCTCCCGCCCCCACCCATTTCTTGAACCTCTCCGAGAATTGGTCATGCCAGGAATCGTCGGAGGGCTTGATGGCCCGCCCGAACTGGAACTGTTCGTTGTCAACCAGGCGGATCGACGCCGGCTGGGCTCGGCGTAGGGCGACCTCATGCATGAACGCGACCCCAGCAGCGAAATCAGGGAAGATCAGCGAGCCGTGCTCTGTGTGCTGCGGCAGCCGACGAATGCGAACAACGGCGGACGTGATGATTCCCAGCGTGCCTTCGCTTCCCAGTACGATCTGACAGACGAGCCGCTCAATGAGACCCGGCGCACGTTCAACGAAACGGGGCGGACACCTGTCTGATATCGGGGCCAATCGACTGGCGTGGCCCGCGGCACGTGTTGCGAACAACGCCGCTTGGGGTGACCATCGTGACCTGTACGACGATGTCCTCGATGTTGCCGTACTCGTTCTTCTTCATCCCGGACGCTCGCGTGGCGATCCACCCACCCAACGACGAGAACTCGTGCGAGTCCGGCTCGTGGCCGAGGCAGAACCCTCGACTATTCAGGTCGGCTTCTACCACGCCCGGCGTTCAGCAACGGGCGTATTGTGGGCAACGTTCCCTACCCAGGAACTTGCCAACAGCACCAGCTTGGATCTCAGCCTCCATGTTCACAGCATCGACCCAGAGCACGCGATCCATCCGGCTCATGTCAACGCTGCAGATGTGACGTGGCTCATCCTCAGGGCAGACCAGCGCGTGTGTCACAGACGTGCCGCCGCCGAACGGGATTAAGGCGACGTTCTGCGATGGATGAGCGTTAGCAGGACACCGACGACGACACGGATGCGCCCGGCTGACATGATGGATGGCCAGTTGGACGATGGCGTTCACTGCTTCGGTCGACGACACGAAGACGACGGAGTCGGGGACACGCCCGACCCTCCCTGAGCGAAGCGCGTAGATCTCTTGCAGGGAGTGCCCGTGCCCATGCCGGATCCGCTGGAGTTTCGACTGGTCGACCTCGGCGACGGCGGCGGCTGCCTCCAGGAACTCGCGCGCCTCACGTGGCGCATCTAGGAGAGCCGGTCGAAATCAGACGCGCGAGCGATTGCCATTGGGGCGCGCCCAGGCGCGGACCGATATGCGTGTCATCGAGCGACGCGAACGGTTGCACAGCGTTCGGGTCGGCTCCACGTGACTCCATGAAGGGTCGCAGATGGGGCAGATTGGACCCCGAGAAGTCGTACCTGTCGCCAGAGATCTCCACGACACCGTCCTTGTTGAACCGGAACATCGTGTCTGTGCGCGCGCGATCAACCACCGTCCACGCCGCCCCAGGCATATCGCTGGCGCGTACCTGCGTACCCCCAACCGTTCCACCTCAGGCTGGCGACATCGGGCCGTGATCGCGGCCCGTCATCAGTGAGATGAGCCGCCACACGCGATATGCGACCCGACGACGTCGTCATGCTATAATTCGCTCCACGTTGGGGTCCGCACGGACGCCAACCCGTACGACGTATACCCGACCGTCACGTCCACCGTGCCAGCGGCCGGCGCTCCTTTCGTACCCGGCCAGCGCCAGGTTCCCTTTACAACACGTTCGGCAGCCAGATACCGACGAGGACCTCCGCACTCGGTGACGAATCCTGACAGGGGCGTTCTGCACGAGCCGGCGCAGTCATCAGGTTGACAACGCGCCGTTTTACCTCTACCCATGCGACGCACACGGACACTGGAGACCACTGGAGCGCACGCAGCGAATGGGTCAGGAACCGGGAACGATGCAGTCGCGGGTCAGTGTGCGCACTCAGCAGTCAGCAGCCTGTTCCTGTTGGACGGGGGGCGGGGCGGCGCATTTTGCGGTTTGCAGCTGCGGCGGCGGCGCGCGCATCATGGCGTCGTTCGCGTCCGAAGGCAACGGCCTGTTCGTGGACGAGGATTGGCAGGGCGCCCTGCGCGCCTACACGAAAGCGATCGACGCGGACCCGGCCAATGCCGACCTGTACGGGCGGCGCGCCGCCACGCTGCTCAAGCTCGGCCGGGCGGCCGACGCGCTCGTGGACGCGGAGAAGGGCCTGGAGCTCGCTCCGGACAATGCGCTGTTGAATCTGAGGGCCGGGTAGGTTGCCCCGTTTGGCGGCCAACGTAAGGCTGATTGCTGGTACCGGCAGCATCTGCGCGTTCCAGCTGGACAGTTTCCGTTCCTCAAAGCAGTTCTTGACGAAGGCGCAGGCTCTTGGGGCAAAGGATGCCGATGTGTGGCTTCGGAAGTGTTCTGCCGAACTCGCGGATGACGAGGGTGCTGCCGACGCCCGTCCGGATGAGAAACAGCCATCATCGTCACCTCCGCCGCCGCCGACGGATGAACGGGAAGAACGTCCTCCGGAGGCATCTCCGATCACCCTGGCGCAGAAGGCGAGAGATTCATTCTATGACAAGCCGGATGTAGCAACGTATGTCATCTTGGCGAAGGATCTGAAACCGGAGGACGTGTCTGTGGATCTAAAGGAAGACGCCGTAATCTCTCGTGGCCCCTGCCTGTATTCTCGTGGCTGAGTCCACTGCCGTACAGGCTGAAGTCAAGATCACCTTTGCCGATGGCTCAAAGATGCACAAACTGATTCATCTGTTTGCGACTATCGTGCCCGGCCAGTCAAAGTTCGAACTCAACCGATACAAACTCCAGCTGATCATGAAGGTCGAGAACTCGTGCAATCGTTGAAGCGCGCGCGGGAATCTGATGGCTATGCTGCAGAAAGCGACTCCTGGCTCCTGGCCTCGCGTTCAACACGACGTGAACTCCGATAGCAACCTGATTGCATTGTACCCGACTTCAAGCAAGAAGAAGCAGGACTGGGGTTCCATCGAACGCCAGGTTATCGAGGAGGAGGAGAAGGAAACACCCGATGGTGATGCGGCTCTTAACAAGTTAGTCCTGGAGTGTCTTGCCGGCATGTTGCGTTTATTTACAATGGCGATTGTGTAGACTGTTCCAGCAGATATACAGGAATGCAAGCGACGAGACCAAGCGGGCCATGATCAAGTCCTATCAGACATCGGGAGGCACGGTTCTGTCGACAAACTGGGAGGAGGTTAAAGACAAGGACTACGAAGAGAAGATCGAAGCGCCCACTGGGATGGAAGTCCATCGCTGGACCGAGTAGTGGATCCACGCCAAGAACTCGTCATTGTCAACTAATAAACGGGGATCTACTTCAATATTATCTTCAGATACCGCGAAGGTGCTACCCTAAGGCTTAAGCTCACTACCGAACCGTGTAACTTTGATTACTGGACAATTCAAATAGCGGCGTTGCGTCTGGGCGCGCCCCGTCACTTGAGAACATTGTCTATAGGTGAGAAGGGAATTATTGCAAACTCGGTGGTTGGTGCACTGCCCCTGGGGATTTCCAGCGATCACTGACCAGGCCTGATGAGTCTCCGTCGTTTCGGGGAACTGAGCAACCCAGCTTGCCGCAGAGAGGCATGTACGGCCTCAACAATGGAATCAACTGTAGCCATTGCCCCCAACCCTGAGCCACCGGCGACAACGTCAGTCGACGGATGCACCCTTGAACGTATCGTGGCCGAACCGTAATCTCCACAAATAAGCGTCTTCGCGACCGGGGGAACGATCTCAACCTCCCAAGCGCGTAACTGATCCACGTGGGACGCGGTCACGGGATGCTCCCACATGCCCGCTAGCGCACGCCCGTTAAAACAACATCGGTGCCGCTCGACGATCACTGACTGTTCATCGCAGGCGCCACAATGAACGGCTTCGCTTTCATCTGCCAGGCTCGGGCGATACATGTCTACCGGCAGGACACGTCAGGCAACGCCGTTGTATGCACGACAGCGCCTGCGTAACCAGGAGGTTATCGGCCATTCCATTGGCGATCTTGGACAGCGTATTAGCAGAGATCGGCGCGATCACAAGCAGGTCGGCCCACTTTCGTAACTGCCCCGAAACGAGCTCAGGGGCCCGTTTTACATCTTCCTCACGCCCGACGCCAACGCCCCACCTCAATGTGCAGAACCGGGTCGCCCCTCTTCTCGTACGATTTCCATTCGTCGTCTGCACGACTCCCATCATCATCATCACTATCGGTGAACCGCCAGTGGCCGAACACGCCAGCGCCGACCATCGTCTAGAACGGTGGCACTGGCGGGCAGGGCGGCATCGCCCGTCAGGAACCGGACCGCATTGCTCGTGACGACCACGCGGACGTCGGCGAACTCGCCAAGCCGCGACAGGATCGCCCGCGCCTGAATGCATGCCACGCTGGCCGACAACCCGAACAGGATTCGGGGCCGCCGATCAGACGCCATCACGACGGTCGTGCGCGCGCACACCCGGCGGCTCTGAATACACGCGGCCAAGGGCGACGAGGTCCCAGGGCCTGCCTCTCCGATGAACGGCGGACTCGGCGACAGGAGCAACGCGTTGTCGAGGTTGCGGCGGGTCGGGTGGGGGCGCGTCGGGCGACTGTGTGACTGGGATACGCTCGACGGCGCCTCCGTCACCACCCTCCACAGTCGGGTTTGGGCCGTCGGGTAGACCATGTCGCTGAGCAGCGACGACGACACGCTGTCCTGGCACGATTCGTCGCAGATGGGCTACGCGGCGATGGAGCCGCCGCCCGGGGACGATCGGGCGGCGGAAGGCGACGCCGAGCCGAACGGGAACCTGACCAAGTACGCGGTCGGTGCGACCGTCGGCGCCGCCGCCGTCCTGATCCTGCCCACGTTCGTCCTGGTCGGCGCCGGCGTGGCCGCCGGCGCTGCCCTGGCCAAGAGCGACAAAGTGTCCCGGTTCTACGAGAAGCACTCGGGGCGTTCGTCGGCGCGCGACTCGGCCTCCATCAGCAAGGCGCTCGGCGCGACCGTCAAGGGCGCGAAATCGGCCGGCAGGGCCATTGCCGACCGGTTCAGGCGAATGGCGTCGCACCCGGGCACGGATTACAGGTCGTTCGGCGAGCGCTGAGCCTGTGCAGCATGTCTATACAATATCGTCACCCGCTGTGCCAGCCGGGGGAGGGACGGCGCGGAACGACTAGGCCAGAGCGGGAAGGACGAACTCGTGGACGACGTGGCGGGCGAACGGTATGGCGCAGGTCCACCCGGGCGACACAGCGTTCAGGACATGGGTGGACCGGGGCCCGGATTCAACCACGAAGTCGTGCACGAACTGGACAAACGTCAGGCTATTGCCCATTGGCAGCAGCACCCACGTTCTTACCTTTCCGTCGCGCATGAGCTGGGCACGAATGCCAGGCGGCAGCCACCGGCCGGATGGCGGCGCTGGCCCTCGTATTAGCGTCGCAGCATCGGCCATCAGGGCCCGTCGCCAGCATTTCGTGGCCTCTTGCAGCGCCAACGTTCGAATGCCTTCGGAGTCGGTCGCCACCAGGCGGGCCAGGCGCATGGCGATTTGCACTGTTTCCAGCGGGTGTGCGAACGGGATGCCTTCGTAGTTCTCTCGCGACCAAGCCGGCAATGCGGTCGGCCCAACCTTCACGCCTCCTTTGGCGCATACGGTCAGATGAGTCCCTGAGCGGGCATACGGGATGAATCAGACGCGGGCACACAGACAGGTCAGCTGGTGCCGCACCTAGGAACGGCTGGTGGATGTTCGGAACTGGGTACACGTTTGTGTTCAACGAGAAGTCGTCGCTGCACTGCACGTATAGGCCTTTGAAAGGGATGACCTTGTTATGCGTGCAATGAGCGATTGATTACGTTAAGAACCGTGTTCTGGAGTACCTCGTAACCTCGGCCAGCGCCGAGCATAGCCGCAATTCGGTCGGCGTGAACGCCCGCAGCGTTAACGAGGTGGCCAGCGTCAAGGGTGCCGCGATTTGTGGACAGTCGTACGACGCCGGAATCCAGAACGTCGGCCCGATGGAGTTGGCAACCCGTCTGGATATCGACGCCGTTCTCGACAGCGTGCTCGACCTGCGCCCGCATCACTTGAACAGGATCGGCAACGCTCGTGTTCGGGCTCCACAGCGCCGAATCAATTGTGAACGCTTTGGGCTCAATCGACATCGCATCCTTCTCCGTTATCAGCTGAACGTCCTGAACGGCCCCGGCACACATCGTTACTAGCGAAGGAGGAGGGCTTCACTGCCGCTTACGATGCCATTTGCAATGCCACGGCGATGCAACTCGTGCAATGTGATCAGCTCATCCTTGTTGCGGGTCACGACCAACTTCCCAGATCGCCGAATGGGTAGGCCCCTGTCCTCGATGAACTCAGACAGGAGCCTGTTCCCGTCCCGTGTCATCCTGGCCTTCAGCGACCCAGGTGCATAATAGAACCTGCAACCATGCTCAGAAGTCCAGCCGGTCAGCGACGCCGTCAGTACCCGGCATGCAAGACGCCACTGTTCCTCGTACTGGCATGCCTGCCGCACGCGGCCTCCTTCTCGATCACGACGACGGACGCGGACGCCGGCAGCGCCTGGCGCAGCGCCACGGCGATGTTGATGCCGATGCAGCCGCCCCCGATGACAGCAACATCCGCGGCCCGCTTCACCATTCAGTCAGTCGCTTACCAAGTCGTCTGCCATCCACCCGCGATAAACCCGCGTGCGTTACAATACAGCCAGCAGTCAACTTCCTTCATCATCATCCGTCCCCCACTTCAAACGAGGTTCGCGTCGCGTGGCGCGTTTTTTCGACAGTCGCGCGCCATTCGAGCGGTGGTCGGTCGCTCTGCAGACATTGAAGGGCGGCTAGGTAGACGTCATGGTGTCACCTGCTGTGCGGAACCTGGCCGTCATCGGCGCTGGTACGCCGGGTTGGACAACGTGTGCGTTGTTGCCGTCTGATGGGGGGGTCCCATGCAGGGCAGATGGGGACCGGCATTGCGCTTGTGGCGACGCATTGCGCCAAGGTGAGATGGTCGATCTGGTTGGCTGTGTCGCATGCGGGTGACGGGTTTAACAGTTGGCCGTATCGTTGATTGACGCAAACGAGGGTGCACTGGAGCTCTCGAAAGCATTCTGTAAGTCGTGGGTATCCGGCCAAGTGGCCAAGCAGAGGTTCACGCAGGAGGTCGGAGATGAGTCCTTGCAGCGGATTGCGTTCGGGCCCGACATCGAGGTCCTGCGGACACGGTTCGCATGCCACGTTGGGCTGACGTTTGGCTGACACAGGCCGTTGCCGAGGCCGATTTCGTCATCGAAGCTGTGACCGAGAACTTTGACGTCAAGTCGGCCATCCTCCAGAAATGCGACGACGTTGCCCGGGAGCATACGATACTCGCGTCGAACACGTCGTCGATATCGATCTCAAAGTCGGACCGCCGCAAGGTCGAACGTTTCACCTAGTGACATGGCCCTGTAGACTCGGCGGCGTGACCAACCGCTCCGATCGCGTGATCGGCATGCATTTCATGGTCCGCGCCTGGCGAACGCAGGGCTGGCAACCTGTCACTGATCTGGCGTGCAGAATCCCGTTCCTGTGATGAAGCTCGTTGAACTGATCGGGGGCGTCGCCACGTCAGGTAGCGCCTCCTGCTCTCTGCCCCCTGCATTGCATGCGTAAACCGCTCAAACAGAGGCGACAATGAGAACAACGCAGGACCTTGCTGCGGCGATGCAGAAAGAGACAACGCAGTCGAAAGACGTCCCTGGGTTCATTGCAAATCGGCTGTTGATGCCGTACATCAACGAGGCCGTGTTTGTCCTCAGCGAGGGGATCGCCACTCGAGAGGACATTGACAAGACGATGAAGCTGGGGACGAACGTCCCCATGGGGCCTCTTCAGTTAGCAGGTCTGGGTTCGTTACGCGGCTACCTGCAACACCTTCTTTGACATTTGCCCTGCAGATTTTATCGGACTCGATACGTGCCTGTACATCATGCAGGTTCTGCATCACAACTTGGGGGACAGCAAGTACAGACGTAGGCAACCGCCCGTCGGTCCATTTGACTGGCCCGTCTCTGACTGAGATCGACGTCCTTCGTTTAGCGTGCCCGCTACTGGCGAACATGGTTGCCGCGGGCTGGCTGGGTAAGAAATCAGGGAAAGGTTTCTACGACTATTAAATCGCTGCACGTCACGATGAAACTGAAGCCCAACGGCTTGTTTAAACGGTACCGATGAAACTGAAGCCCAACGGCTTGTTTAAACGGTACCCGACAACCTTCAGCGTCGTTACACTCGTTGTCGTCGCATTCGCAAGTAGCGTAAGACAAGAGGGTGTGTCTGCCTCCAGATGGACCGGAACTCCTTGTCGGTCCCGTTATAACACCGTCTCAGGTCGCCTATCGTAATCTGTCCCGCCCGCTTCCGCCCTTGTTCCCGCCTGGGTGGCGCCTCCTTGGATTCCATGTCACTGTCGATGAGTTCGCGATCGCCAGGCTCCTCGCGATCCAGATCGCCGATCTGCATACGATGGACCCGCTCCAGCCGGCACGGCTCATCGTTATGGAACCAGTGCTGACGGAGCCAGTTGTTCACCGATGTGACCGTGCTCTGCAGGTGCAGGACATTCGCCACCTTGGGATCCTTGGCGATCGCATCAGACACGCTCTGCCTGACCTCCTCGATCTCGATCGCTTTCCAGCCATCCTCCGACATCGCCGCAATCTGGATCCCGATCTCAGTCAGGATATCTGACACGTCGGGCAGCGGGCCATATTGAGAGCTCGCCCAATACAGCGCCCTCAGCGCCTCCTTCAGGTTCACTACTGTGGGCGATGCCAGATACTCGTATTGCAAGACTGTCGCGATGGCGGCCTTAGCAGCGCGCGGGTACTTCAGTAACGCGTCGGGATTCCCATCCAGATCTTGCCTATCAAATGCAAATTCATCATTGGAAAGCGCAAATCGCCAGGCAGGCGGCGGCATACACGCAGGCGCGGATAAGGCGCGAGGTACCGAGGCGCGCACCGACCTCGATAATGCGAGCCAGAGCAGCCAGTCGTCGCCTGCCTGCGTTGTCGTCGCCCTCTCCGTCACTCATCGTCATACGCCAAAAAAGTACTCCGGGAAACGGCCGCAATCTCAGCGAGCAGCTTCACCGTTTTGTCAGCCTGCGGTGCCGTGTGCAGTGTGCTGCGCCCCAAACGCATCGACGATTCAGCAGGTAACCAGCACCACACCCTGAGTTGGTCAGATCGGGAACCAGTGTCCTTGATGGAACCTGCAGCGTCTGCGCCGCTCTTGGAACATTCCGAAGGCATCGGCCTGGAAGCCATCTACCGTACCTACTGTAGATGAGACTGAGAGTTTGTGGCGCTAAAACGGTCTCAGAACCTTCGTCTCTCCCACTCATGTACGTAAGTGTCACGCGAGAATGTTTCCATTACTATAGCGGGCACGTTAATTACTGAAGGCGTTTGCTGGCGTTGAGTAGATGTCCCGTCGGCAGATCGGACACAGGGAGCTTGTAGCGACACGCGCATCGAAACAGTCCGCATGGGACGCGTGCCACGTGCGCCCGCTTGAGATGACACGGCAGTGGCAGGTTCTCCCGACATATCGCGCAGACTTCATCATCGGTAAATTATTGGGTTGTACGTGGCAGATGTTGGCGCGACCCGTCAAGAAGCTGGCTGCCCATATAGGTCCCCCATTCATGAACCACGTTGATCATCACTGCATAGGCTCCCAGTGGCTGTAGCAAAGCAGACAAAATCATGTCGATATACAGGCGAACGGTATCTGCCAGCCATTCCATTCATTGTGCCAAACTCATTCTCAATACGCGTTCAGCATTCCGTTGGTCCGATGCAGGCTCCAGGCGAAGTAACCGCGACAGATGATTCGCCACCTGACGAATATGCTCCACGTCGTTCAGGGTTGCCCACGTTCGCGTCACCTCAAAGGGTCCCAGGCACCCGATCACAGCGTTGACGTAATCGCGCATTGCAACAACCTCGTCGTATTTGGAGTCCTGAGTGTCCCATCAGCGGGAACCGGGTTCGCAGTAACAACACGACAATGCTGGCCTCAAGGTCGGCTCCCTGGTTGCCTGGACGGTATTGATCCACGATACGAACCGACGCATGAGCAGTAAAACCGGGCCGCCCGCCACGTCGACGCGAACACAGCACAGACCGCACAGAGCGGGTGCTAACACGACCACGACCCGAGCGAATGGTCGACCGGAACTGCGGTCCACTATTACACGTTGGATATCGGCGGCCAACGTCACAGGGGGCGGGAGGGCAGGACGACCACAGGGCGCGCGCTTTGTGTCCGATTCGGATCCGCTCCCACGACACCCGCCATGACAGCAACGATCCAGCAGACCGGCATTACCCGACGATGGCAACGACCTCATCGCGCGCACCACCGTCCCCCGATATCCTACATATTCCTGTCCACATCTCTGTCCTTTGCTATCCCGGCGACTCTCAACCGAAGCCCAATATGACGAATACGAATGTCATTGTACGCTTGCAACAAACTGGAAACGTGCAGGACGTCAGGGGCCCACTGGGACAGGGACGATGCGTGCCAGGTTGCCGCGTGCCTGCATGGTACGAATGTCTTGACGGCACATGGGGCACCGGGTATCCCTCGTCACATGACGATCGATGCATCCGGTGTGGAACACATGGCCTGGCCGCGACAGCGGGTAACGGCAAGGCAGTTGACGTACCATGGTACCGTTCATGGTCCCCAAGCAGATCGAGCACTGGTCGGTCCCGTTCCACATCACCGGATCTGGTAGCCAACGAACGCTCTCGGTCAGGACCAGGTTGCGTATGTTATCGGACCGCGCGCGAATGTCCTCCCCGACCAACAGCACCGGATCATGTAGCAGAAGAAAGTGCAGGGTCAGGTTGCGCAAGATATCGTTCCTGTTGCGCAAATTCTCCCGCATTTGAGATATCACCTCCTCCGTCATGTGCGGACCTGGTAGCGGACGCACGCCCTCGGTCAGTGTCAGGTTGCGCATGTTATCGCTCCAGGTGCGAATCGCCGCCACCATCCGAGTGCGATCCTCCTCCATCAGGCCAGAGTGTGAAAGACTTTCGGTCATGAGGCCAACCGCCCGCTCTAGCCGTTCTGGGAACGTCCTTGGCATCGTATCGCCGGCACCACGCTCTTGCTGAAAGTGGAAGTATTGGTCTGTTGCCGCGCGAACGTATTCGACGTTGTTCAGGTCGTCCCACACAGGGGCCAGATTGATGGCTGAAAGGTGTGCGACCATTTCGCTGGCGTGGTCATGGACGACACCGATCGCGTTGTCGGCAAGGCCCTCCAGGTTCCTGCCAATGGTCATCAACGGGAACGCGGTCCTTAACAGCACCATCAGAATCAGACGGGTCTCCAGGTTGACGCCCAGGGCGAGCAGGTCCCGGATGCCGCCGGCGTTGGGGAAGTATTGACGCATGACACGCAGGACCCGTTCATCCATCTGGTTGATGACGTTGCCATGGCGCAGACAGTACAGCAAGAGCGCGGCAGACACACGATAAATGGCGAACTGTCGGCTTCGATCCTGAATAACTTGACGGATCCACTCGACGGACACATCGGGGATGACTTGTTGGATGGATCGCATCATGTAGGCGCGCTGTTCGACAGGACTCTGCTGGCTGAACACGTTGAGACGATGCAGGTGGCTGCTCAGATGACGAACGACGTCGGAGGGCGCGCGGCTGAAGTTCGGATTGAGGTGGTGGACCCACAGCGCCAGGATGGACACGAAGAAGAGAGACGGGTGGTTGCGGAACACGATCAGCGACATGACGATGGCCATCCAAGCGAGCTCCTGGGTGCTGAACGGGAGTGCATGATGGAGGCGCTCCACGACAGGGCGAACGGTGCGCGTGATGCCGCGGACGGGGTCGGTCTCTGTTTGATTCAGGTCCAATCCGATGACGCCCGACACTGCCACGACCCAGCAGATCGCAATCGCAGCATACCCGCGACGTGACGATCCCATCTCTGTTCGGGCAATGGACGGCAACCCCCGAGGTCCCCCGCCTCGAATACCCGGGCCGTGACAATATTCTTGGCCATCCGCCTCTCTCCACCGACACTCATTCGGGCCCATATTTCATCATCCGGGGTAGGCCGAGCAGACGTCACAAAGACGACATGGGGGGCCATCTCGCCTGAATCGCTAGACGCCGGGGTCTGCATTGCGGCGATTCATTGGATATCGGCGGCCAACGTCAAAGGGGCGGGAGGGTAGGACGATCACAGGGCGCGGCTTGCGCCCGGTTCGGATCCGCTCCACGACACCCGCAATGACACCAACGATCCAGCAGACCGGCACGACCCGACGATGGCAACGACCTCGTCGCGCGCGCCACCGTCTCCCCGATGTCCTATTCCTGTCCACATCTCTGTCCTTTGCTATCCGGTGACTTTCAGCCGAAGCCCAATATGATGATACGAATGTCATTGTACGCTTGCAACAAACTGGAAACGTGCAGGACGTCAGGGATCCACTGGGCCAGGAACGTTACGTGATAGGTTGCCGTCTGCCTGCATGGAACGAATGTCTCGACGGCATATCGGGCACCGGTTATCCCTCATCACATGACGACCGATGCATTCGGTGTGGAACACATGGCCTTGCAGCGGCAGCGGGTAACGGCAACGCAGGTGACGAACCCTGGTCCCGTTCATGGTCTCCCAGCAGATCGGGCACCGGTCGGTCCCGTTCCACAGCACCTGATCAGGTACCGGACGAACGCTCTCAGTCAGGGTCAGGTTGCGCATGGTTTCGTTCCACGCGCGAATCTCTTCCAGCCTGTCAGTCAGGGTCAGGTTGCGCATGGTTTCGTTCCACGCGCGAATCTCTTCCAGTCTGTCAGTCAGGGTCAGGTTGCGCATGCTTTCGTTCCACGCGCGAATCTCTTCCAGTCTGTTCCTCAGCACCGGATCTGGTAGCGGGCGAAAGCCCCAGGTCAGGGTCAGGTTGCGCAAGTTATCGCTCCTGACGCGCAACTCCTCCCGCAACCGAGATATTTCCTCCTCCATCCTGTCAGTGTACGAGAGCGCCGGATCTGGTACGCTCTCAGTCAGGGTCAGGTTTCGCATGTTATCACTCCAGGTTCGAATCGCCTCCACCATCCGAGTGCGATCCTCCTCCATCAGGTCAGACTGTGAAAGACTTTGGATCATGAAGTCAACCGTCCGCTCTAGCCGTTCTGGGAACGTCCGTGGCATCGTACCGCCGGCACCACGCTCTTGCTGAAAGTGGAAGTATTGGTCTGTTGCCGCGCGAACGTACTCGACGTTGTTCAGGTCTTCCCACACAGGGTCCAGATTGATGGCTGAAAGGTGTGCGACCATTTCGTTGGCGTAGTCGTGGACGACACCGATCGCGTTGTCGGCAAGGCCGTCCAGGTTCCTGCCAATGGTCGTCAACGGGAACGCGGTCCTTAACAGCAGCATCAGAATCAGACGGGTCTCCAGGTCGACGCCCAGGGCGAGCAGGTCCCGGATGGCGCCGGCGTTGGGGATGTATTGACGTACGACACGCAGGACCCGTTCATCTAACTCGTTGATGACGTTGCCATCGAGTAGACAGTACAGCGAGAGAGCGACAACTACACGATAAAGGGCGAACTCCCGGCTTCGATCCTGAATAACTTGACGGATCCACTCGACGGACACATCGGGGATGACTTGTTGAATGGACCGCATCATGTAGGCGCGCTGTTCGACAGGACTTTGCTGGCTGAACACGTTGAGACGATGCAGGTGGCTGCTCAGATGACGAACGACGTCGGAGGGCGCGCGGCTGAAGTTCGGATTGAGGTGGTGAACCCACAGCGCCAGGATGGACACGAAGAAGAGAGACGGGTGGTTGCGGAACACGATCAGCGACGTGACGATGGCCATCCAAGCGAGCTCCTGGGTGCTGAACGGGAGTGCATGGTGGAGGCGCTCCACGACAGGGCGAACGGTGCGAATGATGCCACGGACGGGGCCAGTCTCTGTTTGATTCAGGTCCAACCCGATGACGCCCGACGCTGCCACGATACAGCAGATCGCAAGCGCAGCACACCCGAGACGTGACGATCCCATCTCTGTTTGGACAATGGACGGCAACGGCCGAGGTCTCCCGCCTCGAATCCCCGGGCCCGTGACTATTTATATTCTTGGCACCTGCTTTAACAAAGATCACTCGTTCGCCACTGTCCGCCGACACTCGTTCGGGCCCATATTTCGTCATGCGGGATAGAAGTCCGCCTCGGGCCCACCACAGTCCACCGACACTCGTTCGGGCGCATCCATATTTAGTCATGCACTCATGCGGGATAGAAGTCCGCCTCGGGCCCACAACAGTCCACCGACACTCGTTCGGGCCCATATTTAGTCGTGCACTCATGCGGGATAGAAGTCCGCCTCGGGCCCACCATATTAGTCATGCGGTACGTTTCGGGCAAGGCGGACGATCATGGGCCCGGGGGCATCCTGCCTGAACCGCCTTACGCGCAAGGGTCTGTAATGCGGCGACTCAGATCAGGTCGACGCGACCTCTTCTTACTCATTACGAATGACAGGCAAGTTCCGATGTTGGGAGAATAGACGCGTGGCCGGGACGACCTCTACCGCCCTGAACGCCCGAGCGCCGCGCCCGCCTGAACGCCAGCGCTACGATCGCAACGTTCAGGCGTTCTTGAGCACCGCGTTGCCCCTTGGCGGTGGCGTCCGGGTGCTCCTGATCGAGCCCGGCATCGACCGGCTGCGGGTCGCTCTGGATCTGGCCGCTGAACAGGAGCTGCCCGACGTCGTCGCGATGCTCAACGACAACGCCTCGATGGCCATTATATAATTATAGCTACGTCTGCAGTAATCACCAGAACGTTTGCAAGGTATCTAAATGGTTGTTGCAAACCAAGTCGCTTCGAGTGGCCATTCTAATCGCTACACGTTGCACCGCCTTCGCACCGTTCCTGTCCGTTGCCACTGTTGATACAGGCCAGGGTACTGCTGAGCATGGTAGGAACTTCAAGAATCGATGGCGTCTGCCATGCATGCGTTTCAACGAATGCGGATGGGTCGATATCAAATATCAAGCGTACCGCCGGGATTCGGGGAGAAGGTTGTCGGGTGCACCGTCGCAATCGATGATGGGTGGGGTCATGGCCCTGCTGTTGCTTTCAGGAGGAGCCTTCCCGGCGCTGGTGTCCGGCCATGCCTACATTGCATCGCCAATGACGCGGGACCAGGCGGCTGGCTTAACGGGTCTTTCGAATCCGGTGTCGAGTGCACCGCCGACCTACGTACCCGATTACCCTTGTCGCGCGGGCCAACCGCGGCCCCCGACGACAACCATCGTGCCAGGGCAGTGGTTCGTGATGCAAACCAGGTTCGATGCGAAGCACGGCGGGATCTGCGCGCTCTTCATCAGCACGAATGAGACCTACGGCGCGTTCGCAAAGGTGCTCGACATGACGAATTGCAACCAGGACAACTATGTCGTGAACGTGCCCGACACGATGCAGGCGACGTCGCACGCCGTCCTGAAGTGGCAGTGGATTGCCGCTGGATCGTTCTGGGTCAACTGCATCGATGTCGCTGTTGCTAACGTGTCATTGCTGACGCCGATGCGTCCGTCCACTCAAGTCGCTGCGCCGGCCTCAACGACGACGACACTGTCACCAGGGGCAACAGCAGGCGTCGTCGTTGGGACCCTGTTTGGTGTCGCCGCCGTCGCTCTTGCTGCTATCGTGTACGTTCGCCGGCAGCGGTCATCGACCCTGACAATGTTACACGCTGCAAACAATAAGATGGACGCGTCCCCAGAGCCTGCCCGCGTAAAGTTCATCGAGAATGCTGGCATGGCGCAGCGCGTGCCACCGTCCAGACCTGTCCCTCAGCGCCCCGTCCCCCAACGGCCGCCTCCTTCATCTCCACGTCTGTAACGAGACTGAATGTCGCCTGTCGACCTTATGTTTACTATTACAAAGCGGGCGGTTGTCTTTGTTGCAGCCTGCCGACGTAGACCGCCTCGCCGTGCTGGAACGTGTCAAGCGTATCGACTGGACTAGACAGGGGGTCCGGTCTGCGTTCGGGCGCTTGGTACAGCGGTGAACGACCTGGAGGCGAACTTTGTTGTCTTGGCGCGAACGTGCTTAACAAGTATAGGGCGGCCGCTATCACCAGCACGAACAGGACGCTGAGTGTGCCCCAGATGACAAAGGACGAGCTGGGCAATGTCGCATGGGTAGCGGTTGAAGATGACGCAGCGCCACCCGAGACGCCAGGAACGATGAGCCACGTATACGGGCTCCCAACTGGAGACGACCTTGGCTTATATGCTGTCAACGCCGGCGTTTTCGCCAGTGACATCGACGTGAACTTGTCCCGAGGATTTGCCGAAGGCGACCTTCTCACTGGAGCACCTGGTGTCGTCTTTACAATCGTGGCAGGCGTCGTGGGATGTGGTACTTTCGTCAGAGGTGCCGGGCGTGTTAACTTGGCTGACGATCTCCTAAGAGGAGGCCGACTTTTGAATCGCGTGGCAGAGTGCGTCGACGTCCGTTTGCTTCTTGCGGATGGTCGAGTTGAAATACGCCTTGTTGACGGCAACGGCGGGTTCGTCGTCGTTGTTGTCGTTGGTGCCCACGTCATTGTCGTTGTTGGGGCACTGGTCGCTGGCGTGCAAATCGGGACGGCACAGTGTTGTGGCGTGGTACCACACCTACACACGGGGTTCGTCATTTTCAAACATTAAACACATGCTATGCTTGCAAATACCAGTTCGTTGGACTGCAACATTGTCCAAAGGCGCAATTCGCCCAACCGAACGCTGCTGACCCACAGCGCCCGTCGACCCGAACGCCGCCAGTACAGGACGTCTGCGGAGGGGTTATACTGCACGTCATTTCCACAGCTAGCGATTTGGCTGTTCCCGGGCAAGGGTCGTTCCCAAAGAACGCCGACGTCGCCTGCAGAGTGCAACCTGTCTGGTACTGGCATGACGACTGGACGACGGCCACGCTGTTCTTGTACGCACACGAAGACGAGACTTGGAACGGTGGCGACTGACCAATTGGAGTTCCCCAGGATGCGAACGTAACGCTGCTAATGTACGTTCCCGCATCGCACTGCATTACGAACGCGGGTGCGCCGTCGGGCACAACAGCGTATATCGTTTTCGTTGTCCCGACGGCGGTGGTCACCAACGCCCCCAACAGCAATAGGGTGAAGGGCCCCACCCGCGTAAACACCGCTGAATGAGCGACCTCAGCCACCACATTACTAATCATGGTGCTGTCAAAGATACCATTTGCATGGAGATATTTGCCCCTTTGCTCCAGTAGATCCGCAAACTATGCTACTGCAACAGCGTTCGTGGCAGGTTCAGGAGGGTCACCACTCACCACTCACCATGCGCAGTGAACTTGGAAAGACCTAAAGTCCGCACACTACCGCGCCCCCCGTGTGAACTGCACCTGCTTGGCGACGGGAGGCCCAGTCTGCATACTGCACATCCTTACCGTCACGTTTCCCAGCTGGTCTCAAATTATGACGTTCATGAACGTGGCCACAGTTATCATGGCAACAACATGGATGGCTGTTGCCGGTAGCGACCAGCCCCCAAACTCGCCACCGGGGCCTGTGACGACGAAATTCGCTGGTCAGGATCACGGTGATGGATAGAACGAGACCTGATATGATCCGGCTGCTTCGTAGGGGACTTCACAGCAGGCGCACTGGCGCTTATGATTTCGTTCGCCATCGTGCATCCACTGGACACGTTGCGTACACGAATCCAATCGGAGAATCTCAAAGCAGTCCCTCGCAGCAGTGTATCGTCGTTAACACGCGGGTTTCTAGTGTCAATCTTGTGGGCTGGTCCTCAAGGCGGTCTACGATTCGGGACGTATGAGGTTGCCCGTGACAACTTCGACATTCCGGTTGCGCTGTCAGCCGTTGCCGGCGACCTCGCATCCACCATCGTCAAAATTCCAAGGGAGGTTCTGACCCAGAATATGCAATCAGGCCGATACTCGAACACGTTCCATGCCGTCCGAGACATCGGCCTGATTGGCTTGTTCCGAGGTGGGGTGGCAACAGAACTCAGAGACATCCCGTTCATGGTAATCCTGTTCACAACGTACGACATGGCGAGACACGTTTCCGGCCGCTCTGAACCAGTAATGCAAATCCTATCGGGAGGCGTGTCCGGCGCGCTCGCCGCCGCTATCACGACCCCTGCCGACGTTGTCAAGACCCGGATCATGACGTCCACAGAGCACCCTCCTCCGTCGACCTGGGCCGTCTGGATGCGCGCCTACAAGGAACGCGCTCTGTTCTCCGGCGTCCTGCCACGATCCGCCTGGTGGTTCTTCGTATGCAGCACATTCTTCCCGCTCTACGAGTCGTTCAAAGCTGCCGTCCATCGGACGGGCAACGACGTCAACCACGGGTAACCCTCACGAGGACGGCGGGCTGGCTGGGGCCACGTCGGAGCCGTCTCCGACGTGTCAGAGTCACCGCCCGCTGCAGCTAACTGCAATGGAACCGCGACTGTTCCTATTTTTTTTCTGTGCCCTGTGAGGCGTGACGACTGACAGAAGAGGACGGCAGCACTCAGCAGGCAGAGTAGTTCGAGGTTGGGTCGCCATTTCGTTTTTGCTGCTGCGTCAGTGGGACCTTGTGGGGAGCGTCATGGTGCCGGAAGACGCGTCGCCGCTGTCGTCAGGCGTGCTGTCATCGCCACGCGCGTCGCCGCCTGGGTCGATCATCGAGCGCGAGAGTTCGGGTTCGTGGGCGGGCGTGATGTGTGTGTGCCGTTGAGGCGCCTGGTGACCGGGTGGCTCCGTCAGGGGAATGCCTGGTGCTGTGCATGGTGGGTCTGCCGGCGCGTGGCAAGACATACCTGGCCCACAAGCTGGAGCGGTACCTGCGGTGGATTGGGTTCTCCACGAAATCGTTCAACATTGGCAACTATCGCCGTGAGCAGGTGCGCCGTTCGCCTCCAGGGACCGCCAGAACGGCAGATCTGACGTGGTACATCAGGTTGGCGCTCAGGTTGGCGCCGATTTCTTCAATCCAGCAAATGATTCGGGAGTATCGGCGCGACGGCAGTGTGCTATTCTGGCTCTGGAGGACATGATCGACTGGCTGACCAACAAACAAGGCCGCGTTGCCATATACGATGGGACGAATAGCACGTTGGAACGCCGGAAGCTCGTTCATACCAGGGTAAACGACGCGCTCATCAGGAATTGTTGGCCCCTGTCCTGAGGAGTGATGCCGGTGCATAGATTACGCGAGCGGGCAACGAAACTGGCATCAAGTTCAAGGTGGTGTGGATTGAGAGCATTTGCAACGATGAAGCGCTGCTGGAGGCCAACATCAAAAATACGAAGCTCAGCTCGCCGGACTATGTCGGTGTGGACCCCGACACAGGTATGGCTGTGCAATCCGCTTGGCAGCACAACGTCCATGTCGTTCTCATCGAAGCGCCAGCGTATCGCGATTTCCGAGCGCGTATTGCGAACTACGAAGCCAGTTATCAGACGCTCTCCGAGGACGAAGGATGCTGTTACATCAAGTTCATTGACACGGGCAAGATGATGGTGACGTACCGCATCGAAGGCATCATCTGCTCTCGTATCGTCTACTTTCTGCTACATGTACGCATCAACCATGCGCCGATCTACATCACCAGACACGGCGAATCGGAATTCAACATCCAAGGTTACTGGGCGATGCCGGCGTGGTCTGTCAGGCAGCTTAACGCTTTGTAGGAAAGATCGGCGGCGATTCGCCACTCAGTGCCAACGGAAGGCAGTATGCTGACAAGCTGGCCGAGTTCATGAAGGCAGAGCTTGCAGCATCGAACGTATGCCCAACCCCGACCCCTCATGGGACACACTGCCTGACCTGACATGCCCTTTAGACTGGCCCGCTGACAGTCTGGTGCAGCACTCTGAAACGCACGATCGAGACAGCGGCGCCGATTCAAAAACTGATCGGTGGGGTTCTGGCGCAGATCCATCCCCCTGATCGCTAACGACATCGTTCAGGTGTTACGCCTCAGCAGTGGCGCGCGCTGGTTGAGATCGAAGTTGGCAGTTGCGATGGTATGACCACGGCCGACTTTGACGTGGAGTTGCCTGACGAGTTTGCTGCCCGCAAGGCCGACAAACTTCGGTACCGATATCCAAGGCACACGATGCAATCGTTTTCCTTTGCGTGCCATGATCATGAAATCTGATTTGTAGGGGAGAATCCTATCTCGACGTTATCCAGAGACTGGAACCGGTGGCACCATTGTTCCACCCATTGTGTGGCGTACTGACCCTCGCATAGGTCATTTTCGAGCTGGAGAAAGCAACAACGCCGGTTCTTGTCGTCGGACATCGCGCCGTGCTTCGTTGCGTCTATGCCTACTTCATGGATCTGCCTCAGGAAGACCTGCCTTACGTTGACCTGTACCTGCACCGCGTGCTCAAGCTGACCAACACGGCCTACGGGTGCGAGGCCGAAACATTTGATCTTAGCGTCGACAGCATTGATCAAGTCAAGGACCAGAAGCTGACCTGACTGTCAATGCCCTTCAACGGCAACCATGTCTCGTCCTAGCAGGGCCAGTTTCGCGGTATTAGTACGATGGTAGCAATACATTAGAAATGTCAGAGGAAGTAGTCGGGGACGATGTGGGAACCTCCTTGGGCACCAGCGTTGCCATCAGCGCCGCCCTGAATCGGGATTCGCCGCTCTGATGGGCACGCATCATACACGGCGAAGTGCCTGTCGTGGTTCGAGTCGATGGTGAGAATCGATGCCTTGTTGCCAGCGCGAAAACAATCTGACCCGACATGCCGTTCAGTGAGCGACTGTAATCTCGGGCAGACCCAGAACGCAGCGTACAATTCGGAGCACTCCAGACGGTGCAGAACCTGTTCTGGAACAGTTCCTGGTACCCTTCCATGCACAGCTGGTGCGCTCGCACCATGTAGTCGAACCCGTTCAGGTGGATGAATTTGTTGAAGATGTCTTCACCGAACAGGTAGCCTAACAGCAGCGGGCCTCAGCGGGAAAACTGAGATATCATAACGCAATCGCTCACCGGCTCCTCGGGACGACAATCGGAAACCGGCACCGCGAGTGTCAGGGTCAGACCTAAACGAATATTTCAATAGGATCGGGGTCGCTCGCAATCGAACCAAGTCCCTAACCACATCAGATCCGCCAGGGCGCCTTCTGGTGGAACCTCCTGGAACCGCTGTATCATGCGAATCTGGTTGACGCTGCGCAGGGTCGGTGACAGTCCACCTAGGATCGAATTAACAGGGGGGCGCTCCCCACAACGTCCTGCCACGAACCGTGGGTGCAGAAGATCTTTCCATCGATGGTCGACGCGATCGGCAAATAGTCGAACATATTCGTGAACTGGATCACAGCGGAGTCTCAGAAGGACACGCCACACCGGCAAACGCCCAGAACCTTACAGCCTGCCAGACACGAGCACCGGCCTCATCCCCGTACCGGCTCTGGCACTCGACATAGAACCCATAGACCTGCGTGATCTGGCGCGACTCGTGATTGCCTCTCAGCAGCGTGACCCGGTCCGGCCACCGCGCCTTCAGGCACGCCAGCAACGTGATCGTCGGCACCGAATACTGCCCTGAACCATCGTCAGAGCCGTTGCATTCCCCGGACGCCATGCCCAGACCTCTGTCGACGTAATCGCCCAGGAACAGGTAGTTCGTTCCGGGCGCGTCGCCGCCGACACGAAACAGTTCAAACACGTCGTGCAGCTGCCCATGGACGTCACCGACCTGTACAGCAGACGACGTTCAACGAGCAGAACCGCCTCGTTGCGTGCCGGGCAGCCACGTACGAGGGTAACAGGCGTGGATACCTGATGGATGTTGTCCTCGAGCACCAGCACCTCGGTCGCCTACACGCCGGCGAACGTCATCGATAGCGCTGCGACCGACGCTGTCGGGCGACGACGACGACGACGACCGACCTTCTCGCAGACGAACACGCACGCCGCCTCCGACAGCAGCTTGCCGGCGCGCAGCGCCTCGAGGAACGCGTCGAGGTCGGCGACCACCATGACAGGAGACGCAGGCCGCGCGCACTGAACCCGGCGGCGCTCCCGGCACCGGTTTACCGCTGACGAAGCAGACGAGGAAGGCGCGAACGTGCGGCTCGGACAGGCGAATAGTTTATGGTACAGTGGGCGGGATCGCGCCCGGCAGCCAATCAGCGAAGAGCGACGTTCGCCGACGCCTGGAGCGCCCGGAAGTCTCGGCGATCCAGGCGGCGGCTGTGCTTGGAGGCCGGCGCGACCGTCGGGAAGATGATGCGGCCGGCCCGGTCGCAGAGAACGTTCTCCATTGATATCTTGTTCGTCGTCTTTCGCGTCCGCCGCCTCCTGTACAGCGTGCGCGCGTCGTCCCTGGTGTCCCGAGTGAGGTAGAACCCCTGCATAGGTGCGGATTCGGCGCGTGACCGACAGCAATCAGGGGAATCTGTTCCGTACCTCGATGTTCACGCGCGTATCGCTAAGCGATCCCACGTACGGCTTGGTCAGCTCAAACAGCCAGAAACGATCGCCGGCGACCGCTTCCTCGTCGTTGGCAAGCACGCCGACGACTTGGCCTGCATCGAGCGATATGGACGGCGCCGCTTTCGGTTTCTGAACAGCGGGACCTTAGCTGAGCTGGCTGGCGGACGCACACGACAATGCGTTGTTGTACCGGAGCAGGAGAGACCTTCAGCTGGACACGACTGCTCGATGACGCGTTGAACGTTTTGAGCATTGCATCGAGACCGGCGGTAATGCCGTCCTCGGGGACCCAGGAATCGTGATCGGACGCATATCCCTCCCTAGACGATGACATGAACGCACAGTCGTACGCGATTCAATCCTGATCAATACCATCGTATCCGGAATTGAGCGCCGCTCTCATCCATTCTGACGGCGACGATACGCTCAACTGCAGTCTCATCGTCATCGTTGAAAGCGCCATCTAGGCACCAGATCCCTAGAACCACGTACAGAGTCATTACCAGGAGCGGGCCAGTATAAATCACACGACCAAACGTACCTTCGTTCTCCCCATCACTGCGAGGAAGCCACAGGGGCGACCGAAGTTCGCGCGCCGGTTTAACAGCTTGGGCAGATTTCCCATGACGGGAACTGAGAATCGCCATGCATGCCTTCATAGCGAGTTGTTGATCCTCGGACGACAGGGCTTTAAAATGGTCGGTGAAAGCGCCGACCGGGTCCTTGCCTGCGATACCGTCGTGCGACGCGCCAACGGAACCAACCCGGGCACCAGTTTGCGAAGATACGTCGTAATCGGGCGCGTTGTCCTGGTCGTCGTCAAGGTTCCCTTGCCTATCCAGATCCGTATCGTCACGATCCTCGACACCCGTGCACCCGGCTGGTGCGCCTTCGTCCTCGACGCCCACGCTGTCGACCTCGCTCCTGCCATCAACAGCATTGCCACTCAGTGGTTGCACAGCAGCACACGTCGGATGGGCGTCTTTGTCGTCCGGTTTCGTAACGTCATCAACAGCCACCGTGCCTTCGGGTCCCATCAGAACGGACTGTCGTCGATCCGTTACAACGCCATCTCCGGCGACCGTGACACTCGCAGCGGAATCATCGCGGCCAGACCCAGCAACGGTGACATCTCCAGACGCCTCAATCGCCATGGTGGTATCGTCCGACCTCAACGGTTCCAGATCGCAGGGAGCCTTGGCGTGATCGTCGTTGACAGCATCGTCAGGTCGCCGGTCTTTAACGACACTGTCGATCTCGACAGCCGTATCGCCTGACGCTTCAACCGCCATCCGATCAGTGGGCTCAACGCGTTCACAGCAGTTGGGATTGGAAGCAGCATCATCAGGCCCCGGGCGTTCATCGCCGCTGTCAATGTCCATAATCATATCGACAAAGTCACCGTGCGTGTCGTCGTCCTCATCGGTGGTAGCTGCGACCGTACCGAGGCTCACTGTCGCTGACGAACAGAGAGCATTGACAGCAGTCAGGCGGGTTGGTTCAGCAGCGCCACTGTCAGCGACGCGCTCGGCTGGACTGCTATGGACACCGTTGCCAGGTTGTTCTTCATCATCATCGGCGTCATCATCTGGCAGAGGCGCCTCGCGAGACACCTCTAGCAAGGCAATGCAACGCGCACGTAGGTCGTCGTAGTTGTTGTCATGCGACACCGAATGAAACAAGTTCCGACGCGTTGTCTCGGTGCTGGACACCTCCTTGGCAGCAGCCATCTGTTGCAAACGTCGGGCGCGACTTTTCGGTGTGCCGGTGGCCCGCGGTCGCACCAGGGCGGATGGGCTAACGACGACATTGGCGTCCGCAGGGTCCTTGGCGAGCGCCGCCTCACGCAGCGCGACGTATTCCGGGTCCTGCATCGCCATCAGCCGCGCACGACGACGACGTCGCATGGCGGCCGCCTGGGTCCGCTTGATCTGCGTCTGCGTTGGGGGCGCGTCCGGCGCTTCCGACGGCAACGGCTCGACATCGAATCGGACGCGCTTCTCCGGGCTCTGCAGCGCCGACCGCTTCAGGATGCCCTGGGGTGGCTGACGGCGTCCTTCAGCGACGCGCGGCATGCCGTCCGTACGCGGTCCCCTGCTCTCTCTCTCTCTCTGACGGGGTCGCCGAGCAGTCGCCACGACGCAACCCCGTGGCCCTGTTCGACCTCTCCGTCTGAACGGACCGACTGCCGACTTACCATCGACCGTCCTCACGTGCCGTATGCAGTCACGCTCAGCGCAGTTCGCAAAGTGGTGCTGCACCTCCCCTCACGTCGAACGCAGTCACGTTCAGCGCAGTGCGCGCACTGCTGCTGCACCTTCCTCGTGCTGTATGCAGTCACGTTCAACGCCGTTCGCTTGATGTCGCTGCCGGGCGGTCACGTGTGAGAAGCCCAGCATCGCCGGGCAAGCCCGCCGGAAATGTCAACAGCATGACTGCTGGCGATGAGGCGATCCCAGGTCCTGGGTGACAGCTGACAGCATTTACAGAAACGTCAATATAATTAATGGTAGATAGGGATTCGAAGGGACGTCGAACACGTGCTCGTCATCTGTCGGATGGTGCCGACAGTTCCTGATCGACGAGAGGAGTGGACGTCGGAATGGAGAACAAGACGGCGCCGTCGTCGATGAGCACGCTGACGTGGTCGACGGCAACGTTCAGGCTGCGAAGTTGGGCGCGAACGTAGCGGAAATTGCGTCGCGCCATCGACTCAGGGTTCGCGTCGACAGACAGCTTCGAGATGCACGTGGACAGCTGGGTGCCGATCTGTTCGGCTATCTCTGAGAAGACGCGGTCGTACTGCCGCGGGGAGAGGATTCCAGAGACCACGCGGTGGAGGACACGAACCTGAGGGCAACGAATATTCAGACAGAGGCCACAGTTCGGTGAACGCATCCGACCTGCTTCATCAGTTCGGCCACGCACGAATCAGGTTCGTCGCTGACTGCCACGTCCCTTGCGGTGGGCGACGTTGCTTGTGAACCTTTCCGGCTGTACTGCCGAAGAAGGATCCTGCAAGTGTTTTGTGTGACGTCCCCCATGATGGTCACCAGCTTGGCGAATATCTCGGAACGATGTGCGTCCATGTCCTTTCCGATCTGAACAGCAATCAGTCGAACCAGTGCGGCGACCCAAGCAAGTTAATAACCTGATCAAGCTGCGAGAGCATCACTTGAGCCCGTCCTCGTACTGGTGCATGATCGTTGGACGAGCTTGCATGTGGGATGGAGCTGATGGCGAGCCGGAAGAGCGGGAGAAGAGCCAGGAGAAGTCCCAGAGACTGAGATGAAAGACCTAGTACAAATCCCCATAAATAATGATGTTCGGATCGTACAGCAGTTCGAGCAACGAACACAAATGCTTCGCCGTTATTCGCTTTAGCTTCGGCTCCGGCAGCGTCAGAGCACCAGCCGCCAGGACAAGCTGACACGACCGCGAATTATATTGTCGCAACAGAGTGCAAATATGAACAGCAAGCAGGTCGGTTGGGACTAACTCCTGCGAGTGCGAGTTAGTCAAGTCGAGACGAGTCATGGTCAGAGACACGAACCTGAGGCAACGTGTACCCAATGCACAACGTGCTGTGCAGCAGGTCAAGAAGAACAACCGCAGCCTGCACCACCCGGAACCGTTCGTCCTGGACAGTCAAGTACGGAACACCCCTATCAAGTGTTACATCGCAGGTAGAGAGGCCTCAACGCGGGCTTACGCGAGCGGTGTCGACTGTTGACGGCAATTGCCGTTACTAGAAACGTCATCAGGCTTCGAATCGTTGTCGGCCTCGTCACCTGACGAGCTTGACGTGGAATCATTCGTCCAATGGGGCAGGCGCCACGATTTCGCTCCTCCGAGTGGTAGTTGCTCTGTCACTCGGCGGGACATGTCTTGAAATGCCCCAACGAACTTCCGGTCGACCATCCTTTGAGTCGAGCGAGGAGCAAGCACGTTGTCCCATACTTCCGAGTCCAGTGCCTCGCGAAGCCTTTGTACTGATTTCGCATGCTCGGCAATGGCGAACTCCTTCGCTTGCAAGGCCAGAACGCCCCGCAAAGCATAAAGACGAGTGTCGCACCGCTGCTCGCTGGTTAGCACGAACTGCAAGGCGCGGTTCAAGATCGTCTCGATTTCAGGCAGTGCCAATTCGGCGTTGATACGATTGCGAAGTCCCATCAGCCGAGCGCAACGCCCATGAGCATTTTCAGTAGCAGACCGGAGAGTTGCCTGCAATTGACGACGCAAGCGTACTTGCCGATCGGACAAGGGATCGTTGTGCGGTGAACCTGCTGAAGGCACCGGTACTGCGGCCTGGATTGCGTCTGCACGGCGCAGCTAGACGAGCGCGATCAGTAGACGCAACGACAGATTCTCACCATTTCTTACGAGGTGATCTAGCGATTGAAACAGGTCGCCCGCAAACGCGGCAAACGTTTCATGGGGAACGGAGGCAACAATGTCCATGTTCGACAGGCGCCGTGCTGATCCATTCTGTTCCCCCTGAACAACTTCCCCGAACACACAAATCAGTGCCACAGCAGGACCCTAATAGAAGGTCAACTAACCAGAGTCTTTCGAACCCTCATGGAGCTCTGACAGAAGACCAGATATGCAGTCTTTAATGGCACCCTGTTCACACAATAAACGCAATGCACTGAGATGGTGAAGGCGCACACCTGAAGCTGAACGGAAAATGGTTCGACGAGACCGGAAGGTGAGGTATCTAATCGAAGCCAGACTTCCAGCAGCGTTCTAATGTAGCCCAATTCGTCATCGTCCTCTTCTGTGAGTGAAACCTGGGCAAACTCAGCGGCGATGAGCATCTCGGTCCTTTGCAAGAGTTTCGTCATCTGCACAGGTAGTGCAGACAAACAGCGAAGATTGGCAAACGATTCTGAAAGAAGGAAACATCAGCAAGCATGCCACCTCGAGTATGACCCTGCTGACCTTGCGAAACAATACTGTTGGTCGACTGGATCAGATCTAGAGCCAATCCGAACTGCGACGTGTTAAGCAACATGTGAATGGTCTCCTCAGCACTGAACAGAGTACACTCAGCACATGCGCTTACAGACTATCACCGGGTCCGTACTTGACAGCATGAGATATTTGTTCCAACGTTTCCCCAACACACCGCAACCTTCGATGCCGCCGTTCCAATCTGACAATCTCGAACGACTGCAGAACAGCGGTTCTGGACAGTCTGCGTAGCCGTCGACGTACTCGACGAATCGTCCGGTTTATCAGGCCGGTTTCGACATACAGACCCTGGGCCAGATTACATTCATTGGAAAGGACTCCCAGCAAATCGCGCCACATGTACCTGGAGGGTATGCATTGCGCCGAAGAAAGATTCGGCACGGTTTTGTAGGTGGTTCAAAAGACACACCTCGACAAGGTCAAGGTGAGCGGCAAGCTGTTCTTGGACCATGACTCGGGAGCAATCCAATGCATCCAGAAGCGTGCCGGGAACAAAGTCCTCCCGGAAATATATCTCTGGAACAGTTCGCCGAACGTGCTCCTGTTCTTCCCGCCGTAATTCAAGCCATTCCGGATCCTCTTCGCTGCGATCCCTGCGCTCATAGGGCGCGGCCATATTCTCGATAAACTTCCGATCGGCGAAGAACGTTTGCAGGGCATCAGCGTTCTCCTGCAGATACGTTTGCAAGGCGCTCAGCTCGTCTGCCGCGCGCGGGTCCGCCACAGCCGGCGGTGGCGGCGGCGGAAACGTCGGCGCCGGCAATGCCCACATGGGGTCGCAGTAAATCTGCGTCCATTGGAAGTGATCCCGGACCTCCAGTTCGAACTCACTCAGCTCCATCGGCGCTCGTGTCGGCGCGGTCATCATATCGTCAGCGTTTCCTGCGTATCATGATCCCAGGCGGTTGAAATGACGCGCAAAACGGACATCCGCAATCGAGCGCGCCCCCAGTATGTATGTATACCAGTATTGCGTACATACGTAGTGATTTCCGCATAGGTGCCAATGTAGGCAAACTATTTACTGCCAGAAGAACTTCACCGTGGCAACGACCACCCATGGTGTGCAGAAGAATGCAGCAAAATTACTGAACCGAGTTTCTGCTCAATGTGCGAAACGCGCTGATAGGTTGGCCTTCCGGTACGATCCGGTACGAATGACGTAGTACAAACGACCTCAGCATCCGAAACCTTCACGCGAAACACCGTAACGTGGTCGCGAATGCGGAAGGCGCGCGCTTACATCGCGAACCTCACTCAGCGTCTGTGAGCGTCACTACATACTTCCGTAAACTGCGTCCAGTGCGTTCGTCAAAGGTGCGTCTGAGCTGCGTCAGTGGGTTCCTTCAACCGCGGAGTCCGAGGTGTCGCTCCATCTCATCAGTTTCCATAATCAAGGCTCCAGGTCACGCTCACTGATTGGGTGCCATCACTGTTTCCAGGATACATAGCTGGATGTCGCTGCTTTTGTCCTTCGTCCTATGTCTGTTGTGGTTGTCATCATCGACCAGCGTCGGTTATGACGGTGACGACAACAACCCAGCAAAACAGGAATTGTATACCGAAACACGACGCATGACAGCTTCTCCTCGATGTACTGACGTCTCCATTCAGGGTGTTGGAGGGTAACAGTATCAAATATGTCACGAGCGAGATGTTCATTGGATTCGAGAATGGGACTCGTCTGTGAGTACCACTCAGCCCCACGTGCTGGCCGATGCGGTCAATTGATGTCTGTTTAGCGTTTTGGATGATAATCATATCAAGTCAATAGAGCCGGGAGCGTTCGAAAACCTATCGCAGCTCTACGAACTGTACGTATCGCTGTAGTCTGAGGTATGCGTCAAGTTCAGCATGCGAACGCCCAGATCGTTAGGTTTCAACGATCTTGAGTCGATCAAGCGAGGTGTGTTTAACGGGTTGTCATTACTGCGCACACTGTATGTCTATGTTATATTCGGATTCGTGGCCGGCGTTTCCGAACAAGTTTATGCCCAGGAATATCGAAAAGAACGTGATCAGCGTTATTGAAGAAGGAGCTTTCGACGGGATGTCATCGTTGCTTTACCTGTACCGAACTCTTAAATGTTGTGCCGACCGGCGCTTACGTGGGCTATGCCAGGGACTTATCCGGCAATCGCATCGGATCGATCAAGCAAGGCATGTTCTCCGGGATGCCGTCTCTGTTCACACTGTATGTGCGACCGATAGACGCCTGAATCCAAGTTTGGTTAACGGAATCACATGCACAGAGGGCTCAGTCACAATTCAATCAAAGTTATTACATCAGGAGTATTCAACAGGTTGCCGTCGCTGCACGTCCTGTATGTATTATAACTGCCTCGTCCAATGTGTCCTGCTAAACCATTCACAGGTCCTTGAACGACAACCGGATCGGGACCATTGAGGACGGGGCGTTCCGTGGGCTGTCGACGCTGAGCGTTCTGTATGCACAACGGTTGTGAAAGTCGTATGCAATTTGTGACATCTACGCAGGGACTTGGTCGGCAATCGTATCAAGTCGATCAGCGAGAACACAATGGATGGAATGCCGTCGCTGCAAGTCCTGTCTGCATCAGTGCAACCATTCAAACGTCGCGTAGTCAGCTGACCTGATGTGCGCAGGTGTTTGCTGGGCAACGCAATCGAGGTTATTACGCCGGGGGCATTCAGAGCGATGCGGTCTCTGATTCGTCTGTAAGCCCTGTACAGCGCCTGTTAAAGTCATCTGCGGATTTGTGACGTTTGCACAGGGACTTGGCCAGCAATCGTATAACGTCGATCGGCGAGAACACGTTGTCTGGGATGCCATCGCTGAACTTCCTGTTTGCATCGGTGCACGCATGCAAACAGAGCGTATCCAACTCATTCGATGTGTGCAGGGATTTACAGGATAACCGCATCGAGGCTATTGCGCCGGGGGCATTCAAAGCGATGCCGTCGCTGACCCGTTTGTACGCTATTGCAGCGTACCCGTCGTGCAACGGCTACTGATTATGCGTGCGCCCAGGGTGCTCACTGATAACCCGATCTGTTCGACGACGACGTCGGACGAGACTTTTCGTGCGTGGGGATTGTCGCGCCGCGCAAAGGTTCAATGCTGATGAATCAGATCGTTGGCAACGTTCCGACGTGTTGCCCGCGTTTCCAGATGTTCGAAATACATCATGCCACGTGCTGTTGGGACATGTCCCGATGTGGCTCCACAGCAGAATGTCTCCTGACAACGCAATCGATAGACCAACGTTGTCACACGAACGTGCCAGAGCCTGGTGCAGCGCTGGACAAACCACAGCGATGAATGCAGATATCCTCTTCGCTGCCATCGCACACGGACCTAGGCTGCTCCACGAGTCGTTGACCGCCCTCACTAGGTCGGGCGGATGCATCAACAAGCTCGGTGAACACGCCATTAGCTAGGAGGCCAGGTATTCTCCTATTCCATAGGTTCCAGCTGGGACCAAAGAGGGCAACTATCCAACGTCAACATGTTGCTGCTCGGCTGTGCGTCAGTGGCGAAGGCAAAGGACATCGGTTATCAACCTGAGACGCTTGACCATCCATCGAGAACGCGACCGAGGCGGACGTCACCGATGCCGCCACTAACGATGTACTCGATGGCATTGCACACGGATTCCAGTTTGCATCCACCGCAGTACGTAATGCTGGACAAGGAGACGCCGTCAGCGTCGCCAGCAACAGACGGTTCCTCACGACACAGGGAGCCGCGTCCCTGGAAGCATTGTGGTCGCCCCTGTCGCCCCTGCTGGGAGACACCGTCACGAGGTGCTCGTACCGGGCCACTAGGGTGTTGAGCATGTGCAGAAGAGGTTTTCAGATGATATTAAATGAAACATTGTCTGCAAACCTCAATCAGCTTCATCCCAATTTGCTTGGAGCACGGGAGTTGGCATACATTTTCTGGTTGTCGACACTTGGCGAACATCGCCCACTCCATCGTCGTATTGAACCGGCAAGCCGTGTTGGGCGCTTGGACGTCTACTGTTCCGGATCCGAGTGTGGAGACGCGGGCGGCTGCGGGCTTGTCGACGAGGGTCGTGGCGCAGCGATCTGGGGCAGGTACATGGACCACAGCACGCGTACCGCCTCATCCGCTCGTTCTCGACTGAATAGGCCAATGGGCCAAGCGTCCATTACCTCATGATAGAGAGACTGGACATCTTGGCGGCTTCCTTCTGGCTCGCTCGCATAGGCAAGAAGACGCTCCATGGTCTCGCGCTGGGCACCCGCACGCGCAGCGTCCCGGCGGGCCTCGATTTGTTCGCGATCCGACATGCGACGTCGCGCAGAACGGGTGAGCGCCTGTGACACGACAAACATGGAACTGGGTTCGATCGCGGCAGGTTCCACGCCGAACGGGCCCACGGGGGTCAGGAACACGATGTCCGTATAGTTTGTCTGCGACCAGTCGTGACTCGTGAGGCATCGCATGATTACGTCAGCCTGCTTTTACCCTTTCACTATCTGCTGTGTCCACTATGCATCACGTCACTCTGCCCTCCGACTACCGCGAGGGGATGTGCCCACTTTGAGTCTAAATGCAGTAGAATCCACGTTGTGCCCTGTGCCGACTTGTGTCTTGAGGTATGCGTCCAGTTCAACATGCGAACAGTGCCAAGAATTGTTGACTTTCCACTGATCGTAAGCCGATCGAGCGAGGTGTGTTTAACGGGTTGCCGTTGCTGCACACACTGTATGCCTGTATAATACTCGGATTCGTGGCCGGCGTTTCTGAAAAGTTTATGCCCCGGCCCCTGCTGGGATACACCGTCACGAGGTGCTCGTACCGGGCCACTAGGGTGTTGAGCATGTACAGAAGAGGTTTTCAGATGATATTAAATGAAACATTGTCTGCAAACCAGATCAACCAGATCCATCCCAATTCGCTCGGAGCACGGGAGTTTTGGCATACATTTTCTGGATGTCGACACTTGGCGAACAGCGCCTACTCATTGTCGTATTGAACCGGCAAGCCGTGTTGGGCGCTTGGACTACTGTTCCGGATCCGAGCGTGGAGACGCGGACGGCTGTGGGCTTGTCGACGAGGGTCGTGGCGCAGCGATCTGGGGCAGGTACATGGACCACAGCACGCGTACCGCCCCGTCAGCAAATTCTCGACTGAATAGGTCAATGGGCCAAGCGTTCATTAACTCATGGTACAGGGACTGGACATCTTGGCGGCTTCCTTCTGGCTCGCTCGCATAGGCAAGAAGACGCTCCATGGTCTCGCGCTGGGCGCCCGCACGCGCAGCGTCCCGGCGGGCCTCGATTTGTTCGCGATCCGACGTGCGACGTCGCGCAGAACGGGTGAGCGCCTGTGACACGACAAACATGGGACTGGGTTCGATCGCGGCAGGTTCCACGCCGAACGGGCCCACGGGGGTCAGGAACACGATGTCCGATAGTTGTCTGCGACCAGTCGTGACTCGTGAGTAGTGTTGTATTTTAAAATATTTTGAGAATTTCGAATATTTTAAATATTTTAAAATGCATTTTAACCCTTTATGGCTTCGGAGTTTTCGACGCAATCGTGTCGCATATAGAAACTGCAATAACTTTTTGAATATCGCATGTAGAAACGTCCGACTAACAGATTCGAATAGAACACGACGCGAGGAGCATACAGATGGTTTCAGCCCATCCAGACGACAATTATAACAAAAGTTAGATTATGCGGAAAGTCGCTTCGACACGATCGCGTCGCTAATTTGGGCAAGCCATAACTTTATATGTAGCTGTCCAAATGGAACAACTTTAACGGGAGCTGGTGCCACAGATCATGAGAGCGCGGCGGTATGCCGCGTCAAGGCCGTCCGGATTCCTGGATCACACACGGTTGGCGAGTTCCGAGCACCCACGGGGTTCCTCGACGAGAACGGCTAGGAAAGGCGTTAGCTCCGGGTTTCTCGCATGCGACAAGTGCATACGCTATGCCAAGCGGAAAGTGGTCGCCAAAGCTCACGAATTATCCGATGCCGATGCCCGAGCCGAGGTGACGGAGGCGAAGTCGCGTTCATACGGCCGAGTTCCGCTGTGGTTGACGCGATAGACACGCCGCAAAGGGTGATAACGAACGAAACCTCAACAATGTCGCCGTTCAAGATCAGTCCGCTCATTAGAGTGCATATTACGTTCCTGTTATTTAGGTCAAACCCATGCACAGGACAACAGCGAGCCACTCTCTCAGTCCCTGCAGTAGTCAACGGTCGCCAATCGCGGTGTACGTACTTGACCTGTGCAGCATAGATGCTCGTACAACGTACAATCGTATTCAGCATGGACGTATCCAGGAACTGCCCAAAGATCAAGTGGACGGCGTCGTGCTCACTTAGTGTGTCCACGCCTTCGAACTTCGTGCGGGGCGGACCCGTACGTGGCACGGCTCAGAAACTCTGGAATATCTAGCAGGAACGTTCCGTCCTAGATACTCTCTGGATGTTCGATATTCCACCCGTATACGTTCATCTACAAGGTCGCCATCTAGCGCCAGTATCGCAGAGACCAACGTGTACGCGAATACGATGCCCATGACCGTCTAATTGAACAACGCCAGATCCATCGTTATCATCGCCGTCATCATCGGAAGCGTCAACCTCGACTGGCTGGGCCTCGTACGGATCTGGATTGGATTCTGAGCCGTCAGAGTCGGTTTCTGGCGCAAAGACGTGAAGCACTTCGCCTCTATCGACTTGGTCCACTCCGATGTCGTCGTCAGCATGACCCTCACCGACATCTTGGGCGTTATCTGTGACATCAAGGACCAGTGAGCAAATCTGTCGCGACTTGAACATTGCCTATTACCTCCTAGAGGTGTACGGTTAGGAGCTGGAGCTGCTGGTGCGCTGCCACTGCCTGCCAGAGATGGATCTCCCGCAGGACCTCCGCCTGACCCCTTCCGCGACGAACATGTCATGCGATTGTGACCGAGCGCCTTGCAATACGAGCACTTGTACTGTCGTCTGGGTATGCCAGCATCCCCTCCGACATCTGCTGCGCCGGCCATTGTGCTTTGACCTACAGTACGCTCAGAATTTGGCGGGACTGCTTTTGACCAGACCTAGACACGATCGTGACTAACTTTCAATGTCCGATAACTTTTCATGGAATTTTGATAGGAAGTTGTAATTTCGTTTATTTGGAGAAATGCATGGTCGGGTCGCCCAGTAAAATTTTCAGATGCGAATAACCTCACCAGTCTGCGCAATGAATGTCAGAAAATCGAAATCCCGAATTTGCGACGCAATTGTGTCGCAAAAACGGTAAAGGGTTAAAATGTACTCGAATATTTTTTATTCGGAATTACCATTACCACTACACAGCGGCACATAGCGACGCCGATAGCACTCCAGTTCGACAACTTCCTCGAAGTCGCCGAAGTTGCCCAAGTACTGGTCGAGAATGCTCGATGGGTTGCCAACAATCCGTGTGCTAACGCCGCCGCTGCCCACTACGGGGGCGGTCGGTCGCAAGAGTCGTCGATGGAATCGACGTCGTCTTTTGGATCTGTGTCGTCCAGAAGGTTGCGCTCGTCAGTCCTGTACTCACATGACGATCCATAGTTTGCTTGGAGTATGCAACACGGTCGGAGCAGTTATTGTACTCTGCTTGATCCATAGCGCAACCGGCAGGTTTCGAAATTCGTTCGAACTGCTCATAAATGCTATCTCGAGGGCATCCACGCTTACGACCCATCGGTGTCGGGACTACCTATGTCCTCTTCGGGCGTAAGCACGCAAACTGCACGCCTCGTGGACTTGGAACGGACTATGGACCACTTACCACGAGTCCACGACCCTGTGATGCCCTGTGATGGTCGCCGGGCACCTAAGGCCTGATATGCCTGCTGGGGAATTTAAAATATAAAAATGACTCACATTTCTGGAGGCATTTTAAAATGTATTTTAAATACGTATTTCAAATACGTATTTCAAATACGTATTTCAAATACGTATTTCAAATACCCGCATCACTACTCGTGAGGCATCGCATGATTACGTCAGCTTGCTTTTACCCTTTCACTATCTGCTGTGTCCACTATGCATCACGTCACTCTTGTGCATGCCCTCCGACTACCGCGAGGGGATGTGCCCACTTTGAGTCTAAATGCAGTAGAATCCACGTTGTGCCCTGTGCCGTGTCTTGAGGTATGCGTCCAGTTCAACATGCGAACAGTGCCAAGAATTGTTGACTTTCCACTGATCGTAAGCCGATCGAGCGAGGTGTGTTTAACGGGTTGTACTCGGATTCGTGGCCGGCGTTTCTGAAAAGTTTATGCCCCGGCCCCTGCTGGGATACACCGTCACGAGGTGTTCGTACCGGGCCACCAGAGTTTGTTGAGCATGTGCAGAAGAGGTTTTCAGATGATATTAAATGAAACATTGTCTGCAAACCAGATCAATCAGATCCATCCCAATTCGCTCGGAGCACGCGAGTTGGCGTACATTTTCTGGATGTCGACACTTGGCGAATAGCGCCTACTCCATTGTCGTATTGAACCGGCAAGCCGTGTTGGGCGCTTGGACTACTGTTCCGGATCCGAGCGTGGGGACGATGGCGGCTGCGGGCTTGTCGACGAAGGTCGTGGCGCAGCGATCTCGGGAAGGTACATTGACCACAGCAGGCGCACCGACCCGTCAGCTACTTCCCGAGAGAACAGGTCCACCGGCCAGGCGTCCATAATCTCATGATAAAGAGAATGGACATCCTGGCGGCTTCCTTCCGGCTCGCTCGCATAGCGAAGAAGACGCGCGATGGTCTCGTCTCGGGCGCCGTCACGCGCACCGTCCCGGCGGGCGTCGACCTGTTCGCGGTCCGCCATGCGACGTCGCACAGAACGATTGAGCCTCTGTGAGACGACAAACATGGAACTGGGTGCGATCGCGGCAGGATCCACGCCCAACGGGCCACGGCTATGGAATTGTTGTAATAAAGGGGCGTTTTTTACAAGCCTGTTTTTTACATGTAAAATACACCTCTCGGGAACCAACTTTACACTGTAAAATACAGGTAACGTAACGGTTTCCCGATCCGCGGATACACCTCCGCCGTCCAGGAGCCATTCGCGTGCGCGTCGTCGTCGTCGTCTTGTCTCATGTCGTTGTGGTCGATTAGCCTGCTGGCCGCGATAGGACCGAAGCGACTGGGGTTCGCAGGGTTCGTTGGCATTTCGAGGCAGGCACACTTCCCGAGGCGATTTCGGACACACATTTGTACCCCGTTGGTGACGAAGAGGTCATCGAATCTGGTCAGGTTGTCAGGACCGTGACCATGGTACGAAGGCGTACTGCGAGGGGGGCGCAGCCCCCTGCTGTTTTAAACATGTTTTTTACGTGTAAAATACATGTATTTTACACTCAACCAGCCATTCCCTGTTTTTAACAATTCCATAGAGTTCCCACTGGCGCTTGACTCTCTGACATGGCTCTTGAGTCTTGACTTTCGGACATCCTCGGATTTCCCCCCTTTTTTGGCACATTTGCGACGGGATATTTATCTTCTTGAGGGTCAAGGGGGGGGGGGGGGCAAAAAGGTTGGAGCACCCAATATTTGGCACGTCACACCTAGAGTTTGGGATTCAACACCTAGAGTTTGGGATGCAACACCCAGACTTTCGATGACGATATTCGGCGTCGTATGACTTCAGGGAATTTGGAAGATCGGGGCGGATTTCGTGACCCTGGCTATGATGTGTATTCTGTCGGCATCCTGTCAAATTTCGGCCATCGGACCAACTATGTCCACGATCCGATGCATGCTGTTTGTTTGCGGGTAATTCCTCGCTGTTCAAGGCAATAGATTTTTACGGCTCAGGCACTCCGTTGTACAATCCGGAGGTAAGCACGAGTGTGCGTTCTGTGTTAAAATCAAGGTTGCTCCTAACACACTCCACCAGGCCGAAAAACTCTTTGGTCGCGATAGCGATCCCGTAATCCCGTTCCTGTCTGGGCTTGGCCTAATAATTCCACGTTTCCAGCAAAAGTCAAGTCTGGCGTTAAGTGGTCGTCACGCTGTCGAACTCGACTCTGTTCTGAAGGAACTGATCTGGATATCGGGAGGACCTGCGAAACCAAAGAACCCGTTGGTATCTTCTTGGTGGAAGGCTTAAGGGTTCGGCATTAATAAAATCCTTAAGCCCTGGTTCTTATATCGCGTGAACTCTGGTTATGGGGACAATTGTTCCTGGATTCTTGTGACTAAAGTGGGGGTTGTGACTATCTCGAGGGGTGACTAAAGTAAGGTTAAACTCTGTACCGTGAAGGGGATTGTGTCCAAATGCTGTAGACCCACATTGTGCCCTGTGCCGACGTGTGTCCACACTGCGTCCCATCGTACCCCAAAGTCGCCAATCTGCTGCCTAGCGCAAGGTCGATGCCCTCCGGCACGGGCTTCCAGGTATCATAGCGCAAACCGCCCAAGCCGAAGAAGCAGAAACGATGATGGCCAGCGACCTGACCAGCTAGTAAACCACCTTCGTGTCGAACGCGTAAGAGTGGCCAACTGATAACGTATGACCACAAGTGACTCGTAGGTGGGATGACACTTGTCATTCGAAGGACAGTCAACGTGTAGACCTACGGCGCTCCCTATGATGACAGCCGTCTGGCTCCGGTGATGGCAAGCGCGAGAACATCGGCTCTCTGATGGATTCCTGTACAGTAACGAGAATGATGTCTGCCGGTTGAAACACCCCATACGCGGCATGCAATAGCTACACGTATTTGTACGTGCAGTGCCACATTTTGCCGCAGGAGGATGCCCGTGCATACAAGTCGTGGCGGACAAAGCACTACCATTTGCTGAATTTCCTCGACATCGCACGAAACGAATGAAGTGAAGAGGTAACTGCTGTACGAATGTTCGCACTGCTCAACGCGACGGTTAGAAAAATTTGTCGTCCTTGAACTCCTCTGTGAACTTCTTGTCCAGATCCGGGCGTTTCGCCATCTCGGACGCAAGGGTAGCCGTCTCCAGATCCGCCTTGTTCTGATGTGCACAAGTGAGCCCGTATAAAACTCCCCACAGAGATAAGCCTGACCTGGATGACTTGCTGTTTCTCTTCTTTCAACTGCGCAATCCCGTCCTTGATCTTGGTGACAAGGTCGCCAACTTTGGCCATCTGACAGATTGAGCGGAACCGCGTCAGTGCGAATGTTAACTGGTGGTCATCTGAACTAACGGCATCTTTGTGCTCGCGACGAACTTGTTCCAGGTACTCCTTGTACTCGGATCCCGAAGCGGCTTTCTCGAAATCGGCAGTGCTGTACGCCTTCTTGTAATCTGCAACAAGGTCTTTGCTGGACAGGGTCTGCCAGGGTGTGAGAACGTGAGACACCTCAGGATATCCCGGCAGACCTCCTCCCAACGCTTCCAGTCGATCTTCGGCGCCGGTTTCTCAGCAGCGGAAATGTGCGATAGCATTTCAGCCTGGCCCGCACGCAGCTGCGCAATGAGGCTCCTTTCGTCGTCAGTCGTCGCGCCCTGGAGCATGCGATTCCTGCATGCCGGCGGTCAGGCGCGTCGCGTACCCAGGCACGGCCAGATACGACCAGTTCGGCTCCGGCATCTCCTCGGCCGCCGTCGCCGCCCAGCGGGCGCGTCGACCCGCCAGCGCCCGACGCGAATGACGACCCGCCGACGGCAAACGCTGCATCAGTCGCAACTTGAACACGCCAGTCAGACACCGTGCGACACGTGCCCAGTCGGTATGCCTCTCTCCGCAGGACGGGGGGCTCCTCGTCCAACACTGGCCGGAGAGGCCGCGCCCAAAATTTTCCTCGGTGCAATCAGGCTGTCGGGCCCATGCGCCCCGAGCCAGAAGTTGGGGGCATCCAGGTGCGCACGCGAATTAATAGTTTACGAGGAGACGTAAAGGGCGCGGGTTCTTTGGACAATGTCGCGGAACGTGAGCGGCTCCCGACGTGAGACGTCGTCTTCGTCGTTCAGCGTTAAGCAGCCGATGATGAACTCGCGGTAGTCGATAAACCCGCTGTCGTTCGAGTCGAACGAAAAGAAGACGCGACGAACGAAATCGTCCTGCACGATTAAACGCCTCAGTATGCAAACTGGACCACTCCAAGCGCGTAACTGTACATTTCCGACGTATGCAGTCATCTCTTCAATGGAGAGAACGCGGTCCTTGCTAAAGAACAGTTAGGCACGCCAATATACGATACACACAGCGCAGACGGACTTTGAATCGATCACGTTGAACTCGTCAATGAGGACCTTGATCTGCTCTAGCCTGATGTTGAACCGCTGTTTGAGTTCATACACAGAGATCCCGACATCAACAGCCTCGATGTGCTTCCGCGTGCGGTTCTGGACACTAGATGTCAGTTGTCTACCGAAAACAGACTGCCCTGGTGGAACCTTGCTCTGCAGCCAGCCGTCAACAACCGAGTCTTCAGCGCTAAATGGGACAATTGGGAGGCGCATTACTCGCGCCATTGTCTGGATACAAGGCACAAATGTGAACAGCAGCAGGGAGCCGTGACGTCAGTCACATACAGTTCGAACATTGTCAGCGAATAGCTGCGGGTCAGCAGCTTCCTCAGGCGTCGGCGTGACGACAGGCAACCAGGTTACTTCGACGGACGTATAGACCTACCAGAAGCGAACGCGTAAGACGTCATCGTCAGGCGGTCAGCTCTAGCAGAAGGTACCTGGCAGAGCAGTCGGAAACAGGTGCCACCCATCTGTGGAGAATAATTTGTCCAACTAGGATCGAAATATTCCCAGGGATACCTATAAACATGAAGTAAGGACAGGTGTGCGCTCAGTTGCATTTGACCGTAACGCGACTTCAGAGCAACAGGCTGAACCGGGACACTGGCCTAAACACGACGATTCCATAAAACAGAACGCCACACCAGAGGTCGTCCGTATTCTAGTACATACAACGAATCCGCCTTTCTTGAAGCGAAGTAGTGTCGTATTGTTCGACGTCGTTCCTGTACCGGGGATCAACCACTGTGCCAAACGGAGCCCAGAGGCGACTTCTACCTTCGGGAAATATGAGCAGCGGCGGGAACCCATCCATCTGCGTGCGCTCCTTGATCTGCTGAAGTACATCTGACCGGGCAGACGAACTGCCGCGATCAATGAAGATGAACTGCAGAGCGGTGGCAACGGATCCCAGCAACGGTATCTTCTCCACCTCCTGCTTCGCGACAGCCATGCACGCCACTTGCGACGTCAGCGCGAACCCGTCCAGTACGCTGACGTGGTTGGACACAATGATTTTGCATCGTCGATCCGGACGACCGATGACCTTGACGCGATAGACACCGAAGCAGAACAGAATGCAATGGCTCATCGCCCGAGCGGTCGCCGACAGGATATTGCGGCGCCAGACCGGCATTGGCAATGTCGCCCCGCGGGCATCGTGCCCTTTCTTCCAACCGATCAGCGTCAGCCGCGTGATAATCAGCGTCAGCAGCACAACGACAGCCAGGAGCAGGCAGCGGATCACGGGAACCAACAGAACGCACATGAGAACGATCTCCGCGCACGAGCATCAGATACGGTCTCTCGCGGCTGGACAAATCGCTGACCTTGGCGATTTCACGAGGGGTGTTCAGCTGCCCCTCCCCGCGGTACGCGAACGGCCGTGGCATCGAATGGTCGTACGCATCACAGTCACCGACGAACGCCGACGACCGGCGACGCAGGCGTTCCGATACGGCCCGTCCCATCGTTTGCGGTGCTGACCTCCAACACCCCAGAGGCTGGCCTCTGAGCGATGGGTGAACGCGACGGGCGGCGCCACGTCGACCCGGAGCGCGCGCCTGCCTAAAAATACACCCACCGAGCGTTCGACGCCGCGCGACCTGTCCTGTCGACGGTCGTTCTGGAACCCGGACGCCGTGTCCGGCGCGTCGCTACAGCGGAACGCGCAAAACCCGACTGGGCGGTACGGCAGGGAACATTCGCGATGGCAAAGGAATTGTTCGTGCTGTATGAGGAGATGATCATGATGACCTGTCGTCGTCGTCGTCGGAGTCAGCGTCGACATAAACGGGGACATCGGCTGGGTCTGCGTCGTCCGTCTGCGGGCGACGCAGGCGGGACTGGATCTGTAGGAGCTGGAGGCGGCCGCTGAGGGCTTGAAGCGTGGCGCCGTGCTGGAGCCGGGCCTGGAGCACCTGTTTGACGTCGCCGAGCAATTCAGATGCGGACATGAGGGCAGTGGCATGCCGGGTGAGCAGTGCGACCAGCCACTGCATGGTGCTTAGCATCTGCACGTGTGACCCGGGTGACTGCAGGCGTTTGACAAGTACTCGCAGCAAGGTAGGCGCGGTGGCGGGTGCCAGCCTGGCAACCGTTGTGCGAATGAACGACGGCCTCGCTTCTCGCAGTACGATGCGAAGCTTATCGGCGTCATCGGCTTTCAAAGCTTGTGACAGAAGGGCGACCATGGAGTCTGCGGTAAGACCTTCGTCGCTGGCAGGCTCGGCGGGGACTTCGCCGAGCACTGGAACGTCGACCGGTGCATTGGCAGTAGCCGACTCAGGGAGCTTCGCGCGCTTCGTCGCGCTCTTCGTTCCGTTGATGACGTCTACCGGACTCTCAAAGGCGATGCGCTTCTGCTTCTTGCCGTTTGCCGGAAGGAACAAGCCATTAGCCACCGAAGGAAGCTCGGCAGGGGCCGTCGCATCGACCACCGAGAACACAGGCGTCGTAAGGATGCCGTGCACAGTAACGAGCTTGTCGGCGTTAGCAACGAACTGCACGTCGTGCACAGATCCTGACGTGATCTTGATGCAGTCGGTAAGGCTTCGTCCCGTTGCTTTCTTGGATATCGTCTGCAAGACGACGTTAGACCCGTACCGTAGCAAGAGGCTGTTGACTAACCTTGAAGACAGCAATGTTCCCGGAATGAGTGACATAAGCTAGAAGGCGATCCGAAGGGTGCAAACGCAGAGACCGCGGTCGTTCGTCTGATGAGTAGCACGCGCACGCGTCAATCGTGCCAGCTTTGCCCGACTTGTCCGATGATATTCTGCAACGATGTCAGCGGTTGCATACTGTGTGGTCGGCCGCCGAGGGGTTGACCTGAACGCGTTGACGACTCGGTCGTTATGCGCAATCGAGTAGAGCATCTTGCCGTTGGCAGAGAATCGCATCTGCCGGATCGGCGTGGCGTGACCTCTCAGCTTGGCAACGGCCTGCAGAGACCCGAGGTCGATGATCTTGATGTTGTTCGCACCTGAACAGCCCATAAGACGAGGAAACGTCTGCGAACATAGCAAGTCTTTACCGCAGGCCAGCAGCGTTCCGGCCGGGTTGATCTCCAGTTGAACGGTTGCCGTGCGCTTCGACGGGCGGAACTTCCTCATCGCACGGCACTGCTTCGCAGAGATGCTCCATTCGCTGCACCAGCCGTCCGCGCTGCACGAGTACAGGGTCTGTAGCAAGCGTATGTGAGACAGTGCTCGGCACGGGTGCACTCGGGAACCTTACTGCATCATCGCGGCCGAAACACAGGCTGTTGACGGCGTCACTGTGGGCGCCCGCAATTTCGCTAACCACTTTGCCGAGGGACAGATCGCAAATAATAAGGGATCCCAAGGAACCACCTACATCATCATCGTTATGTATGGACTCGGCAGCGTACAGCCGAGGAGGAGCGCCTACCAATTGCGGCATGGTTCGATCCGATGGCTAAGCACTGGAGCGCCTGGGACGACGGCACCTTTATCGCCGGGCAATGCAGCGACCCGGTGGCGCTGACGAAGACGCGCAGCAGATGGTCAGGAGACACCGTAACCAACAGTGCGCCATCACGTGTAAATCCGGTCAGCGTCGGTGCCGTTGGCATCCTTAGACGGGGATTCCCCTGAAATGATCTCGATCTGCACTGCAATGTCCGTCGCGGTGTCCGTGAAGGTCCGTCACGCACTACAGCCACGGCACTCCACCAGACTTCACCGCCGCGCGGGTACCTTCTGTGCTACCTACCATCTACGCCACGGCGCTTCTATGGAACTGTATTATACACGCTCAGGCCATGAAGGGTGTATAACACAGTATAATACGTGCATTGTACACTGTTTTATGCATTCTGGGGTACCTGGGGAGGTGAGGTCCGGAGAGGGGCTGATGGTGCAGTTGATCCGCACGACAAACTGGAAAAGTGGTTACCCTGCGATCGGAAAGGCGGTGGAGAATGCACAAGACGAAATCTCGGCTACGGGTGCGTGCGCCCGACGTATCGCGGTCACGTGGGCGAGAGTCCCGTTTCCGTCTACCCCGGCCGATATGTGACCAGTATCAAGTTATCTCCGTTATTTCCGGTCAGCCAGACTTGTTTATGCGAACGTCGCCTTGTCGAAACCCATTTATCCTAAGAACTCACCGGCAGCGCCACCGATGACATCGTACGGGCAAGGTTTGTTGCGGTGCTGCCAAGAGCGGAAGCGAGTGTCGTCATCAGCATTCCACGGGATGTGGAAGATGATTCTTAATCAGATTCATACAGCTCGGCACCCTTTCGCTTGTGGCCTGTTTGCACCCTTCCTAAGCTTTGTGTCAACTTTGCGTCATACCATGTTGGCCTGTGACGGCCATTGTCGGCCTGTGTCCCTGTCGTATCCTGGTCTGTGTCCAACAGTCTTTCCCGTGCCGGCACGTGACCATACTGCAACCAGTCGTACCCAAAAAGTGGCCGATCTGCTGCCAGACGTGAGACACGTGCATCTGGGATCACAGGGCCGTCGTCAACGATATGAAGGACTGGAAGCAACAGGACATCTAGCCCATATTACGACCCAGCTGTATATAGTCGTCCGGCAATATTAGGTACCAGTGTATATACCTGCCTTGGTATATGCCGGCGCTGCACCTGTTAGTCATGTCATGCCGTCGGCATTCTGCTGCCACGTGGCGCTCTCTGCATTCTTCGCACCAGCACGCGCACCTTGTAACCGGCCTTCCCAACGTCCAGCTCCGACAGATCGTTCATTCGACTGGGTACGTCCAGAACCTGGGCTCGTGCTACCCGCAGCGGGAGGGCGCGCCTGCGTGGACTTCGATGACGGCAACCCTCTTGACTACCTATTCGAAACGTGGGCGGATGCCGGCCATGTCATCACTCATCAGTCCAGAAATAGCGGGCGAGAGCGTGCAGCGTGCTCCAGGCCTGAGTCCGGACTGGTTTGGGGCCGGTTTTCGACATGGGCCGTGCGGCTCGTGCCCTGGCCTGGTGGCCGGGCGACCGTCGTCAGCGGGCCATTGCGATTCTCGAAGGACAGCGTTCGTGACCCCGACACCGATTCCCGGCAGCCGTCATGTCTGCTGCTGCTGCTGCTGCTGTTCTCTCCAAGGCCCTTGCTGCGTGTCGAATGTCGATCATTCTGCTGGTAGTGCCCTGCCTGCTGTGGATCCCGTCAGCGCCCGGGACGCGGTTCGCAGCGGCCCGCCGCTTTCCCGTTCGTCACGAACTAGTGGCTGACGTCGAGGACGAGGATACCACTCTGTATGCGACCATACGTGTCCCGTCTCGGCATACTAACCATGCCCTCGTGATAGGGATGGGAGAGATAGAAATATCGTGGTCTTTTCGCGAGGAGACTTTTCCCAATATCATGATGCGACGGAAATGTACGTGTGCTGCGCCACAGTACGTATCGCTCGTCGTCAATTGAAATGTTCACAGCGACCTGAAGAACCATGGGATATCAAGCGTAGAGGCCGGTACCTTCGAAGGAGCTGACACATTGGAGAAACTGTGCGTACTATCTGGTGTCCATTTTCGGTTGTGCATTGCTGAACGCTGTCTGTTCAGTGACCTGTCTGGTAATCGTTTTGAATCCATCGAGCAAGGGATGTTCCAAGGTTTAAGTTCACTGTTCTACCTGTACGTTCGGCATTGCCACGTATGACGTCGCGCCCTCTGGTCAAGTTCGTCTGTTGCGGTACAGACATTTGGACAATAATGCCATCACGCACATTGCGGTGTCGGCGTTCGCGGGTTTGTCCCAGCTTGAGATGCTGTATGTGCCAGGTGGCACAACCGCGGACGAGCAACCTGAATTAATATGCTTTAGGCACTTGAACGGCAATGCAATCCGGTCAGTCGACGAGGGCACGTTTGCAGGCTTGACGTCGTTGCAAATACTGTATGGTCAATTTACCACCGTTTGTGATATCCGGGATGTTGGTCGCTGATTTCGCCAAAGTTTCATGAGTTGTAATTCTATTACGGCCATTCACCCGGGAGCGTTCACCGCGACTACAGGTTTAGAACATCTGTGCGTACAGAATTACTTACAGAAACGTCATCCGTTGTTGAACATTGCACAGATATCTCTTCCATAATCGCCTTGAATCGGTCGAAAGGGGCATGTTCGATGGAATGCGCGAGCTGGAGATCTTGTATGGATCCGGATCACGGCGAAGTTCCCCAAAGCCTAACTGGTTATGCACAGAGATTTGATGTCCAACGGTATCGGGGATATTGCTGATATTGCTGAGGACGCATTCGCTGAACTTGTATCCCTCAAAATATTGTATGCCTCCGCTTCCAGTCCTGGTCATCCCAACCAGCTCGACTGCCGGAATCGCTAACGACATGTACAGGTGTCTCGCCGACAATGATATTTGCGAGGGGATGGACCCCGGTGACGATCTTAAACGTTATTGGGGGCTTCCACCCGCAGCCGCCATCACGTGCGACGGGAACTATAGGAATCCAGAAGAATAAGCTGTATCTTGACGCGCTTTCGGGGCCTGCTGTTGGCTCGGGCACCCGGTTTTCTGGAATCTATACCCCCATTGTTTGCGTTTGCGTTGTGCCTGCTTCCGTCATGCCGACCATTGGTAATCAACGTGTGTTGGGTGCCGGATACATCAACGATGTACCATGCCTGCAGGGCCCGGAGGAACCCGAATCCGCCGTCTTCCTCGCCGACTTCTTCCGTGCCACGAGGGGGAGGGGGCGCATGCGATCGGCAATCCGGTATCCATTGTATGGCGCGTATCGTGCTCGGCAGCAGCACGCCAAGAGACATTGTCAGCACAGATAGCAGAGGACGGCCCTGCCCAGTCGAGGGAATCGATCCGTCCGTTATTTTACTTCGGGGGTGGCGGTAGCGATTTCCATGTGGCCAGCTGGGCCTGTGATGGCGCCGGGCTTATGCCAACGGCGACGTCAGCGGGGTCGTTCGCCATGGCGTGAATCGCCTCCCTGTACAGCGGGGACTCCAGGAATCGGATGAAGGAATCGCGCTCCATGGCCTCGTAGGAATCATCGAGCGCCGCCCCGATGATGGTTCGCAGGGTGAGCAGCAGATGCGACACGTTCGGCTGTCCGATCCGGTTGAAATCGTCGTTCTCAATGGTGACGCAGAGCGCCGTCATGACCGACAGCGACGTGTGCCGCTGCGGCTCCAGGCAGCGGGCAGCGTCCATGCGCCGCTCCGACGAGATGCTGACCTCGTGCGGCGCCCCTTCCATGATGTAGGTCGCGTACAGCGCCTGCGCCTCCCTGTACAGCTTCAGCGACGACGAACGCACGACCTGGCTCGCCGACTGGTCGTGCAGCGTCGACGACGGATCCGTAAATCGTTGCAGGCGCTGCAGGAACTCGTGCCCTTCGATGTGGAACAGCCTGGGCGCGCGTCCTTCAGCGATCGATCAACACCGTTGGGGTCGAACCCCGCGTACGTACAGGTTCTCGATGGAGAATTCGCGTTTGAGGAAGTTGCCGAAGGCGACCGTGAGGGGCGGCGATCGCAGAACGCTGGTCAGCGTCGGGGCGGCCGTGTCCTGCACGGGCATGCCACCAACGGCGATGGCCGACGCCTTCATCGATGCGGGCGGGTCATCCGACGAGGCCACCGTCACCAGCCCAGTCGCATACCTGGTCGGGTGCACCGTGTCAGCGCTCAACACACATCAGGGTGCCCCCGTCCAGGGATCGTTGACGATACCGGTGCCGATGGCGGTACGACAGGACCGTCGGGAACGTGACCGTGATCAGGACGAGGCCGACGTATCCGGCGATGGCGATGGCAACGGTGAAGCCCTGCTTGTCGAGGGCCTGGAACGCGTCAGGCGTCATACTTGCCTGGGCGATGTAGTAGACGGCGTAGACGGCGCTGGCGAAGGCGGACAGCATCTGCCATTCGGCCTTGATGAAAAAGTTCTCCTGGAAGCCGACCAGCTGCACCGAGAACGCGATCGTCATCACCGTGCCGATCGTCAGGGCGATGCGCTCGTCCAGCAGGAGGACGTGCAGGATCCGGTCGTCCTGGATTGCGCCGACCTGGCACGTCGCCGGCGACAACCGCGTGATCGTCCAGATCGGCACGCTGAGGGCGACGGTCATCAGCACCACGCCCATTGTCAGGTGCGTCGTCGAGACCAGCCGTCGATGGCTCACAAACCCTGGCAGCAACAGTTAGCCAGGGCGGGCGACGAAGCGACGCTACGAACAAGATTGGGCCAGGACATCGCGTAAGCGCTCCTCGTAACGCGAGTCGTACGGGTCCTGGATGACGGTCCTGCTCGCCAGTTGCAGCGCCATCCGTTCGTCCTGGAGGCGGAACGCGAACAGGAGGAGCCAGAGGCGGGCGGCCAGCAACGCCGTCATGAGATACGATAAGGTCGCCGTTGACACGATCGCCGACGTGCAGCCGATACTCGACGGGAACGCGCTCTTGACGACGAACAGGACTAACGCGATCGTGGCAACCGCAACGGTGCCCAGAACGAGGTTCGGCGCCCGGAACCGAATCGGTTGGTGGATGCGACGCGCGAAGAACAACGCGCAGGACGCGACCGTGAACGGGATCACGACAACGAAGAACACGACGAGGATGGCGGTGGCTGCGGACGGGTCCACGTTCGGGAACAGCAGATGGTCGGACGGCGTCCTGGTCGCCCATGTCACAATGCAGGCGATTAGAACTGTCCCGAGCAGCAGCCCGCCATGGAACGCGAACGATACGGCGCCCATCAGTACGAAAGGGGGCAACAACAACAACCACAACAGCAGCAACGACAGCCCTTTAAAGTATCTGGCGCGTGCCTGTCAGTGGGGCCCGCGCGCCCCACAAGTATCGACAATTGGGTCCCCGGGCATCTGGTTATGAAGGGGGCGGCGGCGTCACCGTCTCGCCGATGTTCACGGTGACGAACGCGTCCGTGTCCAGGCCGCGTCTGGCGAGCTCGGCTTTGAGAAGCGCGGGCGGTTCCATGACGGGTTCGTCGGTGAGGACGAACGTGCCCCAGTGCATGCCGACGGATCGTCTCGATCGCACGTCGACGTGCAGGTCGACCGCATCGCGGGGATTGCAATGCACGCTCGACATGAACCATCGCGGCGAGTACGCGCCGATCGGGATCGCAGCCAGGTCGAACGGGCCGTACCGCTCGCCGATCTGTTTGAAGACCGGACACGTGGGCACCGCGTCCTCGTCCTCGTCCTCCAGGACCGTACGGTACCCGGTGTCACCCGCGAAGTAGAACTTGGACGCGCCGCAGGTGACAACCCATGAGCTCCATAACGTCTGGAACCGATCCGTCAGGGAGCGCCCCGTGAAGTGCTGGCAGGGCGTGCACGCGATATGAAGGCCGCTACCGCCGACCTCGTACTCGTCCCACCAGTCACATTCGACAGCGTTCGGAACGGCAACAGACCGGAACCACGCCTAGCGCCGTTTCGTCAGAGACAGATCGAGGCAGACACACGATCATGGTAGGAACCGCATTGCCGAGTGGGGCGAAGAAGATGGCGTCCGGGTTCCTGGCCGCCAGGTCCTTAATGGTGTTCAGGTCGAGGTGGTCGTAATGGTTGTGGCTGATGACGACGGCGTCGATGGGCGGCAGGTCGGCCAACGGGCACGGCGGCGGCGTGTACCGGCGTGGGCCGGCGAACTGGACGGGCGAGCACCGATCCGACCAGCACGGGTCGAACAGGATCCGCTGCCCGGACGGCAGCGACAGCAACATGGCGGCGTGGCCCATCCATGTCAGCAGCATGGTGGCGGGCCTGTCCGCGCTGATGCGGCCCCAGTCCGGGGCCACCACCTTGACGAGCTCGGCAGGCGGCGGCGGCGTCGCCCGTTTCCAGTCGGCCCCGAGCATCAGCTTGGCGAACTTGCGGAACCCGGCCGAGAACCGGAAGCTCGGCCACGGGTTGCAGAACCCGCCCGAGGCGACGTGGTGCGCAGCGGGCGACGCCGGGTCCGCCGACGCGACTCTGCGCAACGACGGCGGCGTCATTACACGCCTGACGACAGACACGGACCCGCAGGGGAACGCAGCCGTTACAGTGCGCGCGTGTCGCCCCGCGTGCAACTGCAACCCGTCCCCGACGGGGCAGCTGCAGGCTGCAGCATGGCCGTTGACGGTGACGTAACTATTTTTGTTTTAGTCGATACGCGGGCCGGACAGCCGCAGGGCGCGTTTCCGCAGGCGACGCGACCGCCGCCGGACGAACTTGAACATGCGCAGGACGGCGCGCGCGTTGTCCGCGCTGCCGACGTCGATGATGGTGGCGCCGCGCGGCCGTCGCAGGTCGACGCTGCTGCCCCCGAACGCGCCTTGGTACATCTCGACGTGCAGCGTCCGTTCCTCGTTGACGATCGTGGTCAGCGAGAAGATGGACCGGATCCGCAGAGTCATGAGCACGCGACCGCCTGCACCAATCTCGACGACGTAGATGTTCTCCGACGTCATGATCACGTCGAAGTGGGGCGCGTTACGAACGAAGCCGACAACGAACTCGGCCTGGTCGTCCAGGGCGGATGCGAAGCGAACGACCTCGGTCGGGAAGAAGTCATAGGCCCGCAGGACAGTGCCGTGCTCAAACGGGCGGGGTAGGCGTACACGCTCGGGCTGGACGCGCCTATCGGCACTGCTCCTGATGGCGCCCGCCACATCCGCCCAGGTGTTCGCCCCAGCAACCAGCGGCAGCAAGATCACGCCGGTCGCGCCGCGAAGCGTGCCACGAACAACGCCATGCCTCCAGGGTTCCCTAAAGACGCCAACGAATGAACCCCAGAAGGCGCCCAGCACGTTGCTACCGATCTCGCTGGGTCGTGGGTCGCCGAACACAGCCAGCGAGGCAGCGCCCTTGGCGAAGCTTCTGGCAATCTTTGCCGACGCGTTGGCAAACCCAAACACAAGGTACCTGAGCATTGACAGCATGCCGAGGACGAGACCGCGGGCGAAGCCCCAGGGCGACAACCGAGCCAGGCCTTTCGCAGGCAGCCGAACCATATCGGCGATGCCCGCGGACAGGTTGGCAATCAAGGCGAACGGGTTGCCCAGGAAGTCGGCGCTGCCAACTAGCTTATACGACTCGCGCATCACCTGGAGGACGTACTGCTGAGCCAGGCGCCCTTTCAGCTCGGCGGGGGTTGCCAGCACGTCCACGTTGTTCACAGCGTGCATGACAATGAACGCATCCTCAATGTTGGCCAGACTGGCGCCAGCGGCTCGCAGCATGAGTTGCAATGGGCCTCCGCTCCCGACAGATACCGTGGACGTCGTGCTGAGGCGCACGGTGAAACGAGAAATTGACAGCGTGTGACAGTATAGGCGCTGGACGTCTTGCTCGGCCGGCACAATTTGCGTTGTCGTCGTGATGACACGGACGGGAGAAAGCGCCCTCGGTGCGGCATCAGGTTCCTCGACGGCCGGCGCTTCCAGTAGGAGTCGGAACGGGGCAGATGCGAGCAGTAAAGCGAGAAACGACCACTCGACGCAGACCGAAAGCAGTGGTGGAATGGTGATGGCGCAGTTCGGGACGAAGGATAACAATCCAGTGGATTGCTGCAGGCTGATGCTAAACTGGACTGTCGCACCACTATGAGCCTGCAGGACAACAGGGTACGCTGCCCCATAGGTCTGGTTATCAACCTGGATGGCGCCCGTCCATACCCGACAGTCAATGCCCACGACGTTCGTGTACACGTTCGCGTTCAATTCGCTCACGCGCACGTACGACAACTCACGTCGACGACCGTCGCTCTCGGAGTCAGACACCAAAGAAACGCCAAAGGCGGGCAAGCGCAGCCGCAGATCGAACGTCAGGGCATGAAGGCCATGCTGGTGCAGAGGAACAGGAGGGCGAGCCGTCAGCATCGTGTCGAACACTCGTAGGACCCGGACAGCACCTTGTGCGACGACGTCCACTTTCAGTTCACGCGCTCGGGGCAGCTTGCGATCATGCCCATGGACAAGCACGGGCGCATACTCACCAAGGCGGTCGACACTGAATGTCCCGACGTACACCGCGCTGCCATCGGCATCTCCGTCATCAAGGAGCGCGCTGACCACGATTCGCCGGCGGCGCATCGGATCATCCCAAGCGAACTCTTTCGAATGATACGGCAGTACCCGAGTAGATCGCGACGGGACACCCTCCTGGGAGAACATGATCACGAGGAACGATATGTTCTCGATACGATAAGGGGCACTCATCGTGTCGATGAGCCGAATCTCATAGGTCGCGCGAACAAGCGCGCAATCTACTCGAATGATGCACGACTGCTGCGGGGCGTGCTTGTTGAGGAGACGAAGCGCGACGTGGCCAGGGGAGTCGAACGCAACCGCACCAGACCATACTGCCCCGAAATCACACAGCTGAAGGAGATAGTGAGCAGGTCGTCGACTGTCATATCTGTGGACTGCGCTGTGCTGGCCGGGACCCACAGACGTCCTTTCGACCGTTCGAACCTGACGGAGCAGGACGTCTCTCCGCGTCTCGTTCCGAACGATGAAGCGAGGCGCAATCGTAACGGCTGTCGTCAACGGTTGCGACGGCAGCTGGGTCTGCCAAATACCCAGGTCGAACATTCGGTGGATGCTCTCACGAGTCGTGGGTAGAGTGCTATGCGGGACCGATCCACGTAGCGTCACGTGGACCGCGGCTGACAGGGGCAGACCCAGCGGGCAGCCTGACGACCACGATGGCCCATTTCCGAAAAGGCGAAGGTGCAGTAGGAGGGGGCCAAAGAGGGCTTCCTTGTCTGGCGTGAAAGCGAGCGCCAACTCATCATCGGGCGTCTGACCAACTTCTCGCGTCCACGCCAAATGTGGGGCCGCATACTCAGGCCTCGCCAGGACTACAAGGCCCAAAGCAGGGTTGCTGGAGGTGTCCGCTTCTGCCCGGCGAGGAACAGGGAACGCATACCAGGGCGCACGATCCGCCCATACAGGCAGAGGCGATGAGATACGACGTGATCCAAACGGCTGAACGGTTGGAAAATCAAGGCCACCAGCTTGTCCTGGACACAAGGTAGGCCGATCAGATGGAGCTTCTTTCACACCGTAAATAAGCTCGAGCGCTGAGCGATTAATGATCCAGTAACGAGCGAACACGCTGACGCGAATAGCGCATCCGACAATAGTGAAATCTGTCATACAGCGAATCGCTTCGGGGCCTTCCGGAACACGAAGACGATGACCATGACTATTGGTCCCTCGAGCAGAATCCCGATCGGCAACTGGTATAGGATCGGACCACTCTTCAGATCCCGCGTGCCGCATTGCACAGGTCTGCGCTTGTTCGTAATAATGCACAGTTGCACCAGATGCCAATTTGCGATTCGTGTCTTGGCGGCCATCAATGGAGCAAAGCAACTGGAATGGCAAGTTGTTCGTGATTGACAGGAGTGGCTCGATGACAATAGCGAATGCCGGAGCATGCTTACGAACTGACGCCCATGTTCGGATAGCGATTGCAAACGAAGGGCCACACTGTACAACTCGCGGTTCGAACTCGCCAAGAGCGTGCAATTCCGGGAAGGTGAACAGAGTTGCAAATTCGGCTCGGGGAGTCCCACACGGCCGAATCGAGCAGAACGAGTGCCGCCGGCGTTCCTCCAGCATCCAGATCGGAAGAGGACAATCGTCATCGGACGACACCATCAGCTGCGTTACGCCGCGCTGCGATTCGATGCGGATGCACATGTCTGTCGGTGTCGAATTCCGGATCACCATCGGGGAACGAAGCATCAAGTGAGATGTCGACAGCACGTGGGAAGTTACATAGAGGCTTGCGTTGCCCTCGAATGACGCAGAATCGTCCTGGACTTCCGCTCGAGACAGCAAATGGACGCGAGTATTGTTGACGGTGCTCTCGTCCACGGTAATGCTTTCGATCGGAGCCCAGTGAGCCCAGTCATCGGTACCGTTGTCGCCAGGAGTGCCCAACTGCACGGTAACCGTGCCAGACTGGACCCGTTGAGGACGGCGCCTATCCGTTTCACCGGCAACTTCTCCGGGTCGAAGACTGCCCAGTTCGAAAGCAAACTCAAGACTACCAACTTGACCTGGGTCGACAACTGAAAACACTGAACTCTTCCCACCGCCGAAGCGGACACGGATTGGGGAACCGGTCCGGTTATCGACAGAGATACATCTCAGGTCGGCGGTCGAAGTGGATAACAGTGCAGCCTCGAAGGCCGTTTGCAGCGCGCCAACGACAGAGTCTGATATATTGCAGTCGAATACTTTGGCAGAAGATGCTCCAACCTCCACTGTAACCGATTCTTTAGACGAAGAAAGGGAGACTGATAAGGGCCACGGTTCGATGAAGGGTTCCCAGTGCTCAAGGATCTGATTGTATGTTTCGGCGAAAATATTCGCGCGGCACATCATCGAGCTCCCAATAGAATTATTCGAAGATGAAAAGCTGACGTCGAGTTTCTGCAAAGTCGCCTTGAAGACAGGCTCGTTCACGATAGTCAGCGACTCCCGAACGAGCTGAATCCTCGCCTCGTCAACAGCAAAGCTGAAACCAGCTTTTGAAGAGTCAAGTATGTCCTTCACTGCAACGATAGTACTACTGGTCGCCGCGTCATTCGATGGCATGGCAGAAACAAGCGATGAAAGGTCGCTGATGTCGGTACCGTGTAGGCATGTATCGAGCAGTGGAACGTGCAGAGTCATCAAGCGATCACGCCGGTCAAGCATAACGAACAGTTGTGCGGGAATAATCAAGCTGACCGACGACAGTGTCGGCAGACTTCGAGTAATGACGGCAGTGATGTTCGTTATATCCACTTGTGCCGCATCAAGCGAACCAGCTGTGGACCCCTGGATAAACGCAGCAACCGATAGCCCTACACGAAACGAGGCATTTCGAGGCGACGGTCGCGAAGCGCAGAACGTGACTAATGCGTCGTCAACATTGACGTTGGCACGTAAGACCGTGTCCGGTCGCTGACTGACGGCGGCCGCACGACCTTCGGGAGCGATTGCTTCGCGGAACATGTCGACGCACTGACGGATAGCGTCAGCTCCAGTAGAAACGAATTGGCAACCGGGCACGTTCACGTTAAGATCCATCTTCGACTGTCCATCAGGATCCTCGACGCACACAGCGGTCAAAAGATCGTCCGAATGATTTCCCGGGCCACTGTGAAGCTCCAGCCAATCGTCTGCAGAAACGCGGGATACAGACAGACGAATGCGAGTACCTTCTGGCCGAGATGATACGAAGGAAAACTGCAGGCCGACAATACAGAGCGAGGTGATCAAACAGTCCCCATCGCCAATGCAAACGTCGGTCTTCTCGGCAGCTACAGTAACTGTCGTCTGTTGGTCGTTTGCTTCGACCTTGTCAGACGAGGGGGCAAGCAGAGAAAAGGAACCGACAACTGAGTTGATAAGCGAAATAGCACGAGAGCCAACATTGAAAGATACTGGTGAGAACCGCACTTCAATTAGCCGTTCAGGGATTGACGCGTTAACGGTAATCGTCATGTCGTCGACGATGCCGTCGATAGGCGCAGCGGAAGACGCACGATGGATCTGCATGGATGACAGAACCGCAGATCCGCGATCGATACCGTTGCAGGTTATAGAAGCCGATGATATGCCAATGGCAAGATGTTCCGTTCCAGTCGATGTACCAACTCGCGGTAGCAGAACTAAAGACTGAGCAATGTCAATGTCCAAGAAGAGTGGCGGTGCTGCGGCCTGATTGCTGGTTGAACGAGGGGCAATAGGTAGCACGCCTATAATATCGGTAACGAATCGCGGCACTATCACCCATTGAGCAGGGGCAACTTTGGCCGCGAGCTTCGATGGTGAAATAGACAGGGAAAGAAGATGGCTAGAACGGTCCCGTTTCCCGAGTAGATTCGAGTACTGCGGATCCACAGAGCGCTTGTCGACAATTGAGGCGTCCTCCAGCGAAACGTCAATCTTCTCACTGGTATACCGAACTTTCGATTGTGTAAACTGCGCCTGTAGAATGTCGACCACAGAGAGGGTTGTACACGGAGCATGAAACGACACGCTTAAGCCACCGGAGCTGCCTGGTGCTGTTGAACCTGGTAACGACCAGTCTTGCAGGATCTGCATGAGCTCGGCGTCAAGCGCGACCTGCAGGCTGCTGCAATACACTTCGATATCCGACCATTTCCTCAATCCAATGCGCAATCCAGTCGAATCGGCATTCATCGGCCCGACTTCAAACCCACATCGATTCAGAGTGTAGACAGATCCACGCCCAAAGACGATGTCAAGGCGCTCGGTCGAGTCAACAACCGACAGCGAAGAGACGTTGATCAGCCCAACGTCGTCGACCGTGAAACGTACGGCAGATACGGTGACTGATACATCGCTGCTTGGCCCAGAAGCGCTGCCGGGAAACGCCCCAGAATCATGTCCTATCTTCAACGCGTTGCTCACTGATTGAACAGCGCGAACAAACGACAGAGCTAAGATAGATGGCAACTGCAGATTAATGGCTGGGATATCGATTTGTGTAGCATGATCGTCACGGTTGATCGTAACGAGGCTCAGTGGGGGGTCAAGTACGCGCGGCGACGGGTTGTCAATGTCACCGGCCAGCAGATTCAGATTGAAAAGGTCGCAGTGAAGCGTGTTACCTTCAACATTACTGATGGAGACGCTGTCCAGGGCAACCACCCACGTAGCTGCCCCTTCCGAATCGGGAAGAACGAGTCGAGGCGCCGTAAACGAAACGTCAACCATGGTCCTAGGAGAGACCTCGAACGAAGACGGCCCCTCACTTGGTTCGGAACTGACGTCCGCATGGCCCACATGCGGTCGACAGATGTCAAGCAGACGAAAGAGCGTCGACGAGAGGACAATTTCGATTGGTAAAACGGATACGTTGATGTCAGCTCCGGATGAAGACGACGTCACACGAATTTCGGCAACACGAGGTTCGAGCAGCGAGACAGCCCCAAACGACTCTTCACTTCGTCTCTCGTCGAAAACCCACTTTGTAGCATGGATGAGGGCTACACGGCCCTCACAGCCGGAGTGGTCGTGGGCGCCTATATCCGTAATGATGACTTCAGAGTGAAGCATATCGTCAACTGACCGAAACGAGCAAGCAACGCCGAGGCAGCGAAGTTCAGCAAACGTAGCTGTGTCCTGGATGCCCAGTAGACGAATGTCATCCAGTTCGAAACGCACGCTGTACCGGACCTCGCCGCCCGGATCTCCCCGTGAAGGTTCAGCCTCGTCAGATTGCGAGCCCGAGTCTCCATCGACGGCATCATTATTCGACATAATGAAGCTCTTGAGCAACGACGCCCACGAGACCATAGAAGATCGGCGACGGCGCTTACTGTCCAGTATTTGAGCTTCCCGACTCGCAAGCGTGTTTTCAGCGACACGCCGCATTAGGAGAATTTGCTCGACGGTTCGTCGAGACTCAATATCGCGCAAAGTGGAAGCGCGCCCAGCGTCATCCGGCAGTTCGATTTGTAGCTCTTTGGCATAAAGATCAACGTACTGCGAGAAATCGTTTCGAAACGAGCGAATATACCGCCAGGTGAACGTGGATGGGCGCTGAACCTCCCGGAACGCATAATGCCACCAGGCACGGGCGAACCCACTAACGCCAAACATTGGACGAATCGCAGGAACCGAAACGGCGGTCTTCGACTCCCGGAAGTGCACAAAGGCGCTCGAGATCGCAGATACGTCTTGCGCGATTTGCTTAGACATATGGACGCACATGCTATGGCAGGTAACTGCTGCCACAACGCGAGGTGGGCGTGGCCCCGATCTCAATTCGGCCTGTTTCACAAGGCGAACATTGGCGGTGAACGCAGCGGATTCCAGCACGGTCCTCTGGTTCCACTGCAATTGCAGGTCATCGACCGTGACGCGTTTGTACGCAAAGGCATCGTCGGATGAGATGGACGCGGGCGCACCCGCCTCATCAGAGGGTTCGATAACAACGGAGCCCCAGGTGACCTGCATGGTGACAAGAGATCGTCCGCCGAACGTGACATCGTCCTGAAGACACAGCCGTAGACCACGAACATCCAGGCGAAAATTATACAACAGCGACATAAGGAACCGATCTGCAAACCCGGCATCGAAACCGGGCCGCCTTCTCTTCGCACCCAGCTTGTTCTTGTCGAGAAGAGCTCGACGGGCCATGGATTCGGATTTGCGAAGCGCGGATTCGGCAACGGATATGTCGTAATCAGTACAGAGGACGACGTCAACGTCTTCGACTAGAACGTCAACCGCGGCCGAGGTCATGTTCGTCCAGGGGATCGTCAGCTGCAGATGCCCAATGCGGGCAGAGACCGGTCGAACCGGCAGGCCCGCAAACGTCAACGCATCCTTGCGGATGGCGACATCATGCAGATCCACAACGCCGTTCCACACGCCCAGGCTCGCCTGGAGCTGCGACGGCCGCCAGTTCTCGATATACGCGCCGAGGAACGACGACAGCTGCGAGGCCACCAGGTTCTGAAACATGGCGCCCACGGGACGCGCCGCCGGCCCCCGTCACGTCGTCTCCCGCCGGTGCCGACACGGCCGCCGCCGCCCCCTGCTGCCGATTCCCCCTCAACCTCCACTGGGGCGCCCGACCCGACCGGAATTTGCACCGCATGACGCAAAATGGTGTGGACGGATTCGAGACGGTTCGAGATCCGGCGACTGTTTTTTAATTGCGTTTTTTTGGGGAGGGGGTCAAGTTTCGCCGCCGCGTTTGCCGTCGGTCGTCGATCCCGGGCACGGCAGGGCCAGGCGCAGGGAGGAGTCCGGCGGCGGCCGCGGCCGATCGAACCATGGATGCGGGCAGTGCGCCGCTCGGCCCGCGTAACGCATGGAGCCGCCCGCTGGTGACGTCGTCGACGTCGGTGTCGCAGGCGCCGCCGGTCGGCAGTCCGGCTACGGGCAGCTCGCCGCTGCTGCTGCTCCGGGATATGTTCCCGCAGGCCGACATGTCGATCATCGCCGACGTGTACAGCCGGAGTGGGAACAACCCGAGCGTCTGCGCCGAAATGCTGCTGTCGCTGGAAGACTTCAGCCCCGATGGCGTGTATGGCGATTTCGCGCAAGCGCCGGGGGCAGACGGAGGCGGACCGGGGCCGTGCTCGGCCGTGTATCACGACCCGTTCCTCGTTATCTCGGTCGATGTCATGCGGATCGTTGCGAAATTCCTCACCATGTTCGACTTGGCGAACCTGGCCAGCGTCAACCGCGAGTTCAAACGATTATCCGAGCATGAGCTATGCAGCGTCACGATCTTGTACAATGCCAAGCACTTCCGGACGGCCAGCGACGAACGCATCGTGAGGATGCTGACCCGGTTCCCCCGTCTCACTGCCGTTTCGCTCTACAAGTGCACGAACTTTGCCAGCTTTGCACTGCTGCCCGTCGCACTGAGGGGATCTCGTGTGGCCAGCCTCAATCTAGCGTTCTGCACCAGAATCGAGGATATCGATGTCAGGACGATCATCATCGGGTTCCCGACGCTGGCCCATTTGGATCTGTCGTCGACGCCCATCACCGATGACGCCCTCGAGTACGTCGCTGCAATTGCACCCGCCAATTTGAATCGGCTCGTCCTGTCCTGTTGCAAGCGCATCACCGATTATGGAATCAGTCTGCTCAACGCTCGTTGTTCCGCGCTGGAACAGTTGGACCTACGGTCCACTCATATCCGTCCATCGCCTTGCCTGGACCCCGTTGAGAACGGCGCCCAGTTGACGGTTCTCTACATGTCCTCGTGCAAGACCGTATCACGAGTTCGCTTCGATGCCGACTTCGCTGCCTTGCAGACGCTTGTCCTGTCATCAAACCCGAACATGACGGAGGCCGTCTTGCGTCTCCCGTCGTTGGCGCTGCTGAACCTGTCGTCATCGAAGCAGCTTGCACGACTGGTAGTCATAGCTCCTCGACTACGTATCCTCAACGTGTCCGGCTGCCAGGGGCTCACTGATGGGCAGTTCGAAGTGGAGTCCCTCACGAAAGCCAACCTGTACAATTGCAGATCGATCGCACCCGCGAGTCTGCTATTGCTGTTCAGTGCGGCGCGCCAATCCCTGCAAGACGTCGACCTGCGCGGCTGCGTTCAACTGCAAGACGACGAAGCGCTGACGTTCGCCACGATGTGCACCCAGATCGCACGATTTGACGTCACGGGCTGCAGATCGCTCAGTGCACCTGTCGTTGCACAAATCGGAAACCATGTCGCCGCGGTCCAGGAACGAATTAGGCGACTGCGTTCCTAGTCACCCGCTATTGTGTAAACCCTTCGACCATATTATTTGAACAATAGCGGTCGCTTTATCGGCAATCATCGTTGAGGGCTAGTAGGCAATGGTCAACAGCAGCGTACGGATTTGCATCGGCTTGAGCGTCAATGAGGAGCAGTCCGGTGCAGATTCGATCTTCTTGGCAGCCGACAGGCTGAGCTCGGCACAATGCGCAATGTGGAACGGAAGCAGGTCGTTGACGTTCACGACGGCCGGCGTAGGCGCCTCGCCACGTTCATGCATGTGCATGAACCGCATAACAACCTTGCCGTCTGGGCGCCTTTGAAGCGTCAGCACATGGACATTATCCGGTACGGGAGCGCGAAGACTCAGTGCTCTTGGCTGGACAGGTGTCGTGTCTTTGCGCGTCCACGCGACGAGAGGGTTCGCCAGCGCCAGCGCTTCGCGACGATACGACATGCTGCTAGTGGCAACCGAAGACAATGATACCACCAGCGTCCCGTGAACGATGAGCCCATCCTCATCGAGTGGCTCTCCAACGCCTCGTCCGTCGTCCTATGGCACACACGTGTCAGACCACGGTAGCACTGGCAGACGGCATGACGGTGTACGCAGCGCAATCGTCGGTGCAGCATCAGCTCCAGGTCGCCTTCAAACAGGCTCGTCCCTCCCATCGATCGATCGGTCACCACTGACAACTGGACAGCATTCTCGTCGTCCCGGATGAACGCAATCGTATTGACCGGGTAGTAGTTCGCAGCGATCGACGCGCCGTTCCTGACGCGCGTCTGCATTTCAAGCCCGTTCGAATCGGTATAGAAGCGCCCTAAGCGCAACGGTTACAGCCGGAACCTGGAGGCGTGCCATGACGGCCTCTCCAACCGTTGGTCGTCAGGCCGGTCGAGAACCGCGTCACGTATTCACGTCCCGCGCTGATGGGCCCGATTTCGTACTCGAACTCGATGGCAGTTCGGTCCCGGTATAGCCGGATGACCTGTGTCACGTTGTGATCCTCGAAGGCCTACCGTAGGGTGAAAACGGACATGAGCTGCGCATTGGTCGTATGGACACGCAGCAAACCTGGTGGACTTCCTGAAACAGATCGCCCTTGAACACGCGTAGCACAGGACGTTCGGCAATTTCGACCAGCGGCCCATCCGTGCGAAATATGTACGCGCCACTTCGTTGACCTGTGGCACCCGTTACTGGCGATGCACGCTGGTGCTGTCACGGAAGCCTGCCTTCTCCTTCATAGGATCGGTAGTACCCAAACCGTTGACGAACCGGTACAGCGATGAGCTCTGCGACGTTCTCGATCGATGAGAGCAGGCCGGATTCAAAGGTCACGCGGACGAAGCGATTCTCGATGCGCAATGGGGACCCGTCATCGGAGACGACCCCGCTGGCACTCTCGTCGATGACAACACGGGGACCCGACGATTCGTCGAGGATCATGTCAAAGTTTACGAACGCCAACGGCTGCAAACGATTCAGCGCGACTGAAACCCGGTTCGTTCCTGAGATGCTACGGAACGGGTTAGGTGCAACCTGGAAGCGTACAGTCAGACGACAAACGCTCTTCAGTATAGGGCCAACGAACCTGAACGTCTAGCGTGCGCCCATCGGATCCCACAGCTGAAACGGATTTGGCGCAAATGGGAACTCGAACCATCGCGCAACCGAAGCGTTGTTCTTGTGCCAAAGGATTGTAAACAGTGACGCCCCTGGGCGATCCAGGATTACAATCAAGGTCACACTGATGCCTACATACGACGGCTCAGATACAGCACATGGCAACATTCGAATGTTCGGGTACTTCGTATCGGCATAATCCCCGATCAGGGCGCTGTGTGAACCGGGTCCTCCGGATCCGTAATTCAGGATCCTCATACAGTCTTGCCTGCCAAGTCGCAGGCGACGCGCGTAATCGTCAGCCACCCGTTGACGCGACGTGCCAGCAATGGCATCGTGGTGCTGCAATCCGTATTGCATTCAGGGAGGGTCCAAACCGACACGCTGTACGTGGAGCAGACCTGCCCTAGCGCCACTGCCCGGGACAGCGCTGTCGGTGACACTTCAAACTCTTGTGGAAGCAAAGCGTAAACTTGCTGGCACGCTTGAAGAATGCTATTTGAGAAGCGAACGTCTCGCTTCAAGCCGGGCCTGAGATACCGACGATTAGCCTGTAACGGGGGATGTGGGGGAACGACACTGGACCTGCTTGTAAAGTATCCTGACCAGAACGCATCGCCGCCATCAGCATATGGAACGAAATCGGTCGTCACGACCGTCATTGACGACTGAGGTACGGCTTTCATTTTAGACTCGTAGTACAACCGTGGTGTCGAGTAGAAAAGCTCCATTCCGTAAACGTCCTTGTTCGCGTTGATGTAATCCATGACCTTCTCCGTGTTTCTAACACCCCTGATGTCAGCAGCGAGTATTCTGCAGCCAGTGGCGTACGTACCTGTAATTTCGATGGGCATTGCGGTGAGTAAAGTCGTCGCCCATTTTGATCATAACGTTTTCATCATCGAAGGACAGGGCCTCGTCGCGAACCCCTTCCGCGAAGCGGTCAGCAATCGCCCGGACGTTCCACCCGTCAAGGTTCGTATCATCTTGGACATTATCTGGTATTCAACGTTGACCGGATGACCTTACAGCTAGTCGCATACGCAAGCCCGACGAGTGTACCTTGATGGTCCCGTTCGTCGAATCCGACGCGGAAGTTGTAATGGTTCGGGAACGCACTCGCAAAGATGGCAGTGGATGGCAAGCTGGTGCTGGGCTTCCAGATGAACTCCAGTTGATGGGCCTTCCGCCGTCTGTCCTTGTCGTCATCTGCAACAATCTGCATGACCACCCTCGGACCCGGAAGCCGACTGGAGACCTACTGCTGATACGTGCGAAGAACATTGATTTCAGGTCCATTTCCGCGAACACGCGTGCAGCCCCACTTGTGTGCCCGAACGGATCGATCTTCGCATGGTCGTTTAGAGCCTGCGGCCGTGCTGAACGACTGTTGAACAGCAACCAGTACCTGCCATGCGCATTGTGGCAGCGCATCCGCGCCAAATTCGTCGGCGATGAACTGGTGCCCAAGCGCCATCTCATCGATGAGTTCTTGGAAGTACACGTTGGCCTCATCGCTTTGCACCCAGCCACCTCCCTTTCCACGCCATGTGCGTTACCGATCGTACAGACGGGAGCGCATCGGGCGGTGACGAACCACAAATTCCAGCTGGCCGCTGGCGACCAACCCGCGGACCCCCTCCTTCGTCTTATCGCTCTGCTGAATCCACCAGCGATGGAAGAACGCGATCTCACATTCGACAAACTTCCGGGCCGGATTCTCAGTTAGCGCTTCGATCACGGTGTCCAACGTCAGCGCAACGGCCCCGTCGTCGATATCGTTCTGCCCGGCACGTCACATCATGTGCCGCCAACGTCCGCCAGCCTAGCGTACATGCGTCCCGGCGTAGTACTCATCGACCGTTTTCAACCAGCCCGCGTCGTCATGCGAATGGGGCACGATATGCACGCGGAGCGTGCGTGCCGGTGCACCCGTGCCGAGCGCGGCGAGCGCCGCCCACCAGAGCACCCACCACCGCATTATGGTTCGCCAAATGACCAACCGCCTCCCTCCCCCGTCACAGTCACAGGGGAGGGGCACTCACTGCCAGTGGCACTGACGAATGTGCCTCGTTGGCCGTCCCAGAGAGAGACGGCCCGTTCCGTGCCGAATTGCCCACTTTATGGCGCGTCCGCATCGGCGGGGCATTCGTAGCCGAAGCGTCGCAGCATGTCGCGCGTTTCGACGGTGGCCCCGTTGGCGTCGACCATGAGCATCGCCACGGATCGCTTGTCGAACTTGCGCAGGCAGGCCGACTGCCAGACGGCGAACGCGTCCTGGTTGACGACGTCGATGCCGCGGCGCTTGGCGACGTTGAACACGCGCTGCATGGCCTTGACGGCCGTCTTGAACTCGCACTGCATGGCGGGGAGCATGCCGAGCAGCGCCATCCCGCCGGCGTACACGGGGACGGCCATCCCGCCTTCCTCGCGCTCGATTTCGCGAAGGCTCTCCGCGTACAGGTTCGCGATCAGGACAACCGGGGCAGGCATGATCTGCGTTTGCGGGCGGGCACTCAATCGCGCGCTGGAGCGCAGGGCCCGCACTCAAGGACCGCACCATGTCTTTGGGCGTCGGCAAACTCTCAACCTCGTCGGCGTTCGCCGAGAACTCCAGCTTGCCGCCCGATTTCGTGACCCGGATGCCGGCCAGCGACTTCCTCACCAGCGCGTCCAGCGCCGCTTGGCCTTTCGGTGGCGACGCTGCTGCCGCCATGGTTTGTTGCCTCGCGCGGCTGGCAATAGGCGGCAGCCGAGATTTTATCAGATATTCCATGCAGATTCTCCAGCGGGGCCCGGCCGGCCGGAAGCAACCGGGTCGCCATTACCAAGCGGGCCTGAATGATGGGCCGAAACCTTCCAGCGTCTTGGACGTTCGGCATGCATCCAGCCGCATCTCCTCGTTGGCCCAGAACGACGCGGCCAGGGATGTCGGTTCCCCTGATCTGCTGTAGCCGATGCCACGCGTCCGAATGCCAGACGTTAAATGATCGTGCGGGATGGCCGCTGTGATCAGGTCGGCCGCGGACGCATGTGCAGGCGACCAGCGCCGAACCGCCTCTGCGATGAGGTATAGGTTCTGCCAGAAGGACTGCCAGATCGGTTTGGCATCGTCAGGCGTCGTGACGGACGATTGGGCAAACAGGGACGCGTCAAACGCGATTGTCGACTGTCGCAGGGCGTCCAGCGTGACGCGAAGGTCGTTCAGGCGGTCGGCGCTGAGTTCACTGGCATCACCCAGGACGGCCTGACAGCACGATCGCATGATCGTGTAGAGGCGCGTCCGGCTCCACGATTCGCGCCCTTCGACGATCGACATCAGCGCTGATGCAATGGCTGGGGATTCGTACGGCCCCGTTGACATCGACCGGACGGTGAGAACGGTGACGACATCCGATAGTTGGTCGACGAGGGGGCGGATGGGGTCGGGAATGGGCGGCACTGTCAGGCCCAACGATGCCGAATTGGCCGCCAGGAAGTGAATGTAGAGACGGGACGCGCGCAGGGCCACCACCATCGACGGGTACGGGTCGGTCTCGGAATCGGAGAAGAACAGATAGTTGCCAGGCGACAGGACGCACTTCATCAGCGGCAGCGTCAACGGGGACGACAGGTCCGACGGGGTCACCATCTGCACCGAGACGCAGACGATGTCGTCGATGCTGAACTGAGCAGGGGCATGCGACCAGATGACGTTGCGCTGGCGTCGCTGAATCCTGGGAAACCGCTCAGTGCATCGCCTACAACCGGCAGCGCCCCTGTACCGACCATTGCGATTGGCCCAACTGCACTGCGCCTGATAGGACCTCGTTGCGGTCGTGAACGCGCGCGTATTCACTGACGACGTCGTTGGGGTACAGGAACGCCACCGAGAAGTGGTGGCCCAGGTTCGATGCTTTCCTCGATTTCTTCATCGGGATCCCGCTGACGTTAACGGACCGCAGGTCCAGGTGACGCTGCGCCAGTTCCCAGCACGCTGATGGGACCTAGGTATCGATATATAAGGACTTCGCGTGCACAAGGATTAACATCGTCCCCACCTGGGCGACGCCGACGAGGAAGAGCGAACACGTAAACATGAACTGGATGTCGCCGAGCTGGTCGGGGACGGCAACTGTCGAGCTCATGCTGGACGGCGGGAGCGGGTGCCGGTACGTCTCGGGCAGGTCCAGCATGACGCGAATGATCGTCACATCGCACTGATCAATGGGCGTACTTGTTGCCAGAGCGGACCTCAGATCATCGACAACGTTCACGACAGCGCCATCGTCGAGCCGAAGACAGTCGGGTGCAACGCCATCCTGGTATCGGATGATCATGATGATACGAGGTCGGCACGGGTCGTGCCCTGCCGTCTCTGCTGTCAGGCGCAGGGCATCCGCCCAACGCTGGCCATCAAGAGGGTCGGACAGCGGCGCTACGTAGTCCTCGAATTGGCATTCGCGATCAACATGCAAGGTCGGGCCGGTGCAGACCGCGTTGAACGACGGCCGTTCGCACCCGACGAGATCGCAGACGATCCTCCTGTACTCGTCGATGCCTTCAACGCAGAACGACAGCAGCGTCCGCGTGTACTTGCCGTCGTAGTCCGGGAATCGCTTCAGGTCAATGGGCGACGTGCAGTGCGCAGGCGACGCGTCGAGGCCGTCGACAAAGAACGTGACGGATGTCATCGACCGTCGCCGCGGACTAAAGAGCTACACACGATGCCCGAGGCCCGAACTATGTAGTATGGCCACTACTGGCAACGACACGAACGACGTCTCCCACGACAGGTTGCACGCACGCCCTTCGAGTCCCTGAAAAGCGTCGCCCTGTTGAATTCCTTGGCACACCGTGAGCGAAAGACGAGCAATGTCGCTGGGCGGTGGAAAACCCAAGGGACAGCACGCGAGCACTTAGAACAGGCCAATGATGCGTCCAGTGTCGACATCGATGTCGATGTCGTAGAAACCAGGGCGCTGGAGCTCAGGCTCAGTGCAAGGAGTCGCATGCCCACACTCGAGGCGTACCGTTGGCAGGCCCGGCATGGTTTGCATGGTACCGAGTAAAGGGTACAAGAAGCCAGCACCAACAGACGCCCTGATATCGCGAATGGGAACAGTGAAGCCTGCGGTGCAAAACTTAGAGGGGTCGCACACGCTGCCCGGTAGGTCTGCTGACCTGTCGGGACACCTTTCAGCTCCGCATTATGCGACAGCGATAGATGAGTCTTGGCCATACATATAGGCAGGGTACCGAACCCCTAGCATGTCGCATTAGTAACGTTCAGGGTGCATCCGACGTTGAGGAGTACGTGCCTGCCTGGCATAAGTTGCCGCTTTCGCTCTGGCAATGTCGCTGAGCTCGATACCGTCGGCGCCATACATCTCCTTGGCAATAGTGGCAATCTTATCCTCGATTCCCGCTGTCCATACTCGTCAGTCCAGGCACATTGAAAGGAGGACAGCGACGGCCACCACCATTGCAGTCGTACAGGAAACGAAAACCGTCGCCCTCGGCTGTGGCCTGCGAGGCTTGAATAACAGCACGTCCGAGCTCGACAGCGCCTGCGCCTCCTTCGGCCCAGTGGTTACACACGACGGCATCGGCAGCGCCGGCTGCGATGGCAAGCTTCTTCACAACGTCAAGTTCAGCATCAGTATCGGACGTGAACCGATTAATGGCCACAACGACGGGGACGCCGAACTTTCTCGCGTTGCTGATGTGCTTCGCCAGATTCTCACAGCCAGCACTCACGAGGCCGAGGTTCTCTTGGGAGTACTCCGCTGGTATAGGCATACCTGCCTGGACGGGAGCACCGCCCCCGTGCATTTTCAATGACCTAACTGTCGCAACGAGAACGGCGGTACTGGGCAGAAGACCAGACACTCGGCATTTGATGTCGAAGAACTTCTCCATGCCTGACCACTTTGAGATGAATGACCGCGGGGACAGGTTCGTATTGCCTGCTTACCAATGTCGGCACCGAATCCCTGCGACAGAAAATTAGCACCGACAACTGATAGATCACGGCAGCAAGAGACATACTGCTTCGGTAACGACGAAGCCTTCCGGTCCGACGAGCTTCAGCGCAATTCGATCAGCAATGACGGAGGAGTTTCCATGTGCAATATTGGCAAATGGCCCAGCATGAACAAAGACAGGCGTTCCCTACACAGGCCTTATGAAACAGGACCAGGGCGGGGCAAGCTGCTGGCTTACCTCCAGGGTCTGCATGAGCGTAGGCTTGATTGCGTCCCTCATGAGCACCGCCATGGCCCCGGCGCACCCCACATCTTCTGCAGTGACAGGCTCCCCACGAACGTTACTGGCGACAACAATTCTGCCCAAGCTAGACAGCTGTTCAGGCCACAACGTAACGCATGGATGACAATCCAAAGTTACCGTTCACGCATGTCGCGAAGATCGGACGCTAGGGCCAGGATCGCCATGCACTCGCTGGCAACAGCAATACTGAACCCTGTTTCTCGCGTCTTCCCCTTCTCTTCGGTACCGAGACCGACGTTAATGTGACGAAGGAACCGGTCGTTCACGTCGACGACGCGATTCCACGTGATCGACGTAGGATCGACGTCCAGCCGGACGAACGCGTTGCGCTCTTCTTCAGTTAGCGCATCCGGGTCCCGAGTCTTAATGCCCAGTTTCTCCAACCGCTTGACCATGACTGGGCAGAACGTTCGTCTGCCCTTGACCGTGGGACAGAGCCGCCTGTTCGAACCGTCAGCATGTGGCATGTCGACCGCGAGGACGGTATTCATCACCTGAGAAGGGCCTCATCGGATTGTGTCGCCTCGTGGAACATACGGGCGTCAAGTGCCGCTGCCAGGAGGTTGTTCGCCGCCGCGATTGCATGGATATCACCAGTCAGATGCAGATTGAACTCGGTCATTGGGGCAACTTGCGCGTATCCACCACCGGCAGCGCCACCCTTGATGCCAAACGTTGGGCCTTGTGAAGGCTGCCGAACGCAGGCAATCGCTGTTCGGTGCAGGTGCGCCCCGAGCGCCTGACAAAGGCCAATCGTCGTTGTTGATTTGCCTTCGCCGAGCGGTGTCGGTGTGCAACCGGTCACGACAACGTATCCTCCATCCGGCCGATTCCGAAGTCGGTCCAGAACGCTCAAGCGCACCTTCGCTTTAGTCGACCCATACGGTTCGAGCTCCGACGGGAGCAGCCCGAGCTCATCGGCAACAACGGAGATCGGTTTGATATCGTGCGCCAAAGCAATATCGATATCTGACGGGACAGGTTTCGCCAACTTCAGGGGCAGGTAGAGAGGCGCTGGAATATAGAACCCATTCTCCAGACGTCTGGCAGCCTCGACCTGACAGATCATGTTAGCGAGGCGATAGGCGATCGTGTACCCGTTCATACCGTGTTCGACATGAGCATCGCCACAGTCATTGGACCGACACCTCCAGGGACGGGCGTAATCGCAGAAGCAACAGGCGCCGCCGATTCGAAATCGACATCGCCCACAAGCCGATATCCCGACTTTCGGGTCGCGTCCGGAACTGAGTTGATCCCGACGTCGATAACGACGGCGCCAGGCTTCAGCCAGGACCCTGGCAGATAATTCGGACGGCCGATGGCGCAGACAACAATATCGGCGCCTCTGACAACGGATCCCAGGTTGGTTGTCTTCGAATGACACAGCGTCACGGTCGCATCGCGGCTATTCAGGAGATGAAATATGGGCAGCCCGACGACATTGCTTCTGCCAACCACAACAGCATTCTTGCCCGCGATTGTGATACCTGTACGCGTTGATTCCTTGTAAGAAGACGATAAGCGAACCGAAGGGCGTTGCCCTACCAGATCGATCCAGCAGCTCGAGGCATCCTCGGGGCGTGCATGGGACGAAGAGGGGTTCGCAGTCACGTTTGGCGAGTTGGCCAAGGTTGCTCGAGTGAAACCCGTCGACGTCTTTCCGGGGGTCGATCGACTCGGTCACCCGATCAAATCCATCTGGCAACGGCAGCTGCACGATGATGCCATGCACCGACGGATCCTCGTTCAACTTCCGAACGCGCTCCAGTAGCTGTTACAGAGTTATCGGTACGTTGTCGCAAACGTGGATAGAACAACGATATCAAGCCAGGACCTCCTGTTTCGAAATGGTCGCAGGGAGACGGTCGAGGATGAACGTGATGCCGATCTGCTCAGCAGTCAATGATTCGGATCGGTTTCCTGGAGAGCATGATTGACCTTGGCGGCAGCGATCTTCTTCATGCGAATATACACGTTCGAGTCGCGATGGTCGCCAACCTGAACGACGGCCAGGCATGGCGCGAAACGGGGATCGCGCTCACGCTGTGCAGCGATCGCCTGCAGGAGCTCCGTCGACACGACCCTGCACACCGTACCGTTTAGCCGAACCGACCAGCAGCGCGGACTGGGACCTAACTCGGCGATCGCCTTCCCGTCGACGATGTTCACCATCAGCAACACGCCGCCGCTTGCGACTTATCGCAACGCTCACGCCCCTATTTTAGCCGGCGTGCAGCCTGGCGGTCGCGGCGTCAGATGCATTGTGTCGATCGATCGAGTCTACGCCCCGTACGTTCGCCCGCATGACCCACCGGGCCATCGCATGCACGATTGCCGAGCGTGGCGCCCCACGTGACCGTTGGGTACACAGTCAGGCTTGCAGGATGACTGGCGCGGCACGCTCCCCCGCCCCGCGTACGTTGCCTCGCCGTCACGAGGAACGTTCGCCTCCGAAAACGCTGCCGCCGCCGCATGAGCTGGCCAGTGCAGACAGCTCGCAGGCCTGGTCGGCGTGATCGCGAGGGTCCCGCTGTTCCAGCACCCGTTGGTGATCGTAATGCAGGGGAGGAGCAGGTCGGCTGCATTAGGACGGTTCCGGGAGGGGTGCTTCGCAGCAGGTCGTCCAGCACCATCGGCTGTCGACGGGCGATCTGCTCCCTCTGCCGATGCAGCCGGGTTGGCATTTCACCGCCTTCACCGCCTTCATCTTCAGGGCCGAGATCTCGCCTTTCTTTCGGCAGCTTCAGCTCAACAGCAGAATGAGAAACCTCCCAGATCTCTTCACGAGTTCCGGCACAGTCGGGTGATACGTGCCCCCGGTCGTCGCCGCTCCGGCTGGGCGTGATCGACCCCCACCTGGTACCCGAAGGAACTTGTCCCGCGCTGGAAGGGGCACTCGACATCGGCCGTGCTGTGGACGGTACCGTCGTACGGATCCGGCTGCCCTGGAAGGCGAACGCCTCAGATGATCTGCGCTGAGAACATAGCGGATCCCGGCGGCCAATGCGACCAAAGCATCTCCAATGTGGCAGTGCCGTCCAGTCATAGCCATCGCATGCACATAGAGAAGCGTTGATGGATTCACGCGTGCTGTATGTGAATGCTAATCGACGCCAGCCGGCCGGGTCGTCGCCGCACGCGGTCTGCATTGCGCCCGTATTCCTCGCTTGGCCATGAACGACGACAGGCACCGGGAATCGCCATGCAGTGCCGCACATAGCCCGCCTGCCTGCACGATGGCTAAGCTCTGAGCGTTCTGGCATAGGGCCTGTGCCACAAGTTGAGAATCCAACGGGCACGCTGCCCTTAGGTGGACCGAAACCCCACCTTGAGCGTCGCGACTGACGGTTCCTGGTCGATTTGGAGGATGGAGCACGCGGCTAGTAATGCCATGGTATCCAGGACGATAGACCCGACTCGTCTGCCCGAGGCTGACCGGCCCTCAGTGAGCCGCCTCGGTGGACGCGTTTCGAGTACGAACCATGGCGGACGAACAGGGCGTGTTGGACTGGTACCAGGTCACGAACGACGATAGTGGATACCCTTGCCGCGACCCAGTCCCTGAGGCGCTCGTTGAACTTCACATGCAGGCTGGCCTGCTGTAACGTCGGGCAGATGCCAACGGCAGCATCCAGCGACGTATGTCGGGACAGGGAAACGCATTCGCTGTGGAGCCTCGTCTCCCGATCGATCCACCAGGTTCACCTACAGATCTTTCAGCGAACGCGCAGCACCCAGGCGGATACACACGCTGACGTTACATCAGGGCCCAGGCCCACACCTGATCAGCCCCCGACAATCTGTTGACGACCGGGGGCAGGCAGGCGCCGATTGCCATGCGGACGGGATCCTCGGCGACGCGCGACCGATTGCAACAAACGTCGCGACGCACAGCTGAGGAGCAGGTCGGCACGACGTTGACCCCGCCTCGCCTGCGCAAGACGACTGCTGTCTTTCAGGTGCTCATGCTGGGCGCGAGACGGCAGGCGACGGCAGGCGTGCCCTGCCCAGCACGTAAATATTAGAGCGCCTGGCGTTAGTCGAAGAATCGTACCTGTTATGGAGGTGCAGCGCGTTCGCCCGGACGTATGGGGCGTGTTGGCAAGCGCCCAGCAGGGCGTGTTGTGGTCGTAGTGCCGAACGGCTTGCTGGGCTCTGGTCACATTGCATTCATGCGTGAATCAAGGAAACGCTGGGAATGAGCTGACAGTACTATCGGGCCTGCGACGGCGCCATCGCGGACATCAAGAATTTCGCAAACAGCAGCAATGATTAAGATATACCCGCGGGCGCGCGTATATCGGGCGACGACATGGAGACATTCGGAGCCGTAACCGTCACACAATCGTCGTCAAAGGCGCTTGCGGCTTAATTGTGGGCCTGGCTTACCGCGCGTTCCCAATGATCGTGCATACTGCATGCACGCTGGCAGAAACTGGGGACGCCTCCGATTTTGCCATTGTCGAGACGTATGTTCGAGTATACCGCTCAACCGGTTACATCCTTTATCGAAGAGGTAGCGGCGAACAAACGTGTGCGCCCGACGCGACGTCCCGGCGGTTCAGGCTACTAGTCCCATTCGTCCGTATAATCATCCGAGTCGTCCTCAAGGGGCATGCCAGCGAGGGTGCGGTTTGCTCCCGCCTGAATCAACGCATCCAGCACGTAGTATACACCTCGCAGCCGTAAATGCCGCAGCCAAGCACGGCGCAACGCCGTGACGTTGCCACGACCAAGCACATCGACGTTGATGCCGGGGATGCTCACCAGAAGTTGGACAACCCGCGTCTGGGCATGGTAAGACGCCCATGGGAGAAGCTTGTCCCCGCCCCAATTTGCCTCATTGATGACCGCCGCATCACCGCCGTTCTGGAAGAAGAGTCCTTCGATCTGGTCGACTACATGATTCTTGTCCACATCCGTGTCGGCTAGTTGGCGAAGGTGGTCAAGGCCGGGGACCCTCTTTACAACGTCCCAGTAAGCGGCAGGGTGCAACAAGTTCATCATGGGAACGATCTCATCCCATTTGCGCTTCATGGATGCAATCGCCTTCGTTATCATGTGGATTTGATATCGCTCGGCCGCGACCACCAGGGCGCACTCTTTGGCCAGCATGTCCGGGTATATGTTTGCCGCCCAACCTGTGGCACTTTCCATCTGAGGTAACTGGCACATCAGTACTATTCGGCCGCGGTCAACAACAAGATGGAGCATACATCATTTGGTTTTGGGACCAACCAGAAGAACCGGGCGATCTCGTTCATGACGTCATCGTCGACACCCTCTATTTCAATGGAATACTGATTCAGGTCGTGCATCAGGTCGTTGAAGAGCGCCGAATGCCCAGCGGCGGCAACTTCCCCGACGTCACAGGTTACGCCACCCTTGTTATAAAGTCGGAACGCCGCGTCCACCAACCCGTTACGAAGAACGACCAGGATCAGAAGCAGCGATAGGTCATGCGACGAATGCGATTGTAGAACGACATCTGTTGACCTCGCGACGACAATCCACCTGAACGCGCTGCACGAAAACAATGCGCCGGCCGCCACGGGTTTGTCTGGGCTTCGCACTCCGAGAACTATTTATAGAATCCAAAAAACGCGTCAGCGGCCGCCCGGCAGTCGCGCGCGGTGCGTGAACCGACTCGCCCGAGTCGGTCCCCGGGCCGTTTCGGATTTCTGTAGCGCCGTTCGCAACCTTCCCATCGCTGACCGTGCTGTTGGTTTCGATACGGAGTACAACGTCAACTTTATGAAGTACGACGCAAGGTGGAAATCAATTAATCACGTCACCGGTTTGGCCAGGACCTACATAACTCGGCGATCGCCTTCCCGTTGATGATGTTCACCATCAGCAACACGCCGCCGGTTGATGACGCCCCTATTTTAGCTGGAGTGCTCAGCCTGGCGGTAGGTGGCACGGCCCCGCCGCGTCAGGGCATTGTCGATCGACCGAGTCTACGCCTCCGTACGTTCGCTCGCGTGACCCACCGATCCATCGCATGCACGATTGCCGAGAGTGGCGTCCCACGTCGTGCTGGAACGGGCACTCAAGATCGGCCGTGCTGTGTACAACCGCACCGTCGCCCCCGTACGGATCCGGCTGCTCTGGAAGACAAATGCCCCAGACCATCCTCGCCTAGAACGTAGTGGATCTCGGCGGTCAACGGGACCAAAGCATCTCCAACGTGACAGTGCCGTCCAGTCATAGCCAACGCATGCACATAGAGAAGCGTTCTGGCGCCGTGTGCGCATGGATTCAAGCGTGCTTTACGTGAATGCTAATCGACGCCAGCCGGCCGCGTGGTCGTCGCACGCGACGTCCTGCATTGCGCCAGAATTCCTCGCTTGGCCATGAACGACGACAGGCACCGGGGATCGCCATGCAGTGCCGCACGTAGCCCGCCTGCCTGCACGATCGCTAAGCTCTGAGCGTTCTGGCATTGGGCCTGTACCACAAGTTGAGAATCCAACGGGCACGCTGCCATTAGGTGGACCGAATCCCCACCTTGAGCGTCGCAACTGACGGCTCCTGGTCGATTTGGAGGATGGAGCACGCGGCTAGTAATGCCATGGTATCGAGGACGATAGAACCGACTCGTCTGCCCGAGGCTGACCGGCCCTCAGTGAGTCGCCTCGGTGAACGCGTTTCGAGTACGAACCATGTCGGACGAGCAGGGCGTGTTGGACTGGTACCAGGTCGCGAACGACGATAGTGGATACCCTTGCCGCGACCCAGTCCCTGAGGCGTTCGTTGAACTTCACATGCAGGCTGGCCTGCTGTAACGTCCGGCAGATGCCAACGGCAGCATCCAGCGACGTATGACGGGACAGAGAAACGCATTCGCTGTGGAGCGTCGTCTCCAGATCCACCAGGTTCACCTACAGATCTTTCAGCGAACGCGCATGGCTCGGCGCATACCGCTCCCACCGCCTTTGTATCGCATCTGAAGCATACCCGATGGGCAGCGTGGCTTCCCAGGCCCAACTGAGGCAGTGGCCGCCGTCGCGGCGAACAGCTCGGACAGGTGAGACGCCCACAGCTACGACAATGGTGTCGCCGCCCACGTCGTAGCCTCAGGCCACAGAGTTCACAGTTCTTGCAGTAGGCGTTCGGCGTCCATTCGATGTCAACGAGGCCGAAGCGCCGACGCTCTCCCGCCCTGCCCGTGCAGTTCGCCTGGCGGACGAAGCGCGCGTCAGAACCCGTCCGACATGGACAACACACGCGCCCGGTGCGCTTACCGCCCCCATAGAGCGACAGCGTCTGGTGCAGGGCAGAGCGCAGATCGAGTCGTGGCGACGCGCCGGCAAGAGATCGGGTGCTCTCGTCGTTGCAGTGCGGGAACCACGCTGTGACGGCACCACCCGGACAGGGATGGACTCGTACAGTCCGGTAGTACCGGCACCCTCGCGGATACACACGCTGACGTTACATCAGGATCCAGGCCCACACCTGACCAGGCCCCGACAACCTGTTGACGCCTGGTTGCCCTCTTCGCAAGCGAGTCGCCATGGTCGATCGGTACGCGTGCGCCAAGGAACGGGACAAGCAAGATCTGACACGGTGCATGTCCCTTCGGGACAAATGAAGTGGTGTCGCAAGGCGATGGCGGCACGACCAGGAACGATTACCAAGCGGCTCACGTAGATGACGTCGTTGAGGAGCAATGGAAGCTACAAGTCCAAGACCTGAAGGAGACCCGAGGCGAGCGTCTTCAGCGTTCCCATCGGACGTTTCCGAAACATGGCGATCCTGCTGATCCTGGACCAGGCAGTCAAGCACCAGGTCGCCCCGGCAGGACATGCCCTGCATGCTGTTCGTCAATCAGGTGCGATCAGGCGATCGGTAAGCACCGGTCGTCAAGGAACTCCGACGCGATACTCGACGAGTACCGCCGGCACGGGTACGACATGCCCCGGACCATCATCTGGAACGTTCGAGGAAGCGCTCGCCTCCCATGCCTACCTACAGAGAGCAGGACGACAGAGGCACCATCGATGGGAAGTTTAACCATGCGTTGGCGAAACAGCGCTTGGCGTGAAGGCCGCGAACGAGAAGACGGCCGCGGACGTCAGCGACGAGACGACGAGTGTTCCGATCCAGCCAAAGACGGTCCGCAGGACAAGGCGCCAGTTGACGCCCTGCCTGACGCCTTCGGCGGCGCCGACGCCGATCGTCGACCCGACAACGCACTGGGTCGACGACACCGTCATGCCGAACTGGGACGCCAGCATGACGATGAACGCGGACGTGACATCGATGACGATGCCACGGGACGGCGTAATCTTGGACAACCTCTTGCCCATGGTCGACATGAGGCGATGGCCGAACAGGACGAGGCCCAGGGAGATGCCGACGCCGCCGACCGACAGGATCCAGGGCGGGATGCCGCCGTGATCGCGCGTTGTCCCCTTCTGGAACAGGGTGACGACGGCGCTGAACAGGCCGACACTGTTCGACACATCGTTCGACCCGTGCGTGAACGCGTTGAACATGGCCGTCAGGCACTGGACCGTCGACAGGGCGCGCTCGGTGTCGGCCGGGAAGTGCTCGGCACGTTCATGCAGAGCCGCGACGTGCTCGTCGAACGACACCGATCGGACCAGGCGACCGGGCGCCGCCGTCTGCTGCTCGAGCTCGATGTCCATCTTGGCCGGGGTCGGCCTCGAAAGAACCCTGATGACGCGCGTGAACAACGATGGCGTGCAGGCGGCGGCCACGCCGACGACAAGGGCGACAGGGACGGCGACGGCGGGGCGCAGGGCGGCGTTGACCGAGATGCAGGCGACGTTGGCGATCGCGATGACGAAGGCGAGCGCGGGAATGAACCGATTGGCGCGCTGCAGGGACAGGCGTGGGTCCTGGCGGAGAACGGCCTGGCGAAGGATGCGGAAGGCGACGGTGGCGAGCAGGCAGGTCAGCACGGGCGATAGGAACCAGGCGGCGACGATCCATCCGATGGCCTTCCAGCGAATGGCGCTGAGGCCATGGGCGACGACGCCGGCCCCCAGGACGCTCCCGACAACGGTGTGCGTTGTGGAGACCGGCAGGCGCAGGAAGGTGGCGAGCAGCAGCCAGGCGGCCGAGCTGATCAGGGCGGCGACCAGGACGAGGAGAAGCACATCGGGCCTGTCTTTGAACGCGTCATGGTCGATCAGCTTCTCCTTGATCAGGGCGGACACCTTGCCGCCGAGCAGGACCGACCCGAGCAGCTCGAACACGCAGGCGATGACGACCGCCTGGCGCAACGACAGCGTGCCGGCGCCAACGGCACTGCCGAACGTGTTCGACACGTCGTTCGCGCCGATGCCGATCGCCAGCGCGAACGCGATCACGCCGGCGAACACCAGCAGCCATGTGTACGGGGCCAGCGCATCGACCGTCTCCAGCAAGAGCATCCGCCGAGGCCGTCCGCGCGGGAAGGTTCCCAACTAATGGTCCAAATGCGGTACCCGCCCGCCGCACACGAAGCCAAAGAGGCAGGGCTGCAACCGCCAGTCGACAACGGGGACCCCGATGGTGCAGCACCGGTCTATTGATAGCGCCCCCACGGTCACGCGCCCTGTGGCCACCAGCGCCGGGCCTGGCAAGCGGCCACCGGCCCATCGTCAATTGCCGTCGTTGGCGGGCCAGACTGTCGGGCAAGCCAGCGTGAGCCGGGATTGGCGTACCACTACGACGACCATGGCGATCCCCGACGCGCATCCCCGCTGACCTGATGTTCACGTCCGGTAGGTAGACCACACAGGGCACGTCACGTCGCTTTATAACGCAGCGGAAGGGCCGCCCGCGCATGGGACCCGGACGTTCCAGTGGAGTTTCTCGACGATGCTGGCGAACCAGTCGGTGTTGAATTGTCTGTCGTTGACGGTGGGGATGGGCATGGCGCTCATGGACAGGCAGATTTCGTCGCCGGGGTTCAGAGGCGTTCGGTGTGTGCCGTCGAAGGACGCGCAGGCGGTGCGTGCCCGAGTGTGGTCGGAGACGCGGATCCGCACGACGCTGGAGTCGGGGATGACGGCCGGGCGGAACGACAACGTATGTGGGCAGACGGGCGTGATCAAAATGCCATGAACGGTCGGCGCGACGATGCTCCCGCCTGCGCTCATGGAATACGCTGTGCTTCCTGTTGGGGTCGACCTAAACCGCAGCGGCGTGGTTCGTGAGCCAGGCGACGACTACTAAACGTGAGCGCTCCCATACACGATGATGCCGTCGGCTTGAACAACGGTGACGAGTTCACCATCAACAAACAGGTCGAGACAGGTGAGGACGGCGTTGCCACCGCGATCGATCAGGCACTCGTTGAGGACCTGGTACCGCAACTCCGGTTCTGACGAACCCTTGCGATAAACGTCACACCAGAGCCTACGACTCGTCGTTAGTTAATGGTCAGAGGGTGCAGATTCAATGCCCGACCTCATACGCAGAGTCGTAAAGACCTCTGCTGCGTTGGCGCCCAGAACGCGCGTCAGCTGGCATCGCGCGTCCGCAATGTTCATCGGCGTCAGGAACCCTGACGACGGCGATCAGTGTCCTACCGTGGGATGCGTTTCTGGCGCCACCGTACCTAACGTGCCCATCGCGAAGGCGACGACCGGCGGACAGCACTGTCCCTGAAACAAGGACGAAACGTGTAGCAGGGTCCCATCGCCGCCAAGGCAAACGACAACTGTTGGGACGCTATTTCACGACAGCGAACCAAGGACAATCGTTCATTCCCAGCCTACGGTCCACGTCGGCAAGCCGGTCGGCTGCGCCGACAAACTTGTCGTCTCGGTGCACATCGGCCTCTTCGACAACGACGAGCAGCTTGCGGTCATCCTAGCGCGCGCACGCCACCCGACGTAAGCGGTTAGCCGTGCGCGAACCAGTTCGCCCTCACCTGCAGCCAGGTGCCGATCTCGACGAGGGCCCGGCACGCGCGATCGTCATCGCGCTTCCTGACCAGGAACACAGCCCTGGGCCGGCCCGGCGGCCACGTCAGGCGCGCCTGCGATCCACCCGCCCTGCACGTGTCGCTCCGCGGCTGCATCGGACCGGTGCCGCGTCGCGGTCGCACACACGCCGCGCTCGTCCGACTGTGCGGGCGGCGGCAGTCGTTGGTCGCCGGCCGTGGCTCTGCGGCGCCGTTCGACATTCACCAGAGTGCACAGAACCATATTATTATTCCCGATACAGTAGAGCTAGATCGGCATGGCGTCGTCACGGTCGTCGAGAGCGGACGGACGATCCCGTCGCCCGCAGAAGACATTCTTGAAGGGCAGCGCGGAGCGTCTCCGTCGCGGTTGGACGTGCTCGTGGCATTTCTGGACGTGGCGCTGCAATGTGCCCTTCAGGGCGAAGGCGCGCCCGTTGCAGGTGGCGTACGGGCAGACGAACGGGCGGATCTTGTCGTGGACGGACCGCGTGTGGACGGCCAGGTTCGCCTCGTTGCTGTAGGTTTTCAGGCAGACATGGCACTGGACCCTCGACGACGGGTCGTGCGATTTCGTGTGCCAGTTCAGCTTTGATTGCGTCTGGAACGGCCGCCCGCACACGGGGCACACGAAACGGTCGCCGTGGCACTCTTTAACGTGGGCGACCTTGTCGCTGAACTTGTCGAACACGACGTCGCCGTCACAAATGTCGCAGGGGTGCGTCCTTGACGGCAGGTGAGACTTGGCATGTCGCGCCAGTTCCGCCTTCAGGACAAATGCCTCGTCACACCCGTCGTGCTCGCACGCGAACGCTTTCACGTTCGTATGCCGATACGAGTGCTCACGCAACTGATACGCCTTCTCGAACGACGCGCCACAGGAAGCGCACTGGAACGGCGTTGCCGTCTCATGCGTTTGCACATGCCGTTTCAAATGGTGCGATGCCATGAACGTCGCCTGGCACTGGTCGCACCGGAACGGACGTTCGCCCGTGTGCGCCATCATGTGCCGCCGTAAATGCTCCGGTCTCATATACGACTTCCCACATCCGGCAACCTGGCAGATGAACCTGGCAAGCGATGCGCGTGTCAGACGTCGCAGAAGCAATCAGCCGCGAGCGCGCGGTCCTTACGGTCTCTCGCCATCATGCGTCCGAAAATGCCGTGCACATTTCGACGCATTCCTGAACGCCATGCCACAGTTCGGATACCGGCACCGGTACGGCGTCGTGCTACCCGCCTCACCGTCATCATCAGCAGCAGCAGTGTTGTTGCTGTCCATGATGGATGGCGGACCCCTGGCGGCGCGGACCTCGGTCGGCCACGGACTGCGCCACGGAGCGGCGTCGGATGACCAGGCGGCGCCTGCTGCCGCCGTTTTCATCTGCGCGCGCGCGCGCAACAGGATTCGTGCGCCGTTCACATCCGGCCGTGGTCGTCATGGCCGTTGTCAGCGAGGCCGGCCCCGAAGGCGCCGGTGTCGCTGGGTTCCAGGACCCGGAGGTGGAGAACGTTTATGGTCGTTCGTGAACAGGGGCAATGACATGTCACACGCGTAGAGTTACTACTTGCAGAACGTGGATGCGGTTAAGGCGGAGAAGCGTGTGCCGGTGTCGCCATGGAAGCCGATCATCGACGCGTGGACGCCGTCGGTCGCGTTCACCGTCATAATCGCCGTCCTGGCTGTTGTCTCTTTTCAGTTCCTAGGGGACAGGTTTCCCGCAGGGGTCCTTCGGCAACAGCCCGCATCGTCGTTTGACACGGTATTGGTCAGCGAGTTCGTTTGATTCCTGTCTGACAGTACAGTGTCCAAAGGCGGATCCTGACGAATTTGTGTCTCGCCTGGAATCAGCGTTGTCTGCGCCGATTGAAGCCGAGGAGCCGTCATTTGAGGAACGTCACACGCAGGGCTATGAGCACGCGAAGGCCGTGTTGGACAGGTGGCAAGAGATAAACCTTTTAGCCAATAAGGCACACGAAGCGGTGCGCGCAGCCGAGGCTCAGCGCGACAAGGTTAGGTTCCGGGATCACAGAGGTCCACCCTGAATGCTAACATTCCGTTAGGTGGACAGTCTTCATGCGGTTCTCGACATGCGCATTCGTAGCCAGTCAGTGGCACGGGACCAGCTCGACCGCGCTCGGGCAGATGCTGCCACCGTTATTACTGCACTGAGGTCGCTGCGCGAATCGGAACGCAACCTCAAAGACGAATGCTCCAAGCTCCAGGCAAAGGTTCTATGCATCATATTGTGCCAATGCCCGCGATCGATTCACGATAGGGTTTCCTCAGGCAGTATCGCTTCTGGAAGCCAAGAAAGCAGCTGATGCAGACGTTGCGCTGACATCCAAACGGAAGCGTGAGCACAAGGAGGTAGTGTCCACGCTCAAGGCGACCGTCGACGACATCGAACAGGGAATTTCAGAGCGGCGCGCTCGGCTGGACACCTTAAAACGATCCGTATGAGCCATCGACGTATCGGTATGGTCGTGGTTGATAATGAGTATCGGCAACAGATTGCGGATTTCGGTGCCAAAGTACGGGACATTGAGACTCAGCTGGCTGCAACGCACAAGGAGATCGCGCAACTGAGGAGCTCAATTGCCAAGTCGCAACAGACGATAACGGCCCAGACCGAGAACGTTGTCCGCATGCACGAGTACCGAGATGCCATTGCAGGGTACCAGGACAGAATCCGGGACATGCTGTCGCGAGACGTAAGGCAACCTTGCGTCTCGAGTTTACCTGATGCTTACCATGTCGTGCAGCTCCCGATCGGGTCCGTTTCTAGTGCAATCGTCGCCGAAGAACAGGCAATTGAACGCCTAGAAGCCGAGATTCGTTCCCTGGACGAGCGTACGGAGGCTGATGCTGAGGATGGCCCCGACGAAGAACCCGGACTGCAGCGACACGTTCTTTCGAGGCGAAAGATCGACCACGAAATGACACAGGCGACGCTGAGGTCCTGTTGACGGACACAGTTCAGCAACCGATGGACACTAACCTTCTGCGCACCCAGGTTCCTAGGCGACTCGCTTAACGTTCGCGTCGTCGGCAAGGACGATGCGCCCTCGGTTCTGTCGCGCGTCGACGCCCACCTGTCACAGCACGAGTCCCGCACGAAAGAAGCCGAACGCCAACGGCAGGCCGAAGCCGACCATCTGGACAAGCTGAAGTTGCGCCTTCGCGTTGTTGAAGATGACCAGGCCAGGTAGGGTGTCAAATCTACAATCGGTGTTCTGCGTCGCTTCTAACAGCCTGTCGATAACAACAGACTGCAGGCTGAGCAGGCTAATGCAGAGCCGCATCATCAGGAGGACGTCAGGGCGCTGAAGCAGGTCGAGGAAGAATTGCGCGACGAGGAATCGAAGAAGGATGAGGAGACCAAGCTGCTGGCGAAGGAACAGCAGGCGCTGGATGCGATTGAACATGAGCATTCGGAAGCGCTACTGCGGAGGAAACGTTTGGAGGAAGACATGGGCAGCACTGACGAACAGATTGCGCGGAAAGAGCTCGACGAGAGCCAGATCCGGCAGAATATAGCGCGAAGCATCGCCGAGCACAGCAAGCGCCTCCATGATCTGCTGCAGGCACGAGACAGGTTCACGCAGGAAACCGACGCCGCCTCTAATGCAGCCGCCGAGGTCAACATAGCACTGGTCGCCCTGGCCAACGCCGACCATCGCGCTGAGCTGGCTGCCAAAGCCCTCGAGGAGAAGCTGTAGCCACTAATTACACTCATCGTTAGTACGCTTATGGAATTGATTTGCATTCATGCGTAATTGGCTAAGTGAACCAGGTTGGTGAGCAGAACAGGCTGCCTGCACAGAGGACACTCGGCCTTGTTCGAGCACCAGCTCGCAATGCAGTTCCAGCAGAAGACGTGTCCACAATCGGTGACGGTTGGGGCCGCTTTCGGCCCCAGGCACAGCGTGCAGGACGACCCGCTCCGACACGGCTCCACAGGGACGACCTCGCCGCTGGCGTCGTCCCCGTCGCGTCTCTTGCTTGCCCTTTTCAGTCGTTCGGTGGCGGCAAGGCCGGCGGCGATCCCCATCTGAAGGATGATCAGCAGACCCAGAAGGCCATAGCCGTGCCGGGGCCCATCCACTCTCCTCGTGTACAGGTATCGAACCCTGGTCAGGCGATTCGACAGGCGCAAGTACGTGCCGAAAAGGTAGAACACGGCGAGATGCAGACGATGAATGCTCGGTGCATGCGATGCCAGCGTGACGATGGCGTTATAGGCACCAACAACGGGATGCGTCGACGCCGACAGCGGACGCAGACGCGTCAGTGCATACGGGAACGCAATCTGCAGGCCCAGCAGCGACAGCATCCGCCATCGCGACGGAACCCTCCAGTCAGGCGTGACGCGCTCCAGGTCGCAGTACTCCTCGCCCAGCGTCTTCCTGCCGAACAGCAGCACGCCATAGTACAGCGCGGCCGCCGCGACCTTCACCTCCCGGTGCGTGTTCGCCGCGATGCGCGCCCCGCCCGTCAACGACACCACGTCCTGCAGGTCGTCCGCCAGCGCCTCGGCGTAGTACGCATCCTTCTGCGACGCCCGAACCAGATCCGGCTGGCCCGACCACGAAAACATTCCCGACCCCGTCGTCAACTGCCGATTTGGTTTCGAGGGCCTCACCGCCACCGGCTCCGTCCGCACGGCACGCGCGTCCGTACGCGAAAACCGTAGCCGGACGCCGTCTGGCGACGCCCAGTTTTGGCGATTCGCCGCCTTCTCATCAGAGCGGAGCCGCTGTTGCATATCCGGGCGGGGCGGCGCCGTATCGCCGGGCGCTGGGTCGTCGTCAAGGGCATGTCGGCGCAGGCGAAGCGCCCGATCGGGGATGACGCCGAGTCCGATGAGGAATGGCGGGCGACGAGGAAGCGCCCGGCGCTCGTCCAGGCGACGCTGTTCCCCGGGTCCGTTCGTATCTCCCATGACATGGTGGCCGGCGGCGACGTCCTCCGACTGGTGTCGCCGGCGTTTCCCGAGTTTCTGTCGACACGTCGCGGCGCGTCCGTCCCTGTTATTGCTGTCGACTTCGACGGCACGCTGGTCACGACGAAACCGATCACGAATGCACGATCTGGGGTCGCTCGCCCTGGACCCCGTTTTCCAAAGTCTGCCTCGGACTGGGCGTGGACGTTCCCGATCGTGTCGAAGAAGCTGAAATCGGAATGTGAGGCGCGTGGCGCCGTCGTGGCCATTCTGTCTAACCAGTCGGGGGCTTCGAAGTCGAAGCCGGCCTTTGACCTGGTTCGTGACCGGTTCCGCCTGGTTATGCAATCTCTCCCCAAGACGCTTCCTGTCTGTACGTTGGCGTCGATTCGCAAAGACAGCGTCTATCGCAAGCCAGAAACCGGGCTGTGGACGCTGCTCGTCGACTGGCTGCGGAAAGACTTCGACATCCAGGTCGACGCCTCCAAATCTATCTACGTCGGTCGGTTTCGACATCATTTCAGTGGCGTTATCTATTTCCCGAATGAACGATGTGCTGACAGGTGATGCGGCGGGGCGACCGGCGGTCTCAGCCAAACGGCACGGCAAGGCTGACTTCGCGTGTTCCGATCGTGCCTTCGCACACAATGCCAAAATCGACTTCATGGTTGGCAACGATATGTGCCAGCCTGCCTGTCCGTTGGTTTAACCGTCGTCTACGTATTGACAGACACCTGAAGAGTTTTTCCTGGGCGAACCTGCTGAACCGTTTATCATGCACGACCCCGTGACGTACCTCGGGAACAGGGCCTCATTACAGCCGGTTTTGGACAAGCTTGTTGGACCAGCTTCCCCTTCACTGGAAATACTCTTGCTGCAAGCATGGCCCGGGTCGGGCAAGGTACACCTCCGAGGCGCGTGATAGCTGTTTCATGAACGCGTTTGACTGGTCCCTTGCAGACTACGTTTGCCACGGCCCACCTGTCCGCGTCGCATACGATTGTCAACCAGGACACGCTGGCTTCACTCGCGAAATGCCTGAAAGCAGCTGAGGCCGCTCTATCGGATGGGAAATCCGTCTGCATTGACAACGTAATCCTGTTTGTTCAACGCGACACTGGCGGTTTCGCTGATGACCTGCGCTCCTAGACAAACGCGAACAGGGCCGTCCGCGCTCAGTGGGTGGCGCTGGCGAAGAAGTACCCCGGCTCAACTGTTCGTGTCGCCAGGTTTGATGTGGATCGCAATCTGGCCGAACATCTCAACTGCATGCGCGGCGTCCGTTTTCGACTTGGTCTGCCGCTGTCGAAACCGGCGCTGAAGTCGGTGTGTTACCACACCTATGCGAAATACTACCAGGAACCTTCGTTGGACGAAGGCTTCTCAGAGATCATAACAATCCCTTTCGTCCCGACCTTCGAGGACGACCATCACCGTCAGCAGTTTCTTGCAATCTACAGACAAGAGTAAACGTGTGGTTGCGTTGCCTGTCCTTGTCATCGCGTGCTTCCAATCAGGTGTGCACAACTAGAGCTACATAGACTCTGGACTGGCTCGGGTTGTACTGGCAATCGGTGGGAAGGCTGATTAGCCCAGGAAGTTGAGGCGCTGGACAACGGGCGCCGTCTCAACAAGCTTGCCGACGCGAGCAAACCCTTGCTTTAGGAGATCGGTAGCTAGGTGGTCGTCCAGCGCCTTCTCAGTCTGCCATTCTTCAATGAACGCGAACTCCTGCGGGTCGTTCCTGTCCTGGTACACGTTGTACTTGATGCAGCCGGCATGCGCACGACTGGGCACCAGTAACGAGTTGAACAGCGCCTTGGCGTCGTTGACCTTGTCTGACTGGATTCGTAACTTGCTTATAACGTGGACAGTCATTGGCGCTGGCGCTGGTAATCACGAGGACGTCTTCGAGGTCCACGTGGTCGTGTCTGGCTCGACAACTGGCACTCCGTGGGGACGGTCGGGTTTGGATGCGCTGGGGCTGGCTGGGCCGCTCAACGAGTCAGGACACCATGTCACAGGCTATCGGCGTATCCACCTCTAGTACCAGGAAGCAAGCAATCGCCTCTGTTCTGCAGTAATACCGAGGCCTAACATGTGGTTGCTTGGCCTGGGCGTTACACCTTCTGCCAAGCGATCACACCCTGCACGTGCCAGCGCCGACCAGACTGACCACAAGGAGCAGGGAACACTACCGCCACACGGGAAATGTCTTAGCGCACAGCAGCAGGACGATCTTCAGCACGCCTTCACCAGATCCCCGAGGCGCCCTCCAACCACATCGACGGCCGCCTGAGCGCGCCCGCCATCGCCACCTAATGGAAATGGACTATGCCATCTGCTTGGCGGGGTCGAAGCCGGCTCGTAACGCAGGGGCGTAACGCCACGACCGGGCACGGCGGCAGGCACGAACTTAATCCTTCGGCATGAAGAGCACGGTCAACGGCACGCCGAGCGCAAACACGACGAGGACGGGGACGTCCTTCATATCGCGCTACAGCGCGTCGCAGAAGCACATGGGAACGTCATGATCAGGATCGGGACGTCCATACGTTGCTTCGGTTTGCTGACTCTGACGCCCACGCCTGCACTGTTGCCTGCCTGCAGCAATGACGAACATGCTCACAGGTATGCGTTCTGTGCATGTCCGCCATGATGTGCACACCCAGCTAGGGAAACGCATTACCGCGTTCCCTGCCATCCAGCGTGGCGCACGTGGACACGCTTCACGCTGACCAGGTGCCATCCTAACCCCTTGACGAAACGGCAAAGAGCACGCCATTACGGCAGCTCATTCCAGGGGAAGAACGATACGGTTTCATTCGTAACTGTTGCGGAACGAACGCTGGAACGGACGTCTACTGCACGCTTTCGATTTTCGCTGAGTGAGACACAACCACGGTCACTATCATACGAGGCCGACGGGACAACTCCACCTACTGCGATCCGACCCGGTCTTGCCGTCCTTGTACTCGCGCTTGGTGAACAGGATCTCCGTGCGCTTGAGCGCCTCGGCGCGCGCCGGCTCCTTCAGCGCCTGCCGCACGGCCTGCGATGCCACCGACACATACTTCAGGTACGTCAGGCCAGCCTCCCGCCAGTACACCATCGCGGTCACCGCGTCCAACAAGCGACGACGACGACGACGACGACGCGGCGAAAATGTCGACAGCCCGCGGGACGCTGCACCGGGCCACGAACTGCCCCGCGTTTTGCGACCTGCTTTGGCGGACTGGTGCCGGACCTGCAGGCACTGTCGTTCACATCCGGCGGCGAAAATGGGAGAGGCAGTAACGGAGCCTTTGGCGTCGGGCGATCATCGTACGTTGACCCGAAGTGCGTGCATGGGCCGCTCCGGCCTGTTCCCGAACTTCATATAGGGGGCTACGAGGAAGCCAACCCTAGGGCACTGGCCGTGCGACAGCGCCGACGACGTCCGACGCCAGCGCTTGTGCTACTGTATAGGTACATATATTAACGATGCCGGGTCGCACACGTGCATGCAGGGCCTCCTGGTCACCGCGTCGACGACCGTGCCGAAGGTGAGCGACGTCCGGCAGGTCCCGGCGTGAACTCGTCATACGGATCGCGCACGGGTGTGCCCGAATAACTCGCGCGAAGCTCGGGATCGCCGGCGCCCCGCGATTTCTGGCGCTTCGACAGCAACCGCCTGGCGGCGGGGCTCATCTGGACCGCACGCGGCGTGCTGGGCGTCCTGGTTAGACGCGGCGACGGTGTCCACGAGCGATCCCGTTGCCGCTTCGCAATGCTCTTCGCCGCCGCCTGCCCGAGTCGTCGGGCGATGCGCTCGCGATCAGGCGCGTCAGGAACCCGAAACCCACGAACAGCGGCCTGCTCTTGGTCCCCATCGTCGAGCTGAACCGGCGTTCCTGCGACGCGGCCCCAGGTCGTAATCGGGACCTTGTCCGGTTCATAGACGGGCGCACGAACAGGCTTGTACCCTCGGATCGTGGGTGTCGCGCTGCCGTCCTGAACGCCAGAGTCGATGGTCGCGCTGGTCGCATCGCTCATCGACGACGAACACGACTCACGAAGGCGCGTGTTCTCCGGCGCCACCCGGTCGCCTCTGTCGACGATCACGTGCGGGTGTTCCGTGCTGGCGTTGAACATCAGCGCGTTCTGCGGTTGGTATGCGCCGAACTCGAGACACTTTGGGCGTGGGTCGTCGTCGTCGTGCGCGGCCGGCAGTTGAAGGCGATCGCGGAGATCGGCGGCGCGACGCACGCCGTCCGATTTCGCATCCATCCATCGCGTGCCTTCCCTCAGCGCCGCATTCTGCCGATCGATTATATCGTTGAACGACGCATTGTCCTCGGACGTGTGCGTCGCGACGAACTCGTTGAGGCGGGCGTCGGGAACGGGCGCGTTGTCCGGCAGCAGGTCCGGGAAGAAATCCCGTTTGATGATCGCGTCGACGGCGCCCACGTACGCGTCTTCCTCTAGGACGACCTTCTGCGGCGCCGGGCGCGACACGTGCTCGACGCGGCCATGGACGGCGACCGTGACCGCCTTGGACGACGATGACGGGACGACATCCATCCACGCGCGCAGGCCTGCCAGCACAGCGCGCACAGTCCACACGGACGGGTATTTCGGGTATGGTACTCCGGCACGACCTACAAGCAGCGCGTCCAGTTGCGGTCTCGGACAGTATTATCCCAGATAGCACCAGGAGGCACCTTCCGGTACCCGCGGCAATGATAATAATTCCTGGCCGCATCGGCGTGGATGCCGTCATGCTGTTGCGTCGTCCATCGGCAGCGACGTCGACATCGGCTCGCAGTACACTATGCAGATACTATATATCATCGTCTGTACGGGACTGTCATGACTCATGAGCCATCGGATCACACACGTTTTCCGGCACCAAGCCAAGTGCCGAGACCGAGGCCTTCACCTGCCGCGCCCTGGTCCTCAGTCGACATTCTCACGTCTATCCGATATACCGCGGTTTATGAACGGTAGTCAGGCCGGGTGAAGCAGGCGTTCTGCTAGGTGAGCCTACTGTTCTCGGAACCGAGACCGAGGCGCCAGCTGCGTGGAAAGCGCGAAACCCCGAATAAACTAAACTGATCGGTAGTCGTCGCACACTCATGTCGTGCCCCAGCGTTGTTACTTCACACAATATACAAACACCCTGCTATTCCGTATGTACGGCTTGTCGTGATTGATTCGGGTTCCTTTAGGGCCCTGCAGGCATAGTACATCGCTGCTGTATCCGGCATCCAACCCATATTGATTACCGATGGTCGGGATGACGAAAGCAGGCACAACGAAAAACGCCAAGTGTATATATTCCAGGAAACCGGGACAGCAGACGCCGAGTGCGCGTCAAGATAACTGATTACTCTGAGACCGTTCAATCGGTGTCGCACTTGATGATGGCTGTGTCTGGAAGCCCCCAATAACGTTTAAGAACGCCACTGAGCTCAACAGGGTTCATCTCATCGTAACAAATGTCATTGTAGTTGAGCAACCTGTTCAGGTCGTCAGGGATTCCATCAGTTGAGCTGACTGAGATAGCTGAGGCATACAGCTCTTTTAGGGATACAAGCTGAGCGAACGCGCCCTCTTCAATAGTCTGGATACGGTTGAAATCCAAATCTCTGTACATACAAACCAGTTAGCTTTGGGAACGGCGCCGTTATCCGGATCCCTACAAGGTCTCCAGATAGGGCATCCCATCGAACATGCCGTTTCCGATTGATACGAGGCCATTATTGATAAGCCGTCTGTGCAATATTCAACAACTGATGACGTTTCTGTAAATCATTCTGTACCCACAACTTGCGTAAATTGTTAGTCGCGGTGAACGCTCCCTGTTGAATGATGAGCGTAATACGATTGTTGCTCAGAACTCTTTGGCGCGCGAGATCAATTGCGGACATCACAAACGGCGGTAAATTCAACATACAGATGACGCAACGACGTCAAGCCTGCAAACATGCCCCTGGCGATTGATCCGATTTCACTGTCGATCAGCTTCCTGAAACAGAATCAGGTGGCTCGCCTGGGTGGTACGTGCCACCTGACACATACAGCATCTCAAGCTGGGACAAACCCTCGAACGCCGATTCCGCAATGCGCTGGATGGCATTATGGTTCAACACTCTGTACCGCAACAGGCGAACTTGACCGAAGGATGCAACGTTGTACGTGACAACGCTGAACGTACAGGTGGCGCAGTGAACGTAAACCTTGGAACGTTCCTCGCTCGATGGACACCAGACAATTATGAGACAGGTCACTGGACGTACAGCCTTCAGCAATGCACAACCGATCGAAGTCCAAATAGCACACACAGCCTCATCAACGTGTATGGTCCTTCGAAGGCACCGGCCTCTAGACATGATATCTGATTGCTTGCCAGGTTGCTGTGAACATTTTAGTTTGGCGACGGCGAAACGTACCGCGGCGCTGCACACGTACATTGCCGTCACAGTATGATATTGGTATATAACCGATCAGCCGCCCCGCAGCTGCCCCAGAACTGCCCGACTGGCGCAGTCCGTAACTGCCCAACAGACACTGGCGCTGTGACAATTAGGGGAACGTGCGCTGTGACAATTAGGGGAACGTGCGCTGTGACAATTAGGGGAACGTGCGCTGTGACAATTAGGGGAACGTGCGCTGTGACAATTAGGGGAACGTGCGCTGTGACAATTAGGGGAACGTGCGCTGTGACAATTAGGGGACGTGCGCTGTGACAATTAGGGAACGTGCGCTGTGACAATTAGGGGAACGTGCGCTGTGACAATTAGGGAACGTGCGCTGTGACAATTAGGGGAACGTGCGCTGTGACAATTAGGGGAACGTGCGCTGTGACAATTAGGGAACGTGCGCTGTGACAATTAGGGGACGTGCGCTGTGACAATTAGGGAACGTGCGCTGTGACAATTAGGGGAACGTGCGCTGTGACAATTAGGGGAACGTGCGCTGTGACAATTAGGGGAACGTGCGCTGTGACAATTAGGGAGTAATAGGCATTTTAAGACATCAAATCTATCGTGTATTTGGACTGCCGAAGCCGTCGGTTGCCGTGGACGTTTATTCAAACTGCGCGGCTGCGCGACCCCCGTCGCGGCCGTGCCATAACATACGGCGTGGCGAGGGCCCAAAAGTCGCACATGTCGGGGGGGCACAGTCGCAATTTTCGATAGTGCGCCCGTCGGGCAGATCACGGTTAGTGGGCGAACATCCCTGGCCAAATGTGAGTGATACCGCGATCACTCCAATCCCTATCACCAGGGCATGGTTAGTATAGGCCAAGACGCGACACGTATTGTTGCATACAGAACGCCATCGTCAGCCACTGGTCCGCAGCGAACGGGAAGGCGGAAGGCCGCTGCGAACCGCGTTCCGGGCGCTGACGTCGGGATCCACAACAGGCAGGACACTAACTGCAGAACGATCGACATTCGGCATGCAGCAAGAGCCTTGCAGAGAACAGCAGCAGCAGCAGCAGACATGACGGCTGTCGATATCGGTCGCGGGTACGAACGCTTTCCTTCGAGAATCGCAATGGCCCGCTGACGACGGCTAGGGCACGGACCACGCCGAAAACCGGGGCAAGCCAGTCCGGATCAGGATTCAGGCCATCCAGGTGAGTGCCCTATTTCTGGACTGCTGACGTGGCTGGGTTTCAGGCCGGGCCTTGACGAGGTATCCCGTACCAGGCGCCATCTGCACTCGTGTCGCATAGCCAGGAGGTTTACCTTTATCAAAGTCAACGCAAGCGAGCCCTACGACCGCCCGCGGATAGCACGAGCCCAGGTTCCGGACGTCCCCGAATAAAACGATCTTTCGGAGCCGGACCCATGCAGGTCAGTACGTGCGCCAGAAGGCAGGTTACAGGGTGCGCGTGCTGTTGCGAAGAATGCAGAGAGCGCCACGTGGCAGCAGAATGCCGACGGCATGACATGACTAACAGGTGCAGCGCCGCGATGTACCCAGGAAGGTATACGTACACTGGTACCAAACCTGTCAACTTTCGTGTGACCGGCGTGTTCTACCGGAACACCAATTCAGAGACTTATTTGGTTGGGAACGAAACTGGCTTGACGTTAAGCCGTGTTCTGACCATTTGCATGTTCGGCTTGGGTACCAGCGGCATTATCCTAGGCGAATACGCGTTGTGGGTTGACTGAGCCCTTTGCGATTTCTTCGCGCAGGAAATGGTCGACTTTGACGTCGATATGCTTCATGGTTGACGCATTGACGTACCGAGCACCGTGAAGTCGAATATGATGATGGGACCTGGGGCTGGCAGGTTGAGTTCGTCGGCCATCTTGCGAGTCCGTTCGGCGTTTCTGCCTGTTTCTCATCATTCTGCCTCAGTGGAGGATCAGCTCCTTACAGCTGTACTCGACGACTTAAGCCATGCAGATAGAAAGCGTGGCCGCCGATAGACTTACGCCTGTCTTGGTCGTGTTCGCCCAATCGGCGTCGGGGCGAGCCGGTGCGTGTTCGGAGCACCTGGCCCGTTCGCGTATGAGACCCACGCCCCGAGGCATTCGACGCCTCGGCACGTCTTTCGACGAGCGTGGGGGACACTGGCCTCGGATGGCTACCTGTAGGCACCTATACAGGCCGTGTCGGTTGGTAAAATATAGATTCATGGGAAGGATTTAGCTAGGGAGCGCGTTGGCGTCATCTGCGATCAACTGATACAGGTGTCAGTACCTATAGGCAGAGAAACAACGACAGTGCGATATACCTGGTTGCAAGAGGTCTGTAACGTTCGGTGGAAAATACATCAACCTCCCCAGTGGCGAAATCGCCGACTGGAACCGAGGATCCTTGTGCGCGTCCAAATTGTCGCACAGAAACGTTCGGTCCGAATCCTCGGCAGCAAATGCTGGATCTTCCCCATAGCCACGAACTATCTTGATGGCGGTATCTGCATCTACCCAAGCGTGCTTCTGGAACAAGACCGTCACGCGAGGATCCTATGTGTACACAACGTTCATTAGCTATTCATTGCTCGGAGAAACTCAAATACGCACGTACCCATCGACTGACTTCATCAGAATTCATAATCCTGTTGCCCAGCCCTCGGAATATGACAACAGGCTTGGGTTGCATCGCATTAGAATCAGCGCACATTGTTAGGTGGAGGGTGGCCTGTCGCTTCTCCAAACCAGGACCCGGTTGTCGAACCCAGACCCTTTCTGAACCCTTATCGTCAAGCGTCCGTTTATCTCTTTCGCATACAAACGGGAGAGGGACCTTAATGTGAGACGATGTTAGCAAACTATTACACCATAGGAATCCTCTTCGATACATACCTGGTCAAAATTGAATAGCGATGAGGGTGGGATTGGTTTGGTTTCGTGCTGTTCCCACAGTTGTTGGTGGAACTGAAATATCACCGGCTTGTGCGCGCTCGCATCACATTTCTTCCGGTTGTTCGACCGCTTGATCGAGAACCCATGCCGCTCGATAAACCCTGAATAGTACCAGGATTTCGAAAGGTTGATGCTGGAGGCATGCGAGGGGTCAACGACACCAGGCATGTTGCGGATCATCCTGGCTTGGCGAATCACCCAGCACTTGTTGACTTTATACCCTATGGACAGAGATAAGCACCAGGTTCGCAAACTTCCTACATAGTTGGAAGCGCACTGCAACCTTTTCGTCGACGTTGACGAACCTCCCGAGCAACTCGCTCCTCAAGTTGCCGAAGAGAAGGCAGCCAGAACCGAGAAAATGCAGTCTTTCTTGTCGCGCCTTCAGTGTCGGCAGCCTTGGACCGGATATGCTTTTCTGATTTGACCCAGCGCATCACAGTACTTGCAGAAAGACCAGAGGAAGTCGCGATATCGTCAACCGCCACAGATACGCGGAACTTCTTCCCGGATCGTTTGGTCTGCTGCTCCACCTCAGCGAGCTCGTCCAGAATACTTGCTTTGAACGCGAAATCGAACCGCCGTCGTTTGTCACTACCACGACGGGGCGGTTTTTGCCCGTTGTCGTCCATTTCGGCATCTGTGCACGAAATACTTACGATGCGCCTACAGCTGACAGGATGAAGTGTACCTTTGTCCTTCTTGGGTCGGTGCAACCTAACATGCTGAATGTAAGCTTGTCCTGTTTTGCATCGCTTCTTGCATGTCGTGCACGTCAGCACATCATCCACGAAGTCTGGACACCGGGGTGACACGAAGATGTTTCCTGAAGTCTTTGACTTCAGAAGCCCCGCGCCGAAGAACTTGTGCAGAGACGACTGCGATATTCTGGTAGCGCTTGAGTTCGATGCCCCACTTGATATGCCTATCACTCGACCATGCCATGAATATAACAAAACAATGACGCTATCAGGCATACACGTACTGGGAGATGCTCGTTGCGGCTCTGCTTTGGCTTCAGCCTTCGAAGCTGGGTCTGGCGACGCAAGCTGCAGTGCATTGTCTATCGACATGTGAGTATGGTTTTTGAGAGATACTGATGCATTGCACCTTTGTCAGGACACAACCACGAGGCGGTGGGCTGATCGCCTCGCCTGAGTTCACCGATGATCGCTTGTTTCATCGAGCGAAACTCGTCATCGGTAAGGACACCTTCGCTAAGGAGTGCTGACAGCTCTCGAATACGCGCAATACACTCGGCCGACATCGTCCCAACCAACGGCACGCTGTGTACTTTAAAGGTAGCTCACGTTGCAAGTCGATCACGGCCTCGTCCCTGGACGTCCGGCAAAAACACTGTCCAGTCACCGTGTTCAGTTGAAATGCAACCAGTCTTTCTAATAAGACCCTGACATGCGTTAAGTCTTTCTAATAGACCCTGGAGCATGAAAAATCCAGCCTTTTGGGTCTTAAGGGGGTTGATTTAGCATCCAGGGCTTATTAGAAGGAATCTTAATAGGAGGAATTATGTATATATGTGAACCGCCCCACCTGGGCCGGCGAATCTGACGTCCAGGCACGACATATAGATTGCAGATCGTCGCCCAGCAACATCTTTAATGACGCGTCGTGGACGTGCAGCGGCAACTACAAGGCTTCCGGTTCACTCTCCGACGTCGTTGACATCGTCGTCATGGCACCCTGGTTGAACTTGTCACGAGCCTCCACCCGACGTGGGCGCAAGCGTTGGCTGGCGCCCGTCCGCGGTGCCATGCCGGCCGTGCTTGACAATGTCGGAGGGGGGTACTGAAAAGGCTGGTGCATGACCGGAGGCGCCAGTGCATGCTGATTCGAAATTGGGTGTGGTGCTAAAGCAGTAAATGGGGCAACGGGTGTTGCCAACGGGGAACCTGGCATCGGAGCTGGGCGCCTCCAGGCACAAATGGAAACGACGACGGCAATGCATAGGATGCCGACGCCAACGGCGGCTAATATGAACACCACGAGCGTCGCGCGATCGGTAACCCAGTGGCTGAGATCCTGCTGTGACGGAGACGGAGGGTCTGCTGAAGGCAGGTGGCGACGGGTGGTCGTCGTACGTGCTTCTGACGTTGACCTGGACAGAGACGCCCTATGACTGTGCCCGGCTGTCGACACACGATCAGATGTGGACGGCGGCGCCGGTTCTTTGGACCACAACGTGGATGCTCTCACCGTTCTCGACTTCCGGGAACTGCGTGTCCTCAGTGACGACGTCTTCTTGGAGCCGAGTCGCCTCGTCGTCGACGCCTTCCTGGTCGATGTTGACATGCGACGGGTCTTTGTCGAGGGCAATTTGGGAAGAGCGGTGCAGTTGACGGCAACTGAAAGCTGTTTGGTGGTACCCGGACAGGGATCCGACCCGAATGTCGAAGTGGACGCCGTTATGATGCACAACGTCTTGTTCACGCAGGTCTGTCTGACAACAGGCACGCTTTTGATGGAGTTGCACGATCCGAGAGTGTAGACGCCTGATTGCCCCGACGGGGTGCCGAACGACGCGAAGACGACGCTCGATATGACGGCGGGCGCTTTACAGAATAGCGATAAGTACTCGTCTTGCACAGCGGTTCCGAACATTGCACTGGAGTCATCTGCCCATGCAACCCGTCGTTCAGATACATCGCTTTGAGGTACGGAGCGAAACTTGCCAGGGGCACACAAGTTCGTACTGTATCCGGTGATCGCTGAAGGAGGTGGTTTCGGCCAGCACACAATCTGCTCTGGTGCCCTATATGTCCTGCAGGTACACAAGCGTCAGTGGTAGGCAGACCGGCAGGCACAGTGGCCATACGTGACATCGGTCAGCATAACCGCGTTGCGGAAAATGTTGAAGGGCAGGCGCATCAACAAGGGGCAGGCGTGAATCGCCCTGTGTGCATACAATTAGCAACACGTCGACCTGAGAGAGAAGTAACGGGACCGAAGACGAACAGGCGTCCGAGCGATGTACAATGGTCGAAGAGTCCATCAGGGAGGGATGCAAGCGGCGGGTTTCTGTCCAAGTACAGCGTCTGCCGGCTTCCAGAAAGTGCTTTTCGAGTCGGCCTCCGTCCGAAGGCTATTCCCCATCGTCGGCCGTCGGATGGGTGCCAGCCGGTCCTTCGGAATAGGGTAAGTGTATTATGCGCCATAGTGCATACGTTACCCCGGCAATGCTCGGCAAAGTTTATTGGACGTCTCCAAATTCAGGATCTTCGCATCCCGACGGGCAAGCATGCGGGAAACCACTTTACCTGTTACCGCGAAGTGAGACGTCCGTACGACGTCTGCGAAAAGTGGTGCTTGTTATCCTTGAAGTACATGTCGAGGACGTCACTGAGAATGCTGTCGGCATTTGTGGGCGCCGGGCCATTGTAATCAAGGAAGGCCTCGTCTGCCACAGTCTCAGGCGACAAATGGCGGCCGGCAGCTGCGTGGCGACTGATGACGCACCCCATTCCCTCGACAACAGCCTCGTTCCCGATCTTCAGAGTGTTGGAGCAAGTACAATATATCCGGGATTCCATCGTAGATATTCTCATCGGTAAAGACATGTTTCAGAATACTGGTGCCTGGTTGGCCGCGGATGACGCTCCCGCACCACCCGGCACTTCTCGATTTGGAAACAAGTCGAAGCCTCAGTGTCTCGAGTTGCTCAATCATAACTGGTAAAACGGGAAGTGCAACGCCGCCCTTGATTGCCGCCGTACTGTAGCGAAATCCCTTTCAGCATCGAACCATGAGGAAGACCGAGGGCCGGATGATCGGAAGGAGTGGCAGAACCATCAGAGGATGGGTCAGCACATGATGAGGAGCCACGACAGTTAGGAGATTTGCCAGCACATGAGGAAGTAGCTGGATGATGAGGGGGTTGGTTAGCACTTGAGAACGAATCATGACGATCAGAAGAGAAGCCAGCAGATTCCTGGGCGAACGGCAAATTTGGAGCAGACACATCCAGTCCGGCCGACGCGAGCAGAGGGATTAGCAACAGGGACATTCAGGCAAGATGATTTCTCCTCAAGCACTGCATTAATTTCTACAAATTACATGATATCAGAAACTAGATCGTGCATGCATGCTTACATAGGAATATATACCTCCACTTTCAATCGCGATGGGCTCGTTCTCCAAACGTGGCTTCTTGAAGAAGTTGAAGATCGAGGTTTGGGAAGTGGAACTGGATGCCCGTTTGCCTTTCGAGTTCACCACTTGAACATGGCAATGCTGTGACTCACTATGGTATTGCAGACTGTCGCGACGCATCATGCTGCGACAGTGTCCAACTGGACAACAGACCTGTTAATGTGAAGGCGGCCTTGTACGTGAACAAGATATCGAGCAAGCGGGTATGTCCGCAATGTCGACAACAGCATGTTTACGTCGGAGAGCGTCCGCAGCGGGTTGCATCGTCTCAGCCGTCGAATCAGTGACATGAGCCGATGATCTCGACATGGGTACGACCGGGAGCTCAACAACGTCAACGTTGGATAGATGTTGGAGCAGTTCCGTACGGTACATTCCAACAATCCCACATTTCGGCCATCGCTACAGGAAATGGTCGATAATCGCAAACACTTCCTCAACAGACTGCATAATGCGATTCAGCGAGCCCGCGAAATCATTTCGATCGAAGCCAAGCCGGTCCAACTCCGCCTTCAGTGCCGTCAAGCAGTCTTCATGAGACTGACTAGTCTGCATAATCCAATAGAGGTTGGCGTATCGCAGACAGCAGATGCGACACGATGCGCGAGGTATGGTCAACAACCAGCTCAGGGGCAACGCCGTCCCGGAGTCCGAGGCCTGGTTTTGGCAGTACCCGCGCAGTCCGTGTGAGTGATCGTCCCTCCAGTTATCGCAGTCCGTGGCCATGTCGGGATATGTAGCTATCGATACCGACGCCAGCCTGATTTCCATCTCTCGCTCATGCTCTGTTCATCTTCGTACGCTCCGGTATGCCCAATTCTTGCGTCAAGGGACATTCCTTCTCCTGGCCTTCCTTCGGAATCAGCCGGGCCTTCGGACGGCGACCTGGGTCGCCGAAAACGGCATTTTCTGGAACCCGGAGCGTCTGCAGGAGAGACTGGGCCTGGAGCGTGCCTGGTTCGATGGCTTGGATCGAGTTCGTTCCGAAATTCCTGCGACCAGAATTTCGCATCAGGAAGCTGGCGAGAACAGATGCCCAACGGACAAAAAAGTGAGCTGGCTCAGGGTTGACAAGGCGTTCGTGGGTATCGACGTCAGATAATTAACGCCGAAGTTGCTGCGATGATCACGAATAAGCATGACCGTCACTGACTGCGAAGACTTACAAATATGTCAGCGATGTACACGGGGCAAACAGACGTTCGGGCAGGAAGGTGAGCGAGTTCGTTTCCAGGTCCAACACGTGCAGATTGGTCAGGCTCGCGAACGCCACTGGTGAGCTTGGCAGCGACGTGATCCAGTTACCATTCAGCAACCTGTACCCATCATGAGGTCGGCATGGGGCACATGGCACTGGACAGGTTTGGTACAGAGTGGTTAGCGCCGACATGCCCGCAAACGTGCCGTTATCGATGCCAGTTAATTTACAGTACGTGATTGACCTGACGACATCAGGGATCACTATCCCAGCAACACGAGACGCAGGCTGGCGGTTACACATAGGTGATAGACGACCGGGACGACATGTCAAACCAAGCGCTGGTCAACATACCACCCACGGATGACTGGGCGTTTAATGATCTGACGTCAATCCTAATTGGCCGACGACGTACGTCGGTGTGACATTAAGATGCAGGACGTACATGTATGTGCTGTTGGACTGGCATGCGGTCGGATACCAATCACAAATGCACCCGTTCGGCAGCGTGCAATACGTTGCGTATCCGGGAACGAGTATTAACGCGACGCGAACGGCAAATATGAGCACCTCGTCCATTCTACTAGGAACCTTAGACGGCGCTAACGTCAGACAATGGCCGACAATGACGGTCAGCGTGCTGCTTTCCCTCTCAGGTGCGAGAACATCAAGGTCCGCCCACCCAGGCACAGGAACTTCCAGGTGCGCGCACTTCGCCATGCAGATAGAAAGGGTGACCCCCGATAGACTTACGCCTGTCTCGGTCGTCTTCGCGCAATCGGCGTCGGGGCGAGGCGTCCAGTGGTTCGGAGCACCTGGCCCGTTCGCGTATGAGACCCACGCCGAGGCATTCGACGCTGGGACACTTGTCTCGGATGGCTACCTGTACGTACCCATGCAGGCCGTGTCGGTTGGTAACAGATAGATTCATGGGAAGGGTTTAGCTAGGGAGCGCGTTGGCGTCATCTGCGAGGCAGTATTATAGCGTGTTCCAGCTCAGGCATTCTGCAGAGAAGACGCCCCAGTTTCTTGTCAGGGATGCGGATGTCGCGTTCGACGGCGAGCTCGAGGACGCGCACGGCATTGCCGACATCGCGCGCCTTGACGCACCACCACAGCACGGCCATCAGCGTGTACGGGTGCGGTCGTCGAGGCGACCCCGAGACGAATACGAACAGCAGGTCGAGCGATCGCTGCAGACGGTCCCGTTCGGGCAGGTGCAGGCGCCCAAGCTGCCAAATCAGGTCGTTCAGGAAGCGAACGCCCATGGTGCCATTGAGCGCTGCCGTCGCGTGCATCCTCACGTGCTCGGCGGACGGCGGCGGCAGCATCATCATCAGCGTCCGCCTCAGGTGGACGCCCATGAACGGCCCCGGTTCACACGGTTGCAGGAGGCCCGTTTTCAACGCGGACACCAGGCCCGCGCGACGAACCATTGCCTTGCGAAGCGCGTTCGTGTAACCCGACGACACCATGGCCTGGATCTGTGCGATGACGTCCCGGTATCTGCCGCATCGGAACAGGACTCGCACCGGCTTCGTGAACAGGAACGGCAGGTCGCAACGGCCAGCAGCGTAGACCGTTCGCAACTCGAACAGGGCGTCCAGAGCGCCCCGTCTGATACAGACGCGAGCGATGGCCCGCCATAGATCGGTGGACGCGGGGACCTGGGCGCGACGCATGCGGTCCAGGCACGCTCGGGTCGCTGCGGCCCAGTCGGCGGGGGGTTCCAGACGCAACGCCATCCGGGCAGCCACCTCGTACATAACGGCACTGGCGCCCGTCCGGAGCAGGTATTCCACAGCCAGGCCATTGCACGCGTTCCCATAGACCTCGGTGAGGCGCGCACGATACGTGGCCGTCATAACGCCCAGGACACGCAGGGCAGCGCGAGGGTTGCCGAACATCCCGCCGGCCCGGAACAATGGCACGATCGCGTCGCTGGCGGTTGCGCCTTCCTTTAGGCACTCAAAGGCGAGCAGCGGCGACAGTCTCAGGTCGTCTTGGCATATAGCAAACAGGTGCTCGAGGGACGCTCTGGCGAGTGGCACCCGGGCCTCCAGGGCCCACTGCGCCCATCGGCCGGCCTCCCATCCGGGGCACAGCTTCGAGATGAGCGCGTTCAGCGCACCCTTGACCTCGTTCTCGCCGAAATGCTGATCCAGGTGGCGGTACGCCCGCCTGGCCAGGGCGTCGCGCCCGGTCAGAACGCACAGGCGGATGCCCGTCGGTACCATCGACTTGGACCCGTTGGCGCGGTCGCGAATGAACAGCGCCCAGGCGGACGACGGGTCGGGCAACGCATCGTAGAGCGCGCGTCGAGCACGCGCCTGAACGTTCAGGCGCTCGCAAACGGTCAGGAACACTTGATGGGCGGCATGGATACGGCCGCCCGCGATCAGCGCCAGGATGCACTTCGTCAGCGAGTCGCGCAGGACGGCGCCGCGCCCCAGGATCCATCGGTACAGGCCGACGATGTCTTGGTCGGCGTCGGGTGCCTGGCACACGACCAGAATGGCCCTGCAGTACAGGAGGAAACGTTAGCATACGCGTCCAGTGTCTCGGGGGGGCGGGACCGTCCGTCCTACATGTTCCATAGAGCGGTGGATGGCGACAATTGCAAATCGTGGCATTGGCACAGGAGACGACGGACCCGTTGCTGATCGCGCAACTGAAGTAAATGTCGAAGCGCCAGGTCGACGGTGTCGCGATGCGGACGGCACCCGCGGTCAACGGCAACGATGACGGGATGCGGCACGTCTGGTATCGCCGCCCGGGTCAGCTTCCCGTATATCGCGGCGACCAGGTGGACGGATGCGGGCCTCGGCACGACCTTGCTGGCGTGCTCCGAGAAGGCGTGCTGGATATGGTGATAGGAGCCGCCAACGGTGATGCACGCGCTCAGGAGCCGGTCGAAATCGTCGTGCGTGGCGCCGCTGAAGGCGGCCAGGCGCGTGAACGCCGACGCCGCCAGGTCGATGTTCCAGCCCGACTGCAGCGCCAGGTCGAACTCCTTGCGCGCCGTCACCATCGTCGACAACCAGCGCAGGCATGCGCGCATACCACCATACCGACCACGACGCTCGTCAAACGTTCGCGAACGCCATGCGGCCAGATCGCTCTCCGAGTTTGAGAATAGCGCCCCCCGTCCCCCGTCCGCGACGCGACGCGTGACGCGGAAAACGACGATCGTTCCAGTTATGCCTCCTTTTTGTACTTAAAAGTAATAAAATACATGGCAGATTCAGTAACAGGTCGTTGCAGTCGAGGGCCCGGTACGTCCAGCGACGCGCATGTCTGTCAGGCAATCGGCAACGCCGGGTGTGGAATTACTCACGCCGTGCAGTCGCCTCCTCGTTCGTAGGTGCGTGCCTGGGCAGGCAGGCAGGAGACACGCAGCCAGTTACCTCCACCCGAACATGTCGTTTTCTGCGGTTTGCTTCCGCCGGTGCTCGAGACAGGCGGCGGACGACTATGACTGTACGTTAGGTACGTTCAAGCCACGAGGTGAACCAAGGCGCCGTGGTGGCGCGGCTGCCGAGACAGTCACGGACTTTCGGGTCGAGGCGCGTAGCGTAGGTGTCGTGCCACGATGACGACCGCCCATAAGCCGACGTACCACCCGGCGGTGGGCAGCGCCACCCAGGGCGGATACCGTTATCATACGCCGCGCCTGCAGTTCTCCTCCCGGGACATGCCCGGGCAGACGACGCTGAAGTACAGGTAGGGGGCGATCCGGCGTCCTCGCCGTGTGGACGATGCCGTCCTGAGTGTGTGGGAACCGGTAGGCAGCTGGGGCAGAACAGCGCCGAGGAGGTTGCGTCGCGAGACCTCAAGGCTGAACTGGATCTGCGCGAGTCGATCGTCGCTGACCAGAGGCAGGCCGAGCTGCGGAAGCAGCTGGGCGGCGCTCCTGGCCCAGAACCCGTGTCGTTGATCGAGTACAAGCCGACGACGACGATAACGGACGCCGGCGGAACGGCGACGTTCGACGACGCTGACGATACGGCAAGTAGCTCGAATAGCGATTCGTCGAGCGACGAGAGCGACGACGACGAAGAGGCGGAGCTGCTGCGTGAATTGGAACGGATCAAGGCGGAGCGCGAAGCGGAACGCTTGAGGAAGGAAGCGGACGCCAGGGACCTGGAACGGAAGGAGGCCGAGGATGCCGTCCTGACCAGCAACCCGCTGTTGGCGTCGAACCTAGCCGGCGGCGACGCCTTCACTGTCAAGCGCCGCTGGGGCGACGACGTCGTGTTCAAGAACCAGGCGGCGGATGAGCCGACCCGGAAGAAGCGGTTCATCAACGACACGATCAGGAACGACTTCCACGTCCGGTTCCTGCACAGGTACATCCAGTAGGGGAATACACTGCTGCGGTGCAGGCAGATATCGGAATGATCGTCGCACCCGTACTGGACCGGGCAATGCCGACCTAGCATGTGTCGCTGGCTGTGCTGCTGCTGCTGCTGCTGCCTGTCGCAGGCGAAGGCGACGTTCGAGCTGACCGATGCGCTGCGCGACCTCGCCGAGGAGATGCAGCTGACCGATGTCGAACTACAGCGCCTGTTCCAGGTGTTCTGCTCGATGGACACGGCCGGCAAGGGCGCCGTCTCCTGCGACGAACTCTTCAACCACATCAACCTGCGCCGGTCGCCGTTCCTCGACCTGGTGTTCGACTACCTGGACACCGACAAGGACCAGCTGTGGAACTTCTACGAATGGCTGACGGCCATGGCCAGGATCAACCTGTACACGTACGACCGCCTCGTCGAGTTCATGTTCTCCATGTACGACACGAACTCGACCGGGTACGTGGCCGGCGACAGCCTCGTGGCGCTGATGCAGGCGTCGCACGGCCACGACTCGATGCTCCCGCTGGCGGTCGAGAAGGCCATCGACCTGTACGACGAGAAGCACGACGGCAAGCTCGACCTGCTCGAGTTCCGCATGGCCAAGGACTACTACCCGATCCTGGTCTGGCCCATGTTCGAATTGCAGATCAAGGTCCAGACGGCGGTCCTGGGCATCCGGTTCTGGGAGGACCTGTTCGTGCGCGTGCACCCCGAGCTCGAGAACCACTACTATGACGGCATCGCCGACGACATCCGGCAGCAGATCGTCGAGCTGAGCCATGCGGCCCACGACCTCGTCATCACCTGCCTGCCGTTCCTCAAACAGCGAACGAACAAGTCCATTGCGGCCGTCAACCTGCGCAAGCACGACCAGGAGAAGTTCAAGATCCAGGTGACCCGATGCTCTACCTGGGTCGAATGACCCCCAGCATGTGGATCGCTAACGAACGCGCGACAGGATAACGCGCACGCGAAGATCGCATTCGACGGGATCGAGGTCGTCGTCGAGAAAGAGGACGCGTTTTCGAGCGGCGATGAGGACGAGCTGACCGACAATGAAGACTGCGACACGGCCATGTCAGTCGTCCGCGTCGGACGGTACCCGGAGGTGCTCACGCCCTGGTCCTCGCAGGTACATGCCAAAGAACGCACCGGCCAGCTCGTACCAGCTCGGCCCCATGTAGATACACATTGTTGCTGTAGTGGTGCACCAACCCCCTGTCCGGGGGAGTGGAAGATTCACAATCCATCTGGCTCGTTCGTACTACTGCTGTACTGGGTACTAGCAGTCGATCGCTGCGGGTGTGGGCCGTTCACGGTGGCGATCGTGCCCTGGTCGATGCCCGTGCTCGACGACGCGCACGCATCGTCGTCGTCACCGCAGCCGCCCGTGTCGCCTCGAACAGCGATCGCCCTTCGGTACAAGATGCGACGCATCCAGAACCGGACCCTGGACCAAGGGCGCCTGCCGGTCCCGATCCTCGAGAACGGCGTGCTCGACGATCCCGATGTCTACCTCGAGGAGCCGAACGTCGTCTGGGAGGAGGCAACGCTGTCCTCCATCGGGCACGTGTCCCTCAGCATTGAGAACACGATGACGGCGAAGAAACTGGCCGAGGATGACGACAAGACCAGGGATGACCCGGCGCCGGCTACGTCGGAGGACGCCAGCGACGACGACGAGCAGGATGGTGACGCAACGATGGACCCGAGGATGGTGGTCGGCTGTATCAACGACACGATCATCCGGAGCGGTCACCTACCGGACCTGTTCCAGCGCATCGAACGCGACCCAAACCTGTTCGTCACGACGATCATGGACGGGCGGATCAACAGCATCGCGGGCATCCCGTCCGACGCGTCCAACACGCTCATCTTCTCGACGGTCAACCTGTTCCGCAACGAGTCGCTCCTGTTGAAGGTGCTGGGGCCCGCCCTGGACCGCGAACTGGCCGACATCCACGCGTCGGCCGACCTGTTCAGGAAGAACACGCAGGTCACACGAATGCTGACGTTATGCGCCCGGGCGTTCGGGCAGAACATCCACGCGCAGGTCCTGGCCGTGCTCAGGAAGATCATCGCGTCCAGCGAGGCGGTCTCGTTCGAGATCGACCCGCAGGTCGAGACGAGCGCCAAGCAGCGACGCGCGAACCTGAAGGCGCTGTGCAACGCCAGCGCCGACCTGCTCAGAGCGGTCGTGGCCGACGTGCCGACCACGTTCACCGTCATGTGCCGGGTCGTGCATTCGGCCATCGAGAGAAAGTTCGAAGGCAGCGGCTGGGTCGGCATGTCGAACCTGCTGTTCCTCAGGTTCGTCTGCCCAACGATCGTGGCCCCGTTCCCGAACGAGAGCAAGCCCATGACGAAACAGTGCAAACGGAACCTGATCCTGGTGGCCAAAGTCGTCCAGTCCGCCGCCAGCCTGCACGAATTCGGCGACAAGGAGGAATTCATGCAGGCGGTAGGACGCTGAGTGTCTGTTTGGGTCGATCGTGCTGTGGACTGACGGTGCCCCGGCGACAGTTGAACCCGCTGATCAGGAAGGTGATCCCGCAGTTGACGACGTTCTACGACCTGTTCAAGGACCCGAACCCGAAACATACGAGGACGCACAGCGACGTGGACCGAATGTCAAAGGCGCTGCGGGTCGACGTGCGATCGTATGTCGTGACAAGGAAGATCTCGTCGCTGGCGCGTATAGCCGAGTACCTGGAGCTGTTGAGCCACTTCCCGGATGCGCTCACGAAGACAGGCGGGTGCCTGGAATCGGATAACGTCAAGTACGGCAGACGGTCGTATCGCGCCATCCTGTCCGTTCTGCACGACAGCGTCTTCTTATACAAGGCGGCCGCCGCGAACCCGAGCTTGAATGTGCCGAGCGCCGAGATCAGGGTCGAGGACATCGACGCCGTTGCCGTGTCGAGCGCGTCACCCACGACCATCGAAATCGTCATGAGCGATGCGAGCGTGCACCGCCTGCAATACGCCGATGATGTGACCTGCCAGACGTGGATCGCGCGTCTCCGGGATCACAAGGCCGTCGTCAACGATATGAAGGCCGACTGGAAGCAACACGACATCTAGCCGATATTACGCTCCCAATTGTATAGTCGTCTGGTAATAGTCGGTACCAGGGTTACCTGCTTCTCAGGGCGGCTCGGCTAGTGCTGCCACCTGCCTGGGTACATGACGGCGCTGCACCTGATATGATAGGCATGTCGTGTTCGTCGGCATTCTGCTGCCACTGGGTGCTCGCAGCAACCCTCGGGACAGCACGCGTACCCTGTAACCGGCCTTCCTGTGCGAGTACTGACCTGCAAATCCGGCTCCTGCACATCATTCATCCGGGTCTAGGGGCGACCACGATCCGGTCCGCGGTTAACCGGTCCGGGCCTGGGGCTTAACCGGTTAAAAGACCGGTTGACCAACGGTTAACCGACGAAATTTCATAGCATATTCGCCCTAACAATGGCGAAGGGACACATGCTGAAATGTATTGCGTCTTGATGAATAAGACGTTCCTCCATGATCGCAGCATCATCATGATCGACAGGTTCTCCTTGGACATGCGACCTCTGTTAGCAGGAACGTGTCCTCCAGATACTGAGAGCGCGGACTCTGTTGGGACGGACGATCTCATCACCATTAAGGTGTCCCTGGCAAGTTTCGATAGAGTAGGAAACCGAGTTCGGTAGTGTTTCCACCATCCGATGGGATCATCACATGTCAAGTCAGGTTTCGCAGTGAGGATGAAGACGTCGTCAACTTCGTCAATCTATGTAGGCCGCCGGACCTGACAGCGTCCGAGCCGGCGAGCGACCCGAGAGCTGCCTGCGGCCGCGCCCTCCACTGGCAACACGATCGATGCGGCGGTGTTTGACGACTGGGGAATGGCGAGACCCAGGGTCGGGGCGTGGTTGCTGGGACGTTGGTTAGGGAGAGGGGGCTCAGCACTCGGGGACTCGGGGACTGGGGCGGTGGGTGAGGCTGACTCTCGCAAACCTTGTATACGCAGTCAATCTTACAGAAATGCGCCACTTGCGCATTTAATACATAGTGCGAGGGGCTCCCAAAGGTAAAGGTTTCCGGAGGCCGGTTAACCGCGGTTAACCGGTTAACCGGTCCTGCTCTGGAGGTTAGCCCAGGCCTCATAAAAAGTGGTAAACTATTAATAGATGCCACTTTTACCACATTTAGCGGCCGGTTTGTACCACTTTTAAGAAATGTGTTGACAACTATCCAATACTACTGCAGCAGACGCTATGCGCCTCAGGGACACCAACAGGGACATTTGGGAGTCCTGTCGGACCTTTCCGGACAAGTTTCGACCTGGTGAGAGTCTGGCGAGCTGGACTGAGCTGGATCGGGGTCCGTCGTGCTCCTTCCAGACTGCGAATAACTATTTCTGGAGAGTGGAGAGTAGTGGAGGTAGGTTTGCGTCTTGCTTGCGAACCAAGCCAAAGCCGACACTGCGCCCGGTCTCGGTCGAATGGCGTCGCGTGGCAAATGGCAGAGGACGTATATATGCGCGCAAGTTCGCCCTCGAGGTCACGTGCCAAGAAGGCCACGTCGTCAAGGAGGCGCGATGCAAGATGTGCCTGTACTTCGGCCGCGAGATCGTGGCGGCCGGCCGGAAGCGCGGTGCGCGCACGACGGACCAGTTCTACTCGGGCAAGTTCCGCGCCGACACCATGACCGCGCACCTGCAGAACCAGCACGCCACCAAGTGGGCCGAATACCAGCTCCTGTCGGCGGTCGACCAGGACGCGTTCTTCGACAACGTGCAGCCGCGCGCAAACCTTATATTCAACTATCTCAACATGGAGAGCGACGAGATCATTGTCGACGTGTCGACAGAGATCGTCGATGTCATCATCGGCCAAATGCTGTTCCGACCGGCAGACGAACTTGACGCCGACGGCGACGACGTGGCCGGCATCGACGACCGCAATCGTAAGATTGAGAAGCTGCGTTCGCACGCGCTGCGGCTGTTCACCGTGAACGACGACGAGGACGGCTACACGGTGACGATCAAGACCGTCATGCGGTTCAAGCTCGCCATCTCCCACGTCTTTTTGGACCTTACCACCTTTAGCCAGTTTTAAGGCCAGAGTCGTACCACTTTTAGCTTAAATACGGTAAAAGTGGTACGTACCACTTTTTATGAGGCCTGGGTTAGCCGGATAACCATGGCCCTCAGTTAACCGGTAAATCCGGGTCCGTCCTGTCCACAGGGGGGGGGGGGACTTGCCGGACTCTGCGTCAAGGCGGACTCAGGCGCGGAATCCGGAAACCCTGGGGTGTCACCGGGCCAGAAATAGCGGGCGTTCCCGACCTCAGTCATGATCCGGACTGGTTTGGGCCCCGATTTTCGGCCTGGTCCGTGCCCTGCCCTGGTGGCTGGGCGGCTGTCGTCAACGAGTCATTGCGCTTTCAAAGGATCAGCGTTCAGACCGGCGACCGATACCAACAGCCGTCATGTCTGCTGCGGGTGTTCTCTGCAAGGCCCTTGCTGCGTTTCGAATGTCGATCGTTCTGCTGTTTCTGCCCGGCCTGCTGTGGGTCCCGGCGGCACCCGGTCCGCGGATCGCAGCGGCCGATCGCCGTCGTGCTCGCCACGAACTTGTGTTGCCAGAGCCTTACTTGGATAGCGATGACGATATCATTCTGTAGGCGATGATACGTGTCCCGTATTGTCGTACTGACCGTGCCATGGTAATAGCGACTGGTCGCAGTGCGATATCACTGCCATTTCGGGCACGATGTTCGCCCAATGGCCTGATCTGACGCAACTGTACGTGTGCCGCGCGCGCCACAGTGCGTTTTCGCTCGTCGCCGACTGAAACGTGCACAGTATCCTGGAAAGCAATCAGATAGAAACAATTCCAGCCTATGCTTTCCGTTGCCTGAAAGACTTGAAGTATCTGTGGGTATTCGCAGGTGTACCATTTCGCGTACGGAGATGTCTACTGAAATGCTCACAGCGACCTGAAGGAGAATCGTATACAAACGGTGCATGAGGATGCTTTCATTGGCCTGGAAAATTTGGTCGATCTGTGCGTATCAGCAGGTGCCTCATTCGAGTGCTAACTGTCAGTTGAAATGTGCACAGCGATCTGAAACAGAATCTGATACAAACGATACACTTCGGTACTTTCCGTGAACTGGACTACTTGGTCAAGCTGTGGGTATTCGCATGTGTCCAGTATGGGGTGCGAAACGGTCAACTGAAAGTAATGTGCACAGCGACCTGCAACAGAATTGGATACAAACGATACAGTCCCGTGCTTTCTTCGGCCTGGACAGCGTGGACGAGCTGTGTGTATTCGCAAATGTCCCATTTCTAATGCGGACTGTCAACTGAAACGTGCACGTCCGGAACGGTCACTTACCTTGCTATTTATGCAGAGATTTGGGTGACAACCTTATCGAGACTATTGACGATGGCGCATTCGATGATCTTGTATCCCTCAAAGAACTGTATGAGTCTGCTTTTCAACCAGCTCGACTGCCAGGGCGGCTAACGGCGTGTACAGGTCGCTCGACAACAATGGCATTTGCAATAATTGGATTGACCCTGCTGGTCCCAGTGGCGAACTTAGACGTGCTTGGGGGCTTCCAGACACAACCATCATCACGTGCGCCATTCCACCCGTCCAGTGAGTATCTCAAGGCTCGCTCGGGCCGGGGGTCTCCCGTTGCCAGTTTGCCGGAATACACAGAATTGTTCCCGTTTTCGCCGTGTCGGCTTTCGTCCCCACATTGGTGGTCACGTATTGGCCTGATGCAGCAGCGATGTATTATACTAGGGCCCGATGGAACCCGAATCCGAAGCACACGCAGGCATTGGCAACTACACGCACGCCGACTGGAAGCAACAGGACACCACGAACTACTAAATCATTCTGTCGTTGTTCCGCCATCGTGAACGTCCAGTGTTCCATTTGGCTTTAGGCCCATCCCAAGCCCGCCTGACGTCCCTGCCCGGTGCCTGTCCAGGTCCGCCAGCCGGTGCATTCTCTGACGCCAGATTCGCCGACATACCTATCAGGCCGTTACTTGAAGGACGAAACATGGCATCGAGTTTCTAGTCATTCTTGAGCGAAGCTTCAATGCTTTGACCTGGCGTTTGGGGAAACACGCTCTGCATCTCGACGGGCATCGGCATCGCTGTCGACGCGGGCCGCCATCTTCGTCGCCGACTTCTTTCGTGCCTTGTGGGACGCGCGCTCGAGAATCCCATATCCAACGCATGCCTTTCAGGCAGCTCACCAAGGTTGGGGCTCCGTCAGTACAACGTCATCGCTCAGGATGCGACTTCCGGTACTCGCGGGAGTGACACCTACTCTAGATAAGCCAGCGTCCCCAGCGGGCCAATGTTGGTCTTTATAAAGGATGTCGGCTAGATCTCGTCGTGCGTTATGGGGACTGTATCCAGCGATTTCTGTGTGGTTGGACGGGCGCGCTGCATGGCCCGACGTATGGCCGGGAACTGGGCCAGCGATGGCAGCGGCTCCTCGATGGCCAACCGTGCCCAGAACCCCAGCCATTCCGACTACGCCAGCGTTGCCATCAGAAGACCAGACCAGAGTCCCCACGCTCGATTGCGTTACCATGGTAAGGACCCGGTTCTCAGTGTAGTCGGGGATGAACGCGTAGAGAATATCCTCGACAATCTCCTCGGCTTCCTCCATGTTCTCGGTGTCGAGGACGACCTCGGCGGCCTTGACCAGGTGGTGGGAGGTCGGCGCATCCAGCGCCTGGACCGAGTAGTAGACCTTGGCCCATTCGGTCTTGACTTGCTCGTCGATGGGCCAGAAGCCCAGCACCACCATCATCAGGTTGATGTCCTCGACCTTGATCTTGCTCTGCGCGTTCGACCGCTTGAAGAAGTCCATCCAGTCCGAAAGTTCGATATACTCGTCTTCGTCTTTGCCGACACTGAGGTCGTTGTACAGAGACGCTGCCAGCCCTTCCAGCTCACTCCCAATCGAATTCAACTGTTGCATGTCGCTCTACGATCAGTATCCCACGGGCGTGTCTCCAATGCGCTGCACTACGTCTTTCATCTGCCTCCTGAGGTCGGCTTTGGTGACGTGCGGGCGATTGCCCTTGACGCGAGCGAACGCGTCCGCCACCATCTTCATGACGACCTCGGTATCGTCATCCATGGCCGCCTTATCACTGCGCCTAACCTGGGTACCAGGTCGCGATCCAATTCGTTCTACATAGGTATCTCAATCGCCTGGCGGTTGCAACAGTGCTATATATGCCGAAAGGGGGCCTCAGGCCTCGCTGCGTGCAGGGTCATCCGCGCAGTCCGTGGCACGGCTGCAGTTCAGGCCAATGGTTCGTGGGAAGCGGGCGGGGCCGCCCCGAACCCGCAAGCAGGGCCACGCGAGATCCGTCCGGCCACGACTCGACGAACCATGCGACTCGAAATCGCTGGACAAGGCGCTGGAGGAATGCCGCTGCATGATTACGTCGCTGCGTGCCAAATGGGCCGATGTTGGCATTGAGCTGCTGCGATGCCCTGGGCCGGCGCTTGCTGCTGCCGTGAAACAACGGTATTCCGATTTCATCGTCAACGAGATTGACCTAAACGGCAACGTGGTGCATTTGACATCGTTCGATGTCCCGAAACATGAGGTGCCGGCTGCCGAAGCCGACGAGGAACCGCCCGACGCATGGGAGGACCTTCGCAAGTATGTCGATGTCGACGCGCTACGAGCGTTCGTGTCGCAGGAACCGCCTGCTGATAGAAAGAATGTTCCTGAGATGACGCTGGGCGTCTTTGACGACAAAGAGCAGCGGACTGCTGTCCACGCGTTGATCAAGCGCATCCCAGAAGGTGGCGTGTTCTCCCACACGGTGACGTCCGAAGACGGGCATCGCGAGATCCGCGTCTCGCTGGGGCGGCCATCGGCATCGAGCGCGTTCAAGAATCGGGACGCCGACTGGCCTGGTGGTGACTGCAAGTACCTGCAGATGACGCTGCACAAGGCGAATATCGATACCATGAAGGCCATCCATGCATTGTCGCAGGTGACGGGCATCAGCGAGAAGAGGTATGTGAAGAGGGGTGCCGTTGGTGCAGGCGGCATGCTGATAGGGGGACGCAGGATTGAGTACGCAGGCAACAAGGACCGGCGTGCGATAACGACACAGCTGATCACGATGTTCAAAGCGGACGCCCAAACCATTGCCCGATGCTTGCCGCGCCTGAGAGACGACGTTCGTGTGGGCAATTTCTGCTACGTCCAGGATAGCACGAGGCTCGGCAGCCTGAAGGGCAATCGGTTCGGAATTGTCCTGCGTGATGTCCAGCTGGAGGATGGTGCTGAAATGACCGCCGTTGACGCGTCATTGAATGCCGTCCGCGAGGCCGGGTTCGTGAACTATTTCGGATTGCAGCGATTCGGCACAGGATCGGCGTCGACGCACATGATTGGCATGGCCATCATGCAGGAGCGGTACGTCTGGGCTGCTGCGATATTCGCTTCGTGCAGTTTCTCATTCGTTGTATGGTCTAGGTTCGACCTTGCTGTGTCATTGATTCTCGTTCCGCAGGATTCCCAACAAGAGCATCTTCGCAGCGCCTTGCAATACTTTGGCGAATCGTTCGACTACAAAGGTTCGTACGATTGCGTGCTTCGTATCGGTGAAGGCGCCGACATTGTCACTGGTTAGGGACGCTTGAACGGCTGCAACCGAGGGACCTTATCGAACGAATAATTCTGCGATCTCTCGAACAGTCGCCGAACGCGTTCGTGAACGCGCTCTGTAGCCTGCCACGTAATATGCGCCTCCTGTACGTCCATGCCTTCCAGAGTGCCATCTGGAACCGTCTCGCTACGTTCCGCCTGAAGGAGCTCGACAGCACACGACCTGTTGTCGGCGACCTCGTCCTCGACGGATCGGATCCGTGCGTCTCTTGCCCTACCTGGTTCGTTCGGCGTCCCTGACGCCGTGATTTGTACAGGCGCGAGCGCAGCGTCATTGTTCTTGACGCCGATTCCGTCGAGCGGTACACGATTGAGGATGTCGTTCTTCCTCTGCCAGGGTATGACATCAAGCTGCCCGGGAACGCTGTCGGTCAGCATTGCATGGATCTGCTCGCAGAGCACAACCTATCGTGTCAGTGTTCGTATTCGTGTGAATGCTGTACGACTAACGTCCTGGAACGTAGTGGAGAAGTGGAAGCATCGCGTAAAGGATTTCAGCGCATGTGGCGCGTACCGCCATGTCGTCGTCAAGCCAACGGACATGAACTGGGACGTTGTCCGTTACGATGACAAGACGGCCCCGCTGCTGCTGACCGATATGGACCGGATGCGCGGCGCCGGCGTGCCAGAGTCGGTTCCCGACGGGGCCCACGTTGCGATACGCCTCGAGTTCTCCCTGCCATCGTCGTCCTACGCTACCGTGTTTCTTCGTGAAGTCATGAAGCGGGAACCTCTCGAGTGGACGCCCGAAGACGCCAGTGAGCCATCGTTGCTGGAAGAATCGCCACGCAATGAAGCCCAGTGATATACCTGCCATACCGACGTTGCCCGTCCTCTGTGTGACCTGGCCTATTTGAAATTGGCTCACGACTCGTGAGCATTGTTCTGGCAGAACCTATCCTCATGGGGTTCCGCCTTTGCCGACCAACAACTGGTCAGCGTTCAAATCGCCAGCGACGGCACACTACACACAGGGTCGAGGACATCGGTGGCGTTGCCGTGTTGAACAGGTCGTAGGACGCCAGTTGCCCTTGTACTTTCAAGTGACGGTCATGGCGGAAGCAGGCATAACGAAAACGCAAACAATGTTTATATTCCAGCAAGCCGATTGTCCGAACCAGCAGGAGACCCCGAGTGCATGTTATGTGTTAATTACGATGCTAATCATTGGAGTCGTGCCGGCCCAGTGGAGCATGTGATGGTGGCTGTGTCTGGAATCCCCCAATGACGTTTAAGTTGGCCTATCGGGTCCGTAGGGGTAATCCAATTGCAAATGTCATTGCAGTCGAGCCGCCTGTAAACGTCGTTAGCAATGCCGGCATACGAGCGAAATGAGATATGACGAATTGATGAAGCTGACGACGCATACAGTTCAGAGAGGGATCCAAGATCAGCGAATGCGCCATATTCAATGGCCGCGATACGGTTGCTGCTCAAATCTCTGCACATAAACCAGTTAGGCTCGATGGAGCGGCGCTGTGATCCGGATCCATACAGCAATGTCAGCTCGGGCATTCCATTAAACATGCCGTTTTTAATCGATACAAGGCCATTATTGTCAAGATATCTGTGCAATGTTCAGCCACCAATATCGTTGGCCCGTCATTAATGACGGTTCTGAAAGTGATTCTATACGTACAACTCGATTAACTTTCCATTGTCGACGAAAGCTCCCTCTTGAATGACAGTGATGTGATTGTTCCTCAGACTCCTTTGGCGAATTCAGTGGCCAATTCCGGACGTCACCAACGGCGATAAATTAGACATACAACACATCCAACGACGTCAAGCCCGCAAACATGCCCCTGTCGATTGACTTGATTTCATTATTGGCCAGCCACCTGAAACAGATTTCGGTTGTTCGTCCCCGGTTGCACCGCCTGACACATACAGATGCAGAAGATCCGGCATACTCTCGAACGCCGATTCCGCAATGTGCTCGATGCGGTTGTTGTACAATTCTCTGTACCGAACGAAATGAGCTTGACCAAAGGGCGCGCTGCACTTGGCAGTGCTGGACATACAGGGCGTCACACAGCGACTGTAGACCTTGAAAAGTTCGTTGCCCGATGGACACAAGACGGTTATACGACAGGTCACTGGACGTACAGCGTTCATTAGTTCGCCCTCGATATAGGACACGGGCGAATACTCACAGCTGATCCAAGTGGTCAAGGTCACCGAAAGCGCCGTCCTGTATCGTTGATATCCTGTTGCGTTTCAGGTCGCTGTGCACATTTCAGTTGACAGTGCGCACTCGAAATGGTACACCTGCTTATAATACGCACAGATCGCCCAACCCGCTCAGGCCACGGAAAGCACCCGCCTCTATCGTTGATATGAAATTCTGTTGCAGGTCGCTGTGCACGTTTCAGCTGACAGTTCGCACACAAAATTGGACACCTGCGGATACACACAGATCGACCAAGTCATCCAGACCAAGGAACGCGTCGGCCTCTATCGTTTCTATCCTGTTCCCTTGCAGGTCCCTGCGCACATTTCCGTTGTCCACTAGCGAATTGTACTGGGACGCGGCACACGTACAGTTTCGTGAGATCAGGCCATTGGTCGAACATCCCTGCCGAAATGTCGGTGATACGGCACCGAGACCAATCCCTGTCACCAGGGGACTTGGTTATTACGTTGAGGCGGGGCACGTATCGTCACCAGCACACTCATACAGAGTTAAATGCTCCGATTCGGCATCAAAGTAAGGCTGCGGCCGAGGTGGTACGCGGCGAGCGCCATCGCGATCGGCCGCTGCGAACCGCGACCCGGGCGGCGACGGGATCCACAGCAGGAAGAGCACAAACAGCGGAACGATCGACATCCGAAACGCAGCAAGGCCCTTGCAGAGAACATCATCGGCAGACATGACGGCTGGTATAATCGGTCGCGGGTCCGAGCGCTGTCCTTTAAAAGGCGTTATGGCCCGATTGACGACGGCCGCCCAGCCACCGGGGCAGGGCACGGCGGCACGGGCCAGGTCGAAATCGGGGCCCAAACGAGTCCGAATCAGGACACAGGCGCCCAGGAGCGCGCACTCGCCCGCTTGACATGGCTGGGGATTCAGATCGGACCGCCCGCCTTGATGCGGTAACCCTACCCAGCATCCGCACACCTTTCGTATAGCCAGGACGTTTACCGTCATCGATGTCGACGCAGATGAGCCCTTCCGCTGCGGATAGCACGAGCCCAGGTTCCGGACGTGCCGGGGTGAAACGCTCGATCCACCGAAGCCGGACATGAAGGTCAGTACTGATTACTCGCACAGACAAGCCTATTACAGGGTACGCGTGCTGTTGCGAGGAATGCAGAGAGCGCCGAGTGGCAGTGGAGTGCCGACGGCATGGCATGTCTATATATCATGTGCAGCGTCGTCATGTACCCAGGCAGGTGGCAGCGCTACCCAAGCCGCCCTAGGAAGCAGATAACACAGGATCGACGTGTACCGGATGAGTAAACTCTGTCAATATCGGCTAGGTGGTATCCATTTGCTTCCAGACGACTTTCATATCTTTGACGACGGCCCGGGTGATCCCGGCGGCGCACGATCGCACACGTCTGGCAGGTCATGTCATCAACGAATTTGCAGGCGGTACAGGCTCGTATCGCTCTTGATGACGTCGATGGTCGTGGGCAACACGCTCGACCCGGCAACGGAGTCGATGTCCTGGACCCTGGTCTCGGCGCTCGGCACACTCAAGCTCGGGGCGGAATGGACAGGATGGCGCGATACGACCGCCTTCCGTACTTGCCGTTGTCCGATTTCAGGGACCCGCCTGTCTTCATGCGCGCAGGAAGGGAAATTGTTGAACAGCTCCAGATACTCGGCTCGGCGATCCCCTACAACGACGAGACCCTTCTCGACACAACGTACGAGCGCAAGTCGACCGGCAGCGCCTTTTACACTCGGTCCACGTCGCTGTGCGCTCTCGTGTGCTTCGGGTTCGGGTCCGTGCACAGGTCGTAGAACGCCATCAGCTGCGGGAACACCGTCCTGATCAGGGGGTTCAACTGTCGCTGGGGCACCGTCAGCCCACAGCACGATCAACCCTACAGACATTCAGCGTTCTACAGCCTGCATGAACTCCCCCTTGTCGCCGAATTCGCGTGGGCTGGAGGCGGGCTGGTCGGCTTTGGCCACCAGGATCAGATTCTGTTTTGACGTGTTTCACCTTGGGCTTGCTCTCGTTCCGGGCAGAGCAGGTTCGACCTGCCGAGCCAGCGGCCCACCGCATCGCATAAGGGACCTACAGGGCGCTGGAGAACTTCCAGGCTGACATTCTGTCGTTGAAAAACGCAGGGATCGCCGAATGCCGACCGACGGATGTCGACGAGATGGCTGCCGAGTTCAGGCTTCACCGCCATGCTCAAACTGAAGCTGGACAAGATGACCGATGATGTACCGATTCCCACATCGGACAATGGCTTCCTAGAAGCCCTTCCGCAGTGTCATGGAACCGCCCAGCTGAATCCCAAATTATAAACCATGTAGCCGATCCTTTCTCAACGACCACAAACGGTGATGCCGGTTGCCCTTGTACTTTTAAGTCCGTGTTTCTCTCGGTGACAACGCCTGCGCGCGCTTCGGATCGTCGCAGAGTACAGCGCTGCAGTATCGGGCAGCCAACACGTCGACGCCACCGATGACGGTACATAATGACGGAAGCAGGCACAACGAAAATGCAAACAATGTTTATATTCCAGCAAGCAGATTGTCCGAACCAGCAGGAGACCCCGGTCGCGAGTGCATGTCATGATGCTGGTAACTGCGGTCGTTACGGCCCAGTACTGAAGCGTGTGTTGCTGGCTGTGCCTGGAATATCCCCCAACCTCCCGGGTTAGCAGGGGTAATCCAATTGCAACTGACATTGTAGTCCAGCCGACTGTAAACGCCGTTAGCAATGCCGGCATATGAGCATGATGCGATGATGAATTGATTAAGCCGACGCATACAGATCATAGAGGGACGGCAGATCAGCGAATGCGTCATCATCAATGTCCTCGATACGGTTGCCACTCAAATCTCTGTGCATAAACTAGTTAGGCTCTTTGGAGCAGCGCTGTGATCCGGATCCATATATACAGCAATTTCAGCTTGGGCATCCCATCGAACATGCCCTTCTTAATCGATACAAGGCCATTATTGTTAAGATATCTGTGCAATGTTCAGCCACCAATGACGGTTCTGAAAGTGATTCCCTACGTACAATTCGTTTAACTTTCCATTGTCGACGAAAGCTCCCTCTTGAATGACAGTGATGTGATTGTTGCTCAGACTCCTTTGGCGACTTCAGTGGCCATTCCGGACGTCACCAACGGCGATAAATTAGACATACAGCACATCCAACGACGTCAAGCCCGCAAACATGCCCCTGTTGATTGACTTGATTTCATTATTGCTCAGCCACCTAAAACAGGTTTCGGTTGTTCGTCCCCGGTTGCACCGCCTGACACATACAGATGCATAAGATCCGGCATACTCTCGAACGCCGATACCGCAATGTGCTCGATGCGGTTGTTGTACAATTCTCTGTACCGAACGAAATGAGCTTGACCAAAGGGCGCCCTATACGTGGCAATGCTGAACGTACAGGCCGGTTCGCAGCGAGCATAGACCTTGAAAAGTTCGTTGCCCGATGGACACAAGACGGTTATACGACAGGTCACTGGACGTACAGCGTTCAGTAGTTCGCCCTCGATATTATAGGACACGGGCGAATACTCACAGCTGATCCAAATGGTGCAGGTCAACGAAAGCGCCGTCCGGTATCGTTGATATCATGTTACGTTTCAGGTCGCTGTGCACCTTTCAGTTGACAGTGTGCACTCGAAATGGTACACCCGCTAATACGCACAGATCGACCAACATGCTCAGGCCACGGAAAGCATCTGCCGCTATCGTTGATATCGAATTCTGTTTCAGGTCGCTGTGCACGTTTCTTCAGCTGACAGTTCGCATACAAAATTTGACACCTGCGGATACACACAGATCGACCAAGTCATCCAGACCAAGGAACGCGTCGGCCTCTATCGTTGCTATCCTGTTCCCTTGCAGGTCCCTGCGCACATTTCCGTTGTCCACTAGCGAATTGTACTGGGACGCGGCACACGTACAGTTTCGTGAGATCAGGACATTGGTCGAACATCCCTGCCGAAATGTCGGTGATACGGCAGCGAGACCAATCCCTGTCACCAGGGGACTTGGTTATTACGTTGAGGCGGGGCACGTTTCGTGTACCAGCACACTCATACAGAGTCAAATGCTCTGATTCGACATCAAAGTATGGCTCCGGCAACACTAGTTCGTGGCGAGCGCCCGCTGCGAACCGCGGACCGGGCGCCGACGGAACCCACAGCAGGCAGAGCACAACCAGCAGAAGGATCGACATCCGAAACAAGGCAAGGGCCTTGCAGAGAACATCACTGGCAGACATGGCGGCGGTCGGTACCGGTCGGCGGTATGCACGTTGCGCTTCGACAATCGCAATGGCCCGGTTGGCGACGGCCGCCCAGCGACCGGGACCGGGAACGGGCCGCCAGGTCGAAAACCGGGGCCCAAACCAGTCCGGATCAGGCCTCTCGTCAGTCGTCGCCCGCTATTTCTGGACTCCTGACGCCCGCCCGCTGTCACCGCCACGGCAGATCGCAGCGCCGCCGAGTGTCCGCCGCCGGATGCCGCGGCGCAGGCCCATCAGCGGCGCTGCCAAGAAATCGATCCTGAAGGCCAAACGGGCGGCCAGGCGACAGCAGGCCGCACACGGTCATGACGACGACGACGACGCCGACGCCGAACAGGCGCCGCCTGCAACGACGGCGCTGGGGCGCGAATCCCCCGTGCCCGCCGCCGCCGATAGGTGCGCCTCGAGGTGCCTCTGTACTGATTCCCGGCCGGGTGACTGACATTTGGCGAACAGGCGCACCTGGGTGCAGCGGGAGCCTCGGGCAGTGATCGAGGCGCGTAAGCTGACCTCGTTGCAGCCGTTGCATCGCGATCCCAACGGGACGCGGCTGTCGTGGCGCGAGCTGACGGCGCGACATCCGATCAGCATCCCGGAACGGCCACCGTGGACGTATTCGATGACGAAGGAGCAACTGGACGAGAACGAGACGGTCGCGTTCCGGCGTTGGCTGGCGGATCTGGATGCGACGTACGACCGCAATGCGTTGAACTTCTTCGAGCACAACCTGGAAGTGTGGCGCCAGCTGTGGCGAACGATTGAGACGTCGCACATCATCTGTATCGTCTGCGACGTTCGCCATCCGATGTTCTTTTTCCACCTCGGTCTGTATCGGTACGTCGTCCATCGGCATCACAAACCTGTCGTCGTCGTCCTCAACAAGAGCGATCTGGTTCCCGACCGGTTCGTTCGGCAATGGACGGCGTTCTTCGAGGCCAACTTTCCCATGCTGCGCGTAACCCAGTGTCGGTGCATTCATCGTCGTTCGCGACTGATGCCCCTGGTTTAGGTCGTGTCGTTCTCGTCCAGGCAGGTCGTACGAATCACCGACGACGACGAGTGCAAGTTGAGCGACACCGTCCCGGTGCCTTTCCGTTGCTTGCAGCGTCGTTTGTAGGGGCCCTCGTTGACGCGTTTGTGATCAGGACGATAGCTGTGAGGACGCAAGTGACACCAGCGCCGACGAAGACATGGCGGAACACGGGCGACGCCACAGCGCTGATCGTACGGCAGGGACGTCCGTACCCGACGTCAGGGAGCGTGTACGTGGCGGCAAGCGCCGATTCCGCAGCACGTTTCAGGTTTGGATGCGCCAGACGCGGCCAGGCTAGCCCGGTCCCGGTAGTCATTGGGGCGTAATGTCTAGGCGATCGGTCGCGGACGCCTGTTCGACGTGTGCACCTCGTTGTTATCGTGCGTGACGTGTCGGCCAAAGTGCTGCTGAAACGGTACCGTCGCTGATCGCGCTCGACAGTGTAGGCGCCGTCGTCGAACCGATGACGCTCGACGAGTCTGCACAGACGAGACCTGACGTGGGTAAACGCCACGTCATCGGCATGGTAATACGCGGTGCATTGAGCTTCAGGTCGGTCAGAACGTGATGTCCACGATGCGCGCACAGGTCGGGATGCCATCGTCGGGAAAGAGCAGCATGGTCAACGCTCTGATCGGGAAGCATGTCGTGAGCACGTCGCGGACGCCAGGTACCCGTGTTCCCGGCGTTCCGGTAAACCCGTTCTGATCTGGACGGCAGGGCATACGAAGCACTTCCAGACGATGATCTTGGACGAGAACTGGGTGCTGATGGACTGCCCCGGGCTCGTGTTCCCGACCGTGGGCGAGCCGAGGGCGCTCCAGATCGTTATGGGGTACCGCGTCTGTGAACGTTCGCACATCTGCCGGCACTAACCCCTTCGTTAGCCTATATCCACTGGCGCAGGTTGCTGAGCCGTACTCGGTTGTCCAGTTTATCGCGGAACGGATAGAGGTACCGCTGCACGACATATACGGATTGAGCCCGCCCACAGCCACAGATGGCACGACGTTGCCCTGGTCAGCGTATTCAATCTGCGAGCGTGTCGCGTTGCAGAAAGGATGGCTGAGCGCTAAAGGCACGGGGCGACCGAACGCGCACCGTGGCGCCATCGCTATCCTCACCGACGTTGTCGATGGGCGTGTTCTTCTGGCTTTCCATCCACCTCCAGGCGTCAATCCGGACATCAGCCAGTGTTTACTTTCAGACGGGCACACCTCTATCAAATAGATGAACCCACGAGAACAATCATGTGGGGTTACAATCATACCATATCCAAGCGGCGGTTCAATGGATGCGTATCTGCGTTGTAGGATGAACCCACGACGAGTATGTTCGTTGGGTTGACTCTGTCGTTAACGAGGGCGAAAGCGACCTGTTACCAACCTGAACCCCAATGGACGCCAGTCTGGTAAGCGCGTCCGATTCATGATACACGTTGCAACGTTAAGTACGACCAAGGGGCTGGCGACCTGCAACCTGAGAAACGCCAAACTCGGCGCGTGCACACGGAGTCCGTGGCGGACTCCGACAGGGAACCACTGGCCGGGTCACATGGAAACCGTTATCTCTACTGTCGAACGCGAGTTCATCTCGTCCGCACTGGCTCTGCCGTCCCCTCAACGTATTGACGGGCGGAGGCCATTCGATCAGCGCAACGTATCGATCAGCTTTCCGGGTTCCCGAGGATACTCGCTCGTCCAGGTCGGTCGGACGCGCGTATCGTCGCGGGTCACCGCGGAACTCGTCGAACCGCCCCTCGAACGCCCTACCGAAGGATCTATTCGGTTCTTTGTCGACTTCGCAAATGACAAAACCGCATCGGCAACGATATCGAACATTATCGAGAAATGCATTCGCGATTCTGGCGCCGTTGATGTCGAAACACTTTGCGTTCTCGCTGGCAAGCGTGTCTGGGCCCTACGCGTCGACATTATCGTCATGGACTCATGCGGTAATGTCATAGACTGCGCCTGCATCGCCGCTCTGTCTTCATTACGGCACTTTCGACGACGAGCCGTTACCGTCACTGGCACCGAACTCGTCGTACACAGCGAGAAGGAACGCGCTCCTGTCGCCCTTCAGATCCACCACCTTCCTATTTGTAGTTCGTTCGCCGTCATTGGCGACGTTGTTGTCGCTGATCCCTCGGGCAAAGAGGCTCGCATTGCGGGTGGCGTCCTGACCATCGCGTGCAACACGCGCCGTCACATCTGCCACATGTCCAAGTCGGGCGGGACGCCCGTTCCTCTGAAGCGCCTTGAGGAGTGCATCCAGGTGTGTGTTTGTTTGGCTCAGTGGTGTGCATCGCTTCGTTAACGATTGGCCAGGTTGCCTGCGATCGCGCCGAGGTCATGTCGCAGTTGATACAGCAGGCCACCGCCGACGACGACGCGAAACGCCAGAAGCTCCTCGAGACGGGGCACATGGGCGCGCTGGCCACGTTACACGATGCGCCCGTCCTGGTCGTCACCCTGCCTGAATCCATGTCGCCACCTAACGAACCCGCGGTCGTGTCAGACATGTCCGACGATGACAACGTCGTCATGGACGAGGTGCCCTCGGCTCCCGCCACAACGAACAATGGCGCCCCGGTCGCCGGCAGTGAGCAGCGCCACGTCCCAGAGGAGGAGGAGCCGGATGCACCGACAGTAACGCAGAAGAGGAAAAAGACCAGGAAGAAGAAAGCGAAGAGGGTCGATGGCCCGATCACGTCGCTGGAGCAGGCCGTCCGTAGTCGGGACGAGGTCGACCGCCTGCGACGGCAACGCCAGCAACAGACACGATCCCAATGAAACCATCACGCGCCCCTTCTAATATTGTTCCTGCCCGAAGCTGCCCATTGGCAGTGTTTAGGGCGCCGTCATATACGTTGCTCCAGGGGGCAGCAGACATCAACTGTCGGGTCTGCTGCTGCTGTTCAGCGGCGGCAGCCGGTCAGCGGATCGTCGTGTACCGTCAGCGGATCCCGGAGACGGGGCGGGCGCGGACGGCGAACCGCGCTCCGCCGCCATGTTGCACCACAGCAACGCGCGCGGCAAGGCGGATGGCGCCGTCGTCCCGGGCATCGTCGCCGTCTGGATCGTGTCGTCCATCTGCGGCACGCTCGTCAACAAGCGCCTGATGAAGTCGTTCGCCCTGCCGATGACGCTGACGATCGCGCACCTGGCCGTCGGCCTCGTCTGCGATTTCGTCGTCGTCGCCAGGCGCAGCTCGCTGCAGACGCTGTGGGCGTCCATGTTCAACTTCCAGGTGATCCGGGCGGCCGCCACGGTCGGCGCCGCCCATGCCGTCTCGAAAGCCATGACGTTCGTCTCCTACGGCACGCTCTCGCTCTCGCTAACACACACGATCAAGAGCTCGTCGCCGATCTTCGCCGCCATCATCACCTTCGTTACGGTCGGGAACGGCGTATCGCTCAAGGAGATGGTGTCGCTGCTGGCGATCTCGATAGGTTTGTGGGCCCCTTGCCGGGAGTGTGCTGTCCAGCCTGCTTGACGTGTGTGTGTGTGTGTTGCTTTGTCAGGCGTCACGCTGTCGTCGTTCACCGAGGTGCACTTCGAGCTTCGCGGGTTCCTGGCCGCTGTGTCGTCCTGCGTGGTGGGCGTGTGCCAGTCGATGTTCAGCAAGCAGGCCATGGCGACGCTGAACTGCGACCCGTTCGTGTTCCATTTCTTCACGACGCTGTCCGCCATGGTGATCGTTGTCCCTCCTGCCACCGTATACGAGGAACGCCGGCCGCGAGCGTCTGTCGGTGACCGCACACACACTGACCTTGTCGTACTGCACAGGCGGCGGCGTTCATGAGTTCGTTCGTGCCGGCGTCACCCGTCGGTCGACCGGCAGGGCTGGACACTCTGCAGCCTAGAGCGCCGTCGCTCGTGGAGTACCCGGTCGTGCTCCTTGGCATCAGTTTGATGTGCCACTACGCGGCAACGATCGGGTCGCTGCTGACGCTCACCAAGGTAATCGGGGAGGGGGACCGGGGCGGCCACACGTCGCGGTCTGAACGGGTCCATCCACGTCCATGCAGGTGAGCGTACTCGGTCATCAAGTCGCCAACGTGGGCAAACGAATGTCCATCATCGTCATCAGCATCGTCCTGTTCAGGACGCCTGTGTCCTTCAGCAACGCCATGGGTATTCTAATCGCCATGGCCGGGTTCTCCTGGTACGGCGCACGCCAGACCGCATCGTCGTCGGTCACCGCGTGTCCTGACGCTCCCGCCCGCCTATATAGGTTCGTCTTCATGAAGCAGGGCAAATCGAGGACGCCGCTGCTGCTTCCCAAGCAGCGACCCTTGACGCAATTGCCAATGGCATCTGTCCAAGCCGGCTGGCGGCGGCTCCTGAACATGGTCGCCTGGAGAAGGCACGACTATGTCGACAAGAAGCCGCGGTCGCCCGCATCCGAGACCGCTTGACAACCTAATCCCTGATCCATACAATGCACCTACCCATATGTATTCTATGTATCTACGTTCGACGGGCACCGGCTGCCTGCTGCCCGCTTTCCTGATCGTACTCGTACTTTACAATTAGAACGGTGTGTTATTCTCTTGTAGGCCGCCGCCGTACGACGCGATGTTGTTCCAGAACGACGGTATGCTGTACTTGATGAACTGCGAAGGGACGATATCGGAGCTGGTCAGCATCTGCCCGTTCTTGTCGGTGCCGGCCCAGCCCACGTAGATCGTCGGGTCGCAGTTGAACGCCGAGCCGCACTGGCTGGCATCCACGGTACAGAAGCCTGCCATCGACGGAGATCAGCCCGATCCCCAGACCCGCCCTGCACACAACGCAGGCGCGCGCACCTGACTGGCACGTATCCGTCTGGGCCATGCACCCGGCGCACTGGTCGTCCCAGGACACGTCGGTGACCTGCCCGCCCTGCAGCGTGATGATGATCGTGAAGTACGGGACGGCACGCGTAATGCCGGCGTGCACCTGCCATCGCTTGTCGTCGACGGGCGCGTACCCCAGGGCGTGGTTCGGCGCGGACGGGAACGACGGGCCTACCTGGACCGAAATGTTCACCGCGACGTGCGTGTTCTGGCCCGGCGCCTGGCCCGGGAACGCCTGGCCGAACGCGCTGGTCAGGAAGTTGGACCCGTTGACGATGGACAGGGCGGTGAGCTCGTCGACGAGCGGCGAGAATTGCATGTAGTACGCGGACCCGGCGACCATCTGCTCGGGCGCGTGCGTCCCGTCCGACAGGTACAGGGCCACGCAGATCTCGAGCTGGTCGTCCTTCTTCAGGCCGTTGTTCGCGAACGGCGGCATGCCCGCGCCGCACCCGCACCGCAGGTAGTTGATGCCGTTCAGGTCGGTGTACGCGCCGCAGCTCTGATCCTTCGACACGGACGTGTAGTAATCACCGAGCGCCGCCCGCGGCAGCAACGCCGCCACCGCCCAGATCATCATGACGACGGTCGCCCTCCCGATCACCGCCATCGCGACCTCCCGGTCCGCAGGCCGACTGTCTGCCCGGGCGACGCACCCAGCAGGGGCGGCCTGCTGTGTGCGCAACCTGCCCCGTTGCCGCCGTTCTCGAACGCGCTGGGTCCGCCCCACCTCTGCGGCGTCACCCGGAATTGATGCGGCATGGAGTTCGTCAACGTCGGCGCGCACTGCTCGCACGCGTCGTGCCGTCAGCAGGACTACGTGCCGTTCCGGTGCGATGGGTGCCACCAGGTGCGTGGGCGTGCCGCGCGTCGTGTGCAGCCCCTGACACGGTCGGTGCAGTGGTTCTGCCTCCAGCACCGCACGTACGAGGCGCACCGGTGCCGCACGCCGGCGCGGCAATCGCGGATCGTGATCCAGTGCCCGATCTGCGCCGAGTCGTTCCACGTGTACGATGGGCAGCAGGCGGACGCGATCGTCAACGAGCACCTGCGCATCCGGGGGTGCGATCGGCACCGCGCCAGCGTCGCCTCGACGGCCCGGCGCCAGGCCTGCTCCGTGTCGGCCTGCAAGGCGCAGGCGATGACGTTCGACTGCGCGGCCTGCGGCAAGCGCGTCTGCGTCAGGCACCGGTTCCCGGACGACCATCAGTGTGCGCGCCCGAACTCGATCGTCGCGCAGGCCACGCAGACCTGCCGCGTCATGTGAACCTTTATACAGCCGGCGTCAGCCCGTCGTAGCAGGTGCACCCGAGGGCGTTGCGCAGCGTGTCGTCGGCGCCCTTGCCGATCAGGTACTCGCCGAGCGGATAGAAGCGGAACGCGAAACAGTAATGCAGCGCCGTGTTGCCCGCATCCTGCACACGAGGTCGCATCGTCAACGGTCATCGTGCCAGTCCACATCGGCGAGCGCTATTGCCGCGCGTACGTTTTGTCGATTGATGTCGGCGCCGTACCTGAGCGCCAGCTTCACCTGCCGCGAGGGGTTGTTGGTGCGATCGTTCCCCGACAAACGACCGATTCCCGTACCAGGCGCCGATTGCCGTTCTGGGCAGCCACGACGAGCAGCGTGTGGCCGGTCGCGTCCCGGCTATCCGGATCGACGCCGTCGCGTAGCGATTGCTGTATCGCGTCGAACGCCTTCGACGTGTGCAGATGCCACAGCGACTGAATCTCTGTCGGCGCAGCAGCGTCAGGCGCGCATGCCCGGCCAGCGCGATCGCGGACGCAGAACAATCCGTACCCAAGGGCGCAGGCAGCAGCGGCACGGCCGCCCCTGTTGGCGACGACACGGGCGTGAAGAACTCGCCGCTCGACGACGACTGGTCGTCCTCGGCATCCGCGACCCGATCGTCGGCGGCACGTTGCGCCTCACGCATCGCCAAGTGCCAACCACGATTTTGGACTGATCATTGATTCGTGCCTGGACCCGACATGGCATTGGCGTTGCTGACCTCAAACACCCGTTCCGGATCCTGCGACGAGATGCCGCAGAGCGATGCCCGCCGGTGGACCGTGCTGACGGATCCGATGCGCTGAACGTTCCTGTATCGACGTTTCGTGGTTCGTATACGAGCGTGCACACGAGGCCCGCCTGCCTGCGTCCGGGATTAGACCCGGGTTCAACCGGGTGCGGCGATCGGGCGGTGACTGGAGGCGTGCCGCAGCGGCGATTCTGCGCGACCAGCAGCGGGATATTTTTGGTCTGACGTGACGCAGGGTCAGTCATGCAAAACTGCGCGCCTGGTCTGCCGGACGGTCGCCCGGGGGTCGGTCGGCGCCAGCCTCTCTGCCCATAATCATACCTGATCAGGAGGCGCGATGACGACCCTGGGACCGACGACCGTATCGCTGGCCATTATGGCAACCATGCTCACGACGTTCGCCGTAGCATTCCCCGACGTGTTCGAGCCCCTGAATGCGGAGGTGTTCCCAATGTGCGCGATGCTGACGACTATGCAGAACGCCAGCGACGTCCTGTCGTACCTGGAGGGTCACCCGTGGGCTGTTAACGAACGTGACGCGCACGGGCGCACGCCGCTACACTACGCTCTGTTTCATGACACGGACCATGGATCGAATATCAGGATGGCGTCTGAGGAACGTGCGCGAGTCGTCGAAGCTCTGTGCGACGCATACGACAAGGACGACGCGTACCTTGTTGACGTCAAAGACGTTGATGGCTGGACCCCGCTCATGCTGACCTGTATGCGCTATCCTATGATGCGCGCCCACATTGTGAACCTGCTCAAGATGGGGTCCTGCATTAAGACGCGTGACACACCTGGCCCTGACGGGAAGACTGCCTTGCACTTTGCCGTGATGAACCCGCTTTGTGACGAACATACTGCCAACATACTGCTGCAGACACTCCGAGCTGACTGTGGCCAGAACCAGACAGAGTTCGACGTCTTCGTGATGGACGGCAACTCCAACAACCCCATGCATCTGGTGGCCAACGTCAACGTCGCCAAGTTCCTGCTGGGCTACTTTGGCAACGACTATGCCCGCCGTAAAAACAACGATGGCCTGACGCCGTACGAGACGGCCCTGTTTCGTAATGAGGACGATGTTGCCTCAGTGTTCTTTCCCGCCCATCATGATGCCGTGGCCTCCGACAGTAACTAGTCGCCAGCCCTGCGTACCAGAGACGTTTCCCACAAGATTTAAATCTGTCTACTGATAAAGGGGGGAGCGCCCGTTGTCATCCGTATGTATCACTGTCGCTGCACGTAGAGCGCGAATGCGAACGAAATAGCAGCGAGCACGGCAGTGAAGATGACGCTTTGCTGCAAGCCGCTGGCCGTTGACAGGTTCGGCAACGAGATGGGCGTGGGCGCAGGTGTTGGGCGGCTAGTAGCACGAGGAACGACGGTACCGCCAGGCCCTCGGGTAACGCCGACGCCTCCACCAGCACCAGCACCGCTCTTCACAGGCGCGCCATTGCAGGTATGGGTTGCATCGTTGAAGTTGACCGGCGGCGACGTGCACGGCGACGGGTACTCGTTGGACGCGTACGCGCAATCCTGGCTGACGTCATCGCAGCACGTGGTGAAATCCGGATTGCACTGGTTGTCCTGGGATGACGTGCAGGTGCCAGGGGACGGGTTCGGGTCCAGAAACGGTCCTGTCCATCCCGAATACGTTGGGTCACAGCTGTCTCCACAGAAGCCGTACTGTACCGACAGGTGTTAGCGTTATCGCGACCCACCGCAGGAACCGAAACAGACCTGGGAGCAGGACTGGCCCGCTGGGCAACCCTTGGAGCCGAAGAATGGCCCACAGAGGCCATTGTCCGATACGCCGGCACTGGTCAGGCTCCCGTAGAACGACGACGTCGTCGTCTGCCCGTACGCGTTCATGGCCGCCAGAAGGGCAACGACAACGCAAGCGCGCATCATCACGATCGTCAACGAAACTTGTTCGCGTGCCTTGTCTCGTCGCGACTATGACGTCATCGACCGTCGATCGGGGACCCAATCACGATCGTCATGCAATGACTGCCGCTGTATTCATGCGCGCTACGCACAGGCGCCTTTCATGAACGTGACCGCCAAGACGGCAATCGCTCGCGTGTGTAAAGATTGTCACCGATGTGACGCACCCGCGGTGCCAAGCCAGAGTCCACGCCGCAGCGTTACTTTGCCATGTTACGACTGGAACGCGTACGCGCGGCGCGCGGCAAACGTTACCGGTGGTGGTTTGGCAGGATGACAGCAACAAACCGTCCGCGGACGCCGACCTCAGTCGGTTATTCCGTGTTGTGGAGACAATCGTCGTTCTGGTCCTGTCCAAATGGGACGCAAAGAACAACTTTCGTGTGGAGGTGTACGATTCGGGGTCGGTGGACGGTCTGAGCATTCCGGGGCGCATCGCCAGCTCACATTGGCGAACGGATCATTCACTTGATGATGACCTGGCCCGCTTGGCCGACGCGATGGTACTCGCCCAGTCAATCACCCGTGCTTCCCCGGCTACTGCCATCCTCTCGACTATCTCCAGCCAGGTTCGGATGTCTGCCCGGGACCGCGGAAGACATCCGAACCCGGCTGGTGTATTCGCGCCCACGAGTACCATCGCGTCGTGCGGTACCTGACGAAGCGGTCCAGGTTATCTTCAAGGGAATCATCCGTCCGCCAGTGTGTGCTGGCGATGAACCCAGGAATGCTCAGACCGTCCACCGACCCCGAATCGTACACCTCCGTGCGAAAGTTGTTCTTCGCATCCCACTTGGACAGGATCAATACTGCTTCGTTAACGCCGCCGAGTGTTTGGTATCGATGGAAAGCGGCGCGTAGGGCGTGCTCAGCTCGCAGTCGCCGTTCCTTGATCGTACGCGTGGAGACGCCCATCCTTCTGGGCAAGGCGTTCGTCGCCAGGCGCCAGGATATGATGGAACGCAATGTGGCGAAGTCCTCGTGTCGTGCAACAGCTGGGCCCGACTGCCGCTCTGTGGATCGACTTGCCACAGCATCGAGACAATGCGAGTATATGAATAGTTCATGAAGGCAAGGTGCCCATGTCGCTATCGGTTGAGTCTGCGAACGTGTGCGCGCCCTGGTTAAACTTATCTCTGGCGACGAGACGTCGTCGTCCCATCTTGGCAGCGGTCCGCTCGGGCAGTGCCGCCAGTTCGACCGAGCTTGACGGATTGTACACATACTGTGCGCCATGCGAGCTCGACGATGTGAACGACAATGATGGCCCTCCCAGTACTGGACCCGATTGCACCGGGACCATTGACGGAATCAGGAGGAGGTTTGTCGGGCCGCGATGATGATTGGCGGACGGTCGTGACCGATATCGGCAACACACGACGACGGCCATGATGATAATGGCCAGTAGTGCGACCAGCGCCACCGCCATTACAGGCAACGATAAGGAGGAGAAATCGAGTATCGATGAGGCCGACGAGGTACCTCCTCGTACCGCGGGATCACTGGCACGACTCTGGCGGGGAACAGCCGTTGGCGAAACGAAAGGAGCAGATGCGGGCGCGGCAGTCGAACTGGATGACACTTGCTGCTGTGCTAAAACGGGGCTTGACTGTGGTCGCGGCGGTAAGGTCTGCTGAGGACGCCCCGACGAATGAAGCCCCGATGATTGGTGACTGGTTGCTCGAAAGCGCTGACTTGACCTCGGGATCAAACCGGGCGTTGCTGTTGTTGCCGACACCTTTGTCGCCTGCCGAATCTTCGTTGTCGACCTGGCCCGCGAGGACAGGGCCAGGACGGCATTGTACAACAAAGCAAAGTCCATTGTGTCGCCGTCCAGGTCGTCAATGGCGAACCCACCCAGAGCCATGGATTTGACGTAGGCGGCCTTTGCAGCGATGGAGGCAGGGTTCTCGTACGAGATAACCACGTTGCCCGTTGCGTTGTAGAGCAACGACGACTGGCTGACGGGATCCCAGTAATCCACCCAGGCGCCCGGGCTGGCCCGCATCAGCGCCTGGACATCTCGGTACCGGTAATGGCCGCCCTCGTCCGATGACCCGGCCGTGTAGCCCGACCCATACGCCACGAATGCGTTCGGGTAGAAGGGCTTCGAGACGGGAGCCGACAGTTGCCAGGCCACGCCGTAGACAGCCACGCCCAGCACCAGCTTGCAGTGAGGCACGCCCCAGTTCAGGAGCTGGACAATACTCGCCTCGATCGAAAACCGCTCGTTCGAGTTGGTGTTGAAGTGTAACGGGTTCAGATGCGCCGGGTTGTGTGACCAGGTCCCCCTGCAGAGCACAGGTCAGCCACACTATGCACCTGCGAGGTGCATCGCGTACCGCCCCGTACCACATCCATTCGTTCTTGAACTCAATAAAGTCAGCGTACGGGACAATGCCGGGCATATCGTACATAACGTATACGTCGGAGGCGATGGCGTCGATCGTCAGCGTCAGCAGGGCGCCCGCTGGCATCTGGGACCGAAGCAGGCCCATCAGGACCGGCAGCTGTGTACGATCCGTCGGTAGGTGCGGGTCGTTCATGTAACTGGATCCCAGGATGGGGTTTTCTGCCCGAGCGCACAACGTTAGGGCGGTCGACTCGCACGACCAAGCCATAACGACGTCGACTCATGGCGAGCGACGTCGTACGTACCCCATTTGATGTTGAGGCCGTCGAAGCCGTACTGCTGCATCATGGCGATGCAGGAGGACACGAAGACGGCCTGTCGGGCGGGAACGGATAGCATCGAGCTGTACATAACGGAAGGGCCCAGTTGCAGGATCGTCTTCAGGTGCGGGTACTTCAGTTTCAGGCGTCGCAGCTGGTTGAAGTTCCCGTGATACGGGTCGCCGGAGTCGTCCCCGAGCGCGTTAGACCCGAACACCTGCAGCGTGTCGAGGTAGGCCGACGACGGCAAGCACTGGAACGACGCGTTCGTCATCGCCGACTCGTAGATGATGTGCGTCAGCAGCGACCCGTTGATACCCGCCACAGGCAGGACCTGCCCCTTGTAGTTGGTGTATCGGCCAATGACCCGCGTCGCCGTCTGCAGTGCTGGGGCGACACCGGGAGTGTTTGAAACCGGTTCGCACGCTCCGGGCGCTTGTCGCTCGTAACCAGGAACAGCATCACCCGATGGAGCAGGGGCTGGCTGCCCATTGCAAGGCGACGAGCGCTTCAGTGCCGACTGCATGGCCGTCACAAGCTGAAAGGTTGTCGTATCGCCACTTAGGTCAGTGAAGCTGGCTCCGCCCAGGGATTTGGCCGAGATGTAATCCGCCTTGGCCGTGACGCTCTGCACCGTTTCGATCGGGATCCAGACCCGGCTGGTGCGGCCGTACAGGACGCTGGCGGAGCTGTTCCCGTCCAGCACGATGCGGTATGAACCGGATCCGCCTCCGTATAGTTGCATGGCGTCCCTGTACCGGTACAGGCCGGCATCGGTTCCAGTCAGGTAGGGCTGCCCGGTCGTAAACAGGGCCGGGAAGTTGTAGGCAGACGAGCTTGATGTCCTCCATGCGGGGTACGATAAGGGCACGCCCAGAATGAACTTGCAGGGCGGCACACCCGCAGCGAGGGCCGCCACAACCAGCCCGTCGACCGTTTCAGAGCTGGGCGACGCCAAGTTGTAATACAGGTTGGCGTAGTGCGCCGTTGACGACGATCCACCCGGCCACAATCCAGACATGTCGGCATGGATCCAGTCGACCTGATTGGCGATAGCGGCCAGGTCGTACATGGGGAACAGCACATCCTCCGTGTACCAGGCGTTCGTCGTCAGCAACAGGCCTGGGTCCTGCGATCTGAATTCGGCGAGCAGCAGCGGCATGTTCTCCTTGTCCGCCTGGCTGTACACACCCGTCGAGGCGCCCCCCATCACAGGATACTCTGCACACAGCACGTCGGCGTCTAAGAGGCCGCCCAGACTGCGACAATGGCGCCCATGATGATGACGTTACCCCAGCGGAGCTCAATGCCGTCGAACCCGTAGTACCTGGCCAGTTGCGTGCAGGACGATGCCAGCTGGCGACGACCAGCGCTGCTGGACGCGATGACGCTGAGGTTCGTCGAATACGTCCAACCTCCTACTGATATCAACGTGCGTAGCCTGCCAGCGTTACCGGGTTGTTGTTTCAGGAGGCGCAGCTGGTAGAAGTTGCCTTTGAACGGCTCGGCATTGGTGTCGTTGCCGAGTGCGTTCCCTCCGAACGCTTGCTGGGTGTCCACCAATGGGTTTTCGACGACGCAGATCCCGTTGGCGATGGCGAACGTTTGGTAGACGATCTCGGTGAACAGGGTGCCGTTGATGCCCGAGATGGGGGACGCGCTCGTCTTGTAGTTGACCACGAACCCAATGACGTGTGCGGTCGTGCCCGGGCCCGTTTCGGCACTCGAACAGGTCCGGCAAGGTTGCGGCGCCGTCAGGGTGGGTGTCGCGCCAAGCGCGACGGCGTAGACCAACAGGGCCGACAGCTGCATCGCTGTGCTCACTGGCCACCGCTCAACGGTACGTCGACTGATCGTACCTCAGCCCACACGAGATCTTCAACAACCGCAAATGAGTTGACAGGATCGCTGGCAACCCGGGATCGAACTCATTCCGTCAGGTCGAATGTGTCGCTGAGCACATGCAACGGTACGGCTTCACATGATCCGGTCGGCGACGTCCGTGTAGGTACGTCGTCTCTCAAGCGCACGACGTGCGGTTCGGTTCGTCGGTTTGATTTGCAGCAATGAGGAATCTGCGCAAGGTTTAGTGGGCACACGTTCATTGGATTTGGCAGCCTCCCCGGGCCCGTGGAGCTCGCGATTTGTCTACCTACGAAGGGGTCCGCGCGGCGCCCAATCAGGTCAGTCTGCGCGGCATCCCCATTATGGGACCCATCCAGGACGTGCGCGCGTGCGCACGGGAAGCGCTGCCTCATGCTCGAGTCATGAACCAGCAGGCGGGATTCGCTACGTGTGTAAGTACTTTATCCAACAATCGAAATTGATTCAGTCCGGCGACGTTTACCACCGACGCTGGCATCAAGCAGTCCCCTGGCGGCGTAGATATCAGAACATGCCGTTGTCGCAGCGGGTACAAACGCAACGAGGGTTACCGTTGTCGTAGCTCTTCGGCAGCTTTGAGACGCCCCAGACGTCGGCGCAGGTCGCGGTTTTCAAATAAGAGCGACTCATTCTGGGAGCGTAACTTCTCGTGGAAACGAATGCGCTGGGCGAGATTACCATGGCCAACCTAATCGGGGGGATCAGTCAGCCAGCGACGAAGTATGCTGCCTACATAGGGGCAACATTACCAGAGCAGCAAGCCCTTTTTCGCTGGATATAGCTCTCCGGGTCGCCTCAAGGGCTTCGCGCTCAGTGAGCGTGAGCTTCGACTTGACCCAAGTCGGGACCACAGGGACCGTGACAACGGCCGACAACTTCCGTGTTGTATCGAGGTCCACGACGCGCCTGCGTAGCCAAGCGTCAGTATGGTAAAGCAGCAAGCAGACACGGTACCGACATGGAATCGTAGAGCTTGCACTGATCGCGTGCGGACGACATGGCATCTTGATCGGACGTGCTCTGCAATGCTTGAAATTGTCGTTGCAGTGCAACAAGGTCATCGTCTGCACATTAGAAACAGTGAGCAGCCATGAACGACTGAGGCGGGTAAAGCAAAATCCCACGGTAGCATCGCTTCACTGAAGATAGCACGGTAACCATCTCCACCTGCCCATGGAATAAGAGACGTCTAGCTGCTAACCATGTGGACCTACGAGCTGTTGAGCATTGCTGCGGGCGTCTGCAATACGATCCCGAAGTTGCGCATGGGACTGCTCGGCCTGCTCGAGCTGTTGACGTAGGGTCTGACAGTTGTCGTTCGCGGCGTCGAGGTCGCGAATGGCAACCTCGTTGGAATTAACGGCATGCTCGAGGTCATCTCGGAGATGGAAGCCTTGGTTCACACAGTAGGAGACCACCTGCAGCAGACGTTCACACGCCTCGGAACCGTTGACGTCCGTGCCGCACTCAGGACTTCGATACGAGTCGGCAGGAACCGCGGAAAGCATCTCGCTTGCACAGACAAGATCGTTACCTGTGCATTAACATTAAACGCGATCTCCTGTCACAATATTCGGCTTCGACTAACGCGTGTGGAACAACTCATCTTGCAGGCCAGCACATACGCAGAGAAGCGTATCGAGCCAGGTCTTGAGAGCGGCCTAATAGAACAGTCAGCAGCAAACGGCATAGAGATAATCCAGCTTGACAACATTATCTTGAAAGGCACAGGACATTGCAGAATCTGCAGCCATTAGACGGTCACGCAGCTCGGCAAGCTCTGCCCTCACGGTCGTAAGGTCGGCATGGGCCAGTTCGAGGTTCTTCTCAAACGTATCCCTGGCAGAGTGAGCCTCCGAGATGGCCGCCCTCGCTCGAACACGCTCGTCGTCCAGGTTTCGTAAAAGCGCATCCAGCTCACCTTCGAGGGACCGATTCCGCGCCACCAGCATGGAACACTTCTCTACAGATGCATCAAGAGATTGCTGATAGAAGAACGAGGAATCACGGAAGCGATCCGCCTCGCTGGTGGACAGCGCAGGAGTCGTCCCAGACGGCAGTTCCTCTTGATGTGCCTGAGAAGCCAGTGCCAGAGCACTCTGGAGATCAGATCCTGGATAACATATTCTATTAGTACACAACGACAGTGACACGGTTGCCAAACGATTACGCGTGGATTGCACTTCGCCTTGAAGAACCTCGATTATGTCCAGGGCATCATGTGCAAAGAGTCCCATCAATTCCTGCGACATGAATACGAAGATTAGAATCGTAACCATGTCACCCACTGTGTCACGCATACAATTCTGGATCGAAGACACGACCGCTCGCGATCGTAGTGGGACCTATCCGCGAGAGCGATATCATACGACAGCTTCAACTGTGCTGCCATCGAATCCAGCTCGTTCTGCGTCGCATGGAATTTGTCGTTCAGCTCAGACCAGGCACTGGCAGCGAGCTCAGACTCCGCAAGGTAACGGGCCTGGAGGTCACCGACTTGGGAGGACAGCAACCGGAGGTCATCTTCAAGTTGGACGTTGCGTACGGCCTGCGACCGCATAGCCGCCTCCAAGCAATATTGATGAGGCAGCGCCCAGTTCACCATCGCCAGCATCGTTTCGTGAGAATCATGCTTAGACGAGCGGAACTCGCTATCAGAGACGCGCACGGGCGAAACGTTAGCGTTCAATTCGGTCGCGACGAGAAGTCCTGTTGCACACTGAAGGTCATCGCCTACCAGGGCAGCTATTAGTCCATGGAACTAGACGAACGGAGAAGACGTACGAGCAGACAGCAAATCGCCTTGCATATCCTCACAAAGACGCAGACATGTAAGGAAGTAGCGGGCCAGGCGGTTCTGCAAAAGTGCCTAGGTTGTGACAATACGGATATGAAGCATGACGTGCGTCTAACCTTCTCGTCCGCGATTCGGTCAATGTGTTGCTCCAGAGCGACTTTCTCGTGGGCAGATGTCGCCACCATGTCCTGCACTTCGGATGCCGACGTTTCCAAGGCCCTCTCCAAGCTGCGTATTTGTACCGCTTTCTCCTCCAGCATTTCATGTTCAGCACTGAGCGTGAATTGAAGTGAAGCCACCTGAGACTTCAGGTCGTTGATTTGGGCTTGCGATGCGCAGTCCTGTTCGAAGAGCAGGTTGAACTGGTCGAAAAGATCAGTCTTCTGGGCCGTGGTTATCGCCAACGCCGCTTGCAAATCCCGATTCACGGTGGCATCGGAAGCCAAGCAGGCAAGAACTGTTTCGACTTGTTCTGTCCACCACGAAACGTCTGGTGCGCTTGTCCACGTCGAATTTACGTGTCCAGATGTCCTGGAACGAGCAAGAGCCTCGGTACGTGTGCAGTGAGCCTGAAGCGACGCAAGGTCGTCATCTAAGATGTGAAGTCAGCGTTAGCAGGAACTGAGGTCGCTGCCCAAATACCGACAAGCTTCACGTAACTGGGCCGTCAGTGCATCGACCGTTCCCAGTAGAGACTCCTGCATGCAGCAACCTGAAGTTAGGCAGGAGCAGGTAGACGTCGAACACGAACCGACCTTAGTGGACTGGTGTTCATGTTGCGATTCGGCGAGTCGCACTCGCAACGTATCTCGTTCCGCCGTCGCACGACGAAGCTGTCCGACGAGATCATGGTACTGCTCCGTCTGTTTGCCGATGACAGACTCGTAGGCGGCGAACTTGTCCAACACGAACCCATTGTCAAACGAGGCCGGACTCGCCCCCAACCGCTTCGGCTTCGTACATTCCTGGTAGTGGCGCTCTTCCAGGTCGCTTAACGCACTTCGCAATTCGACGACCTCATGGAATATATCAGGGATACCAGGGAGCGTCCCGTGTGCCGAAAGTCGATGAGCAGAACTCGATCGTGCACGGTGCTGTATACACTTGATCGTTTTCGTCGACGATGGCACCATGGACAGGCGGGCAGCTCTGGGGGGCGGCGACGACAGGAACCGCTTGCTCTTGCCGAACGGATACGCGGGCGCCCCCGCTGCGATGGCCGCCGGCGCATCATAGTACCCGGGCCCGGGCGTGTCGCTCTTCGGCGATGCGAACCGCTTCGATCGCGGAAACATCCCGCCGGCCAGTTCCCGACGGAGCCACCCGCACAGGGCGCGCGTATCACAAACACGGCAGCGCCGAACGCGAGTTGCGACTCGGCTGGTCGTTTTGGCGCGCTGCTGCCTGCGCCGCCGCTGGCCAGGCGGAACCTCGCTCCTTTTTTTCATCATGGAAAACACGCCGACGATATTTTACTGAGGTGGGAGTACCCCTCATGGTCCATACCCGTACAGGTACGGTGAGGCATAACCGGGAATACCCAACGGGTACAGGCCGTTCGATGCGACGTTGCCGCCAGCGTAGTGGTTCTCGGCGCCGACTTTCAGGTTGCCGTAGTTGTTGATGTTGGAGTTGCGGGCCGTGTTGAACAGCGTGCCGCCTGTTGTCCTCGAGTTGATGACGGCAACGGGGCCGAGGCCCACGGCGCTTGCTCCGTGGTCCAGCACCGATTGGCCGAACGCAGAAGCGCCCAGGTTAGCGTTGACACCCCGGGTTGCTACTGCACTGATCCCTGTCGATTGCGACTGGCCAACGGCTTGTCCCAGCAAGGCCTGCGATGTCTGCCCAATCAGGCCGGCATGCATGCCCTGGATCGTCTGCAGGTTGGCACCCAAACCAATATTCGTTCCCAGGGTGACCCCCATGCGGGCATTGTTGGCGACGACCTGAGCAGTGACGAGTGGTGCCACCGCGTGTGCGAAGACGACCAGACTCAGGACAAACATCGTCATCGGAATGCGGCATCGGGGAACCCGAACGGCCGAGGTTCCGTCACTAGGCGTCGATATCCACCACAATCATGAACGGCATGCCCGAGGCCGGGGAGTGGTGACTGGGGCGTTGGCCGGGGAGAGGATACACGGGCGGTGGACTGACTCGCAAAACTTGTATGCGCTGTCAATCGCACAGACTTGCGCCAGTTGCGCACTAGTGCGAGCGGCTCCCAAAGGTCTCCGGGGAGCGACCGCAAATGGGCTTGCGTAGACCGACTCGCGCAGTCAGAAGGAGCACGCGGTGCGAGCCTGCGAGGACCGACTCGCCCAGCGGCAATTTAGGCGTGGCGAAGCCGCCGATTGACAACTGGGGAGGCGCCGATGCCGCATCGCCGGATGCCCAGAGCGGCGCTGCTCCCCATGCCAGATTGCCAGTGCGGTGCCGGTGCGGCCAATCGCTACTCGTCGAATCGATCGTCGAGCATCAGGAGGCTTTCTTTGTGCAACGTCCTGTCGTTTGCCGCTCGGGCGCACACGTTTTGAAGCACGAGCGGCAAACGACAGGACGTGACACGCAGAAGGCCTCCTGATGCTCGACGATCGATTCGACGGGTAGCGATTGGCCACACCGGCACCGCACTGGCATGGAGAGCAGCGCCGCTCTGGACATCCGGCGATCCGGCATCGGCGCCTCCCCAGTTGTCAACCGGCGGCTTCGCCGCGCCCAAATTGCCACTGGGCGAGTCGGTCCTCGTACCGCGTGCTCCCTCTGACTGGGCGAGTCGGTCTACGCAAGCCCATTTGCGGTTCTGCGCCTGCACATTACATTGCCTGCTGCTTAATGCACGCCAGCGGCTTTTCGATAATATCATCGATCCTCCAGCTGACAGGAAGGACCTGAACCAGGAGAAGGTATACAGGGCTCGTAACACTCGTATTTTCTGCGGCGTCTAACCTAACACAATTCATTGCAGAATGAGACTTCATGCGGTCGCCCATATCATTGCGACCCCGCGTGAAAGGTGCCATTTGTTAACACGTCCGCCATCAACAGTCAAGAAGAGATACAGGAAGAAATGTAAATCTGCGGCGGCGAGCATGGTCGATTCGGTTCTTCGTATGTACGTTGGTGTACAGGTATGGCCGTTGGCAATATGGATAAGGACGTATACAATTACGTTGTTTTAACGGACACTGATGTAGGGAATGGAGATAAACCGAGGAATTGCTTTGCCCGCCAATGGTGGAAGGCGCACGATTACTTGCAGGGGTTGGGTGATTTCAGTGTCGCAGCTCTCCACTCGGTGGTGCACAATGTCTTGGAATCAGCGGCTGCGTTTCAGTGGTGGACAGCCATGTTCGAATTTTTCAAACTGTGAACCAGTTCTTATAGCGTTGCAGTTTCGCCGCTGTCTGGCAAAGCTCGAGATGCTGTCGCCCGTCACGTGTTGACAATACCAGTAAGTTGATCGACTGGACTTTGCTCTCAGGCAGGCAACTTATCGGAACGTCTCTGCAGGTGCATTCCTTAGTCCACATTGTTGAGTACTTCGGTCCAGTTCACGGCTTTGTCTGGACTTTCCCCTATAGAAAGATGGATGAAGCTAATGAAAAAGGTTGTGCAGATCGACAAGCTAGGGGGCAATTGAACGATGCGAACTGCCGTGAGCATGATGTGCGTGCACACAGTCCCTCGATTAGTACTTGACTTCACACGATTGAAATGCGTCCACGCCCAGGATGTCGCTTGCGTCGACACTGTAATTTGTCACCGATGTTCCAAGCGCCGATGTGCGGTCGAACGTGAGTCGCATACTCCAAAACGTCTTTGTCTGAGCCAGGTTCAGCAGAACGCTGTCGGAAGATGTCATGGATACCAGGTTGTCTCACAGGCCGCCCGAACGTGACAGCGTCCGAGACGGCGAGCGACCAGTGAGCTGCCTGCCGCGCCCTCCACTGATACGCCGATGCGGCGGCGTCTCATGAAGAGTGGCGGGCTGGGGGCCCGAGACCGGGGAGTGGTGACTGGGGACTGGGGCGGTGGACTGACCCGCAAACCCTTTACGTGCAATCAATCGCACAGGTTTGAGCCAGTTGCACACTTGGTAGATATAGTGCGACCGGCTCCCAAGGGTCTCCGGGGGCCGAGCCTGTGTCCATCGCCGGAGTCGAGGGGTGGCATTTTGGGCGTGGCGAAGCCGCCGGTTGACAACTGGGGAGGCGCCGATGCCGGATCGCCGGATGTCCAGAGCCGCGCTGCTCTCCATGCCAGTGCGGTGCCGATGCGGCCAATCGCTACTCGTCGAATCGATCGTCGAGCATCAGGACGCTTCCTGCATGTCACGTCCTGTCGTTTGCCGCTCGTGCTTCATAACGTGTGGGCCCAGTGACCTTGTGGCGCATCTTCGCGATTGCCATGGCTCCGAACGCAGTGGACAGTACTTGAACGAGAGCATTACACTGGCCAGGTGTCCAGTGGTGCCATTGGAAGACATCATATCCAGCCAGGCGCTGTTTGAACGGTTCGTGCAACAGCAGATTGGACGCGGCTCCGACCGGTCCGATCTGCTCGGCGTCATGCAGGCATGGCCGGATGCCTCTCAAACGGTGTCCTGGTTAATTGTTCAATCGCAACTGGCCACCAACGACACGGACGCACTTGACCTATTAATGGAAGCCATCCTGACGGGATCGGAGGCCGCTCATGAGATCTTGACGATGAATTTACTTGCAGCAGACCTTCTTCACCGTCGTAAACGATTCCTAGATGCACAGCGCCTGCTGGAGCTCGCTCGATCGTTACTGGTGCATCGCGTCGACCTTTGTCGAATCGACTCGGCCCTTGGCTTACTATCGCGCCGTCACGCCGTCCGCGTCACTCCATCTATCATTATGCTGCCTCATATGGAAGTGGCAATAAGCGAACGAGCCCGCGTAGCAGAGCATTTTTCGGAATGTCGCCGTCCTACGGATGAGGAGGTCCGCTTCTTCAGGGACCCTTTCGATGGTTACGAAATTGACCTCCTAATCGACGGCGATCAACATGAGGCGCTTTCTGAAGTCCGACTCGGAGCTTATGCACGATATTTGACGGATGGGGAATGTCTCCACGTGGTTGTTGGCGACATCGCGAATATCGGGTACCATTTCCATCTTGTTGGCGGCCTGCGCGTCGTCGTCCACTCTGACACCATACCGATGGTGATAACCTGCGTTGCAGATCCTGGGTCGCACTTTGTTCGTCCCGATGATCCTCTGCCTGCTGGCACTCGACTGTCTGCTCCTGTTTGCGAAGAGCACGCACGTGTGATCGTATCTGCATTCCCATGGGTGCGTTCGATCTGGTGTACCCGGTCGGATGTTTGGCTCGGGGTATATCAGGGCACCCTCGTGTCCCCTTTCGAGTACCCCAAGACAGTTGGCGGTCTTACGGTCCGGATTCGTAAAGTCGATCCAATTTATAATGAGGCCGGGCGCCCTCTGTACCCCCCGGGCTCTCCAATGCCAGTTCACGACCACTTGCCCGACCTCCGCCCAGGATATGTCGTTCGTCACTCCCCTCGGATGCCTACTACATGCCTTGGGGTGCGATGCTCGTGGAACGGCGAGCAGTATCTGACATGCGCCGCGTACGCATGGTTCCCTGTTCATCCATACCAGGTGAATGCCATGAAGACGTTGATCGAACGTGCGAATTTCGTTCGACTACCGCACGGATCCAGGCAAAGGCGACTGAGAGGTAAACGGTTATACCATTGCTCGAAAGCCCACGCCGTTGGACAAAACGCGCATATGTTCGACGACATCACGAACGTATTCAACTCTGTCGACTGCAAAGACAATGAGTTCGACGTAGCACTGATCCGAGCAGACAGCGCGGTCTCGTTCTCTAACGTCGTCGATGGTGTTTATCTTGGGCGTATCGTTGACGTCGACGCGTATCCCTCCTACGACGTCCTTAAGCACCTTGTTTTCTTCGTTCGTTTTGACATGTTGTCAATTACCCTCTCGCTCGTCTACGTCGGCATCTGGGGCGTTCTCGGAGTCAACAGATTCCACCCGAAAGTTCTGCACTTCAGAGTCGTTGGCGTTGTCCCTGCAAATCTGAAACTTGGTGGGATTTGCGGGAGCCCCGTTTTCGACCGGTCTGGTACTGTCTACGGATTCGCCAGGATCGTCAACGACGCGTTGCGACAGATCGCTGTCGTGCCAATTCCACCCGGCCTGACGATTCCGTAATACCATATTGCCAAGCGGTCACGAGCGTTGTCGTAATCAAGCAGTCTAACGTTACCGGTAGTGGTTTGGCAGGATGACAATTGTCCGCGGACGTCGACCAGCTGATCAGTCGGTTTATTCAGTGTTCTGGACGCAAATGTCGTCTGGCTTCGTGCCGCGTCGGTCCGTCCCCTAACATAGTCCACCGATCCGTGTTGAGCGAGACTGGGCAGTTACAGCAAGGAAGGCCTGCGAGGCCTGGCCAACTTCAGGCCGGCTTGCGTGTCCTGAATCGTCTGCACTCTGCAGGTCGACACCCAATTAGCCACGGTTCGCTCCCACGTTAACCCCCATGTGGTCGTTGTTAGCGGCGACGTGATGAGCAAGTACGATCGGTACCACCGCGTTTGCGACGACAACCAGCCCCAAGAAAGGCGCCGTTATGGGAACGCGGCACCGGGAATCCCGACGAGCAGAGGTTCCGTCCACAGGCGGCGATATCCATCATCATCATCAACGACAGTACGACAAAGTAGTACCGGTCGAAAGGGTCATTGTCATGGCAGCGTCAATGGACAGGCAGCGTTCTGCGTCGGATCCACAGTTGTTGGCCGGGCCACGACTTGGTGACGATGACCTTGATTGTTTTAGAAACGGGGGGCCGATTTCGAAAATAGAATCAGGCCTTTCCCAAAATAACGCGGTCCCCGGGGCGGACCTTGGCGGCATCCGCGACCCGTGAGACATTTGCGAACGGTTCCCGGAGCTGGACCTGAGAGGTTGCACTGCATCGTCTGATCTCTTCGCCTGCACATCATCATGACTGCTGGAACCGTCATCTGCATCTGCGTCGTCGCCTCGATTATGGGCGCTCTCGCCGACGATCTGCCGCCGCAGGTCGACGACGTACCGCCACAGCCGCTGCCGAAAGACCGCGTTCTCGAGATGCTGCAGTCGATGAAGTCGAGTGCCGACCGTGCGGCCCGTTCAACGCTACAGTCCGCGAAGTCAGGTGCCGAGCGTGCCGCTCGTGCCCTGTCGCCGTACACTCCCGATGTTGTGAAGAGGAACCCAAAGGCGTCGGTTGCGGTTGCTGCTGGCACGACGGCGTTGCTCGGGACTCTGTTGGCGACAAGGAAATCGGCAGCGAACCCGCCGGTCAAGCCGGCCCCGAAGAGGTCAGCGGAACAGTCAAAGATCGCACAGCTGAAGAACAGCATCTCTGTCGACAAGTACAAGGTATGCGTACAGTCGCCTGTCGTTCCGATGACTCGTGTGTGATTCTGGCCCCGCAGTCATTCGAGTGGGTCGAGTGGGTCCTGATCGGCGTCCCCGTCTGCATCCTGTCCGTCCTGCTGACATCCGCGTTCGCGTGCTGCTGCTGCGGCCGGCGGTCGTACGACAAGGGCTACTATGCGTCAGACGTGTACTGATTCCGCCGTCCCCTGCCTGGCATCACATCGTTTCGAAATGAAATTTGAATTATTCTGTACCAAACGAGACTCCACATAGATCGACCACTGGGTGGGTCCGATGGCCCGCACAGACATACAAGCAGAGGCGTTGCAATTCAGCAGAGGGTGTTTGTATTCGTGCAAACCGGCCTTCGGCGCTTCAGTACGGGGGCACTGGCGCACGGAACTTGGCGCCCGCGAACGACGCCTTCTCGGCCAACTCCTCCTCGATGCGAAGCAGCTGGTTGTACTTGGCCGTACGTTCCGAGCGGCATGGGGCCCCGGTCTTGATTTGCCCGCAGCTAAGGCCAACGGCGAGGTCGGCGATAAACGCGTCCTCCGTTTCACCTGCCGAGGGAGAGAGGTCAGCACGACGGCAGGCGGCGCAATCGTGAAGTCGGACCCGAGCGGTGCGATGCCATGACCCCCCATCCCGCACGCTTCGCCTTCTTGACCGCTTCGATGGATTCGGTCACCGACCCGATTTGGTTGACCTTGAGCAGCAGGGCGTTGGCCGACTTGGCCTCGATCGCTTTATCGATGCGGTTCGGGTTGGTGACCAGCAGATCGTCGCCGACGATCTTTGTTCGACGTTAGACACAGCACCGCCAGCGACGCAGCTGGACGTACCTGAACGTCCTTACCGAGCTGCGACGTTATGCCCGACCAGCTGGACCAGTCGTCCTGGTCGAACGGGTCCTCGATGCTGACCATCGGATGCGACGAGACGAACCCTTTGTACACAGACGATAGCTGATCCGCCGACAGGCACTTGCTGCCGTCGTTGGGCTGAACCTTGAACCCGAGGTCGTACTTCTTGTCCTCGGTGTAGAACTCAGAAGCGGCCACGTCCATCGCCATCATGACCTTGCCCGTGTAGCCCGCAGCGGCAATCGCACGGCTGATCAGTTGCAAACCTTCTTCGCTGCTGGAGATGTTGGGGGCGAACCCGCCCTCGTCACCGACATTGACGGCATCCTGGCCATACTGCGCCTGGATGACCTTCTTCAGGTGGTGGTAGACCTCGGACCCCATCTGCATCGCCTGCTGAAACGACGCCGCACCGACCGGGGCAATCATGAACTCCTGCATCGCGAGGCCGTTCCCGGCATGCGACCCCCCGTTGATGACGTTGAAGAACGGAACAGGCAGTACAAGTGGCCCGTTATTGCCGGCTGACACCCGGACGACGTGTCAGCATCCCAGTCAGCGACGCGCGACGCCACGATTCGCCATACCGAGCGTCGCCACGTGGCGGTACAGCGGGACCTTGGCGGCCGCCGCCCCAGCACGGCAGACGGCCAGCGATACGCCCAAGATGGCGTTGGCGCCCAGCTTCGACTTTGACCATCCCCATTCGTTCTTCGTCCCGTCCAGCTCTTGCACCATCTGAAGGCAAATGTCAACCATTCGTGAAGAGCATCCCGTTTATGGTGGGGCGCAAATGCAGAACGAGCGCACGACAACGAACCTTGTTGTCGATTGCGGCCTGGTCCACAGGGTTCATGCCCTTGATGGCGGGGCCGATGATGTTGTTGACGTTGGCGACCGCCTTGCTGACGCCCTTGCCCATGTAGTCCTTGCCGCCGTCGCGCAGCTCCAGCGCCTCATAGACGCCGGTCGACGCGCCCGACGGGACACCCGCCCGGAACATCCCTAGCGCCGTCGTCACATCGACCTCGACGGTCTGCGCACGGGACTCAGCGCCAAGCACGCCCCCAACCCGCCTTGCGCCGCCGCGGCACCTACCGGGTTGCCCCGCGAATCAAAGATCTGTCTGGCGCGCACGCTCAGGATCGACGTCATGGTCGTCAGCTACCGCCCCGATCGCAGCTCGAACACCCGATGCGGCACACCACACCCGAACGCGAAATGAACTCCGCGACTGCATCGCGCACCTATCCAGCGAGGCAACCGCGCGCCTGGCAATCCGTATGTCACGCGCCGTGTATTAGGTCGCATATAATGACGATGATGTTAACCGGTTAAACGACGGTACGACGCCGCTGGTTTGGGTATTGGGTTTGGAAGCAGACGCGCGCGCGCGCTGGGCGCCTTAGGCGAGGGCGGCGATGGCGGCGAGCGCCGTGACGATGACGGCCGTCGGGGCGATGTGCGACACGCCGGAGACGACGGCGTTGTTGCAGACCGTGTTCTCGATCGTCACGCAGGGGATCGGCGTGCCGAACAGGGCGGACGCGCGGTGCACCTCTAGCATGATGGCCAGCTGTTGCTGCAGCATCGGGCAGTGGTTGTTGTTCATGGCGGCGACGGCGCCGCCGAACTCGCCGGCATCCGCCAGCGCCATCGTCGATCGGCCGCTCCACGACGCCTGCACCATCATGAACGCACCTGTTGACACGCGGTCAGCTCGAGGTGCCCCCGCTGAACAGGTGCACAGTACGTACCGGACAGGTACGACAGGAGCAGGTTCTCGGCCACCAGCGTCGGCTGGGCGATCACGCTGCACGGGACGCCAGCGGCCGCTGCAAACTTGGAGAAGCTGTCGTACATCGCGGCGCCGCTCAGGCCGACCACGCCACGAGCGCTGTAGTCGGACGACGACGACGCCGACACGTTGCCGAGCACGGACAGGTTCATCGTGACCGTCGACACGTACCCTGTGCACACCATGATACGTGAGCGCCCCCCGGTGGCCACAGGGCAATGGCGAGCGCGAACGAACCGAGGAAGAACGACGCCTGGTTGCGGTTCATGGTGACGTTGGCCATCTCGAATGCGGACGCGAACGCGTTGAAGTGGGCGGACACGTTCACCGTCGCCGACGCGTTCCCGAAGAAGGCGGCGAAGTCGCTGAGCGAGACGATGCCGGCGGCTAGCACGCCCGTCCTGTTGCGGGCGGCCGGGTAGTCGGCGTTGCAGTCGTTGCAGGCGCAATCGGGCGACGTCGTTGGCGCCTCGGTCGCGTTCGTGCACTGCTGCGTCGTCGGCATGGGCGTGGCCGCCGCAACCGTTGCCGCTGGCGTTGGCGCCGGCGTGGCGGCCGCCACCGTCGTTGCTGGCGTTGGCGCCGGCGTGACGGCGGCAACCGTTGTGGCCGGCGTCGGGTCAGGCGTGGTGGCGTTGACGTCGCAGACACAGTCGTCCGCCGCGGGCGGCGCTGGCGTCGTCGCCTCCACGCGGGACGATGCGTCACAGTTGGTGATGATGGACAGGAGGCTGTCCGAGACGGGGGCGCCGAGCGCCGCCGCCGCCGCCCGCACGTTGTTGATGTGCAGGACAAAGTCGTGCTGGCCGTCGGCGGTGCACTCCCATGGGTTCGTCCGCAGGATGCACTGGGGCAGGCCGGTCAGGTTCGCCGTCATCGTCATGCAGGACTCCTGCTGGCTGTTGACGTCGACCCAGACGGCCAGCGCCGCCAGGTACGCGTACAGCAGGTTGCTGGCGATCAGGTCGGGCTGGTCGACGATGCTGACGATGCCGCCGACGACGGACAGCCGCTGGATGACCGCGTTGATCTCCTCGTAGCCGCACCGGTACGCGACCAGCATGGGCGAACGCGGGTGGTAACTCAGCGCGCTGGTCGCGTTCGCGTTGCACCGCGTGTTGTAGATGGGGTCGCAGGTGCCCGACTGGGCGCAGACCGCCTCCATGATCGTCAGCCCATGCGTGTTCGTGTTGACGGCGCCCAGGAACGCCGCCAGCTGGTACGTCGTCTCGAACGTGACGTTCAGCGTGTACATGGCGTCGGAGAAGGCCTGGAAGTGGGCCAGGCGGACCGAGGCGTCGACCGAGGCGAACACGGCGTCGAACTCGGTCTGTGTGCAGGCGGCCGCGGCCGTGGCGAGCACGATCACCGACAGGGCCTTGCGGACGGACGGCGATGCCATTGATTGGGATATTGGGGTTGGGGTTTGGATAGACGACGAAGCAGTTAACGTTAGGACGGCGAAATGGGACTGGCGGCCGACCCACCCGACGAACGCATGCCGCACCTGTCGCACGCGCTGAGTCACATTGCACGGGTCAGACGCTCGGCATCAATCAACGATGAGTCATGGCCCGGGTGTCAACGTCAGCGAACGAACGCCGCCCGGCCTGGTTTGCTGTCACCCCCGTTGCGGGTTGTGGGACAGGTGCGCGCGCAGACGTTGATTCACCATCGGATGACGGGTGCGTCACCACCATCGTTCCGTCTGGCACGAAACGCGAAACGGGCGGACGAAGCGGGGCGGGCAGATTAGCGCGCTGTAGTAGTGTATCGCTCCTGGAGGTGCGCCTGGACCGCATCGTAGCAGGTGAAGCTGATGCCGACGGCAATCGGGCCCTTGATCCAGTTCAGGCTGAGGCCCTTGTAGAGGCCGCCGATGAACCCCTCCGTCTCGTAGATGCGCCTGGCGAGCGACACGATGCCGGCTGTCGAAGACGGCGCCGCCTTCGACGATCCGTCCGGCCGTGCGAACGTCGCGTCGACCTACATGGGGCGGGGCGCAGTCAGGGACGACAACGGTGGGACGATCGCGCCCGGCCGTGCCTGCATTCTTCGTCGGATGACCTCGAGGGGATACGATGCCGATTGCGCTAGGAGCCCAGCGCACCCGCCGCACGCCATGCGCTCGGTGTGCGACAGCTTGGCCCGGTCCGAATGGGATAACAACAGCGACTTTAGCGTCTGCGGCGTCGACGATCCGTCAGGCGATGATGCACGCGACCGGGCGGGCGGGACGAACCTCGAACGTCCAGAAACTGATGCCCGCGTACGGGACAATGCCCTGTGGGGACACGACGGCGGTGTGAGAGACCCGCAGAGCCAGACGCGCGCCACGCCGTCATCATCCAACCATCAAGGTGGGCGTTAACCCGGTGTACAACCCGGCGACGCCTCGGCTGGCCAGAATCGACCGCGTGATGCGGTACAAGGACCCGAACCTGGGCTGGGACGTATCCCGTTCGACAGCCAGCCGTGCCCGAAGAAGGTCTGCTCCCAGGGGTTCACGCGTGTTCGTTGAACCCGACACGCGCAACCAACCCAAAGGGTACGTGACGACGACGGATGTGAACCCGGCCAGCGACCCGCTGCAGAGCTTGGCGAACCCGGCGATGTCGCCATTAGCATCGCCGCCGCCCTGAATCGACAGCCATACCTGGGAGGGGGGGCCGGCGGCGCCGTCAGTAGTCGGCGGCCGAGGCACACGCTGCAAACCATCGTCGGACGCGTTTGAACTGCTCGAAGCTCGTGTACTGGATGGCGGCGTACGGGACGATGCGCAGCAGCGTCGCCGTGTGGCCTCGCCACAGCCCCAGCACGCCTTCCGTCCCGACGATCCGGCACAGGGAGGCGAACGCGCCCGGCAACGTGAACGGCGACGACGGCGTCACCTGGTACAGGATCTTGACGCGGTCGAGCGGCGCGATGACCGTCTTCGCGACGGCGCCCGCCATGCCGCCCGCCACCAGCGAGTCCACGATCCGCGAGCGCCCGTCGCCTGCCGCCGCCATCGCGTTTTCTCCGTCACAGGACGGACGCGCCCACCCCCGTCGTCTGGACAGCTGGGCGTCGTCGCAGAGGCATCAACAGCATGGCACAGTAGGTAGGTTGGTAGGTAGGTAAGACGACGACGACGACGACGACGACGACGACGACTGGCGCATGAGCAGCACGGCTCGGTGTGCCAATACACTGTATGCCGCCGCTCCGACGTTGACTCGCCTGTCGAGCCTAAGCCGTCGTCATGGACGGAGGCACCACCATCCACGGTTCATAGTTCGGCGCGGGCCTGCTGCCGCTGCGCCACGTACTCGGAGGCGAACGCTGCCGTGAGCCGCAGGTAGAGATCGGGGTCGCCGGGGGAATAGTCGAGCAGGGCGGCGCCCGACGTCGTCGTGAACGGGCTGCACGGCTCGATCTGCGTGCCCTCGCCGAACTCGTTGTAGCTGGTGACGGCAATGGCGTCCGGGCGGGCGGCAATGGCCGCGTGCCACGACCGCTCGTAGTACCGCCCGTCCTCGCGGGGTCGTGTGGCAGCCCCGTTCCAGGGGCGGATCCTGGTGTCGTCGTAGCCGGGCGCGACGCACGCCACGAACGCCAGGCCGTGCGCCTCGGTGAACCGGCGGATGTCGGCCCAGTTCGACCAGGTCGACCCGTACGTGGCCCCATCGGACGCGAAGTACGTGTAGACGCCGTCGAAGCCGGCGTCGCGAAGCTCCCCCAGGTGGTGCCGGTCGACCGCCAGGCCGATGACGTCGGCGTCGACCCGGGTGCCCCGGATCGACAGGTCGCCGCCCGGCCGAAGCAGACGCGCCCAGTCGCCCTCCGCGATCTGATACGAATCGTACACGAAGATCGTCATGCGTCGGGCGTCGCTGCCGTCTTTGTACTGCTCGTGGAGGTAGTCGATGTCGCGGCGAACGCTGTCGACCGTTCTCGACGGGTACGGCTCGCTGTGGAACGCGACGCGAAGCCCAGCGCGTCGCCCGGCGTCGACCAGGTGGCGGACGGCGTCGTCGGTGCGGACGCCCTGGCCGTCCATGGCGTCGGGGACGTCAGGTCGGCCCCACCAGGACGCGACGACCACCCGGACGTTGCTGCGAACCAGATCCCGCATTTGGTCGTCGAGCACGGCGTCGTCGCGGGAGCTGTACCACCCGCGAGACGGGTGGAACGTGGCGCCAGCGTCCCCGGGCGGTTCGAAGGCGGTGGGCGGCGGCCAGGCCCGAGCGACGCCCGGGTCCCAGTGCTGTAGGACCGTGTGGTTCCAGTGGCGCCACTCGCCGTCGACGTCCGGGTTCCCGTACCAGCTGTAGAAGAACGCGTAGACGGCATCGTCGTCGCTGACCGCCGGACGCCCCGGGCGGGCGAGCAGGGCGGCCAGACAAAGGCACAGCAGGGGCAGGCGGCAAGGCGCCATCGATATACAACGTGGGCGAGAGGCTGCGCCAGGCGGCCGCCCCCCAACCGAACCGACAGACGGGCGATGTCGCTCATCGAGGTAGGTTGTATTCGACCTGACCGAGGCGCTCTTGCAGCAGACGGTCGTCTGGGCACACGTCGACGGCCCGGCGCGCATCGACGAACGCGGCAGCGTACTGACGCTGCTGCACGAAGCATTCCGACCTGGCTGTTCGTATCTGAGGAGGCCTCCCCACATCCGACGCCGAACGTACCTGTCGGACAGACACTCGGCGTACTCGTTGCAGTCGGCGTCGAGCTCGTACAGCCTGATGGCGGTGGACAGCGCCGGTATGGCGGCAGCGGCGTCCCCTGGGCAGCGATTTGCGCATCAGTAGGTACTCGGGAACGCGACCTCCTGCCCCACCGCGTACCTCGAGACAGGCGGTCCCGACCTCGCCTGTGCGCACTTCGACAAGCGTTCCTGCAGAGGGACACGAGCTCGGCGCTGCCGACGCCGGGGAGGTCCTGGTCGTGGATGGCCTTGCACTGAAGCAGGACCAACGCGACCGACTCCGAGACAGCAGCCGGGAAATGCCTCTGGTCGCGACGCATACTGATTACCCGATCCCTGGTGGCGAAGAACGGCGCAGGCATGCCCTAGGAAGTCGCAGTTAGCACCGAGGCACGCGCGCTCGGATGACTGCCAGCGCCGACCTTCACGAGGGCGCACAGACTAGACAGCAGCGGCAGCGGTAGCGGCTTCAGGAGGCCGATGTTTGCAATACACGACATGAGGCTACTGGCCACCGGGGCGACGCATGCAATATCGCAGGCGGGCGAGGCGTCCGTCGCGTCATCAGCGCCTTCACTTCGCTCTACACGCCTGCCGTCGTCTTGGCGTGCCCGAGACACGATCCAGTCGACAATGGCTGTCAGGCGCTGCAATCCTGAATCGGTGGATACAAGGTGCAACACCCGCTGTTCTTGCCGATCCCACAATCGCTCCTGGTCCTCCGCATAGACCCGGTCGGCGCTCCCTCTGGACGTAGAGTGCTCCATGCGATTGTGCCGAAAATGATGATCCAGGTGCGAGCTGGCATCCAGCAAGTCAGCCAGGAAACACGCCGACAGGAACGGGGGCCGCCATTCGCGTACGCCACCCGGTTTGCTGAGCGCCTCCAGAGCCATTGACGGCAGGGGCGAATGATCGCCTGCCACCGAGACGATCCTGGGCAGCAGCATTCAACAAGCGCAGTAGCACGTTTGATACCGAGGCCATACTCGCTGCAGGACAGGTGCAGCAGCAAAGCCGCCCGCGCGAGCGACTCCACCGCTACAGCCACGATCGCCGCGCCTTCCTTGTAGCGCTCTTGCAGGTCATAGTCACTGGCAGGGATCGCAGGACAGTCAGGCGGGCAGTCAGGTCGGCGCAGAACGATCCGTACCTGACGTCCAGCGAGTGCTCGATGAACGCCTCGATGGATGCATCGTCGCACGGTCCGGACAGCTGATTGTACAAGGCAGTGCACCTGGCGAACCCGTCTGCACAGGCCTTCGCCAGAATCCGCTGGTCGGCATGGAACGCCGACGCGTCCCGGCACTGCCGGTGCTCAGCGATGCACTCCAGCAATTCCGCAATGCAGGCCAGCGTGTCCAGGGTGGTCCCATGGCGAACGAGGACGCGGTTGATGGCGGGTGCGACGTCCTCGGCCAAGATCGCGTCCACCATGCGAGGCGGGCCTGCCGCCGTCTCGATCGCATTGAGCAGGATCATCGCCGCTGCGCTGGCCAGGCTGCGGTTGAACAGCATCGGGACGAAGCATCGCAGGAACTCGGCGTGCGTCGAGAATTCCGCGATCGCCTGTCGCGAATCGGCCAGCTGCTCCAGGAACTTGCTCTGCAGCGCTGGCCAATTCGCGTCCAGCGCCCCGGGCGGCACGTCCCGTCCGCGAAACCGACCCATGACGGCGTCGACGAATCTCTGCCGTTCGTCCGGGTCGGCGGGCATCCTCTCCAGGTCGCTGCAGGGCGCATTGTCGGGGACGGCGCGGACAACGTTCAGTCGGGTCAGTGTCCGCAACAGGAATGACACGTCGTCGCCATCGCCCATTGATGATGGCGCGGCAAACTTCCAACTGCGCGCGCCTCGCAGCTTTGCACCAATGGGACGACTTGAGTGCCCAGTGGCGTTTCGCCAATCGCATACCGTGTCGCTGATAATCATACGCTGATTCCAGAAAAGGGGGTTGCACGTGTACGTAGGCATACTAGTTCTCAAGATGACAGGTGGTTCCAGTCGACGATGACCGGAGCACCGGGCGCCAGGTCCAGCCACAGTCGATCGGGCCCGCCGACTGCGCGCAGTGCGTCGTCGTACAGGACGGACCGGGTTGCACGACGTGGTCGATGGATTCTCGATATACAGGCCGCCGTCGGTCTTCAGGAACATGTATGGAGTGTCTGCGCCACAACAAGCACCTGAAGATCAGCAACGGCGGACGAGCGGTGGCGCCGAAGAACGTATACAGCACCGTCCCGTGCCGCGCTCCCCGGAACTGTCCCTCGTGCGTCGACCTGCTCCTGCCATGGGCTACGACCACGAGCGGGTCCTGGATCTTGAGGCCGCCGCGATCACCCCGACGCTGGTTTCTGTCCGAGTCAGTACGCTGTATGCCACGTTCGTCCCCTGCCAGTCCTGCCTCACGCCGTCCCGGTACTCGTCGTCGCAGGGACGTGATCCACGTTCATGATGCGGCGACGATGAGTACCGGGACGCCGTGCGGCAGGGCTGGCAGGCGCTGAACGTGCCATACAGCAGCCTACTGACTCGGACGGAGATCAGGATCGGGTGATCGCGGCGGCCTCGATGATCCAGGACCCGCTCGTGGTTGTTGCCCATGGCAGCGGCAGGTCGACGCTCGCGTTAACGTGTTCGTATGTGCTCCAGCACTGCGTTTAGAAGATGATCAACGAGGGCGTTGGTGAGGGCATGGGGTGAGTCTTCAATCGACGCGCAGCTGCCGGTCGTCATCTGCCTCCAGAGACTGCCGCCGACGAAGCCTTTGTCGATATAACGGCCCGGCATCCACAAATGCGGATGGCATTCTGAATGACGCACCCGATATCTGAATGGCAAGGGTCACCATTTCTCGCAGACGTCGTTTACAGGACGGGCACTTGGAAAAGGGTCTCCCGATTGCTTGCCCGTCGCGATGTGGAGATTCCCTTCCTGGAGGCGCCCATACGAAACTGACCATTACCCGGGTAACGAATGCACTATGCACTCACCTACCTATTCCGAAGGAACGACTGGAGCCCATCCGAAGGCAAACGACCGGGGGTAGCCTTCGGACGGACGCCGACAAGAAAAGTACTTACTAAAACCCGGCCTGGCACTGGCACTGCCAGGCCGGGGGATGCTGGCGTTCTGCCGCCTAACTTGGCGATGACGTGTGGGGCTTGACTGGCCGCCGGACCAGCACACGATGACGAGGGCGTCCCCGATTTCCAGAACGCTCAGCGACAAGGATTTATTGGAGAAACGGTGCCACGTGATGATGGGTGTTCGATTGGTGCAGGTTCAGAGTGGAGCGCCCGCCAGTTCCGTCCACTCGACGACGACCGGGGCACCGGGCCCCCGGTCCAGGACGTCGAACGGACTCGTCGACTGCGTTCCCAACGCGTCGTCGTACAGGCCTGGGCTGCACGTGGCCGGTGGTGCCTCGACGTGGTGCGGGCGGTCGGTCGTCTCCAGGACGATGGTAAGAGTGTCTGCGCCATAACACTAACCTGAATACCAGCAATAGCAGTGACGCCGAAGAACGTACAGATCGGCACGACGTGATCCGCGTTCATGATGCGATCCAGCTGCGACGCGTACCAGGACGGCGTGTGGCACGGCTGGCAGGCGCCGAACGTGCCATACAGCAGCGGACAGACTTGGACCGAGATGAGGATCGGAGTGACAGCGGCGGCCTCAATGATCCACGATCCGCTTGTGGTTGTCGCCCACGGCAGGGGCAGGTCTACGCTCGAGTGCGGTTCCGGGGAGCGCGGCACGACAGGGCGTCCAGCACCATCGACGGTGGCAACCTCTGTCGATGCACCAGGGTTGGCAGGTCGGCGGCGCCGCAGATGACGCGCCACCTGTTTCACGGCCTTCGCCGCCTTCTTCTTCAAGGCTGTGAGCGCCTTCTTCAGCACCTTCATCATCGTGTCGTCGACGTCGCCCAACACCGATCAATAGCAGAGTGACGAACCTCCGAGATCTGTGCTCGAGTTCAGGCACAGTGGGGTTGCCGCGTGCCTACGCGCGCATCGCTCCGACTGGGGGCGCGATCGGCCGACCGGGTGCACCCGAGGCAACGTGTCTCGTGCAGGAGCAGTCGGCCGTAACTGTGTACGGCGCGCGCACGGTTGCCCCCGTTCCGATCCGGGCTGCTCTGGAAGATGCAGGCTCCAGACCATTAGCCGATTATATACGGATGGCATTCCCGCGCTGGAGATGCGTCAGCAGGTGGGTCGACGGTCCCGGTATCGGGGGGCGCCTAAGTGAACCCAGCACAATCGTGGCGGGCCGGCGCTGCCAGGCCGGGGGATGCTGGCGTGAACCGCGTCCACCCCGTCGAGTGACAAATGGTCAGCGAACAGGTCAAAGATATTCCCAGGGAGCAGCATGGAATACTTTGTCGCAGCGCGGACGATATCTTCGAACACGTCCAGCGTCACCCAGTCGCGGTACTCTACGCGTCCCATCGCCTCCAGCACCGACAAGCCCGCCGGACAGAAACGCATCGAACGGTCGCATAGATTAGCAAGGTGTGCGACAGTCTCGTTCAGCGATCGCCGGAACACGTCAATGGCAAACCGGTCGAGACCGTCGGTACTGTTGGTGTTGGGATCCCGCAGTATTGCCAACACCTGATCCGATGTCGTGTTCGAATACCGGAGATGGGCGTGCAGGCGTAGCAGGGCATAGTCATCGGAGTCGGGCGACATATCCAGGTTGGCCAGATCGGCAACGCGAGCCTCGAACATGTCGAGAACGACGGACATGATCGGGGGCAGATCAGCAGCGTCCTGCAACGCGTTCGCGAGGGCTGATACCGCCATGAGCCTCGGTAGGCCCGCGTGATACACGCCACGCAGGTCGCATAGAATCGAAAGAATGTCGTCATGGCCGTGCGGCAACAGAAACCTTGCAAACCACATTGGTAATTCCGCGGCCGTTTCAATCCGGACACGCGAAGGAATATGTCGGACACGACATCCGCCGATCGTTCGGTGAGCCGCGCGAAATTCCACACCCAGACATCGTTTGGATGGACCCGGCTTGGCATCTACGCCGATTCGTACCCGGCGACAACCGCGTATTCACCATGTTGGAACACGGGGTGCACCTCTGAATCGCAGACGCCGAACCACAGCGCCGGATTCGTGGGGTTGGGCACAGGTCCGCCGTCTTTGACCAAGGTTTCGCCGATGGTCACGTATCGCAACGCTGTGTGCCTGTCAGCATGCTCAACGACCATCTCGGTACCGTCAGGCAAACGTGAACGTGTCTTGGTCGCGACAGACAACAAAGTCGGCGAGGAGCGCGTCGAATTCGATCCCGGCCAGGCAGTGGACGAGATTGGCGAAGTTGGCCCGGCCCGATTTCACCTCCGATGCGCTGCCGGGATGGACGAACGCAACGACCTGGCGGCACCGCTCCCGGATGACCTGGGCGAACTCTATATGGCAAAGCTCAGTGGCCAACGCCGACGGCGTCTGGAATCGGTGGTAGAAGGCGATCAGCTCTGGGGAGCGAAGGCGATGCAGTCGACTGATGGTCGTCGTGTTGACGTCGTAAAGGATAGCGGTCAGCAAGTTGAGAGCGGCGGTCTCCACACAGTCCGAGTACGTTCCCGATCGATCCGCCCACGGGATGCTGGTTCGCCAGGTCTGCGCCGGCGGGTACCTGCTTTCCCCGAACAGGCATAAGTACACGATATCGCTCGTTAACGCCGACGGATGCATGGTCGACGCCCTGCAGATCCGATCGTAGTCATCCCTCGTGTAACTCGACGCGTTGGATATACCCAGATCAGCAAGCGAGCCGGCGCCGAGGCAGATCCGACCTAGCACGGCCAGCTGCATGAAATCGTCCGGCATGGCAACGTCGTGCAATGGCGTACGAATCATCCCGAACAGCTTGCGGAACTCTTTCCGGGTCGGACCGGGGAAGGTCTTGTAGACAGATTGGACGAGGACAGGGATCGGCGTGCGTTGGGATGCTGGCGGACGACTTGATGCAGTCGGATCCAGTCGGGCAGATCGGGAAGCGTACTGAAACGGGAGACGGTCAAGATCCCGCCGACGTCGTGGGACATGGATTTGGGGAAGAGTCGGACAGGGTTCGGCCCGTACATCATGAGGGACTGTATGACCCCGGATTGGACCAATGCGCACCCGTCCGGAAGCAGAGGGCCGAGCACCGACGATGCCGCATGCACATCCCAGGCCGGCAGGATCGCGTACCCGCCAAAGAGAAGAGCGGATAGGTAGGAGAAGTACCGACCTCATCACCGTCATCGTTTTAATAATGGACAGAGTTGCGGAGCAACAGTGTGGACATGAGGAGAGCGCACAAGTGCCCCCAGCAAGTCTAACAACAGGTCATGGCCGGCATTCATGTTTACAAGGACGCCATTAACGGTGAGATCGGTGGTCTCCCAGTAGTCTCGACTATTGCTGTACCATTGTGCGTCGGGTTTCCGGTCCTGCCCAGGCTGCACCACGCCCCAGACCTCACCAATGGCGTTGTACGTGCGGCCGGCGCTGCTGTACCCTGGGTCGGCACGACCCAGCCCAGATCGGCGCATTCCGACTGCGCACTGCCGGCGACTGCGACGGCGACGTCCGTGGCTACTACCTACACACTGCAGTGTACCTACGACAGGGAGGCCCGTGCACTGTGCGAGCTGCAAAGCCCGGACAGCCGCATCGAATGTTCGCTGGCGCTGCGCTGCAGTAGAGGACTGTCGGGATGGGGCCGGACGATGTCATCCGGGCAACGCGCGCCCTGCCCTGATCAAGTCGACTGCACGCGTACCTGCGACGTTGCGCGCTACTCCGCCCTGGTCGGCAATCAACAGCTGGTCCTGCTGCGGCCGCTCGCTTTGCGTCGCTGATATGCAGACGCGATGCGCCGGTGGCATTGGCGTTGACGTGCGGGGGGCTTGGTTGGCCGCCACACTAGCTCAGGTGCACACGATGACGAGGGCGTCCCCGAATTCCAGAACGCTCAGCGACAAGGGTTTATTGGAGAAACGGTGCCCCATGATGACGACGTATTCGATTGATTGGGCAGGTTCAGAGTGGAGCGCCCGCCAGTTCCATTCCACTCGACGACGACCGGGGCACCGGGCCCCCGGTCCAGGACGTCGAACGGACTCGTCGACTGCGTTCCCAATGCGTCGTCGTACAGGCCTGGGCTGCACGTGGCCGGTGGCGTCTCGACGTGGTGCGGGCGGTCGGTCGTCTCCAGGACGATGGTAAGAGTGTCTGCGCCATAACACTAACCTGAATACCAGCAATAGCAGTGACGCCGAAGAACGTACAGATCGGCACGACGTGGTCCGCGTTCATGATGCGATCCAGCTGCGACGCGTACCAGGACGGCGTGTGGCACGGCTGGCAGGCGCCGAACGTGCCATACAGCAGCGGACAGACTTGGACCGAGATGAGGATCGGAGTGACAGCGGCGGCCTCAATGATCCACGATCCGCTTGTGGTTGTCGCCCACGGCAGGGGCAGGTCTACGCTCGAGTGCGGTTCCGGGGAGCGCGGCACGACAGGGCGTCCAGCACCATCGACGGTGGCAACCTCTGTCGATGCACCAGGGTTGGCAGGTCGGCGGCGCCGCAGATGACGCGCCACCTGTTTCACGGCCTTCGCCGCCTTCTTCTTCAAGGCTGTGAGCGCCTTCTTCAGCACCTTCATCATCGTGTCGTCGACGTCGCCCAACACCGATCAATAGCAGAGTGACGAACCTCCGAGATCTGTGCTCGAGTTCAGGCACAGTGGGGTTGCCGCGTGCCTACGCGCGCATCGCTCCGACTGGGGGCGCGATCGGCCGACCGGGTGCACCCGAGGCAACGTGTCTCGTGCAGGAGCAGTCGGCCGTAACTGTGTACGGCGCGCGCACGGTTGCCCCCGTTCCGATCCGGGCTGCTCTGGAAGATGCAGGCTCCAGACCATTAGCCGATTATATACGGATGGCATTCCCGCGCTGGAGATGCGTCAGCAGGTGGGTCGACGGTCCCGGTATCGGGGGGCGCCTAAGTGAACCCAGCACAATCGTGGCGGGCCGCGCTGCCAGGCCGGGGATGCTGGCGTGAACCGCGTCCACCCCGTCGAGTGACAAATGGTCAGCGAACAGGTCAAAGATATTCCCAGGGAGCAGCATGGAATACTTTGTCGCAGCGCGGACGATATCTTCGAACACGTCCAGCGTCACCCAGTCGCGGTACTCTACGCGTCCCATCGCCTCCAGCACCGACAAGCCCGCCGGACAGAAACGCATCGAACGGTCGCATAGATTAGCAAGGTGTGCGACAGTCTCGTTCAGCGATCGCCGGAACACGTCAATGGCAAACCGGTCGAGACCGTCGGTACTGTTGGTGTTGGGATCCCGCAGTATTGCCAACACCTGATCCGATGTCGTGTTCGAATACCGGAGATGGGCGTGCAGGCGTAGCAGGGCATAGTCATCGGAGTCGGGCGACATATCCAGGTTGGCCAGATCGGCAACGCGAGCCTCGAACATGTCGAGAACGACGGACATGATCGGGGGCAGATCAGCAGCGTCCTGCAACGCGTTCGCGAGGGCTGATACCGCCATGAGCCTCGGTAGGCCCGCGTGATACACGCCACGCAGGTCGCATAGAATCGAAAGAATGTCGTCATGGCCGTGCGGCAACAGAAACCTTGCAAACCACATTGGTAATTCCGCGGCCGTTTCAATCCGGACACGCGAAGGAATATGTCGGACACGACATCCGCCGATCGTTCGGTGAGCCGCGCGAAATTCCACACCCAGACATCGTTTGGATGGACCCGGCTTGGCATCTACGCCGATTCGTACCCGGCGACAACCGCGTATTCACCATGTTGGAACACGGGGTGCACCTCTGAATCGCAGACGCCGAACCACAGCGCCGGATTCGTGGGGTTGGGCACAGGTCCGCCGTCTTTGACCAAGGTTTCGCCGATGGTCACGTATCGCAACGCTGTGTGCCTGTCAGCATGCTCAACGACCATCTCGGTACCGTCAGGCAAACGTGAACGTGTCTTGGTCGCGACAGACAACAAAGTCGGCGAGGAGCGCGTCGAATTCGATCCCGGCCAGGCAGTGGACGAGATTGGCGAAGTTGGCCCGGCCCGATTTCACCTCCGATGCGCTGCCGGGATGGACGAACGCAACGACCTGGCGGCACCGCTCCCGGATGACCTGGGCGAACTCTATATGGCAAAGCTCAGTGGCCAACGCCGACGGCGTCTGGAATCGGTGGTAGAAGGCGATCAGCTCTGGGGAGCGAAGGCGATGCAGTCGACTGATGGTCGTCGTGTTGACGTCGTAAAGGATAGCGGTCAGCAAGTTGAGAGCGGCGGTCTCCACACAGTCCGAGTACGTTCCCGATCGATCCGCCCACGGGATGCTGGTTCGCCAGGTCTGCGCCGGCGGGTACCTGCTTTCCCCGAACAGGCATAAGTACACGATATCGCTCGTTAACGCCGACGGATGCATGGTCGACGCCCTGCAGATCCGATCGTAGTCATCCCTCGTGTAACTCGACGCGTTGGATATACCAGATCAGCAAGCGAGCCGGCGCCGAGGCAGATCCGACCTAGCACGGCCAGCTGCATGAAATCGTCCGGCATGGCAACGTCGTGCAATGGCGTACGAATCATCCCGAACAGCTTGCGGAACTCTTTCCGGGTCGGACCGGGGAAGGTCTTGTAGACAGATTGGACGAGGACAGGGATCGGCGTGCGTTGGGATGCTGGCGGACGACTTGATGCAGTCGGATCCAGTCGGGCAGATCGGGAAGCGTACTGAAACGGGAGACGGTCAAGATCCCGCCGACGTCGTGGGACATGGATTTGGGGAAGAGTCGGACAGGGTTCGGCCCGTACATCATGAGGGACTGTATGACCCCGGATTGGACCAATGCGCACCCGTCCGGAAGCAGAGGGCCGAGCACCGACGATGCCGCATGCACATCCCAGGCCGGCAGGATCGCGTACCCGCCAAAGAGAAGAGCGGATAGGTAGGAGAAGTACCGACCTCATCACCGTCATCGTTTTAATAATGGACAGAGTTGCGGAGCAACAGTGTGGACATGAGGAGAGCGCACAAGTGCCCCCAGCAAGTCTAACAACAGGTCATGGCCGGCATTCATGTTTACAAGGACGCCATTAACGGTGAGATCGGTGGTCTCCCAGTAGTCTCGACTATTGCTGTACCATTGTGCGTCGGGTTTCCGGTCCTGCCCAGGCTGCACCACGCCCCAGACCTCACCAATGGCGTTGTACGTGCGGCCGGCGCTGCTGTACCCTGGGTCGGCACGACCCAGCCCAGATCGGCGCATTCCGACTGCGCACTGCCGGCGACTGCGACGGCGACGTCCGTGGCTACTACCTACACACTGCAGTGTACCTACGACAGGGAGGCCCGTGCACTGTGCGAGCTGCAAAGCCCGGACAGCCGCATCGAATGTTCGCTGGCGCTGCGCTGCAGTAGAGGACTGTCGGGATGGGGCCGGACGATGTCATCCGGGCAACGCGCGCCCTGCCCTGATCAAGTCGACTGCACGCGTACCTGCGACGTTGCGCGCTACTCCGCCCTGGTCGGCAATCAACAGCTGGTCCTGCTGCGGCCGCTCGCTTTGCGTCGCTGATATGCAGACGCGATGCGCCGGTGGCATTGGCGTTGACGTGCGGGGGGCTTGGTTGGCCGCCACACTAGCTCAGGTGCACACGATGACGAGGGCGTCCCCGAATTCCAGAACGCTCAGCGACAAGGGTTTATTGGAGAAACGGTGCCCCATGATGACGGGTATTCGATTGGTGCAGGTTCAGAGTGGAGCGCCCGCCAGTTCCATTCCACTCGACGACGACCGGGGCACCGGGCCCCCGGTCCAGGACGTCGAACGGACTCGTCGACTGCGTTCCCAATGCGTCGTCGTACAGGCCTGGGCTGCACGTGGCCGGTGGCGTCTCGACGTGGTGCGGGCGGTCGGTCGTCTCCAGGACGATGGTAAGAGTGTCTGCGCCATAACACTAACCTGAATACCAGCAATAGCAGTGACGCCGAAGAACGTACAGATCGGCACGACGTGGTCCGCGTTCATGATGCGATCCAGCTGCGACGCGTACCAGGACGGCGTGTGGCACGGCTGGCAGGCGCCGAACGTGCCATACAGCAGCGGACAGACTTGGACCGAGATGAGGATCGGAGTGACAGCGGCGGCCTCATTGATCCACGATCCGCTTGTGGTTGTCGCCCACGGCAGGGGCAGGTCTACGCTCGAGTGCGGTTCCGGGGAGCGCAGCACGACAGGGCGTCCAGCACCATCGACGGTGGCAACCTTTGTCGATGCACCAGGGTTGGCAGGTCGGCGGCGCCGCAGATGACGCGCCACCTGTTTCACGGCCTTCGCCGCCTTCTTCTTCAAGGCTGTGAGCGCCTTCTTCAGCACCTTCATCATCGTGTCGTCGACGTCGCTCAACACCGATCAATAGCAGAGTGACGAACCTCCGAGATCTGTGCTCGAGTTCAGGCACAGTGGGGTTACCGCGTGCCTACGCGCGCATCGCTCCGACTGGGGGCGCGATCGGCCGACCGGGTGCCCCCGAGGCAACGTGTCTCGTGCAGGAGCAGTCGGCCGTAACTGTGTACGGCGCGCGCACGGTTGCCCCCGTTCCGATCCGGGCTGCTCTGGAAGATGCAGGCTCCAGTCGATGATCGGCGCTGAGGACATACAGTGCACCGGCGGATGACATTCCCGCGATGGAGATGCGTCAGCTGGTGGTGTCGACGGACCCGGTCTTTGGTCTCCTATTGCCTGCTGTCATTGCACGTTCACAGGCGTTGTGCCGGTACAATGAGTTACACTGACACGCAGGGTACTTCGAAGATCTAACAGAGTACATAGTCCCGACGTACCCGATCTTCCCGGCACTGCATTTGGGCATTCGTCGCCAGTCAAACGAACCTGTGTATGGCGACATGCACGTAGGCGCAGGCAGCCGTCGGTAGGAGCACCCGTGTGCCTGGTGCCCGTCGATATAGGTGTGTGCGAAGTCGAATCTACCACCTCAACGTACCAGGGTCGACAAAGATTGCTGCTGGTTGTCAATATGTACCACCTAGGGGGCGGATTACTACGACAAGTACGCCTCGACGATCTCCCCGCTGCAGCATTGCATGCTTAGCACGACATAATCGAAATTGTGTACGTGCGTGTGTGACTTCTCCCGGCGCGCGATGATGGCACGACGGAACGGCGAGCGCCTCGCATCGGCGAAGGCGTTCATCAGCGAGCAGATCCGGGCCGGGCAGGAGATCACCGTCCAGCAGGTCCAGCAGGAGTTCGCCGACGTTGCCACGTGCCGCAGCATCTACCGGTGGATCGCCCAGGCGCGGGCCGCCCTGGAGAACCCGGGCCAGGTCAACATGCGGTCGCTGGCCAGGGCCTACATCACGTCGCAGATCCGCGCCGGGCGACCCTGCCGCGTCGTCGACGTCCTGGACACGTTCCCGGGCGTCGCGTCGACGACAACCATCTACCGGTGGCTGAACGAGGCCAAGCGCCCCGAGTCGCTGTCGGCGACCGCCCTGCTCTGGAGGATCGTCGACAGCGACCCGTCGTCGCATGCGTCGCCGACGAAGACGAAGCAGGACGAACAGTGGGACACGATCCGGCAGCGACACCAGCAGCTACAGGAGGCGATCGTCGCCATGGACGAAGGCGACCGCCAGCAACAATGCCGACGGTTGTGCGAGATGTTCCCGGACGCGCCCCAGGACGTCATCGAGCGACGCCTGCGACTCCATGCGGAGGGAGCGACGACGGCATCGTCGCCGTCGTCGTTGTCGTGCTGCTGCGACTGTGGCGCCTGGCTGGACAGCGACACGTCGTCGTGGGCGCCCCTGTCGATCAGGCCGCCGCCATGGGCCGTTCTGGGCAAGTACCCGGCGTCGGGAACGTTCGTCCAGGTACGTAAGGACGCCAGCACGGGCGTCGACGCCGTCAGCATTTGCTGGTCGTGCGCACAAGCGGGCGAACGATCGCAACGGGGCGAAGGCGGGGACAGCGACGACGAGCAGCCGCAGGTGGAGATGGTGGGCGAGACACCCGATACAGGTGACCATCACACGGCGATGGCGCTGCTGGACCTGTTCACGTCCGGCCCGGCCGCATAGAATGATACGCTGCGACCCGATCGCTCGGGCGAATACACTCCTCTGCAGGCACACGCGCGAACCGTGGCGGTGGCCCGCCCTGATGTAGTCGACAGAATCCTGGGTGCGCTGTACGCCTGTTATGTAATGCAGGACAGTGTTACGTCGGGCCTGAGGATGCGGGCGGTACGTTGGCCTGGTTCTCTTCCAGTTTCGCCAGCAGCCGCTGCTTGATGTTCAGCGCCAGCGGCGACGCGAGGTGCTTCTCCTTCATCTTGAGAATGTAGTTGTCGAACCCTGACCGGGGTCGCAGGGCAAGTCAGAGTGGGAAACAGAGCGCCTTGCACGCCCCCCGCTACCGCCGTATTTGTCGATGCATCGCATAACGTGAGTGGTCACGCGCAGCCTGAGGTTGTGGCCCAGGATGTCCGAGTAGAACCGCTTGTTCTGCACATTCGGGTTCCAGCATCGGCGGGTCCTGCACACACCGACCCGTCAGCAGGGGACGCCGTGCCCAGCCCGCAACGCAACCGTACTTGCGGTTGGAATGGCTGACGTTGTTCCCGAACAGCTTCTGCTTCCCGCCGTACAGCGCCCGGGACGCCCGCCCCGGGATCGCCCGCATCATCAGCATCGCCGACTTGATCGACGACATGGCAGCACGACGACCACCACAGCGGCGCACCGACCGATGCAAAAATGCGCCCCGCGCGCTCCGCCAGGCCCAGGGCAGGGGCAATACACACCACCACCTGACCACCACCACCAACACTCGAACGTCAGAGACGACGCCGGCCTGACGAGAACCGTTGATTCTTCACCGACAACATCGTCGGCCTACGTGCGTAGACCGAGCTAGGCAGTGCCAGAACGCAGACGCCTTCGCCAATCTAATTCGCAAGCGTGCCGCCGAGGAACACAGTTACGGCCGACTGGTCCTGCACGAGACACGTTGCCTCGGGGGCACCCGGTCGGCCGATCGCGCCCCCAGTCGGAGCGATGCGCGCGTAGGCACGCGGCAACCCCACTGTGCCTGAACTCGAGCACAGATCTCGGAGGTTCGTCACTCTGCTATTGATCGGTGTTGGGCGACGTCGACGACACGATGATGAAGGTGCTGAAGAAGGCGCTCACAGCCTTGAAGAAGAAGGCGGCGAAGGCCGTGAAACAGGTGGCCCGTCATCTGCGGCGCCGACGACCTGCCAACCCTGGTGCATCGACAGAGGTTGCCACCGTCGATGGCGATGGACGCCCTGTCGTGCCTCGCTCCCCGGAACCGCACTCGAGCGTCGACCTGCCCCTGCCGTGGGCGACAACCACAAGCGGATCGTGGATCATTGAGGCCGCCGCTGTCACTCCGATCCTCATCTCGGTCCAAGTCTGTCCGCTGCTGTATGGCACGTTCGGCGCCTGCCAGCCGTGCCACACGCCGTCCTGGTACGCGTCGCAGCTGGATCGCATCATGAACGCGGATCACGTCGTGCCGATCTGTACGTTCTTCGGCGTCACTGCTATTGCTGGTATTCAGGTTAGTGTTATGGCGCAGACACTCTTACCATCGTCCTGGAGACGACCGACCGCCCGCACCACGTCGAGGCACCACCGGCCACGTGCAGCCCAGGCCTGTACGACGACGCGTTGGGAACGCAGTCGACGAGTCCGTTCGACGTCCTGGACCGGGGGCCCGGTGCCCCGGTCGTCGTCGAGTGGACGGAACTGGCGGGCGCTCCACTCTGAACCTGCACCAATCGAACACCCATCATCACGTGGCACCGTTTCTCCAATAAATCCTTGTCGCTGAGCGTTCTGGAATTCGGGGACGCCCTCGTCATCGTGTGCACCTGAGCTAGTGTGGCGGCCAGCCAAGCCTCCCACACGTCAACGCCAATGCCACCGGCGCATCGCGCCTGCATATCAGCGACGCAAAGCGAGCGGCCGCAAGCAGGACCAGTTGATTGCCGACCAGGGCGGAGTAGCGCGCAACGTCGCAGGTACGCGTGCAGTCGACTTGATCAGGGCAGGGCGCGCGTTGCCCGGATGACATCGTCCGGCCCCATCCCGACAGTCCTCTACTGCAGCGCAGCGCCAGCGAACATTCTATAAGTTAAGTTAAGTTAAGTTTATTTGTGTTTCGCGCTTTTAACGCAGGCACCTCGTTCTCGGATCCGAGGACCGTAGGAGGCTCGCAGAACGCTCACTTTCCCCGACCTGGCAGAGCCGGTCTGTCACCTCTGTTCTGGGGTCTTGCAGGGTGGCGGCTCCGGGGCGAGTCTAAGGGCTCATCGAGTCCTCCAAGGTTCGTAGGTGGCGAACATTCTATGCGGCTGTCCGGGCTTTGCAGTTCGCACAATGCACGGGCCTCCCTGTCGTAGGTACACTGCAGTGTGTAGGTAGTAGCCACGGACGTCGCCGTCGCTGCAACTGCGCAGTCGGAATGCGCCGATCTGGGCTGGGTCGTGCCGACCCAGGGTACAGCAGCGCCGGCCGCACGTACAACGCCATTGATGAGGTCTGGGGCGTAGCACAGCCTGGGCAGGGCCGGAAACCCGACGCTCAATGGTACAGCAAGAGTCGAGACTACTGGGAGACCACCGATCTCACCGTCAATGGCGTCCTTGGCGTACTGTCACGCATTCGTATCGATCGCGTTTCTGTGCGCTAACCGGTTGCATCGCGCAGGGGTATGAATCGATATCCGACGTCGATATCGGGTCGTCGCGCGACCTGATCAGATCACTGCCCGGCCTTCAGCATTCGTCAGCCATTGGTAGGATCCTGTACTACAGGACGAGCGCCTGCTCTGCATCGCGGTGTGTAATACGTGTGCGCTCCCTATGTACGTAGACTGTGGTGCCGGCATCGGACGCGTTACCGAGCATCTTCTGCTGCCTCTGTTCGACCACGTCGACATGATCGAGCAGTCGGCAGCGCATGTCGAAGAGGCTCGCCGGCGGCTGGCGTCGCATCCCCATATGCGCCATTTCGTTGTCGACGGGTTGCAATCGGCATCGCCGCCGGTATCCGACTACGACTTGGTCTGGATCCAGTGGGTTGTCGGATACCTCACCGACGACGATCTGGTCGCCTTCTTCGACCGATGCGCCAGCGCGTTACGGGACACCGACGCCGCGTACATTGTGGTTAAAGGTTGGTGTCTGCGCCTAAGCGAATGCCGTTTCGAAGAGATGGAGTGCGCGCGCGTGTGCTAACACGCCAGATGCACAGAGAATGTCGCCAAGGGCGAATTCTTCCTGGACGCCGACGACAACAACGTGACCCGAACGATGGGCCAGTTCCGGGCGATCTTCAGGCGTACACGGGACCTGGTCCTTGTGAAGACGGTCGAGCAACGCAATTTCCCAAAGGAATTGCATGGCGTCTACTCGTTCGTCCTGAAGAGGCGCACGCACACGTCTCGTACATGACGAGGAATACAATGTGAGAAGCGCGTTCCCGCTCTTCCCGTTTCACGTCGCGTCGGTCGCACTGGTTGTTCCCCATGGTCGACCTGTCGCGTGGACCGAAGACGAAGTGGCGGGCAAGGTTTACTTCCACTTCGATTTGTCGCCTTGCTGGATGGCCTGGTCAACCTTCAGGCACAGTGTTTCGACCTCGGCGACGTTGTCGACTGTGCCGCCGTTCTTGTTCGGGTCGAACGCTGCCTCGATCTTGGGCTTCAGTGCTTCCAGCCGCCGACGATCCTTCAGCGCCACCAGCGCCTATTTCCAGTTCCAGCCTGAGCCTCTGAACGTGTCGATCGGATTAGAGCTCATCACCTGAATCGCCACATCGAACAGTTCATATTGCATGGCGAGCTCATACCGCTCCTCAGGGTCCTATCCGCGCGAACGGTGAGCGACCGCCCCCCCAGCACACACGTGCCTCATCGGCACTGCCCAACCTGAACTTTGGCCGCGTACTTCACCATTTCCTCCCGTGGTCCATCGAACCTGTGCAGTCCAATCATGTCAGCGGATCCGCCCGCTTGGACCCACGAAGGCAGCCGTCCCCACTCGGCAAACGCTTCAACAAAGGCCCTGAACCCAATGACGCATTTCGCCTTCCTCGTAAACGTCGTCTGAGCGCGGCGGGTTAACGACCTGCGCTTCCGATCGCCGATGACGGCAACCGTGGCTCACCTTCTTCACCAGCTTCGCGACATGGTTCCAGTTGCCGGCGCGCGCATAGGATCGCAACGCAATCCAGGTGTACATCTTCGCTGAGACCTGCCAGCGCAGGTTAGGCGCCCGGGGTACCCGTCGCCGGTCCCAGGACTCGCAACCTTGAAGTCGTCGCGAATGCTCTTGCCGTTGCTGAGTTTGCCTTTGGCGGCGTCCGGGTGGAACAGCAGGCAGTACTCCAGCAGGCTGATGACCGATTTCCCGATCTGGTTCAGTCGGGGGAACCTGGTGAACGTCGGACGGGTGCCTGCCGCTGCCACCGCCTGATCGTGCCCCTATCTCGGTGCAACGGCCAGCGTGTCATGATCGGCGCGATCGACGGACGGCGGTCGGGCAATCACCTCGATGGCGATCTGTCGTTCGAGAAGCCGGTGCAGCTCGGCGACATGGTCGCGGTAGAACGTCAGCGCCTTGGCGGCATCGGACGGCTCAGCTTGCTGCGTCTCGATGAAGGTCAGGATCTCGCCGATGGCCGCTAATCGTGCGGCTGCCTGACCCAAGAAGGCGCGCCTGTCAGCTGGGGCGATTTCAGGTACCAGCCAGAGTCCCGTTTCTCACGTCCTTCTTCGCACATGCGACGTTGAGCATGTGGACGACGACGTCTTCCAGCCTGTCCAGCGTCTTGTACCTACCGCGTAACGTCAGTGCTCCGGGAGCGATGCGAGATTGGGGTCAGGCGCACAGCTCGATCAGGGCGGACGATTGGCGGCGCCGTTCCAGGTAAGACAGTAACGAGTTCATGGCGACCGGCTCCTTGCCCAGAAGCTTCATCAGCAGGTGCTCCTTGACGGTCTCTTGCAGGAAGATGACCGTCTCCAGGATGACGTCGCTGTTCCCTGCCGGCGCACGCCCTTAGACGTGAACATCGGCACACAGGCCGGACGTCGTACAGGACGCTATAGCGGCTGCCAGCAGTTGCTTCTTCTTGAACAGGCTCCGACAGGACCGCAGGCCCGAATAGTCGCCAGCAATGGCGCGTTCCACGACACTGCCGGCGCTGCTGTGATCGTTTGCGTTGGGGTTCCCAGCCAACGACGCCGCCGCGTTCGACCTCTGCTTCTCAGCCCGCAGCTGATCTGTACAGCAGCAGCGGTTGACATTTCAGGTTGCACGTTGTCAGGGGGGTGCGCCGGCAGACCTTGCAGGACCTTCACCTGTGCCTTGAGCTGGCTGACCTCGTCGTCGTTAGCGGGCGCGGGGAACGCCGGGCGAGTTCCAGGGAGCGACGTCGCCGGCTCGACAACAGGCGACCGCGGGTCCGGCTTAACGCCAATCGGTGACGACGAGCGACTGATGGCTTCGAACGGGTCGAACGCATCTGCTGATGGCGACGATTTCGAGTTGGCGGGGGCGATGGCCGATCGGATGGGTTCGCGGAACGGGTCCAGTGGGAACGCAGCGACCGACGCCGCCGCCTTGTTGTTGAAGTCAAACGGGTCGACCGACCTGCGAGGGCCGCCTGGGACCGCGCTCATCGCCGCCTGGAATGGGTCCGCCATCGGTTTCGCCGGCGGCGGCTGCCTCTGCTGCATGCCGACAAACAGGTCCAGGGCGGGTGACGACTGCTCCTTCGTCGCGGGCCTGACAGGCGGGTCGGCCTTCGCTGCGCCAAAGAACGCGGCGAATGGGTCGTCATCGTCGGGGTTCGACATGCGAGCGGGCGCGTTCTCGACGGAAGGCCGCTGCCCAGCGCGCGAGGCAGACCAGGGCGCCTGTGAGTGGATGCAACCTGCTCGCACCGCGACGTACGTACGGCGGGGCACACCGAATCAGAGCAGGCGCATGCACACACGAGCATAGTATGGGGTTCGGTTTAATGCCCGTCAGCGAGCGACGGAGCGCCCCAGGACAATGCACAAAGGTATTTGGCAGACGCCGACGGCGATCAGGAACAGCTGGCGAGTGGACCGGTTGGTGTCCTCGATCCCGAACGACCCGCCTTCCACACGTGGGACGAACGCCCGTTGAAGCGTGCGGGCCTACACACACATGGGAGGGAGTGGTAAGCGCGACAATTGACGATCGGAGACCGACACGATGAGACTGACCATGAAGACCGTCATTGATATGCCGGTCAGGATGGAGATGACCCAGTACATGGTCGAGTTGTGGTAGGACGCAACCCACACGACAAGGTCGATGACGAGGATCACGAACTTGTACGACGAATACGCGACCAGGTCGAGAAGCGACGGCGGCACGACGGTGGCGCTGCTGCCAATGACGGCGAAACCGACGCGCAGCAGGACGACCTCCATGATCAGGACCAGGAGCGCCCAGGTCGCCGTCGACCCCAGCACCTCGGGCGTGAACGCCTTGCTGATGCCCATGATGAAACCCATCAGGAGGATGTAGGTGACGAACGCCATCAGCGGGATGTACAGGTCAGGGGCGTTGACGTCCGCGCTGGGCGGCAGGAACGCCCCGGCGCCGTCGTTGCCGGAGCGCTCGCGTGACCATCGTTTGTGCAGGTACGGCAGCAGGATCATTTGCAATTTCTTGACGACGTACGCGTTGTTGACATGGAAGTAGTACCGCAAGCTGCTCAGCGAGAACCACGACGAATACGTCTTGACCTTGTCGTCGATCAGCCCCAGGGCCATATTCGTCATCATCTCGTTCGGGATGCCTGCCATGCCCGGCGTCGATTGCATCGGCGTTCTCGAGAACGACCCGGGCCCCTGCGTGTTGTACGGGCCCTTCTGCTCGTACGGGTTGAACGGCACCTGCGGGTACGGGTTGTGGGCCGGCGGCCCCTGATTATAATACGACGACGACGACCCGTTGTCGTAGTACTGCGACGTCGGCGGCGGCTGCTGGTGCTGCGGGTAGGCCGCCGGGGGCGCCCAGTCGCCCCAGTCCCCCTGGTACGACGGCGGTGCCGCCGGCATCCCCCTGCCGGCGCCGCCTGCCGGCCTGGGCGGTGGGGCGGGTCGGCCCCCGCGCCCCATGCCTCGACCTGCGCCCGGATGCATCCCCGACCCCGCCTGTCTCCGCCGCCGTCGCCGAAAATGACGTCACCGCGAGCGGCGCCGTCGGCTGATCCGCGTCATGTCATGCGCCGCCTTTTTTTTCAGCGGGCGGCCCACCAATAAACGCCACATGCCGCGACGGCGACCTGACTGTAGCGTGCCGCCCCGCAGTGGTCGGCACGGGGAGCGGGTCGGCCTGCCCCGACAGCGTCGGCGTGCTCCGTGTGTGTGTGTGTGTGCAGACAACGGGTTGCGCCCCCCGGGGCCCCAGAGACGGGCCTCACGCGCGACGTGATTCAACGGGCGCGCCCCGTGTGAGGTCCCACACCCGGTGAGTCAAATGGGGCAGGCGCGAATCTCGTGCCGTGTCACACTGGCGCGTCAACGTGACCGCCGTTGACGCAACGCCTCGACAGAGGCGTCAACGCCGCTCCTGCATGGTTGACTACGCGCGTTCGCGCTCGCTTGTCGTTTCCCATAACCATTATTGTCGAACCAGAGCAACAGCAGCAGCAGCAGCACCGGCACCCGCGCCGTCCAAGTTAACCAGCACGCGCACGCGTTCCATTCCCCTAACTTATATACTATGATCCGCGTCGTCGCCCTGTCCATCGGCGCCCTGCTGGTCGCCGCCGCCGCCGCCGACACGTCCTGCTCGCTGCATGGCAACGGGCACATCCTGATGACGGACGGGCGCGCCAAGTTCACGTACGCGGGCCAGGGCCTCTACCAGGTCTTCTCGGCGGGCGTCGGCGCGCGCGCCGTCGACGTCCAGTGCGAGTTCGATCGCGTCCCGACGGCCACGTCCCTGGAGGTGTCCGCCCTGGGCGCCTGCCGCGTCCTGCTGTCCGGCCCGTCCTGCAAGGTCGACCTGCAGATCGCGCCGGCCTCGCCGACCGTCTCCGTCTGGGGCCGCCCCGTCCCGATCGCCGCCCTGGACGCGCTCCCGCTCGACGCGTCGCTCGGCGCCGCCCTGCACGGCCTGCCGACCGGCGACGTCGCCATCGAGCTGACGTACGACGCCGACTTTGTCAACATTGTCATCGGCGGCGGCACCGTCACGATCACGTCGGCGACGCTGGCGCGCTGCGACGGCCTGTGCGGGTCCTGCGCCGGCGCACAGACGGCGCCCGACGTCGCCATGGTGCCCGCCTACGCCGCCGCCTACCGGGTCGACTCGGCCGGGGCCATCGGCCCGCAGGCGCCCTGCGGCGCCAACGCCACCAGCGTCAAGTTCCAGGCCCTGCAGGCCGACGCCCTGCCGCCGTTCGTCGCGCCCAACATGTCGCAGACGATGCAGACGCCGTTCCCGTTCCAGTCTGAGGCCGTCCGCGACAACGTCGTCCGCGCCTGCGCCGACGGCGACGTGGCGCGCATCGCCAGCGACCCGCTGTTCGGCACGTTCGTCGAGGACTGTATCCAGGACAAGGCGTCGGGGCCGAACGGCGTCCAGGGCGCGCTGGCGTCCATGCGGGCGTACGCGCGCCTCGTCGAGGACCGGCAGAAGGCGGGCGTCGCCGCCCAGGCCCTGAAGGAGAACGCCACCGCCAGCGTCTGCGCCGCCTGCATGGCCGTCGACTGGGAGAAGCCCATCAACACGACGTCGATCGGCAACCCGGACGTGACGTACACGCCGGACGCGACGTCGGCCGCCAACGCGCCGGCCACGTACACGGCCCTGTACGCGCCGTCGCCATCGCCATCATCGTCGCCGTCGTCGCCAGCGGCCCTGCCCTTGTCGGCGTCGCGTAAGGCGGACCTGTACGCCAAGGCGAACCTGTACAAGGCGACGCCGGGCAACCTGTACGCCGGCGACAAGGCGCCGCACAACCTGTACGCGCCGGCGGCGACGATGCCGCTGCCCGAGACGCCGGCGCCGACAACGACGACGACGGCCGGGTTCCCCATGGCGACCATGCGCACGACGGAGCCGGCCACGACGACGCCAATGACGACCGCACCGGCAGGGACGGCCGCGCCGACGATGCCGGCAACGACGTCGCCGATGACGACCACCCCGGCAGGAACGGCCGCACCGACGATGCCGGCGACGACCGCACCGACGATGCCGGCAACGACCGCACCGACAATGCCAGCGACGACCGCCCCGGCGGGAACGGCCGCTCCGACGATGCCGGCGACAACGACGCCGATGACGACCGCCCCGGCAGGGACGGCCGCGCCGACGATGCCAGCGACGACGGCACCGGCGACGTCGTCGGCGCCAGTCAACCCGACAACGACCCCGGCCAGTACGGCAACGCCGTACACGACGGCGCCAGGGACGTCGGCGGCGCCATTGACAACGGCGCCAACGAACAACGGGTCGTCAGCGGCGCCGGTGACCGCCATGACGACGGCGCCGACGAACAACGGGTCGTCGGCGGCACCAGTGACCGCCACGACGACGGCGCCGGCGAACAACGGGTCTTCGGCGGCGCCAGTGACCGCCATGACGACGGCACCGGCACACAACGGGTCGTCGGCGGCGCCAGGGACACCGGCCCCGACCAGCAACGCGTCGTCAGCGGCGCCGGTGACGGCGTCGACAACGGCCCCTGCTAACAACGGATCGTCAGCGGCGCCGGTCACGAGGACGACGGCGCCAGCGAATGCCACGACAGCGCCAGCGAATGCCACGACAGCGCCGGCAACGACGACGACGACGGCACCGACCACGACAGCGCCAGCGGGGGCCCCCGGGAACGTGTCGACGACGGCGCCGAACAAGGGCGACCTGGCGAAGGCGGCGATGCGCACGCGCCCGCCGGCGAACGAGACGACGGCCCCGATGGTGGCGGACCCCAACAACGACACGCCGGTCAACGGGTCGTCGGCGGCGCCGACGAACGCGACCACGCCGATGCCGACGACGGCGCCGGCGAACATGACGACGAAGCCGATGCCGACGACGACGGCGAACGAGTCGACGCCGATGCCGACGAGCGGGGCGTCGGCGGCGCCCAAGTTGACGGCGACGACGATGCCGGCGGCGAACGAGTCGACGCCGGTGCCGACGAGCGGGGCGACGGTGGCGCCGAAGACGTCGACCGTGTCGCCGACGAACGCCCCGATCGACAAGGCGCCCGTCTACAACTGCAACTGCACGATGGATTCGCCGACGATCGCCACGGCCAGGGACCTGGTGACGTACGCCGGCGAGTCCAACCTGCTGCCCGCCCTGGGCCGCGCCGTACGCGATGGCAAGAACCCGGACGTCCTGGCGCTGGTCGCCTGCGGCGGCGCCGACGACATCGCCGCCGTCCTGTCGCTGACGCCCAGCGCCGTCGACGACCTGTGCAAGAAGCCGTGCGCCAAGGGCGCCCACAAGCAGAACATGTACATGGCGCGGCGGCAGCAGCAGCCGATGCAGCCGGCGCCGGTGCAGACCGGGACGCCGACGGCCCGCGTGATCCCGTCGCAGATGACGGCGCGTCGCGACTACAACGTCGTGCCGCCGTCACCGCGCGCCACCTCGTACAACAGCAACAACGTCAACAGCAACAACCGGCAACGCAGCCCCAACGGCAACAACAGGGTCCCCTACGTCAGCCGTCGCCGCTCGACGGTGGCCAGCGTCCTGTAACCAATCTCCCAGACTAGGAAACGGCCAAACTCGAACATTAAACACAAGCAACGGTGTCTCTGCCCGAGAGACGAATGGCGGCCAGGAATGTATTGGCATAGGTACACACGAACAGGGACAGCGTGGATCGGTGCAAGGGAGGGCGCGCGCCGTGCCATCCTACGTCAGATGGTGCACGAGGCGCTGTCGCAGAAGCGGTCGGCGACAAAGTCGCGCCGGTGCCTGTTGGTGCGCCTCAGCGTGAACCCGGGCTGGATCGCCGCCAGCCGCCGCCGGTACTCGCCCTCGTCAATCTCCTCGTACGGCATCTGGGCGTAGGCGGGCGCGGAGGCGCGCGGCGCCCTCGGCAGGAACGAGACGCCCTTGAGCCGGTACTGGAAGTACTGCAGGGCGGGCGCCAGGTGCGGGCCCTCGCGCTCCGCGTCGAACGAGACAGTGGCCGACACCTGGTTGTCCGCCCAGTACGCCTGCAGGAACGCGGCCAGCTCCAGCTGCTCCCACAGGGACACATCGCGCAGCGTCCGGATGCCCGCGCCAACGTCGACCGGGATCTCCACGACGGCCGTGTCGGGCGTCGTCGCGCAGGGCTCCACCGGGTACCCGGCGCGTCGCACGGGTTCCAGCAGGTCCGACGTGGACGCCAGGCGGACGCGTCGAATGTAGAAGCGCGACTCGGGGTAGTGCATGCCGGGTGTGGCGCCCGCCAGCAGGGAGACGGTGCCGGACGGCTTGATGCAGGTCGACTTGATGGACCGGGGCACGGCCAGCCACTCGCTGACGCGTTCGTCGCACAGCTGGACGGCGGCGTACCCGGCCTGGCACCAGTCGTGCAGGGCGTGCAGGCCGCGCTGCGTGATGAACTGGGCGATCCCCGACATGGAGCACCCGATGCGACGGTTCCGCAGCATGACACGATTCGATTCGGGCCAGCGCGTCGCGCCCAGCGTCACCGTCTTCGCGTACAGCAGCGCCGCCTTCAGCGTCCGCAGGAAGTCGTCCAGCGAGGCGTGCCGGGCCGGGAACGTCTCCACCAGGCAGCACAGCTCGAACGACTCCAGCGTCTGCTCCAGGCACGGGTTGCCGCCTTCCGCCCGTCGGTCGCGATCGTTGGCCGGGTCGGACATGCGCCCGTACGCGCGCATGTTGTCGAGCCAGGCGAACCCGGGCTCGCCGTTCCGGGCGACCCGGGAGCAGACGCGCTCGTAGTCCATGCCGACGCGGGCGAACACGGAATTGTTCGAGGTCCACCCGTGCCCCTCGCGAGACGGGTTCTTCTCGTAGTCCTGTTCGACAACGCCGGTCAGCAGGACGCGCACGTTCGATACAGGACACACGCGACCTTCAGGTCGAGGTACTCGTCGAGGTCGGGGTCGCCGAACGCGATCTCGGCCGTGCGCCTGACGTTGCCAGAGACGACGCACTTGCCGATCAGGTTCATGAGATCGGTGATGGCGGTAACGGTGATCGGGCGGCCCGTCAGCGCGCGCAGCGTCGCCTCGATCGATTCCAATAGCTGACCGGTGGCAATGGTCAGAACACGAACGGCGCGCGTCTGGGCAGGCCAACGAGCACGTACGCTGAGCAAAGGGCCCGGGCCACTGGCGGTACCGCCGAATCCCCGGATGGGCGCTCCTGCCGGTCGAACTTGCGACACGTCGTATCTCTGGAACAAACACATGGGGACCCGTAAGGTCGCGTCCACACGGTGGTGCCTGGATCCCGGATGCACCTACGATGGGAGGGCCAGCCGAGAAGCAGGACTGAAGCATCACGCGCACCGCATCGACCCATCCCTCACGGCTGTCGGCAACGCTGTAATGCTGGACCGGGGCGCTGTAGTCGATGCCCTTGACGACAATCTTGCCTACGCCCTGAGCATGATGACGCGTCAGTAGACGAAGGGGCGCTGGTCGCGGGGTGCCAGCGACAGACCGACCTTGGTGTCGAACCCGACGCCGACGCCCAGCATGGACGCATCCATGAGGAACGTGAACGGGCGGATTGGGTCGCGGTCGAGATCCCGGGTGGAGACGAAGGCGCAGTTGTTCAGGGCGGCGAACAGGCCGCGTTCCTCGGTCAGCGGCGACCCCATTGCCCACAAACCTCGACCCTGTTCGAACAGCGTTGGCAAGTGCTGGTGTGACACAGATCATGGGCCAGGGTCGCTGACCGGTGGTACGAATTTCAATGACCATATACGATCATACATGTCCTGTGTGGGCGTCCATTACACGTCGGAAACCAGGTATGAGCAACGATGGGGGAACCTGCGCGCTGCGTTGTGCCCGGTCCGCATCCCACAGCAGGCCGGACTGATCGATCCACCGTTTCTGCATGCTGAACGTCCCGTTGACGACGCGTTCGACCGTCTCGAACCATTCCTCGTTATCGCCGGTCGGCTTCGCTCGCGAATACGTCCGCCGGTAGACGAGCTCGCCGAGACCGTTGAACCCGAACGGCGCTGCCTGCCCAGCACCGTCAGCAAGCCAGCATCAAAACGCATACAGGTACCATAGCACGCCAACCCTGTCCGCATACTGGTTGACGAAGCCAGCGTCGAGCGCAAACGGCGCCGCGGCAGAGGCGAACGTGGCCATCGGAGTGCGCCGGCAGTAGCCGACGAGGCGACGGGGCCAGGCGACCCTGGCACACGTGCCGTGCAGCATGCGGCGACGGAACTCGACAATCAGTGTTAATATAAGGACGGGCCCCGGTTGGCACGGCCAGGCCTGCGACGGGTGCAGGCCGCCCGACGGGGGAATTCACCTGGTGGCAAACGCGGAGCTTCCCCCCGGTCTGTGCCGCAACTCCGCGAGCTGCACGCTGCCTGACGAGGGGCGACATCGTCAACGAAGATTAGGGCAGCACCCGTATACCGAATACGTACGCCCTCCGCGCCAGCCTAACAAGCGCCGGCGTCGTTGCTGATGTGTGCCGCGCTAAGTTCGTGCCCTGGCGGCGTTGGGAAAACTACCCGCCGTACGCCAGTACCGGCGGGACGTTTGGTGATTCGGAGGTCAGCGTCCCGTTCCGGGCCACAGATCATCCGGACACTTGTCATCATGCATCGCGCTCTGGTCACCATCGCGGTGACCATCCTAGCACGGTGCAGCAGCGGCCAAGGATCGTACACATGGCCAGGGAATTCGGTGTCCCCGGAATTGGCAGCCGCAGCGGCACCTGCTGCAGTGGCGACCGCTGCTGCGCCGGCGACTGTAACGATGAACGTGCCTGCGACTACTACGATGGCGACGACTGCACCTCCCGCAGAGGCACCAACGACGGCACCTGCCCCGCCAGCTCCACGTTTGCCATCCGGGTCAGACCCATCCGCTGCGTTGCTGGCCGGGTTCTCGTCGGCATATGCGGCGCCCGCGTTCGCAGGGGCCTTGCCGCCTGTTGCGCCTGCCGCTCCGGGAGCATTTCCACCTACCGGCGCCCTGCCTGCGCCGGCCGCCCCGCCCATGGCTCCAGGCGGTGCTGCCCCGCCCATGGCTCCAGGCGGTGCTGCCCCACCCATGGCTCCAGGCGGTGCTGCCCCGCCCATGGCTCCAGGTGCTGCTGCCCCGCCGTTTGTCATACCAGCAGAGTTGCTCGGACGGTACCCGCTACGACCCGTCGTGCAATTAGCGCCCCCATTCGTCCCAGACTTCCCGCCAATCATCCCGCTGGCACCCTGGTCCGACGTCTGGGGTCCCAGGGGTGACCCATTTCCCCCCGTTGCACGCTGGGACCCGGTCCCGCCACCTCCTCTGCCAGGAGCGCCTCTTAATGGTCCCACCCTCGTGGACATGACTGTCCCGCAGCTGGTCTTTGCGGTGCACCGCCCTCCACCCCTGCCTGTGGAGGCAGATGTATACCCGCTACCAGTCGGGCCATTCGCTCATCGTGTTGCGCCATTGCCGCCAGCACCGCCATTATTCGCGGCAGGCTTTCCAGCGGCCCCACCGTTGGCGCCCGCCGTACCACTCGCTCCACCTTTGGCACCGGTTGCACCTGTGCCCCCGGTTGTACCTGTGCCGCCGGTCCCCCCTCCACCTCCTGCGCCACCCGTCCTGCCTGCACCTCCTATGCCACCCGTCCTGCCTGCACCTCCTGCGCCGCCCATCCCGCCTGCACCTCCTGCTGTCCCCTTTGCACCGCTCCTCTAAACCAGAATAAAGTGAAGCCCCTGAAAACCCACCACCTTTCGTGGCCGTTTCGCTGCACGCATGACGAATAGGTATAGGCGAGCGCGTGATACCGGGCGGGTGAGTGGCCCCTTCCTGCCCCTATACGTGGACCGTGACGGACGAGAGACGACTGCGACGGTGCGACCTGTATCTGAAAAAGATTCGCCGTCGTGGAGGCAGGAGGCCGCCCACCCGCTCGCTCGCTCGGCCGGCCGCCACATCACTGACGTGTCGACGACGGCGGCGCGGTCGCCATGGAGGTCTTCCGCTTGCGCGACGGCGCGTTCGTCAAGGCGCTCAAGGGCATTAATTTCATCGCGTCCCTGCTCTTCATCATCGCCGGCCTGCTGACGTTCATACTGATCGGCGGACTCAGCGTGCCGAAATTCGTACGTCTGCTGGGCATTTGCGGCGGCCCTCATGTGTGACGCTGCGGGTCAGCTCAATGGGTTCTTCGTTGCCGTATTCGGCATACTGCTGCTGCTTTTCGAGGTATGGGCCGGCGTCGTTCGCCCTGCTGACGTGCTCATATTCGGCGGCAGTCGCGTTTCGGCTGGGCGCACGCGTTCATCGCCAACCACCTGGCGCTGATTCTCGGCTGGAAGGGTCGTACCGCCTTCATATTCTTCGTGTCGACATTGTCAACGGGTCCGGTCGCTTCTGCGATATCCTGTCGTTGCGACCGACTGACCACCCGTGCTGCCCCCAGGCTTGGGCGTCATGGGATACATTGCCGCTGGGCTCGGTACGGAGCGACGTCCGCATCGTACTTGGTTAACGAATGACCCTGGGCCAGGGATCTTCTGCGTTCTCGCTAACCTCTATGGCGTTATATTCCGCCACGAAGCAACGTTGGAGTTCAGCTACAAACATCTGTACAAGGCCGCCGACACACCCGCCGACCAGCCTGTTCACATGCCGCCGCCGCCGCCGCCGCAGCCAGAACGGTACGACGTCGAAGGCAAGCAGCAGCAGCAGGCTGGCTCGGAGCAGAAGGGGTCGCGTGCGTCACCCAAGAAACAGCCGTCGTCCTCGCCGCAGCGGGCGGTCGCGTCCGGCCCCGCTGACGAATGGACCGAGGTGGTCGACAACGAGACCGGCAACCGGTACTACGTGAACAAGGCGACGGGCAGGACGTCCTGGGAGCTGCCCACGTAGGAGTGGGCCGCGTAACGCTATTTTATCTGTCCAAAATACAGCGCAGTCATCCGGGGCCTCGGGGGGCTGGCTGGGCAAAAAGGGGGCGACGGCAAAACCGGCGCAGGAATCAGTTCGTCACAGAGAGACGGGCGACGCGCATTTCCGTCGCGGTTTGAGCGTTTGTCTGCGTTCGTCTCCCCGAGGGGGGCTGTATTGACCCTGTCATGAACCCGCGCTCGTTGCCGCCCGTGTCCACGTTCGCGTCGGCGGGTGCGCACGAGGCCCGGCAGCGCGTGCTGCACCTGTACCGGCGGGTCGTGCGCGCCATGCCCGGTATCCTCAACGTCGGTGGCTGCCCGTGTGTCCCGCCGCGGCGAATGACACGCGTCCGCCCCCCGATAGGGTTATGACATCAGCGACATGTCGACGCCGCAGGCCGTCAAGAACGTCGGGACGCGGTTTCGCCGGTTCAGGGACGTGGACGACATCAACATGATCGACATGCTTCGCTGCAAGGCCGAGATGGAACTGCATGAGACCCTGCTGGGGTTCAAGACCAGGTCCCACGTCCTGAAGGCGTTGGAACCGTGGCGTGACACGAAGATCGCCGTCCCGGCCAGCCTGGTCCAATCGTCGCGCCACGTGTCGCCGTTCCTGCAGAAATTCTACTACGGTCTGCGATCGCCCAGGAGGCAGCCTGCGTTCTCATTGCACGTGTCTGACAGGCGAGGCGGTGACGCCAAAGGAGCCGTAACTCTGCCTACCGCCAGTACACACAACACTGGCCATGAACGGAGGCGCTGGCGCGCGGCGTCCTATAACCAACTGTGTATCGTTATTTACGTGATCCGGGGGACGCCGTTTAGGCCATCAGCGTGGCGCCGAGCGGTGCCTGCCCCAGCGCCTGCACGGTGTTGCCCGTGTCCTGCTGCGCCAGGATGCGCTCGGCGGTCGAACCTCCGGTCCCCATTGCGCCTTGCACAGGCGACATGGCCGGCGCGCCGGCCAGCATTTCGGCCTCGTTCAGCAGCTGCTGTGATGCTCCACCGGTGACGGACATCTGGCCGTTCATGCTGAACGCGCCGCCTGCGAATTGCCCGTTGAAGTTGCCACCGAACTGGCCGGCCAACGTGTTGACGCTGCCCGTGCCGAGCATGTTCGCATTGGCGTACGCGCCGTTCAGGACGCTGCTGCCGGTCATCATGCCGGCCTGGCCTGCGCCGTTCAGGACGCCCGACCCGGCCACGAAGCCGTTGCCGTTGAGGGCCTGCCCGCCGAGGTACTGGCTGGCGGCCAGGTTCCCGTTGAACATGTTGCCGCCGTACGCCTGGCCGTTGGCGACGTTGCCGTTCCACATGCCGTTGGCGCCGACGGCCTGGCCACTCAGGTAGCCATTCGCGACGTTGCCATTCCACATACTATTGGCGCCGAACGCCTGGCCATTGAAGTAGCCGTTGGCGACGTTGCCGCTCCACATGCCGTTGGCGACGTTGCCGTTCCACATGCCGTTGGCGGCGTTGCCATTCCACATGCCGTTGGCGACGTTGCCATTCGACATGCTGTTGGCGCCGAAGGCCTGGCCACTCAAGTAGCCATTCGCGACGTTGCCGTTGGCAGCGTTCCACATGCCGTTGCCGGTGGGGAACGCCTGGCCGCCGCCGTAGTAGGGGTTGCCGCTGATGCCCTGCCCGTACATGGACCCGCTCATGGAGCCGTACGACCCGTACATGCCCAGCATCTGCTGGGCGTACGTGGCGCCTTGCAGGTAGTTGTCGTACAGCGAGGCGGTGGACTGCCCGTAGACGTTGTACGGCAGGTTGCTGCCGTTGTACTGCCCGTAGCTGTGGTAGAACATGGACGACGGCACCGTGCTGATGGGGCAGATCGACGCCACCGACGACATGGGCAGGTAGGACGCGAAGCTGGCCATCGTGGGCGACCGCTGGCCCATGCCGCAGGCCAGGGCCTGGCAGACCGAGTAGTACTGCCCCTGCTGGATCAGGGACGCCAGCTGCGTCGCCTGCCCGCCCTCGACGTACTGCTGGATCAGCATCTCGATCTGCGCCAGGCGAGACGGGTCGATGGTGGTGCAGACGCCGCCGCCCAGCAGCGGCATCGTGTTCCACGACAGCGACGATTGCCCGTCGACGACGAGGGGCGCAGACACCAGCTGCGAGGGCAGCGTCAGCATCGAGGCCGACGACCACGACGGCATGACGATGTTAGCGTTCCAGCTGCTGCTGCTGCTGCTGGCCGACGCGCTCGACAGCGCCGACGCCAGCAGCGTCTGCACGAACGGATCGATGGCGTAGTTGTTGATCGACGCGTACCGCATCGGGAACGTGACGCCGCCGCTGGCCAGGCGCTCGTAGGCGCGGGCGGACCCGGACGACGACGACGTGATCGACGTCAGGATCTGCGTCGTCTGGATCGTGTCGGGCCACTGGACCGGGATGCAGGCCGCGCAGACCTGCACCAGGTACGGCGACACGGCCAGCACCTGGGCGACCCGCGCGCTACGAAGGATCGACTCGGTGAACGTGACGAACGCGTCCATCGACGACTTCGCCGCCGCATCGAACCTGCAGAGCAACAGGGCGGTCAGCGCATGGAGGGGGCGCGCGCGCGGCACACACACACACGTACCCGACGCCCAGCGACTTGTCGTACATGCAGTCCTCGACGAACGAGTTGAAGATCGGGTCGTACTGCAGGCGGACCATGTCGCCGGCCGAGCACTGCTCGAACGCCATCAGCAGCTGCGCCTCGGTCGGGAACTGGGCCGTGTAGTACAGGTCGGCCAGCGTCGGCGGCGAGTACGCCGGGTACGGGTACGCGCCCAGCATCGCGGCGCCCTGCTGTTGCTGCGGGAACAGCTGTGGGATGCCTGTGTGCACCCAACGGTCAGTTGGGTGCGACGATGACGAGGACGACGAGCGGGGGAGGCGACCTGTCGACAGGGAAGCGCCGAGGCCGAGGCCCGACGTGCCGCACAGGGCCTGCGGCTGGATGGCCTGCGCGGGGGCGACCTGCTGCGACGCGACGAACGCCGCCATCGAGCTGATGTCCATCGGGGGCGCCTGCACGCCCTGGCAGTTGCCGCACAGGCCGACGCAGCTGGGCACGACGGCGCTGTGCACCTGCATGTACTTCTCGCCCAGGACGACCTGCCCAGCGGCACGCGCGTCAGGGGAGGGGGGGACAGGGGCGCATCGCGACACATCGTACCTGAATGAAGGTGCCGTTCCAGTTCGCCTCGACGGACAGGGCGTTGCCGGTCAACGGGATGACCTTGACGCCGAGGTGCGGGTCGATGGGCACCTGGTTCATGGCGGCCAGCGGCATGGCCCGGCCGGCGATGGACCCGTACCCGCGGTTCAGCGTGCCGTCGTGGCGGACGTCGACGCCGCACCCGCGCGCCACATCGTAGACCCGGAGGCGGCAGGACGTCATCTCGGGTTCGCTGAGCACGGCCGACGACGACGTGACCTGCTGCGGCGAGGCGCCCGGGGCGGCGGTCCGATCGGTGAACTCGCACTGGACCTCGAGGCGCATGCCGTTGTAGGCGGTGGCGAACGCGCGGAACAGGCCGCCGCTGTGCTGCTGGTACTTGCTGGTGCCGTCCGACATGACGACATGGGTGGACCCGTGGATCGAGCAGTGCACGGCGCTGTGGGCGGTGGTCGCGACCACCAGCGCCAGGATCGATAGGGCGACGACGCGCATGCTGCCTGCCGCCGGGGACGGGTTTAGATAGGGAGACGGTTTAGAGTTTGGGGGATGAGCCACAGGACGCGCCCGCGCCACACGACGTGCGTTAAATACGTCCGATTGACAAGTGGACGAAGCGTCGCGCGGTGCAGACGTCACAAGGGCGAGAGGCGATGCGCGCGGGTCAGGTGAGTCATGCGAGCGCGTCCCGCGGGTCACGCGCGGATCGTGTACCTCGTCGTCGGCGCGTGAATCAACCCATGGGCCGAGCACGCGCGCGCGCATCCCCGTTCCCGTTTTCCAAATGTTCGTTGTTCGGCGCGAATCTGACCCGGGCCGGAGATTCCGCTCCTGGGCCCAGGAGCACGATCGCCGACCAGGCTTCCTACTGTACGTTTGTCGAGGGCAACCCTCTCCCGGGTCGTCGCCCGGCGTACAGGAGACACACCGGCGCGTGGGGACGCTTTCGGTTGCCGTTCGAGCAGCGATCCTCGTTCCGCCACCCGTCAGACGCAACGTACGACCATGCGCAGGCGCCCGGCTACGAAGCACACAGCCTGCTGCGAACGTGGTGCGTCGTTCGTGATCGGTCCAGAGACGGAACGGCGGCGGGTCAACGACGAAACCAGTCAGCGCTCGCCGGGTCAACGCCGTTTTACTCAACCGGTACCGTTGAGTCACGCCGAGGACACACAGAGAAACGATCTGGCCCTGTTCGTGAGACGTGCATTCGCATAGATTCAATCTAATCGCTAGGCGCGGCCGTCGCTGTCTCTATATGCCTCGATACGTCCCGCTGCTGGGTGTCCTGGCCGCCATGGCCATGCGCGCGTCGCTCGTCGCGTCGGCCCCCTGCCAATGCACGTCGTCGGGCGCCGGCCACGTCCAGCAGTGCCAGGGGCAGACGTTCGACTACGCCGGCCAGGGCCTGTTCCGCATGTTCAGCACGGCCGAGGTCGAGCTCCAGTGCGAGTACCGCTCGCCCGCCGACTACAACGGCACCGTCTCCTTCCTGGACTCGTGCCGCATCAAGGTACGCCCCCGGCGCCCGGGCCGTTCGTCCCCTGGCCTGCGCGCCCCACACTGACGTTGTCGCCCTCTGCTGCCCAGGTTGACGACGGCCTGTGCCGGTTCAACATGAGGACGGGGTCGATCAGGGGCGGCACCTGGGACCTGGTCCACGTCCTCGGCCAGGCGATGCCGCTCGATGCGGCGCCCGCCTTCGTCCGCGACAACATCAACGGCGTGTCGCCGTCGAGGATCCCGATCGCGTTGCACTACGTGGGTAGGACGGCCACGACGATACGTCGCGTCGCATCGCATTCGCTGACCGGGGGGTGTGCCCCTGATGCAGGGCAGCGGCATCTGGACCTTCAGATCAACACGACGCGGGACGGGCCGATCACCGTGTCGTTGTCGCCGTTCATGGTGCGCGTTGACGCGCCCGGCGCGACGGCCTGCACCGGGATGTGCGGCACGTGCGACGCGCGGCGTCGCCGGGACGCGCCCGCTGGCGAGTGGGCGGCCCAGTTCGCGGTGGGCGCCCCTGGTGGTGCCGGCGTGGCACCGATTGCCAATGTGAAGGACCGGTGCGGCCCAGCACCAGCGTCATCGGTCGAGGAGGTGCCCGCGTACGCCTCGCCTGGCGCGGAGGCGGCGCCGTGCGCGCCCGTCTTCGAGAGCGCCAAGGTGCTGAACGAGGTCGCCAGGCAATGCTGCTGCGGGCTGGAGCGCGAGGCGGCCGCGAACCCGGGCGTCCAGCTGGCGATCGACAACTGCATCCGGGACAAGGCGCTGGGGCCCCGGTTCGAGCAGGTCGCCGAGTCGAACCTGCGCGCCCTGCCGTCGGCACCGGCCAACCTGGACGGGTGCGGCATCCACCTGCCCATTGTCACCATGCGACCCGACCAGATCCCGGCGGCGGATCGCGTCTCGCCAGGACCCGCCAACCCGAGGCAGGTCCCTGACAACAACGAGTGCATCACAGCGCCGTCGCCGTCGACCAATGCCAGAAGCGATGCGGCGCGGAACGACCCTGCGTCACCCGTGCCATCTCCTGCACCGACGACGTCGGCCGCCTCAGTTGCACCCGTTACGCCCGCACCGACTCCCGCGCCCACGCCTGCACCGACTCCCGCGCCGACGCCTGCACCAACGCCCGCACCGACTCCCGCACCGACGCCTGCACCAACGCCTGCACCGACTCCCGCGCCAACGCCAGCGCCGACTCCCGCGCCAACGCCAGCGCCGACGCCTGCGCCAACGCCGGCACCATCACCAGCTCCAACGTCGGGTGGTGACGTGCTAGCGGCGACAACGTCACCGGCACCAACAACATCGGGCGCGTCGGCGGATCCTGCGACGGGTCGATCGCCGGCGGCAGCAGCGGGGCGGGCGCCGTCGGACGCCTCGGCTCGAGGGTACCGGAGCGGCCGGCACGCGCTGTACCCGTCTGGGTCGGCGTCTGCCCCATCTCCGTCGCCGACGCCAGCCCCCTCGCCTGCACCAGGGTCGTCCGTCGATTCCAGGACAGCAGCGCCACCTACGACACCGCCTCCGTCGAGCACATCGCCGACCCCAGCGCCCGCGTCGTCGCCGGCGCCTACAACCGGATCCACCAGCGTCGCGCCAGTCAGCCCGGGACCGACATCGTCTATGGCACCCGTGATGACGGTCCCGCCGGTCGTACCCCCTGCCCCGTCGTCAGGGGACCTGGCACTGGCCGCCATGCGGAACCCATCGGTACCGGATCCGAACGCGCTCGTCGCGTTCCCCGTCCTGGCCATCCCTGTCGATGCGTTCGCCTTGGGTGTGACGCAGGCGCCAGCGGCGGCCGGGAATCCGGTCGCCTATGGCGGGCCGATGGCGTACGATGGGCCCATGCCGCCTCGGCATGGCCTGGCGCGCGTCTAAATCCCTGCCCCAGCAGCAGGTGATAAACCAATACAGGAATAAGATTCTAAAATAACGGTATCGACTGAGTGTGACTCAATCGCCAAGGCCAGCGTGTTGACGCAACTCCTCCATCGGGGGGCGCCCTGTGGCTGGCTTGACCCGACCTGGAGTCAGAGTCACCCGTCGTCCGGTCTGCTCTCCACCCGTCGTCCCCGAGGCGCTCATTCCCATAATGTCGCCCATGATCACGTGCCTGTGCGTGCTGGCGATGTCGGCCGGCTGGCCGGCGCTGGCCCAGAATGCCACCGTTGACGACCCCCACCGTAACGCCAGCACGTTGGCGAACGCATCGGCGCCAACGCAGATCCCGATCGTGCCAGACACGCCGCCGTTCCCGCAGGTGTCGCGCTCGTTCTACCGCCACATCGGCGACTACGTCGAACCGACGCTGTACCCGGCGCCGTCCGCTCCCTCGTCGTCGTCGCCGGCCACCGGCCTGTACCCGGAGCATGGCCCAGTGACGTCGACCCGGTACCCGGTACCAGCCACGACGGCGCCTCCCACAACGAACAGCTCCACGTTATGGGCAACGACGTCGCCGACGTTCGCACCGGTGCCCTCGCCGGCGCCGTCATCGTTTGCCCCTGTCACATCTCCACCACCGCCACCAACACCACCACCGTCGTCAGCGGTGGCGTCGCCCATGACGCGCGCCCCGGCGACGGCGTCCCCATCTCCGGTGCCGGCTTCGACAACGACAACGCCGCCGCCGACTGGCAACGTAGCAGCGCCCGCGACGCGAACAACGGCGCCGGGAACGCCCGCGCCGACGCCAGGTTCGGACGACAGTCCCGAAGTGGACGACGACGACGAGGCGCCTGCCCCAGCGGCACTGTACCCAGCAGGTCCCAGCCCAGCAACGAGTCCAGCACCGGCGGCGGCGGTGCGCCCGGTGCCGACCGATGCCCCGGCGGTCGGTTCGTACGCGACGCTGATCATCCAGCAACAGCAACCGCCGCAGGTGCTGGTCCCGATCGTCGCGTCGCCGGCATCGGCTCCACAGGAGTGCATCATCCCGGCGGCGTCGCCGGCGGTGCTGATCGCGCCCCAGTTCGTGCCCGTGCTGGGCGGCAACCCGAACCCAGCCCCGGCCTACATGGCGCCCAGCGCCACCCGCTACATGTAAACCACACAGTACACACACCTGGCCCACGAGGCGATACGGAACCCTGCGGTGGTCGTCGTGACAGCACTGACCAGTCTGGAACCCTCCCCGGTCGACGTTGTTCGGGATATTTGCACCCTCGTGAACCATCTGGAAGCGCGTGTGTGTGTGTGGACCGATGATCGTTCTCGATGGCGCGTGCCCTGACGTGTCCTAACGTGCCCAGCAGCGCCACTGCTCATGGTGCGAATCGCGTCGTCGGCGACGGCGTCCAGGTACGCCGCCCAGCTGAACGCGCTGCCGACGACGGCCGAGCTGGAGGACCGCCTGGGCAAGTGCCGGCAGGAACTTCGCGACATTGTCGACCAGTCGGTGCGCGCGCCCGCCGCCAACGAGGCCGGTGCGACGGCGACGACGACGACGACAGCGACGGGATCGATCCAGGAGCTGGTCGTTGCTCGCGCAGACCTGGCCGTCGTGTACGCGGGCATCCAGCGGGACATTGACGTCGTCGGCGACGAGATCCAGCGTCTGCGCGTCTGCGTGGAGGCCCTGCAGGCGCGGACGACGGGCACCGGCGAGGGCGACGAGGGCCACGGGTTCGACGACGACGACGTGGAGGAGTTCGAGCGCGTCCGCGACATGATCTCGGCGGCGCAGACCGCGCTGGCCGACCTGCAGCGCCGCCAGGACGAGGTGTTCGGCAGGATCGCCACACTGCAGACCATGATGACCCGGCAGATGCGACAGGAGAGCTCCTTCGAACGCGGCCGCATCCGGAGAATGCTCGTGCGTGTTCGCGCGTCTGACGCGCGCCATGACGACGATGATTGACGTTGTATGTGTGTGGGCGCGCGTTGCAGACTCTGGAGCAGACCGTGTCCGAGATCCTCGCCAAGATCAAGCTAAGGCAGACGGTAACGGCGCGCATCAGTGGTTGCTGATTGGTGGCTCGCTGAATACGTTCTCCAATGGGCAGCTGGAGGCGCAGATGATTGCCACCCTACGCAATGCCTCGTAAACGTGTATTGTCTGGTTAGCGCGGATGGGCAACGGGGCCAACCTTTGGGACGACACCGCCGCCTGGTAGGGGCGTTACCACCATCCCTACCGATGAACGACAGGACCCGGCTTGCGATCCCGTCGAAGTTTGGCAACGCGCGGGTGCACCAGCACGCGAGCGTTGCTATGAGGCGGCGGCGGGTACGAATTCCACAGCGTCACGGTACGGCCGGACGATGCCCGCCCCTGTCCATGATCCGGTCGACAGCGAGTAACGGCGGTGTCCACCTGCTGATCTGCATTCGACGATTCGACTGGAGGTGCAGGCAGGGGTCGAGTCGGCGGCGGGTACGGAGGCAGGCGTCGCAGTGCCTGCCAGAGCGCATCCCATTCCTTGATAAGGCTGGAATGCCCGTCGAACTCAGGTGGAGCGCCGGGTAGCGACACGGAACGCGTCGGTGGGGCAGGCACCTCATCCCGTTCATGCGTGCATAGGAATCGCGGCGGCAGGGCAGCGGGCGTCCCGGCCCGCCCACAGCTGTCAGGGTAGGCATCGTCGATGTCGCACGAGGCCATTTCGAGTACAAGTTCGTTCATGAGATCGTCTAGCTTCTGCACCGCAGACCCATCTACCAGCGGTTTAGCGATGGCAGCAATGCCGGCCACCAGCAGTACGGCCGGCACTGACGTCATCGTCGATCGTCCAGGAGCAGGCAGGACCCCGGACCCGCAGAGCAACTGCGCACGCGGACAACAACAGCGCAGCTACTGTCACCGGTCGCACTGTGGCGGAAACAGAAATAGCGCTGACCGCGACGCACGTCAGGCGTGAGGCGTCGCATGACGTGAGGGTCTCCGCGATCCCACGTTTGGGTCGTTCCAGCGTACCGTACATCGGGGCCGGTGCAGGTGGGCCACGGCACCGATATTCATTTCGCGCGGGCGTACCCTTCACGATTGCAAACTGGATGAGGTTCGTCGTTGTCGTAGTCGGCTCGCTGTGCTGTGCCGCTGTCGTCCTGGTCGACCACGTGACCGCCAACGATGCCACATTGTTCCACCTGATCCAATCGTGGCGTCCCCGTGTCGCCCACCGTTGGCATCCAAACGCGACGCGCAACGACAGCCCCGAGGGTCCATACGCCGGTCGACGACGACACCTGCTGCAAGCTAGGCGGACGCCTTGCCAACAGGCCTTCCTGAAGTTCCAGGACACGATGTTCGCTTGCGACCCGTCGTCGCTGCCCAGCATCAACGCCACGTTCTGCGTTGGCCCCGACAGTTGCCACGATCGGGTCGTGTCCACAGCCAGTGCCATGATCGCGACCTGCGGCAACGTCGCCTTCTACGACGACCGCCTGCCTGGCCTGGTCGGCACCTACATGAGCAGGATCTGCCGCAAGGACGCCACCGGCGCCTACTGCCTTGCGCGCAATGACGCGTTCTGGTCCCCATCATCGTCGGCCAGGACGACGTCGTCGCCGCCCGTCGTGCTAACGGACACGGTCCTGCAGGGGCTCTGCAGCGGAGCGGACGGGGCGGCCGTCGGATACCCACCTCAGACACATTGCTCGATGGCGTCCATGTCGGCCCACATGTATGGCGTGATCGACCTGCTCTCCTATTCGGTGGTGTCGGCGGCGTTCTGCTCTCGTCACCGGGGCAACTGGTAGGCCACCGTCCCGGCGTACGTGTGCCGTGTCTGACCCCCCGCCGGTCCATGACCCACGCAGGTGCATGTCGGGGAAGCGCACCGACGCGCTGTTCAACGAAGCACAGGCGCTGCTTCAAGCGCAGATCGGCGCCAATCGACGCGCGACGACGACAATGCCGACCGACCCGACGCCGGCCATGTGCACCGACAAATGCCAGTCCTACGGTGGCATTCTTGCCGGCATGATGGCCCAGTCGTACAATCAGTACCAAGCGCTGGACGCCTGGCTGAACAATGGGGGCCCCACGCCGTACACCCCGATCAAGAACGCCCTGGAGAGGACGATCGAGGAGGCCGACCTGGCGTGTGCGCGAGACACCGACGGTACGCTGTGTGGCACGAAGCTGTTCCAGCAGAAGGCCGCCCTGCAGGCGCTGCCCTGCCACGTGCCGACAGCCGTCTCTCTCGACAGCAGCCATGGCACTTGCAATGCCACCTGCAGCGCAGGTCAGTCTTCCCGATGGCGGCGGGCCGCCCCAGCGCGCCTGACACCCGCACCGATATGCAGGCCTGGTTCAACTGAAGTCGTCGCTCGGGTGCTGTGCGCAGGAGGTCGTCTACCGGTACGCGGCGAATCAGACGTCGCTGGCACTGGCGTCCGCCTATTTGCACAGCGAATGTGACGGGTTCGGCACGGCGCCGGCATGCCCGGCACCGGCGGGATCCTCGTCGCAGACGCTGACGGTGTCGCTGAACAACCTGGACCCGACGTGGGCGTTCGACAACGGGGTCGACGTCTGCCGTCTGTTCATGTTCCGGCTCAGCCTGTTCGTGCTCAAGCCGGCGTCCCTCATGTCCTGCGAGGTCGCGGTCCTGACCGGCCAGGCGACCGTTCAGCTGCAGGTCGCCGTTCCCGACGTCGTCACCGCCGACTACGGCTTGCAGGCTGACATCGCCACAAACGGATACATGAACTGGATGCTCATGTGGGAGCTGCCGGACGCGGCCATGATTAACCCAGTCCTGCCCGTATGTCGACCGCCCGCTGAGGTCTTGCCATGCGTCAATGGTTGACCGGAGCACTTTGTCCTTGCCAGGTCACGGTGACGAGTACACCGACGCCGGGGCAGTCGAGCACGTTAGCTGCCAAGTCGTCGTCACCCAGGATGCCGACCTCGTGGGCAACCAATGCCGTCGGCACCCTCGGTGCGCTTCTGCTCATGCTGCCCTGAATTCGTGGGTGCACGAGAGGTACGTGCCGAGGCTCCATGTCCTCCACATACACAGCAGACCTTGGTCGTCTCCACCTACATACGTAGTCCACATAGCCCGGGTGATAGTTTACAAATGCCATAGGTCGTCCTGGTCGCGGTCGGCATCGCCGCTGCCAACCAGGGGGATGTCCACCGAGACGATCATGTCGTCCGCGCAGAGGACGCACGCCGACGTGGCGCGACCCTGTAGGTCGAACTCGGTGCCGACGTCGCCCTCAGGGGCCTTGTCGACGTCCAACACCTCGTCATCACCGTCGTCCTCGTCGTCGGATTCGAAGATGACGGACCGGCGCCGACGACGATGCGCCTGCAGGCGATAGAGTTCGGCAACGGTGCATCGCTGGTGCAGCTGGTGCTTGCACGGGAACAGCATGAAGACATCGGCGAACAGCGACTGCTGGCACAGGTGACAGACAGCATCGCCGCTGACGCGACCGGTTCGGTGACGCAGACGCGCGATATCATCGCGAAGGGCGGCGGCCGCAGAGCTGAGCGCGTCGGATTCCGAACGAAGCGCCGCCAAGCGGGCCGTGTACGACGACAGGCAGTCGACCATCTCCGACCGGAAATCGCCTATGCGAAGGTCGTCGGGAAAGAACGGCAGCATCTGCAACGGCGACGTATGGTCAGCAGTAGACGCGACGGCGCAGGTCGATGACGTACATCCTCGATTTGAATGTGCGGACTGCACTGCTTGATGATGGCCACCGCTTCCTGAAGCGCCTTGTCGTCATGCCCGTGCTCCATGCGCTCGCGCAGGACGTGACGGCCAATGTCGACCCAGATCGTCTTCAGGTCGGCTTGCGATATTAACGACGACGATGACGACGACGACAACGAGAAGGCAACCTACGACGAGCACGTTTGCTCAGCAGAACGATGCAGGGAGCATACCCGGCCGGCTACACACGGATTTGGCTAGGTCCAGGTCGACGTGCAGCGCCAGGCGCACAGCCTCGTGGTAGAGGCCCATCAGTTCGTACAGTCGGACGCAGGCACGAAGGCGCCCGTATTGATGGCAGAGTCGCAGAGCGAACTTCTGGTCGAATACGGCGTCCTCGCCATGGTCCCGAAGGTACTGCAGGACGTCGGTCTCGTCGTCCAGCTGGACGAGCAGCGACACCATGTAGTTGTGCAGAACGGGCTCCCGGTTGCCATGCTCGACAATGTGACGAAGGTACCGCAGAGCCGGGGCCGAGCCGATCGGCGCCTCGCAGCGGTGCAGCGCGGGCAGCAGGCGAATGCCATCGAACCGATCGGACAGGTCGATGAACACGTCGATCGTCGCGTTCGGTTCGTGCTCGACGAGCTGCGGCGCCAGCTGGTACACCAGCGGGAGGATGGAGTCGGCGACGTTCAGCGACCGGATCAGCTGCACCGCATCCAGGTACCGGCCCTGCTCGAGCGTGTACCGCAGCACCCAGTCGTGGTCGCCAACGATCTCCGCGTACTGCAGCAGGTCGGCAGTACGGCCATGGCTCGAAATGAGCTCAAACGTCGTCTGCCGGTCCAGATCGTTCCGGTACACGGACAGAAAGTCGACGAACTCGCTGCACAGGTCCTCGTAGACGTCGTCGACAAGCGCATCACGCTGCTGGTTCAGGGCGTCCAGGTACATTTCGGTCAGCCACGTACAGATCATCGTCCTTTGCGTCAGCGCCGATTCAGGTACCCTAGGTAGGTTGGCAGTCAGGCCCTTGGATCAGTCCAGCACTGCGTCGAGCGAACCCTTCCAGGCGACGGCGCAGGAAGTCCTTGAGCGCATCGCGAGCCTTCTCCTCGCCAAGAAACAGCAGCGCGACGCTCTCGAACGACCGGTCCGACTGGGAGAAGATCGCGGCCGCCGGCTTGTAGAGCCCCTGTTCGAACAGGTGGTCCCCGTGCGCGTTCAGCACGCTGTACCGTTGCGCTTGCGTCGAACAGAATTCCAGGGCCTACGCGAGCCGGTCAGCAAACACGAGCGAGAAACACGGCACGTGCAACCCCCACCTCTGCGAATTCCTGCCTCTCCAGGTAGACTCGCCAGATATCGCGGTCCTCGCGCTCAATCACGACTTCGCAGATGGCCGTTGCCGAGTACACAAAGACGGAACGAAGGTGGACGTCCCGCTGAATGCCGCGCATGGGCCCGGCGCTGTCAGGCGTCCTGCCGTCGTATACGGTGGCCCCGGTCAGTTGATTATACGCCACCAGGCGATTTCGGTACAGCAGCAGGAAGTGGAACTGTGTGACACACAGGCCGACAGGCGCGTCGCCGTCGCCGTCCCCGTCGGTGGCGTCGGGCAGCGGCAGCAAACGACAATCGACCAGGGCAGAGTCTTGCAGCCTGCCATGATAGATACCGCTATCGTTCAGCCATGCCACGGTCCGAGTACGCCCGTCCTCCCGGTAGAATTGCAACGACGTCTGCACGGCAGCCTGCCCATGGAGCTCGATGAAGGTCGGCTCCCCCGACAGCGCCGCGTCAAGCGTCACGCCGCCAGCAAACGTGTACAGGCGCGTCCGTGTTGCACACATGACAAGGAAGTGGTCCGACCCATCCTGCTGCAGAGACACCTCCATCTCAATCGCGCCTACGACGACGTTAAGCCCATGTAAGCAGGCAGAAGGAGACAACGCGAGTGGATACGGTACAGATGGGCGAGGTCTCCGGCAGCTGACACAGCCTTCGAACGGCCCTGTCCCTCGACGCCAGATCGGCCGCCAGGATCACGCCATTGTCGGATGCGAGTAGCACAAGGTCGGCGCTGCACACAAGTGTGGGCGAGTTACACATCACACGAGATGGTGTCGGGACCGCGCGATGGTTACAATCGTGACGAGTAGGTCCATGCAGCGGCTGTGATCTGGGCATTCGGTTTCAACGGTACAGCCTTCTTCAGGGCGTCGTTCGCGTACAGCAGCAGGCCGCCGGCGGCACTGATCAGGGCGTGCTTCGACGGGCAGGCGTGCCAGGTCGCCCAAACATGTCGCACGTGCAGGTCCGGACGCCTACTGATAACGATCACCTGTGCAAACATCGTGGCAACGTCAGATGCCTGGTCATCAATCAAGACAGCACGGTCCGGATGCGACATTATGGGTGTCGGTAGCCAGGTCCCAGGATATGAGCAGGCGACAGGTCGTCAGCAAGGTCAAGGTATTGCCCGTGGTTGCCAGCGAGACGACATCGCCTTCGGCCTTGGCAGGCTGCCATTTCAGCCGGTCCAGCGAGAATATCGGGGCATCCTGTGCAAAAGGGTCAGCACCGGGCGATGCTGGGACGCTCCCGAAGCGAACGGACCTGGTCGTCGCCGGACGGCAACGTATCGGATGTGACCGACGAGCGGCGTCCCGACGGCGTCGTGAGAGCGGACCGGGGCGACTGACCCGACGTCAGGTCGGCGTCCCATCGCTCGAGCAGCATCGGCAGCCACCCCCGGGAGTACTTAAACGCCACGGAGTTTGCTTCGTCGACAGCGACGGCAAACGCGACGCGGAAGTCATCAAGGTCGTTCGCGACGCAACGGCAACCAACGTTTACGCGGGGGATGGTATTGCTCGTCGCGTGCGCAGCATCTGGCGCCGTTGTTGACGTTCCTGAGACGCCAACTAACGTCGGTTATGCTCCGAGACAGCGTGCCCTCTACCACAACAAATCGTCGTCGTCGTCGTCGTCTGCGACATGATCAGAGGCCCTGCTCGATGTGAGGTTGTTGCACAGTTGATGGTGCCGTACCACCCCGGCCATCGCCGGTACATAATTGTAGCACCAAATGAATGTCAAGGCCAGGCAAACGTGCTCGTTGGCCGTTATTCCCAGCATGAGCGAGCGGCAGGTGGGCGCATTGATGTCTCGTCGGCCGACCACAGAATATCATCGGGCTCGACGTCCGTGATGCTGGCCATCGTTCCATTGCGTCACGTAGCACGTACGGTGTGGGGATTCGCCCCAGGATGGTCGCGAGGAAGGCTGCCAGGTCGGTTGTAATCCAGTGCGCCGTATATATTTCGTGTGGGACACGGCCGTTCGTTCTTGTGAAGCGTTAGATTGACGTGGAGCCGGGGTAGGCGCGTCTCCGGAGCAGGAAGTTAGCGCTTGCCGGGTGAAGATGTTCCTCAGGCTGAATCCCTGGCGTCGACGTATCAAGGCTACGGTTCGCCCACTATGTACCGTAGAATACCTCGGACACCGGCATTCTGTCGGATCAGCGTCCTGCGGCGAGCGTCGATGGTATCGTTATCGAACACAGTTCGGGAGATCGAGTCTAAGGTCATCAGCACTGGACACATCTCGTGGTCCGATTACCGAGAACTTTTAACGCCGATTGCGAAGAAGAAGTGCAGCTTTGCCCACATGCACGCCAGACCTAAGCCACTACGCGTCCGCTGTTGTCGATACCATTCTCGTGAACAAGCAGATCGACGCGATAGAGGACGACAAGCTCGATGATCTACAATTCTATGTGATTGCTAGATGCATTCAGTCCTTGCTTGAAGTGAGCCGCCAACCCGATTCCCGTCTTGCAGTGCTCGGCCTGTCGCTGCTCATGCATGCGTCCAAGACAAAATCGTGGGCATTCTTGATGGAGCTGTTGAGCGGAATTAGAAATTGTTTCTAATTGTAGATCATCGAGCTTGTCGCCCTCTATCGCGTCGATCTGCATGTTGACGAGAATGGTATCGACAACAGCGGACGCGTAGTGGCTTAGGTCTGGCGTGCATGTGGGCAAAGCTGCACTTCTTCTTCGCAATCGGCGTTAAAAGTTCTCGGTAATCGGACCACGAGATGTGTCCAGTGCTGATGACCTTAGACTCGATCTCCCGAACTGTGTTCGATAACGATACCATCGGCGCTCGCCGCAGGACGCTGATCGGTGTCCGAGGTAATTTTACGGTACATAGTGGGCGAAACACGGAGCAAAGGTGGACGTCCCGCTGAATGCCGCGCATGGGCCCGGCGCTGTCAGGCGTCCTGATATCGTACACAGTGGACCCGGTCAGTTGATTATACGCCACCAGGCGATTTCGGTACAGCAGCAGGAAGTGGAACTGGGTGACACACAGGCCGACGGGCGCGTCGCCCTCGCCGTCCCCGTCGGTGGCGTCGGGCAGCGGCAGCAGGCGGCAGTCGACAAGAGATGCCGCTGTCGTTCAGCCATGCCACCGTAGTGACCCGAGGTCAGGTCGGCGTCCCATCGCTCGAGCAGCATCGGCAACCACCAGTGGGAATACTTGAACGCCACGGAGTTTGCTTCGTCGACAGCAACGGGAACGCGACGCGGAAGTTATCAAGGTCGTCGCGACGCAACGGCAACCAACGTTTACGCGGGAGATGGTATCGCTCGGCGCGTGCGTGGCATCTGGCACCGTTGTTGGCGTTCCGGAGACGCCAACTAACGTCGGTTATGCTCCGAGACAGCGTGCCCGCTACCACAACAAGTCGTCGTCGTCGTCGTCTGCGACATGATCAGAGGCCTGATCAGGCAAAGACGCACGTACTGCTCGATAAAAGGTTGTTGCACGGTTGATGGTGCCGTACCACCCCGGCCACGTCGGCGTTCACGGCAAAACGTGATCGTCGGCACGGTCATGGCGTCGTTGCCTGCTGACGACGTTTGGGATGCGCTGCAGGCCCGCCTACTGGCATCATTGGATGCGGGGCGCCTATCGACAGCGTCCGCGTGTCTGAAGGCGCTGTCGGATCGATTCCCGGGCAGTCGGCGCGTTCATCGCCTGGCGGCAATGGTGCAATCGGCATCGGGTCGGTTCGATGAGGCGGTGGACGACCTGCAATCGTTGCTGCAGCAGGACCCAGTCGATCTGCCTACACGAAAGGCGATGATTTCGATCTATAAGGCGAAGGGGGACTGGGCACGTGCTCTACAGCATCTTCTTAACCTGCTCGATTACGTGCCGTCAGACGTGCACTCGTGGCAGGAGCTGGTTGACATGTACGTTCGCATGCGGCAGTATTCGTACGCGCGCTTCGCCCAGGAGGAGGTCCTCCTTTTACAGCCCGCGTCCTATGATGCCTACTGCACCTATGCGGAACTTTGCCTGACATCCGCCAACGATGCCAAATCGCGGGATGTCGCCCGACGGTATTACGCGGCCGCTATTGAGCTGAACCCTGATGATAACGCTCGAGCGTTGTATGGCGTCCTATTGGTATGCTTCGTCCCCTGCGTTCCGCCGCCGGTCCTTTAACGCGATAGTCGGCAGGTCACTCGTCCTGCACCGGCCGCCAAGGGCGGTAAAACGGGCGAGACGCATGGTGACCTGCGGCAGGTGGCTCTGGACATGCTCCTGGGTTTATACCGAGCCAAGGCCAACCAGCATCTTAGACCTTACGTCGAGCGGTTTGCGCTTGCCGGTACATAATTGTGGCACCAAATGAATGTCAAGACCAGGCAGACGTGCTCGTTGGCCGTTATCTCCAGAATGAGCGAGCGGCAGGTGGGCGCATTGCTGTCTCGTCGGCCGACCACAGAATATCATCGGCCTCGACGTCCGTGATGCTGGCCATCGTTCCGTTGCGTCACGTAGCACGTACAGTGTGGGGATGCGCCCCAGGATGGTCGCGAGGGAGGCTGCCAGGTCGGTTGCAATCCAGTGCGCCGTGTATATTTCGTGTGGGACACGGCCGTTCGTTCTTGTGAAGCGTTAGATTGACGTGGAGCCGGGGTAGCCGCGTCTCCGGAGCAGAAAGTTGGCGCTGCCGGTTGAAGATGTTCCTCAGGCTGAATCCCTAGCGTCAACGTATCAAGGCTACGGATTGACCGACCGCCCTCATGGTCAAGACCAGTACGAGCCACGAGAACCCGACGACCCCCGAATACCCCAGAGACAGGTGCTGCGGCGCCCTGGCGACGCTGACGCGCACCTCTGCAGCGGCGCTGGCGGAAGCCCAGGCCCTACAGGCGATCCGAAGGCGCCGCGTGAGTCCCGGCGCAAGCGTCCCCAAGTGAACCTTCGGTACGTTATTCCTGATCGAAACTGACGCCGTTCAGCGCTTAACCCTTATCTTGGCACGCATTGGTTTATTGTACTGTATGAAGAACAAGTTTCATGCTTTCTGCGGGTTTGGTGACGACGTGACAGGTACGACTGCACGGAGGTTTGGAGAACCACAGCAATGTCGACAATGCCGCCAGATGACGTCGACCATGTTGAGGGAATCGTTCTGTGGGGCATTGAACGCTGCTACGTACAGGAAGTCGTCGAGTGTCATCAGGTTGAACCCGATGCAAGTCGAATAACTTCCAATTAGGTTAGCAGATGGGTACAATATGTAAACGAAAGCGTCGACGATAATAATGGCTGTCATAGCGATCCCGACCACGCCTGATGCCAATGTGCGCCTGGCGAACCGTAGTCTGCGTTTCATCAAAGCGTCTTGACCGAATTTGGACGCGTTCGACGTCAGCAGGGCAGACACACGACTGCCGTACACGATGAATGTGATCAGGATCGGCAATGCCAGTACAATGTAGAGCACCTCTCCTGCCGCCATGGTCCGGTCTTCAATCTCGGTGTACGCACTGATGATTGTCGATACGAAATCGTATCCCGATGCTGCATAGATCGAAATGATGCAGATGGAGAAGGCGTATTTCCTGCAGTTTCCCATCTTCGCCCCCGTCCTCGACGCCATGTACGTCTGGTACATTACAATCGCCAGTGTCGCCGTCGTCAGGTAATGCAGGCCGATGTAGACTGTCTGGCCGGTTCGCCACCAGAAGTACGGGAAAGTTTGCCCCTTAGCAAATGCATTATCGTAGAAATTCATGGCGCGAACCGCCGATGCCACGATCTGGACAACGAGCACGATCCCTGCCAGCACCGGCATTCGCCGCAACCGTCCACGTCCATCGACCAGAAACGCGATCAGCAAGTTGAGCGCGTACAGGAACAAAGCAATGTTGATCAGGAACGCTGCCGTATACGCAACGTTGACGAACGGTAAAAGAAGGAAGGCGGAGAACGGATGTGCAGAATCAGACGTAATCGTAATCGTCGTTGTCGGATCCGAGGCCATGCAACCTTGCAAACGCGGTATTACTGTGGGGGCGATGCCGACGATGGGGACGTTTGTAAACGGTGTCGTGTGTTGGCGATAGCTCCATGACAATTGGTAATTGGTTAGTACGTATGTGGCATCTAGTAGCGAATCATACAGTAGACCTTGCGAACTCACTAATGCGGAACTTACCGGCGGATACGATGCCGGCACAGTGTACGGCTTGACAGGCTTGGGCAAGCTTGACAAAACCGAGACTGACCGAGTTGTCTACAAAGACGATGTGATTCGCGACTGTGTCAGGAAATGTGTTGGCGATCTGGTCGGCAGCCGAGACGAAATGAGGCGGAGCGGTGACCGAGAATGAACTATTAGCAGCGGCGAAATGTGCAGAGAGTATAGTAAATGCAATGGTGCCGTTGCCGTTGTGGACAATCAGTACAGATTTAGCGACGGCGCAGATGACGACGACGATGAAGGCTGAGAGGGACCGGGCCGGTAATCCCATATGGAGAGGTAGGCCAACCCCTAATTAATGGACGACTGCGACGTTCCCCTTCATGTGCGCGAACCTGGAGGTGCGCCCACCCAGTCACAGGAACCTCCAGGTGCGCACACCAGCTCCATGCCCAGGTTCCTGTGACTGTACCCACCAGGTTCGCGCACCTGGCAAACCGGGAAGGCTGTGCGGTGCGGCTTTCCCTTTCAGGTGCGCGAACCTGGAGGTGCGGCCACCCAGTCACAGGAACCTCCAGGTGCGCGCACGTCCACGTTCGCCAATTAAATTGAAAATTAATAATCCGGGACTCTGTGACGTACGAGAGCCAGCTTCACGCGAGCCCTGGCGAACCTGGAGGTGCGCGCACCTGCAGGTTCCCGTGACTGGGTGACCGCACCTCCAGGTTCGCGCACCTGAAAGGGAAAGCCGGTGCCCCAACTCTCCAGGCTGGATGATCGAACCCGCTGTGATTTGGAGCAATTGGCCGAAGCCTATCGAGTACCAAGGCGAACACACAAAGTAAGCAGTTCGTTCATAAAGACTCGGAATTAGATTGCCAGTTCATTGGAGATGCCGAAGCTGAACGGTGCTCTACACAGCGCACGGATCCCCATCCTGGACCGTGCGTCTGCAAGAGCGCGTGGGCGCCGTGGCCGTGCGGAAGCCGTCGCGGACTTCCTGCCGCATACGCGATGACTCGTCGCAACAATCGTCGCGTATCCGTCGAGACCGAACGCGCTCGCCTTCTGCAGCAACCCATCGAGGTACTCGTCGAACGCATCCTTCGACTCGAGTCGTCGCAGCCGATTGCTCCGGCCCGACCTAAGAAGAAGTCACACCGTCCGTTTGACTGGTCGTCGTATACGACGCGCCCAGTTGCGCTGCGCTTGGCGTACAACGGTGCCAAATACAGAGGACTGGCCATTCAGCCCAATGTCGATGACACGATTGAAGGCCAGCTTCGTATCGCATTGGAAAAGGCGCACTTGGTTCGCTCCCGCAACGACATTCCCCGCTTCTCGAGGTGTGGCCGTACCGACAAGGGGGTCTCCGCTCTGGAGAACGTCGTTGCATTGGATCTACGAGCACCCTCCGACGATAGCTGCCTGCCGATCGACTATCAAGCCGTTCTGAATCGCGTCCTACCCCCAGATATCTACTGTACCGGATACGCGTTCGTGGATGATGACTTCCATGCCCGGCATCATTGCTTAGGACGGACATACCAGTACCTGTTCTTCGCCGATGGCATGGATATCGAGGCCATGCAGGTGGCCGCCAACAAGTTCGTCGGGACACACGATTTCAGAAACTTCTGCCGTATGTCGGTCGTGTCCTGTCACAACTTCGTCAGGACGATTGACGGCGTTCGCGTTGGACCTGTCGATGAGCACGCAGACCACATCGATGCCGGACGATCCAATGCTGCCCATCCGTACGATCGCATGATGGCGTTGACGGTGAACGCGCGTTGCTTCCTATACAACCAGATCCGGTGCATGATGGCGATCCTGCTTCTGGTTGGTCGGCGTCTGGAATCGCCATCGATCGTCGACGAGCTGCTGGACGTGGAGCGGTACCCGAGGAAGCCGCAGTATGAACTGGCGCCCGAGCATCCGCTCATCCTGACCAGGTGCGTCTTTGACGAAAAGATGGCGAACTTCAGATCGAGCAGCTCGCTGCTGACGCACCGGGACCTGCAATTCCACCTTCATGCCCAATGGCGAATCCCGCGAATGCAAGCCGCTGTCCGACACGTCTTCTGGCGCCATGCCATGTCCATAGCGAACGCGTACTGTCGTGACGAGGAAGACGACGACGACGATGAGAACAACGGCCTGCATCGTGTTATACAATGTGAGGAGGTACCCCGAGGGCGGCACGGATCCCGTCCCCGTCGTCACAACCAGGTATTAGGGCGCGCAACGGCGCCGTCTCTCGATGAACGCCTGGAGAGGTTGAACCCACGTCAAAAGGAACGCCTGGACGAGCGCCTTCGCCTGGCCCAGTCGAACCACCAGAGGTCACTGTTTTACGAGAACCCGCTACTGTAGCAGTCAAGTGATTTATATATACTACACATATATAGCATTTGGCGACAAACAGGCATGCTTCGTGGGCCCTTACTTGAACTTGACGTGCATGATCTTGTTTCCAACGGGATACCCATCAAATGTGTCAATAGCCCTCGCTGCTTGGTCGGCGTCGGCCATATCGATGAACGCGTATCCCTTCCTGGTCTTGGTCCTGGGATCTTTGGGCATAGATACGGCCAGCACGTCACCGAATGCGGAAAACATCATAGCCAGCGTTGTCTCATCATATTCCGAGGGCAAATTGCTGCAGTAAAGAACGGCGGAGCCTGGTCCGCGGCGTCTGCCCGGGTACGCCGCTGCCACACGCCTCAGCTCCTCCCTGATTTCACCGCATCGTTCGAACTGCTGTGCCTGAAACGCGCCTTGCAATTCCTGCTCCAAATCGGCCATCTGGTTTAAAATTGCCGCCTCTCCAGACGGGTCGTCTTGGTGGACCTGGGGTTGGCCACGATCCAAAAAGTTGACAACGCAGGCCAGCTGGATCTCTAATGGATGCCCGTCGGCACATAGAGGCCGGCCCTGCAGGCTCAGGTACGCATAGCGGGCCTGTTCCTTGCTCGCCATGCGAACGAACGCCGCCTGCCGCTTGGAATCATCAGGCACCTGCAGCATGGTCATCTGAACGACTTGGCCGACGTCCGCAAGTAGCGACACCAGATCCGCGTCCGTATACGACTCTGGCAGACCCATGACGTACAAATCCGCGGGCGATACCTGCGCTGCCATCGACCCCCGGGCGTCCCCGTTACCATTGCGCGATCCAGAACTCGACACGATCGAAGAGTGCCGTGTCGTTTCTCCCCCATCGGGCATGACCTCGAACGTGCCGCCGCCGCGCTACGTAAATACCCGCCAGCTGCCTTTGCTGACGACGTTGGCGATGCACAGGCCGCACGAGTCACGACTGCCAGCGAGAGGTTTGCGGCGCGCGTCGCGGACTTGACCCAGAAAGGTCAGTGGAAGTGGAAGTGGCACCCGCGGGGGACACCGCGTCACTCGAGAAATACTGCCACGGCCCACCGCCTGTCAGACGTCGACCGGACAGCAGTCGTTGCCGGGTGGGCGTTGTGCGAGCGCCGACAGATCTGTCGGGGACTGGCTCTGACGGCGAGAGCGCCGCGCCCCTGCCACCATGGTCGTCTCCGGGCGATCCATCGAGCAGACCTACCAGAAGAAGACCCAGCTGGAGCATATCCTGCTGCGTCCCGACACCTATGTCGGGTCTGTTGAGGTCGCCGAGCTCAGAAACATATGGCTTTTGAATGCGTCGCGGACGGCGATGGAGAGGCGAACGATCAACATCGTGCCGGCCCTCTATAAAATATTCGACGAGGTTAGAGGAGAACCTTGTTTTCAAGCGTTCCGACGTCCTGACACATCGTTCAATATGACCAGATCCTCGTTAACGCTGCTGACAACAAGCAGCGCGATCCTGAACACATGGACACCATCAAAGTTGACATTGATCGGGAGAAAGGGCAGATATCGGTTTTCAATAACGGCCAGGCAATTCCCGTGCGCATTCACAGCGAGCACAACATATACGTCCCCGAGCTGATCTTTGGCGTAAACAGTCATGATCATCGTCGACACTGGATCCCACTTTGACTCGTGGTTCGCTTAGCACCTGCTGACGTCGAGCAACTACGACGACGCAGAGAAGAAGACCACTGGTGGTCGCAATGGTTTCGGTGCCAAGCTGACCAATATCTATTCAAGGCGGTTCGTTGTTGAGACGAATGACTGCGATGCTGGCTTGTATTTCACGCAGGTCCCCCGTGGCCCGATTCGTGCCGCTTCCTGTTTGCTGACCGTGTCGCTATCAGATTTTCGAGAATAACATGTCCGTCCATGCGAAACCCACTGTCAAGGCTGCTGTCACGAAGCAGGTACGCGTGGGCGGATTTGCGAATTAACCGTCCCTGAGGTGCGCTCAGGACTGGACCCGTATCACGTTCCAACCCGATTTCGGCAAATTCGGCATGACCGCCTTTGACGACGACATCTATGATCTGCTTGTCAAGCGGGTCTACGACTTGGCTGGATGCACGGACAGGGCAGTCAAGGTCTACCTGAACGGCGAACGATTGCCGGTGAAGACGTTCAAGGACTACGTCGGTCTCTATTTGCCAGAGCATCCCGACAAGCAGGATCGTGTGTTTGACGCTTCCAACGACCGCTGGCAGATCGCGGTGGCGGTCAGCGATGGCACCTTTGAACAGGTATCATTCGTCAATTCCATCTGGACAATGAAAGGCGGCAAGCACGTCGACCATGTAACAGATCAGATCTGCAAGATGGTTCTTGCGAGTACGTGACATTGCACGTGGGCAGGAGGCTTCATTGGATTGACTCCTCCTCTGCAGGCATCTCGAAGAAGAAAGGCGCTCCAAAGACGCTAAAACCGTCACACATCCGAAACCACCTGTTCGTGTTCGTTAATTCCCTGATCGAGAATCCCGCGTTCGATTCACAGACGAAGGAGACGCTCACTTCAAATGCAAAGACATTCGGGTCGAAATGCGACATCCCGGAGGCCTTTGTCAAGAAAGGTAGGACGATAGGGCTGATGGAAACGGGAGCCGGTTTAAGATATGGGCGGCGTACAGTGATGGATGTTGGTGTCCGCGACGCTGTCTTGTCATGGTCCAAATTCCGGGAATCCAAGGAGCTGAAAAAGAACGATGGGACGAAGAAGTCCAAGATCGGAGGGATTCCAAAGTCAGTCGTTCATGAATAATGCTTCGTCCACAGTTGCTCATCGCATCACAGGTTGGACGATGCCAACTGGGCCGGGACAAAGAACTCGTCGAAGTGCACCCTTATTCTGACGGAAGGGGATTCCGCCAAAGCTCTGGCTGTGTCAGGTCTTTCTATCGTTGGGCGCGACGCGTACGGCGTCTTCCCGTTAAAGGGCAAGCTTCTCAACGTCCGCGATGCGTCCAGCGCTATGATACTGAAGAATGAGGAGATCAGCAACATCAAGAAGATTCTTGGCTTGCAACAAGGGCACACCTACGCGGACGTTTCAAAGCTTCGGTATGGTCATCTTATGATTGTAAGCGATTGTCATCATCGTTTCGTGTCCGCATTTATGACGTTGTGCTTGGACGTAGATGACCGATCAAGATCACGACGGTTCGCATATCAAGGTAAGGCAACCTTGGCCGCGACGCATTGCCGTCCTCACCAAATGGCGTAGGGGCTTCTGATCAACTTCCTGCATACGTTCTGGCCATCGTTATTGCAACAACCGTCGTTCTTATCCCAATTTGTTCGTTGCCACGTTTCCCTTTCGTTTCCCTTGGTCTGACCCCTTGTCGCAGATCACGCCGATTGTAAAATGTCGTCGGGGCTCGCAAGAGGTTCCGTTCTACACAATTCCGGAATACGAAACATGGCGCAAGGCAAATCCGTCAGGATGGAAAATCAAGTACTTCAAAGGTTTAGGGACGTCGACCAGCAAGGACGCGAAAGACTACTTCTCTCGTATCGATCAGCACCGCGTCAAATTCAAGTGGGACACTGCCCATAACGGCGCAGGCAACGACGACGCGATCGAGAAGGCGTTCAGTAAGAAGCGTGTTGAAGATCGCAAGCGTTGGCTCGCGGAGCTTGATCCTGGAACCTATATCGACTACCGGAAGGGATCTGTCACCTATACGGAATTCGTTGACCGTGAGTTGGTCCTGTTCTCGCAGTCGGATAACGTCCGGTCAATTCCGTCGCTCCTCGACGGTCTCAAGCCCGGGCAGCGGAAGATTCTCTACTCCTGTTTCAAGCGTAAACTGACGGGCGAAATCAAGGTCGCTCAACTTTCTGGTTACGTTGCCGAACACTCAGCCTACCATCATGGTGAAGCTTCGCTGACGGCCACGATCATCAACCTCGCCCAGAATTACATGGGCTCCAATAACGTACCCGTGTCGCTTGAGACGCCATGACAGTCATGCTGACTGTGTTATCCATAGATCAACTTGCTTCTCCCCATCGGTCAGTTCGGCACGCGTCACGCACAAGGCAAGGACGCTGCCTCTCCTCGATACATCTACACGGGATTGTCGCCAGTGACGAGAACCTTGTTCCCGCCCGAGGACGACGCACTGCTCGACTACCTCGATGATGACGGGATGCGGATTGAACCCAAGTTCTACGTGCCGATCATTGCTATGGTACTTGTGAACGGCGCCGAAGGTATTGGGACCGGGTGGTCCACATCGGTCCCGCAGTACAACCCGCGCCATCTTGTCCGATGGGTCCAATGCTATATCGACAGCGGCGGCCGCACTGATTCCCTTCTGTCGCTGCACCCTTGGTACAAGGGGTTCCTCGGTGACATCCGGCGCGTCGCCGAGAAACGGTCGGCGAGCTCGCAGTGCAACAAGTACGAGGTCACCGGCATCGTCAAAAGAAACGCTAACTCTATTGAGATCCTGGAGCTGCCAATGCACAAGTCGACGGACAGCTACAAAGCCATGTTTGAGGCCATGGACGAGAAGAAAGAAATTGCAGGTAGGGCACGGCCCGTGCTCCCGAACCGTACCGAGGGCGGAGGAGCTGAATGTTCCTGCAGGATTTGAGGCTCGCCACACCGATAATCGTGTGGATTTCACCATCCAGCTGTCGGACGAACCAGCTGGGCAGGCTCTACGTGCCGCCGACACGAACGAACTCCTGCGCATCTTCAAGTTGACGCATTCGATCTCGACAACGAACATGACGCTGTTCAACGAGGCTGGTCAGATCGGGCAATACGCCCGGGTCCAGGACATCCTGCTGGAGCATGCTCGTGCCCGCCAGCAGCTGTACCTTCTGCGGAAGAAACATCTGCTGTCGGTCCTCGAGCGGCAGTGCCGGCGTCTGGACAACAAGTGCCGGTTCATCAGGGGCGTATGCAATGACACGATCGCGATTCGCAACGTCCCACGCGCCGAGATCGAGGACACGCTGACGCGCATGAAATTCGACAAACTTCCGGGCGTGAAGCACGACTCGACGCTGATAGTCAAGCAGGTGTCGCCATCCATCATTGACGACGGCGACGGCGATGACAATGACGACAAGAAGTCGTATTCCTACCTGCTCACCATGCCGCTCCTGTCGTTGACCATGGAGGCGGCGGCCGAACTCGAGCAGTCGCTGGCGGCCTGCCGTGCTGAGATTGGCAAGCTGCAGAAGGTGACCTGGCAAGATATGTGGCGCGGCGACCTCGACCGGTTCGTGGCAGCGCTGGACGCACATGAAGCCCAGGAGGAGAAGGAGCAGAGGCAAGCGGACGCGACGCTGATGCGCAAGACGGGCCGGTCGAACCCTCACGTGGCGCTGATGGAGGCTAGCGCATGCCGCGCCCGCGATTGCTCGACGCTGGCGGTTGAGACCGACCCGGTCCCTGACGTCGTCATGACCGTCGCCGATGGTGATGCCGCCGATGAAGGTTCGAAAGAGAACCGCATCGCGTTGCCGAACACGACCGGAAATGACACGGATCGCATCCTGTCTGCAGCATTCGACGAGCTGGACTTTGTGGAAACCAAGCCGAAACTTCTGGATCCCGCCCCATCGACACGCAAGCCCGCCACGACGTCGTCATCTGCCAAGCCCAAGTCGTCAACGGCAGCATCTGCCAAGCCCAAGTCGTCAACGGCAGCGTCTGCCAAGCCCAAGTCGTCAACGGCAGCAGCAGCAGCAGCAGCAGCACGAAAGGCGACTGCGGTCGATTCCGAATCGGACGAATTGTCGGACAGCGATGACGACATTGTCATCCTGAAGAAGAAGCCACTGGCGGAACGGGTTGCCGCCGCCAAGGACCGGCCCGGGGCGGCGAAACGGTCGGTTGCGCCGAAGAAGTCGGCGCCATCGCCTGCCCACAAGAAGTCCAAGATGCTGCTGCTGTCTGAGGGCGGCGGCTCCTCGTTTGACGACCCGTTCACGATCGACGAGGACGATGGCGCTGATGGGCAGACGGGCGCGGCAGCCCCCAACGTGCCCCGCCTGTCGAAGCAGCTGTCGAGTGCGCCCCGCCCTCCTAAGCATCCGGCCAAGCCTCGAGGCCGCCCCGCTGCCGGCGCCAGCATGCCCGATGCCGGCCCCGGCGACGAGAACGCCAAGTACGTGAAGAACGACGTTGTCGCTCCACCCGCCAGACCGGCGGCGAAGGGTCGCCGTGCGGCAGCCGTATCCAGCGACGACGACGACGACGTGAAGCTCGCGAAGAGTGGCGTCGCGGCGCCGCCTGCACCTGCGAAACCTGCAACGAAGACTCGTCGTGCCGCAGCGTCCGCCCGCGTCGTCTACGTTGAATCCAGCGAGGAGGACGCCGGCGGCAGCGATGGCGACGGGTTCACCGATGTCAGCGACGACGACGACGACGACGACTACTGACGATCGGTTTGCCCTTTACACGTAGTAAACGCTGTGGTTTCGTCGTACTGCCGGCGCGCGCATTCGACGAACGGTGCGGGGCAGACGGGGCCGGGTCAGGCGGCGCCTTTGTGGCCGGTGGGTGACACGCGGCGTGCGGCGGTCAGAGCAAAGTGTGTTCGGAGTTTCGCGCGCTGTCGTCGGTCGCCATGTCGCGCGGCGGCGTCCACTCCATCGACGATCTGCGGGCGTCGAACGCCGATGCGCGCCGCGTGGAGGAGTTCTCACAGGGCGGCCACCAGAGGTCAGCAGCGTCACCGGGCGCCGCTCGTCGCTGGACTGACCCGGGCGCGCGCGCGTCGCGAACAGTGGCACGGCGGTCCTGCGACCGGTGCGGGGCGACGCCCCGATCGACACGTCGGCGATCGTGGCGGCCGGCTACCGGCAGGCGCAGACGGGTATGGGCCCGGTCGCGCATCCGCTGGTGACCATTACCGTCTACAGGAACGGGTTCATCGTCACGAACCCGGACGGCACCGACGGGCCGTTCCGCGATGCGGCGCGCCCCGACAACCAGCGCTTCATGGCCGACCTGCTGGCGCAGCGCGTGCCCGAGGAGCTCGAGCCCCAGGTGCGACAGGCATCGGGCGCGGCGCAGGACGTTGGCGTCAACCTGGTCAGCAAGACGTCCGAGGATTACGTCCCTGCGTTCCAGGCGTTCCAGGGCCAGGGATTCTCGCTCCGGTCCGCACAGCCGTCCGCCGCCTCCACCTTCAGGTTGGCGTCGTTGTTGCTGCAGGCAGTCGCCCATGGCGAGAGGAGGACGTACTGATGCGGGGGCCCTGCGTGTAGCGCGGCGCGAGCGGCGCCGTTATCGCTGGTGGCGGGTGAGCCCGTCAGTACCGTGCAGGTCGCCGCCCTGGACGGGTCCCGGCATCGCATCCAGGTCAATGCCGCCCGGCATACGGTCCTCGACCTGTTCCAGCACGTCATGCAGTACGCCTGCGATCGTTGACGCCTGCCCGTCGTCGCGTGCGCTGACCCTGGGGTGTACAGGCTGACCGGGGCGCCCGCCACGTTCGACCTGCTGGGCGGGTTCCCACCCAGGCCATTGTCGGATCCAGCGGCCACCATTGCACAGGCGGGCCTGGCCGGATCGTCGCTGCGCATGAAGGCACCCTGATGGCAACCCTAAGCTCCCGCTTTCTCGTTTGCACAGTACTACACGTATTGGTCGCGTAGGACCCGTGTCGCGTTCGCGTTTCGGGAGACGGTGCCGTATCAGGGGGCACGCGCCACCCCCCCCTGTCGTCTGCAATTGCGATCAATATCTGTCGGCGCGCGGGTCGTCGTCTGTCAGCGGGGCGCATGAACTCGGTGGGCAACCGTGCGACGACGTCGGGCCCGCCGCTCGACTACTCGTTCCAGGACCTGCACTCGATTGCCGACCTGGAAACGCATGAGGCGACGAAGGGCGCGCGGCACCTGCTGCCGGCGGTGTCGCCCAGCCCGGATCCCGCTGCGGCTCGCCAGACGCCAATCGGGAGCGACGCCGGCGTCACTGTCGACGGGGAAGCGCCCGCGCCCGTGGGCGGCCCCGTTGACACGGCCGGGGCACCTGTCGCCGACCCGGGCGGGTCGCCCCGATTGACGTTGCACCTGCGCACGACGGCCATCAAGCTGTCGTACAACCAGATCGGGTCGCTGGACGGCCTGCCCGGGCAGGCGGTCCGGCTCGTCGACAGCGTCGCCGACATATCCTGGCTGGACCTGTCGCATAACGCGATCGAGGAGATCGCCCCGGGGCAGCTGGCCCCGTTCGTCAACCTGCGCGTCGTCTACCTGCACGCCAACCGGATCGGCAGGCTGGGCCCCGTCCTCGACCAGCTGTCGCGCCAGGCGCCGTGCCTGCAGAAGCTGACCCTGTTCGGCAACCCGTGCGAGTCCCGCAAGCACTATCGCCTGGCGACGATCCACGCGTTCCCGCACCTCAGGTCGCTGGACTTTATCCGGGTGACGCCCCGGGATCGCGACCTGGCCGACTGCTGGGCCAGGGACGGCGGCCATGTCGCCCGGGTGCGCAGCAGCAACGATCACGAGACCGACAGCCCCGACGCGCAGCAGCAATAGTACTAGTACATGTATACATGTGCACGTACGACGACTCCTTCGGGTGGTTCATGGGAGCTGGAGGGCTCCCGCAGGGGACAGCTCATGCATATGGTCGGTGTCCCAGAAGGCGGACGTGAACGGGACACCAGCGGCGTGGTTCGTCACGCCGAACGCGTGCGTGCTCGCGACGGCGGCACCATCTTGATCCGCGTGCGGCGGCGACGATTTGCGTTTGCAGACGGCACATACGCAGGTGCCGGTGCAGGCCGGGCACTCCCAACGGCTCGAGGTGTCCATCCGGATGTCGTACGCGAACTTCTCCAGGCACCGCTCGCAGAACTTCTTCCTGCAGATGGGCTTCTTCGACGAGGCGGACATCGACCGGATACGGTTCGCACATAGGCGAAGCTGGGAGGCGGGCCTCCTGTTCTTGCAGTGATGGCAGCTGCTGCCGCCGGCGCCGACAACAACGCCCGTCTTTGGGGTCAGGCGCAGACCGGACGCTGTTACAACCGGTTTCGGACGCTGCAACGTGAACGGTGCCTGCAGCGTCGAGGCCACGAGCGGCGAGGGCACCATGGCGTTGGTGTTGAAGACGAAATCCGGATACGGGGCATGCTGTACGGGGATGGCAGGCGATGGCGCAGGCGCGGCCGATGTTCGGATGCAGTCGAGCAGCCAGCGTACGCGCATGGACGGGTCGGCGATCGAGACGAAGGCGCGGGCCGCGTGGTCGGTGTGTCGGAGCAGGTGCTGAGCGGATGCGTGCAGGCCGGCGTCGAGGACGCCATCACTGCGCATGTAGTTCAGGATGGCCAGCGCCATGCCGACAACGGGATCCTGATAGACATGGGGGGCGCCGAACGGCATGTCGTTGGCAAAGGCGGCGCCGGAGAGATCGATGCCGGGCGGTACGGCGCCGCTGTTCGGCATGCCGGCCGACATTCGTTTAGGGGCAGCGGCACCTGGCGTGCGTCTAGGGCAGTGGCCGGAGCGATTGGCGACCTCGCGGCGAAATCAAGAACTGCGAGGCACTGCCCAGGAAGTGCGTGCGGGCATGCTGCGGCGTCCGCTATTTTTGGACTTATTGTCAGTCGCGCAATCTCGATATGCACACGCGGCGGGCGCCCAAGACGAGCCGGCGGCGGAACTGACCTACGGGGATAGGAGCGACAGCGCCTGCACTGAATCGGTGCACAACAACATATGGATCGTAGGCGCACGCTTGTTGAACGGTGTGCGAACCGTTACTAGTGCGCACGGACGCGTATAGCCACCGCCATTTTCTCGTCCGCAATGTTGGCGGCCAGTTGGACATAGCAATGTCATGCGACCATCCGTGGTTACCTGTTGATTCCTGTCGGGCCCCGGGTGTCACGGACGGCAAGCAGCACACGCGCAGCCACGCAGGACACCGTGATCGGCGAAAACAGGCGAGGTCGGACCGAAATATTAGAGCGCCACCGTGTCTCGACTCTCGACGCGGAGCACTCCGTCACGGACACCGTGGCGGCATTGACAATCAAACGTCCAAGCGTGCGCGTGCTGTCGCCTGCTCGTACGCCTTGCCACCAAACCCATACATCGGTACTGCCCGACCTGTACGTACCGTTATTGCAATATTTTGCTGTGCATTGTTGAACGTCGATAACGATTGAACTCTCGATGATGAACCACAACAAATCATTACAACTTTCGTTCTACTGAGCGCTGCAATACGCGCCATGTTGAAACGATTTCAATGTTGCCGAGAGAGTCACAAGCCGTGTCAGTGCATGTGCGGACGAATCCGTCCATGCACTGACACGGGCGCGCACGATATTCTCTTTCGGTGCGATCTGCATATGATGACGAATTACAGATATTGAAGTGCAAACTATGTTGCTCGAATTCTTCCTTAGATGTCTGATGTGGATTGCTAATTTGTGTTTCACCCAGGGTTTTGCTGTGGCTTGACGAATGCCCATCCACATATGGCTCGGTACGTCCAATTGGTGTGCTGAAGCGATTCGGGAATGATTTTCAATTCATGAGTAGTGGACTGGAATTTGTATTTGATGACAATCGTTTGGAATCTTGCTGACCCTTTTTCTGGATCAGTCTCGTTCCGATTGATATCGCAATCCTTTCTGACACGTTTCATTGTAGGACGGTTGGCCACGGCGTCGAAGCAGACCTGCGTACCAATAAAAGAACGCTTTGCTGCACGCTCGCCGAGTGACGTTCTGTATAGGGTAGACGTGTGTGTCAGTGCTTCATTTCCCATCGGATCAGGCGCTGTACCTCTCCGAACCGCATGCCGTTGCGGATCAGCAGATCCGAATACCTACGCACCTGGTTCCGTTCCCAAACGATAGAAGTAATCTTCATCCAGTACATGAGACACCTCCGGTGGCGAGGTGGGGGCGAGCCATCAACGACGATGCCCGAACATCGTGTGACGATTCGCAATCGCTTGGCAACGTTGTCGTCGGTCTCTACTAAGTGCACAGCCCCACGTACGCAGTACCACGGTCGGATTACGCAAGGTTAAGGCTACCTGTGTGTCCCTGGTCGAATCGGAATGCCGCGTCGTCAACGCCTACGTGTCGCAGCGGGTAACCATCCAGGGTCGATACGGGGTCCGAGGACAGATGCCGCATCTGGATAGACAGTCACCCCACTGGTGCGATCCCTCCCGGCTTCCGCCAACGCGGCGTCTAGATCGCGGTAGGTGACGGCAACAGTACCGTTGACTCCGAGTCGTTGGTCGCACGATGTGCTTGTTACAAATCGTGCTAAGCGACCGGGTCGCTTCACGATCTGGTGGGCTTCAAGGTCCGCATCTCTCCATCCTGGTAGCGTGTGGCACTTTGCGTGACGCAACACGTCACGCCGGATTAATCCAGCAGCGGGCGCTATTGATAGCGCAACGCTCGCACTCGCAGTCTCGCGCGCCCGTCGTCATTCTAATTTCGGCACCCACCCAGGAGACCTTGACGTCGTCGTCAGTGGTTGTGCCGGGTCCAGCCAAGCGGCCCAGCGCGTTCCCTTTGTTCCAGAACAGTCGCCTGGCGGCGTTGGCAGGCGCCTCGCCTGTCGAGCCGCGACCGCCTGTTCCCTACCGCCCCGCTCGAGGCCTGAATGCGCATTCTGCTGGCCTTGTTCCACCATCGGCACCGCCACTGGGTCACCTATGGTATCATTGGTCCCGCCATCGCGCTGATCCTGTTCGGGCTGCCGGGCCTGCTCGGTGCCATCGCCTCGTTCGCAGTTTACGATCTTCTCTCGGCGCCATCCGCTGGTGAGCGTAATCGCATCGAGCGATACCTGGGTGGCGTGTCCGTCTCCGTTCGTTTCACGGTTGGGCGCCTTCACGTGCATCTGCACCACTGGCTGACCATGCTCGTGCTACTGATCACATTGACGGTAGCCGAGGACTGGCTCATCCACACATGTCGCATTCGGCGCGACGTGCTCGCCGTCCTGTACGGCGCTTGCATTGGCGGTACTGCACAAGGCCTGCGATACTCGGACAGATTCTACGTCGTCAGGAGAAGGCAGCTCAGCATTGCGTTGAGCAGGTACAAGTTGTCGGACTCACCGATGTGCTTCAGCTGATCGGTGTAATAGGCGTGGAAGTGAAGTATCGCTGGTCGGTGGCGTCGCCACGATTCACGATAGCGAATTCAGCGACCTGGAGGTGGAAATCGATGAGACGCTGGGCGCTGATGACCCAAGCGTGCTTGAGATCGAAATCTTTACCAGCGATGACGAGAGCCAGTACGAGAGCGACTCTGAGTGCGCCGGCAGCACCCGTAAAGCGACGAACGTCGATGCGGACGAATGCTGGACAGGTCATCATCTTGTCGGGTCCTGATGTGAATAGCCGTATATGTGTATGGCATGAGGACTGGAAGTGTCCATGTACAAGTGCGGGCGTGTGATATGTGGAAAATGATAAACGTTAAAGAGCATACCAGTGTTAGGATTTGTACATGCAAGGCAGCGATGTGGTGTACACCACATTGTAGTTACTTGAGCTACCTGCTGTTGTTGGTTTGGAAACGTCTTGGGTTGGACCTGTCCAGAGGCGTCCTGTGCAGGATGGTTGTGGAACGATGGTCCATTCATATGAAACATAACGTTTCCTCAACGGCCTGCTCAGCGGACGACGCGGCTTACGCTGCCGTTGTCTCTGTAAACGAGTGCATTGATTCCTGGTCGGTTCTGTGCGGCGTGCACGAAAGCGGAATATTCGGTATCGCACGGATCGGCATTCAAGATGATGTGCACAGCGAAACCGCTGCAGGGCTAGGGCACGCAAGGATGGTGAATATGAACGATTTTGATGACCGGTGGCTGCAAGGAGGCGACTGGTGGGTGCTGGCGATGAATGCGGATATTTAGTGACCGTTTCGCTACGTGGGGGTCTGTCTGATGAGCGATGGTGTACTGGTAGACGACCTACCGGGCGAAGTTTAGCGTGTCGAGCGACACTGAACAAGAAACGACGGCCCAGCTGGCCCAACTTCTGGAGGAGGGTGGCAAGTCGGAAAGTTCCACGGGCCACTCCCAATCTCACGGACTTCCACTTGTCCTGGTGTTGGCTCGGGACGCGACCGGCCACAGATCCATGGAGCATCAGGACTGGAACGCTGTTGTCCTGCGCAAGACGCGCGCCGGCGGCGCTGGCAAGAAGGCTGCCCAGCGTGATGACGTCAATTCCGCGATGCGCTCCGGCGCCCAGGTCGAGACTGTCAAGAAGTTCGCCGCCGGTCGGTCGAATGGCAGCGTTGTAGGCATAGATCTGTCTGACTTCCGGATTCAATAGGAGCAAATCGTGTCACTGGTGCATCAAATGCCAAGAAGCTGGAAGAAGAGACGGAGGACTTTCATCACAAGGCGATTACTCAGGATTTCAAGGTATACCCATTGTTATGGATATATGTGAGGTTCAGCTGTAATCCATTCGTTCTCTCAGATAGCGTTGCTGAAGGCGCGGCAAGCGAAGAACCTGACTCAGAAGCAGCTGGCGCAACTGATCAACGAGAAGCAGACTGTTATTACTGACTACGAAACCGGGCGCGCCATACCGAACGGGCAGATTATCGCCAAGCTCAACCGTGTCCTGGGCACTATTCTTCCCAAGATCCCGAAAAAGAAACTTGTTAAGGACGCTTCTTCTACCTAAACAAACCCGTTTCAACGCCAACAAGCCTATATCGTCACCGTCAATTACAACGCCATTTCTTTAAACCCAGCAGCGCGTTCTCTACCTGCTACGTTGGGAATTCGGCTTACGCGAGCCCTGGATCGGGACCATTGTAGATCAGCTCTTGAGCGCGACTTGGTTCGGGTACGAGTGTGTCACCGTTCGTTTGGTAAACTTCGGAAACCTGCGTCGATTTGGCCGTAGTTCGTATCTGCCTTTGTGCCTCCGTCGGTGTGTCCTGCTCTGCGCGACTGCCGCGTCAATATCGGTTCGGTTGGCGAACCAGATGTGCGCAACCTACCTTCGAGATGGGCAAGGGGGGCCCGCCGTACTCGACATGACCACACGGAAACGACCGCCCGATACGACCCTTGCTGCAGTTGCCGGGACATAGAGCAGGTTGGGTATGTACCAGTAGCGGGCGGCACCGACAAGGCGGAGTCCGTGCGGGGCGCCGCGTCGCACCGCTCCTCATTTGGCGTTGGGGATCGCGCCCGTGTCGTACGCTACCCTCCAACTGCATCCCATCATGGTCCGACCCATGTGCGCCCTGGGGCGGTTCGCCTCCAGTATCAGGCATTTGTCGACGTATGCGCGCGCCAAGCCTCACCTCAAGTACGCTAGCAGTTACATTGTTTGTTCGCGGGGGCGTCCCGCTATCAGGGATCCCCCGTGCGACACTACCGTTCTTGGATCTGATTTGTGATCGCGCGTCGCAGCATTGGAACGATTGGACACGTCGACCATGGCAAGACCAGCCTGACGGCGGCATTGACGAAGGTGATGTCGGAGGTGCAGGGCGTCGGCGCGTACAAATCGTACGCTGAGATTGACAAAGCGCCTGAAGAGCGCGCCCGTGGAATTACGATCAACTCAGCGCACGTCGAATACGAGACTGTAAACCGCCACTATGCCCATGTCGACTGCCCCGGACACGCCGACTACGTCAAGAACATGATCACGGGTGCCGCCCAGATGGAAGGCGGCATTCTTGTCGTATCCGCTCCTGATGGGCCTATGCCCCAAGTAGGCCACATGCACAGATTGCCGCACACGAGTTATTAGCTGAAGGCGAGACGTTTTACAGACCCGCGAGCACATTCTCCTGGCGCGACAGGTCGGCATCCCCAGCTTGGTCGTCTACCTGAACAAGTGCGACCTGCTTCAGGACGACGAATTGCTGGAATTGGTCGAGATGGAGATCCGCGAACTGCTCGACTCGTACAAATACCCAGGATCAGAGATCCCCATCATTCGGGGATCGGCCCTAGCCGCCCTGAACAACGAGGATACCCCCCTCGGTCGGCAGTCCATCATCAAGCTCATGGAGACCGTTGACGAGTATATTCCCGAACCTGTTCGCGAGACAGATAAGAACTTCCTGATGCCCATCGAGGGCGTCTTCTCCATCGCCGGCCGTGGTACAGTCTGCACGGGCCGCATCGCAACCGGTAAAATCAAGACTGGCGACGAAGTAAGCGCATAACTATTTGTCTCCAACGCTGTGAGCTTATTGTCGTTATGCCTAGGTTGAGATCATCGGTCTCGGCAAGCCGACCATGAAAACGACGTGCACCGGTGTACAAATGTTCCATAAGGATATGGAATTCGGCCAGGTAATCCAGCAGGTCGTTTACGCTACCACATTAGTGCCTGACTCCGCGAGTACAGGCCGGCGACAATGTCGGCATCTTGCTTCGTGGTACGAAGCGCGAAGAAGTCAACCGTGGCCAAGTCATGGCAAAACCGGGCACCTGCAAAGCATCATCGTCGATTAAGGCGGAAGTCTACGTGCTGACGAAAGAGGAAGGCGGACGGCACACGCCGTTTGTGACGAATTACAAGCCGCAGCTGTTCCTTCGAACAGCGGACGTGACCGGGACGATCACACTGCCGGAAGACACGCCAATGGTTATGCCCGGCGACAACGCCAACTTCCAGATCGACCTGCTGGAACCGGTGGCCATGGAGAAAGGCATGCGGTTCGCGCTCCGCGAAGGCGGCAAGACTGTTGGCGCCGGCGTCATCACTGATCTCCTGAACTGATTCGTGCTCTTGAAATTAACGGGCCCATGTTCACTGTATTGCTGTCAGCATAAAGAGCACTAGAACTGTATAACGCGGATTGTAGATGGGGCCGCTAGACCTCGTTGGCTCGGGCAGTAAAGGGCAACCTTGGAGTGCGGCAGTGTAGCATTCGGTCGCAATGAGGGTCGAATGGAGGGGCCCTCTCGTTACATTGTCAAGGCGTCCGCGCCGGATGGCGGGTCGAAGAGGAACCTCCTCACAAGTCACAAGTCGCTGACCCGGCACAGGTCGTCATTCAACGTCGAGGGCAGGCACCCGTTTTCTTGAGGCAACATGGTGCAACTGTCTGGCTTGGCGAACGCTGTCAGCGACATTCAGTGGACTCGAATCAACCAGCTGCGACTGGCGTGGACCGTAACCCAAGGGATCGCTGTCGCTCTTGTTATCTGTCAGTCGGTGACGGTACTGATTCTCTGCAAACGCCTCTGACCTGGCACGCGTCTGTACAGCGATCGGCGTTGCTGCCAGCAAGGTTGGATCAGATGCGCCGACCGCCCAGTTCCAGCTCATCTGGTACTGCCTTACCGTCCTAACCTGTACGTTTCCTGTTTACCAGTTGCGTCAAGTCGCCAATGCTTCCAGCAGGGTCCGCCTTCTCCTCCATCGTCCTGCTGGTCAATGTCCCATGGTACGTCGCGGTCTGCGCCCGACGACGTGATCGAGCCCCAATCCGTGGTACGATGCAGGATAACAATGGACCCGTCGATCGCGTTCGGTGCTCTGGTGGCGTCGACGGCGTTCTTAATCACGGTGGCCGTCAACGCCTGCGTCATCTGGGCGACCAACGTTCTCGTGCGTGATTGCCCTCCGCGTCATTGTGGCATCGCTGACGGGGTAGTGACCTGGGTGGCAGGCGTCATTAACGTCGGTGTCGGTGTTCAGCGCGTTGTTGGCGGTGTGCCTGACGGTGGACCTGGCCGGGTTCCTGCAATTCAAGGACGACCTGATCGGCGATACGGCCACGATGGAGGCGCCGAACGTCATCGCCGCGATCCCATCGCCCGCCATGAAACGCAACAAGGAGTACTACGACCAGCGCCCAGCAGAGCAGGCCTGATCCGACGCAGGCCCCCGCCGACGTTCACCATAATCTGTACACATCAACTGTGATCGGTCTGCTGTGGACGGATCCCTGTGTGTATGATACATGTCAGAAGGTGGCATCAGGCGGCGGCTGCGGAATCCTCGATGTCCCTGCCATGGCCTCCCGGAGCGAGCAGAGCACGTCGGCAATGCCCATGCTGGGTTTCCAGCGGGCGATCGCCGGTAGCTGTGATGTGACCATGCCCTTGGCGTCGACGTACTGCGGCAGGGCAATCTTGGTGACGAAGCGCACCTCGGGCGGCTTCATCGGGTAGTTCGGGCCGGCAACCACCTGCCGCACAGGTCAAGGCCCGTCGTCTCCAGGCAGAATCCTGCCGCCCGCCAATACCTTCAGGGAGTATATGCGCTCGCCAAGGATGATGGTCGCGTTCCAGTTCGTCAGCAGAATGTCATCACCTAGCGAACGGCGACAACACACATAGTCAGCGCACGCGAGACAGGACAGGGGTGACATCGCGCGCGCCGGCTACCGTCGACCCCGTACGACACCCATCCGGCGTGCTTGCCGCTGGAGATGCCTTTCTCGCCGCTCTCGAGCTCCTCGAGCAGCTTGAAGTTGCGCGGGACGACGTAGTTGTCTGTCATGATGATGGTACGGCAGAGCGCCGGGCGGCGACAGACAGCGGGCGGGTATCGACTGCCACCACACGGTCCGCAAATCGGCGCCAACTCCGCCCGGGGCCGCTGCTGCCCACCTCTCCATCGCTGACTCACCCGCCCTGTCGCCGAGCACTCAACCGGGATCCCAGGGTCCGGGCATGGGAGAACGCTGACGCTGACGTACGTTCAGCAGAGGCGGCCGAGAAAGCAGGTCGCCATCGCGTTGCGCCACGATCGGACGAGCAAGCGGAAGCAACTGAGCCCGATTGGGGGATGGCCGCCTGTTCATCAACTAGGTAGCTGATTCGACATGCGAGTGCCAGGAACGCCAGGCCAGTCGGTACTGGGTGTAAACACCTTCGCCTATAGCTGTGGGCCGGGAGGGTCAGCCGGAAGTGCCGCCGTGCGCCGGCCGTTGCCGTTGGAGTGCGCAACGCGTCGGCAGAGCGCGTGGCGTCAGGCAGTGTACGGCGGCCATGGAACTCAACCTGGACCCGTGCCCCGATCGGCGCAATGACCTGTTCGCCTCCAAACGCCATCGCTGGCCGCCGCCCGCTGTTGTCGTACGTCTGCGCCGATGGCATTCTGCTCGCCCGCACGTTGCTGACACCGCCACCGTGGTCGTCGTGCAGGATATGTCGACGTCGAAAGGCGCTGGCCGCGTCATCGTCTGCGTTGGCCTGGTCGCCACCGTCGGTCCGTATTCGCGTCTGGTGCCCAGGTCGCACCAGTTCAGCCCGTCCGACATCGTCATTGTCGATGACCCTGCCAACGACGCCTGCCTGGTCATGTGCCCTACCCCGGACCGCATCGATCCATCCGACCTCGATGCCGTCGTCGCTCGCATCGTCCCCGATACCGCCCACGACGTCGTCGTCCGTACCTGCCTGCCGAAGTGCTCGGTCCTGACGCATGACGGCCGGCACGACGCCGTCTATCATGTGGGCCGTGCACCGGTCCTGCCGCCCGGGAACTTCCTGACGGGTTTGTCGGCTGCGATCGTCACCCGTTGCCACATGACCGGCAGACGATGCGCGGCTGACATTGCAATGGCCGCGCCCATGGACGCCATTGACGCCGCCCTGCGCCTGGATCCATCCGCCGCCCGGACCGCCGTCGCCGAATCGTCCATCGTCATGGGCAACCGAGACGGGTTCGATCAGCCACTGTCCCTGTTCGTCTAGCGCGCGGCCGACACGATACCCCGATTGTTAAACGTGCCACATGTTGGATCGTCCGTTGCGACTAGTCGTCGTGGCCCGGACCGGGCGCCTGTACGGGCGGGGCGGCGCCCGGCTCAATTCGGGTCGGTGCCGGCGCCTTCAGGCAGTTCCAGTCAAAGTCGACCTGGGTCGGCGCACCCTCGTCATGGTACAGGTCGTCGTCATCGTACGCGATGTCTAGCACGATGTCGTCGTCGAAGACGTCCGGTTCGCCGACGACGCTGGGGACCTTGGCCCGCCCGACCTGGTCGTCGTCGAGCCGGTCCGGGCCCGCCATGCTGTCCATTGGTTTGCTGGGAGGCCTCTTGACGGTCACCATGTCCAGCAACCAGCTCAGGCACATCTCCATGCCCAGTTGCATTCGGGCGCAAGCCGCGACCATGGCGCGCCCCTGTCAGCGGGAACGTCTCCCCCGCGGATCAGGTGGGCTCCCACCACCGTCCGCGAACCAGCTGCCGCCCGGTTCGAGGCGGGTGGCTTACGCTGTGCACGTTGTGGCAGGCAGTCATAATGACAACGGTGCGGCGGCGCGCCAGATCCGGGCGCACACGGGCACCCACCCCTGCATGCCCTCTACCTGCTCGGGCCATTCACAAGTTGTGTGGGTATGCGTCCTCACCGACACGCGCAACGTCGTCAACAGACTCGACAGTGGCACGGTTGAATCGCACAGCGTGCCCGCCCCACCTGTATTATAATGGTAGTCGAGCCTTAACGCGATGGTCGATCGCCGGCACTGGTACCTCTAGAGCACCCCGTTGTCGAGCATAGCGCGGGTCATGGCCGGCGGCGCGCCATCCAGCCCGTCCATGTACTGGGCCCCAGATCCGCAGCACGTGTACGTGAAGGCGCGCGTTCTGGGCCCTACCGCCAATCCACCTGTCGGGTCCCCGTCCGACCTCGTTGACGTCGCCGTTGTCCATGACGACGGCGGCAACGCCACTGACAATGCGCCGACACGTGCCGTGCCCATGTCGTCGCTGATATCGGTCGGGGCGGACACGGGGCCTCTCCACGACGTCACCGACCTGACCCTGCTCGACCGCGTCAATGCCCCATCACTGCTGGCGACGCTGCGCCAGCGGTTCCATCACGCGCAGGTGTACACGGCCGCCGGCTCTACGCTGCTATCGGTGAACCCGTTCCGGCTCATCGACGGCATGTACGAGGGCCCTGCCGTCGACACGTACCTGTCGGGGTCCAGCACGCCACACATCTTTGGCACGACGGCCCAGTGCTACCAGCGGATGCGACGGGATGGCACCGCTCAGTCGCTCATCATCTGTGGCGACTCCGGCAGCGGGAAGACGGAAGCCGCCAAGTACGCCCTGCAATTCCTGGCCGTCCTGTCGGCCAATGCCGCTGCCACGAACGTCACCGAGCACGAAGGTAGGCCGTCGCCGTCGTCCATCGTTTCCGCGCCTGCGCGCATGCTGAGGATGGAAACGTGCCCAGTTGCGGCCCGCATCCAGAAGCGGGTCGTCGAGTGCAACCCGGTGCTGGAGGCATTCGGCAACGCGCGCACGCTCCGGAACGACAACAGTTCCCGGTTCGGGAAGTACCTGCAGATCCACATGTCGGCCGGGTCGGGCGAGATGCAGGACGCGTCCATGTCGTACTTCATGCTGGAAACGTCCCGCATCGTATCGCACAGCAGCGGCGAACGGAACTTTCACATCTTCTACGCGTTGCTCGGTGGACAACCCGAGGCGACGCTCCGGTCGACGTATGGACTCGTGCCGAGGCCAGCTGCGTACAAGTTCCTGGGCGGACAGCCCGGGCAGGACGCAGGGTCGGCCGGCCCAGCACAGGCGCACGTTGGTGACCTGCAGGAGATCGTCGACGCCATGGAACAGTTGGGCATGTCGGGCGGGGAGCGCCAGGCTGTCCTCAACGTCCTTGCCGCCATCCTGCACCTCGGCAACCTCGAGTTCGCCAGTGACGACGAAGGGCATGCGGTCCTGCAGACAGGTACCCATCTGACTTGGTTCCTGAAGCTGTCCACATTCGGTATGGACACGACCTGTCCGCATGGTGACGATCGGTGCGTCGGCTGATTGTGGCGGTGCACAGAGGACGAAGCGACACGCGATGCTCTGATCGGGCGTCGCATCGGGCAGGATGCACACCGCGTCTATGTGCCTGTGGACGTGGACAAGGCCGATTCGGCGCGCAACGCGCTCGCCAAGGAGATGTACGCCAGACTGTTCCGATGGCTGATCGCCCGTATGAACCAGGCCCTCCAGCCTGATTCGTCCACCGCCCCCAGCAACTCGTCATTCTCAGCTCGCCCAAGCAACGCACGCGGAACGACGCACACTATCGGCATTCTCGACATCTTTGTCAGTGCCTGTTATAATGCTATCGCGTTACCGCCCACCTGACATTTACCCACAGGGGTTCGAACGATTCGACGAGTACAACGGGTTCGAGCAGATCTGCATCAACTACTGCAACGAGCGGCTGCAGTCGATCTTCATTGAGCGGGTCCTGTCCGTCGCCGAGCAGGCCGTGTACGAGAGAGAGGGCGTGCCCTGGGAGACCATCACCTTCCCGGACTGTTCGCCCACGCTGGCCGTCATCGATTCGGCGCCGTCCGGCGTATTCTCCATGCTCGACGACGAGTGCCTGATCCCACAAGGGTCCACCCAGGCCTTCTTCGAAAAGGTCTGCAAGGCCCATGCCACGTCGTCCGTCTTCAAGGATGACAGCCGGAAGCGTCCCCTGCATCTGACCATCTCGCATTACGCTGGCGACGTCCAGTACAATGTGGGCGAATTCCTCAGCAAGAACAAGGACCGCATCAGCGACGACTTGCACGATCTGCTGGAGATGGCCACGTCCGAGCAGGTCGGCACGATCGTCAATTCGTCAGCCGCTCCGCAGGAGATCACCGAGGAGGACGCGAACAGCTTGCAGACGAGGAAAAAGAGCACCAAGAAGGGCAAGTTTCAGGCGGGACATTTCCGCGCCCAGGTGCAACATCTGGTGACCATGCTCAACGACACGTCGCCGCAGTTCGTCCGATGCATCAAACCCAACCAGCGACAGCTGCCCGACGAGTTCCAATCGCCCATGGTGTTCGAACAGCTGTCCAACGCAGGTACAGCTGAGGTTGCAACGTCCGCTGTCGACCCAGGTTCCCTTAGCGTTTGTTAGGCGTGCTGGAGATGGTTCGAGTGCGACAGGCGGGATACCCTATACGTATCCCGCACGACACGTTCGCGTATAGATACCGGCCTCTCGGGAATGCGTCCGCCACCACCGAATCGATTGTTGGCACGATCTTGGAGGACAAGGTTGATCTTGTGGAGTCGCTGCGGGGCCAGGCCGCCTTCCACCTGGGACGAACCATGGTGTTCCTCAAGGACGACGTTTACCGGGCGTTAGAGTCGGCACGCGACCTGGCCATCGCTCGACACTGTATCGCAGTGCAGGCCGGCACGAAGGCGTACCTGGCGCGCTTGCGGCAGAAACGGTACTATGCATCACTCGGCGTCCTGCAAGGCGCTCTGTCGTCCTACGCGGCTGGCCGACGAGCACGAAACCTGTCACGTTCCTGCCTGACGTTGCAGGCCGCACTGCAAGCGACCCTGCATCATAAGCAATGCTTGAAGGACGTCGCCGGGAGCAAGACGACGTCCCATGCGGTACAGAGCCCAAGGCCCGCGTCGGCCTCGCTTGTGCCGCCCACTGTATCGTGGTCGTCCGTGCCAGGACTCGACACCATCCAGGTCACCGACCGCGTCATCATCCTCGTGTTCACAACGAACGACATCCGACAGATCATGGCGCGGCTCCTGGCGGATCACTTGCAGCCCCAGCACGTCCGGTACCGAATCTACAACCTGTGCCTAGGTGCGTCCCATTCGAGCGGAACGTGCTTATATCCCCACCTGACGCACCTCATGCATACGCAGAGGTCGACTACGACATTTCACAGGTGCCGGGCGACCAGATCGTCCAGTTCCCGTTCTCCGGGCACGCTCCCTGCCCGTTCCAGATGATGATCGACTACTGCGACTCCATGCGCCAGTGGTTGTCGACGAAATCGTCGCTAGCCTTGATACATAGCAAGGCCGGCAAAGGACGATCCAGCATGATGGCTGCTGCCTACCTCCTCGATAGCGGCGTCGCGTCCACGGCCGACGCCGCCCTGCGCTTGTTCTGGACGCGTCGGCCCGACCTCGAGAACGAATCGTCAATGACCCCGTCGCAAACGCGATATGTGCACTATTGTAAGGCATGTTGTGATACAATGCGTTCGCCCGCACTGACATGGTGCACAATTATGAACAGATGAAGAGTATCTCTCTGGGGGTCGCACCCACGATCTGCGCCGAAACGTCTGCCTGATCGGCGTAGTGTTGAACAACATCGACAGGACGATGGTGCCCGAGGATAACGAGATCTGGCTGATGATTGCCGTGCAGCAGGATGACGGCAAAGTACGGCAGAAGTGGATCCGGATGATGACACGAACAGCGACGACCTGCACGTGGCGCCTCCGGAAGGTCTGCGTCCTAACCGGCGATATCAAGGTGGAAGTGCTGTCGCGAGAGAAGAAGGGAAAGCTGGCGAAAGTTCTTGTCTACGTCTGCCTACATGCTGCATTCGTTGGCGACTGCCTGCGATTCGTCAAGGCCGACATGGACAAGGCTTACAAAGACGCCGATCACAGCAAGTTCCCCGCCGGGGTTGAACTCGTCATGAACTTCTCGTCATCACAGCCAACAGTTGCATCAGCAGCAGCGCCGGCGATCGACAGATCCTCAAGTGCACATCCCCAGCCCGTTCCAGATGCGGCATCAGATGATGGCAGCCTAGTGCACTCGCAACTGAGCCGACCAATGAAGTCGCCGTCCATGAGGTCTGGCATAGGCCTTCGTAAATGAACGAGTTTTGCGGCTTGACTTTTGACAGCAAATGGTAATTGTTCTCATGTCTTTGAGACGTGATCGATAATAGGCGCTGTCCGAATCCAGAGGTGCCTGCGCAGCGCGACCAGGTTGAAGCGCGAATCTGCAATCGTCGCGTCTGTGATTGTGAGGTATGGTGCTGATGCCGTGCCATCGCAATTGCGAACACTAAAGCGATCACATCAAATGTCACGGCATGTCCTGACGTCAGCGTCCACACTACAACGAATGGGAAGGCAATCGCTCGTGGCGAGTACTTTGACGAAACGCCGACATGCTGCGCGCCCAACGTTGGAGCTTTGCACGCCACTCCCCTCTCGGGCAAAACTGGCTTGGGCACGAAGTGGGTTGGCGGGAATTGGGCAGGTATCAAGGCGTCAAAGAGAGCCGTTTGAGGCCCTACCGCGCTGGCCGCTGCTGTGCGCCCGCAAATCCGTCGAAGTCGACTGTTGCCCAATGACTGTGGCACTCGCTGTGTTCCTGCTCGCATATACCACGCGTTATGCGCTGGCTGTGAATCTTCCAGTGTATCCGTTGGATATGCCGCCAATGATGACGCGCCAGCAGGCCGACCATGCCAACGCTGTGCTAGCCGCGGCCGGCCTGACTCATTGGTTCGAGTGTCCTCTAGTGGGGCGGGTTACAAGCATGATGGTGACTCTGGCGGATGGATTAACATATGATTTGATTCGCGCCGCAGCATCGTGCCTGAATAGTGACACTCTGGAGTCGCCCGAGGACCGACACATGGCTATCCCTGACAGTCTCGCATTTGCATTCGTGAACCTGGATTTGATGGACATCATCAGGGAGGCCGACGCGCTCGTGGAGAGCCTCAGACAGGGCCAGATCCCGGAGGCCGTCCGTCCATGGATCCAAAGCCCGATGCGGCAGTCGATCTGGATCTGCGAGGCCGGGCGATCGCATTTCTCATCGTTCTTCACGCGTCCGTTCACGATTGAGGCATTAGGAATGCTGTTGGTTCAAGACACTGGAAAATTCTGCTTCCGAAACCTTCGTCTTGAAAGTGTCGTCGACCGGACCTGCACGCTTGTCGATTGTCGCACACGTGGTACGTCCCAGGTGACACGCCAATCTTCTCTCGAATACCTGGTTAGGATGGACACTGTCATGGAGCCCGTCTCACCCGATCCTCCGATGACGCTGACCACTTGGTCTCAAACTTGCCCGAGTGCTGCACGGTCCAGCAGCCATGCTTCCATCCCGAGTCGGCTTCTGAAGAAAGTTGACGCATCCAGCAGCAGGACATCGACGGCATCTCATTCCCCTCCAAGCCGCCGAGTATCTCTGTCCGAGAATCAGGCCACTGACGTTTCCAGACCTAGTACTGATGATGCATCGACGTCTGTACTTTGTACCGGCATCGCCGAGACTCAGGCCGCTGGAGTTTGCAGACCTGGTAGTGATGATGAATCGATTGTGCTTTGTACCGGCATCTGCACCACATTCCCATGGCCCAATAGTAAGGCAGAGGAGACCGTACCATCGTTGCCTGCCGCAATACCATCGGCCTGTGCTGCAACGATCGCGTACACGCGTTCCCTAGATGACACTTCATTATGGGATTGGAGCAATCTTACCTGCACGGCCCGTCGCCACTTGAATGCTGCCAGGTTCTGGGCCTGGCACTACCGCACCACTTTTAAGATAACCGACACGGAGCTGCCACCCAAGCCTACCAGCGATGATGATATCGATGTCTGGCAGGCCAGCTGTCATCGTTACTTCCAAGCTGCCGAGGGCGTCGTCGTCAGGGCCGTTCTAGAGAAACAGGGCAGCACTGGGGCCCTCGGCATGTGCGGTGCATCCGTGAACCGTCATTCTTGGCGTTTGCGAGCACTGGTTAAACGCTTGGGGCTCGTTGAAGACAAGCGCACGACATCATTCGCCGCAAGCACATGTGCTGCCGATGCTAGTTGGCCGGCCGACGTCGTCGACCGGATCCCTTGGCCCAGCACATCGGAAGTGAAGCCTGCCCCGCCGTTGTTGCCTGCCGCAATCTCATCCGCCTGGGCCGCAACGATAGCGTACACACGTTCCCTCGATTACCTCTCCCTATGGGATTGGAGCAACCTTACCTACACAGCGAGGCGCCATTTGCGTGCTGCCAGGTTCTGGGCCAGCCAGTACAGCACCACTTTCAAACCAGCCGACATGGAGCTACCATCCAAGCCTATCAGCCAGGATGACTTGAAAGTGTGGCAGGCTAGCTGTTACCGGTACTTCCTAGCTGCGGAAGGCGTCCTTGTCAATGCCATTCTAGAGAAACGGGGCAACACTGGGGCCTTCGGCATGCGAGGCGCATCGGTGAACCGTCACTCCTGGATCTTGCGGACACTGGTTATAGACCTGGGCCTTGTTCCACCTCCGCGACAGCAGCGCGATCGGAAACGCAATTTCGCGACGCTGCAGGCCGGATCGGGCAGTGGCAAGGACGATTAATCTGTATAGCAATTCTCCACGAAGGCTCGACCCAGCTGTCAATTGTCTTTATAAACACACAGGAGCATTTTCCAAAGCGATCGGAAACGATCTGTTTATCCTAAACGGTTCCTTGACGAATCGAGTTTGAACATCAAGGTCATACAGCCTTCTTCCAGGTCCTCGTAAGAATGAAAACCATTCGCTCCGCAATTAGAAATTTTACTTCTTTGTCCGGCCGGGTATTGGCCTGGTAGGGATTGTTGTAGCCGAAGACGCATCAGAGCCCAGAGTCACGAGCACATAAATATTGGCCATGCCGAGATAACCTGGGCGACGGCATCACTCGGGAATTATACATCAAAGGCATTACGACGACGCCCACATTTCGTCCTCCCGGTTGTCCGCTAAGATCCCTTCCGTGTCTACCATGACCACAGGTAGGTTAAGGCTCCTGCTGTGGAGTTCTCTCTGGGGGCAATGAGGAATGGTGGGTGCGCGGCGCCTATTTTTTGATCGTTCGAGGGCCCGCCGGTGCCGTTGATCGGCCTGATCGCTGATCTTGCAGTTGATCAGGGTGCCGCGCCGCTCCCATGTCGGTCATGACGGGCGATCTCCTGTTCGACCTGCTGCGGTCCCGGGATCTGCTCAGCGGCGTCGCCTGGGACGCTGTTCGAGATGCGATCGGGCCGGCCGACAGCGACGCGCTCCCGTACGCGCATGTCCTCTTCCACCTCTACGATCGTTATCATCGATGGTCGTACGGTGTCGGGTACATGTCCCGTCGTGTCGTGAACTGGCCCCGAGCGCCATCGCCGCCCGACGTCTCCAGGGCCATCATCTTCGTCGGCCCAGCCGGGTCGGGCAAGTCGGCCCTGGTCGGCGGGTACGTTCGGCATCGGGTTCCTGGGCGGGTCCTGGCCCGACTCGACGCCGCCGTCCGATGCGAACCGGCGGCTGCCGCCGTGGCCCAGTGTACCTGGATCGTCGACAGGACCATGGCCGAGCGTTCCCAGCACCGCTCCACCATCGACTCGTACTGGCCGCTCCCTGGAACCTCCCTGGTTTTGCATGACACACCCGGGAAGAAGCGATCGCGATCGCGATCGGCCGCGCTCATGGGCTTATCGCCAGTGGCAACCGTCGTCGTCGTCAGTGGCGACCGCGGCGAGTTCAACGATCGCCTCCCGGAGCTGAACAGGTTGATGTACGAAGTCTACGGGGCGGGGTTGACACCATCGATCGCGGTCTCGTCTGGAGCCGCCGACGAAACCCTTCTCGCCATGCTCCCCGCGCCCCTGACCTTCTGCCACCCGTCCGACCTGTTGCCCCATCTGTCATCGCTGCCGATGCCGGACGACCCCAACGACGGCGACGTCGTGTTCGCGGTCGACTGTTGGCGGGGCAATCCACTCGAGGACGGGCTGATCCTGATCGGCTACCTGCTGCAAGGCGTCCTCAACGTTGGCGACCAAGTTCTGGTTCATGGCTGGAGTATCGAGAGGTCATCTGATTGGTACGCTTCTGCCACGATCCGCCAGCGTTTCTGGCAGGCGGTCACGATCACGTCGATGGAACGCTGCAAGTCTCCGATCGAGAGAGCCAGCGCCAGTCACGCGACCGTTATAGGCGTCGGCGTCTCACGTCTGGGCCAGTTCCCAGCTGGGCAACAGGCCCTGGCGATTACTTCTCTGGATGCGCAGGCGTTCTTCAGCGAGTCCACCGACAGGTTCAGGAGCGTTTACAGAGGGGCGCGGAAACGTCCGGTTTCTCCCGATCCAGCGCAAACGTTCGTCGCGTTCGTCCAGTTTAACATCGACGATGATCAGGTTCGTACGATATTCAGCCAACGCAATCGTGCCGTGCACATTGCGATTGCATCGGCGCGAGCGCCCGGGTACGTCGACTCGGTCGCTGCGGTCGAACAGGGCGCCGTGCGCCCCAGATCGTCGATACATCGGGTTGAACTGAGCGTGTCCGCACGTCATCTGTTCCTGTTCGCCAGGTACACGCCTGCCCGACCGGCGTCCATGCACTACTCGCGCCTACTCATCGAGGATCAGGCCTGCATCGGTTTCGGGGTGATCGGCGAATGGGACGTCCTAAAGAACGACCCGGCGTGCTTCGCGTATCTGCGTCGTCAGCCGGTGCAATTCCCCGGCACAGCGCCAGAGAAGGCCCCGGATCAGGCGACGAAGGAACCTCGCCCAGATTCCCCTCCGACAGCGGTCGACCAGCTTCGTGACCTTCTGGCGCAAACGCGCATGGCGTCGGTCACCGCCGACCAGGACGAACGCGCCAACAGGAAGCTCTGGACCTGGTCGATCGGCTGCGCGATCGGCTCTTGGACCGCCTGCACCAGACGGGCGCCGGGAATGGATCTGGCCGGCGCCGGCCCTGCTACATGTGCCGGAAACGATGCGATCACGACGGCTGGCAGGTTGCCATCTGCCAGGTCTGCTCGCAGGTGAACGCGGCGAAACGTGCCGAATCGACCGATTTCACCGGCCTGCCGGGGGTGGTCATCGTCACCGGCGCCCGGATCAAGATCGGCTTCGCCATCGTCCAGCGTCTGCTGGGTTCGGGCGCGCCGCTTATTGTCGCGACGACGCGCTTCCCGCATATCCTGGCCGCCAAGCTCGCCAAGTACGGCAGCGAGCGTGTCCACGTCTACGGGTGCGATTTCAGGGATCTTGCTCGGGTGCGAGCGCTCGTCAGGCACTTCGCCCAGCGGTACCCGAACGTTTCTGCCCTGATCAACAACGCTGCGCAGACCATTCGTCGCCCGGACGAATTCTACGCTGCCTTGGTGCAGGAGGAGGAACGCCTGAAACGCCTGCGAAGTCCCATGGTGCACGACGTCGTCGTCGTTCCCATGTCGCAGGCACTGCTTCCTGCCGAGCGATCGACGGCCGTCAAGCAAGGCGACGATCTGTTCCCCGTTCTCGGGGCGGTCGATCCGCGAACCGGTGATACGATCGGCGACCTGCGTTCGCAAACGACGTGGACGTCGACTCTGTTGGGCGGGATCGACCCAGGCGAATGCCTCGAAGTCCTCCTCGTCAATGCGTTCGTCCCATTCCTCTTGCTGAACGGTCTGGCCGGGGCATTGTCCAGCGCCCAGGGGACGGTGGTGAATGTGACGTCGAAGGAAGGGCAATCATCGCGCGTGAACACAAGTCAGCACCCGCACACCAACATGGCGAAAGCGGCGCTGGACATGCTGACGAAGACGGCGTCGAAGGAGCTATGGGATCGGGCTCGTGTCGTCGTTTGTGGAGTCGATCCCGGATGGGTATCGGCGATGCAACTGGGAACGTCTGGTCGTGACGATCGACCGCCGTTAACCTGCGAAGACGGCGCCGCTCGGATCCTGGATCCCATCGGCAGGCGAATCCGGGGCGAATCGGCCGATTATCCTGGCGTCATCTGGCGACATTATCGCCCATGCAGCGATTAAACGACACGGCGCTTCGTACCAGCGTCCGGTCGTGTCGCGTTTCGGTGACGAGTGCCCCATGTTTGACGACATGCCATTTCGGGTTTCGGCGAGGCATCGGTGTCCCTGAAGCCGTGTGGGTGGCCGACGAGCTCACATCCCACTGGGCGTCACAACGCAAGCCGCTGATCGAGGTCCTCCTCGACATGAGGAAGGCGAACGATAGCGCCCGCCGCATCCACGTCTACAACAAGCTACAGAGGCGCGGTGTGCCATGTCATCGCCCTGCTGCAAGCCTTGTTCGACGGCTGCCAATGGCGCCCTGGAAGAGGCCGACGAGCGCGGCGATCCGCTCGGAGAGCTGCCCGTCCAGGGCGATAATGAAGTGGCAGCCGTCGAACAAGGCTTGCAGCAGGGCGATGACATGGGCCGGCACACCGCGCCTCTGTAGCTTGTTGTAGACGTGGATGCGGCGGGCGCTATCGTACGCCTTCCTCATGTCGAGGAGGACCTCGATAAACGGCTTGCGTTGTGACGCCCAGTGGGATGTGAGCTCGTCGGCCACCTACACGGCTTCAGGGACACCGATACCTCGCCGAAACCCGAACTGCAGCTGGAAGTGCATCTGGAGCCACCCTTTCAGGTGCATGTACGTGACGAGGCATGTCTCGTAGGCCTTCCGCAGGGTGGGATTTCAGCGCGATGCCTCGCCAGTTGGACGGGTCAGCGGGGTCGGTGTTGCGCTTCGGAACGGGGACGACGAGCGCCGAACGCCACTCGGACGGCACGAGCTGCACGGTGTACAGGCATGTGAACATGCAGGAGATCCAGGGGCAGGCGGCAATCGGGTCACATTTCAGGAGGTCCATCGGTATGTTGTCCGGGCCGACCCCTTTCATCCACTCATGGCGCCGGATGACGGCGCTGACGACAGCGGGGTCGAACACCTGGCGCTCCTCGTCGTCCAGGTCGCTGGAGAGGCGTGGGGAACGCAGGCGCGGGCCGTCGTCCACGCCCGCCTTCTCGAAGACCGCTTTCCAATGGTCAGTGAACTCCTCGATGGACGGGCGTTGGCTCGGCTTGAGCTGCGACGTCGCCGAGAAGACGCTGCGCATGGAGTGCAGGTAGAAGCGGAGGTCGCACCGCTGCAGTGCCTTCCAGACGGGGCGCATCGATGCCGAATGGCCCCGCTTCGATCTGGAGCTGGGTCAGCAGGCGATGTCCTCGAGGACGGCACGGAGAACGGCAGTAGTATGGCGGTACAGGCTGTCGACTGGCTGGTCGCGCATGTCGTCTAGGTCCAGCGCGGCGTCCATCCATAGGGCCCGAAGATAGTTGTAGGCCGGAGAAAGCAGGACAGTGAGGGCGGGACGATCGTCAGGATCGGCGAGCATCCGACGTGCCCACGAATAACGGCTCGGGTCGATGCGCTCCAGTACGGCATGGTCGCTCGCGATGACCAGCATCCGATGCGCGGTGCTGACCAGCGCACCGACCACACTCAAGGTGGCGGCGGCGTCGAGGCCACGAGCCAGGGCGAGATCGGCGACGGAGCGTCCGCTGCCGTTGGGCACCACGAATGTCCATCGGCTGGGATCGCCGCGCAGCGGGTAGTTGAGCAGTGACAGCGAGCATCGTGCGGCCAGCGCCAGAACGTGGGGCTTCCTAGGGAACGACGTGCTGTCGCCCGAGATGTCGCCGAGTCGAGCGTTGAAATCGCCGACAACGACGACACGTTCCCGGGCCGAGCAGTGTCCCCCGATGGCGTTCGCCAGGGCATTGGGCGGTCCGGTCTACAAGCGTCACCTCGTACTCGAAGACGTCGGGTAGTGACCGGCTGGGGCGAATGTAGACGCCAGCGACGAGTAGATCCTCGCCAACGCGCCGGATTGCCCACCTCGGGCCGCTTCGGTTGCGTTCGCGGGCGACCTCTTGCAAGGCGACAGTGGACGGTACCATGATACTGATGCCGCCGTGACCGCGAAGTTCACCGGCGGAGCGCCCACCGGCGACATGTCGGACATTATAATCTGCAAGGACGTTCGTCAGTGATGTTTCGAAGTGAACATAAGTTTCTACAAAGACCGCCGCCGTTAGGCGACGATCCCTGAAGAAATGCGGCCGTGGCCTGGAGCTTTGCGACGTCCAGACCATCGGAATTCCACGCAGCGATGCTAATCGCTTGTGCCGGCTCCAAGCTATAAGACAAGAATAGCTGTGATCCGGCTAGGCCGCCCTAAGAATGACGGACATGCACGGAGTGCGCACGGAGTCCGCACGGCGTCCGTGGGAGCTGCAGGTCGGGGAGACAGACGATTATACTACACGGCTGATATACCATCACCGTTGGGACGTCACAGAGATCTCTTGAACATCCTTTCGGGGAAGGTTTCAAAGAAGGACGCGATGGTGGCCACCGCGCAGGAGATGCTGCTGGAAGATGACGTCGATGATCGACAACAAGGACAGAGCGTGCAAGGCTCAACGATCGTCCTGCAGATGAACAAGGCGCCGACCTTGAAGAGCATGGACCGCAAGGCCGTCACGACGTTCATGGCCGAGCTGAAGACGTATCGGAATCACTTCCGGGACGATCCGAATGCCAAGGGCCAGATCCCACGGTCAGTGAGGAGTATGATCGACCCCGGTCTGCTCAGGGCGATCTGCAAGTGGGAACTCGGCACGGACGCCGAGGGGGTGACGGAGAGCGACCTGATGGACTGGATGAAGAGGCATCTGGAGCAGGATCGCTCGACGGACGCGAACATCGACCGGGAGATGCGGAAGCTGGCGATGAAGCTGACCATCACCACACCAGCTGCAAGGGTCGTGAACCTCGTGCAGCAGTACGAGGAATTGGTCGCGCGCAACGGGTGGCAGGACCTCTTCACGTCCCGCGAGGGACGGAAGAACCTGGTCAAGTACCTACTGGGTGCTGTGCGCCCATCCGGTTTACAAGCGCTCATGCGGACCCTCGTCATGAAGCGCCAGACCGATCTCCAGAAGGACCCTTTGGAATTCTATCGGGTGCTGAAGGAACGAGCTGCATCGTATGAGGAGACGATGTTGTACATGGAGCCGGGACGTGAGGATGGCAAGGGGAAGGGAAAGGTCAAACCACCCCGAGGAAGCGAGGGGCGCAGACGGATGAGGGGGCGATGGAGGCCGGGACACGAAACGACACCGGAAGGACCTGCGATGTTTCAACTGTGACGAGGTTGGACATCCAGCGTTTCGTTGCCCGAAGAAGCCTACCAAGAAGCAGGTCGCAGACCTGCTGAAGGATCGCCGCAAGGGGCCAACGGGAAGGGATGGACCCCGTAAGGCCAAATCTGATAAAGATGACGACTTGTCAGAGTACCCATGGCTTCCAGTGGTAGGAAGAGTGTCGGAGGGGGCGCAGAGGACAGGGGACCAAGTAGTCGTTCGTGTAAACGGACATGAGGAAGACTACGTTGGGGTTCTGGACAGTGGAGCGACATCGGTTGACGTTCTGATGCCATTGACCATAGCGCGCGAGCTAATGGAGCGGGACCCATTGGGCCGAGCAGTGTCCCCCGATGGCGTTCGCCAGGGCATTGGGCGGTCCGGTCTACAAGCGTCACCTCGTACTCGAAGACGTCGGGTAGTGACCGGCTGGGGCGAATGTAGACGCCAGCGACGAGTAGATCCTCGCCAACGCGCCGGATTGCCCACCTCGGGCCGCTTCGGTTGCGTTCGCGGGCGACCTCTTGCAAGGCGACAGTGGACGGTACCATGATACTGATGCCGCCGTGACCGCGAAGTTCACCGGCGGAGCGCCCACCGGCGACATGTCGGACATTATAATCTGCAAGGACGTTCGTCAGTGATGTTTCGAAGTGAACATAAGTTTCTACAAAGACCGCCGCCGTTAGGCGACGATCCCTGAAGAATGCGGCCGTGGCCTGGAGCTTTGCGACGTCCAGACCATCGGAATTCCACGCAGCGATGCTAATCGCTTGTGCCGGCTCCAAGCTATAAGACAAGAATAGCTGTGATCCGGCTAGGCCGCCCTAAGAATGACGGACATGCACGGAGTGCGCACGGAGTCCGCACGGCGTCCGTGGGAGCTGCAGGTCGGGGAGACAGACGATTATACTACACGGCTGATATACCATCACCGTTGGGACGTCACAGAGATCTCTTGAACATCCTTTCGGGGAAGGTTTCAAAGAAGGACGCGATGGTGGCCACCGCGCAGGAGATGCTGCTGGAAGATGACGTCGATGATCGACAACAAGGACAGAGCGTGCAAGGCTCAACGATCGTCCTGCAGATGAACAAGGCGCCGACCTTGAAGAGCATGGACCGCAAGGCCGTCACGACGTTCATGGCCGAGCTGAAGACGTATCGGAATCACTTCCGGGACGATCCGAATGCCAAGGGCCAGATCCCACGGTCAGTGAGGAGTATGATCGACCCCGGTCTGCTCAGGGCGATCTGCAGTGGGAACTCGGCACGGACGCCGAGGGGGTGACGGAGAGCGACCTGATGGACTGGATGAAGAGGCATCTGGAGCAGGATCGCTCGACGGACGCGAACATCGACCGGGAGATGCGGAAGCTGGCGATGAAGCTGACCATCACCACACCAGCTGCAAGGGTCGTGAACCTCGTGCAGCAGTACGAGGAATTGGTCGCGCGCAACGGGTGGCAGGACCTCTTCACGTCCCGCGAGGGACGGAAGAACCTGGTCAAGTACCTACTGGGTGCTGTGCGCCCATCCGGTTTACAAGCGCTCATGCGGACCCTCGTCATGAAGCGCCAGACCGATCTCCAGAAGGACCCTTTGGAATTCTATCGGGTGCTGAAGGAACGAGCTGCATCGTATGAGGAGACGATGTTGTACATGGAGCCGGGACGTGAGGATGGCAAGGGGAAGGGAAAGGTCAAACCCACCCCGAGGAAGCGAGGGGCGCAGACGGATGAGGGGGGCGATGGAGGCCGGGACACGAAACGACACCGGAAGGACCTGCGATGTTTCAACTGTGACGAGGTTGGACATCCAGCGTTTCGTTGCCCGAAGAAGCCTACCAAGAAGCAGGTCGCAGACCTGCTGAAGGATCGCCGCAAGGGGCCAACGGGAAGGGATGGACCCGTAAGGCCAAATCTGATAAAGATGACGACTTGTCAGAGTACCCATGGCTTCCAGTGGTAGGAAGAGTGTCGGAGGGGGCGCAGAGGACAGGGGACCAAGTAGTCGTTCGTGTAAACGGACATGAGGAAGACTACGTTGGGGTTCTGGACAGTGGAGCGACATCGGTTGACGTTCTGATGCCATTGACCATAGCGCGCGAGCTAATGGAGCGGGACCCATTGTTAACAATGGAGAACCTCCAGAAGCCGGAAACGTTCTGTCTGGTAGACAGAGAAACGAAGCACACAGCCTACCATGTGATGATACTGGATCTGGGACTGACGACGACGGCAGGCGAACTGATCACTCGCCGGCGCCGATGCCTTGTATGGGACATTCCTGAAAAGGAAATAATCCTAGGGGAGAGGCTGTTGGACGACTTGGGTATCCACCCAAAGAAGGCCCTGGACGTACTCATTAAGAGCACGCCGAAGAAGGGGAATGACGTCATGGATGAAGTGCACAATATGGCAAACGAGATGCCACCTCTGGGAAGGGGAGGAAGAGGAAACAGAGGATGTGAGGATCGGAACCGATTCCACAGACTCCCTGGAAAGGAGATGGACGGGATGGTCGAGCGCGCATTGAGGAATGGCCTACCGCAAGCGATGGGGAAATCGCTTCGGAAACTCGTCAGAAGATATAGGGACGTTTGGCGTATGAGCATTGGACCTGATGGTCCAGCCAGGGTTACACCATTTGTCACGGAGCTGAAACCGGATGCGGAACCTTACAGGTGCCGAGCCAGAAAGTACAGTATGGAGGACAGTGCTTTCATGGAGGAATTCGTCGCCCAATTGAAGAAGTATGGCCTAGTCGTTGAAAACTACAACGCGAAGTGGGCTTCACCGGTGGTGGTGGTGACGAAGCCAGGGGGCGGAAAGCGGTTCTGTGTTGATCTCAGAGCTGTTAATGCCAAATGTGTCGCCGTGGCGTGGCCTATGCCACATCAGGAGGCGATACTGAGGAACCTGGCAGGCTCGAGGTTCTGGTTTAAGCTAGACGCGTTCAAAGGCTTCTGGATGATGCCGCTGGATGAAGCGTGTCAGGAGATCTTCTCCTTCATGACAGATAAGGGGGTGTATAAGCCAACGAGGTCGATGCAGGGGGGAATGAACTCCGCCCCTCAGTATCAAGGGAGGATGTTTGAGGTGTTCGGGGAACTTATGTTCCACAAACTAATCATATGGATCGATGATCTAATGGGGCATGCCCAAAGGGAGGATGATTGGTTCCGAACGTTGAACGGACTCTGATGCTAGCCGAACGGCACAGCATCAAGTTCAACGTGGAGAAGTGTGAGCTCTTCACAACAGAGGTTCGGTTTTGTGGAAGGATATTCACGCCAGAAGGGGTAAGGCACGATCCTGCTAGGATTGAGGCTTTAATGGCGATACCACAGCCGAGGACGGCAAGGGACTTGCAACAATTCCTTATGGCAACTCAGTGGATGAGTAGGTCCATCCCTGAGTACAACAGGAAGGTACACCTGTTACAGAGGATATACGAGGATGCAATGAAGGACCAACCTGGCAGGACGAAAGCCATTGCCAGGAGGGTGCGATTGTGCAAATATGGATGGTCACCCGAACATGCGCTGGCATTCGAGAAACTGAAGATGGCAGTGGCGGACACGGTCCAACTAGCGTACCCGCGAAAGGACCGGATCCAATGCCTATTCTCAGATGCAAATGAGGTTAACAGCGCGGCGGTAGTCACACAGATTCCGCCTGAGGACTTGGGTAAACCAGTGCATGGGCAGCGACATGAACCGCTGGGTTTCGTCGGACACAAGTTCGCGGGCCCAGAGCGGAACTGGTCCACGGTGGAGAAGGAAGGGTTCGCGATCAAGGATGGGATTGACAAACTGGACTATCTCGTTACAACCAACGAGCAGTTTCGTTTGTTTACCGATCATAGGAATCTCGTGAGGATATTCTCACCAACGGACGTGTCAAAGCCAACGGCGCAGAAACTGCAACGATGGGCACTGGACATACAGAGGGTCAACTACGTCATTGAACACATTGCGGGGAGGACAATGTGTGGTCGGATCTTATGACGCGGTGGGGTGCACCGGACGGTGGGCCTGATGACCAGCACCTAGAGGTACGCACGATCAGGAGGATAACGCTTCAAATTGAGGACGGATATCGGGTACGGCCGTTACAAAGGAAGGAATTCCAATGGCCGACCGTGGACGAAATCCGTAAGGCTCAGAGGAAATGGCTCAGAGGAACGAAACGACCGAAGAATGGTGATGATCTCTTCGTCACAGGGAAGGGACAGGTGATCATACCAGACGAATGCAACGAGCTGAAGCTGCAGCTATGCGCTATTGCTCATGCGGGCGGAAACAGTGGGCATCTAGGACTGAAGGCCTCGTTGAGGAAGTTGGGGAGTTCTGCCATTGGGCACACTGCGATGAGGACATGAGGACGTTCTGCAACGCGTGTTTGAACTGTCTACCGACAAGGGGCGGGGTTAGGATTCCCAGGCCATTGGGAACAGCTGTTCATGGTGTTAGGCCGAATCAGGTGATTCACTTGGATTGGCTATACATGATGGCGGCTCAGAAGGGCGGAAGACATGATCTGCAATGGAATCTGATAATCAGGGATGATCTGTCTGGCATGGTCAAGATTACTCCTGACCATACACCCAATGCGGAAACCACTGTAGAGGCACTGCTCGAATGGAGGGCTATCTTCGGAACGTTTGAGTTGATGGTGTCAGACATGGCGTCTTGCTTTCTGGCAAACGTTGTGAAGGAACTGGCGCGTCGATGTGGATTTGCTCATCACCCGACTGTTGCCTATGGGCATTACAGTAATGGATCAATTGAGGTGATCAACAGGAACTACTTGCAACTAGTCAGAGCACTTCTGTCTGAATTGCAGTGGGACAAATACGATTGGCCATGGTTGAACCACAACATTGAACACACGATCAATCACGGTCGCAGGCGCGTACCAACGGGAATGCGCCAGTGACAGTGATGATGGGACGTCAACCAGACAACCCGCTGAAGCAAGTGTTCAAGAGGCCAGGGGATGAGAAGTATGGGGAAGCTACACTCTCAAAGGAGCATATTCAGGAGCTAGTCATGCAATTGCAGACGTCGCTGAATGAAATGCACAAGGGAGCAGTGCAGCAATCGAAGAAAATCCGAGCCGTACACAGGAAGAGGAGCGACGCGTACCGACGAGCAACTGCACCGAACTTTCAGATCGGTGACTATGTACTCATCGGATTGCCTGAACCGGGTAAGGTTCCGGGCAAGAAGCTCTTTATGAAGTGGCGGGGCCTATATCAAATAACTGATAGCCACGAGAACTACACCTACGAGGTGAGGAATATGTTCAATGAGACGGACACTGAACCGTTCACGGGGACCGCGTTCGCCTCTATGAACATGGCAAAGTGAATGCCACTGAGGAACTGAAGCGACAGATGGATTATGACAATGAGCGTTTCGCCATTGAAGTCTTCAAGGACTGCAGGCACAGTCCGGAGACAGGGGAATTGGAATTGTTGATCGGATGGAAGGGTTTCTCTGAAGCGGAGGATTCATGGGAGCCAATCTGCAGGTTGGCGATGGATGTACCGAAGCTGGTGAAGGCACATGCCGCCAGGATGAGGAAGGAGAAACATCACCTTGCTGATGAGGTTAAGGAGTTACTTAAGGCGGAAGGAGTCCAGTAGGCTAGTCATGCTTTTTTCCCGGATGCGCGCTGGGTTATTTTAATGCCGACGGCCATGTGACGACAGAAGCCAAAACTGTGTTCTACGAAGATTGAGACTTAATTATGTTAATTAGACTATATTAAGGAGAAGACATGATTAGGATACACCACCACTGAAGACACCTGCAAGGAGGAGCATTTCTTTGAAGGAGGGGAATGTGCCGGCTCCAAGCTATAAGACAAGAATAGCTGTGATCCGGCTAGGCCGCCCTAAGAATGACGGACATGCACGGAGTGCGCACGGAGTCCGCACGGCGTCCGTGGGAGCTGCAGGTCGGGGAGACAGACGATTATACTACACGGCTGATATACCATCACCGTTGGGACGTCACACGCTGCGTGGATGTCGTCGCAGCCGGCGTCCCTGCCAGCCCAGCCGCAGCTGGTGCCTGCAGGTCAGGGCGAGAGGCGCCCTGTTCGTCCGTCTGGGATACGCTGCATGCTGCAGCGTCGTCGGTGATGTCCTCTGGTTGTAGGATCGTGTATAGAGAACCTCAGCGTCCTCGTTCCCAGATCTCCTGATCCTTCTCCCCCTCTCTGTCCGGCCTTCCCGCATGCCGTACGGACTCTTAGGCTCTCCTAACTGCTATTCTTGGTATCTCTGGCTGCGACAGGGCATGCTGCACTGCTCCATCGTCTACACTCTACAGCAGTGCATGACATCGGGTACCCGATACCCGTACCCGAGGCGCTTACCCGGCCTACCCGCGGGTGGGTACGGGTACGGGTGCTGGAAGGGTCTGCGGGTGGGTAGCCTGCGGGTACAGCTTTTCGTTCGGGCGGCCACGGGTACGGGTACAGCTTTTCGTTCGGGCGGCGGCCACGGGTGCGGGTACAGCTTTTCGTTCGGGCGGCCACGTTGCCAAGTGTCCACTGCCCACTGGCCACTTCCGCGAACACTTCAGCGAATAGAACCTCGACTTGGCGGCTTGGCACCTGCGTAAACCGCAGACTTTAGGCCACGGGAGCAGCTGCTCCCGTGGCCTAGTAATAGAGCCCCGCTCTACAGACTGCAGTCCGCAGGCGCCAAAGTCCGCAGTGCGGACTGTTACAAGGGGTTGTTTGCGAGTTTGGACCACCATCAGCTGAGCACAACGGTACCGTTGGAAAGAGCAGGAAAAATCAGAGGCAGCTGGGCTGTTTAATTTGGCACATGTGCCACCGTTCTTCTCGTATCACCGAGAATGTAGCCCGCTTGGGCAGATTTGCTGATTTCACTAAGTCAGAACTGAACTCCGTGGGAGTGCGCAAAATGCCGCGTATGGACTCTTTTGGCACTGCCTGCGAATCATGGATGGCATCGCCTGCGTCTCGTTCTCCAGCAAACCTGCGCCCTGATGATCAACCATGGCTAGAGCGCCCGCTTCAGCCCTTCCGCATTTCCAGTCAGGGTCTGGGCACGATGCGTCGGCGCCAGCAGCACTTCGTTTAGCCGGTGTGACTCATGGCTAAGGTCCCTGACAGGTGAACCGCGTTTCCGTTTGTACTACCTCCACGTCTGGCGTGCGTGCGGACGTCGTCATGCATTGCGTCGGTTTACGGCGCCGTCCTGATGTACCCGCTCGGAATTCGGTGTCCAGGTGTTCATGCCATCCGTGCCCAGTGACCCTCCTGCGCTGCTGGTGATTTGGCCCTGAAGCTGCACAACCGCACCCAGCCGACCGGCCTCGTTCCCTAAGATGTACCTTCTTTATGGCCGTGTTGGTTGCCATACACTGTTACCCAGGCGACGCTACTTTAACTTGTCCAGGCATGCGTGCTGTTCATCCTGTGATTTCTATGTTGCCTTTGCATCGTCAGCGCCCTCCGATCGCACTGGAGATCTAGTGTACGTTGGTCGGCGGCGGTGACGGCGTCCGCTGAGAACTGCTGTGCATCTGCGTGCTGTTCGCCGTCGGGAAAGTCCATTTCTTTCTGAAACCAGGTGCACCTGATAGCATTTCTCCTGACCTTTCAGTACGTGTGCCGGTTGCCTGTCGATTCGAGACGCGGCTGTTGACAGTTGGTCGGCGGCGGTGACGGCGTCCGCTGAGAACTGCTGTGCATCTGCGTGCTGTTCGCCTTCGGGAAATTCCATATTGCTCTGAAACCAGGAGCATCGGACAGCATTTCCAACGCCCTTTCAGTACGTGTGCCGGTTGCCTGTCGATTCGAGACGCGGCTGTTGACAGTTGGTCGGCGGCGGTGACGGCGTCCGCTGAGAACTGCTGTGCATCTGCGTGCTGTTCGCCGTCGGGAAATTCCATATTGCTCTGAAACCAGGTGCACCTGATAGCATTTCTCCTGACCTTTCAGTACGTGTGCCGGTTGCCTGTCGATTCGAGACGCGGCTGTTGACAGTTGGTCGGCGGCGGTGACGGCGTCCGCTGAGAACTGCTGTGCATCTGCGTGCTGTTCGCCGTCGGGAAATTCCATATTGCTCTGAAACCAGGAGCATCGGACAGCATTTCCAACGCCCTTTCAGTACGTGTGCCGGTTGCCTGTCGATTCGAGACGCGGCTGTTGACAGTTGGTCGGCGGCGGTGACGGCGTCCGCTGAGAACTGCTGTGCATCTGCGTGCTGTTCGCCGTCGGGAAATTCCATATTGCTCTGAAACCAGGTGCACCTGATAGCATTTCTCCTGACCTTTCAGTACGTGTGCCGGTTGCCTGTCGATTCGAGACGCGGCTGTTGACAGTTGGTCGGCGGCGGTGACGGCGTCCGCTGAGAACTGCTGTGCATCTGCGTGCTGTTCGCCGTCGGGAAATTCCATATTGCTCTGAAACCAGGAGCATCGGACAGCATTTCCAACGCCCTTTCAGTACGTGTGCCGGTTGCCTGTCGATTCGAGACGCGGCTGTTGACAGTTGGTCGGCGGCGGTGACGGCGTCCGCTGAGAACTGCTGTGCATCTGCGTGCTGTTCGCCTTCGGGAAATTCCATATTGCTCTGAAACCAGGAGCATCGGACAGCATTTCCAACGCCCTTTCAGTACGTGTGCCGGTTGCCTGTCGATTCGAGACGCGGCTGTTGACAGTTGGTCGGCGGCGGTGACGGCGTCCGCTGAGAACTGCTGTGCATCTGCGTGCTGTTCGCCGTCGGGAAATTCCATATTGCTCTGAAACCAGGAGCATCGGACAGCATTTCCAACGCCCTTTCAGTACGTGTGCCGGTTGCCTGTCGATTCGAGACGCGGCTGTTGACAGTTGGTCGCACAGGGAACCCATCGGGGTCAAATCGGGGTCAATTGGGCAACGCGGCCTCCAGAATGGTGGTCGGTCAACCTGTCATACAGTTATAGAGATCCCTTCATTCGGTCACACGTACGGTGTGTTTGGTGACTCTGCAGGAATTGCTACCACTGTGGGTCAATTCGGGGCATTCTGCTCCAGACTGGCCACATTGCGATTTTCACAACATAAGTATCGTTTTCGGAAGTGCGTGAGTCGCGGCGTCATTGGTGTGCGTCTGTGAATGAGTCGACCACGCAGTCTGGGATCGAGTAGCGACTCACCAGAGCATCCGGGCGGTGATGCTTCGGGACGTGAATATCTTCTTTGAGCATGTGCGCGAATACCAGCGTCGTCGCGCAGCTGCCGATTCTGATCGCCAGCGGAACAAACGTCGCCGCCGGCAACCGTTTTTGCTTGAGATTGCTCGTCGAGCTCTGAGCGAACGGCGCAATCCTTCAGTCGGGGTTTTTAGGTTTTAGGT